>HG992246.1:0-1250000 GCA_905220585.2 Nymphalis polychloros | reverse complement strand
TGCTTCCGGTTGCTGAACTATTGGACGTGCACCTGGCACATTCGAGTCCTGCTTTTAAAGATACCTGTCCATCTACGTGGCTTGGAATTGTTAATAATAAACAACCTTGATTATATTTGTTTTTTTTTTATTGTATAGGTTAGCGGACGAGCATTTGGGCCACTTGATGGTAAGTGGTCACCAACGCCTTTAAACATTGGCATTGTAAGAGATGTTAACCATCGCTTACATCGCCAATGCGCCACCAACCTTGGGAACTAAGATGTTATGTCTCTTGTTTATGTAATTACACTGGCTCACTCACCCTTCAAACTGGAACACAACAATACTAAGTACAGCTGTTTTGCGGTAGAATATATCATATACCCAGACGAGTTTGATTTGCAGCTCACTAGTGACATTTCGAAATTTGACTTACGGTGTTATGCTATTTTGATGCGTGCACCTTTGTAATAATTGTTATTGTAAATGTCGCATATGACTTTCTGACATTTCATGATTATGTTTTGTAGTGAAATTCAGGTTTTTTCTAAGAGAAAAGTTTAATTTATTTTATTACTTGTTATTGACATTCGCCGGATCCACCCTTCATTCATACTTTTGCAAGATATTGTAAAATATGCAATAAGATTTAATAAAGTAAAAACTTTTAAGGAATTCATTTAAATCAAATGCAATATACATTGTGGAATAAGCTCCAAATTGTTCCTCAACAGGATAAACCCTTTTACCAGAAATACGACATTTACACAGTATAGTATTAAGAACGATTAAAATTAGAATAAGATAATTAACAATAATAATATTTATAGACAAATGCAGTTCCGAAAAGTCCAACGCAACGCAGTCATATTTCTCGTTTAATATAATTCCTTGTCTGTTTTATTATAACGCAAAACATTGCTTAGAATGAGCATATAAGGTACGTAAACGGGTTAGCTCAGTTCAAATAAACCTTCTTTACATTGCAAAATTATTTCAATAATCCTCGAAAATGCATACTATGTACCCATATTAAGAATTTTGCAAGCAGTACTTGATAATATATTGCAATAAAAGCTAAGGTACATGTAAAATGCAAATTCGATAACCCCATGTTTGGCTTGCGCCCAGACCGGCTCTTCAGAAACTTGAGAGAGCCTTTGAAGCTCACTTTGTACGTTAGGTCTGCAATTACCAGGTATTGACCTGTCAGCTACGGTTTGGGAAACGTAAATTAAAGTCGGTTTAAGACATCTGTTATTTGATTTCCATTTGTTTTAATCGAAATCGTAAATAACATATTTTCAAATAAATTATAGGACCGCCGTAAGATAATAAAATTTTATTATTAATATAGACATTTAAAATTTAATGTAATTTCATATTATTTGTTTATTTATATGACACTCAGAAACTATAACCATATATTTCACCAGGAGCGTACACGCATAAGTTTTTATTAGACCGACCAGATTTATAGGTAATAAACTACAAATTGCTATACGCTTGAATTTTATATTTATTAGGCCATGCAACCAGCGATTATATTATCTATTACATAATTTTTCAACCGACGTGAATCTACTGCTTGACAATGGACATGGGCTCTCTTTTCAGATAAGCCAATTCTCATCTTCTCAGATAATGTAATGTACTCGGTGGTTGAGCTTTGTGCAAGGTCGTCTGGGTAGGTATCACCCACTCATCAGATATTCGACCGCAAAACAGCATTACTTTGTATTGTTGTGTTTCGGTTTGAAGGGTGAGTTAGCCAGTGTAATTACAGGCACAAGGGACATAACATCTCAGTTCCCAAGGTTGGTAGTGCATTGGCAATGTAAACGATGATTAACATTTCTTACAATGCCAATTTTTATGGGCGTTGGTGATCACTTACCATCAGGTGGCTAATATGCTCGTCCGCCTTCCTATACAATAAAAAATAAAAATATAAATCAACTCTCAAGAAAGTTGTTTAAAAGTAGACTATTTTTAATATTAGAAAATTTCACTATCAACTATAGATGACTTCTTCACTCTATTTAAAAACTATTACCTGGGCGATCGAGTTTCGTTTAGCAATAAATAATTTATCAGTTATAAAAAGTGCGTTTTTTTAGGTAGAAGACCTGTAAAGATAAACATACAGAGTAAAACCTTATGTAAATGTAAAAATAAAATCTTAGCCAAATGGTTGGTGCCAATTTCGAGATACCCCAAATTACGTTTATTTACAAGAATTGCACATTTAATATTTTACGATTTTTGAAGACGTTAATGTGTTGATAGGGTTTCGTCCATCGTGGATACGGGGTCATGTTTAAAAGCCAAAAATGCTGTTTCATCATCATCATCCCTTTTTCATGATAGCATGCCATTGAGTTCTATCTTCAGCTCCATCCACCGCCAGCCACATTGCGTATACCATCACTCCACTTAGCTGGAGGGCGTCCTACGCTACGCTTGACGAAGCGTGGTCTCCACTCCAGAACACGTCGGACACGTGCTGTTTATTCTTACAACTTAAAAATTACGTCCACCAAACTCCTAGTTACAATTTAGTGACGCTGTGTATACCGTACTATACCGTTGTTTTAATAGCCCCATTCCAAGTACAATTACAATCGGAGCGCGCGCGCAATACGCTGTACATATGATTTACGACTAATCTTATGTCTAGGTTATTTTTATATAAAATATTATTTCTTGCCATATAAAAAATATCATTGGAATGTTTGTTTCTTAATTTAAAATGTTTTCATATTGTAAATATAGTGACGAAAATAGGCAGAATAAATGATAGCTATTTGAATAATTTTATAAAATTACGACTCAATAGTGCTTGTAAGAGTATGTTTGATCAAAGTATATTTAGATTTCGATTAAGTCTTAATTACATACGTAAAATTATGCGTTTTAATATTTTGTGGTAACTGGACCAAGCGAGATAAACCCCACATTATATTATATTATTTATGATATAAATATACAGCATAATATTCCGTGTGTCTGACATTAGGCTTGTTAACTTTCAAGTTATTGCCTTTACCTATGAACATTATTACGCTTATTTGCAAGACAATAGAAATTTCACCATTGTCTTGATGTCGGACAATCCTAGTATTTACAAAATATATATATAATACAATTTCTTGTTCCTATTCTTTCGTTTCGCAGGTGATATTCGTAAGCAGGACAACGTTTTTCACCGCACCATCGATTTTTCCACGAAGCTCGTTTAGTCGCGGTTCATTGGCTAGAACACTTGATACTTTGCTAAACATTTTCGTGGAATAGCCTCTGTAACCTCGTTTAGGCTTTACATACATTCGAAACATAATCCTTCTTTCCCACTAACGATTCCTTTTCAAACATAACTGATATATTAATTTCTACTACATAAAGATGAGGTATAAATTAGTAAAAAAAATAATGTGCAAAATAAAGAACAAAAATATATTATCAAATTTCAAATGATTTGAGGCTGTAAATAACATTTTTACAATTTATTTTTAGTAATTAATCATTAATTATGACGTTGTATTTAATTGTAACTTTTTAATCGCAAATCAACTTTTATGAAGACGAAGAAGATATTAAATAAATGTAATTACGATTTCCAATATAAGCATGTTATATCCTTAAATAAGGCAAGAAATAATTTAATGATGGTCTATAGTTAAACGTCCATAGCGGTTCGATTTAAGATTCGCCTAGCGATATAAAAACGCAGGTTCAATTCTGACATTTTAACTCTTTTTTAATATTATATACATTTAATTGAAGAGTTATAAAAGAGTGTAAACCAATATGAACTACTTTCACACATCACAAAATTCGTGGGAGAGGCGCGTCCTGCCATTCTGCTCTTCAATACCCTATAATATATATCTAATGTTGAATAAATATTTTAACCCTGACTCTAGAACCTGCACTAAAATAAACGACGCCTTATAAAAAAGGATAAATCGTCGATTATTCAGCGGATCCCGAAGTCGATGGTGTACTTTAAGACCAGATCATGGGTCTAGAATGATGAAAGGTCTGTTCATAAATTCAGGGTTAACTTCGAATCGATCTTCATATAGCATATGTCTGTATTCAATCTCCGGCTTAACATTTTTGCTAGCAACACCAAGTTTATATTTTTATAGAAATATAATAGTCACCATTTCTAAACATAATTCTGACTCGGGATCCGAAGATTTAATTCTACTGAGTTCGTCCGTTACATGAGAATAATTGTTTTTGAAAAACGAATTGACTTTTTCAGAGTATTATTACATTACTATATAAATCTATTGGTTCTGTGTTTACAATTTTTTTTAACCTAATTTTGTGGTAAATATAGTTTTATAATGCAGTGTTTCACATTATACTATTTTTTTCATTTTGTCTGTCTGTCTGTATGTATTCTTATAACTCAAGAACGGTTTGACCAATCTTGATGAAAATTCGTACACACAAAGATGTGATGGCGCAAATGTTAGGCCATATATTAGGTTCTTACATATGAAATTGGCGTTTTGTACGGGAGGAATATAAAGTCAATTTTTTATGTAAAATATATTTAATTAATCAAAGTATGCACCGTGGTTGTCTATGCACTTTTGCCATCTCATAGGTAGATCATTGATCCCTTCACTAAAAAAACCATGGGGGCGATAGTCAATAAATTCTTTGAAGGCGGTTTGGACTGCCGTATCGGAGTTGAATTTTTTTCCTTGTAAGAAGTTGTCCAAATTCCAGAAAAAATGGTAATCTGTTGGAGCAAGGTCCGGGAAGTACGGTGGATGTCGCAGACATTCCAATTGTAGCTCATCTAACTTAGTGGTTGTTTGTTGTGCAATGTGTGGTCTTGCATTGACGTGAAGCAGCAGTGGCCTAGAGCGATTGACCGACTGACTGACGTCAATACAAAGTACTGTTATTTTGCGGTAGAATATTTGATGAGTGGGTGGTACCTACCCAGACGAGCTTGCACAAAGCTCTACCACCGAGTAAAGTAGGGTACAGATCAGTTGAAAATCGATCGTTGAAAAACTTAAAAATCTAAATTGGTACAAAGTTTTGACGACGAGATATTTTGAACTCTAATTTTATTACACATATTAATGCGTAAAAGTAAACACATTAATAATAGCTATTTTTCCAGCAGATTTATTTATGTTTAGCATTATTTTTAGATATAATAAAATTCAAAAATAGGGAAGAGATTCATTTCTTGCTTGACGGTAAAGGAAAATACAGAGAGAAAGTTTGTATCCTCCTGAGAGAGAGAGAGGAGCCCTCTGCCCGTGAGCTCCTGTACACAATTTCCGATTATTATCAGTATATTCGAGGCTTTGTACTACGACTTTGTACTCATGGGAAATTTTTATGAAAAATATAGCTTCAAATTTTTTATTTTGGATGTATTAACTAGGTTAGCATCTATGAAATGTTATCAAACAACCTTTTTCGATACCTTAAAATAAGTTAAGCCAAAAAACAAACAGATCTACAGAATTTAAATTTCGATTTAAATATAAGTTCAAATTGGCACCAAAATCTAGCACCAGTTTCGAAAAAAAAGATATCAGACTTCAGAAACACCACTAAATAAAATCGAGGTAATATATATTTTTTTCAAACTAATTGTAAAATAATGTACCAATGTATTTTATCTGCAACGATTACGATTGTTTCAAACCAATGGTGTGCTATCTAAATAGTTTTACTTCAGCACAATTATTTCCGTCTATTCATTACAGGTCTACCGTATCTAAAGGAACTCGATTCATAAATCAGTCCAATGTCACGATCGATTATATTACAAGTATCTAGGCTAAACTAGTTTACAGTCGAGAAGCCATCAATGCTACAAAATCGTTAGTATGACGGACGCTTACAAAACTATTTCGTTGTATTCGAATACAAGTTATATTGTTAAAATAACTGAAATCGATATTCACAGCGGTATCTTTACATTTAAAAAAAATTTGTAAAATTATTATTCAAAAGTGCTTCTAGGAGCCTAGTTAACTACAATCTACTTTGATTTGATTTATACCCTATTGATTATAACCTACGCAATATATGCGTAGGGTATAAAACTAATAACATGACTTTAATAATAAAAGAAAAGAAGAGCAGTTTAAGGGAATGATTTATGTATGTTAATTACTTTCTTTATATTTTTTATTAACTAATTGTCTTTCGGTAATTAGGTGGTTGAGCCATGTGCCAGACCATCAGGTTGGTACCACCCACTTAATCATTATTACTCGTATTGTGTTCCGGTTTGACAGGTAAGTGAGCCAGAGTAAGTACAGGCAAGAGGCATAATATGTTGATTGGTTATTTACGATGTGAAAGATAGTTAATATTTTTTACAGTAGTGCAGTCATACCCAATTGTTAATCTGCCTAACTAGTTCTATTAAAACAAATTAAATACAAAGTGTCTAAAAATTTGTACACCAGACTATTTAGTTGGATACGATTGTAGTTACTTTTTTTTTTTAATATGTAGGTAGGCGGACGAGCTTTTGGGCCACCTGATGGTAAGTGGTCACCAACGCCCATAGACAATGGCATTGTAAGAAATGTTATCCATCGCTTACATCGCCAATGCGCCACCAACCTTGGGAACTCAGACGTTATGTCCCTTGTGCCTGTAATTACACTGGCTCACTCACCCTTCAAACCGGAACACAACAATGCAAGGTACTGCTGCTTTGCGGTAGAATATCTGATGAGTGGGTGGTACCTACCCAGATGATCTTGCACAAAGCTCTACCACCAAGTAAATACTATATAAGTACTATCTTATATATTGTTTGTGATACGTATTAAATGTGCGAAATTAAAAATACACAACATTGTTAAATATTGCAACTTCGTTGGCTGTATACGGTTTAAACCAACTCAAGCTTGACGTAAATATTAAACTTGTTAAGTACATAGACGTGCCCGGATTTGAATGCCAATCCATTTACGTATTGACCCGTACCTAATCCTGCGCCTACGTACGTATGACAATAGCTGTCCAAACAATATTAGACGTATTAATTTATTGCAAAATAATGCAGCATTCTCTGATAAGAGTATTGACAAATGAATTACGTCTTTGTGTGATTTTGTTGCCTATCTACTGGCAACATTTTGCTATATTAATATTCCAAGGGTATATGTAATATATATATACCAAATTCTAATAAAATCCATCCGGTGTTTCGACGTGATTCTTTTACAGACAACATATTCAACGGATGTTATACAAATTTAAACTTTATTCCACATAAGAAGTAATTGCATTGTGAATTATTTCAATATAATTTAAATTAACAAAAATTACACCGTACAAATAGCATTATCAATCATGGTCCTTCGAGCCGGATTTATCAAAGAAGACTAATTTTAAGATATAGTAAAAGTTCACGTACGTAATAAAATGTATAAATATTAAATATTACTTTGGTTTTAAGAGTGCGCCTATAGCCAGCAATATTTCAGATTTTACCCGCCAACCTTTTTATAGACGAATGAAGACTATTTCCAAAGTGATAACTCCAACTGGCTTCCTAATCATCATCAATCATCAGTTATAATATTCATGCTCATGACAAATATTTGTATTTAATATTACTCAGTCTCAAGTTTTGTGTAATAATTTGTAACTATGTATATTTAAAAATTCTAATAAGGCCGTTAAGTCCAAAGCGTTTATACTTTGTGCAAAAATCAAGCAAAATCGACTTCTCAATGATAGAGGGCTTGTAATGTTCACCAGCTGTAAATCTTCCTTTCACCCAACAAAGCTTAACGCAAATCAATAGCCCTCTTTATTACTCGACACGCCAGACCCTAGCATTAAAGGGCATATATTAATTCCCCAATGCATTTATGTAAGCTCCGAAGTGCGTGAGCGGCGATTTTTCCCAATAAATAAGATCCGAAGATTTATACCGCTGAGTCCGTCGGATCTAACGATAACACGGTCCAAATAAATTCTCTACGTCATTGTTAGCGAGCAGTAAGCCTTGTTGATTTATTTACTTTTTGAAATGATACGTATATTTGAAACCAATACATTTTGCGACAATAATGATCACTATATTATAGACAGGATTACTTTTGTTAAAAGTACAATAGTTATGACCGACAAATCTGTTAGAGAAGAAGGATTCGACCAGGTTTCCCCATATAACAGCACAATAACCGTCGAATGAGTCTTATTTCAATTCTCATGGATTTTTATTTCAGAATTTTCGATGTATGTTAAATAAATATGTGAATAGTAATAAAGATGTGATTCAAATTTTTAAAGATATTTTTTAGTTTTAATTCATTCGTTTTAAATAAATTAATTCCACCATAAATAAACGTAAAATCTTTCACTTAATGAAGATTTACATAACGTCTTGTTTTTTTCACTTAAGATTAAACCGCGATTTATTTAATATGTCCAACAAAGTCGTGTTATTTTTTAAACGGAGACAAATGCATGTTTTATGTTAACACCTGGCTTAAGATAATGTGTAATATTTAAATAAAGAACCTTTCTTACCGTAAGGAAAAGATTTTTGTAACAAATATTAGCCTTATTTGTTACAAAAACCCGTAGCGTTAATCACGCTTTAATTTATCTTTAGTACGAAAGGTCTTGGTGGTGTTTGTGCCCGTCTAGGTAAGTAGCAGTACTTATCAGATATTCTAATTTCTATTTTTTTATAAAATAGGAAGACAAAAGGACAAGCGGGCTTCCTGATAGTAAGTGGTCCCGCTTCGGCCTATACCAATGCACCAGTTACCTTTGGAGCTAAGATGACTCTTCTGTAGTTACTTTGGCTCATTGACACTTCCAACCACAAGTAGTAGGAACACAACAACAAGTATTGCTGTTTGGTGGTAGAATATATGACAAGAGGGTGGTACCTACGTGGAAGGGCTTCCACAAATATCAACCAAGATTTTAAAGTTAATAGAGTTAGAAATAAATTCTGTTATAAATTTACAAGCGACACATTCAACAGAACAGCGTCACATTTATCTGTCGAGTTGTTCGGTCCGCACAATGGCACCTCACAATGTAGTGTTCAGTTTGGTCAACCGCTCTTTGTGATTGAACACAATATACGATGTAGTTTTATATATAAAACTGCACTTTTAATCAATGACAAAAGAATAATGATATATTTTTAACGTTATTGTATTACGTATTTTAGTTCTTAAACTTCTATGTAGTAGACAAACGTTTTAACGCAACTTCCCATTTTAAAATATTTTAATTATTCATTTTGATAATAATAAGATTATTATCAAAGTGAATAATTAAAATATTACTACTTTATCTATTTCTAGTAAAACCTTTTTCTGGTGTGTGTTTAATATATTTTTTAAATATTTATTCTTAATTTGATTATGAAACAACCGCACTATCGGTTTAAATCATATCATAAGCTAAAACTCTAACTAATATTAATCATTAAAACTTTAACTACTACTAAAATATATTTTCATAAAATGTCACAGATAAAAAAAGGTATTTTTTTATGTATTGATACAAACTAAATATTACATACAAACAAACTACCAAGCGAAATACACCATAAATATAATATGTAAAATAGCTAATATATATTAAATTATGAAAAAGATACATGACAATTCTAGAAATTGTAATTAAGACGATAATGGCAATAATGAAAGTGTATTCAATTACTAATGTGTAGGAATATTTATGTCAGCCATGTTGTGTTAATTTTGCCGCGCTACAGGATTGTCAGTTTGACGTATTGGGTGCGTTCTGAAATAAGGAAATACTAATTCATACGGTATAATTTATCACTGCCACTTAAAGGAAAATTCTAAATGTATAATACGTGTTTGTCTTTTAAGTCATACATCATAGACTAATAAGAGACACATTATTTCTATTTGTTGTACATTTGTTTTTAATGAAAAAAATGCAGTTTACTTTAAATTACAAAAAAAAAACCTAGAAACGTTTACCTTCATTTTAATTGCAATCTCTCGATTCGTTGAGACAAAGTTTATTTCTTATCATAAAAGTATACGACGGCTATAAATGTGATATTTAATTACGATTTCGCTTCATATAAGCCGAGATGATCTCGATCCGGACGCTCGGACAACTTTAGCGGTTAATTTAAGTGTTTTTAAATGACTTTTGTAAATCGCATCATAAGGTACAGACGACGAATAATTTTATGTAATGAATACAGTAACCTGGACTTTACTTTTGGAGCAGTCTGTGTATAGCCTCGTAAAAATAATTGAAGTGATTCCACTTGACTTGTCACTGTATATAGTATTTGAATGACTGAATCGCACTATGTTGTAATCTTTATAATACTTAAGTTTGAATAAAAAAAGTAAAAAAATGTTCCACTGCTGGGCTATGACTTTTTATAGTGATAATTCAATACTTATTCCTTCACGTTGTTCTAATGCGATCATGTATCCACCAGGATAGATGGTTGGTAGATTTTCATTTGATACATACATGTTTCCTTCACTACCGAGAACGAGATGAATTATAAACAAAGCACATGAAAATTCAGTGGCGCTTTCATGCGCAATTGAACCGACAAGCTTTGGTTATAATTGGCGTAACTCTGGCGCATTGGCTCATAAAATAACAATGATTAGTTAATTTTTCAATGATGAAAGATTAAGAATTTTTAATAATATATATGATACATAACCAATTCTATAATATATTCGGATTAACGTTAATAAACTCAGCCATCTCGTAGGAAGCCATTACTTGTCAAATCGTTTTAAGTTGAAAACTCAATCATATAAGACTTTATAGATACTTTAAAGTATGTAAGAACCACGATACTAGATTGTTTTTTTAGATATAACAGCTTTAGATATAACACATATTATAGCATGAATCCTGTTTATTCAAACACAAGCGCTGAATCAATGGCTTTAATTTCTTTATGCAGTCTAACGTCAACTGAAACGTAACGAAAAAGAAAACAAATCGTACTTCTTTATATCCTGGGACATTATTCACATACGGCCATCTGATCCCAAACTAAGCAGAGGTCGTTCTACGGAAACCAGACAACTGTTATACTTACATATACAACTTTTATTTTGTAAATAAATATTTATATAGATAATTCCACCCAGACCCAGGACAAACAGACATGTTCATGCACACAAATGTCTGACCTCCGACGTGAAAGGCAAGTATCTTACCAACCACGCCAACCGACTCGTCAATTTTATGTATTATAATATTTATTTATATGGAACAACATATTTTTTTATTGTGCAGACTTATCTTAACTTATTATCTTCTTATGTTTCCTTTAATTCAACATCCAAGTTTGATTTCAGAAACCGATTAAACTTTTTTATATCTAATATACTTGATACGTTTTAACAACTAAAAAGTTTTTATATAACAAATGATTATTGAAATAAAATGCCATAAATGTAATCAAAGTAAGTCGTGACGTAGAGTCGTGTCGTTACATAATTAGATGTTAGGTTCACGCCTGTGCATGTCTTAGCTTAAAGAAACTTAGAAGATAATTTATTTAGGAGTTTTAATGTGTATTATAAACTATGTCAAAAATTACGTTACGATATACAAAGTATACGCAAGATTGCATAAGGATTACAGAAGTAAATATCAACACCTCGTTTCACTTCAATTGTCCCACTGCTGGGCGCATAGCCCTTATAGAATTATTTCCACCATGCTGCTCCAATACGGGTTCATGGAAACACATGTAGCAGAATTTTATCAAACATATGTATAGGTTTAGTGACGATGTTTTTGAGCACGAGGTGAACATAGAAACATAAATAAAGCATACAATAATCCAGATTTGAACCTGTGATATTCAGTTAAAATTTCAGGTGTTTTATCAACTAGGTTATCTCGGATCTTAAAGGTTACGTATTGAAATAAAAGAGAAAAGAGTTTGGACGGTAGAAGAAAAAAAAAGAAATAAAGTCAGTCATTTAAAGAAGTAAAGTCATTGAAGAAATATATTTTATATCGTACGTGTAATGAATTGTTTATATGTCAAATTATTAATCGATGATGTCGTTTAAAATCATAATAATTAGTATTAAGGTTTACAATATATCTTAGTTACATAAACAATAATAGCCTTCCTAGCATTAGGCTATAAAGGCCTTAAAAAATTATATCTTTGCCAGTATAGTTTACAAGGAAAAACTTAAACGTCAGTTATTTCCTGGACAGTTTCTAGGCAACTCGAACGTCAGTATCATATGTGCTTAAATATAACAAATACGATTTTGTATTCAAGAACAACGTAATATTAAATGTTACGAATATTTAAAATTATATTCCAAAAGCACGTAAATAAACATAATCACCGAATCATAACTCAAACAACCGTTACGCGCTTGTTAAATATGGCTTACGATAATAATGGCCTATTACTTTAAACACTTGTATTTTTTCAACTTCAACCTTAATTAGGGGGAAAGAGATGGAAGGAAAGCCCCCTAAGGGGAGGCTAATCTTACTTTATGGTGAATTTATAAAAAAGTAAAGTAGCAGCCCGTTAATATGCCACTGCTAGGCTATGTTAATGGTTATCGTACATTAAGTTTATATTGACAGACGAACAGAATACATACATACATACTAACACATAGTAGTATGATGATTATGATTTCTGATCTATCTCGGGCACGGCGGCCATTTTTACCGGCATAGTTAACTGCGAAGGACAGAATATAGTGAGAATATGTTTGCACACCAAATACAAATACTCGTTCATAATCCGAAAACAACAAAAAGTTAAGTAATTGCTTTTCAAGGCAAGACTTTGTGAACTTTTTATTGATCCGACTCGGGATTTGAACTGACCTATCCTTATCCTGATAAGTGGTTTTATAAGCCACTGGACCAATGGTTCCCTTCATAATACGAATAGTTTATACCGTGGATAATGATTTTGTAAATATTTTAGAAGAAAAAATAACATAAGTTCGATTTAGTTGTCAATTAAGATGTCAAAGGAGCTTTTGGACAGTTGCTTTTAAGAAGGATGAGAGAAATAATTTAATATACATTGTGGTAGGCGTTTCTTACTTTATTATTGTCAAAATATTGGATATTTTAAGTAATAACTTACACCTTATACTCGTATAGTCCATATATCCATAAAAGTATATACTATGTACTTTTAATATCCCGCTACGGCCGACGGTGGCGAAATAATAAAATTTAACGAGTGAAACCACGTTCAACTTGTTCATATATAAATTTCAACCATAGAACCGAGATGACGCAGTGGATAGAATCCGTGAATCTTAATCGAAGGTTAAAGACTCAAACCCAGACAGGCACCATAAAAATCTTATGTGTTTAATTTGTATTAAAATTCATCTCGTACTTATCGGTGAAGGAAAACGCCGTGGGGCCTATACGTGTAAGATAAAAAACTGACATTGTATCCACCAATCAAGGTGGAATAACTTTCAAACCTCCTCAAAAGATAAAGCACAAGTGGAACATTTCACATTTTTAAGCTAACAATCATAGTCTCCAAACTTATAATATATTGCTAGCTAATCGCCCCGGCTTCGCACGGGTAAATAAGAAGAAAACTATATTTCGGATAGGATTTGCGTAAAATCCTTTCGTAGTGAGCGTCTACGTCGGCTAAGGAGTAACTAACAAATTTCAAGTCTGGCTTAGGGTATTTCGCTTATACATATATAGATAATGATGTAATTGTCACGCATATCAGTTCTCTAAAATTTTGTTCAGCATTATCTACCTGTAAGTGCTTAATGTGTGTGATGTTAATGTACCTGTTTAAATAAATAAAACAAACTACGAGAAAATCGAGAGATTAATCTTTACTGCATGTCAGTGTATTCCCTAAAGCAAATGTGTGGATGTGACAGTCTGTAACGCCAGTTTCTTATCTACACGACCCTGCGTTACTGCGTTATGGTGATAATGGCTTCGTAAGGGGCGGCTTGATGACGCTAATTAAATATTAGGAGCAACCTAAAGTAACATCGATGGGCAATTTTCTTTGATAATATTTTTATCTTTCAGCTAAATATCATCAACATCACTGATTCTTCGATTGATGATATATTTCTGTCCATTCGCAATATTTACGTAACACTTTAGTAATTATATAGTTTGTTATGATAACCGTACATATTATGTATTGTAGATGACTTTGTTTATCTGCGGGGAAAAATAGTAGGTAAAAACTAACTACTGAGTTTGTTACCGATACTTCTCGGTGAAATCTACATTTCAAGCCGATGCTAACTTTCATCGATTCAATGTTGTAATGAGATAATTTAAAAGTGCTATAAAACAAACAATATGTATTCTGATTTTGTTCATGTATTTTTTATAAAGCAAATTAACTAAAAATATTTTTAATCTTTATATCTTTTTTTATATATTATCTATATTATTGATATATACGCTAAATGTTGCGTTTAACTAAAATAAAATTGACACTCATTATGATTTAAAGTCAAAGGCCTTTGCAGTGCGACACTAACATTCTCAGGCTGTTATTTAATTTTTCTGTTACATAAAAAAACTAAAAATATAAGCTAAGACTTAATTAAAACAAATTCGAAAACAGAATGAACAAAACGAACTAAAACCAGCCTGATAGGGCTAACAAACCCCTGAACGACACATCAGGGAGCCGCATCGTTAATCCTGGACGACGTAACCGCTACACAAATACATAATGCTCTATGTAAGAATATACCGTTGAAATTTCGACTCTATTCCAATCGTATAAGACATATATGTCGTAACCATAATATGTTATTACGTAGAACTTGTTAAGTTTGATATAATTTAATTAATTTTTCGCCATTCTAGACTATTCAAAAGAAACAAAAACGAAATGCAACATTTATACGGGTGTTGTCAAAAGTTATACCTAAGTTTGTTTTTTTTAGTTCATTATTAGTAATGTATATCTTTTTTATTTCGACTCTAGTCTAGACAGGAGACAAATATAATTCAGTATATAGAGGTTATGTATATAATGGCTGTCTAGAGTATATAATAGATTGTTGTAGTTGACTTTTATTAAATTAAGTTACCGCTTTTAGATATTGTCAAGGTTGGTATAGAAGACAAGGCTACGAGTAGAATAGATTAGTTGGAAAATTCTTAGCTAATAAATCAATAAAGATTTAACGGTCATATGCCCACACAATAATATTATCTATTACGTATGATTAGCACCAATATATATCCTATGTATGTTTAAGTCGTTAACTACAAACGAGTTCTTATGTAAATAATAAAAATTAATATATAATGAAACTGTATTTGAAAATGAAAATTATTGTTGAACGGTTCTGTTCGTTGAAGGATTAAAAATATTTAATATATTAATAGAGTTATGTACTTTAATTATACAGTTACTCAGTTTGATTTCTTTTTTCTTGTAGCTTCTATTTGGTTATTTAATAGTTTATATACAAATAAATTCTAGGGAACAACATATCTAATAATCATCGCAAATATCAAAATATGTAATAATCTTTACTATACAGTATTAGAATAATTGTAACGGATAGTCCTTTGCATATAAAAGAAACATAGTTATATTATTCTTTTTGTATTTTTTTGTGAACTCTGTACTTTCGTGTATTTGTGTGGACTTTGTTAGTGATCTAATAAACAAATATTCTATATATTTAAAAAACTAAATATTCTGTCTCAATTACGATACGAGTAAAATACACGATAAGTGTGCTTTTCTATATTATTCTATAATATTACACTAAACATTCTACAATGGATAATATAATTAAGAAACAATAATTTGAAATTGACATAAACCAATTTTATTTTATGGATAACTAAATTTTATTAAGTTGACTGAATGCTTATATTCTTTTCTGCTATTTTTAATACAAAATACTCACCAAATTTTCGATCCTAACAGTAACACACTCATTCACTAGCCTTCGCGACATATTTTTTTTAAATATCCCCAACGCATTTTCTTTTTTCCATAAAACACAATCATCTTAATACTCGAAATTCAAACATAAAAAAATAATCCATCACGACCAAAACCTCATTATAACAGCCTTAAATATTGAAGTCACACTCGTCTATTATTATAGACACATTTAAAGTATATTAAAATCAGATGACATGGTGAATGCACAAATACACTTATAAAATGCCAACGAAAATCACGTGTGGACGCTGCACTTAACCAATCATAACTAACGCAAAAGTTCTACATTAAAAAAAAGAAAATCCCTTTTCGCGCCAAAACCACGACTCCTGCATTCTGTTACGGATAATAAGGCGAACGAAGCCAGCGTTTTAACGCTTTGATCTTTTATGATAAACTCTTCAGCTTAAACTGCTAGACAAGAATCTGGGTCGAAGTTTATTTTGTAAAATGACACAATTCTTTGCCACAACTATTAACGCACATTAGTTTATCGTATTTAAATTTAATAAAAATATATGTGATATAGTATTTATTACAATGATTATTTTATAAGAATGTTGCAAATACACAATCATTAATCACCGTTCGGTATCTATGTTACTTGAACGCACCTGAAGAGAAAGCGCGCGAAGCTCATCTGTCAAATTCGATGACACCCAACTTTGCCGCCAAAACGCTCCATTCAATAGAAACCATTCACACGATAGCATTGTTCTTGGCACAAATCACTAAAGTACGACCATAGAGCTAGGTTTTTTATAAGGTTAATTCAGTTAGTTTTTAATTGTTAAAAGGTTTTTAATCGTGTCACGTTCCGGCAGCGCGTAGTCGACTAGCGCGCGAAATGTTGTAGGGTGAACTGGGCGTTTGTCGCCGCGAATTCTTGTGTTCAGTTTTTCTTGAATCGAATCATATCAGTGGACAGTGGACAGTAGGTCGCGCTATTTATAACCAATCGTATCGGCTTTTTTAATTTTCACGTTTTATTGTTTTGTAGCGTTCGAGCTATTTTTTATGATACAATCTTTAATATTGGATTAATAAAATTTCTCAGTCTACATATGTTAGTGAAATATAATAGTGTCTGAAATATTTACAGAGCTATTAAAAAGTTATAAAAACTAATTTAATGTATATAACTTTATTATTTTTAGCGTCAACATGACGTCAACTATATTCTTTAACTAGAACCGATTACAATCCCGAATATAATTTTGAAAATAAATCGGCGACCCAGATAATAAATAACATAATTTATTGTACACAAATATTCATCATATAGTATGCTAAAAATATTAAAAGAAAAAACCGTTATTTCTTAATGACGTTATATAGAAATTTAAAATAAAAATATAATAACTCATTTTGCAATCAAACACATGTTACAGATACATTAAAAACTGTAATCAAATAAATCACAACGAGCGAGGAATATACGAATGTATCAAGAGATTGATTACTCTGTAATGTAATAAAAAACTGAATGGTTATATAATATCAATTGAATTATCTATCATTACAAAAAAAAATAAGTATATGTTAATTGTTTTGTTTTTTTTTTATTATTTAGTAGCAAAAGTATAAATATGAATGACGCGATAAATTTATGGCAGACGAATTTCAGTATGTTTTTTACATTACAGGAACAACGGATGTCGATCGTTTTACGATGGCAATATACATAATGATACGCAAACCCTCACGTGCGTACAGGCGAAGGGAATATTGGAACGATTGTTTTAGAAAGTTTATATTCATAATACAAATAATATATTTTTTCAGACAGATGCAACGCTTAACTTGCTAAACCTTAAATTTTGTTAAAACAAGTCAAAAGTAAACTTCCGATCCCTCGAGCCATTATTGTCCACACTCCTTATCTATATCACCTATATATACACAATATTATTTAAAGTTTTTTTAGCTGTTCAATTTACTTTTTGTTTATATACCGATTACTAACACTTTAAAAGGAGATCCCAATAGCAACAGACCAAACTATTTGCAGGTTATTTATTAAACATTATTTTAGTTGATGATCATTTAAGTTATTCAGCCGTTAAGCAACAACAATGTATTGCTGGGTTTCGTATGATGGGAATGAGACATTGTAAGTAACTCAGTGGTAGAGCTTTGTGCAAGCTCGTCTGGGTAGGAACCAGCCACTCATCAAACATTCTACAGCAATACAGCAGTACTTTGTATTGTTGTGTTCCGGTTTGAAGAGTGAGTGAGCCAGTGTAATTACATTCACAAGGGAACATAATGTAATGTTCCTTGTACCTATAATTACACTGGCACACTCGCCCTTCAAGCTGGAATACAACGATACTAAGTATATTACCCCAGATGACTTACACGTAACCGTACCACCAAATAAATTTCACTAATATTACATATCACTTGAATTCCTTCCTTATTTGTTTTTTGGTGTTGACCATTGAAAAGGGAGGATCCTCCGACCAGACGGGTGTTGGTCTGGTGGGCTACTGCCCAACGGTTGTTGTCGGGTTCTTGTATATATGTTCAATCGCTCGGATAACTTTAATATCGCGATGTAGGATACGTCACGTTTATAGTTTTCGTAGATGGCGAGATAGATGTCGCTACAGTTTTATCACCTTCGCCTGTGCGTTTTATTTCAGTCACGCTATCACAGAGTATAAATCCATTACAGTAATGCCACGGCGAGCTTCGCTACGCATTCAAATGAAAAGTTACTATCTTGGCATACTCCAAATATTAAATGGATTTCGAGATCTGCGTTAAGTTCTACCGCTATTTTCAATACAAAACTAAAAAACTGGTGCAATCGTGGTATGAGTTTATTTCCGTGTTTCATTTCCCAGTCCAATGAGTATGATATCAATTTTAATTACTAAATTGGATAGGGTGGGTAGCACCACCGTTTCTAAATTGGCTACCGCCGTTTTATTTCTGTATACAAATCTGTCAAATAAATAAAATATAATTAATAAAATCAGTGTTAGGCAAGGTCAGTTACTTTTACTTGATGGTAGTGCAAGCTTGTAGGTACCACCCACTAATCACATATTTTACCACCAAACAGCAATACTTAGTATTATTGTGTTTCAGTTAAAAGAGTGAGTGAGTGTCCCTACAACCACAATGTATATGTAACATATTAGTTCCCAATCGGCGCATTGGTAATATAAGGAATGGTTGATATTCCTTAAGGGTCCTATGCCTATGGGCAATGGTGACCAATAACTGTCGATCCACCTATGTAATAAAAATTAAATACACAATCAAGACTTTAAGTCACATACAATTTGAAGGATAATAAAACCTTTTCATGCACAAAAGCTAAGCGAACGTGAGCGATAATCGAAACAGTGGAAAGAGTAGAATGAAACAAAAAGTGCAGCGCATAGTTTACTCAAAGACAAAGGTATTTAAGGCGCTTTGCTGACATCGACGACGATTCTCAGAGAGGGTGTGGATAAGGCCAGCTATCCATTGAATACTGTGCGCAACATGAAATTCACGCTTGTCACGTCATAGTGTGAAGAAGCGGATGAAACTGTAAAGCGCAGCTACTTTTATAATAATATATTAAAATGTACACATTGCTACATCTTCAGATATAATTTTTATGTAAATAGGTTTAGTAAATTCTTCAGTTAGGCATTACAAAAAATGTCATATCCTTATCTATACTACTATATAAATATATTGGTTCTGTCTGTACATTTTTTTTTTCACCTAATTTTGTGATAAATTTTCGTTTATTATAATAATATATAGCACCAGAACGACCGAGCTTCGCTGGGCTCTAATGTAATAAGTTATAATAAATATTTTATCTATCAACTCAATTTCATACAATATGAATAATATATAAAATATTGATAAATTTATCGTCTGTGGCACTATTACTATGGTATGTGAGGCACACACACCCAAATCAACATTAAAAACATTCAATTACAGTTGCGCTTCGCCTTCAATGGACGATCGCCGTAACCACCTCCTTGATACCAACACGTCTTGAGCTGCTACAGTTTCTAGAATAAAATGTGGATGTTCAGATTCCTTTGACCTAGGGAATCCTAATCCTAAAAAAAATATTTCAAAAATGTCCATCATAGTTTCAACGATACTTCAGTGGTGTTGGTAGTGGTAGAAAAGCATCGTCGTTAAACCCAAACGCCTAATTATTTCGCAGATAACATTTCTTACCCATGATTTTGATACGAATGACGAGGTTAGGAAAGCATGAACTGTCTTCTCTTTTTCTTATAATATATAAAGGTGGGCCAACTAATGGTAAGTGACCACCGCCGATAAATAGTAATAAATAGTAATAATATAAAAAAATATATAAAATAATAATATTCTTTATGCTTGTAGGAAAACTGGCTCACTCACCGTCCAGCTGGTATACAACAATACTATTTATCGCTGTTTGGTGGTCGAATATACGGTAATAAATGGTGGTAACTATCCAGATGGGTTTGCACAAAGTCCTATCACCAAGTAAAAGTCTTTAGAGCATCATTATGTTTCTTAGTACATTTCATTTGGATGCTTCAAGAGAAGAATAAAGATATTTTCTATGCAAGCGCGCACTAACCTAGATCTCAACATTGCTTTTAACCGGACAATATTGTCGTCAATTCGTAAGCCTGCCATTTTTTAATTAATACATATTACAGCATCCAATATTTGGCAAGGGCACACATTTTAACATCACAAACTACGCTCAACGACTTAACTGTCTAATCTATTTGCATCGCTTAATAGCTTACAATATAACTTAGTCGCATTACATTTTTTTTTTAATTTCGCCAAGACTCCAAGCTAGACACGATTTGTCCTTATCGCATGCTCTCACAAGCTAACCGATAAATTGTTATTGCTACTTCTTACATACCCTTGTATTGCAAAAATAGTCGCAGTTAAACGGAATGGCGTTATTATAGAGAAATACATACCCCATTAAGTATTTGAAGGCATTGTCTCTTGGCAGAGAGTCACGCCAGGATTGCCGACGGCCTCTCCGAATGGCCGGAACCACTGTTATGCCCCGCAGTTTTTTATTGCCTGTCTTATAATTTTCTTACGACTCGAAGATTTTTGTTTTACGTCCAACATTCATTTTAATGCTTGGATTGTTTAAATTGCTTAATTTGTTGCTAAACATAGTTTGTTTTAGAATATGTAACATTTAAAAATGATACTTACTAATATTATAAATGCGAAAAGAGTTAGTTGGTTAAAGACAAAGGGTAACACCTAAATCCCCACTCAGTTGGTAGAAGCCGCGGACGGAAACAAGTGTCCCATAGATACCTGCTCTTAATTAAAAAAAGATGAAAACAAATAAACACAAAATGAATTATAAAAGTTGATTAGCGGGTTTTAAGATAAACTTCTCTTTCCATCATCATTAATTCGACATTCGAAAGAAGAGGACACAGCATTGTTTATCTGATTATCTCCTTAACAACAATTTTAGTATCAATACTATATTGTTATAATTAATAAATAATCAAACATACACATATTAAAAAAGCCGAGATGGCCCAGTGGTAAGAACGCGTGAATCTTAACCGATGATCGTGGGTTCAAACCCGGGCAAGCACCACTGAATTTCATGTGCTTAATTTGTGATTATAATTCATCTCGTGCTTGACGGTGAAGAAAAACATCGTGAGGAAACCTGCATGTGTCAAATTTCACTGAAATTCTGTCACATGTGTATTCCACCAATCCGCATTGGAGCAGCGTGGTGGAATAAGCTCCAAAACCTTCTTCTCAAAAGAGGAAAAGAGGCCTTAGCCCAGTAGTGGGACATTCACAGGCTGTTACTTTCTTTTTACTTTTTACTTTTTACACATATTATGTATTATCATAGTTTTTTATTTTTCTACTCGACAAATACAAGCATACTGACATTCCACAGCCAGATTGAATTCATGACGTCATAGATAAGGGTGACGTCACGTGTTAAAGGGCAATTCCTACCAGGATAACAGAACTTGTGAAGAGTTAACAGACACGTATATTGATATAGTATTATAAACCTTAATCAAAACAGTTAAAGATTTAAATCCCCTGCACAACATTTTAACATACACTGCAGCGCCCATGAAACAATGAAAATACATCTTTCGTACTCAGAAATCACAATACGTTTTGGATTGCTTGTAAAAGCCCCATTTTGAACCCATTTTCGGTTATATTCACCCCTAACTCCCATGAAATATAGCATCTTATTTAGCAACCCTAAAATGTTCGACATTAAGTTTACATTTGTTCTTGAATATGTGTTGGTCCTTATGACGTTTTATAAATAAGTTCTTACTGCATTCCCGGTAGTAAACCTGTATGAAAGAGAGAAACGATATCTACAGTCGTGCTGTTAAGTGAGATGGCACACACTGCACCGTCCTACTTTTGATTTATAGCCACCACCAGACTGGAAATGGCGTTAAGTATTTTTAGGGGTCAGTAATTTTATTTCTGTATTTTATACTTGGCGAAGTCCTTTTTAATTTTACTGAAATAATTCTGTAAGTGAATTCGTATTAAATATGTGCAGCCTAGATAGACCAGTAGCTCGAACATGTGATTCTTAACCGTAGATAACATATTCAAACCCTTTCCAGCACCGTTGATTTTTTTACGTGCTTAATTTGGGCTTATAAATAAACTTGTACTTAAAACTTGTATGTATCATTTGATACATACAAATATCATTTAAGACGAGAAGAGAAATTCTAACAATAACTGAAATAAAATTTAACCTATTAGCATTTTGCCCGCAATTTCATCCGTGTAGTTCCCGTTCCCTTTGGGAATACCGTGACAAAATGTAGCCCATGTTACTTTCTGATAATGTAGCTTTATATTAGTAAACGATTTTTTTAAATCGGTTTAGTGGTTTAGGCGTGATAGCGTAACAAACAAACAGAAAAAATCACTTTTTCTTTTTTAATTATTAGTTAGAATGTTATTTCTGGATAAACTAGGTTCTTAATGGTGAAATAATAATTATTAAATATCGGTTTAATAGTTTCAGATATTATCGATTAAAAACAAATAAATCGTTACTCTTTATAATATTAGATTAGATAATATAGATTAATATAAGTGGCTAAGGATTTATTGTTGTTGTACAAAGATAAAAAAAATTACACAATCAAAGTACATATATATATATACATGCAGATTTTAATTTAATTATACTGATCGCGGAACGAAATTCTTTATTGAATGTAGAAGAGATTCACTAAATATACCGATTCGGAAATAAACATATCAGACCTGAGAAGAACCGGCGAAAAAAACTCAGCTGGATCAAAAGCTAATCAAATAATTATTATTTAATGAAATATGTCTTGTTAAATATTTCATTAAATAATTTTAAAGAGATGTAAATTATGCGATATATACTTCAATATAAATAGAAATAGTAAAGATAACAGTAACAAAAATATTTAACAAAAATTAGTTGAATGAAAACACTGACAATTTGTACAATTTGAGCATTATTATTTTTTAAAGGTACATTAAATTACCTTTTGATTGATATGAATTACATTCGTATTAAACTATTTTTAATCTATATGAGGTGAGGGTAAACAAAAGAAACGACTTGGTTTTAAAAAAAATACAATTCACCAAAAAATGTATAGACTGTATTATGTAATACAGAAAAAGTTAAGTCACATTTATATAAATATGTTGACGATACTTGAACGAAACAAGACTTTTTTTAGAATATTATTCAAAATTTATGCTCGCAAAAAAGATCTTTTTTTATCTCCCTTTATTTCTCGCCCTGTCTTCTTCTACGCGTGAGAAACGTTGACGAAAACACGTGGATCTTGTGGTACAAGTACCAGGATATCATAACGTATCGGGAACCATGTTGAACATATTACAAGTCTGTGCAGTGAATCGAAATATATGCTTCGTTTGAGTTTGCTAATAACCAATAAACAGTTTATGGATAGCTTAGGAAATAGAGATATACATGCTACGTTATATGTCATCATGTTTCATTATTTGTCCATAAAATAATTGTTTAAAGTTTAATTACACGCGCGTACAGCAGCGGTCACAAACTTATTAAAATAAATGATAGTTTTATTACTAGCTTATCATCCTAAACTAATGACGAAATATAACTTGCAATCATCACAATAAGATAGAATACTGTCATTTTACGTCCTATTTATAGATTTTTCTTAATTAATAAATATACGTGTTTATATTATAATTAATATATTGTTAGCGATCTGTGGGCAAATTATAATTTTTTGTTTTTGCTAGCCGTGGCTATCGTAACGATTATTGAGCGGGGTTATAATATGAAGAGGACATTAATTGTCCTCATAATAAAAAGATATCGATATAATCTGTAAAAGATTTTTATCGCATTTTTCCTTTCGTGTATCAATAAAATGTCGTTAAATTCGTAATTTTGTGATTAATTACTTATTTCAATTGATATTTCACTTCTGTCCTAAATATACTAATTAAGATATTTTATATTTATTTTCGTATAATGTATGTAAAATATATATATTTTTAATTAATAAATTACCTAGTCCACCTGCATATAATAATTTAGTTATTTTGCTCGTATTTAATTCATTAATTCCTTTTTGAATTTTATAAGCAGCTTCAACATACATTCAACAAAGCAAAAATCAAATTTAAAAAAAAGCAGCGCCTCTGGGATGACGTGAAACACGTGCAACTTTGTCCAATGTACCAGGAGATCAAAGATCTTTAGGAGCTCGCTCGACAACTTGTTGCTAGGTTCAATATTCTATAAATGGAAGCGAGCTTATGCTTTGACGATATACTCGTAACTTGAATAGTTTACGATGAATGAAGAATGCTTTTTATATAAATGGTTCGATATATTGATGTTCAATGCTTAAACGGCAAATTGTAATCAAAAGGAATTCAAAGTTAAAAGATTGTTTTGAATTTTGCAATTGTTTTTATTTTGGATGGTTTTCTAAGATCCTGTTGTAAAAGTGGTACTAATCCTGTTGATAACACGTTACTACACTAAAATACTTCATTTAATGAATAATAAATTGAGAAGCGAGCAACTAGTTATAAAACTATATAAAAAAACTTATTACATACGACTAAGTCCCGTTGCCAAGATTTGCTTGTTGTAAAAAAGCGTCCCACAGGGGTCGGTTCTCGGCCCAATTCTGTGGAACATTTTTTTTTTTTTATTGTATAGGTTGTCGGACGAGCATATAGGCCACCTGATGGTAAGTGGTCACCAACGCCCATAGACAATGGCATTGTAAGAAATGTAAACCATCACCTACATTGCCAATGCGCCACCAACCTTGGGAACTAAGATGTTATGTCCCTTGTGCCTGTAATTACACTGGCTCACTCACCCTTCAACCCGGGGGTTCCCGGGGGTGTTGTGCTATGCAGACAATACCCTCATAACCGCGACGGGGCGGGACTTTCGCGAGGCGGCCCGCCTGGCCGAGGTCGGAACGACCCTAACCGTGAACCGGATGGAAATGCTGGGCCTGAGGGTCTCTACATTCAAAACGGAGGCCTTCCTCTTCCACGGTCCACGGAGGGGCCCCCCACGAGGGGCGAGTATCACCGTCCGTGATAAAAGTAAAGGCCCTGATGAGGTATCTGCGCCTGATCCTGGACGGAAGATGGAGCTTCGGGCAGCACTTTGTCCAACTGGGCCCGAAGCTTATCAACGCTGCTGCTGCCTTGGGCTGCCTCCTACCCAACGTGGGAGGGCCGGAATCACCATGCCGGTGCCTATACGCCGGTGTGGTGCGCTTCATGGCGCTGTACGGTGCACCTATTTGGGTAGAAGCTCTCACCGCTCAGAACAAGGCCCTTCGGCGGAGACCACAGAGGGTCATAACGGTGAAGGCAATATGTGGTTACCGTACGGTGTCATGGACGGCAGCTACACTTCTTGCGGGCGATCCGCCCTGGGAACTCCAGGCGGAGGTGCCCGCAGAAGTGTACCGGTTTCGGGTGGAAGTCAAAGCGAGTGGCGGCCGTCCAGGATCCGCGGAGGTGGGACGAATCAGGGCATTCATACGATACGATACGATGTAACATGACACGGTTAACTCAATTCAAAATTTGGACCGCCGTTTCTTGCATAAAGACCATGATTTAATTACAAATGTATAGTTTTCAGATTTTTCCCTATACTTGTAGTATAAGACAGTATTGCTTGCCAAATTTCATAGTTCTAGTAGGTTAACGGGAAATACCCTATAAATTTTGATTCCCTTCAATGAGTCGAAATATACGTTTTTTTGTGGCATTATCGGCCGTATCTTTTTTTTTAACGTTAACTTAGAAGTTTGATTTTATCACTGCTTCAAGAGACTGTAGACCTGAGTATATCGTTTTAATTTCAACTCGACACCTCCACGCGTTCCCGAGATAAAGGGTCTTGATAGACAGACAAACGGACGGACGGACAACAAAATGATCCTATAAGGGTTCCGTTTTTACTTTTTGAGGTACGGAACCCTAATAACCCCTTTTAAACTATTATATATACAGGCTTCGACCCGTTGGAAGACAGCAATTTGTCAATGAGAAAATAGGTGATGATCTTCAAACGCCGAAACAGATTTTCATAATTTATACTCTCATAAATTATCTCAATCACGTCAGGTTTCAAACAGATAAAACCGGTCATTTCATCAAAATCGGTCCATTCGCTTGAGAGCTTAGTTGCCATAGACAGACACTCGTTAAACTTTAAAAAAAACCCTCTTTTTATGTGGGGGTCAAAATATTCTGAATCACGAGAAGACACGTGACGTAACATGTACTTGATTGTTGAGGTTAATTACTTTCATTGTGAAAAAATATATCTTGTTAATTAACTCGTGCCACCTAACACAAAGGATTGATTGCAGATACCCTATAATAACAAAATTATTTTCTTATTAGTTACTTTTAAGTAACTATATATATATATATATAATTTAATCAATATATGTATGTATATTATAATTCCGTAAGTAATATATTTTTATTAACGTTCGCACGAACAACAAGAACTATCATAGGGGGGGATAATACGAAAGGTAATTATTTTCATTTATCGTACAATTTGTGATATTATATAACACAACGGTCCCAACATAACATAATATTATGTCGTTTAAATAATCGACATCATATGTTAAGTGTCAATCAATGATACACTGTTTATATTAATGAAGTTTTCAGTTGTAACTGTCAAACTTATATATGTTCTTTTAATAAAGCACAGAATAGTTTGAAATGTTATATGATACCTAAGTTGTATGTCGGAAATGTATAATGTAAAAAACTTGATCCTATCTCTTATATGTTTGTTCTCTTATCAGAGGCGAGTTTGTTACATATTTTTGAATACTTTGCTTTGAAACTGGCGCTTTGACTGTTACTATTTTAATAACGATTTGAGACAACTCATATATTGGACGAGGTTCGCGCGCTCCGATATATTTGGACAAAATGGACGGTTAAAATAATTTAACGACTTTGGTTGTATAGGTGTTATTGATCACTTTATATGTTTCTATTTATTTGATAATGTTGACTGGCACTTTATATATGAAGTACCTATTCCATTGTAACTTGTGTATCGCTAGGATAATGTTTGCACGCGGGCGCTACATGGGCTAGAGACGCCGCTATCTCTTATGTTTATTTAAAAGATGTTGAAAAATGATTACTTGCGAATTGTGTGTGTATGTGTTTGCGAGCGATGTGAGTGTTCGCACCACGTACGAACCTACACGCGTATAGTTTTTTGTACCACCTGATGGTAAATGGGCACCGCCGCCCATTAACATTGGCATTGCAAGAAATATTGAACGTAGAGAACTAATATGTTACGTCCCTTGTGATTGTAATTACACTGGTTCACTCACCCATCTAACCGGAACACAAAAATACAAAGTACTGCTGTTTTAGGGTAGAATATCTGATGAGTGGGTGGTACCTACCCAGACGAGCTTGCACAAAGCTCTACCACCGAATAAAAAATATATCTTGCCTTTTAGCGGAATATATGATGAGTGGATAGTACCTACCCCCAGACGGACTTACACAAAGTAAAAATACCCATACCACCAAGTAAAAATATACGCTAAGATTACACTGCAGTGAAAATCTTATCTTATATAGGATCGATATATTCTACATTCTCAAGCTGTGTGGAACTCGCACCTGTATCAACTGTAAAGGTAGGTAGGTAGGTATAAGGGGTGGTGGACACAGGGGATTCAAAACACGTGGCGGTGTGGGATTATACCAGGAAACTATAAATGGACAGGACTTCTCCCGATATAAACCACCTGTTGATATCCTGTATAGTGTATAAAATATTTCTAATATTGCAAATTTGACCCTTTTGTTTATAAACTTAGAATATCTTTTGCACTTTACATATCACGATGAGTAGCTATGATCGAATTCACTAAATAAATCGCCTATGTCACAATCTATAAAAAGCAGAATCATTTTTCGTGTTTATTCCAAGATCTACAACTATTCGCTGAAGGTAAAGTTGTACGGTTAAGATATTTCTTCAAAGATTGGGCACCAATCCCATTTTTTAAGCAGATTTAGAATAAGATTAATTATGAATTCAATAGCAACAAACATTGAAATGCATTCATTCATACAAAATTGGCTTTTATATTAAAGAATCAGGGTATTCTATTTTATCGACTTTTTTACGAAAAATTTATAATTACAGTACTCTGTTTGTTACTAAGCTTTAAAATAAATTCTAAATCGAGATCAGGAGAGCTACGAAAGGACCACCTAAGCAAAATTATATTTCTAAACCTATATCAGTTGGATTTAATGTTGGCTCCTGAAAGAGATGATAGCCACCTTAGCTTGGAGCGACGTTGGTATGCACTATGATAAACATGTGACTGTGATACTGTACACACCAGGAAAACAGAACGGTACAGAAGTTCTACCTTTACAACTAACTGACTTGAAATTACCACGGTAAACCATGTGACCAAATTAGCGGTGAAAATAGCTGGCTGAATTAAAAACAGCAATTTTCTCTCAAAAAGAGAACAACTTAACTTTTATGGCAAGGGAAAATAAACACGTGACCTTTTGACGATATACCAGGAAATCAGATCGCTGCAGAAGTTCTCCGAATAGGACAAGATAGTTTCTCCTAAAAAAAACGTTAAGAATTATTAGCACTTGACTTTTTTGTGTGGTTATACCAAGAAAGCAGATCGGTGTAAGTACCACCTCTACACAAACATGAAAATTGGCATGGAAAATACACGAGACCGATAGGGATTGTGAACAGGAGACCAGAAATTAATAGTAGTTTTTAATAATGCTTGAAACTAATTATTGTCTAGCGTAAATGACACGTGTGACTTAGTAGGGATATACTAGGAAAGCAGATCCGTGTTAGTGGTCTCCGCTATACAACAAACGTTAAATATAAGCACGGGGAATACACGTGACCGATTGGTGTTGAGAACAGGAGACCAGAGGTTAATAGTAGTTTTCAATGATCGAAAAACTTTTTGGTAAGGAGAATAAACACGTGACTTAATCGGGATCACACCAGGAAACTAGAGATTAACAAGAGTGTTTCCCACAAGCACAGCAGGGTCTAGATGATAAAGAGAATCACACATATAATCAGCAAGTGACTATGAACATTATAAATAAGCTTTATATATTTATCTAACTTAAATATTATAAAAGGGGCTGGGTACGACTTCGATACTGTAAAAAGGTAATTGAAGGATTTTTTATGTATGAAAAATTATTGTCCGCGCATTGGTTGCTGAGTGCCGAAACTTCATGATAACAATGTCGTCCGACATTGTTATCATGAAGGTAAAAAACCATACTTTATAACTGAGCTCGACAAATACATTACATACATACATACACATACGCAGTAATGCTTTCAGTCACGTTGCACCTGCTCATGCTTACACCAGGAGTGCATATACAATATGGAGATCTGAAATTTCTTAGTATAAAGGGGAATAATTATTGGAAATAATACCATATACCGATAAAATATACATAATGCTACTTCGTAACAAATAAAGCAAAAAGCTATTTTGTTTTTTTTTTTATATCGATTAATTAAACTGGCGTTTTCCTGAAGTCAAACGTCAAGTATTTGTGTGCACGAACATGTCTGTTTGTCCTGATTCTGGGTGTAAATTGTAATTATCTTTATAAGTATGTATTTACAAAACAAAAGCAGTATATGTAGTATCAGTATGTCTGGTTTCTATACGACGAGCTCAGCTTAGTTTGGGCTCAGATGGCCTTGTATGAATAGTGTAGCACGACACCAAAAAAAATTGCCTCATTTAAAAAAAAGTTACTAAGTTTTTCAATTAATAATTTATATTCACATTTTGAATTTAGTTCAATGATTTAAAATGATAGAAAAAACCGTGTTCAAATATATAAAAGATTGAAGTGCTGCGGTGTCATTTACCGGTGTGTTACAACAATTGACATAGTATAAAAATGTGAGAGTTTCATAGAGATTTGATGAGGAGAACTCCGCCTTGCCACGAGCTGATCACGGCACGGGAATGTCATAAGATGTTACAATGATCGCGAAGCTTCCAATCGATGACGATAGCGGAACTCGCAGGGGTTTTAATGGTAATCCCACATGTTGTAAATTAAACACGTCACGTCATTGACAACTGAACTTTATTCTTTATCACCAGCCAGGTAAATGATTCAACTACAACATCTTCCCCTTTTAAGTATTAAAGTTATAGTTTACATTGATAATTAATATAACTAAAACCTTCTTTTGAAGGTGCGTTTGTGTGTTCTTGACAGGTACGACATCGCCTTACATACTGCTCAATATCACGGGACATACTGGGCCAAAAAATCACTTGCCTCGCTCTCCTTTTACAACGATCGATGCCTAAATGTCCTTCGTGGACAATCTTTAACATATCATTCCTCAATGCTCTCGGTACTAATACAAGGTTATCTCTAAACAAGACTCCATCCACGGCATATAATTCATCTTTCATGGACCAATACGATTTAACTGCATTAGAAACATTATATTTATGACTTGGCCAACCCGAATTAATGTAATTTAATAATATTTGCAATTCTTGATCTTTTTTAGTTTCCCGTTTTACTAAAGTTAACTTGTCATTAGACATCGGTATATTTCCAATTATCATTTGTAATTGATATACAATATTATTATGAACCTCATCACTATAACGATCAGGAAGTGCTGCTCGGGACAACATGTCAGCAATATACATATACTTCCCGGGAACGTATGTAACAACTAAATCATAGCCTTGAATTCTTAACAGCATACGTTGTAATCTTGCTGGGACAGACATTAAAGGCTTTTTAAAAATACTCTCTAATGGCTTATGATCAGATTCTACTACTACGTGTTTTTGACCATAAACATATTGATGAAACCGCTCACATGCGAAAACAATCGCCAGCATTTCTTTTTCGATTTGTGCATACCTTATTTGTGCGTCAGTGAGCGTTCGAGATGCATACTCCACAGGGCGACCACCCTGCAGTAGTACAGCTCCTAACGCATTACATGACGCATCTACTGACATTACAACGGGCTGACATGGGTCATATAGTGCCAAAACACCAGCACCCGTGACTACGTCTTTTAATCGATTAAATGCAAAACTTTCGCTTTCTTCCCAGCGCCACAGATTATCTTTTTTTAAAAGATTTGTTAGAGGAATAGCTAACTCTGAATGATTTGGAATAAATTTAGATAAATAATTAACTGCACCTAAAAATCTTTCTAAATCTTTTCTATCTTTCGGTATTTGCATCTCCTTAATTGCTTTGATTTTATCACTATCCGGACTTATGCCCTTGGCATTAAAAACGTGTCCTAAATATTTAACTTCTTCCAATGTCAAAAATTCACAATTTTTACTTAAAAGGCGCAGCGCTGTGACGTATTCTTGAATTGACTCGCCGATTTCTTGGTTTCTAGAGAAAAAATTGTATCTCATCAATGTGACATTTGATTTAATACCAAAATGGCTATCAAACTTTTTTAATAATACATTGACATCATCGCGATCTTGTTCTTGAATAAATGTAAAAGTTTGATATATATCAAATCCGTCTGAGCCTATTAGATTTATTAATAAACTGGCTTGAACAGTCATTGATTCAGCATGTACTCCTGAAGCTTTCAAAAATAATAAAAATTGTTGCTTCCATTTTTTCCACGCCTCAGCCCGGCCGACGGGACCTCCGACTCCGTCCATATTTAGTTCAGATGGCGGTCGCGCGTGTTCCATATTGAATCAAACCAACAAATATTGCGATATAATAATTAATCACATTTCCTCATGAATACGTAACTCTTATTTTCTGTTTCTTTAATGAATTTAGCGCATTTATCGCATTTTAAATATTATTTATTAATATTTAATAAAACCGCTGCCACCATGTTGTAAATTAAACACGTCACGTCATTGACAACTGAACTTTATTCTTTATCACCAGCCAGGTAAATGATTCAACTACAACACCACATAAATCAGTTTTTTCCAGAGCAGGTATCGTTCGAAGATTTCCCAGGCAGAAATCTTTTGAATATCTTCTAACAATTTCCTCATATAATTCGTATAAAAGAATTTAGTTCGAATGAAATTTAAAGAATAATATTAGAATTGAAATGCTGCAAAGTGAGTGTAGGAATTTCAGAATAGTCTTCAAATTTATCTATATTGAATGAAACTTATTCTTTCAATGTACACAATGGATATGAAATACGATATCTTTACAATAAAATGAAAAAACCTCGACCTTATTACTTGATTAAAGCTTAATATTACAAGAATATGAAATTCATGCTTGACACGTCAACAGTCTAAATTTAAAGCGTGTGAAATTGCGAAACGCAATTACTTATACACCAAAACCAAATGCGCTGCATCTTTTGGTGTAAGTCTTATGTGTGTCGGCTTAGTAGTATTTTCTGTTAAGTATTTTAAGGTGTTCGCTAATTTAGTAGTATAGTACCGATGTAAACGATGCATATAGCATAAGTTTCGTAAGAGTAACGTAGACATTCCTATGGGTCTTATGAACAGAAATTAATTCAGTAACTAGGCGATAATTTTGTGCCAATAGGTTCTTGAGTATCGAAACGGCCACGCCACACATTTTGACTAAGGTGTCTATAGAGAACTTAAGACAAGGATTCACGCAGGTTGCTATTCGCTATCAAGAGAGTTAGAGAGTGTTAGATTATGGTACCTTGTACCTTGGTACCTAGTACCTTGGCTCTCCATAGGATCTAATAACTTTCTACTTAATATATATATTTATATATATTTTCTTATTATATTTTTGACACAAAATAACACCTACCTAAAAAGTAAATAAAAAGAGGAGAGGAAGGAGAAAAAACGGGAGGAGACTATTTGACATTAGAGAATTTCAGTCACGTGTTTCCATAAATGCAATACCAGGGACGCATAGGTTAGAGGATTAGGGATGAACATTTTCACATGTTCATGTTCATTGCAAATTACACCTTATGTACACTGTATTGGTATCGACGTCGCTTAGCATAAAGGTCATTATAGCAGAGACACTGAATACACGCGTGCTCCATTCTCATGATTGCTCATGATGTTTCACAAACCAAAATTACTAATGTCAATCCAATTGTTACTCCCAATGATTAAGAATTTAAGTCACATTAAGTTAAACTTGAACATTTAATAATTATAATATTTACTACAAAAAATTACTAATATGTGCATCAAAATTATATTACCAAGTAAGAACTAAAAGATTTCAAAGTTCTGAATTTTGAATATAAAATTTAAATAATTAATTTATTATACAGATTTTATTCCAACATGACTTAAGGTTAAAAATAACTTTATTTTACAGTAACAGCCTTTAAATGTCCCACTGCTGGGCTAAGGCCTCTTCTCCTCTTTTGAGGAGAAGGTTTGGAGCTTATTCCACCACGCTGTTCCAATGCGGGTTGGTGGAATACACATGTGACAGAATTTCTATGAAATTTGAAGCACGAGATGAATTATAATCTCAATTTAAGCACATGAAATTCAGTGGCGCTTGCCCGGGTTTAAACCCACGATCATCGGTTAAGATTCACGCTTTTTTCAAAGTTTAAAAATTGAAATTTAACTACGGATAAAACGGCGTTTATCCGTGACATTAGTTAAAATATGGTAGAATATTGTGGTAACAAAATATTCAGCAACACTATACATATGAAATTAGCATTTTGTCGTACTGACCACTTTGATCTGAAATATCTTCTTTTTGGTTAAGAATTTCAAATTCAAATTTATAAATTCATTTAGCTGGTATATTTGAGTTTTAAAAACAGTCATTCATTTGTTTTTTCCTCATTATTTTTTCTTTGGCGTCGTTTATTACCGCACAATGGAAAACATGAAATATCGTTACATTTACGAGTTCGAGTTCTACCGTGGCCCCAGTGCTGCAGAAACAGCTCGAAGGATTAATGATGCGTACGGCGCCGGTGTCGCAAAAGAAAGCACGGTACGTTTTTGGTTTCAACGTTTTCGTTCTGGAAATTTCGACCTTCAGAACCAACCCTGTGGACCAAACGTGGAGACCAAAGTGGAAAATGAAGAATTAAAGGCTATTGTGGAAGCGGATCCATCACAAAGCACTTCAGAGATAGCTGCAGACTTCGGAGAAAGTGATAAAACTGTATTAATCCACTTGAAACAAATCGAGAAAGTTAAAAACCTTGAACGATGGGTACCTCATGAATGGAGTAAATTGAACTTGCAAACACTCGTCGACTGCTGTGTTACTTTGCTCAACCTACACAATAATGAAGGGATTTTAAATCAAATTATTACTTGTGATGAAAAGTGGATACTGTACAATAATCGTAAGCGCTCGTCGCAATGGCTGAACCCTGGAGACCCAGCCAAATCCTGCCCTAAACGAAAATTGACTCTGAACAAGTTACTTGAGAGTGTTTGGTGGACTAGCGCCGGTGTCGTTCACTACAGCTTTCTAAAATCTGGCCAAACGATTACGGCAGATATCTATTGTCAGCAACGGCAAACCATGAAGGAAGAACTAGCTACTAAACAACCGAGACTGGTCAATCGCTCTAGGCTACTGCTGCTTCACGACAACGCAAGACCACACACTGCACAACAAACAACTAAGTTAGATAAGCTACAATTGGAATGCCTGTGACATCCACCGTACTCCCCGGACCTTGCTCCAAAAGTTTACCATTTTTCCGGAATTTGGACAACTTCTTACAAGGAAAAAAATTCAACTCCGATGCGGCAGTCCAAGCCGCCTTCAAAGAGTTTATTGATTCTCGCCCCCATGGCTTTTTTAGTAAAATGATCAATGCACTACCTATGAGATGGCAAAAGTGCATAGATAACAACGGTGCATACTTTGATTAAATAAATATATTTGACAAAAAAAAAATTGACTTAATATTCCTCCCGTACAAAACGCCAATTTCATATTTTAGGACCTAATATTTCTGGTTTCTTTATATAGTTTTCTTCTTCGATTGGAATGGTTAAATCTTCGCCGGTGTCCGGTGAAGATCCGTTGCACAATCGTTCTACGCTGTTATCAATGAAGTACCGACACCTCTTACGAGTGCTTACAAGTGAATCTGCTTCTATGTACGCGACTCCGCGGCTACTGTAAATGTTAGTGCACAGATCCATTCTTGGAATCTGTTTATTTTTCTAGCACTAGTGTGACAAATAACGAATTAATACAGTTCATTTAACCTTTCTTAAAGAAAGTCGCTAGCGGTTTTCTATCGTCCTTTTCGTTATCTTAATTTTTATTTGTTATTAATGTTTTTATCGTCATTAATTAAAATGCTTGTACTTGTACAGTCAACGTCATATATAAAGTTACAGTACAAAGATACCTTAGAAAACATATAACATTATATTAGAAACATTCATACAACCAATCGTCAAATTGCTTAAACCATCCATTGTGATCACATATATCGGAGCGCGAATATCGTCAGATGTATGAGTTCATTCAAACCGTCATTAATATAGTAACAATCAAAGTGCCAGATTTCATAAATATGGAACTAACTATGAAAACAAAAGTTATCACAATAGATTTACATAGGTACACTTTTAATATTACTCGTTATTAGTAGGGCTGTCTTGAGTTGGTACATACAATTTTGGTAACCTTATCGCTACATAGCGATCTCTTCCAGGCAAACAACAGTGTTAAGAATAACCCATAGGGTATGAGGTAAGTGCTGTAATAATTAACAAAATAACATTATAATAATAATCTTTAGCAAAAACAAACTTAACAAACATAATATTTGTGTAAACTTTTTGGGGGTAAATGTATTAGTTTGGGATAAATTAAATCAAGCAGGTTGAATACGCTATTAATAAAACCATAATCAAAATATGTTCATTAAATTGCCCAATGTACACTGGGCAATCGAGCCTCACTCAGCTCTAATAAGTTGATAAAAACATTTATTTTATGTTTTTTGAAGTGACAACTTATTAAGGGAGGATAAACCGCTTCGTAACGTAACGCGTTACGGCGCCACCATAACCGACGCGGACTGCTTTAACTGAGAGTTACCAGCCTAACGCCATCTAGCGTATGCAGATAGTAATTATATATATTATAATCTATACTACTATATAAATCTATTGGTTCTGTCTGTTCATCTTTTTTTCACCTAATTTTGTGATAAATAATCGTTTTATGATACAGTGGTTCTTTTTTTTTATAGCATAGATTGGCGGACGAGCATATGGGCCACCTGATGGTAAATGGTCACCAACGCCCATAGACATTAGCAGTGTAAGAAATGTTGACCATCGCTTACACTGCCAATGCGCCACCAACCTTGGGAACTAAGATGTTATGTCCCTTGTGCCTGTGATTACACTGGCTCACTCACCCTTCAAACCGGAAAACAACAGTACCAAGTACTGCTATTTTGTGGTAGAATATCTGATGAGTGGGTGGTACCTACCCAGACGAGCTTGCACCAAGTATCACATTATACTATTTTTTTCATTTTTGCCTGTCTGTCTGTATGTCTTCTTATAACTTAAGAACGGCTTGACCAATCTTGATGAAAATTGGCACACACAAAGAACATGTGATGGCGCAGATATATAAGATCGGTAAACCCTACGGTATCTTATGAAAATTAATTTCAAATCGTTAATTACGTATTTCTTTACCAGTAGCCTATGTGTGTGTGTGTGTGAGTGTGCGTGTGTGCGTATGTGTATGTGTGTGTGTGTATGTGTGTTTTATTATAGTAATAAAATAATTTATTATATTTTTATTTGAAGTTGTGGCCACAGCTAGTTAATAATAAATATTATCACTTCTGTCGAGCGTCCAGAGACGCACACGTTTTTTTTAAATAGTCTTTTTTCAGGAGTCACCTATGTATAGATAAATTTTATTTAAAGAGTAAAACCTAAATACGAAATGTGAGTTTGTTTTTCTTACAACAAATTATAAAGTTAGTAATATATATATATTTATATATATATACTAGAATTTCTCATGTACGTTGGATATCACTTCAAAATGGTGGCACGATGAAACACGTGACGATTATGGAAATATACCAGGAAACTAGAATAGCCCAGGATATCTAAAACTATTTTATATGACGCTGTTTCAACTACATGCATATGAAAATCAAAGATAAGTTAATAAGCTAAATGAATAAGTTAAATTAATAGTATTAAAAATTCTACTGAGACAACCAGTGGTTATTACACTTGTCCATCATTCAATTACATGTTAGTCCTCGTTCCTTATTCTTCCACATAAAAAAGTCTAGGTTTTACTACAAACTATTAACTTAAACTTACTTGAAATATTCATAAGTATGTTAATTGTATTTAACGCTTTACTTATAAAGTTGCTTTACGAATTTTGAGTTAAACCCAAAATTTCACTCTTTCTGTCATTATTGATTTGCCATTCGAATGAAGAAGACAAAGCATTATTTACCTAATCTCCCACTAACAATTTTTATAAGTAAAGCCTTTAGTAATCAGGTCTAAGAACTAAAAATAGAACGTCATTTATTTTGGTAATTTACTGAAAGATCTTGACGCTGTCGCCTCCTACCTCTCGCCCTCCCCCCTATATATAGGATAAAAACACGTGCACATCTGACAAAAGTACCAGGAAATCAAAGAATAATAAGGGCTGGTTTTGAAAAACACCTGATGCATCCATGAAACATCTTATATACAATATTTGTTTCCACGTAGTGTTGGAATCTAAAGCAATAATAATATTTTTCTTATCGAATTACGGTCACCAGTAAATTAGAACCAAACAATCTAAAAGTAACAGCTGCAAACGTCCCACCTCTGGACGAATTTCTTTGCTCCTGAGGAAAAGTTTTAGAACTACCTCTACGCTAATCCAATGTGGAAACATCTGACTCATGCAAATCTCCTTTCGATATTGTCGTGATCGCCGAGCACGAGGTGAAAGTAGAGGAATAAAAATATAGAAGATTTTTATAGTCCGATAGTACGACGGTTTGAAACAAAACTAAGTCTTTACTGTTTAAATCTGATATGTTATTTATTAAATAATTATCATTTTCGGTACACTACTGAAAAATTCTTAACAACAAAAACCCATTCTATCTATACTACTCAATCAATCATCATAAAATCAAAGTTGTCAGGGATATAGAAAAGGACATATTTAGTACTAACACATAATATTCCCTCGCGAGCGAAGCCGTGCGATAGTAACTAATTTTATAAACAATGAAACGGTGATTACAAGTTACAGGAAGTAAGTATAAAGTCGGTACGATTAGCTAGTAACAACACTTATGTACAGTACTAACTGGACCAAAATTATTTAAAACAAACAAATGAATTAGCTTACCAAATAAAACTTTAACTGATAAATATAAAAATTGTGCATGTTTGACGGGTTTTATAAAACTAATTTTAACATGCCGACATAGATTCGTTAAAGGCAGAGATATGTTTACTTGCAAACTATGCACATAGATAAACGCTCATCTAATACATATACTAATTTTTTTTCGCCCTACGAAATACGAGCTCTGAGCTGAAAAGCGAGCTCACCCTCGCTTGGTAACGAATGAAATCGCTCCCTAGCAACAGCCAACAGGTGCTTATACTATCTCCTATCGTTTTGTGATTTCCTGGTACATTCGAAAAGAATGCACGTGTTTTTCTGTGTACTGGCGCTTTTTGGAAGGAAGATGATAACGCGAACTAATTATAATTAATTATTATTATTATCTATCTATCCTCTCTTTCTTCTTAAATAAATATTTTTTTTTCAAAGAGATTATTTTCCTTAGAGCAAAAAAACATTAAAAAAAAGAAAAAAGTAAAGTTAGTTTTTTTTTTGCTTAAAACAATTACAGAGCTTCTTTACAGCTGAGTTGTGAGACATACTTTATTATACATTTTATGTTATACATATTATAAATTACAGGATTATTAGTATAACAATAATGTGTCTTCGTCTTTCTAATTTCAAATCCATAATGATAGAAAGCGAGAAATCTGTTTAACAATCGCTAGCAACGTTTACAACAAGTAAGGCCGATATTAACAATTTACGTTTTAACGCGATCTATCCGCGGGTAGGGGAGCTACGTACTGTAGAACTCAGACTATATCAAGTGTATCGTTAACTACTACAGATGGCGCTGGACTTTTTCCTTAAATTCAAAATATTTTTTTTCCTTCATATATAATAATGCCGATGATAGAAAATATAATGTTTCTTTATATATTTACTACTTCTATACATCGATCGTATAATTCTTAGACGTTTACTTACTATTCTAAGCATGAAAACAAAAACAGCTGAACCGCAAAAAAAATTATACGAAATATAAACACATACATAAAACAACAATATTTTAATTTAACATTATTTTATAGCACCCCCATTTAACATTATTTTATAGCGGATGGAAATCGAGAGCTGAAGATCGAGCTCAGTGGCGTGCCATTGGAGAGACCTATGTTCAACAGTGGACAAAAAATGGTTGATAATGATGATGATGATTATTTTATATATTTTACTTAGGAGATACAATTGGCAACCTTACTTTACTTAACCTTATTTTTTACATAAGTTATAATAAGAAGATATGTTTACTCTGCCAATAAATTAAAAAAATAAAATGTTGTGTTGTTTATTTACTGAATACGTTTTAATTAGTAAGTAAAAGACAAGTAAAATAATTGAATTTAAATTGAAGTGTGTGTGAAGATTTCAAAATCTTGCGAGTTACCGAAACCAATACAATCATTTTTTTGTCTGTCTGTCTGTCTTTCTGTTTGTCTGAGAAAATAATGAAATGACTGAATTATTACAAGAAGGCAGGCAGTGCTAAGTCTTTATTTCATCAAAATCTGTTGATTCTATCAAAAGTTACTCGGTGGTAGAGCTTTGTGCAAGCTCGTCTGGGTAGGTACCACCCACTCATCAGATATTCTACCGCAAAACAGCAGTACTTTGTAATGTTGTGTTCCGGTTTGAAGTTGGTGACCACTTGCCATCAGGTGGCCCATACGCTCGTCCGCCAACCATTACAATAAAAAAAAAAGTTACAAAAAATTTAAAGTTCGCCAACGTATTTTTCTGTTACATGTTGTGGTATGGTGGTGTGCTTAATACGGCCAAAATATATAGACCACGACATAAAATTATTTAAGGCAATATAAAAAGTAAAAACGGCTCAGTGGACTTAGAAATAAATTACATTTTGCCATAACGTGCAATAATATGGGGGAACGAAGCATCAACAGGTGGTTTATGCTACCCATCCTATTCTCGAATGGATAAGAACTTTCTATCGTGTCATACTTCCCTGGTACCGTACTCGCAGGGTCACGTGTTTCAAATTCTCTCCGCAGTGCCGAAGGATTTTATAAAACTTCAAAAAATTTTGTTAATGTAATCTCTTTATGCACCCTATCTCATGTTGAGCTCCAGAATACTACGGCAGTATCATCCACATTTAAAAATACTTGAGAATTTTTAAATGTTAAATTAGTCAAAACAACAATGTAATAAGAAACAATTTGGTCCCAAAACGTAGTAGTGCCTTGTGGTACGCTGTATTCAGTATTACTTTCTCTGCTAATGTATGTATGTACCGATTTTGACTTTTTGTGTTCATACATAGGTTATCTTTAATTAGAAATAAAGGAAGTTACCTTACGCCTATGTAGAGTAAAATATAAATCTTCTTTAATTATTTATATACGTACACAAACAGAATACAATCAGGTCATTAAAATTACGAAGTTACACATAATACATAAAAGATATAAATAATAAATAAATAAAATGAAAATTTTTATTGCCTCTTAAAAAAAAAACACAGTTTTAACATTTTTACATATACCATAGGTTTTAGGAAAAACACAAACCTTATAAAACTCTGACTTCTGAACTGTATTTCAGAAGAAGCCAGTGCCCTCACAAAATGGGTACACATTAGGGTGGGTACACATGGGTATATATTACTTGGTGCTAGAGCTTTGTGCAAGCTCATCTGAGTAGGTACCACCCACTCATCAGATATTCTACCGCAAAACAGCTGTACTTAGTATTGTTGTGTTCCGGTTTGAAGGATGAGTGAGCCAGTGTAATTACAGGCATAAGGGACATAACATCTTAGTTCCTAAGGTTGGTGGCGCATTGTCGATTTAAGCGATGATTAACATCTCTTACAACGCCAATGTCTATAAAAAATAACAAAACTCAAGCCTTAAAAGTATGTTTCACTTCCTGTATCTCTTATGCTATGAGAATATATAGAATCTATTGTAAGGTATATAAGAATGGAGCACATATTGCAATGTTGCATTTGTATCTAGAGGTTTGTATTCAGATGACTCCTCTTGATATAATCTACTCTCCTAGTATCATTTCCAAAGTCGCGTGTTTGTCTTAACCATTCTTTCTCACTTCCACTGTTTCTTTTATTAATTAATGTCAAACTGTAACCAAACCACCAACCACAAGCTTACACGGATCTATTTGGTGATTTATTTTAGTTCAATTGGTTTGATCCAGTGTAATTGAGGCTCATGTTGCATTCAAGAGCTTTATGTTTAAAAAAAGAAAAGGTGAAGAATTCTCTGGAACGTATAGTCAAAATCGATCAAAAAATAAATTTCTTCGGGGCAGATATTCAGACAGACAGATAAGTTCTAATAAGTCATTTGCTTATGGTTCTAGTTGCATTCATTTGATTAATTACGACTCCCTAAATAGAAAAAGAATGTCACACATAATACATTTTTTTAATTACTCCAATTATGCTATATCTTTTATTAGCAATCGTAACTGCCCAGATGCTGGGTCAAAACATTAGGCCAACGTTTACTGGTGTGGTTTTTTTGACATTGGTTGTAAGTACTGGTACTGAAGCTCTGTGCAGAGTGCGAAGGAAATTAGCGCTATACGCCAATAGCGTTTAAACGCCTTTCGCCTTTTTATTATTTGAGATAAGTTTTACTTGATGGTAGAGCTTTGTGCAAGCTCGTCTGGGTAGGTACCACCCACTCATCAGATATTCTACCGCAAAACAGCAGTACTTTGTGTTGTTGTATACAATAAAAAAAAAAAAAAAGTTTTCTGATGAATGATTTGAGGTGTATTGCGCAAGAATGTACAATGAAGTTTTTTAGCCGTTTTAGCCGTTCATCAAAGTGCATAATTGTTAAGTTTGATAACGATTTTAGTTTTTTTTAAATGTATGTTATTCTTAAATTGATAACATGAAATCGCATTTTATTTCTAACTTAAAACAGATTTTTGTACTTTATAGAAAAAGTTTTTATTTACATTGTATGTGAATGAGTATACTCCACTAAGTCTTTATGGTCTGAGAATATCAAACATGAACAAGTGCGGGTCATGTTATTTCCTGTCCTGATCTATTTTCCTAGTACCATATCTAAAGTGTCACGTGTTTTGCCGAGTTCCTCCGATAAGTAGTATAAATAAGGTCGTGGGGTAGGTTACATAATAATATGATTATTTATAACTCATTCTCAAATTTGTGTTTTTTGATTATAAAATTTAATTAAAATAAACGTTGTTTTGTAATTTTGCAATCATTGTGACGCCCATCGTGGGAATAATAAGGCATTTCAAAAACCTTTTTGTTCAAGAGCGATAAAATAGTAAAATAGTCTCGGCAATCTAAGTATCTCAAATTAAAACAACCTCTAAAGTACGAGCAAATTATGAAATGACACATTGTGCGATGTCAGCGCAATCGCAGTTACGTAGTCTTTATATATCTGTCTTTGTTTTTTTTTCACGCAGTGGAAACCTTCAAAAAGGTACCCGGCTCCCTAAGGGGGAAAAACCGGGTTATGTGGAATCCTTACCTATTAAAACCACTGCGATGGCCGCGGTGGCCGTGGTTGCGGGATCGTGTTGATATAACGCATCCGTGGCCCCGCATCCCGTGCTTTGCTCCGCTCGTGGCTCGGCGGGTCTCTCCTCAGGGGGCGAAGGGAATTTCGCCCCCGCCCCCCCGCACCGTCTGGAAGAGGACACGTAAGGCCCCCACCTCATGTTTCCACGGCCCCAGAGTTACACCCTATCTTTTAAGCCCCAGGCGTTGGGGCTGTGGGAGGGCCGGGACGACGCCGACGTCGTCTCAACCGAGCAGGATCGGCCCTTTCCCGTTCCCGCTCCGCTATCTCCTTCTGGACCATTATGGTCTCACAGAAGGAGGCTACAGCTCTCCACGCCGATTCCCTGCGTAGCATCGCCGACACGATTGCTCGCAGGGACAGATCTTGTCCGACTTATCCGACAGATCGTGTCACGTTCCGCGCCACAGTGGTGGCACGTCGCCGTCGATTCGCATCCGATCTTACACAGGTATTCCCCAAAAGGTCTTTATATATATATAACTAACATTCAATTTGTTGCTTTAAAAACAAGTTACGACATCCTTCCCGGAAGTATATCAGCAATACAAGTGGATGTCAAACAACAGTTCGAGATCAGTTTTAATGGTGTCGAGTCAATTTTAATTGCACTGTCAAAGCGGGTCCTTTCCAATTCAATTTAAACTGCTTGTGAAGCCAAATGTTGCGTGCAAGGTTACTGAAAGAAACGTTGAAATTCTGAACCAAAAAAGTTTTCGTTGTGTCACAAGCAATAACATTAATTTTAAAAAAACACCTATATTTCATTTATAACATTGGCCCCATTTCATAACAGGTGGAATGTGTAATGTAGTCTTGCTTAATCTCGTGAATCTTATCTTTCCAAGAAATTTACATTTGGAATGTGTTTCACATGACAACTAATTTGTAAAACATCAACAGGCAAGTTGTAACAGTAAACTTCTTGCCTTTTTTTGGATCCCTGATCCCAATCCCAAGAACTCACGTGTTTTATCGTACTCTCACAATGCTCTCACAGAGCTCTCACAGCAATGGCTGGTGAACATTCATTTCGAATGTTGAAAATAAATATAACAAGCCATATTTAAAAAACTACAATATAATCTGTCAATTTTCTATAAAATTCTACTTTTTATTCAATTAATTTATAAAAGTTTCATTTTATTTGCGCAATTAAAGTTGTTCTTAATCTGTCATCTCAATCGGGGTTTTTATTTTTTATTTTTATTATTATCTTGATTAGTTTATCGTGTTTGTGATATCAACAATTGATATCAAAGATATTCACCACATTTACTTACACTTTATATTATATTGGTCAAATTTTGACAGATACGACAGTGTGCATAATTTTGTCTCGTTTACTCTCGTGAACCCTGACATTCGAAATCATATTGAATGTGTGTTTCACGTGATTACTTTATATATGAAATAACAACAGGTAGTTCTTTAGTAAACCTCCTCGCGTATTCTAGTTCCCTGATACCAGTCTCACTGAGTCACGTGTTTTCTCATGCTCTCACTGCCGCCCTCAACTCTTGTTGTTTAACTTCCCAATGCATGCAATGTAAACATGGCGCCCAACGTCGACTTACTAATTTTAAGTATTTTATAATATAAATAATATGTTCGAATATGTATTGAAACTTTACTCTTATGTGACATATTAGTTTGTGTTTGTTTTTGTGACATAAAAATAGATGATTCTCTAATATTATTATCTCCTTAACGTTTCAAACATCATTGAAGCGGTTCTGATAAGTGCAGCAATGACATTTTTTATGTGTTGTTTCCTAATGATTAAATAAACAATCGATACTGTTTTTATTATATAAACTTTTTATTACAGTAATTTAAATTATTTTATATCTATAAATAATGACATTACCTTTAATAAATACAAATAAAAATTAAAAATATTTACTATACAAATCGTGACCGCGTGGAATGGTGGCAAGAATGCTAGCAGCATTTTCCCTTTGAATCGCAATTCCGATTCTCTGGGCGAAAAATGAACCAGCCCTCCTGTCACCAGTAGACTTAATAAAAAAGAGAGCTTACATTACTAATAATGTAAAAAGTAAAGTAACAAACAGCCTGTGAATGTCTCACTGCTGAGCTAAGGCCTCTTCTCCTTTTTTATTGAGGAGAAGGTTTGGAGCTTTTTCCACCACGCTTCTCCAATGCGGGTTGGTGGAATACACATGTGGCAGAATTTGAGTGAAATTTGACACATGCAGCATCACAATGTTTTTCTTCACCGTCAAGCACTACATGAATTATAAACCCAAATTAAGCACATGAAAGTTCAGTGGTGCCTGCCCTGTACTAATAATGTAAGCTCTCTTTTTTATTAAGTACACATTGAGAGAAAATAAAAATAAAGATAAACACTTATTACTTAAATCCAAAACACTTTTGCAGTTACGCATGTATTATGCATTTCATTACATTAACTTCGTAGTGAGTCGAAATAAGACTTGGAACACTTTGTATAATAATTTTCTTTTATTATAAAAATTGGTAATGAAGTAATGAATGGGGAAAGGTTATGAATTTGTACAGAATGATTGATATTTTGTTGATCTCTATAGTATGATTAGATATTATTTATTTATTATTTATTATATTATTATTATTATTATTATCTCTATAGTATCTCTACAGAATGATTAATATTTTGTTGATCTCTATAGTTAACCAAAACACGTGCACTTGTGTCAAATGTACTAGGACATCAAAAAGCTAGAGGAGATAAATGCCGAATAGACCTGTTGCAAAGGCAATATAGATTCTGGCTTTACGTTAGGGGCCATTCATTTATTATATTGAATAAAAAGAAAGAAGTTAAAAAATAAATAAATATATATATTATAAATTCATAAATATAACTACTATCAAAAGGAAGATAATATTTACTTTCATATTCATGACAAATTATAATTTAAAAATAGTTTGTATAAATTAAAATCATCTTATATTAACAATAATAGTTAGTATAAAGTGGATAAACGTGGATATAATATTTATATAATATAATTTTCGTTCTTTACTTTTCTAGCACAAAATTATCAATTAAATTGACAAAAATATATTCAAGTCTGTAATTTGCTGGTCGACGCAGACTTATCTGCTTAGCGAATGCTATACTGCAATAATTGCGTACTGCAAGTTCACAGTTGCACCCACAGGAGTGAGTGCATTTTCTTCAGTCACGTGTATATCGCGATGCTCATACCAGGATCGCATACATTTCATGGATGAAGTTTACAAAAAAGAGTTTACAACTTATGCTTACAATTAGTGTTATCATAAATAAAATAATTGCGTCTTTCTAAATGTATTGAAATGTACTCTTTAATCAAAAATGTATTCTAAATATAATTTAATTTCAGAATTTAAGATTAATCATCAAGTATAAAAGTTGTTAATACAGGAATCCCTAATCAATATGTCACAATGCCTTAATAATGAATAAGTCGCACGTTAGGCGCCAATTTTTAATAGAACCTTTGTTTAAAGTATAATATGATTAGTTTCTTTTATTTTTGCATTATAAACAAATACTTTGTTATTCTTTGCTATACTGGAAAATAAAGGTTTATGATATTTATGATACACATATCATATAATCCTATCCTATATTCAGGTAAGATTAAATGCACATTCTATGTGTTGTCTCTTCTTCCTACACATTTGAGTCTCAAATAAAAGCAATAATAATAATAATTTATTATTTATTACTTTAAACACTAACCTATTGATAGTTATAAGATTTTCTACTAGTTAATAAATTTGAAAACTTAAGTTAAGATTTTTAATATAAATCTATTTATTTCAAAAACTTTTTTTTTATTATAAGGCTTAAACTTCAAAATATATTTACCATATTCCGGTGGCAGTTATGTATTATGTCAATATATTTTAAGCACAATACTGGTTTTACATAATAAATTGCACTCAATTAAGCTTTATTTACTTGTCAGTTAATCGTACAACTGAGTCATGCTCAAAACACGTGCGCTTTTATCGAATGTACCAGGAGATCACAAAGTAGTAGGCAATAATTATCCAAACAACCTGTTGCCAGGTAAGCAAACGAAAACATATGTGCCACCAGCTTTGGGATCTAAGATGTCATGTCCCTCGTTCCTTTAGTTACGATGATGATGCTAGCAAGAAAAAAACAATACTAAAAAAAGTTGTTTAGCGGTAGAATTAACGATGAGTGGTTGAAACGTACCCAAGCAGGCTAACACAGAATCCTACCACCAATACATTTGATTTATAGTTTTATTGTTAATGTTTTTAACGATAAGTAATTTTTTATTTTTAATATTATTAGTAATTAAAGTTATTTTTGTCATTATGAATTAATTGAAATTTATACATTACTTTTAAGAAAATACTACTTTTGCATTATTTTAAAGTAAAAACATAGTTGTAGTTACATAATTAAACTTATTACAAAGTATAAAAACTTCTTATTAACTTCTACATTGAACATCAACATATCGCATTTCAAATAAGCTTGTGATCTAATCTATAATCTACAAATGTTTAGGTGAATAAAAGACACCAGACGTTGTTAGTAAACCAAACTATATTATAAGATATTACATAGATTAGTTATTGTTGCTATATAAATATCACGATACCGAGCTAATATAAATAGCAGCAAAAGAGGTTTAATATAAATTACAACGAAAATGGAAATTCACATAATACTTTCAAACTCGAGTCCCACGTTGGGTGCACTTTTTACTTATTTTAACCAATTATCTACAGACAAAACTAACGCCTTCTGTATTTCTTTAATAAAGCTACCCTTTGAATAAACTGCCAAGTTTTACTTAAACTAACAAGGGATGACGCTTAGATTGCAGATTTGAAAACGTATTGATTTGATATCTTTATTGTAGTGGTCCATATACTACACATGGTCGCGCAACTTAATTATGTGAAGCAGCACATTACCAATGTGTGTCGCGGTAATGAGTTAATCGCATTTAATGTGAAATCTCCAATTAAAGTGATTGGCAATTAATATTACCAAAGACGATGTTGTGTAGTGTTACTTGTTCTATAGCTTAAAATTACATATTCAGTACAGTGGTTTTAAATTTCTACATTATTAGTGCAGTTCATTTAAGATATTTTTTGTTTGAAATGTTATTTGACTCGAGTGTACCTGTGATTTTTCTTTGTTTATCTGCGTTTATAGTCCTTGCCTACATTACTACCAAAGTAGTTAAAAGTATTTCTGTGATTTCTTTACAGCATTATTGACTATATACTTTCCTCCTATATATACTATATTTTTTCCTTATATCAAGCCCAAGTTTGATCGTGCATGGAGTACTATAGCCATTTATGGGACGGGTCTGCTACATTCCAGCTTGATGCTTTGGATTCAGTGGGTCGTCGTGCTAGAAGGCTCATTGGCAACCAGAGACTGGTCAATACAAAACTCCAGAGCTTAGAAAACCGTCATAAGGTTGCCTGTCTTTCTTTTTTACCAAAGAATTTCGAGGCATCGAAAAGATCTGAACCTGTACGTAGTTAACGTACTTAAGACACGTACGAAACGATTAGTTCCTCGTTTCTGATACGCACCGCTAAGTTCTGGAATACCCTCCCGATCTCCGTTTTCCCCACTACCTACAATATGGGTACCTTCAAGTCAAAAGTGAATAGGCAAACACGCTCCACCTTAGACTGTATCATCAGACTTGTATACTTTTAAAAAAAACCTGCAAGCACGTAAAAAGTACTCCAACATGCTTGTTCTATGGAAACCAGACAACTGATATACTACATATACTATTCTTTTGTAAATACATACTTATATACATAATTACACCCAGACTCAAGACAAGCAGACATGTTCATGCACACAAATGTCTGCCCTGGGTGGGAATCGAACCCACGATCTGCGCCGTGAAAGGCAAGTATCTTACCAACCACGTCAACCGCCTCGTCCTTTTGTTATCTGTCTAAAGTGGTAAGAAACAATCAATTTACAATACGATACAGTGAATATTGCAGTTATTTCGGGTCTGAAAATCAATTGGTCCATCAGAGATCTCCTGTTCTATTATAGTTTCCTGGTACTATCTATGTCGAGTCACGTGATTTTATTGACAAACCCCTGGATAGTTTTTTTCCTCCAAATGTAATTTTGTTTTTGTTATTTTATTTTTAGGAATTTAAGTTAATTAAATTTAATTTTGTATTTAAGGCCAATTTTTAATCGGCTAATTTTTATGCCAATGATTTCGTCATTTTGAAAGTTTTTGAATTGCAATATTGACAGATATTTATTGACATTTACAGATAGTCAACTAACGATTTAAAAGTCAGTTAGTTATTTTTATATTATTTATACACTATGAGGAGTGCAACTGGATTTGAAGCAGATAAGTAAAATTATATAAAGCTTACTACAACCGTTTATTATATAATTCAAATAGTGAAAATAAGTTTTAGTGCTATCGTTAATGTAGCTTTAATTTACTATGTTATTATATATATCTGCGACTATTTGTGTAACTATCCATCCATACGCCTAATTAAAGTTTAAATTATTATTTTTTCTTTATATAATCTAAAATTAATGTAATTGTTCGTGTAGTATATTTATTATTGTTTCTTTTATTGACTGATTGCAAGAAATACTCCACGTATGTTTTGTTAGTAGCTGTTATTAGAATGAAGATAGGTTCGGCTAGCTACGACTGTCTTGAATTATTATTAACTTGGGACTTTACAATTTTACAGCGATAACTTATTTAAGTTGAAGTGTAACAACAATCTTACAGAAACAGTGCTTTTATTAAATTATGTCCCTCGTGGGCATTTTATGTATCACTTACTAAATATTTATAATTGCAGTAGGATTTAACTGTGTACGCTTTAGAAATATTTGCTGCTGTTGATCAAATCAATTCAATTCAGAATAAAAAAAATATATATGACGATTATTTTTTATTATTAATAACATAAATCATACCTAATAATAAAATTGTTTATAAAATAAGTATTCTACTTTTTTGCAATGCATGTTCAAATAAAAAACGAATAATCAATCACCAGTACAGTACAGTAACAAACAGCCTGTGAATGTTCCACTGCTGGGCTAAGGCCTCTTCTCCTCTTTTGAGGAGAAGGTTTGGAGCTTATTCCACCACGCTGCTCCAATGCGGGTTGGTCACCATAACATTTTAATTATAACAGTAGATTTTTCAAGCCTTTTCTAACGAATACTAGCGACACCGCTCTGTCACGTTGTACTCTGTTATACAACTACTAGGACTACATACAGTGCAACTAGGCGCTAATGCCGGTTTTTAGCTTTATAGTCGAGCCGAAACACGTGCGCCTCTGTTAAAAGTGCTAGGACATCATAAATAAGCAGGAGATCATTACCAAAATAGCATGCTGTTAGGTGATAATGTCACAATTATTTTTGAATAATTTCAAATTATGAATCCCACACTGGGTGTCACGTCTACTTCAAACGAATTACATTGAGCCTTAAATATAAATTTAATAATGAATTATATGAAATTGATGATCGTCATCAATGATAATTGTATCGTTTGTAAATATAAATAAACATATACATTTGATTGAATATTTTAGTTATTTTCAAAGTATAATGTCTTACGGCATTATGCTGTGGGGTAATGGGGCCGCTATCAATAATACATTTCTACTACAAAAGAGGGTTAAGAGCTAAAGAAGACAAAGATAAAGAAGACAAAGATAAGACAAAAATTTAAAGAAATTAAAATATTAACTGTTGCTTCTCAATACATATTATGTAATATTATGTATGGACGGAAAAACATTAATGATTTTGTGAGAAAATTATTCATAACATTGGTACAAGGAACAAAAACAAATTAATTACTCCCGTTACTCGACTGCAGAGAATCAGTAACTCTTTTGTGGGGCAATGTATACGGTTCTACAACAGGATCCCAGAAAGAGTTCAAAATTCCACAGGCGCTAAATTAAAAAAAATTGTGAAGGAACGCTTGTTTGGAAAAGGTTATTATACAATTAATGAATTTATGGATGATAAGCACATCTTGGGAATTAGACGATCGTCGCATAGCTATTTCTATTGTTTATTTTTTTTGTTTATACAGTATAATATGATACTTATAAAAACTGATAAAAATATCAATCCACTGAGTTTCTTTCGCCCGTTCATCTCAGGGCTGGATGTTTCTTTTTCGAACCATTGGTAGTTTCTCGTTTAACAATCAAGAAGAAAGTGTAATACTTCAATATGGAATAAATATTAATATATTATATTATTTATTAGTATTTTGCATTTTTTGAATTTTTGTACTCATGAAAAACATCTGATGATGATATGCCGATGAATGACAATAATAAAATTGTAATATAACGCCCTTCCGTGTGGTATATAATAATTTAAACACTACTAAATAAATATGTACCAGTGTAATCGTAGGGGCGATCGTTTCTTTTAGACTACTTTTTATTACATCGGGTTCACCTATAAACGTGCTTAGCGACTGATTAGTTAAACAGGTGCGCTTCTGTCCCATATACTAGGAAATCATAAAACAATTCGAAAAACATTCTAAACAACCTGTTGCTAGGCAAGCGAACGTAAGCCTATTTGTATTACATCTGAAGGTGGATCTTTGGATTCTTACTCTTGCCTTCGTTTGTTCACATGAACGCGCCTCTATTTAAGGCGTGATTTGCCCTATATGTGCAATCGACTTACGATTATTCAACCGTACTCGAAGAATTTCTTGTCACTCCTAATCATCTTTAAACATCATCCTTCATTGATTCCAATTTTTGACATCTTCATATTTGGATGCCCGTACCAAGAAAGCAAATATTTAATGAAAAACACATAGCACAACCTTATTGCTAATATATAAATTTTAATTTATTGCCAATAACAAAACTCCTTGCAATAATCTGAGCATTATTGCAGTGCAGTACAGAAAGGCAAAGGTGGTGATCGCTTACTATCAACTGAAAAAAACGATTTGAATTTTAGTCAATAGTTTTAATAATCCTGGATAATAATCACGCGTAATATATTTTTATTCTACCATCAGTTAAATACTTTAGTCTTATAACACATAATTCCAATAATAAAATACTTTTATGTACTACAAGCGACGACATCTGTATTTTTTTACTAAAACTACCTCCTACATTTAACAAGAACGTGTCGTATTCAGGCAAGCTCGTGGTTTAAGCGCCATCTCTCCCTTGTTTTACGGAAATGAGAAAAACACCAGATGTCGTTGTTATAATATGCAAACGAGAGTAAAGTTGATGTGATTTGAACTTTATGGTATTACTTATATGGTACAAAGTTAATTTCAATCGCAGTTTCAATATGAAACGTATAATTTGAAACTGAGTCCCACGTTGGGTGCCACATTTTTACTTGTTTTAACATGATTTAACAAACATTTATTTACAACGTACTTCAAAAACTTAACTGATCAAAATCACTGCTCGTAGCTCCAGCAAGTGCTTCCATACATAAACAAACATTACATATTTAAAAGTGTATGTATGTATATTTAACATTTATTTATATTAAAGTATTAATAAATAAATACAAATAAAAATCGCGACCACGTGGAATAGTGGCAAGAATTTCAGCAGCATTTCCCCTTTGAATCGCAATTTCGATTCTTTGGGTGAAAAATGAACCAGCCCTCCTGTCTAAATTTAAATGATAAACTTGTTAATACTATTATACTTTTTCTTATTATTATTTTGGCGCTGTATGAAATATTAACCATTTCTTACATCACCAAAACGCCACCAACCTTGGGAACTAAGATGTTCTGTTCCTTGTGCCTGTAGTTATACTGGTTAACCACCAAGTTAAACAAAATAAATACGAAGAAATTAAAGAAAAATTTGCGGTCTCAGTTTTGAAAGCTAGATTTTTTTAACTGTATTATTATTTATTACATTGATCGCAACCGTTGGTCACGTTGCATCCTTCCATGCAGTTACTAGGATTGCATAGGTTACAGGATACACGTCCGGAAATGTGTAGAAATTAAATGCACTGCAACAACATATCGAGAGTGAAAAGGATAGCAAGCGCCAAAAGCATGAAAAAGCAAAGGATCACCAACACAAGGGATATCAACATATATCTCTCGCTCTTAGTTTCCAATGGTCTGAAAAATTAATTTCTTGATACCGTTGTTGACCGCGTGAAAAATATAATCATTCAACATATTGTATAGGCATTTATCTAACATTTGATTCAGTAATAAGATAACCAGCAAACCTTTTCATAACATTAAAAAATATAAATTATTTTCCTTATTATAAAATAAAACTATAAAAATATTTTATTCTTAGAGTTAGAGTTAGTTAGATTGCTATCCTTATAAATAGATAATTAATTAGTAATTATTTAAGGTTTTAATGTAATTCTTTAAAGTAGTGTATATATATGCATAATTCAATATATTAGTAATTAAAAATAAAATATTGTTAAGTTTACATGAGAAAATGTAATGTCGCTTTCTCTGTCACATGAGCTTTACACTCATAGTTTTGACTGCCTCGTTGGTCTAGTGGCTAGATATAAGGCCGCAGACCCGGTCAGTGGTCCTGTGTTCAATTCCCAGGTTGGACCAATAAAAAGTTATTGGGATTTTCTGTCACAAAATTCTCAGTAGCAGCCCGGAGTTTGAAAGGTGGAAGTGTGTACACTCCCGTGCCTCGGAAAGCACGTTAAGCCGTTGGTCCTACGCCTGAACCCTCTCCAGTCGTGTCGGATTGCCGTCCCATCGGATTATGAGAGTTAGGGAAGAGAGACCGCACCCGTGTTTGCGCACACACTTGTGCACTATAATATTTCCTGCGCAGTTGGCTAATCTCTCTTGAGATTGGCCGGCGTGGCCGAAATCTGTCTGGACGACGTTATTATTAACTTAAGGTGCGTAAGAGAGATACATATACATTAAATTCAAAAACGTATTTCAAGGATCTGTGAATATGGCTACACGATTCCGTACACTACAGTGAGTAACGAAAATATTCGGACACCACATGTTGGAATAAATCATTGTTTGTTCGTCATGTTTCGCAATCAAATATTTTTCTTTTTTTAGTCGATGAAATAACGATTTCCATTAACAAAAATGTATCATAACATTATATTTGGACATAGTTTTAAGATATTTTTTTAACGATTGTACATAATATATTTGATATTTGTGTAACATAAATATTCGGAACGAACGGACGAACCTTTGAGATTTTATTTGTTAGTAAATTATTGACAGACGTTTAATATTTGGTAGCATATCGTTTTTGGTTTTCTACGTCTTTCAAAAGTTTCGGCATGTTTGAAATATATATTTTTTAAATAATCCACGCTTATTTGTTGCCATTCTTCTTGGAGTCGCATTTTCAATTCATCTCTTGTATGTGGAGGTATTAAACGAACTTTATGATCTAATTTTTCCCATAAATTTTCAATAGGATTTAGATCCGGAGATCGAGGTGGAGGGTGGAGCACTTTGGGGCAATTATAATAGGTTGGCAAGAAAGTAATTTCGGTTTTTACATATAGAGAGAGTTACTTTAATTTTTTGAATGAATTTTGTGGGTGATGTTCTTTGCGTTTTGACATTTGATAACAGACAGATCGAGGTTCATTTTAAGCACGCGGTGAGTGATTTTATTTGTTGCTGTTAGTTGAAGGTCAATTTTAATATGGAGTGCAAAAGAAACAATTTCGGCATATTTTACTGTTTTATTCCCGTAAAGGACAGAAAGCTGCAAAGGCTCATAAATAATTATGTGAAGTTTATGGTGTTGATTCCATAACAGAATGCACATGTCAGAATTGGTTTAAACAAATCCGTTCTGGAGATTTTTCACTCAATGATGACCAACGTTCAGGTCGACCTTCTAAAGTTGATAATGATCAAATTAATGCCATTGTTGAAGAGGATCGTCATATAAGTGTTCGAGAAATTTCGGAGAGGTTATCTGTGTCACACACAACCATTGAGAATCATTTAAAATGTCTTGGGCTCGTTAAAAAGCTCGATAATTGGGCATAAATTGAAAGATATTTATTTGACACAACGAATCAATATTTGCGATATGCATCTTACGCGCAATGAAAATGATCCCTTCTTGAAAAGAATCGTCAGTGGTGATGAAAAATGGGTCATCTACAGTAACATCGTTAGAAAACGATCATGATGAAAACGATGAAATGATGAAAACGATGAAACGATGAACAAGCACAAACCACATCAAAACCTGAATTGCTTCAAAAAAGATCATGCTGTCGATTTGGTGGGATTATAAAGGTATTGTGTATTTTGAGCTACTTCCAAGGAACCAGACAATTAATTATGTGGTTCACTGCCAACAACTAATGAAACTGGATGAAGCAATCAAGGAAAAATGGCCAGAATTGGCAAATCGGAAAGGAATTGTTTTTCACCATGATAATGCTAGGCCTCACACGTCTTTGGCAACTCGTGGGAAATTATTGGAGCTTAGCTGGGAAGTGATGTCGCATCCCTCATACAGCCCTGACCTAGCACCGTCTGATTACCATTTATTTTGAAGTTTACAGAATTCTATGAATGGTAAAAATTTCTCAAATGATGATGATCTTAAATCGCACTTGGTTCAGTTTTTTTCTGATAAGGATCAGAAATTATATGAGCGCGCATGAAGCTGCAAGAAAGATGTAATAGGTTGTTGAACAAACTGGAGAATATATAATTGATTAAAATTTATTCTTTGTATTAAAAAAATGTGGTATTTTTTTCATACCACAAAACCGAAATTACTTTCTTGCCAACCTAATATAGGGTTTTCCATTAAGGGCGCTTGATCGTGCAGAACTTCCATCGTAGCGTGTGCTGTGTGGCACGTAGCGCCGTCCTGTTGAAACCACATGTTGTCCAGATCCATATTCTCGATTTCAGGCCAAAAGAAGTTGGTTATCATCGACCGGTATCGCTCACCATTGACGGTGACGGCCACACCATTATCGTTTTCGAAAAAATACGGACCAATCACGCCTCCGGCCCAAAACCCGCACCAAACAGTCACTTTCTGCGGGTGCATTGCCACTTGGTGAACCTCGTGTGGATTGGTCTCGTCCCAAATACGGCAATTTTGCTTGTTGACATAGCCATTCATCCAAAAATGCGCCTCGTCGCTGAAGATGATTTTTTTGCCAAAATCGGCGTCAACTTCCAACTGCTCTAATGCCCAGTCAGCGAACACACGGCGCTGTCTATGGTCATTAACCTTGAGCTCTTGGGTCAGCTGGATCTTGTACGGGTGCAGGCTCAAGTCACAACGCAAAATTCGCCAAGTTGTCGTCTGCGAAAGGCCGAGTTCCTGTGCGCGACGCGGAATTGACTGCCGCGGGTTTTCGAGGACACTGTCGCGCACAGCGGCGATATTCTCGGCAGATCTCGCGTTACGTTGACGCACGGGAACCGGCTGATTGTTAACTGACCCGGTTGACTCGAATTTGTCCACCAATCGACGGATAGTCGACTCGGCAGGACGATCATCGCGACCGTAAAACGGGCGAAGTGCGCGGAACGTTGCTCGAACTGAAGACCCATTTTCATAAAACAATTTTATGATTTGCACGTGCTGCTCGACACTGTAACCTGCCATGGTGGTTTGGGAGGACGGAATGAATATAACACACTGCATTTGACAGCTGTCACTCAAACAACATGGCCGCAATCAGCTGTCAAAGTTCAAGCGTCCCTATTGGAAAACCCTATATAATAAATATTCTTGCACAATGTGCGCTTTGTGCTTCGGATCGTTGTCCTGATAGAATTTAAATCGGTCTTGAATCCCCATTTGCGCAGCACTTTGTTGTAAATTATCTTTTAATAATTTCAAGTATTTATTTTTGTCCATAATGCCTTCAATAAAAACTAATTTTCCGACGCCAGCAGTCGAAATACAACCCCACACGAGTATATTCCTGTTACCGAGCTTGAACGTAGCGCGTACATTTTTTGGATTTAGCCCAGTATTGGGCTTACGCCACACCATAGCGCGTCCATCAGATCCAAAAATATTAAATTTGCTCTCGTCACAAAAAATTACATCGTTCCACCACGCTTCGTCTTTACCAACGTATTCTTTCGCGTATTGTAATCGTTTTCGTCTATTAAGCTCGTTCGAATGGTTTTTTCCGGGCTACTCGACCATTGTATCCATTTTCTTTTAATGTTCGCCGAATCATTTGCGGATGAATATTTTTCCCCGTTTCCCGAGAAAGTTCGCTTGCTATTTTTGGAGAAAAATTAAAAAAGATCTTTAATTTTTCGAATTAAAGTCTCCGTTCTGTCAAATTTTAAGCTCTCGGCCGGCCACTCTGCTTAATGGAATCAATGCGATCTTGGTGTTTAAGCCTTTTTATAATATCTCCGACTGTACTCTTACTTAAATTAAACATAGAACCTGTTTCGCGATAAGATTTTCCCTTTGCATTATGGAAAATAACGAGTTGCCTAATATCGAAAGACGTATTTTTGGTTTTAAGACCCATCTTTGTTCGCGATACTGATAATAGTAATAGGAAATGTGGCTGACTAGCTACTTTTTTTATTATGGTATAGTTAGGTGGACGAGGTTATAAACTTTCAGTAAAATCGTTCAGTAAAACTTTTTGTTTCCATGCATAGAACATATTCTTTACAATATAGAATGAGTGTCCGAATATTTTTGTAACACGAAAATCGTGCATGATTTTTTTAATGTTTAAAAATATTAGTCAACATTGTACATAAATATAATTTAACGAAATATTATTGTTAATGAAAATCACTAATTCAATTACTGAAAAAAAAATATTAGTTGGATAACAAAAATGATACACATGAATGATTCCAACTTATCGTGGTGTCCGAATATTTTCGTTACTCACGGTATATATAACAATATATAATTATTATTAATGATTCTAGTTAAATCAATAAAATCTGAAAAATACGCTGAATTGAATAAAAGTTTATTGAAATTGTCTAGTTTACGTATTGCGAAGTTATGGCATTTGAGTCCATAAATGATTCTTAAAATTTGTAAATAATTTATGCAGAACAAAAATATCCACGAAAAGTATCAATCAAAGTTCACATCATTTGCCAACGTTTTTTTTTAAATAACGATTTGTTTCTAATCGTCGGACGACATGTACGTAATGAAATTCTTGTATTTTTAAAATAAAATTCTATATGACAATTGAACAATTATATTATTAAAGAAACTGTAAGATCTTCTAGTAAGGACAGTCTGCTTCATTTACGTGAGGTAAATTGGCCCTCCTCAGTAAATAAAATTTCTATGTAAATAAAAATACAAATCTAAACGTTGGAAGAAAAACATCAGGTGTGGTGCAACTCAAGGGAAACACGTGACTCTATGGAGATAGTACTAGGAAACTATAGCAGGAAAGGAAATCCTTGATTAACATATTGAATTTTCAGACCTGAAAGCGCATCACTGCAATATGCACTGTGTTGTGTTGGTTCCTATTTAACAATGAAAGAACCAGGAACATATAGAAAAATATATTTTATTCATCCTCTTATTTAAAAGTTATATTTGTATTAAACTAAAATAAAAACAAAGTTAAAAGTTTCTATTACTAACAGCCTAAATAAAAAAATAAAAAATTTATATTGATTAGACAATCAGATGATGAAAGTCTAAGCCTCACCTCTGTTGAAAAAATTCAAGCATGTTGTCCGTTGTCTTTGTACTTTAAAACAACTGCAACGTGACCCAACATTATAACGATATTCCTACTTATTATTGAAGACTCACTGGAAACGGAAAAAAATAGTCATTATTCTTAATGTTTATTACTATATTTTAAACGATTGCGGTATTTTACGAGTCCCGTATTGTGCGCCGTTTTGTGCATTTGCGTTCTTAATATATTTAATTTAAGCCCAAAAATCTCTCCCCCTATCAGACAAGTTTCATTCTTAATCGCGTAACAGGATGTGCATCAAATCAACTTTGTTGAGTTAACTTTAACTATAGTTGCACTTAAAACACGTGCTCTACTGTAGTATGTACAAGGAGTTCATAAAGATATGAGAGATATTTCCTAAAAAGTCAAAAGTAAAACACATCTAAACATGAGATATATCATAATAGGTCTTATTACAATTACATATTCTAAATTAAGTTATCATGAACTAACGTTATCTATTAAAATGAAAATTAATATAAACTTTATTGATACAGGAACTGAACTCAATTTAAATCCTCATTTCATAAGAATTAAATTACAAAACCACTTAATTATAACTGTTGAGATTAAGGTTCACTTTTGTTCACAGTTATGTACAAATAAAAGATAAGAACAACTCGTCAAAGTTTTTGCGACTGGCTTAATTAGGTGGCGTTTATTTTATTTTTTTGTACTATTTTATAATTAATGACATAAAATAAAAATCAAAAGCATTTGAATACATTTTCCTATAGCTATTTTTTTCACGATATTTCATAAATCGGGGTTAAGAAGCATTAGATACATATATTCTATACAGTGTGTAACAAAATTCGTGTCCGACCCGTGAAGTGGTTATTAGGTATCGTGTGTCGGTTCTATTCATGTAATAATTTTTAAAATACTAAGCAAGAAATTTATCCCGGATTTTTTTTTTTTAATCATATGACGACATTTACATGGCAACACAGGTGCGGGCAATAGCGCTCGATAGCTCTTACCTAATAACCATTTCACGGGTCGGACACGAATTTTGTATATTTCAACTTCCAAAAAAACTTTTTTTTTATTACAATTTTACTTTGGTTTGTGCTAAAGAAAGATCTTTGAGAAAAAATCATTGCGCCTTACGACGTTGAAAATACAAAAGTTCCTCTATATATTCATATTTCGCCCAAACACGAGACTCTACAGAGATAGTACCAGGAGACAATATCAGCCCAGGAAATATCTCGATAAAACCACCTGTTGATCTTAGCAGTCCACATACATGTAACCTATATGGCCTAGTGGCTAGAACTCTTAAATATTAACCAGATATTGCGAGTTTAACTAATCACTATTTAATGTTCATGTACTTAATTATTGCTTGATATGCTTACACAAAGCCCTACCACCAAGTTATATTGAAGGTAACTAAAAAGGTTCTATTTTGACAGTAGTATCGAATTTAACTACTAAAATATACATAGTACATAAATCTGTCAAGAGATTAATAACGACAAATTGAAAACAAATACAAAAAAAAGTTACTAGTTTCTGGCCGTGGCTTCAACTGCCTGGGAGGTCCCCTTCAGGATCGGACGAGTATATCTTATGTATTTTTGAGGCATGAATGCGTAGCATTGACCATTGTATTATTATTACAATAATATTTTTTTATTTTTTACTATCCCGTTATTGAGCTCTTTACACCTATGGTTTGTGTTAAACGTAAGTCCTATATATTTGGTTGCCACTATGTATTTGGTACAAGGAACAAACACAAAATAATTACTCATGTTACTCAAGTCCATAGAGTCAGTAACTCTTTTGTGAAAGAGCTAGAAAATTCCTCAGGTGCTAAAATTTAAAAAAATTGTAAAGGAACACTTCTGTGCTAAAGGTTATTATACAATTAATGAATAGCTTTTTGCTATCATCAATAAATTGCTGCCAGATTGCTATTTTTTTTTTGTAAGTAACAGCCTGTGAATGTCCCACTGCATGGCTAAGGCCTCTTCTCCTCTTGTGAGGAGAAGGTTTGGAGCTTATTCCACCACGCTGCTCCAATGCGGGTTGGTGGATGATCTTTTTTATGTATCATGCATGATACATAAAAAAGACATAAAAAAGAATCAACCCGCTGAGTTTTTTTCGCCGGTTCTTCTCAGGGCTGGGTGTTTTTTTTCCGTGAACCGGTGGTAGTCTGACAATCAGTAAGAAAGTGTAATACTTCAATATTGAATAAAGTAATTTGAATTTGAATTATATTCGCGTTTCGTTTATTTTTTGTTAATGTGCATTTTCTTATTAATAAAGTAGAATCAAAATTTTAAATTTGGAATTAAATTATGTAGTCAGTAAACAAATAAATATAAAAAGATATATTATTTATTACTAAAACAGAAAATAAATATAACAATACATCACAAATTTCACGAGTGAATTTTATTTAAGAAACAGTCAAGTTAATTAATATGTACACTAATTTTCTACTTACGTGTCTTATTAAAATAAAAATTCGACATATAATAAATACTACCTTTGATTTATAGCCTGGATTCTACCAAAATACTTAAGAATTTGACAATTAGAGTAATTCAATTATATTTAGATTTGAACTAAGTATTAATAAAATCACAGGGAACAACCATTTCGCCTATGTTGCTGGAACACACTCACAAGTAGTACACACTCATATCCCTCGCTCGTACCTATGTATAGTTCACTTAAACACGTGACTGTACCGAGATAGTACCAGGAGACAATATCAGTCCAGGATATATTTATATTGATGTTACGTGTCAATATTGAAAAAAACATACGTTAAGCCGAGAAGGCTCAGTGGTAAAAAAAATCGTGAATCTTTTTTTTATGAATAGATATGTGAACGAGCATATGGGCCACCTGATGGTAAGAGGTCATTAACGCCCATAGACATTGGGCATTGTCAGAAATGTCAACCATCTCTTGCATCGACAATGCGCCACCAACCTTGAAAACTAAGATATTATGTCCCTTGTGCCTGTAATTACACTGGCTCACTCACCTTTCAAACTGAAACATAACAATACCAAGTACTGCTGTTTTGCGGAAGAATATCTGATGAGTGGGTGGTACCTACCCAGATGAGCTCGCACAATGCCCTACCACCAGTGAATCTTAACCGAAGTTTGCATGCTTAAACCCCGTGCAAGGACCGGATTTATGCTTATATTATATTATTATGGAATTGTGTGCACATTTGCTTGCAGAGAATCATTTAAACTAAAGCCTAACTTTGCACAATTTATTCGTCTTTTAATTAGTTTTTTTATATAGTTTATATAGTTTTTATATAGTTTTTTTCGCGATTTCTCCATCGTATATGGTTTTATGTTATTTTATTCATTCCTTACGAAAAATGTAAGCAATAAAAAAATATATTCTTAATAGACAGATACCGTAGTTTTTGCCGTGGGTCCAATTTTCTCTATTTCATATGACAGAATAAAGTATAAATTAAACATATGTTCACCATTTAAATTATAAAATGCAATAAAAAAATACATTCACAGGTATGTGTGTCAATGAAAACACGTGACTCTACGGAGACCGTACCAGGACACCTTATCAGCAAAGGAGATCTCCGATTCACCTGTTGCCTTTTCATATCCGAAAGCACATGATCGCAATATACAGTGGTGTCGTACTATATTAATTGGTTGCTCTTCATCTTTTGCTTTGTGCTAGTAAAATAAGGGTTTTACCGCGTATTTTTTTTAACAATAATATTTAAATCTTCACTAACCGATCTACTCACTTCTTTCTATACTAAGGCATCGGATAACTCGCGATGCGTAAATTTTCTATCGTAATATCTCGTAATATTTCTTATGTTAGTTCGACTTGCAAATTGGAAAGCAATATTTATCTATAATACAAAAATAGCTTAAAGCGAATTTTGATAAATATTTAATACTTTCTGTTTTTAGTCAAAATTAAATTAGTTTTTCTTATTTTTTCCCATTTTGTTAAATATGAAAATGTTACTGACACTTATACATAGCTATGTGCTGTCGCTTTATGTAGACTATTCAGAGATTTAAAAATCATTCGGGTATAATTTGGTGTGTATATAAATAATATTTTGGAAAGCTTTCGTTTCATAAACAACCGTATCGTACATTATCTTTCAATCTCTGCAACGTGTAGGCGTAACCGTAACCTTTGTTTAACGAAAAGCTACAAACTAAAATAATTTAGAAGCTTCAGATCATGTACAGATAAGACCTGGTAGAGCTTTGTGCAAGCCCGTCTGGATAGATACCACCCACTCATAAGATATTCTACCGCTAAATAGCAATACAATATAATACCAAGGAATATTGTTGCGTTCTGGTTGGATGGATAAGTGAGCCAGTGTAACAACAGGCACCAAGGGATACATCTTAGTTTCCAAAGTTGGTGGCGCATAGGCGATTTAAGAATAAGTTTAATAATATTTTAAAATATTAAAAAAAATTATAAATTAATGAAATAGATAATTTAATGCAGTTTAATAATATAAAACAAAGTTACAACTGAAACTCATAGCTTTATACATGTACACAGACTATCCTTCGTGTGGACGATTCGGTAAAACACGTGACTCTGCAGTGTAAGTACCAGGAGATCATATCAGTAATAGAAGTTTCTTGATACAACCACCTCTGGGTATTACCAATACACATACATAGAAAGACTTAAAAATTAAAACTTAAGAATATATCTGACAATATATCTGACAAGATTGAATGGATTTAATTATAATTAAGAGTTTAATTAAAAACATAAAAGTAATAAATATTGATTTTTGGTTATATTATTAACAACATTAAACGTCAACGCAATTAATGCTACATAAATATTGCATTTTTATAAGTCTATCATTTAATAAGAATCAGCAGTGAGAGAAGCGACATCTCGATTTTTATGTAAAAATTTCAACATCACCTGAAACACGTGAAACTCACATCACATGCTAACATGTAACAGTTGTGCCATCTCTGGAATGTTTTACTCGAAATATTTAAGCGCAAGATGTCACTACTACACGTAAAAATAATTATGACTGCCACAGCACGGTATTAACTTTATAAGATTCTATAGATTTTCTATTACATATATATGCCTATTATGTATAATATGAAGTCCTCTTCACACGAGACCGACTCGCATTGGACGGTTTTTTATGAAATAATTTGAAAACGTCCTGCCCCATGTCGGGTGCCACTTTTATGACTTCTTATGTAAAAAATGCTAATGTCTATGTATGTGATTTTTTAGTATGTAATGTAAAATAAGATCAAATTATTTTTTACGCTATCTCCAGTTCGGAACGTATATTCTACCGAGAAGAAACTCGATAATTACTCATTTTCGATACTCAAGGTACATAAATAATGAAATACAATTGAACTATTATTTATCCTGCATATAAATCAACGAATACTAACTCCACACTTGTTTATCATCTATATAATCCTGAATCGACTGATACGCTTTATAAATTAAAATTTACATTTGATTAAACAATTTTAATTGGCAAAGCTAAGTATTATCTGCCAATAATAGTAAGATTTTTACTATCAAAGCTAACACCTTGGAAGACTGAACTGACGTTGCAGAGACGAAAACTTGTGATACAATTTTTTCTTTACATCTCGAGTTTATGTAATACTTATCACGGTTTAAAAAAATAACATTATGGATATACATAATAATGTTACTTGGTGGTAGGGCTTTGTAAAAGCCCGTCTGGGTAGGTACCACCCACTCATCAGATATTCTACCGCCAAGCAGCAATACTTAGTATTGCTGTGTTTCGATTTGAAGGGTGAGTGAGCCAGTGTAATTACAGGCATAAGGGACATAATATCTTAGTTCCCAAGGTTGGTGGCGCATTGGCTATGTAAGCGATGGTTAACATTTCTTACAATGCTGATGTCTATGGGCGTTGGTGACCACCTACCATCAGGAGGCCCATCCGTCGACCTACAAACTAATCTACATTAGATGTGGCTACTATATTACTTTAAGAAATCCAAATAAATCCTAACTAATTATAAATGCGAATGTGAGTTTGTTTGTTTGTTACACTTTCACGCGTAAACCTTAACCACTAAACCTATTTAAAAACATTTTTTACCAACGGAAAGCTACATTATCAGCGAGTAATATAGGCTACATTTTTTCTCCGTATTCCCACAAGAACGGGAACGACGCGGGTGAAACTGCGGGCAAAACGCTAGTATAGTATAGCATAGATTGTGATATATACGAGTATATAGGTACACAGCAGGTAGACATAAGAAATCTACTCAGCGGGTCACCCGCTGAGGCATAATACCATGCAATATGAATAGCGGATAAATTAGTAGTTGGTGAGGTATAACAGGCATTAGGACCGTTCATCTTCTTCTTCCTGCCCTTATCCCACTACGTGGGGTCGGCACAACATGTATTTTTCTTCCACTTCTTTCTGTCACTCGTCATCTCAGTACTTACACCTTTCATACACATATCCTTTCTTAAGCAATCCATCCAAACTTTCTTCGGCCTCCCCCGTCCCCTATTTCCATCAACAGTCATACTCATCACCCTTCTAGTAACCTGTTTTTCATCCCTTCTCATCACATGCCCATACCACGCTAATCTATTACTCTTCAACTTTTCATCTATTGGTGCTACTTTCAGGCTTCCTCTGATATACTCGTTTCTTATCTTATCTATTCTAGTTACACCGCACATCCTTCTTAACATTCGCATCTCAGCCACATGCATTCTTTTTACATCGTCTTCTTTTGCTGCCCAACATTCAGAACCATACATCACGACAGGTCTTATAACGGTCTTATAAATCTTCCCTTTGATCTTCAAGGGCATTCGTGGGTCACAAATGCCCTATCAACAAACTATTATTACTTATATTGTTACAATTACTATTATAACTATTATTATTATTATACAAAATATTATTTATATTGGAATTTAATGTCCATGTCCATATAAGGACATGCGTAAGTGTATTTTGCTCTCATGGCTTTTGAAATTTATTTATTACACAAAAGTTTTAACTATAATATTTTGTATTTACTTTTTTATTTTATACCAGCTGTGCCCCGCGGCTTCACCCACGTATAGTTAATAAAAATAAATTATTTTATTACTATAATAACACACACACGCACGCACACGCACAAGCACACGCACACGCACACGCACACGCACACGCACACGCACACGCACACGCACACGCACACGCACACGCACACGCACACGCACACGCACACGCACACGCACACGCACACGCACACGCACACGCACACGCACACGCACACGCACTCGCACACGCATACGACAAGACAAACAGACAGACAAAGATGAAAAAGATAGTATAATGTGAATCACTGCATCATAAAACGAATATTTATCACAAAATTAGGTGAAAAAGATATTTACAGGCAGAGCCAATAGATTTATATAGTAGTTGTATAGATACAGCACAAGCACAAACTTGTAATATCAATCACCTAAAGTAATGTTCGTAGTTTAATAATAACTTAAGTTAGACATATTTGATAAGATAAATTTCATTTAAATTTTTCAAAAAATCTCGTTTATTACGTTAATTAGGAATACGCAAACCCGTACGAGAGCATATGGACAGAATCACGTGACGGAGCAAAAATAGTACCAGGAGACCGCATTACTAAAAACTAAAAGAGATACAACCTGCCGATATTCCACTCTACACTACATCATCAGTAAATCATCAATTTTGATTCTATTACATCTTGCGGCTTGCTTTCATTTTCACTGACATCCAGTCGATAAAGAGTTATAACTTTTAACAATCTGTTTAAACATTTTTTTTTTGTCTATGCTAATACTAATAGTCCCCCATTGGTCTAAAATCATAATACATTGCTAATAAAAAGGAGACTTAAAATTTCACTTGACGTCATAGGAGTATCCGGTAGGGGATATTTTTTGTGCATATTTATTCATTTTGTTCGTATCATATGAACTAGGTCACTTTCACTGAAGGAATATCATTTTGTTTTATATTAATTTATGTACAAACCGCGTCCTTCTTATTTAGGTACTTACAATTCTAATAAATAAAAATAAAAACGTTTAAAGTACAAATACAAAATGTAATGTAATATATACTCAAGGTATATATATATTTTTTAAATAACTCACACGATTCTTACTTAAAAAGAGTGATAATTCTAAATCAACAAGAAGATAAACATGCTTTAAATGTACATTATACTAACAAAACTATTATATTAACAAAACTGCTGTTAACATGTCCGACAAAATTCAAAGCGACATCTTCAATTTTTATGCAATAGTGTCAACATTCCACGACAACGTCATATTCACTGCACACGACTTTCTATTACACGACGCCATCTCTCTGAAGTTTCATTCGATTTAATAAAACGCTAGATGGCACTACACGTAAAATAAATAAACTGCATTAATACAATATAGTAAATATTGTATTAATGCAGTTTATTTATACAAGATTTCTTATTTTCTATTAGGTATGTATAAAACATTCTATTATATATCTTATGTATGTTTTATTTGATTTCATGAAATATTTGAAAAAACATGTTGTCCCATTTTGGGCGCCACTTTTTTATTTTATTTCGTAAAAATTAACCAGTGTTTATGTTAACGTGTCTATTTAATATAATGTAAAAACAATGTATCTAAGAAGTCAAAGCAATACACTAAGCTTTACCTAATTTAGTGCGACTCGCAATATTATAACATAAATTAAACATTAATATTAATTCTTTATTTCAAATGTAAAACATAAAATTAACTTCAATTATTTTAATTTACATTCAGAATTTCTGAAATCGTGACAATTTATTTAGGATAACCACATAATTTTTTTGTAGTTCATTTTAATAAAAACCGACCTATGGTAAAATGTTACTGCACTGTACTGCTGATGCACGTGTACTTTATTATATTTGGTGTCTCAATGTTGCTATCACTTTCTAATATTCCACGATCATGTTCTCCGGGGAGTTTTGAGTTTACTCTTACAGAATAATTATTAATTTAAATATAAATAGTGTATACTTTATACGGATTAAAAAGTCAGCTGTAAACTAACTTTTTATATTGAGAACACGCTGCCTTCAATCTTACTCTTGACTTCATTATTCAACTTTCTACTTAATCTAAGCTTCTCCATTCTAGCATCGCCTCACATTCTACATCATAATTTCTAAGCTGATCCAATTCCAACGTTATAACATCAACCGCATCCGGACAAATTGAATTATCGAAGTCTTGAACCTCATCGTAATATTCAACGGAACTAAACTGGTACTCGCTTCTTCTCTTATTTGTGCTATTTACAACCTTTTCTTCCTTTATTTTAATTTTTTTCATACTCACTGTAGCTGTTTTCACTTCATCGTCGGAAGTCGTAAGATTTTTTTCGTTCTCGTTTAGTTCTTTTGTTGTATTTAGCTTTGATATTGGCTTAGTATTTTCTTTTGTTTTAAAAATACTGGTTATGTTCCTTTTACATTTACCTTTGGACAAATTTTCTTTCTTATCCTGTAGGGTGTCTCCTGAAACAAATTCGACTAAGGCAGCGTCATTTTTTAACGATTCCCGGTACTTTTTTGCCTTGTTTTCGAATGTTTCGTCATCACAATCTGCGGCAATATCAAAATTAATATCTTTTAAATGTGAGATGTGCCAGTCTTTATCATCCAAGTCATCTATAAATCTTCTATCAATGATCGGATTGTATTTTGCGTCATGCTTTTCTTTTAATTTTTCCTTTCTTACATTTTCAGCTGTTATAAGTGTAAAAAATAAGCAAAGTAGGTATTGGTCAGAGAAAAACATTTTCAATAACTACACTCTTACATAAAAACCTCATTAAAAATTGAAACTTGTTTATTAACGGTCGACAAAGTTCGCGAACTGCAATTCAACTTGATAAGAAAATTAAGTTCAAATACATGTTTTGTCTTAGTGTTTTGTTACAATAATAAGCGAATAATTTTACATTTATGTCAAAATGAAATTTCAATCAAATGACAAATACGTGGTCATAGCATGAATGCGCATCCTGACCGAAATATGTCATTGCCAATCTCAATTGAGTCTAACCAATTGCACAGTACATCAATGTTTACCAGAAGATTTTTTTTTTATTTTCACATTTTTACCTTCTTCTACGGTAACTGACACGCCTGTGTTATATTAACACCTGATTGATATACATTTAAATAAATGTATAAATACATAATACATACTAATATACAAAATACACCCAGACTCAGGGTCCGCAAACCCGGAACGGATGACAGGCCAACTGCACCAATATGAAAAGAACATATCGTTATCATATTAGAAGTAAAATTAAAGTGTATATAACTATTGTGGTATAGTGTTATATAATACATGATTTTTAATTTTTTAATTATAATACATGATTTTTAATTTTTTAATTTATTTACATAAGAATTATTCAAGAAATTAAGCAAACATATTATACAAATCATGACCGCGTGAAAGAGAAAGAAATATTTGACACCTTTTTTCGTTTATTTACATTTATTATATACTATATTGTATGCTTAATTTCTGTTTGTATATATTTAAGGCTATAATTTAAATAATTCTTATTTAAATAAAGTTAAATTACATTTATGCACTACAAACAGTTCTTGATTAATATATTTTTATATATATATTATTTAAATATGTACATATATAATATAACAGAGCTATTAGCAAATCGCATGGAATAAGTAAATCTAAGGTTTGTTTATTGTAACTCCGTCTTCGATTGAAATAGGCTATGAGCATATACAGCAGTGCTATTCTATAAGAACTCACTTCATTACTCACCTATGAAATGTTAATAATCGACTTATAAAATACTATCAGTATTTTGATGCGTGTATTCTTGAATTTATATGCTTATTATGGTCAATGTCACATATCGACTTCTGACATTCCACGACCGTTTTCTGCGGTGAGTTTCGAGTTTGTTCTCACAGACCTTTTAACCTAGTTCACTGACAGATAGTTTAGTCTAAGTGACTGTGGTGTAACTTTTAATATCGTGTTTTCCGTTCAGTCATTCATTTGTTATTAATGAAATAATAATAATAATGAAAGTTACTTTAATTAATAATTACTATGGACAATTAAATAATTGACTTAATAAAAGCTGCTAGATTGTTCATTGTTTAAACAATAATTGATTAAAGTTATATAATGGCTACTAAACTAAATATCTCGTTAAGAATAAATTTATTAATTAAATATAATTACCAATTTTATAACGATCTTAAATAGTTTATTATTAACAATTCAGCAACAAGAGAGATAAATTAAATCAACGCTACAATTACTTAATAACACGACTTAGCAGAAGAAAGCCGCCTATCACCGCATCACAGATCGTTATCAGCGAACTAACTAATCCATTCATCTCGAACCACCCCTCAAACACTAGAAAATACTTCAATTAGGTGCCCCCACACGATCAAAACAGCCCAATTACCTCTCAGCGACCCCTTTAATAAACCCTCGTTTGCTCAAAACTGAAATAAAGACGGATAAATAATCACAATTTTCGAACGCCCTGAAATTAGCATCTCGTTTGAATAAATTGACAGATAATTTGACATCGAGACCCCGCGCAACTTTGACATACCGCGAACGCAGCAAAAACATCGCTTTAAAAACACGTCGTCTAATAAAGAAAGATAAATTGCTGTGAAATAAAGCGCTGCGAGCGCTGCCACCTCGTCACAGATGTTAACAACTCACTAAGAGATGCAAATTGACAGCGGTTGGCAGCGGTGATTCGAAATGGCGCCAAAATATTTGCATAATTTGTTACGAATGGAAATGTTCAGTTTCAATTCAAAGGATTGAGGGATGATTGAAACGCTTCGTAATTTTGTGTAGTCGTTTTGCTACACTAATAGCTACTGATGTTCCATTTTCGCGTTCCAATGATATTAAATAGATAATAGTTGATTCTTATAATCTAACGATTTTTAAGCACAATACTTTGAAAATACATTCAGCTAAATTTAAGAGACCGTAGAGAATAAGTGTGGTAGCTCGGTTTATAAATGTTGGTAGTTCCTTTACCGATTAGTCCAGTATAATATTATGGTACAAGCAATTGAAAACAGTAATACTTAACCATTAAAAACCAAGAGAAATGTGAATTGAAAGTTACTCTTATTTGATTTATTACAATATACTAAAATAAAAAAAATATATTAAAAATCAGAAACATATCTTATTTGTTAATTTTTTTAAATAAAAATAATATGTTTACATCATATTATAGAATTAAAAAACGGACTTTTTCTTTGACAACTTTACTAATACCAATAAAACAATATTACATATAAATTGCTTATTATAGATACAATTTGACTACAGGAATGTACACAGCAAATTAATTCATGTTAACTAACCAAAAACTAGCTTAATTATTGCACTTTATACTATTATAAAGGAAAATTCTATCGGGATGTGACAGATGCGTTCATATAATTTTAGTCTTGAATAAAGAAATTATTATTATAGATACAATATACTTTTTTTGAAAATAGATTTTTTTTTTTTACAATCGAGTATAATAAAATCTTTAATAAAAGTTAATTCGCAAGAGCCAAACTGAGCAAGCGCATCTTTGGAGAAGTTTAAAGAGATAGTCAGCCGATGTGTTATGTGAAAATAATCAACAGCTGCAGACAATTGCTATAACATTTCAAACACCTAATAACCATAAAATTATAGCCTGTATGTAGTTATACAAGCGATCCCTCGCACAGATCCCGATAGAGATATTAACTAATTTAAATATCTAGATCTACAGTATTCATTTTTTTTATTATATTCTATACTAAGGTAGATTCTCATACGTTGTTCACCTATAGCTTAAAAATATATAAGTATTGAAGATTTAACTAATAAGAGGCACATAATTTTTAACACCTGATTAACGAACAATATAATATTAAAATGTGCATATATGAAACAAAGACGTCATTCACTGTTTAGCCGCATAGATACAGTTGTTGGACTTGCATGCGGTTTTTATAATTTTGAAAATATGACAAAAATGATCCTAACAGTGTTATAATAACCGTTAGAGATATAACATCTCAGATCTGTTGGTTGGCGGCTCATTAGGATTTTTACTTCTTGCCACCAGTACCAGTTCAGTACCAGTCTATGATCGAAAGCAACCAATTACAACCAATTCTATATAATAATTTAAAAAATATGCAAATAACAAACATTTGTGTACAATAATTCAACAAATACCGTTATTCGGACGCAAATACCAAACAGTTGGGCCGAAGATTAATTAATAAATATCTTTCCCACATATTTATTAATTAATCTTAGATACAATGACTTCCCTATTTGTTATCCGACAAAAGATGAGCTGTGATAAAAATTAAAGTATAATGAAGTATATATATATAAGAATTATAAGAATAAGACACGTAGACATAACTAAATCATTGTCAATCTAGAAATAACATTAATATGTAACGTAAAGGACGTAACTACATACGATTCGTAGCTGTTTTTATACGGTACATCTGTCATTAGTCCGTTAGTAACCAATGATTATCTTAATGTCTACTACTCACTTTTATAATAAAATAATTAAACGAGAAAGAATAATAAATCAAAGCTGAATTAAACAATAAAATATACTATCGTAAATATAATATGTTCATTGAAATAGTAGGTAATAATATAAACAACAAACTATTTGAACAAAATGTAAAAACTTTTTTTTTCTTAATATTTACATTTCGTTGTAACGTTGGCAATATATGTTTACAACTGTATTAAATATCTACAACGCTTATTGCTTTGATGTTTACCGCCGAAAGCTGAAACACGATATTGACATATTTTGTTTAAAATTGTACAACACGAACGTTGCCAATACATCGTCAGTGTGGACTTAGCTTAACAAACGTTTAATAATAATTTCATAATGGCATTTTAAAGAAGTATAACTACTAACTTAAGCCACATCTAAATTATTTTGTCTGTACATATGCTACTTCACAGTTTACTTCATCTAAACTTATGTGTTACTTATTATTATTTACATGATTGCGTGCATAAATAATTTAAAAATAAGCCGTTCCGTCTCGCTTTACAAATGGCAGTGCATGTATGCGGGATAAGGAGGAAGGAGTGCGCAAGCGAGAGGCAACGCATGTGCTGAGAGCTCCCGTTCACCCGTCGCCGCTTGCGCTCGGAGCTGTTCAAGTCGGAGTTGATTTTGACGTTTCCATTTGGTTCTATAAAAAAAGTTCCTATATGAGTAATTTATGTTTTATATTTAAAAGTTCATAATCTCTAACCAGGCCATTATTGTAAAAGGCGAAATTTATAACAAAAGAAACGTGTAATTATTATTTTTTGGCTTAATAAAGTGATCCTAAATGCTATGAAAATGTTTTTAATAATATTTAAAATGAGGTAGCTGGTAGCTACATCTTCAGTAAACGTAAAGGTATTCAATTACATATCCTATTATATTTGAATTATTTTTCTCAAATATATGATATTAGGTTTAAGTTATATACTCAAAAACTTGTCGCTCAATTTTTATACACAGCACAATATCTCTTACCTCCTATTCTGATACCATGTCTTGACTTGTGTCTCGCTCAAGTTGAGGGCATCAGCAACGTCTCCGCGGTCAGCGACGCTCAGGTACTTCTGACATCGGAACTTGCGTTCCAAGTACGCGAGCTGCGCGTGTGTGAATGCGGTGCGTCGGCGACGAGGTTTCCGCCCTGAGTTGGGAGTACTGCCGCTTCGCCCTGAGGATTGACGATCTAGAGAAAAGTGATCTTACTTATTAGTGTAGTTTTTACTACTATAGAAATGCACTTATATTTAGATGCCTATATTACAAACAATAATTCCCTGTGTGTTTACGTATTTTTTTATATAAATCGTGTTCAGTTTATAAATATTCAAAGTACAATACTAATATATTCCACTGTTTTGTATATACCTAACTGGTTTTAATATGATCTTATATAGCTTAGCTAGTATTAATTGTAAGTAATTCAGTACCGAGCACACGTTATGCACGTAGCCCGCCTGTAATATGTTATCTAAACCAAATAAATAAAAATTACATTTTATATTTAAAAATACAACGATATGCAAATATTACCAGCTGAATCTTGCGCGTCACGCTGCGAACTGCCCGCCATCACGGACGCCGCAAACCCAGCCAAGAGTTGCGACTGGAATGAGTTCTTGGTAAGATCCATAGACCTGCCGTAAATACTATCCGATATAGACCCCGGCATTTCAAATCCATTTTCTGCCTCTTTTGCACTTTCCCTGTCAGGTCTATAAAGTTGGAAAAGAGACCCCTCGTAGAGCTTCACAGAATCTTCTGGTCTTTCGTATTCATGTTCATCATCTTTAAATGGAGATGAATACTCCGAATTTGGTATTCGGTTAGTGTTATATTCTATTGGAGTTGAACGATCATTTTCAGACTCGGTTCTTTTCTGGCAGTCTGCCTTTCTTTCGTAAGCTTCGGAGTCATTGCCATATGTGACATGAATCTTTTTCGGTGTGGATGTTTCGGAACGATTGTCACCCACGGATATGTCGTCATCGATATCGGAGTCGTCAGGATTATGCGTTATCACTGAATCATATCTATTGTTCGTAATATTTTCAACCTCTTGAGTGGTACCTAAACAAAACATAAAAGAAAATTTAATAATATTTTTTCGCTTACAGCAAAATGTTAATGAGAGCAAAATTCAAATACAGAAATAGAACATTTGTATAATTATATAAGAAGATTACCGCACCGATACTGCAAACCAAAGACAACAAACGGTAAGCATCGCTCGAAACTAAGACTTGACACTTTCTCGCGCACAAACGGATGGTGCACAAAAGCGGGGCCACATAAAGACGTCAGTTTTAAAAAAGGAACGGCCATAGACACGAGTTTCTGCTCTAATTAATGCCTCGGGGCGTTCCGTTTCGCTCTCGAGCAATTGAATACGTTTTTGAATGGTGTGTTTTAGCGCGCGCGGGAATCTTGTCTATGCCTGCGTTTGTGTCTTTTAATTTGCATGAAAATGGTGGAGAGTGGGCATTCACCATTCACAGCGGGTCGCTTTTCATGGTTCCACGGCTAAACATTCGTACGGCTCGCGTAATGGCGTAGCGGTTGCCGATTACTCGTTATTTTGCAGGAGGTGAAGAGGTCGGAATTTGAGTGTTTCTCTCGTTATAATTTCTGCATAAATATGTTTTAGCGAACGATCCTCCGCCGGGGGACGTCGAGAACATCTTAACGTTTTCGCATGAATTCCTCCAACCAAAACATCGTTATGGACCTTTATCATTTTGCTTTTATAGCGGTTGTTGGAAAAACTACAGAAGCGAAAACAGACAAAACTTCTTTAATTAATATCTGTTCAGTGTTCGGTAACTTTATATCTGCTGAAATTATACTTTTGGTATTCGGGTTTATTTCATTTGATGTCTACAATAATTCGTTGTATATTATTTTTTATTTCATATACAGAAGCCATCTGACGACAACAAGAAATATTATGTCCTTACCTATAAAATTGCGGCTTTTAATACTGGGTACTTTGAACAAAGCACTTATATTTCTTTTAAATAAAAATTAATCGTTTTTTTTCCCGCTTAAAGCTTATCCCACCACTCTTATAACGAAGATTGAAGCTTATTCTACCACGCAGTAAAATGCTAGCGAGATCTGAGATGGTAAATCATTCGTCATAAGCAGAAATCTTGTGTTTACCCGCGATCATCAGTTAAGCCCTGAACGTACTATATAATGAATAACGTGCTCTATATGATCACCATCTCGACTATTGCATGTAAAAGTGTAACCAACATCTATCAATGTTAATTTTATTTTTGTTTGTACATACAGAATATTTATCTTTTTTTTAGTTCTGATCTATACATTCATAGTTAGATTAGTGCTATTCACTAGTTTAAGTTATATTATACTTAATGACAAAATTCAGTTATATATTCCGGAGGAAGCTGTGAGTAGGGTTGATTGATGTTTGCATACAATATTATTTGTTTACATTTTAATTACTTTAAGAATTCTTGATTTGTTACATTTTTCTAGAAGGTAAAAACCTTAATCATTTAATAAAAGTTATGAATATTGTATTTCACGTAACCACCAATCAGAGCAAGGCATGTGCCTCGAGTGTGGTCAAGGCGCCATCTTGACTTTCACATTCGGAGGAAAGCAACGGTTCGAGTTGGATCGTTGAAGTGGATTCGTCTGTTAAAGTCGGATCGGTGCCCTGAACCCGCTGCTCAGCGTTGTTACTCGTTAAAGCGTTAATTAATTAATAAATTTGTTTTGTTAATTAAAACACTGTGAAACCGTGATAGTTGTGTTTTGTGCTTGTACTTTACCCTGATGACGCCCACTAAGCCCGTAACCACTAATAGCGATGTCAACGATTACGATGCTTCGCCGACATATATTTATTACTTGGTTTATCTTACAATGCCAATGTCTTTGGGCGTTTGCGACCACCTACCACCAGGTGGCCCATATGCTCGTTCGCCTAACCTATACTATAAAAAAAATAAAAAAATTACATAGTTACATATGTTAAAAAAAATATTTGTCAATTAGAGCAACAACTTTTATTTGCATGTTAAGCAAGCCTGTAATTGGTATTACTTAGTAACACTATTTTATATACGCATTAATAAAATGTATTTCTTAGTATATAACGTTTGCATATAATAAATAAATAAACGTTTTCACTCAATATTCATTAAAGCGTTGAAAGTGTTCATAAAATTCATGGTACCCTCTCAAATCTGTCTAAATATAAATGTTTATTTAACGCAAAGGTCAAATCAGTTGCTATTTTTCGTTTTAAATGAGTGAGGGCGGCGGAATGAACGATGCATTTGCAATTCTAATCGCGGCGGGGTTCCCGGTACATTATTCTCGGTCACAATTCGCAATTACGAGTTTCTCTTTAAATCAATTCAAGATTATGATTTTAATAATAGATAAGGTTTTATCGAAAGACACTCAAATGCTAAAATAGTAAGTGTGTTGACTAAGCCTATTCCAATAACAAGAAGAGTTAGGACAAATAAGCAATTTCACAATTAGTTTTTTTTTTTTTTTTTAATGTATGTGTTGGCGGACGAGCATATGGGCCACCTGATGGTAAGTGATCACCAACGCCCATAGTCAATGGCATTGTAAGAAATGTTAACCATCACTTACATTGCCAATGCGCCACCAACCTTGGGAACTAAGATGTTATGTCCCTTGTGCCTGTAATTACACTGGCTCACTCACCCTTCAAACCGGAACACAACAATACAAAGTACTGCTGTTTTGCGGTAGAATATCTGATGAGTGGGTGGTACCTACCCGGACGAGTTTGCACAAAGCTCTACCACCGAGTACGATTGACGCGATCTATGATATTCATCATGATATACATATAAGTAAAATTAAATTGGATATAAGTTGTTAAGGGAAATAATGTTATATATTAATCAAGACCTGTTTGAACTGCATAATATAACACAGTTATTAGCAAATCGAATAGAATATGAAAATCTAAAGTTTGTTTGTATAAAGGCCATAAATATAAACTAAGACAAACATAACATAGGCCACACTATTGGAACGGGAGATACTGACAAAAATTTTTAGGTCATTTGTACCAGTATGGCGACTTTTGAGGGGTCTAATTACGTAATGACGAAAAGGAGTATGATGGTCATAGCGCTGGTACCGGTCTATTGCATTATTGATAATAGCAAGTAAAAGGTGTTTTTATTTTATTACTATTAATATTCTTGAGTTTTCATGTCGACAAATCGCAGTAGCTTGAAGTTTCAAAGTTACCAATGATTACCGTCTATTCATGTGCCATTGCTGGAATTAGGTGTATCCGACTTCTTTATTGACTCTTTCGCTAAAATTTTAAATTAGTTTTTCTGGTTTGTGTGCCAAAACAGTAAACATTAATTAAATAAACTGACTGTATTCATATTATTTTAATGAGCATCCCGCTACACAATGATTAGGTATATAATGTAGGTTAACATTGTGTAACTACGTAATTTTAATGTATGTCCTGATTGTATTCTGTTTGTGTACATATATAAATAAATAAATAAATGCGTGCCCACTACAGTAGGCATATGTTAATAATATAAGTCATTGAATCGATTTCTTCGAAACTCTGTTCATACTGATCAAATGACTTTTGATGTAGCTATTGATAATTTCATGTTAACCCTTAAAACTGCAAGCGATTAATTGATTATATCGATTATATAGTAGATAATTAATTATAAATTTATGGCATCCATATATCAGGAAAAATATCACTCATCACAAGATCCCCTAAACTTTCCGCCCGATTGACTTGACCGATGTAGACGCTCACTGTTTGTTTTTATAGCATAGGTATGCGGACCAGCATTTGGGCCACCTGATAGTAAGTAGTCACCAACGCCCATAGACATTGGCATTGTAAGAGATGTTAACCATCACTTACATCGTCAATGCGCCACCAACCTTGGGAACTAAGATGTTATGTCCCTCGTACTTGTAATTATACTGGCTCACTCACCCTTCAAACCGGAACACAACAATAGCAAGTTTTGCGGTAGAATATCTGATGAGTGGGTGGTACCTACCCAGACGAGCTTGCACAAAGCCCTACCACCAAGTATACCACTGTGAACGGATTTCATGCAAATGCTATCCAGAATACATTTTTTTATTATCTGTTAGCCGTGCAAAGCCGGGACGATTAGCTAGTTATTTATAAACGTTATTTTAAGCTGTTTTGGTCAACTCTTATTTCGCTATTTCTGTAATTATTGATTTGACATTCGAAAGAAGAAGACAACATGGTTTTACTAATTACCCGCTAAACAATACTTAAATAAGACCACAATATTTTAACGCAATTCAAATATCACAAAAATAAAATAATCATAATGCTTTTTAACAAATAAAAATATTTATAAAACCCTATTCATTCACAAAGGATAACAATCAAACGTTGGATCGAGTTAAACAATGCTCTCGCTTGTTACGAAGACCGATCGTACTTAAGACCCCAGCTCGTAAGGGATGCTTCTAAACAGTGCGACAAATTAGCGAGGCCACCGCCCGCGGCGATATATCGACACCCATTGTATTGTACTGAAGGTGAACCTTGATACTCATGCTAAAATGTCTGTTTCCATAATTTACCACAGTCCTGGTACTTACATTTTTTTATTAAATAAAAGAATGTCATTTTATGATAGGACTTTATTCAAGCATGTTAAGTACTTTATACCATACAGTTAAAAATAGTACGGATACTTTTTGGAACTAAGTAATGTACGTTACAAGGAGCGGGCTTTTGGCTAATTAGTGATTACTCCCAGACAACCCAATCATACTGTAGACTTTATAATAGAATATGGGTAATCCAATACACATTCAAAACAAATATTAATAAATAAATAGATAAAATAAAAAGCCTTTTATTTCCTTTTTATACATAATTTTAAGTTACAAGTTTACTATTTTAATACACTTAGCTATACATTTGAATTCTTATTAATATTTACTTATTCTTATTAATATGCATTTTTTTGTTCATTGAACTAGTTTATTACTTTCAGTTGCTTTACATATTGACTACCTTAACTAAGTGTTATCTGTGGGAACCCCATATTGGGTAAAGGCCTCCTCCAAAGACGCCCAATTCTTTCTGTCCTGTGCAATTTGTTTCCAGTTTGGGCCGGCTGTCCTTATAATATCATCTTCCCAACGTGTCAATGGCCTTCCTCTGCTTCTTTTACCTTGAGGACCTTTCCATAATGTCACCTTTAGGGTCCACCTTATCTTTAAGCCTCGCGACATGTCCTACTTATTTCCACTTCAATCTCTGTGCATAAATCAATGCATTTGTTGCTTTTGTTATTGATCAAATTTTTGTGTGTCGTATTTTTTCAAGTTTTTATTATTTTAAGCATGCTGCGCTCTAGTCCCCGTTGACTAGTAATTATTTTATTCTTCAGTTTAGAAGTGAATTTCCACGTCTGGCAACCGTACGTCAAGCACGGTAGTAGGCTGGAGTTCATAACTCTCGTTTTAAGGTTATAGGAAAATTACTTTTAAAAATTTCCTTCAAGCTCCAAAATTTGTTACATATTTGTTGAACTCTTCTTTCCACTTCTAATTCGCTATTTTTCCTGTCAAAACTAATTCGCTTACCTAGGTATATGTATTTTTCTGTATACTCGAGTGGCATTCCATTAATTGTTATTAATCTTTTCCAGCTATTTATCATTACCATAGTCTTAGAGAGATTCATTTCTATTCCCACCTTAACACTAGCTAGATGCAGAGTTCCCACCATGTCCTGTAGCTGGGAGCTGGACTCTGATAACAACACTAGGTCGTCTGCGAATCTTAAATGGCTTAAGTAGTCGCCTTCTATAAACAGCCCTGACTTGCTCCAATCTAATTTACTGATGATAGGATGGCTATAAATATTTTCGGAGATAGCGGGTCGCCCAGCCCTATATGAAAACTAGGTCCGAGAGTTTCCAGCTTAATTCTACCCTTATTATTGTTATATATGCTTTTGATGACATTTATATATGCTTCTTCTACTCCTTGTTGTTTTAAGCTTTCCCATATACTTATGTGTGTTACTGTATCAAATGCTGTATGATATTCGATAAACGCAATGTATAGCGGTCTCTGTTGTTCTTGATACTTTTCTATAATCAATTCGAGTGTGTGTATATGGTCAGCTGTAGAGAATCCTTTTCTGAAGCCTGCTTGCTCTACCGGTTGTTTTAATTCCAATGTACTACTGATTATTTTGTTTATAATGATAGAGAAGAGTTTGTAGATGCTCGGTAATAAGCTTATCGGTCTATAGTTCCCAATATCTTTTGAGTCGCCCTTCTTGTAAATAAGTATAATATTTGATTCCGAACATTGTGAGGGTGTTTCAGATTTTGTAGTATTAAATTAAATAGTTCCACTAATGGTCCGGCTAATATTGGGTATGCTATTTTCAATAGTTCATTTGTGATATTGTCGGAGCCAGGGCTTCTTCTAGTTTTAAAGTCTTTATTGCTTCTATGACTTCAATTTCATCAACTAGTTTAATATAACTTTCATTGGCACTTTACCTTGATAGTATTTGAGGTGTTGGTCTTTCGGGTCTTATCACTGTATAATTTTCTGTAGAAATCTGATGCCGCATTGATAATGTTAGTTCGTTTGCCCAGAATTCTTTCTTGTATTCCTAATCCTTCTATCCAAGTCTTGTTTGTTCTGAGTTCCTTAAAAGCATTTTTTGTGCTTTCTGTGTGTTGTAAATGTCTTTTTATGGTATCTTGTCTATACTTGGCATAATCTCTTTTTACGTATTTATTTGTTAATTTGTAGAGAGCAGAGAGTTCTTTCTTCACAGTTCGAGTTTTATTTTTTATTTCTTGCAGTTCTTTTCTTCTTTTTAGCAACATAACTGTACGATCTGATAGTATTTTGTGATGTTCATGTGGCTCCCTCGTATTTTCTCGGGCTTGTTTCAAGCTCTGGCTGATAGCGTCTTTTATTTTATCGTAATAGCACTGAGCTGTTTTGCAAGTTGGCCACTGGGCAAGGCAACCTTGCCATTAAACTTCTTTTGTATCTTATTACTTCTTTTGTATCTTATTACTTCTTTATTATTTAGTTGTATTACGTGTTTGTTTGTAAATTTTGCTCTGCTTAACTTTTGTTTGTCAATTTTTACTGATGCTCTAATTAGCCTATGGTCAGACGAATAGTTTAGATTTATGACTTCAAAATTTTGGAATATTCTTCGTTGATTGGGTATTATATAGTCGATCTCGTTTTTATGTTGTCCATTTGGGGATCGCCAGGTCCATCTCCGATTATGGTTTTTCTTGAAACAAGTTTTGATGATGGTTTGATTATGTTCAAGTGCGTAGTCTACAAGTCTCTGCCCTCTATCGTTTCTTTCGCCATATCCATGTTGTTGTACTGTTAAATATTCACCTTCTTTGGGAGCACCAACTTTCGCGTTAAAGTCACCCATTAATATAATGTTTTTATATGTTGTTTCCATTGCTTTGTCAATGGTCTTATAAAATGCCTCTATTTCTTCTTCGCTTGCGAAGTCAGTGGGTGCGTATACTTGTATAATGGTTATCATAAACACTTGGAGGTTTAAGTTTAGCGTTGCAACACGATCTGTTAATCCGGTAAAGCTCTCTATGTTGTTTTTAAGAGACTTGTTTATTATAAAGCTAAAATTTAATATGTACCGCCTATGTGGCAGAGAATTAGGTTCTCGTGTTCCTCTATCTTGTTACCAAGCCGTCTCACTTCTGAGATACCTATGATGTCGTAATTAATTGCCTTTATTGCTTCTTCTAGTTCAAGTAAGCGTTCGTACGACGATAATGGTCCGAACGTTATAAGTTGCAATTTTTAATTGAGTTGATCGTTTATGGTTTCTGTTCTCTGTTTGTGTGGTTTCTTTTGGGGGGTTTTGGTCATAATCTTCCACGGTGACCAGCCGGGTTGGAAGATGTTTAATATTTCTTGTTATATTTTCTTTTTTGCTGAGATCTTTGTAGGAGGAGGGGCTTAGCTGCTATATGTTCGTGTCGTTTATATCCTGAGTACTTGTTGCCTTAGTTGTATTTTTATTTACTAAAAAGTTTAACATGCTAGGTTTTATTACTCCTTCCGAAATGCTTTTTGATCTTTTGGTTGTAGAGATTAATTGTTGTGGCTTATTCTTTTTATTATAATTTGTATGTTCTTAACATCATGTAAGCTGTTTTGCTCGTCCTGTTACATGCTGGTAGGCAAAGAATTTTAAGTAACAGGCTTATTAACTATATTTCATTAGATCTTGGTGGATATACATATGCGGATTCCGTCAGCACCATGCAGGTTACCTGACGATGTTTACAAATTACGAACACATAAACCCAGAGATGCTTGTCTACATTATCCGGCCCGAGTTCGTCAGCTAAGATTGTATGTTAGGTTAGGTTAGCAATACTTATTATTGTTGGATTCCGGTTTGAAGGGTGAATGAGCCAGTATAATTACAGATGCAAGGGACATAACATCTCAGTTCCCAAGATGGGTGGCGCATTGGCGATATAAGGAAGGGTTATTATTTTTTATCTTACCAATGTATAAGGCCGGTGGTGACCACTGACCATTAATTCCATCTACCTATAATAAAAAATTGTTTTTATATGCCCATAATTCTGAGGTAATATTGATTACTAGTTGTACATAAATTATATAAATACTGCTCCTAACTACGAATGTGTCTCCGTTTATCGAGAATACGCTACTAACAAAAGTAAAAACATCACTAACTACAACTAATCATACAAAAGAAAAAAATAACAAAAGTCTATGGCCAAAGTCAATAGAATAAGTTTTATAATAGACAATCAATCGACAGAAACGTCAATTGATCAGCGCGTGTGCGCGTAATCGGCGCGTGTGTGGCGCGTGCGTTACTGAGTGGCGACACGCTGATCTCGAGAGCATATGCATCATATAGTAATTACAACTTTAAGAATAATAAAGACATGATAATACAACAATTATAACATGTAGAATTACAAAAAAAAAATACCTGATTCAATTTATAGCGACGTAATTAAAACAATTTGTTTATATGTGTAATTTTATTAATATGTATAAAATAGTAGGCGTTCCACAACAGGGCATTTTCTCAAAGAGTTTAAGTATGACAATTTCGATGTTAGTATTTTTAAAGGCCCTATTGTTTTGTTATTTTGCTTAGTGAATTTAGTTAAATATATTTTGTAATTATTCCGAACGGATTTGGATACGATTTTCACTAATGGACGAATGATTCATGAGGATTGTTTATATACAGGGTTACTTGCAACGACCCAGCAACCTCGCAGGACTAGATAGCTAACGCCATAAGCAATATCTTATGTTCGAACTGTTATTCCATTTTCTAGCATTTATTTCAAGTCACAATTGCCGTCTCTGTTTACGTCCATTTTACAATTCACTCCATTTATGTCTTAACGTCATTTCATCAAGTCTGTAGCGACATCTATCTCGCCACATATGAAAAAACTAAAAACTGACGTATCCTACATCGCGATATTAAAGTTATCCGAGCGATTGAACATATATACAAGAACCCGACAACAACCGTCGGGCGGTAGCCCACCAGACCAACACCGGTCTGGTCGGAGGATCCTTCCTTTTCAACGGTCAACACCATAACTGGTGACCCCGAGCATGAACGTCAGCGCAGCCTTCGCAAAAACTACGTCATCGTGACGTCATCATCACTTCCTCAAGCTTTCGAGCAGCGAGTCATACAGCCAGCCAGCATCCACGACTACTACGGGTATCCTGACCACCAGCATGCAGCGGACGCGCATTCCTGGTCATCACCCACAGTCTTCTCAGCGACCTTGGCACAGCACACTGCACTTCGGCCGGTCAGCAAGTAGAGACGCACTTCTCTCCTGGTCGACGCAGCAGCCAGCCACTACGCAGCACTGCACCACTCCGACTCACTGGAGCATTTGCAGCATCACCCCGACTCACTGGGGCATCACCGCAGACAGTTCCGACTCACCGTGAACTATGCGGCATATGGTTCCGTCTCACTGGAACATTCCACTGGCCTGGCAAACATCACAAGACATATGGACGACTCAACCTGCTATCGACCTCCGGTCTCGGAGGGGAGTGATGTAGCGACATCTATCTCGCCACATATGAAAAAACTAAAAACTGACGTATCCTACATCGCGATATTAAAGTTATCCGAGCGATTGAACATATATACAAGAACCCGACAACAACCGTCGGGCAGTAGCCCACCAGACCAACACCCGTCTGGTCGGAGGATCCTCCCTTTTCAATGGTGAACTCCATAAGTCATTTAAAAACAGAATGGCACCTCTTATGATAATAAAAAATTATTTAGTAAATTTATAATCCGTTATTATTGAATAACTGAGAAGTGTGTACACTCCCGTGCCTCGGAAAGCACGTAAAGTCGTTGGTCCTGCGCCTGAACTCTTTCCGGTCGTGTCGGATTGCCGTCCCATCAGATAATGAGAGTTAGGGAAGAAAGAGTGCACCTGTGTTTGGGCACACACTTGTGCACTATAATATCTCCTGAACAGTTGGCTAATCTCTCTTGAGATTGGCCGAAATCGGTCGGAAATAACAATTACATTTTATGATGTTTAATTAATAAAAGCTCCATTGTCATTCTCGACTATCGAAATAAAGATTTTTATTTAAAAAGATTGTATCAGTAAACAAAAAACACTTTAAAAAAAGCTTTAAGCTATTCCACGTACTGCATCACACGTCAATTGGAAAAATGCGAATTTATTTATAAGCTTAAAAAAATGTAACGTTCTTTTTATTTGTCTTTATACAATCATTACAACATGAAATTCACGCTTGTGACTTTAGCAGTCTTAATTTAAACCAGATGAAAGTTACGAAGTGCAACTCCTTATATAATCATAATATATAAGAAAACCTTCGCCGAAACGCACTGTATCTTCTGGTATAAGTTATATAGTATAATATATATATATTAGTTTAGTAGTTTTTATATAAGTTAATATATTTTAAAAATATAAATCATCTCTCTCGCTAACAAATTCAGCGTTTATATAACCAATATTATTACCAGTATATGATATGATCACTTACGCAATAAAGCCGCCTGTTGCCCTAGATTTTTTAAGCCTTATGTACATATTAATTTTAGTTTTTCAAAAATCATGTTGTAGTCACATGGCAAACTCGCGCGGTGCACCAGACCTAAGACTAAAGTCTAAAAGTCCCAGAGAGGCAAAAAAAAGTGTATCATTGATTTTTCATTATCATTTCCTTTCATTAAACTATCTTTCTTTTGGAAATTCCTGTCTTCTTATTCTATTCATATATATCGTGGATATTGGGAGCGGGCTTTTTACACAATGCACCGGAGCACCGTCCCTTATCCGCCACGTCACTGATAATTTTCTATATGTATTTTAAATGTTATGCTATGTTCTTTAGTCCAACTTTTGGAGATTCATAATAAATAGTACTAACTTAATACTAAGAATTGTATTATGTATAATTTAATAAATGATGATATCGTTTACGGGGGTTGCGCATTCCCAAGGCCAAGAGAATATCACATTTACGAACACTGACGTTTACAAAATGTTACTTAACTTGTAAGCTTTTCCGCAAAAAAAACTATTTGTCTTATGTAACAAGGTATGAAAAATCTTATTTCTTCAATAATCTTCTATGACTTATAAATGTACTTTTAAAGTGGAAATCTTTATATTTGAAACACTTAGGTTGTAAACCGTGGCCTACGAGTGGTCACGAACTTGTTATTGGACAAGTTACTGCTCTTAAAAGAAATAAGGGTCCGAACTCTTGTCTAACAGTCTCCGTGTGCATACTGTGATATTACACACACATACACAACTATATAGCTGCACATGTATAGCTGTAACTCGAGACTTCGGTTGCTCTTGTGAATTCTGTATGTATACATATCATCATTGTATATATATATATCATCATTGTATACAGCAATTAAGTGTATTTCTATGTTACCTTATAAGTAATGATAGATATAAATTAAACTTCGTAATAATCCATTTATCTATTTAATAGGAAAAAGATAAATTATATTATAGCTTGGGAATGAATGAAGACTTGTCGGCCGCGTGTTTAGAATACGTAAATCTTAACCGAAGATTACGATTTCAAACGTGGACCAGCACCGTCGTATTCTCCCGTGCTAAATTTGTCTTAATTTGTGACGTTTATAATTAATCTTACGCCCAACGGTGAAGGACAACGTCATGAGGAAATTATATGAAGGATGAAAAATGTCACGCGCGTATCCAATAGGAACCGATCCACATTGGAGCGACGTGGTGGACTAGTTCCAAGCCTTCTAAAAACATTGTAACTTTTAGAGGCTGTTAATGTTTTTACTTTTATAATTTGGTCCGTGCATGTTAAGTTAGTTATTTTCTCCTTACTGATATTTTCAACAAAGATTAGAATCTACGAATGGGATATATAGCATAGGAGTAATTTTTTTATTTCCTGACTCTCATAGTCCGATAGGATTAAGTGTGTGTTGAATTCTCTCCAAGGAATATTAAGGAATTTGAAAGTTTTACACCCCCGTTGGGTGTAAAACTTTCAAATTCCTTAATAGACATTCGACCTGACGCTTAGAATTTTAATTCTGGGCCTCTGGAGCAACAGTCTTTTAAGTTAGGCCAAAGAGCTACCTGTAATACACATACCAAGCTAATGCGAGTCGGGCTTCATTCATAAAGAGCTACAATACCTATATCATACCTATTGAATAATAACAGAAATATTAAAAATGTAATTACAATTGCATATATGTGGTGTGTTTATGACCAATATGTATGCACAAATCGATTTCGACTCGAAATTACTGAGAAATCATCGTCCTTGGTAAAATTGACGAACAGACACCGAAACGCTTGTAAGGATTTATTTTTCACAACGAAGTGTGCACCAGCTCAAACCTCAGCAAGCACTGACAACCATCGCCTAAAAGCTCAGCAAACATTAATGAGGAATGAAAGGTCTCAGGATAAGATAATGCTCGTTGTTATAAAATTAAAAAGGGTCCTACGTCGTAACGTAACCCATACGTGCTCAAGTGAGCGCCGCCCGCGCCGTTAATAAGCAGGTAATTTGCAAGTATGAAAACCCTTAGTCCTTGCCATGTGGGTGAATACATTAAAACCTAATTTCGACTCGTAGTTTTAATTAGCTCAATGAATTTTTCATATAATTTACAATAGTAAGAATGCCAACTACCTGTTTTCTGTATGATAATCTGTTAACAAGCATCACTTCGGTTTAGGGCTCTCGTTATGAGAATTTTAAATTCGTTGGATTAATTTATTCTTTAGTTTTCGTTCTAGTTTCAATCAGTGAAATTAAATTATTTGTAGTAAAAAAACTGCCCGTAAATATCTCGCTGCTGAGCAAAGACCTGTTCTGCCTATAGCGAGATTAAAACAATGCGATTGGTACTTTACTAATAACATTAATGTGAACGTGAGTTTGTTTGTTTATTTGGTACGTTGTCATGTCTTACCGATCATCATGAAATTTTACAAAAATACCTAATACCTGAACCCTATAAATTCAATAAATAATATTTTTTATCTGTATGTTACTATGCTACCTGCTCTTGTGGCTAATTTATAAGCCTGAGCGAAGTCTCTCGGGCCAAAAAATTAGTGAGCTTTTTCAGCCAGCTTAGCCCAAATATAGAAATAAAAATTTCTAGTAAGCAATAATTATTCCTTAATTAATAACCTAACCTACATGACTTTGCCCTAGAATTTTATATGTAATCATTCGGGTACTCCGAACTAAGTGCTCTTGTTTACATATCAGGAAACATCCTAGACCGCTCAGACCTTAAGTCTTCCCCCTGCTCAATATGGCATGAAATATCATATCATTATTGATAAAAAAACATGTCATAAAAATTTTGAGCCATTTATGGCAAAAGCCGCGACTGTAAATATTTACCAGTCGACTCCATACGACTTGTATTTGACAACAGTATGAAGTCAGCCAATATTAATGAAATATCTAATGAAGAAGATTATTCTGTATTTTTTTTAACTTTCAACAAATTAGTCTTTTGTTTTTAAATATACATTGTTAAATAAGTTTTATTATTCTATAAAACACATAGATAACTAATAACTACTAAGGTAGAATTAATAATTAGTTTTTATTTGACTACCTATGTTAATATTGGAGGAAAAGACTAACTATTGAGTTTCTTACCAGTTTTTCTCAGTTGAATTCACATTCCGAAACGGTAATAAACATTTAAATTTATACTGTAACGTGACGATTCAAAAATGCCTAAGATTTATCCATAGTAATAGCGCGTAAATATCAGCAAAGGCCTATCTCCCCTGAGGAGAGCTTAATGTTTGGTACTTAATACCCCATTCGGCTCCAGAGCCGGCTTATATATATACACATGTGGCAGAATATCCAAACACATAAAGGTTTCCTTGCGATGAACTATAAACCTGATTTAAACCCGTGATCTCCCGTTATAATCAAAACCACCTCGCTCGCTTCCAATTCTGTCCCAGTTAAAAACACATACATGAAGCATTCAAGATTGAATCATGTCACTGCTTTTCCATTGTTAGGAAAATAACATCGGATAATATGCTCATGATGCAACGAGGCATTTGGAGTACAATGTACGATTCGATTCCGATGTCACAATGTTGCGTTTAATATCTGACCTATTTTATCAATTAATTTTACATTTTGTAATACAAATTATCAAGTATAGATTCGTAAGTCATCGTCCGTATCAGCACTGATTTTTAGCACTCGGAGTTTGATTTGAAGTAACCCGTGCAAGCCCGCATCCAGATGATTCAAGTAGCTATCCTGATATTTTTCACGCATAAATGAATGTTATCATTTTATATACAAAACATGTGTGTGTATATATATAAAGGTAACGACAGACTGATGATGATGATGAATCAACACAAAACCTAAACTGTAGTAATTTTTTGAACTTCTGATGTTGTTATGAGAGGTATCTTCGCCTTTATATAAACGACCAGTTTTACTTGTCGTTTTTAAAGCACGAAAAAATAAATAATTTTGGTCATATGCCAGTATGGTGTTGATACATTTTTCTAAATTAACTTTTGTTGATGATTTATTTTTTATTAAAGTTGATTTTTTTCCGCGCACATTGTCCTCATGTATAAATCTAGTTCATTATATAGTTGTACCATAAATAATATGCACTTAATTTAATTCGCATAATTATAAACATGTATAAAATTGTTCTCCTATTGTATGTAAATACTGAATATACTGAAGTATATACATGATATTATTTAAATACTTAAGTTTAGTTTTATTTATTTTTTATTGCCTCTACTGGTGACAGGCGGGCTGGTTCGTTTTTTGCCCAGATAATCGGAATTGCGATTCAAAGGGGAAATGCTGCTAGCATTCTTGCCACCATTCTACGCGGTCACGATTTGTATAATAATTATTTTTAATTTCTATTTGTATTTATTTAAAGTTTAGGTAATATCACTTCATATAAAAACACTTACCGCGTGTACATAATATGTAAAGGCCTTGACAGGTTACATTCATCAACAATTTTACAGGTACCCACATGTTTTTACGTAACAGTAACTCTTCTATTTTTACTACTATACAATATAATGATTATAATTTTTTTTAATTTAAAACTTTGATTAACCTATCTTGGGAAATAGATCGTCTCATGCGGCCGTTCTCTACTCCGTTGTGTATGTACTCTCCCAACCAAAAGAGGAGTCAACCCATAATAAACAACTTTGACACCGACATCATTGGTCACCGATATCAATTGACGCGATATCATTGGTCGATATCTTGAATAATCTATGATATTCACTATGGTTTCACGAAAACTGGCGAACCAATTAGAAAATCGCATGGAGTTTATAAATCGATTCTGATTGGAATAGTGTATACATATATACATACATTATTATTCCGAACCGGAATAACTTTCTAATTAATTTTATCAGAATTTATACTATACCATACTATAAGAAAACACAAACTTTAGAAACAACATTTATTAAGTTGCTTATTTATTTTTTGGAAATGAGTTTGAGTACTTCATTCATAATAGAGGAAACCAAATATAGAAGTTCCTATTGGTTAGACGTGTGACTACAGTGCAACATGCTTTGAACGATTCTCTTCTCATTGATATCGGAACTGACCGGTCGATATTTTACGCTCTTATAATAAAAACTGTATTCTGGGTTCTCCTTGAGTTCTATCAACATATATATAAAAGTGGACGAGACTTCCTGGTTCCTTTATCAACTGGTAACCCATGGAAGACAGTGGCGGGGCGAGACCTAAATTTTATGTGGGCGAGATACATTTTGCGAGGTCATCGCTTTTACGCGTTTTCATCATATGAAGGGAAATGTGGTTGACTTTTTTTACCCTGCGAGGCTCTCTTCCTACACTGAATAACAATATATTTCGATTCATGATGAGTCCAATTTTTCCTTGCGTTCACGGCTTTTAAGTAATGCATCAATCTCCGAAGCGCGAGGCCCCTGGACCGCGAGGCCCCCCAGACCGCGAGGCCGCGGGCGCTTGCCCACACCGCCCACGCCTTGCGCCGCCTCTGATGACAGACGTATAAATAGGAGGACCGAAGACCGAAGACTACGTGTCTGAACTCAATCTACGTAAGCTATTTGGTGCTGTTGAAGATAGGTGCTGAAACTCGAATCCCTATTGTACGTTAAAACTGCTACAATATATTATTGTAGTAATAATATCAAAATATTTATATTTCAGTAACGAAACTCAATTTATTCTTATTCTTTATTTGTTTAATTATAAATACTTCAATTAACCATAAATTTATCGGTAAGGCGTCTCGTGGACAATAGCATGCCAAAAGATCGTACCAATGTTTAGCTCAATACGAATTTTTGTACATTAAAATGTCTGTTTTGCCCGAGTGAAAAAATATATAAAAATACATTGGACCTATCGATGGACGTCAGATATTCTATCGCAATACAGCAGTACTTGGTATGTTGGTATTGTTGTGTTCCGGTTTGAATGGTGAGTGAGCCAGTGTAATTACAGGCACAAGGGACATAACATCTAAGTTCCCAAGGTTGGTGGCGCATTGGCGATGTAAGCGATGGTTAACATCTCTTACAATACCAATGTCTATGGGCGTTGGTGACCACTTAACATCAGGTGGCCCATATGATCGTTCGCCTGCCTATGCTATAAAAACACAACAATACCAAGTACTGCTGTTTTGCGGTAGTATATCTGATGAGTCTAGGTAGGTACCACCTAGCTTGCAAAAAGCTCTACCACCAAGTAAAAATTAAAAATTAATAAGTATATCAAAACATTTTTAATGTTTTTATGTTTCCGATATAATAATTTAAATATATAATTACATATATACATATTTATGTACGTATATAATACACATACACTTTGACTAATTTATGTCTTGATTTAATGAAAAATATAAATCATTGTATTTATTTAAAACTATTATAAATTAATGTATTTATTGTATCCATTAATATTATATTTATATACTGAATATATTATTAATTTTTTTTATCTTTATTTATCTAAAGATAAAATGTGTAAGAGATTGCTTAAAGCTAATTAACTAAGTACCTCAAATAAGCTTATTTCTATTTAAGTTTTCACTGTTTTTTGTTTCTTTTTCTTATCGTGCTTGTGTAAGGGGATCGCGCGATACAACTTTGAATTAAAAATGAATTAAAATGGAAAGTCAAGTCAATACTACCCCAAACGTTTTAACACAGTTTAATTAATTTGTATATTGCATATATTGTTTTATCGATTAACCGATTTGGTTGAGCCGTCATAAAATAGTTCAAATAGCGGTTGCTGAAAATAGAGTCATGTGACGATTCAGCTAATTACATAAGTTAAATCGATATTTGAATTTAATTATAATTCAAATATTTACTTATTTTTCTATCGCGATACAAAGCAAATTAATATTTTAAAATCGCTTGATTCGTATCATGCATGATTTTGCTAAATAATTTAAATGACAAATAAAAGTTTAACTTCAAAAATACACATAATCCTTAAAGTCAACACCCACATTTTTGCATTACCTGTAACTAAAACAAAAACGAAGTCTAAACTAAATATAAATAAAATACCTGTGACGCCGACGCCTGGCCTCAGCACGTCGCCCAGGAGGTCCTTAATTAGGAAGGACTTGTGGCTGTCCTGCATCCTTGATTCCATTTACTCCTTCCTTGTATCACATATCGCTTACAAAACCAAAAAGTTTAATAACTTTAAAAAAAAAAAACTATAAACATGTATTTATACACTTTAAAAAAAATAAAAAACTTTAAAAAAACTAATTTATTTATATATAACACTAAAATATTCGTCCTTAATCTTAAAAATCGTTATTGTATACTTTAATTTCTTCATTCGACATACTAAAACAATTTTAAAATGCAAAATCTAATCGAGTAATCGATCGATTCACAGTATGTCATTCGAAAAACGCGCAAATAATGACAGCTGCACTTTCCCGCGCATCCGAGATGACTGTCAGCCATGTTCAAATCGCTCAAGCGGGAAAATCTTTTCATTTAACAACGCCCTGCCCCTAACCGCCGTTACATACATTTTCTTGTGGTTTTCACCCAAAACACCGCTTAAACGGGGTTTAAAACGCGTTTAGCATGCGCAGCTCCCACCGGGCGGGGTTACAGTCTCCGCCTCCGCCGGCGCCACCAATGACGACCGAGCTACAAAGTTTTCCAGGCAAATGATTTGTAAAGTACGCATTGAATCGAGGGTTTATCCCGTAGTTATTGAGTTGGTTTTTAAAAGACCGTTTTGAATGTAAATCGAAAAGTTAAGCGAGGTAAAGAGGCTGCCTGCGGATCCCCAATTAAATTGATAGTTGCGTGTCGAGTGGCGGACTCGTTCGCAATGGGATAGCTCCGGACTTACTCGTAACGGATGTACGGCATCTTTGTATGATGGAGGGATGTTATCGATTGAACGTGATTACTTCTTTTTTTTATTTTAACTAACGAAAATAATGACTTATCTATTCAAGTAAGCTCTTACTATTTAAATTGTTAACGGGCAACATTGAAGTAACTTAAGTACCTACTTAATCTCTAGCTAGTTAGTTAGCATTCAGGTAAACCTTAGGTATAACAACATAAATTTTAATATAACGACACTAATTATCTAACTAATATAAAACTTAAAAAAAACTTTGTAAAATGGAAAGCATCGAATTAAAATTGCATTAATTTATTTCCCAAGCGCCGCGAGGTCCACGGAAGTGCCGGACTCATTGGCAGGCTTTTATTCCCTTTAAGACCTGGGACCAACTCTTTGACTCTTTAGTCATTGATAAGTGGGAGGTTTGTTCTTGTTTATAACTACCTCCTTTTTAGCTGTAAATTAAATATACTTAACTTTAACAAAGCTGATCCCAGTAGTTCAAACTAGTGAGTCTTAAACCTTTTTTTTTTCACGCAATGGAAACTTTCAGAAAGGCTTCCTAGGGAGGGGACCTAGTTATGTGTGATTCCTACCCACTTAAACCACTGCGATGCGGGGGGTACCGGGTTATGTGGGATTCTTACTCACTAAAACCACTGCGATGGCCGTCCTCGGCACGGATCGGAGAGGCTACGGGATCGTGTTTATATAACGCATCGGTGGCCTCTCTCGTGCTGTGCTCCGCTGGTAGCTCGGTTGACCTCTCCTCAGAGGGCGAGAGTAATCTAACCCCCTGCACTCCTCGTGCCGCGTAATGGAATAACCACCAAATGTACCCCTCAAGATAAGACGAATCAAAGTGAGCGACGGATGAAGCAGTTACGTGAATATATGCTGTGGCATGCGGTTTCACTCGCGTTTGGACTATAAATGTCATGAAGAACAATTTGCGAGCTTTGATGACGTTTATTGCAATGGCTCTGCCCCTGAGGCTCATAGCACTAAGTTTTATAAAAAAGTAAAAAAAACCCGTGGCTTCGCGGCGGATCCGCCATTTTAACGTACATAATTCGTATTTGAATTATACATATAAATTATTTAAATTAATAGTAACAGTGAGTCTAAAACAAAAATAGCTTGTTTTGATTTTGGTAACCCGCAAATAGCCCCCATATTAATTAAAAACAGACAGTTCTTAAATTATAGGCAGACACTTTATTTATTTGTATAGATACGCCTAAAATAATGGACAAGAAAGGTACGTATTTACATTAACTGAAATTGTTATAACTTTTGATAGACTACTGATTTTGATTAAATAAAGATGAAATTTTGAATTGTTTGCTTAATTTTATAGCTGCTTTAGAACCACAATTTCGTCGTATATATATATTTTGTATATTATTTCAAAGGAAGAAAATCCTAAACTGTAAGTGTAAATGAATAAAATGTATGTAATAATTTAACTTAGCAACAATTGTATTTTGCTCTGCGATTTGTCTTATAGAGGTACATAAACATATATCCGCAGATACAATTAAGATAATCAGATACATAGTAAAATATCTTATCAGCATAATATGGATATATACAAATATATATTAATAACGAAAATTACTTGTGCATCTCGAAAGATAAATACACATGTTAAATTAAACAGATGCTCAAATGAAATGGGTTTTTTTTGAGTAATATTATTTATATAGTATAATTTTAAACTAGCTACGGTAACTTAGTTCGATTAAACTTTGTCAAATAGCATGATGTTTCATTATTCACCATATTTCACAGAAACCGTTGTTTTAGTATGTACATATTTATGTTAATATAATTGTTTTTAACTTAAATTTCTTACGACCAAAGTTAGTCAGAATGTATCGACCCACTTTAATACAAAGTATTTTTCTTATGTCTCGCTCTAGCGGCTCGCTTATGTGGCTGCAGATCTCGAGGTGCTGGTATAAGCCTCGGGTGTCATTATATTGGGTTTTTTATCGTTAAATTCTCAGTCCAGAGTCCAGGAGCCCAGAGTCTGGGAATTGAAAGTGTTTACACTACCTTGTCTCGCAAAATTAGATACGTATAACCGTCATTCATGCACCTAAACTTTTTGTGTCTGATTCGTGTCGGATTTGCCATCCCATCGGATTGAGAGACGGAGAGACTTGTGTTCAATAATATGTCCCACATTAGTTGTCAGTTAACTAATCTTTCTTAAGAATGGCCGACTTAGCCGAAATCTCTCAGGAGGTCATCATACGTACCTATACTATGAAATGAAAGGGCGTTTTCCTTTTTTTATTATATCTTGAATGTTGGTTCGGTAACATCTACATTATTACATAACAAAATTACTATTTATTTATTTGCTTAATAGGTACCTGTTACACGTTTATTTGTAATACAGCCTCGGACTCCGCGCCAACGATGCTTACGCTAAGGAAGATTAAATTAAAAGCCTCAACCCTCGGTTTGAGTCAGATCCTCGAACACCGCAGTGCAGGGACGGGCTTAGGGGAAAAAACAAACCCTGAGACTGAATGTGAGATTTTATAATTTTTTACATTAGAAAAAATAACGTACCATATGGTATGATAATCTTAGATAGATCCAAGTTAGAAAATATTTTAAAATGAACTACATATTTTATATAGTTAGGACGTAAAGTACTCATTTAAAATAAAATTCATATAATCAAATATTTTTTTTTATTTATTCAAATGACATGAAATGAGCATCTAACTCCATTTTAGGTGTCCGTGGTTGATCACTGTCTCTATTCTCAAAAATGCTGCTGTTCATTTTTCATTGTTTCATGTTTTTTGTAACTTGTCTCTAAGGCATGAATGGAAAGATTTTGAATTATTTGCTTCTCATCTGTTTTGATGCTTTCTGGCACGCATTTTATAACTAGGGTGGTATCATAACGCCGACATGGCTCCATTTACTTCAGGTGACAGTTTAAAAAACTTATCAAATCTTTTTTCCAAGCTCTCTTTTAGTTGTGGTACAATGAGAGTAAAATGTCTCAAGTTGCTATCCTGCAGTAGATCTAATCTGGTTCTTACAGACATTAAAGTAGGCAGAAGTTTGCCATAGTAACAATTGTTGCCTTGAATATAAGCTAGAGCTGTAGCAATTGGTATCAATACTTCAATGAATTCCTCCAAGTATTCTAGTTCTATGGCAGAGAAAGTGTTACTCTTATCCAACTTATCACATAGTTCATTTTGTTTTGATTCATAAAGAGAGTTCCATCTTGTGGGACAGGGATATATTAACTGATGTCCAAAACATTCTTTTATGACTTCACCCGATTTGGGTCTTCTGGAAATATTCCATAACAAAGTACATTAAGCAATTTCTGAATAGTGAACCCTGCTCACACGAGAAGCTTTGATGAAATTATTCATATCTGTAGTGGAGGTGCCTAGGAAAATATAATTCTTTCTCCCTAGTTTCTTCTTCTGTTAAATTTACTGGTAACAAAATCTCCTCATAAAAAAACAGAAATATACTTCTCAGTCATAGCGTACAGTATACACAACAGGTGCAGTGCTGCCAACTCTAATAGCTGTTTTACCATCATTACACTCAGGATCACTAAATGAAGGTTAAATGTATTTTAACGTTAAAATGTATTTTGAAGCCTCAAGTATTTGAAATACTAATTACAAAATACCTCGGCGTCAGGTATTTGAAATACGAATTGCAAATTACATTTTAAGGAAGTAATTGAAATACAAATACCAAATACGTATTTGTATTTCAATTACGTATTTTAATTACAAGTAATTCAAATACTGCCCCCCTGGTAGTGGCACTTCGCCGTCGATTCGCGTCCGATTTAACACAGGTAGTCTCCGAAACAACCGTGACCGGTCATTACCTGCGTAAGTCGGAAGGTGACTCGTCGCTTTCGTCTCATCCAGGCTTCGAAGACCGGCAGGATCGCTCCGACGACGCGTTTGCGCGCATACCGTTCTAAGCAGAGACGGTCGCGCCACGTCGCAAGAGCCCTCCTATGTTCCCGCCGCTTCAACGCCTCGAGCGCACTCAGAGGGGGCGCGCTTTCGCTGTTCTGACGGAGGATGCGGTGCTGTTCATAGACCCTCGCGTCCATATCCGCCAGATGTCCAAGGGCGGAAAGTACGCTAGGACGGTTGCCGCCTCGTAGAATATCGTGCGATATCCCCGCACTATGCGGATGGCCACTCTCCGCTGCAAACTTTGGATCTTAGTCCTACAACGGCGAACGCCCGACAGTCTATGAGACCAAACGGGCGCTCCGTAGAGGGCCATCGATCGCACGACACCAGCATAGAGGCGGCGAACTTCCTCCCTCGGTCCCCCGGAATTAGACAGCAGTCTGTGCATGGCACCTGCTACCTTCTCGATCCGGGGGGCTAGGCGCTCGAAGTGCTCTTCGAAGCCCCAACGACCGTCCAGCGTGAGGCCCAGGTATTTCATGTACGTGGCCACCTGGACGTTTGAATCACCAACACCAATGTGTGAGTCGGGCGGTTCCTTGGCAGTTTATGGAACCATAACGCCTCCGTCTTATGAGACGCTATCCGAAGGCCCAACTCGCAGATCTTATCGACGACGATGTTCACTCCGAGCTCGGCGAGCTCTTTGGTTCTCTCAAAAATCCCGAAGCCAGCACCAACGTGTCGTCCGCATAACAGACGACGCTGACTTTCAGGGTGATGAGTGGTGGCTAACTTTACCTACCCAAACGAAATCGCACAAAGCCCATAATATAATTGGTCGTTGATTGTTAAAAATAATTTTATTTATATTTTGTTTTGCATGTAAAGAACAAAAGGACAAAAGAGTGACAGTAAAAAAACAGATAACCATTGATGAAAGAAATTTGGTCAGTAAACAGGTAATTGAAATACAAAAAACGGGAAAAACATAAACCATTGTAGATACTCGTTAATATTAAAATATAACAATAAATTACAAATATAATAAAAGGATTTATTTATATTTTTTTTTTTTTTACATTTCCCGGACGGGCAAATGACTCTACTCCACCTGATGGTAAGTGATAGTAAAGTCCAAACGCGACGACGGCTAGTGCAGTCAGGAAGAATGACTTGCACTAGCCGCCCCCGCCTTGCCGGCCCGCAAGATGCCTCTTCACGCCTCGTTTGAAGGAACCCGGGTCATAAGAGGAGGGGAACACGTGTGCTGGTAACGAATTCCATGTTTTAGAGGTGCGACAAAGAAAAGAGTTGCCAAATTTCTTCGTGCGCGATGGAATTGATGTCACAGTTAGTCGGTGACATCGAGAGCCAGCACGCGTAGATTTGTGAAGGAAAGGGGAAGCAGGAATGAGGGTGAATAGCTCCTCTGAGCACTCGCCGTGATACAGTCGATAGAAAGCGCTCAGTGCCGCTATCTCTCGACGCAACTGTAAAGGCTCGAGGGTGTTGGTGACCTTTACGTCGCCAATAATGCGAACCGCACGTCGCTGCAACCGATCCAAGGCCTCCAGTAAGTACTTAGCGGAGCCATCCCAAAGGTGCGAGCAATATTCGACGCAGGACCGCACCTGTGTTTTATACAACAGGAGCAGTTGTTGTAGCGTGAAAAAACGCCGCACCTTGTTCAGGACTCCGAGTTTTCGTGAGGCTGTTTTTATAACAGCCTCGATGTGATCCTTTGGATTGAGGTCGCACCGAACGTCAATTCCCAGTATGGCGACTTTGCCTTGTATCTCCAGCGTAGTGCCACAGAGGGAAGGAGGAGGGGAAAATGATGACTTTTTCGCTGTGAGAGCGCATACCTGTGTTTTCTTGGCGTTGAACTCAACAAGATTATCAGAGCCCCATTTGGCAATGAGTCCTAACGTCCTATCGAGTTCAACAACAAGATCCCTCCGTCTCTCCCCAGTTTCTGCCCGCCCAGCTCCTGCGCGTCCGTGGTATCCCCCGTGCACTGTACTATCATCTGCATAGCAATGTATGTTCCCGAGAGAGAGCATATCATTGATATGCAGAAGAAAGAGTGTGGGGGATAGCAAAGACCCCTGGGGGACCCCAGCATTCACTACATGGAATTTTGAAGCGCAGCCATCAACTAAAACGCGAAGGCTACGCTTGTGTAGGAAGCTGGCAATCCAGGTGCAGAGCTGAGCTGGCAGACCGTATGCCGGCAGCTTGGAGAGAAGACTTCTGTGCCAGACCTTGTCAAAAGCCTTGGAGATATCGAGGCTGACAGCCAACGATTCCCCACGCTTGTCGATAGCTTCACCCCAGAGGTGTGTTACGTACGCTAGAAGATCACCTGTGGACCGTTTCGGTCGAAACCCGTATTGACGATCATTAATCAGACAGTGATCTTCTAGGTAATGGATCAGTTGGTTATTTAGAATCCGTTCCATCACCTTACAAAGTACTGAAGTGATAGCTATTGGCCGATAATTAGCCGGGTCTGACCGATCCCCTTTTTTGGGAACCGCTTGCACATTAGCCTCTCCACAAGAATCCGGCACACGTCCTGTATAGAGAGACAGCTGGAACAGGCGCGTCAACACAGAAGACAGCTCCGCTGCACACTTCTTCAGCACTATGGCTGGTATTCCATCGGGACCACTAGCTTTCCGTACATCGAGTGATTGCAGCTCTGCACGCACATCGCGCTGCCTGATTTTGATGTCAGGCATCGTGTGGCCACATGAAGGTATTGAAGGTGGCTGTGCACTGCAATCATCGATCACAGAGTTGTCCGCAAAGAGTTTTGCCAGAAGATCGGCTTTCTCTTGCGGACTGTGAGCTAGCGATCCGTCCGGATTCCTGAGCGGTGGCAGCGAAGGTTGGCAGAAATTGTTTTGCACAGACTTGGTCAGACGCCAGAATCTACGAGAGCCCCTAGGATGCGAAACAAGGTCGTGACCAACCTGTACAATGCGCTGTGCATCCGCTCTCGTGTATGCCTTCCTACAGGACTTGGAGCTTTTGTTGTAGGTTGCTTTCAGTGAGTCAATGTTAGATGCCCCACTAACGCAGCCATTGATCCATGCGCGATATGCCGCCTGCTTAGATGACACAGCATCGGCACATTCGCGAGTGAACCAACGGTTACGCGTACCCTTACTGATGAGGTCTGAGTTAGGAATGTATATATATATATATATTACATATAGAGGATTATTTTATATAAGTAATTATAAACAATGTAATATTTAAGTTTTATTATATAAATACATATATTTTTACTTCATACATACATACCTCGTTTAATAGCTATTTGAAAGTCGAGTTGAGTATCTGTGTGTAATGCATTTTAGAGCTTGAAATATATTTATAGTGTATACCAGGAAATATAAAACCAGAGTTGAGTCAAACAAACTCATTATCTCAATTTTTTCATATACAATATTAGTATGTACATAAAAATAAAAAACACATCGTACAAAAATTAATTAATTCCTTTAATAAACTTAGTACAAAATTACTCATTAAACAATTTAAATAACAATATCCTCGGAAATGCGTTAGTAAGGCGAAAACTGTATCATTGTCTTTATATCTTTGACGAGTATTTCTAGGAAGCCGCGCTGAACCGGCGGCTGGTTCTGAAAAAGAATATAAGTGTTTTATTTTGCCCTACTCGGGGCAGGTCACTCTAACTCCTGGGCTGAACGTGCCGATTCTGCACTAAAACCACTTTTAATTTTTAAGAACGTTCGCAGTTTACTCCATCACGTAACTTTGGGTTTGATCGATATAGATGTGACGACGATATGTCGATGACGGGCAGGTTCCGCGCGAACATCAAAGTCAGCAAATTAAGATAGTAAATACACAAGTAATGTACATGATGTACCTTAGCGGTCTCGAGTAGCTCATCGACGAAGCGCTCGTTGAACACCGCCAGCAGCTCCTTGCGCAGCATCACCGCCTCCTCGCCGACCGCGCCGCGGAGCGCCGCCGACTTGGTCAGCGCTGAGGTAAAGGCCGAACGTTAATAAAGTATAATGCTAATGAACGTAACGACGACGAGAGAGCGAGAGAGCGAGGGAGCGGCGCGCGCACTCACAGTCGCGGGGCGAGTCGGCGTGCGGCAGCGAGGCGCGCAGCAGCAGGCGCGCGTGCGCCCACAGCAGCTGCAGCGCGGCGTGCGCGGCGTGCTCGCACAGCTGCAGCTCCCGGCGCCGGACCGCGGCGCGCTCGCGCAGGCGCGCCACCACCGCCGCGCGCGCCTCCGTCGGCGACGCGGGCGTGGCCTCCGCGCCCAGCAGCTTCCTCATGTCTGTGGCAAAATTCATTACGATTGGTTTATTAGTTTTACTTTATAGTTAATCCAATTTTAAAATACTTCGTTATTATATACGCCAAAGATATGGAATCTGTGCAGTGTTTTTCACACGTTTATTAGAATATTCTTATTGACTCGGCTCGACTATTGAAACTTTTCAACTAGTCAGACTTGCTCTTAATATAATTTCGAATACGGCTGAGATGTCGCCAATCGTAGCGAATTGCAGTCCCATCGGATTGAAGATGCACACGGTTATCGCACATTATCATATACACCAGTACAGTACGGCTAGCGACCTAGGAGCGTCATGGCGGGCACGTTGTGCAGCTGGTGCTGCACGGTGGCCAGCAGCTTGTCGTGCGCGCGGCGGCGCAGCAGCAGCGCGTGCAGCAGCGCGAGCGAGGCGGCGCCGGCGCGCCGGCCGCCCTCCGCCGTGGCGCCGCCCACGCTCACCTCCTCCAGCGTGTTGCGCGCGAACATCAGCAGGTTCCACACGATCTGGAAGGTTCGGTGGACGACCGTCCACGAGCACTTTAACAAAACTATAATTACTTTATAAACAGTTATTACTGGCGACTGTTATATTTGATTAGATTTAAAATAATTAAAATGTCATCTGGGAGACGAAGTCGATCACCTTGTAGTACAATACGGAGTCCTGTTCGGGCGACTCCGGCGGTGGCTGTTGGAATCGCGGCAGCAGCGCCAACATCAGGTACTGAACCCTCTGGACGCCCGCAGCACTACTCTGCAGCGCCGTATCCGCCGACACGGCACCGAACACTTCTCGGTTGGAAGTGCGCGCTATGACTGACGTTAGTGCTTCTAACTCTATGAGCAGCCCTTGTGGGGAGTTGGGATGCGCGGCCCTGTAAGAATCAAATATTTATATATTATTTTATTTCAATTATAATAATTAACCGAATTCATATTAATCGTATTTCATAATTAATGAGAATCGTTCTCTCTGTCATCAGTCATTTAACATTCGAATGAACGAACCGTAGTATTATGTAAACATACAACCAACGGTACAAGGTTCACAACATTAGGAAAAACGTCGAAGATACGCCGTATTGCCGGTAACCGTATACCGCGTCGTGTACGCACCGGAGCACCATGTCGACGCACTCGAGGTGGCTGAGTAGCAGGTGCGTCGCGTGCAGCACGCAGCTGTGGTTCTGCGCGCCCAGCGTGCTCAGCAGCGCGTCGCACAGCGTCAAGCTCGGAACCAGGATCTGACGGAACCTGCGACACGAGCATATGATCCCTTATCGTATCCCCTACGTAAACACCCAGCGCGTCGAGGGCTGCGCACGGACCGGCTGGCGACGGACGGCACGAAGTCGTGGTCGCGCGCGCCGTAGGCGGCGTGGATGTCGGGGTGCGCGTCGAGCGCGCGCAGGTTGGCGAGGCTCGCCAGCGCGCCCTGCGCCAGCAGCGTCTCGGCGCCCACGCGCGTGCCCGCGATCTTAATCAGCAGCGCCATCTTCGACTCGAACACGTACAGCACGCGCAGCGACTTGGGGCTCGGCTCCAGGGCCTGGATCACATTCGAAATTGTATAACACGATCTTGTTTTTATCATTTATTAATAAAGTGCTACTCACTTCCTTCAGGCCCTCATCGTCTTGAAGCAGGCTGTCGATGAGACTCCTCAAGTAGCCCTGGTTGGTCAGCGTGTTCATCCAGTCGGTCCCAGGGTTGATTTCTATCATTGTGTCCAAGCAGGACAGGGCGACCATGCGACAGACGTCGTGGCCGCCGCCGATACAATCGCTGCATACGATGGAGCACAGGTTCTCTCCGAAGCTGTTTATCACCTCTATTGCCATGGACTTCAAAGTCGATTCTTCTCTGCTCGGCCTCGCTTTTGAGCTATCGAGTCGGGTGACATACGTCGCATTGACATCCTCTTCTGGATCAGCGGAACTCGGCTTCAAATTTACTATATTTAAGAAATTGAGCAGTGCTCCGTACAGGTTTACTCTCATTTTCTGCGTCGACACTCCGGACACTAAGATCCAGCTGAGAATTTTGTGCAAAATGAACTTTAAGGTTAGAGATTTCGTTTGCATGATTTGATTCGAAGGTCCAAAGAAACTGGTTTCGAAGTCCGCTGTCTTGAGCGAGGACTCCCTCTTCTGCAATATGTAGCAGTGACGTAAGTTCACCAGCAGCAGTAATACCGTTCCGGATGCTAAGTTACCAATCTGCGGGAGGACTTCCGCCGGTGGTATTTTATTGAGGAGGTCCTGAAGTATATTTAAGAGAAGATTTTTTCTAGATTCTAGGCTGAGCAGGTCCTGTGGTGCAACACAGAATAAGATTTCCGTGAGTTGTCGCCACGAGTCGTAGTAATGTGTGAGCGTGGCGGCGAGGTTGCGCTGCTTGTTTACTTCCGTGACGTAATCCAGCACCTGATGAGAAAACACGTCTGTACAAAAAATATATGATAAGAATATATGAGAAATATATGAGATATACTCCCAATAATTAACTTCAGGTTCATGGCATGTAACAATTAACAACCCCATGTTTGTATAACAAACTTACACGCGTTTGTTATGTTATGAAATTGCTTTAATTTTTTTTAACCGATTTCTGGTCACTACCCTTCGTCTCCAAAGTGTGACTTGAATCCCGGCTTTAAGCCGAACTGCTAAGAATTTATGAATAATAACAACTGAGAAATATGGCGCGTGTCCGCGTATCGCGTGTGCGGCGGTGCGGGCGTACCTTCTGTATCTCCGCGGCGACGAGGGAGCGCTGCGGGGCGGAGGCGCGCAGCGCGGCCAGCTCGCGGGACAGCAGCGCGTGCACGCGGGACACGCTGATGCGCTTCCCGCCCAGGCCTGCCCGGGTGACAGTGGCAGTTGATCGTGAGGAATCACTCAACGAATTAGGAAGGAACAACATTTTTATTACACCATTTATGTGTGTATTAATGGTTTTTTTTTTTTTTTTTATGGTATAGATTAGTGGACGAGCATGTGGGCCACCTGATGGTAAGTGGTCACCAAAGCCCATAGACAGTGGTTTATATATTTCTTAAAAAAAAAACAACATCACCACTGCGCCACCAACCTTGGGAACTAAGATGTTATGTCCCTTGTGCCTGTAATTACACTGGCTCACTCACCCTTCAAACCGGAACACAACAACACAAAGTACTGCTGTTTTGCGGTAGAATATCTGATGAGTGGGTGGTACCTACCCAGACGAGCTTGCACAAAGCTCTACCACCGAGTAAATAAAGTTACTAAATAGATAATTTTATAAGCTTAATTTTAACTTCAAGTATATTTCTATATCATAAAATCTCAACTATTTAGTGCTACATGTAATGTAGTTTAAGGAGGGCTAAATAGATCTCAAGTTTTTAAAAATAAACAGCTAGCGGACGATTGTCCAAAATGGACCGGCGCTCCTACGGAGTACTCGTCATCGACCGAGCGGAGAGGCGGCGTTACCCGTGGGCAGGTCGCAGTCGGCGATGGCCCGGCGCAGCTGGTGCGCGTGGAACAGCTCCCAGCTCGGCTCGGGTGCCGCGTCGACGCGCACCGGCAGCGACTCGAGCGAGCGGCGGATCACGCACCACTCCCACTCCTGGCACAGACGGGGCGGTGAGGGAGGTCGGCGGGTGGGGGCGCGGGGCGGGGGCCGCGGCGTACCTGGTCGCGCGCGTCGTCGGCGGGCGCGGCGGCGAGCGCGGCGAGCAGCGCGCCCAGCGCGGCGTGCTGGCGGCCCGCGCCCGCCGCGCCCGCCTCGCACGCGCACGCGCGCAGCAGCCACGAGCGCGCCGACACCGTCGCCGCCTGGGCGCTCTGCCACAGAGAACCGACACTCGTACTCGACTCGGACGACTCGCTACGGCTATATATTCTTAACGCGTCGTTGCGGCACACTCGTCATGAACGTGAGCTGGAACGATCTTCGAACGATCGATCCAGCTCACGTTCAAGACGAGAGCGACTTTGAGCGATCCGTGACGCATACGAGGGAGTATTAAAAACGCGTACCTCGAGATTGACGACCGCCTTGGCGTGCCGCGCGAGGAAGTAGTCGCGGGCGCGCAGCAGGCGCAGCGCGGGCGGGGAGGTGGCGGGGCGGGCGCACACCCAGTACAGCAGGCGGTAGCAGCTCTCCACCAGGGTCGACGCCTCCCTGCGCGAGTGGGGCGGGTTGTCAGAACACTGATGGTATTGAAATATTATATGTGATCATGTAAGTGATTATTAAAAATATATATATATATGTATATACAGCGTGTAACAAAATTCGTGTCCGACCCGTGAAGTGTATATCGTAACAACGATTATAGCTAGAGTTTAGCGTCACTTCAATAATCATCATTAATTCCTAGTATATTAGTTAAACCTTTTATCACGAGATGGCGCTATTTTTATTTCGAATTGCGAAACTGTCGTTATAAATTATGTAGATCTCATTGAAACGAATGTTATGGTATTGTAGAGACCTTGGTAGTTGCAGAATACTGCTCCGCCATCTGCTGAAACATTATTTGCCGAAGGAAATTTTACTCTTTTAGCTGCGATTGCTAATTGCTATTTCCACCTGGTGGGATGATGGCTGACGTCGTATTTAGAGGTGTATAAAATATATATATTTATTATTATTTGATTTGTTTTCTTTAAGTCGCATACGACTTTGCTGTTTACTATCCTGTAAGAAAAAGTTCCACACCGTAGGACACGATCGTGACATGTCAGAAAGTAATATGATTATAATTATTATAAGATTTAATTAATACAAGCATCAAACTATTTTTACGCGTGTACTCTTTAAATCTCTCGAACGAGATACGAAGTGGATTTTTACAGAATAGTTTTTTAAAGAGGAATTATGTTGTCACGCATATGTAATATATATACTATATGCGTGAATGTATGAATTAATGATTGTTTTTTTCTTACTTTTGAGTATCCCCACTGGGGGCGATGTACTCTTCTAGAATGTCTAGAATTGAGTGGAAGCAAGTCCGCGGCGCGCCCGCACTGCCCGCTTCTTGAAGGACGCTGCGAGATATCTACAAACAAGTCAGACTTTAATATAGGGTCATCTTACATCTACTATTAAGTTTCCGTTAGACGACAACGGATGACAAAACAAACCCAGCAGTATTTCGTCGAAATAAAATCTGGTTAAAAGTAAAGCAATAAGCAGTGTCCAGACGATCCAACTCACGTCATCGTGCAGAGTGTACCCCAGCAAGAAGTGCGCCAGCGAGGGCGGCGCGGCGGGCAGCAGCTGCAGCAGCAGCAGCAGCACGCCCTCCTTGGCGCACCGCGCCGCCGCGCCCGCCCCCCACTCCTCCGTCTCCAGGCACTCCACGAACCCGTGCCTGCGGGCGGCCCGGCGCACTCGTTAGTGTATACTGTGTACATTCTAGATCATTATCTACGTAAACACTGGATCCGATCCTTCTTTAAATATAACATTCCTGCATTTAAATATAAATAATGTACGAAATATATAAGTATCATTCGTTCTGTACTTTACTAGGCTCGACTTCGCCGATGAAGTGACAGGCGCTCACCTGACGTCGGCGGCCAGGTCGTGTCGGTGCAGCACGGAGGCCAGCAGGTGGCGCGCGCAGACGGGCGACTGCAGCGCGCGCGCCAGCAGCGCCACGGCGCGCGCGGCCGCGTCGGGCAGCGCGCCCACGTGCTCGAGCACGCGGCAGCACGTCACCAGCCGGTCGCAGCCGTCCGGGCCCTCGGGGGCTGCGCACGAGCGGTACTTTAGTTTCGACCCAATCGCCCCTTACTTTTTAAACTTTTATTACAGAGATATTTAAAAAAATAGGGGCAATCTCAGCGATTTATTAGAATAATATAATAAAGATCATAGCATTTCGATTGACTTCCGATAATGCCATAGATATAACTGCGCTTTCATACCCAAAATGAGTTTGGACAATCCAACGACGAGCACCGCCCGCCCCGCCTCGGCCGCCGCCACGTTCAGCGGGCGCTCCAGCGCGAGCGCGCGCTCCAGGATCTGCAGCGAGCTCACCAGGGTTTTGTGCACGTATTCCTAATAAAAAAGAACGACTTGTAAAATAAAACAAACATATAAATAAAAATATATAAATGTAAAAATATATTAAGTGTATTAAATAATATCACTGAGAGAGGTATTCCTAAAGAAAAGTGAATAAAAACAATGTTACAAAAGATCCATTGGTAAACATTACCTGTTCGGGTGCAGATTGTTTGTCCAGCAGATCGTGAGCCTCATCCAGCGTCGTGAGGACCAGGCGCAAGAACTCCGACTTAGTGTGCAGCTGTAGCAGCAACCGGAAGCCCGGTGGGGGGTTCACGTCCGGCTCCGTATTCGGGGGAGGGAAATCGGACGCGGCCGGCTCGTACTGATCGAGCCAGCGAGCGAACAGTTGGAAACAGAGAGATAGCACCTGAAAATATAACAAATATTCAATCCGTCCGCGACATAATACGGTTTCCAGCCGATATTTTTATTCGGTAATAATAAATGATAATTAACAAAAAAAGTCATCCGATCGAGGCGGGTCTGGGCAGGTAGGGTGGAGAACCCCGATCGTCTTAGATCCGCCGGCCGACAGCGCAGTGACGACGTTAGTAGGTGACAGATAGTAGTGTTGAATCGTGAGGTTTAGCCAGGAGCCTACGCACCTGCCACTTCTCGGCGGGGCGCGCGTAGGGGCGGTGCGGCGCGGGCAGCGCCAGGCGCTCGAGCGCGTGCTGCACGTAGGGCGCCAGGCCGGGCGCGCGCGAGCCGGCGCCCAGCGCGCGCGGGGGCGGCGCCGCGCCGCACAGCGCCTCCAGCAGCGCCAGGAACGCGCGCGACAGCGGGTACTCCTCCATGCGGCACTCCACCTGCGCCGCGCCGACGTCGCGTTACGTTATGATCACGAATAGAAAGGCTGACCTCGAACTCGTTAAAACTAATTATTGAAACTCGCTCGCCTCCTGCAATTCGACGTTTAGGGCCCGTTTGTCCTTGGAGACGGAGACCAGTTGCGCCGCCTCCAGAGCGGCCCACACGCGGCCCGCGGTGGCCGCCGTGCCCCCCAGGGCGGCCAGCGTGAGACATAGTTCCGCCTTCAATGGGAGGGGTACGTGACAGCAAATGAGACCTGCGATGAGAAAAGGAAAAAGTGAGACCTCTTAAATTTCCCACAGCTGGTCCTCCTCCTCCTAAGGAGATATTTGTGAGCTTATGTTTATATTTAAAGTGATTATTTTCAATCTAAAAATTTATTTCAAATAAAAAATTTAAAATTTTATATAAGAGGATGTAAAATATTTTGTATTTTACCAAACATGCAGTTGACGGCGTCCCACTGCAAGTTTTCACATATACTGATACAGGCCGCTTCGTCTTGTTTCGCCACAGCCGCGATCAGCTTCAGGGCAGCTATCATCGCTTCCACCTTCGGAGACGTAGACGATGAAGATCAAATCGAATTCAATATAGTTTCTCTACGAGGAGGTATATGACAAATATATCATATTGAAATTGCAAAAACAGCGCATTAAAATGATACAAATGCTTGACTGGGTTTTGAAGTAAAATATTCTGTTAAAATTAAAGTTCTCTAACGACTAGCCCATATCGTTTAGAGAAATTAGATGCGCTATATAACCTAACATATAACCAAAAATTTATAAGCCTACGTTCAAGAATATTTAATGCATTGGAATTCAAAGGACAATTCAAGTAGCGTTCTAGCTAGACGACAATATATAACAATAAGTAGTCAGAGTATCGGGCCACCTCCTCCTGGCGCACGAGCAGGCGGCCCGGGCGGGCGGCGGGCGGGACCACGGCCGACGCGCCCAGCGACGACGAGTGCAGGTGCTCGGCGAACGGCGACGGGTCGGCGCGGAGGTTCCTGGGGGAGGACACTTTTACTTATATGGCAAATATGACTTATGATTAAAAATTATAAAAAGTTTACATGTTATGAGACTATATTGAATGTATTCAAATAAAAAACTTAGTAAGTAATGCTTTCGATGGCCGCTGTCGTGTACCTGTAGTACAGGGAGAGCGCGGTGAGCAGGTGGTGCGCGGACAGCGCGTCGCGGCGCGCCAGCAGCGCCCACGTGTGGCGCGGCACGGCCAGCGCCGCCAGCGCGCGCAGGTAGCCCGGCAGCAGCGCCGCCACCACCACCTCGCCCGACAGGCGCACGAACTTGTACAGCGTGGCCGAGCGGCCGCCCGCCCGCGCGGAGTGCGCGCTGGCGTCGCAGGCGGCCCAGTAGTCGCGGCGCAGGCCGAGCGGGTCGCGGCGGTAGAGGCGCTCCACGCAGCGCAGCAGCGCGTCGAGGCGGGAGCGCTGCGCGGGCGCGCTCAGCCCCTCGGCCGCGTACATCTGCGCCGCGCGCGCCGCCTCCTCCGCCCTGAGGGGAAACGAACGAGCGCGTTTAGGCCGAAGGCGACATTCATTTACGAAGTTACAGAAACAAAATGATTGATATTGTCGCCGACCGTTTGTATTACATTTTCCCCGTTCTCCTACTATTTCTATCATAATTGGGGTAAAAATGACTTTATACGACTCACTTGACTCTCATCTCCATAAGCTTGGAATGCATGAGTACGATAAAGTCAGTGATGAGCGAGTGGATGCGTCGTTGGTAATATTCCTCGGAGGACACCAGATCCGACGACAGTATGGCCTCGTCCAAGTACTCGAACACCTGAATATACGAGACTATCATTAACACATGAAATAATTGACACCTAATTCCTCTCCCCTCAATCGCGTACGTCACCGCGAGCCTAAATTAGAAGGTTTCGTTTTAACAAAATATTTGAAAGATATGAAAAAGCCACATTACCCCTCCGTCTATAGCCGCATCCACCAGCATCTCATCTTGGTCCAGCAGCTCAGTCTTGGGCTCGGCTCGCCTCAACAACGACACTGGTGCTCTCTTCAGCGCAGCCAGCGCCAAACCTAAGGATAACTGACATAATGCTTTCAAGCCACTGCTGTTTTTGTCTTCTCCCTCTTGGGTCTGATTAGGTTCTGAAGGAGGGGAGAGTTGATCTAGTAATACTGATATGAGATCTGGATCCTGAATTAGTGGAAGTTTCTTGGCCAATTCTTCACCGTCTTCTCTTCTGCAAATGAGATTTGTTATTTATTTATTGAATATCCAATTAAATAAAACCAAATTTAATAAAGCACAAGATTGCAGGTTCAATCTCGGGCAAGCACTGTGTTTTCACATGCTTAATAACTGTTAATAATAATTAATGTTGTGCTACGTGGTGAGAAAATGTTTACGTCAAATGACATTGAAGTAAGGCAGATGAATAAACTCCAATTCACTTAAACAGACGAAGAAACCTCTTGAGGTTTGAAGAGTAAGTGAGTCAGTGCAACTACAGACGTAACATCTTAGTTCCCAAGATTTGTAGCGCATTAACATTGTATTTGAGCGGTGGTGACCACTTATCGTTAGATAACCATTTACAAGAATCGCCTAGAATCTTGATATAAAAAAAATCAAGTCTCAAATTATGATAACATACTAACCGATGTAAAACTGAGAGATCCAGTGCATAAAGCAATGCCATTTGTAATGCAAGTGATATTTCGTCCAACGCGCCAGTTGGCCCTTTCGTTGGCGATGTCATTTGCTGTAAACATTGATAAATCGATAAATATAACTCGAAGATTGATGCACTTATTTATACATAAACATATATGAATAGGCTTTACATCAAGAGCAGGTAAAGACAAAAAAAACCATAGATTCAGATGTTCCTTAACCTTATATGGTATTTGCTAAAAGCTCTGCTATATTATGCACTACAAACAGTTACTGAATAACATATCTTTATTTATAATACAACACTCCACTTAACTACTGATATCCTTTTATTTAACATACAAACATCCGAGAAAAAGTTCACAATCAAAAAATATTTTTTTACCACAGATTATTTTCACAATCAACCTATGATGTAACGATAAAACATCATTTCGAGATGAAAGTAATTTTTTTATTGACTAGCCTGTTGGTGTGGTTGGTAAGATACTTGCCTTTCACGCCACAGGTAGTGGGTTCGATTCCCACCCAGGACAGACATTTGTGTGCATGAACATGTCTGTTTGTTCTGAGTCTGGGTGTAATTATCTATATAAGTATTTATTTACAAAAGAAAAGTAGTCTATGTAAGTATATCAGTTGTCTGGTTTCCATAGTACAAGCTCTGCTTAGTTTGGGATCAGATGGCTTTGTGTAAATAATGTCCCAGGATATTATTATTATTATTATTATGTTATCTTTGGTGCCTTTGGAATAGGCAAATGATAAATATAATAAAGTACCAAACGCACAATCTAACTTTGTCGGTAATTAGACATGAGCAGTTCCATATATTTTTAAATTATATATTATAATCTTGTATACAATACATGAATGACAATTATGATTAGTTCAAATTTAAAAAATACATACTTCTGATAGCAGCCTTAGAAGTATATCTCTTTCTAATCCAAGTTGAGCAGAAGCTGCAAATATGACTCCAGCCAATAATTTTCTGTTAAAATAAGGCAATAGTTAATTATTAGTTATTTATTTTGTATCTCTATTTTTTCAACCGTTTTACCGTAAATAATAATAATAGCTGTAGCATTACTTTTTAAAATACAAATTGAAGCTGATTTGAGTTTTCTAACTAATCAAATCACTATTCTAATTTATTTAGACACTAAATTTTGAATAAAATATTGATTAATCATTGCAATTCTATAAAGTTGTCGTACACAACATTCACATGGGTTGAGTACATGCATACCTGGTGTTCTGTACAGCTGCCAGCAGTCGTGCGAGGTGCCGTCCGGGCGGCAGGGCGCGGTTCCTTCGCAGCAGCTCCAGTTCTGTGTCCAAGTCGCAGCGTCGCAGCGCATCCAGGGCTCCGCCCAGCAGTCCGTCCGCCACCAGCTGCCCGACGTACCTCGATACGTACGACACAACCTCCTCGCGGGCACTTATTGACCTATGGCAAACAATATATTATGTATTATGGTCACACTAAGGATTACATTCATATTTACTACTAATGTTAGTTAAATAAAAATTCTTAACAATTCTATGTTCGTTTCTCAACATGAATTATTAATTAATTATGAGCCTGAAATTGGCAGCCGAATTGTAGCAGCCAAATACAGTACCCGAGATACCCGAGCTGTATGCTATGCACCCAACTGAATCGGGCTCGAATGTGTTCTAGGCATCTATTAGAAGGTCTCAGACCTTAGTTGGGAGCACAGCATACAGCTCGGGTACTCTCGCGAAAACTTAAAAAATTCAGAAAATCTGTAGATTTTATATTTTCCTGATGGAAGGCGTCGGTGGAAAATCCTATAAATGCTCTGAGACCTTCTAATAGATGCCTAGAACACATTCGAGCCCGATTCAGCAGGGAGCATAGCATACAGATCGGGTACTCTCGCGAAAACTTCAAAAAAATCAGGAAATCTGTAGATTTTGTATTTTCCTGATGGAAGGTGTCGGTGGAAAATCCTATAAATGGTCTGAGACCTTCTAATAGATGCCTAGAACACATTCGAGCCCGATTCAGTTGGGAGCATAGCATACAGCTCGGGTATCTCGGGTACTGTGTTTGGCTGCTACAATTCGGCTGCCAATTTCAGGCTCATAATTAATTTCCTATTTTCAGATACCTAGGATAGAATGATTATACACACCCATTTTTTTACATGTGCATGATTGTCGTAGTTTCTGCATACAAACAAATCATTAATATGAACTTACCATGATACTCCATCCCTTGCCATGACAAGTTCTCGTAATGCCTGCACAAGAGCCCGCTTGCCATCATAATATAGGAGAACGGCGAGAAGTCCACGCGCTAGTCCTGGTCGACGAGAACTTTGACGTTGTGCCGTGTGCAATAGTTCCAAACAGGCATATTCATTGGCATTGTACATATCTGTAACAATAAAACAGTTATATTAACAAAATTATATTCTAAATGAAACATACTAAACTTGCAATATTTATATTCATTTATTTCATGAAGGCTACTATTAGTTCTGAATGTGGATACTGAGAAGAACAGAAGAGAAACATAATGATTAACTTTTTTCAGTGAATTAAGGAACCTTTATTGTATAGTTTTGTACTCAGGTTAGATTGATATAATGTTACATTATATGTAACAAATATATATAGAAAACAATAAAATATAAAAAAACTAGAAACTAGTTACATATGGCTATGGTTACTTGGTAAAAAATATTTGATAGTAGTTGTACGAACCAATAACGCTCGTACAGCAATTTTATCGTTTATGCGTGCACTTTGCACGGTATAAAAGATCGATAATTCAATTATTAAGTCAGTCGTTACTAAGTTCCGTCGCGCACTAACTTGTTGCACGTAATACGACTCAGATAACCAAATATAATCTTAAAATATACTTTATACAAGGTATTTATCAATAAACGTTTAACTTAATAGTGGTTTGGCGTAAACTATTCCCAACAACCATCAGGGCAAGATCCCTACATCTTTTTGGTCCTTCGAGCCTTTATTATTGAATTGCGGGGCGTTTACCAATTGCGTTAGCAAATCGGTGCTGTTGGCCTCCCAGAAGCGGGTCTCACCAGCAGCATTGAGACGTTGCACATAACGTAAAGGAAACGAACCAGCCAACAACGAACCAGCGGGGGATAAAGTCTACTGCTACAAACAGGTTAACAAAAAACCAGCAGAGATAAAGCCTACTGCTATAAACTACTTATCTTACTATCAGCGGGGGATAAAATCTACTGCTACAAACAGGTTAACAAAAAACCAGCAGAGATAAAGCCTACTTATCTAACTATCAGCGGAGGATAAAGTCTACTGCTACAAACAGGTTAACAAAAAACCAGCAGAGACAAAGCCTACTGCTACAACTATCAGCGGAGATAAATTCTACTGCTACATCAACATTCGCGCCAGCCACCGGCTATCGACAATGTCGAAAGAAGACTACTTTCAATTTACGGAACTTATAAACAAACAACAAATTAGCTATGAAAACATCAAAACTCTTCAAAAGAATTACAAAAAAGATTCTATGGATAGAAAATCCACAAATTACCTCAACAAGCGAATTGATGCTTTACAGTCCCTGTGGGATGAGTTTCGAGTCAATCACGATATCATAAAAAAGTATGAGTCTGCCGAAAAAGACCATGACTACTTTAAGAAAAACATTTTTAGTATAACCAGAGAGATATTCGACGATACCATGGAATCAATGACTCAATTACGAAATAAGTTGATTGATGAACCTGGATTTTCGGGTATATCAAAATTGAAAACACCGCATTTTGATATAGGTCAAGAATATTCGATTACTGGTGAAGACACAGATAAGCACATATCAGCACTGTTACATAATCAAATGTGTAACTTTAATGCATTGCAGAGAACGGTCACTAAGACTAATCTGGATGTCATAAAAGAAAAGTGGCAACTTCAAGATCATTTAAAAATATTACAAACTAAGTGGGAAGCTATCGATAAGATACATTGGGAATTAAGCTACTTACTGAAAGGAAACAACAAAGACTATGAGGAAAAATTCGATTATTGGGAGAAAATATACGACAACTTAAAGGAAAATTTAAATAGGAAAATCTTTGAATCATCCCATTTTGAAAAAACAACACAACGCATCGAATTACCGGAATTTAATGGAACTTATAATAATTGGATCTCCTTTAGACTTATTTTTTGAAATGATACATAACAACCCCACACTGAATAAAACGCAGAAAATGAAGTTCCTAAAATCGAAACTAAGAGGCGAAGCAGAAAGGTTAATTAAACACCTTCCCGTGAGTGCAGAGAATTATGACTCATGTCTGGATATTATTCAACATCGTTACGACAATAAGAGATTACTTTTCACCTCATACATAGACACACTTCTCAACCACTCATCTATCGATAAACCAAACGCAAGTAATTTAAAAAGGTTACACGACACAACAAAAGAATGTTTAAACGCGCTGGAGAACATCGGCATCGATATTCCTGCGTGGGGCCCACTTGTCGTGCATTTATTGTGTTCAAAGCTGGATGATATCACTTATGGTGACTATATAGAAAACATGAAACATTCAAGAGAGCTTCCAAACCTACACGAACTCATGGAATTTCTGGAATTAAGATTTCTGACATTGGAAACATCTCGAACAAAAAAAAGAACGAATATTCAACATAAAAATTATAATAACAATTACAGTTCAACGAACTTTAAAGAACCAGAAAGGTTTACAAAATCATATCATTCATCGTTACGAAAATGTCCACTTTGCAAAAATGATCATACGCTGATGCAGTGTTCTACATTTTTAAGCATGAACGCTGCATTACGAAATCAAACTAGTAATAAATTAAACTTATGTAAAAATTGCTTACATCGTCACGGCGGAATTAAATGCAACTCAACGAAAAGATGCCGCACGTGTAACTTTAAACATCATTCCCTTTTACATGATGATAATTTGAATAGGCAACAATCTACCTCAACAGCATCGGAAAAGTCGGCTCATCATATTAATGGGGATCAAGAGATTCTCTTAACGACTCTTCAACTGAAGGTTAAAAATAAGGAAGGAGATTACGTCTTTTTACGAGCTCTACTTGATCAAGGCTCTCAAGTAACCTTGATAACTGAGAGTGCTGCTCAACGATTGAACTTAACTCGGAGCAAGATGAACGCTGCTGTCACTGGCGTCGGTTCCATAATGGGCACGAGTAAAGGGATGATCAAACTAGAATGTAAATCTATTCACTCAGATTTTACATTCCAGACAGAGGCATTAGTCATGCGTAAACTCATAAACAATCTGCCTCATTCAACTATTAACACAAACAATTGGACACACCTCGATAACATCAAGTTGGCTGATCCAGACTTTAACATATCTGGGCCTATTGATTTATTATTAGGAGCAGATATTTACTCAGAAATAATCTTAGAATGAATACTCAAACTCGACAAGAACTTTAACTCGGTTTTACTACTAAAAACGTTGTGCGAGTAAATTGTAGCGTCTTGGTGTTGTATTACACAGTCCTGACCTAAGGCAAGGAGACCCGCCTTTATTATTATTGTTTTCGTAACTTGATTCCCGCATATTATACGGGTCGCGCATTCATTGATGCAATTATACAGCCATATGTTTGGTCTCTGTATTTTTATCCATTGATCAGAACATTGTTGTGATAACCAGTCACAAGTTATGTTATTTACATGTTGACTGAGCATTTTAGCTTCGCAAGATGCTGTACCTCCTTGCAAGTTGCTTATTACTGTACATGAGTGGCAGATGTAGCTGTCAGGCGTTATTGTCGTGCATTGCCGAAGATCGCCCTCTTCCATCTGTATGTAGGTATTCTTTACGAAGTTCACTCCAATATACTTTGTCTTTATCGCTATCACCTGACATTCATTAGCTGTTTGTTGTTTATATATAGGTATATTGCGATACAATGTATATTCGTCATCGCTTATTAATGGAATATGTAATTCGAAGAGTAGGTATTGTTTGGTGAGCCGGGCTTTGACATAAATAAGTTTATAAATACTTTGAATGTTTACTTCCTTGCTGTTTTTAATAGGTAATGTTAATCTTTTTGGTATAATGCCGGCAATGTAACTGAGTTGTTCAGAAAGTTGTTTCAGTGTAAACAATTTCCTATCAAGATTTCCTCTATAGATATCGGTCAACGCATTTAGGAACATCAGTTGGTTTCTTCTCAATACTGAGAGTAGTAAGCTAGCTGTTAACGCTCCAGCGTTGACGTCATTCATTGTTTTCATAATTTGAAATCTGTTTTCAATCAATGCAGTCTTATTTTCCGTTTCGATCATGTATTGCTGAATTACTTCCAGTTGAGTTGTAACAAAGTTTTCATTTTTCTTTATAATGTTATTCTCTGCCTCAATAATAAGCGTCTGGTTCTTTATAAGCTCTAGTAAATATTGCTCATTTGTTTTAATTTTTTGTATGTCTTGAGAATATTTTTCTGCGAAGTCGCTATCTAGGTCTCCAAATAGAGTTCGTGCCAGATTTCCTACACCGTTGACGTAGCCGCGACGCCTTCGTTGTTGATGTTGAGACAATAACAATACGTTGTATTCGTTTAACTGATTCATTTCGTATTTAAGCTGTTTACTTGTATAGTGACATGGCTCATTGGGCATCGTGTCACATATTTGAGCTAAGCGATTAACAAATTTCTCAACCTTTGATGTACTATGCCAGAATGTTGTCAGGTTATAGTATACTAAAAGTTTCCATTCATCATGTATAAGTTGAATATTTCCCATGGGGTCAAAGTAAACTGGTTGTTCATCACTTAACCGCGTTATTTTATAGTGTGGCAGTCGTGCTGCTAATCCATATGACAGTGTGGTAAACACTGCTAGTAAGCACATGAGTAAGCTGTTAACCATCTTTTGGGTTTTAATAGCTCCTCTATTTCTCTTAAAATTCTCTGTTTTTGGGCTCACTTTCTCTAATTCGCAAGTATCATTTATAGGTAGGGGTGCTAGTTTGGTTACGGGTCTTTTAAGTACCCCATTTTGTGTCTTAAGCGTAACTACGCGAACTAAGTTGTCGTTGCCTGGGTGCAACTCAACTACACGGCCCATGGCCCACCTGCCTGGAGGTATATTATTTTCTTTCACTAGAACTAGTTGTCCCTTTTGTATATTTTCTTTTGTTTGTTGCCATTTGCTTCGATTTTGTAGCAAATGAAGGTATTCTTTTGACCAGCGATCCCAATAGTGTCTTCGCATAAGTTCGATAAGTTTCCAGTTGTTTTTAAAATCTATAGACTTCAGATTTTCAGGTTCTTTGGTTGGTAGAGAGAGCATAGGACTCCCCGTGAGAAAGTGACCGGGAGTAATATAGTCCAGGTCTTCTACGTCCTCGGATAGCGGACTTAGTGGCCTGCTGTTCAAGCACGCCTCGATTTGAGTGAGAAGCGTTGCAAATTGTTCATAGGTTAGCTTCTGGTGGCCGATTACCCGTTTCAGGTGTGCCTTCATGGAACGTACAGCAGCTTCCAATAAGCCTCCTGCCGATGGCCAAGAAGGAGCATTGAAATGCCACTCAATTTGAAGGTTGTTAATCTCTCTAAAGAACTCTGAAGACAGCATTGTTTTATATAATTGAAAATCTTCATTTAATACCTTTGCGGCCCCGACGAAGTTGGTTCCATTGTCAGAATAAATATGTTTTGGAGTGCCTCTTCTAGCGCACATTCTTTTTAATGCAGCGACGAAGGTTTGCGTTGATAAGTCCGAAACAAGTTCAATATGTACAGCTTTTGTGCACATACATATGAATATAGCTATATAGCCCTTGCAGGTTTTTATGCCTCGGCCTTTATTTATTTTTATATCCACGTGGCCTGTAAAGTCAATGCCCGTGTGTGAAAATGGTCTAGATGGAGTGATTCTGGCTTTAGGAAGGTTACCCATTAACTGTTCAGTTCGGGTAGTTGCGTAACGACGGCATCGGATGCATTTTCTCAGTGTCTTCTTGACGGTTCGATTGCCGCTGACTATCCAGTATGTGTTCCGAGTGTATGCTAAGGTTAACCTTGCCCCACCGTGTAAAGTTCGTTGATGTGCCTTTTCAATTATTAATTGCGTTAGTCTCCCCTCCTTTGGGACTAGGATGGGGTGTTTTGTGTCTTCCGGTAGGTTCGAATGAGTAAGACGCCCTCCAACGCGAAGAATATCATTTGAATCCAAGAATGGATTAAGTTTCAAAATAGTGCTCCGATTGGGTAGTTTACCGTTTTTCTTGAGAGATTTAATCTCATTTTCAAAGTGATTTTTTGTACCGATTTAATAATAATATATGATGCGTTGTTTATTTCACTTAAGCTCAGTTCAGTGCACTCAATCGACCTACTATTGTTCTTTTGTAATGCATCAGCAAAGCGTATCATCCAAGCGAGTATTCTTGTAATACGATCAATGTCGCTATGACGCTCAAGTAATGAATCAATTAATTCATTTTTATTTAATGTAGGTTCCGTACTGCTAATTGAATAACAATTTGTTAAAAAACCCTCGTTTGTAAAGTAAGTTTCTTTTGAGATAAGACATTGTTGTTTTGGATCTTTAAGCCATTGAGGTCCTTCCCACCACAGGCAAAAGTTGGCCAGTTTCGATGGCAGAAGTCCTCTTGTTGCACAATCGGCAGGGTTTTCGTTACTCTTAACGTAACCCCAGTTTATCGCAGGCACGATGTTAATTATTTGAGTTATTCTGTTTGTAATATATTTTTCGAATTTAGCTTGATTTCCTTGCAGCCATGCTAAGACTACTTTAGAATCTGTCCAGCAAGAAATCCTTAGATCGTAATGTGCAAGGATTTTTGTTATTTTTTCTAGGAGTTTCGCTAGTAAGACTGCGGCGCATAATTCTAATCTCGGTATTGTCGTTTTCCTTTTAAGTGGGGCAACTTTAGTTTTTGCCGCGAGTAGTGTAGTTTCATACACGCTGATTGATGACGTCGTTCGACTGTAGATGACGCATGCGTAGGCTTGCTCGCTCGCGTCACAGAAGGCTTGCAACTCGATAGTTTTATTGTTTTCGTTTTTTATCCATCTTGGTAAACTGATATTGTTTATATTAGGTAAATCAAATTTGATCGTCGTCCATTCTTTTTCTATGGTATCCGGTACTTTTTCGTCCCAGTTACTGTTTTGATAAGGTTCACTCCATAATTTTTGAAAAATTAATTTAGCTTGAATAGTGATGGGAGCCAGCCAACCAAGCGGATCGTAGATCTTGCTTATTTCTGATAATAGCCTACGTTTAGTGTATATTGTATTTTTAATGTTGCAAGGCGCTTCACCGATGAAATGGAATGTATCGCTTGTGTTATTCCAGGTTAGTCCGAGCGTTTTGCTGAACTCTTGTTGTTTAAAGTTAAAATGATTGCAGTTACTTTTCTCGTCCCCATGTAGATCTTTGAGAATAGATGGTTCATTCGTGGCCCATTTCCGTAAGATGAAGCCACCTTTCTTTAATAAATCATACAGCTCCTTTTGTAGTAACTTTGTCGACTCGATGCTATGGTGACCAGTGATGACGTCATCCATGTAAAACTCATTTTGTAGTGCTTTTTTAGCTAAACGAAAATCGTTGCCCTCGTCGTTGGCCAACTGTTGAAGAGTGCGCATCGCGATAAAGGGAGCGACCTTTGTACCATAAGTTAGGGTACATAGTTGCATCTCTCTAAGTGGTTCTTTTACTGAGTCTCTCCAAATAATTTTTTGAAGACTTTGTTGATCTTGATGAATAAGAATTTGACGGTACATTTTCTCGATGTCCGCCGTTAGAACATATTTATAGGTCCGCCATTTAATGATCAGAGATAAAATGTCCTTTTGAAGGTTGGGCCCTCTTTCCATCAAGTCGTTTAGACTATAACCGGAATCTGTCTTCATAGAAGCGTTGAATACCGCTCGTAGTTTGGTTGTAGTTGAATTCTCTCTCAATACGCCGTGGTGCGGTAAATAGGCATGTACCTGACTGTCGGTTTCCGCTACAGGTTTCATATGACCTAATTCAATGTAGTCATGGATGAATTGTTTATATAGTTGAGCGAAGTGCTCTTGTCTCGCCATTTTCCTTTCTAAATTAATAAATTGTGCTATAGCTTGAGACTTCGAATTGCCAAGGTGTTGTTCGTAGTTGGCTTTCATTGGCATTTTCACCACATATCGACCGTTATTTAATCGTTCTGTAGTTTCTGTGTAATATTTTTCACAGTATTCATCATTTGTTGCAGGTTCGTGTTCCGAAGGAATTTCTTCTGTTTCCCAGAACTTTGTAATATTATCTAGCTCTGTTAGAGTAACTAGACAATTAAACTGCCTCGTGGCGCCGCAGTAGTAAAGTACAAATAACATCTTCACAGACATTCAAAACACCATATTTATGAGAATCCATACTGAAGTTCAAAGTATATTCAAGATCTTGACCAAGGATATTGCATGAAATCATCATCAAACTTGTTTATTTATCTTTACTTGTAGTTGGAATAAGTAATGAATCTAACTCTTTTATGCTACTTTATACATACATATAATAATATAAAGTAACAGCCTGTAAATAACTACTGAGCCAAGGCTTCCTATTTATTTGTGGAGGTTTCTGAAGCTTATTCTACCACAATACTCCACAGCGGATTAGCTGGTATACAAGTGGCAGAAATTTATCTGAAACTCTACCTCTCAAAGATTTCCTGGATGCTCACATGTTCTAACCACTGAGCCATATCAATTAAATGTATTAGTGGTTTACTGTATTATCATATGACAAAACTGTAAAATATTCAAGTTACCTGATATTATAATAGCTTCATCCACTAATTCTTTGGAGAGAAGTGTCCTCCCGACACTGGGCAGGTTAACTCCTTCAGTGATACCCCTCTTGATTTCCTCTCTGCTAGCGGGATTCTTTGCCTAAGCCATCAAACATAAATAGCATAAACAATTGACTTATTTAACACACTGTATTTCTGCCACTCATATTAAGCCCTTATGACAACTTGGTAAAACTTTAATAGATTTTTAGAAAAATGCTCATACATACAATGGTTTAATATTTATATTAAGTTATATACATATTTTATTTACAATCAAATTAATTGCATTTTCATTAAAGGGTTGGGATAGTATATCTATAGAAGTATTTTTAAATGGTATCAGATTATACTTTGATTGATAAAAACCAGGAGTTACTATTTTTATTTCTGGTATCAATTATAGGATTGAGCAATACTGACAACCAAGAACTTTTATATATTATTATGTTATTGTAATTGTTAAGATAGGATTCACATTTACTTACTGGATTTTTTAAAAGTGATAAAAATGTCTGTTTATGCCTTCTTAAAACTGATTCAAAGGTATGAACAGCGTATGGAGCTCCACTACCCTCATTTGTAAGGTAGCTTTCGACGACAGCCGCCAACTCTTTGTAAGGAGTCCATAGATCTTCTGTTGTTGTTCCTGAATATTACAAAATATTTTTTATGCATATTAAAGTTATAACAATGCGTTCTGCAATCGTTTTTGCAATATTAACTAATTAGTCGTTTCAAATAGAAAAAGATTTGGAAATAAACTATCTAACCGCCAATTGTATAGGTTATGTTTGTTAATGATTTACCTTCGTTAATGTCCATGGTGTTTAATTTTATAAGTTTAATTTATACAAACTAATTATCAACTACTAGTCATCACAATGCTGATACAAATCACAAATAAACTTTAAAACATCTAAAACAACTATATTTATGAACCTCTATTTTGAATTTGCCGATCGCGTCACGCGTGACAACTGACAGTATTGACAGTGACTTTTGTTTGTTTTTTAAATACTCAATTTCTTTGGATAGAATCTTTTAGTTTCTCTAAGTCTCAATTTTTTGTAGTTTGTTTCCAAGCCTGTAAGAATATAAATGCATGAAGTGTCTCGTTGATTCTGTGACTAGATATAAAGCGTGCAGCCTTCTAGATGGCTACATCCGGCCCTGGGATCGGGCTCTTAAAAAGTTATTATTTTTCTGTCGAAGTATCTTAGTGCCTCGGAAAGCACGTGAAGTTGGTCATACGCCTGAACTATGTTTGGTTGTGTTGGATTTGCAGTCCTATCGGATTTTGAGAGTCAAGAAAAAAATAGTGCACCTGTATTTGCGTGTACACTTTTGCCATATATTATTCCTTCATTGTGGGTTCAAACCCAGGCAAGACCCACTAATTTGTGGTTTTTTATTTCATCAGAACCTTAGCCCAGCAGTGGAGCATTCACAGGCTGTTACTTTACTGTACAGTACAATATTCTTCAAACATCGAAACATTTTAAAATAAACGCAAGCACAAGCTACCTTTTTTAATAAAGGATCAGATGCAAATTTTATACAGATAACATTGCAATAAAATCATATTTCTAATTTTTAAAATACAGGTAAATAAAGTCTGTTAACATTCAGAAAATCTTTATTACACTTTGACAGAGAACAACGAGAATACATTTCTTAGCTCACAAGAATAAATTATTTAAAAAAATATTTTCTACAGACACGATAAATGTATTTAAAATTGAAATATTAAAGTAGTTTAATTTATAGTGATTGTTCAATTGTGTACAAGTATTCAATACATTTATTTCTGTAGAAAGTGTTATTATAAAAGACAATATTATTGAAAAAATCTCCAACATTAGTTACTTGTACTGGAAGAGTATTCAGAACATCTTTAGTATTATCACTTCTAACTTTATCACATTCAATATTAATAGCATCTAGGTGATTTAAAAAAGATTTATCCTGCAAGTTGTTTAAAACTATGCTCCCGCAAGATGCAAAACCAGTCTTCTCGAAACACCCCTTAGAAAGAATGTAGAGCGTGCTGACATTAAAATGAGTTAATATGTTATAATTTTTTAGTAGAAGTGACTCCCCAATCTTCATTTCCTTTAAAATACTGAGCAATGTCTTGAAACAATTTTTCTCGTACACATTAAAACTGTCCTTATACTTGTACTCTGGCAGCAATAGTATTCTTGATATTTCACTCTTTGAGTCATCACTGCTGCCCACTTGCCCTTTGGACTGTTTATAAAGTATGATCTCTTTAAATTCCTCTTCGGTCAAAATTTGCTGATACAACTTAAAAATTGGAACAAATATGAATTTAGAACTATTAATTTTCTGTAATGGTAGTCCATATGTGTATTTAATTTTAACCTTTACATTTTCTTCTTTAACCATCCATCGGATTGACTCATTTATTAAAATCAATGGATTTGATAGCAGTTCCGCTTGTAAAAAGCCATTTAAGTTCTTTAACTTTTCTTTTAGGGACATCTTTGAATAAAGCTGTCTTTCAGTGTAAGAGCCTCGATCATACCTTGGATTTGTGTTTATTTTATTTTCTTCATGGAGTATCCCTTTAAGGATCTCATGTTCATATAGAATTGGTTTAAGATTATATTTCCAGATAAATTCTGATGCAACAATAGCTCTTATTTTTTTTATATCCCTGTGGAGGGCAATATTTTTTTGCATTAAATATGCTTGTAGGTTGCTGTTTATTACTTGACATTGTATTGAACAGAAGTAATATGAACATTCCTCTACTTGTTTTAAAAAGGTCTCTGGAATCATTTCCAGAGGAAACATAGACAATTTGGAATACAGGTCTGTTCCATAAGTTGATTTGAGTAGGGGTATATAGTTATCGAGGTTTATATTATCCTTGTATTCAAGGCATACAGCATACACTTCTGAGTTTCCTTGACGGGATGTCACTGGTTTGTATATGTTGACCTCTTTAAATAGATGATTGATTAGATAAAGCAGGCAAACAGTTGAATACTCAAATATTGTGAAAAGTTTAAATATTAGTGTGCCTCCTGAGCTTAGGCACTGCAAAGCGGTAACAATTTCACAATAATGTAGTGGTGAAGTAACTTCCTCCTGAGCATCAGGTTTCTGCATGCAGTCAATTGACCCATCAGCCGTAACAAGCAACACCTGAAAAAATATTACAATAGAATAAAAAGCAGAAAAAATAAAGTTCATTGAATGAGGCCCATTGGATATAAGTTAACAGTTAAGCAGAGAAAATAAACGGTTTACCTTTCCCAAGCTTTTAGCCTTTTCAATGACAGCTTGCGAGTTTTCCCAATCCATTAAATTTCCAGTGCTGTCCATGCCAAAGTGCCAGTTATCCAGGGTGTGGAACATAAAACGGTCATCACTGATCATGTTTGAAGGGGAATTGCCTTCATAATATGGATTCAAGGTATTAGCAACCCACTTCCACTAAAAATAATAAATATTATAATTCTTATTTCTTTAATTATTTTATATTAATATTTATATATAGTATTTTAGTAGTATACCTGTATGTCTTGATGATTTAGTTTTAAATAATGATTCAAAGATGTTATAAATGCTCCTGGGGCTTCACACAGATGTAGAGATACCATTCTCTTAGATACACTTGCTTCCTTGGGTACAACATTGTACGTACAAGCACATTCATAGAATTTCGTCCAAGCCTGTGTTAAAAACTCAGGATTTACAAGACACCTAATCTTCCACCCAACCTCACCCGCCGGGTTCCGACGCCGTGTATGACTGCTCCATTCTTCAATACTGAAGTCATTCAATTGACTTTTATGAAAGTTCAACCGAGATTTCTGTGATTCTAATGTTTTAACCTTCCAAGGTGGTGCCGAAAACCAAGATTCCCGATCGGGCAATTTCCATTCACTGTTAAAACGGAATTGATATTTTTTATTAAACAAATCATTTAGTTCGTCATCGAAATCATCAGCACGAAAGAATTTGTGACGATAAAAAACATTTTCCGGTTTTTTAAACATCTTGACAAACAATTACGACGAACGCGTCTGGGAAATTAAAATAAATGGATCGCTCAATTAATAGGATTATATTTTACTATTTAAATTAAGATACGCAATAATGCACAAAATGCTTCTGGAAGCAGTAGGCATTCTTTAATTTTTGCCTATAATCACACTAGTTGTACAAAGCGTAAATCACAATATTTACAAAAAAAGGAACATAAATTAATTATTTTATTATTGATGTTTGTTGTCTATTGTCTAGAACTAGAGTTTGACAATTAAGTCTGAAAATGTAAGTATTACCATTATACCATCAGATTTAGTAAAATATTACAATATTATATTGAGAAAGGGAATGTAGTATATCTATTTATTGGCACTTAAAAATAATAGGATAAACTATTATTTTATTAGTACAGAATTTCTACAATGTATTGAGAACTTCAGGTATTGTCTTACATCTGGCAGTTATAAATAGCAGTTAATTCAATATTAATTTCTTAAGTAAAAATTAAATTATAAACTATAGCTAACCGTCCCGGCTTCGCACGAGTAAAGTAATGGGTCTAAATAAAATGTTTATATCGTAGACCATTGTACATATAGCTCTGTTATTATACGAGGCGCACGCCAACAAAACTATTAGTCAGCATGTTTCCTTCCAACAACAAAAAAATACAAGAAACAAAAAAAAATCGTCGTCCTATACGTAGGTACTTAAGTTCATTTATAAATTTGGTAAAATTACAAATACTTTCTATAATCTGTGGCAAAAATAATGTTGTCATCACGGTCCAGGTCTTGCAACTTCAGTATGGGGTACATTGACATAATGACGCTGGTAAGATCAATTTACGGCCGCCAGAGGCATGACAGTTCGCGTAATAATTATCCCGAAAACTTTTTAAAATCTAAACAAAACAGTTAAATAACAAACCAAAAATAACAAAAAATCCGCAAAACTCAACAAAATGATACAACAATGATTAAATAACACAATACTTGGGAGAGAAAATATCAGCTTCGATAGCAGCGACGTAGTACCTCAAGCGGATGGCATTGCGAATTAGCAGTTGTAACACATTCGCACCTCATCTCTCACAACTGAAGTTGGACTCAGTTGCAAGTTGTGTATACGACCGTGGTTGTCATATTATCTACAGAGTACGTAACCAGTAACCACTACGTTTTCAGGTTTATATGTAACATCTACATCACAGAAACAGACTGTGTTATATAGTGGTTATGTCAAGGGCATAAATGTGTTCTGTTCTGTGGATACTCTGTGCTATAGATGTAGGTAGAGGTACGAATGGTACAATGACCAACTGATGGTACTTGGTAGGTAAATATAAATACTTTTCGTGAACTGTGAAGGGAAGTAACTGTTAAGTGTTAACTAATTGTTTTGTCAATTTCATAATTTTGTGTGAAGGTATGATATCAAATTATTAAGAAAAATCGAAAGACAAATATATTTACTATTTATGTTGACTTTAAAACATGAGGAAATAACAATGATTAGAGCGTGACGATTGACCGTATTGTTTGACTGGAAAAGTGACGAGACCAAACTTATTTCTACCCTTAAAACCATCATGAATTTCAATAGTCAAATGCGTGGCCCCGACCGTAGAGAAGAAAAACCCCCTTACTCTCGAATTTTCGTTGTATGCAATAAACATTTACGAGAGGAAGATTTGCGAGCAAGATTCGATAGATTTGGTGTTATTGAAGACTTATACATGCCTAAAGACCGTAACACTGGTGAATCTAAGGGCGTTGCTTATATAAAATATACTAAGACATCATCAGCAGCTGCTGCTATACAAGAATTGCACATGAAAATTTTAAACAATGACAGTAAACCGACTAAAGTTATGGTTGCAGTTAACAAAAACGAAAGTACAACACAGAGCGAAAATGAGGAAAGATACAAAAGACTCTTTATCAAAGTACATAAAGATGTTAACGAATCTGAAATAAGGCATCATTTTGCAAATTTTGGTCATGTGGAGTCCGTGTTCTTACAACGAGATAAAGTAACAGAAGTGTGCAAAGGTTTTGCTTATGTTCAATATAAGCGTTTCTATGATGCTGCAAAAGCTTTTGAGGAGTGTGAAAGCAAATATAAACCAGTATTTGCTACCCCTCGAGATGATTTAAAACGCAGTCGAAATAGTCTAGATTTTGATAATGGCATTATGAATTCACATACATCAAAAAAAACTTTTAACAATTACACAGACCGGTATAATCCACCAAACTGTCCTGAAATCGAATTAAAATATGAAAATACAAATTCTGATTCGGAAGATTTTAACATTGTAACTGCAACTTGTAACCCAAAATTACCACAGAAGTATATTGAACAACTATTTAACATTATTCCTGGAATGGTCCAATTTCAGTATGCATGGGAAGAGTTTAATCGTATTTCCAAAGCTACAGTCACTTATAAAGAACCCAGAAATGCTGCATATGCAGTTCAAAGATTAGACAATTTTGAATTTCCATCTGGGGAGATATTATCTGTTAAACCAGAGAAAAACCCTTTGCTTAGGGCTACTACTGATTTGAGGAATATTGTTAATAATTTCAAACATGCTGTAGACTCTGGATCCCCTGACCTAAAGCAATTAGCAGAGGCTATAGCCAAAGCATCCTCATTAATCAGTGCTGCAACCACAGGTCAACCCAATGTAAGAGAATCACAAGACCTTAACTATTGCAGTGTTAATTTACCATCTCCTAAACCTATAGCGGATAGCAATAGTAGAGTTGCTCAAAGATTATTCATTATCTGTAAGCCTCAACCTCCTCCAATGTCAGTATTACAGGATGTGTTCTGCCGCTTTGGAGATCTCATTAATGTTTCCACCATACCTAATAAAACATTTGGTTTTGCTAAATATGCATCGATGAGTAGTGCACAAGAAGCAATGATCACTTTACATGGGGCAATTGTTACTGGTATCAGACTAAAAGTTTTGGAGGCAGATGAAAAGCCTTTTAGTGATGGACATGAGGTAAATAAGAGTGATCAAAGTGAGAATACAGACTATGATATGGACAAAAAGAGAATCAGACTTGATGACAAAGACTAGTGTGATATCAATGTCACTTTTTACTTGACAACAATTTAAAAGGCTGGACTTTATTGACAAGAGATTTTTAAGAAGAAGTACATCTGAATTTAAAAAACAATTTATATATTTTTTATATTATTACTAGTTTCTTCCTTTACTTTTTGACATTTCGTTCTTTTCTCATTTTATTTCTTCCAAATTAGTTTAAAATAAATTTATAAATAAAATGTTTACAAGTATTTTTTATACCCATTTAATAAACCTATATTATCTATAAATATGAAACTTAATCTTAAAACATTTATCTTATTACAATTAAACATTGGGAAAAAAAAAATATTTTGAATATTAATGTGAGATATTTAAAAAAATGTGTAACATTTATTTCAAGTTAAAATAATGAGATCAATGTAGAATAAAATATTTTAAACAGAATAGTCATTAAAATAAGCAATTATATATTTGGAAAGGTAGAAGGGTATTTAATTTATACATACTTATTTTAATAACATAAAATGAGATAACCTAAGATTAAACATTTAACCTACTCACTAGCTACAAATCACATTTATCTATCGAAATATTATATATAAATTGAAGGTTAAATATAAATAACATCGCCACTATGTATAATGATGATGATTACTTGATCAATTTATACCATGTATGTCATATAGTATGCAGTAACAGCCTGTGAATATCCCACTGCTGGGCTAAGGCCTCTACTCATTTTTTTTTTAGAAGGTCTGGAGCTTATTCCACTTCGCTGCTCCATAGCGGGTTGATGGAATACACGTGACAGAATTTCAGTCATTGTGAGGAAACCTGCGTGTGTATAGTATGCAAGTACACTCTTAATTTCCCAGTCTCATAATGGGACACCGAATACAACAGGAAATGTCAATTGAAACTACTATCCGGGCTGCTACTACAATTTTCTCAATAGATATCCCAATTACTTTATATTGTCCCAGGATATGAATCCATGCAGCCTTCATACTACATCAACAAAATAGACAATTATTTATGCATCATTTGTTTTTCATATAAAAATTGATTGATTGAATAATGTAAAAATTTCATAAACCTTCAACTACATTCTTCTACATCATTTGTTATACAAAACATAAACATTTTTTTTTATATTTTAAATAAGAGATTAATAGTAAACATTTATTAAATATTAAAAGTCTACGATTAAAATACTATTAAATGTGAAATACAATTTATGAATACATTATAATTGTTTAAATTTTGTATAATGAACATTGAGATTTATAAATATTACATGCATGAGTACAATGAGATTCAGATTAATGTTTATTTTTCATTAAATATGTTACTTCATTGATGCAGAGCAACAGTTTATTGATCATGTTGTCATATTGTAAGGCCAGGTTAGTGTGGTGCGTTGTAGTCCAGTTCTTATTGCTCTCGCTGAGCTTTGCCTTCGATTGAACCATCTGAGAATTAATAAAAACCTAATTGAGCTTCTGTACAGGAATTTTTGGAATAATAATTTAATTTTAACAATAGCAATATAGCTTTTGTATATTCAATTTATATCAAAAGTTATCAAATCAAAAGTGCAGTTCTCTATTCAAAATAACATCACCTAGTCCAATTAGATTGGCTCAGATGACATTGTACCAACAAAACATTGTAACCTTTTGTTTTTTGTAGTACAACTACAACAAAAGAAACTAAAATTTGTTAATATTTCAGTTTATAAATCTTTATAAATAAAAAAAATTACCTTGGTGAACATATTGACATCCTCACATAACTGGTCAAGTTTAGCTTCTAATGCCTTGTTCCTCTTTATACCTTCTCCATTTTTATTTAACTTCATGTTTAATAACTGTTTAGACAGCTCATCTAGACTAGAAGCATATTGATCTAAGTTTAGATTTTCAAAAACTTTGTTTGGGTGCTCTTGTTGAGGATTTGGGAGCACAAAATTTTTTCTCAAATCTTCGGCGTAACCTTTCATGGATGCAATAACATTATCAAGATCAATATCTACAGTACTGTCGGGCATATCTGGCATTATTAATTTCGGCACATTAGCGACGATGAATTGCGATAAGTCCTCATGTCTTAAATCGTTATTCTGTTGTGGTATATTATTTTGAACGTTGGGAATCGTATTGAAAATCGTTTTTATTTCCGACATCACTCTTTGTGAGTCTTCTAATTCTTTGTCTAAATCCTCAGTCATTTTTTGTAGTTCCTCCAGTTTAACCATGGACTGAAGGTATTGTGAAAAGGCTTCAGTGTTATTTGCGCAGCTCATATTTAATATTAAGGATTTATTTTAGTTTTCTACAATAACAGTATTTACTGTTCTTTACAGTATCAAAGATCACCACAGTCCACACCGACAATATATAATGAATTAAATTGAATTAACGAAATTTTCGTTCAACTACAATTAGCATTTGACAGAAAATAGCTTTTAAGTGCATAAATAAATTAGTCTATGAACTTGGTCGCCCTCTATCGATTTCTTTCGTAGATAATTTAAATACTCTACACTCTTCAATTTTGTTACTCCATTGTAATTTTAGCGTCTATTAAGTCTATTTTCAGTTCAATTTTTACTTAATAATACCTTGGAAAAGATACAATAATTTTATCTATTAAGTACTTAATAATGTGAGCCATTATAGGAATTTAAAAAATCAAAGGTGTTAACATCTGTGATAATAACCATGGTCATAGTGTGCCATTGTCACTGTCACTGTCAGAAACAAAACAATAGGTTAATTTTAGCTTTGATAATTTCTATTTCTATCTTCTAGTTTTACATTACGAATTTAAGATTAAGAATACAATCCAAAGAAATAAATAAAAGATACAATAGAAGTACAGATTGTGGATATTCAAAATATTGTTTCGCATTCCCAATTAATTGTATTTAACTAAACAAAGTCACGTGTTCCTTGATAAACTTTGTTTATATTTTAGTAGTGAAAGGACTTTCATCAACATGGTTCGAAAACTTAAATTTCACGAACAGAAATTGCTCAAGAAAGTAGATTTTATTTCATGGAAAGTCGACAATAATTTAAATGAAGTAAAGGTTATGAAAAAATACTTTATACAAAAACGCGAGGATTATACAAAGTGAGTATTTCCATTGTTATTGTAGGTTGGCTTTAGTAGGGACTTGCAAGAGAGAACAATATCACTCCTTTCGAAAGGGAATGCACTATTTTCTAAAAAAATAAATAATATTACAAGAAGTCAGAAATGTAGGAAGCAGTGGCGGTCAACAGTTCCAATATAAAGAAATTTTTAATTTTTTAAATTATTTTATTACATTCTAATGTGATTGAATATTCCTTTATACTATAATCAGTGACTATACCTTCGTCGGCTGCAACATTTTGTTTGCTACATTCTGCTTTGTCTGGCTATGTGAACTTGGCACCCGACTTTGGAAAATCGATTTTTTTCTTTTTGATTCTTATAGATATATGTTTGTAGTTAATTGTAGTAACATTTTTTTTGTTTGTAGTAGCTCTAAAAAAAAATTATAGGTCATCGAAAAAAACTCATCGGTTTTGTCGGCACTCAAAATGAATAGTTGATTCTTAAACATAATCGTTTGTAGTTGATTGTAGTAGAAAAAATTTCGTTTGTAGTTGAACCAAAAAAAAATAAAAAAAATAATAGAATTATTTTTTTTTTTTTTTACTTTAAGTCAAGTTTTTATTGCTTCAAAAAACAAAACGAAGGTACTACAATCGAAATAGATACTACTACATACTAAATAGCCGCTACTACAAACAAAAAGAGATAACTACAAACGAAATAAAAACAACTACAATCAAAAATAAGGTACTACAAATAACTACAAACGAAAAATAGTTACTACAAACGAAATTAACGCTACTACAAACGAAAATAAGTTACTACAAACGATATAAACGTTACTACAAACGAAAATAAGTTACTACAAACGAAATTAACGCTACTACAAACGAAAAGAAGTTACTACAAACGAAATTAACGCTACTACAAACGAAAACAAGTAACTACAAACGAAATTAACGCTTCTACAAACGAAAAGAAGTTACTACAAACGAAATTAACGCTACTACAAACGAAAAGAAGTTACTACAAACGTAATTAACGCTACTACAAACGAAAAGAAGTTACTACATACGAAAATAACCCTATTACAAACAAAAAGAAGTTATTACAAACGATATTAACGTTACTACCAATGAAAAGAAGTTACTACAAACGAAATTAACGCTACTACAAACGAAAAGAAGTTACTACAAACGAAATTAACGATACTACAAACGAAAATAAGTTACTACAAACGATATAAACGTTACTACAAACAAAAATAAGTTACTACAAACGAAATGACTGCTACTACAAACAAAAAGAAGTTACTACAAACGAAATGACTGCTACTACAAACGAAAAGAAGTTACTACAAACGAAATTAACGCTACTACAAACGAAAACAAGTAACTACAAACGAAATCAACACTACTACGAACAAAAAGAAGTTACTACAAACGAAATTAACGCTACTACAAACGAAAAGGGGTTACTACAAACGAAATTAACGCTACTAGAAATGAAAAGAAGTTACTACAAACGAAATTAACGCTACTACAAACGAAAAGGGGTTACTACAAACGAAATTAACGCTACTACAAACGAAAAGAGGTTACTACAAACGAAATTAACGCTACTACAAACAAAAAGAAGTTACTACAAACGAAATGACTGCTACTACAAACGAAAAGAAGTTACTACAAACGAAATTAACGCTACTACAAACGAAAACAAGTAACTACAAACGAAATCAACACTACTACGAACAAAAAGAAGTTACTACAAACGAAATTAACGCTACTACAAACGAAAAGAAGTTACTACAAACGAAATTAACGCTACTACAAACGAAAAGGGGTTACTACAAACAAAAAGAAGTTACTACAAACGAAATGAATGCTACTACAAACGAAAAGAAGTTACTACAAACGAAATTAACGCTACTACAAACGAAAAGGGGTTACTACAAACGAAATTAACGCTACTAGAAACGAAAATAAGTTACTACATACGATATTAACGTTACTACAAACGAAATTATGGCTTTTACAAACAAAAAGAGGTTACTACAAACGAAAACAGGTTACTAGAAAAAAAAATACGCTACTACAAACGAAAAGAACCCGACGGGCCGGGAAGACCCGGCGGGTCGGTCATTTTTGATATAAGAAGCATACTGTTAATTTCATTTCTAATAACCTGTTTTTGTTTGTAGTAGCCATTATTTCGTTTGTAGTAACTTCTTTTTGTTTGTAGTAGCGTTAATTTCGTTTGTAGTAACTTCTTTTCGTTTGTAGTAGCGTTAATTTCGTTTGTAGTAACTTCTTTTCGTTTGTAGTAGCGTTAATTTCGTTTGTAGTAACTTCTTTTTGTTTGTAATAGGGTTATTTTCGTATGTAGTAACTTCTTTTCGTTTGTAGTAACGTTAATATCGTATGTAGTAACTTCTTTTCGTTTGTAGTAGCGTTAATTTCGTTTGTAGTAACCCCTTTTCGTTTGTAGTAGCGTTAATTTCGTTTGTAGTAACTTCTTTTCGTTTGTAGTAGCAGTCATTTCGTTTGTAGTAACTTCTTTTTGTTTGTAGTAGCGTTAATTTCGTTTGTAGTAACTTCTTTTCGTTTGTAGTAGCGTTAATTTCGTTTGTAGTAACCTCTTTTCGTATGTAGTTACTTGTTTTCGTTTGTAGTAGCGTTAATTTCGTTTGTAGTAACTTCTTTTCGTTTTTAGTAACTTCTTTTCGTTTGTAGTAGCGTTAATTTCGTTTGCAGTAGCGTTAATTTAGTTTGTAGTAACTTCTTTTCATTTGTAGTAACGTTAATATCGTTTGTAGTAACCTCTTTTTGTTTGTAAAAGCCATAATTTCGTTTGTAGTAACTTCTTTTCGTTTGTAGTAGCAGTCATTTCGTTTGTAGTAACTTCTTTTTGTTTGAAGTAGCGTTAATTTCATTTGTAGTAACTATTTTTCGTTTGTAGTTATTTGTAGTACCTTATTTTTGATAATTTATTTATTTTGATTATTTTTGATATAGTTGTTTTTATTTCGTTTGTAGTTATCTCTTTTTGTTTGTAGTAGCGGCTATTTAGTATGTAGTAGTATCTATTTCGATTGTAGTACCTTCGTTTTGTTTTTTGAAGCAATAAAAACTTGACTTAAAGTAAAAAAAAAAAAAAAAAATTCTATTATTTTTTTTATTTTTTTTTGGTTCAACTACAAACGAAATTTTTTCTACTACAATCAACTACAAACGATTATGTTTAAGAATCAACTATTCATTTTGAGTGCCGACAAAACCGGGGGATGAGTTTTTTTCGATGACCTATAATTTTTTTTTAGAGCTACTACAAACAAAAAAAATGTTACTACAATTAACTACAAACATATATCTATAAGAATCAAAAAGAAAAAAATCGATTTTCCAAAGTCGGGTGCCAAGTTCACATAGCCGCTTTGTCTTAGTAAAGTTTACAATAATGCTCGTATAATTGTTTTATCATCCATTTCACACACTACTGATATCATAATTTTTTGTAAATTTGACACAACAAGACCAATGGTCTAACATATTTTTAGGAATATTCTTTTTAATAATAAATTTATTTGCAGAATATTTTTTCTTATCTATTTTAGTTTACAATTATTGTTATTTTTGGAGTCGGTTTTCGAGAGAATACTTTAAGAAATATTAAAAAAAGAATCATCGAAATCGGTTGGCGTGATTATTCGTCCATTTGTCGCGCAATTAAATTTGCATTAAGTATAATGCAAATTTAATACTTATATGGTTTTGTCATGGCATCATATGTATTTTATTTAAAAATCATTTTATATAATATATCCTATATATTTTATTGCCTACCTTAGGAACAGACAACCATATATATAATATTATACTAAGCTATTTCACGATTATGTCAACTGTTTTTTTGTATTTTGTATCACTAGTCATGACCAACAAATGGACAATCCTTTTAAATTTTAGATACAACAAATTATCAAGGGAAATAAGAGAACTAGCAAATAAGATAAAAGATTTAGATGCCAACACAGAGTTCAGAACAGAGTCAAGTGCCCAGCTGCTAGAGAAGCTATACCAGATGGGAATTATTCCTACAAGATGGGATTTAGCCCTTGCAAGCAACGTGTCAGCAAGTGCCTTCTGTAGAAGACGACTTCCAGTTGTTATGGTTAGAAGTATGTAGTTTAAAAAATTATTTAAATAATGTGTTAGGAATTTTATTTAAAAAAAAAATATGATGTTAAAAAATACATCACAAATAATAAAACCACATCAATGCCCAGCAAATTTTCCAATTTTTATTATATTTCTAGATAAAATGTCAGAGTCCATAAAAGAAGCTACAAAGTTTATAGAACAAGGCCATGTCAGAGTTGGTCCGGAAGTTGTTAAAGATCCAGCATTTTTAGTCACAAGATCTTTAGAAGATTTTGTGACATGGGTAGATGGTTCTGCCATCAGAAAACATGTGCTAGAATATAATGAAATGGTAAGTTTGTTCATTATATTTAAAGAGTCTTTTGTATCCAATGGCGAATAGTAAAGCTAAATATAACATGGATTTAAATATGGAATGCGATTTGTAATTAGCTTTATCGTATTATGCACTACAAACAAAAATTGATTAATTTATCTTTATTTGCAATACAACATTAGTCCACATAACTAATTATATTCACTTTAATTGGACGTTTATGTTTCCAATAAATACTTTGTAGACATTGAAAACATCACTATTTATAAAAATTCATTGATCAAATTTGAGCATTACCAGTATACCAGCTTTATTATACATATATGCCTAAAGTAAATGTCCAATGGCTGGACGAAGACTTCTAGTCCTATTGCAGACTATTTTATGTTGATGTTTTTCTTTACTGCCGAGCAAGAAATAGATTATGCACAAGAAATCTCAGTGGTATTTGCGCTTATTTATTACCATGTTCAGGCCATATTGGTTCACCCGTTGTCCTAGACGAACAACAATCGCTGTAATGCGACCAGATTCGAAAATATCCTTAAGTGTATGTGTTGCCTTCGTTTTTGCCTTAATTCTACGACGAGAGACGACATATTGCAAATTTGTTTTTATGTCAATCTATTTAAATATATGATATTGTTTTCCATTTTGGTTTACAAAGTTTTTTAATTAACAATGCAGTGAATTTCCCCATGTGACGTAAAGTATTGGTCGCTCACCTAAGACGACATATCAGCTAGACCAGACAATAAATTATCCTAATATTGTAGTCAATTAAGTTAAAAATAAATTCCATACCATATGTACATCACAATATTCAAGCTTTCTATTTACAGTAATTATATATATTTATATTTGAATATTATTGATCAAAAATTAAATATTTTTAAAATTAAATTTGTTTATCAATAAATAAAAATTTACTATATACTAATATTCGATTATTTTTGTTACAGAGAGACGACTTTGAGATGCTATAATAGCTAAAAATTGAGATAGTAAATACTTTTACAACAAAATTAAATTTTTATAATATAAACAACCATCTTTTTAAGTTGTTTTACAAACTAGGTGCCCGTCCTAGGTTTGTACGGGTAAAATTCATACCAAGTTACAACTCCAATTTCTTCCCCACAATCAACAATTATTACAAGACAAAAAAATCCTTCTTAACAGATGCTTACGAGATAAAATAAAACTATATTTCAAATGTCAGATGTCATAACCATTATGTAAGTGTAGGTAACTGGAAAGTTAGTGTCTTATGTTTAAAATGCCTTCGTTTCATATTTACATGCTTAAAATGTAAATATGAACGAATTATATTATAACTATTCAAAGCTAGGTATCTCTTCCCTTTGGCTTCTATTCTCTAACAGAGTAGCTATTCTAACAAGTGCATTGGCTTGTGTAGTTACAGCTTCTGCTAGATTCTTTGCCTTAGCTTGAACGAGAGCTGCATCAGCGATTTTTTCCGAGATTATTGCTCTTTTTGTTTCTGCCTTAGATTGACTAAGATCACCTTCTGCACATTTCTTTTCAACCTTAGCCATTTTTGATATACCTCTACAACAAAACATGTAAACTAATTTAAAAAACTATGACCTTTTCCTGGTAATTAATTTCCAATAAGTTTTTTAATGTTTTTTTTGAGTTCTACAACATTCTTAGTTGTTAGTGTTTTAAAATTAAGGTACATTTTTATTGTAATTAAAATCAAAACTTACACTGTTTATTTGGCTGATTAGAATCCTCTTCATATACTTCATAGTAATTAAATTCCTCATTTTAATTATCACTCATATTGCTGACTTCTCTGACTGTAAAAAATATAACAATAACATAATTAATAGGATATTATGTAAAGACTTTGCAGTGGCTTATCTTTAAGATTTGTCATGCTTGTAAATAAGGGAAAACAACCAACTTTTGTTTTAAAAAGTATTAAAATTAATCTCCTTTAAATTGGTTATATATTTATATTGTATCTATAATCTTTGTTTAGTATTTCTTAGTATAATATTTACAGACAATGTTGTGACATTAATTCTTTAATTATGCTGTTTAATGTTTTTTTTTTTAATGTTTTTATGCATTACCTGACAATCGATCACTAGATTCACTTTGACTTGGTAAGCCTCTAATTTAATATCCGTTGAACACTGAAAATTATTAGCAAATATATGATTTTAGTGGAAAAGCATGCAATGCAAACAAAATAGTAAAGTATTCATTTTATACAATACAATAATATATTTAATGTATAAATAGAAATAGACCTAGGTACTACAACAATGTTTCTATTTCTATAAGTTACACACAGATTTACACACAGAAATAAAATTATTAAAAGGATCAACAGAAACCTTGGATATATTTCTTCCAAATTGTGGACCGAGGATAACTAGTACCCTCTTCTCTAATTTTGTCAAGGATTTGACGATACTTTTTGAGGCGCCAGGCTTCTGTTTCTTCTTCAGTAGTATACACTTTATTTTTGAGTTTATTTTTAAAGTCACTCCAATACTACAATAACCAGATTCAGCAATTTAAATTATGTTATGTAAATATGCTATGGAAAATGACTTGTAATTGACATGCATATTAAATACACTATTATTGTTTTATAAGTTCCCTTTTTTTTCAATGCTTTATATGTATGTTGTAAGTGTTCTTTTACAAATATATAAATAGTTAAGTATTTTAATATGAAATTATGTCAACCTGAATAACGAAGTATACATTGCATCAAATAAAAAAACCATCACAACATAATAAGCACATTAATTTTTCTCCCAATTTTAAATATTTTATGAGATATGTACCAATAGTAATAATATGTCTACATACTGTTTATATATTAAAGGACAAATGAAGATTCTAGAGACTAAAAATACAATAAATTTATTTTCGGGTACAAGAAAGATAAGAGGAGAAACAGAATAATAACGCTTAGAAGGAGTGTAGGCCCAAGCGAATTGAAGTTATTCAAATTGTTACTAGTCCCAATACATTTGACGTCACGTCAGTCGTCACGATAAAGTGTCATGGTAAACATCTCGCGCAATTTATTAAAAAATGACTTACTGTGTAGTAAAAGTGTGTCACAACACTCCACATAAAAAAAATAAGGATAAGAAAATCACATTTCAAACGTAACTACTATTTGGCAACTTATAATTTTAGCTAAAATACATTCATCAAAACATAAAACGAATTTGTAAAAGATGCCAGTACAATAAAAATGTAATAATTATTTAAAATTATTATTTTAACTATTTTAAATTACATATAAAACATTAATACTGTTCAAATATTTTTTTTTTCTTTATGATTACATAAAATAAAAGCAATACTAAATAAATTAAAAAAAACGAGATCATTATAATAATAATTATAATACTTATTCATTAATTGTAATCGTTTTTAGCTTTCCTTCGAATCTGATTGCTTCTTCTTACATATCTCCTCCTTATTCCATACAAATCTACTATTTATCACAATTTACTGTCAGAAAACCTTTCAGCGTTGTTTAATTAATTTTAATGAAAAAATAATAATGTCCAATATTATTGTCTGACAAATTGTCACATCTGAATACAACCTACGTAATAATTCAAATTAATTAAATGCAAAAAAAAATATTTCATAATTCAAGTTCAAGCAATATCATTTTCTTACTTTATGGGGAAAATGTGTATTCACTTGCAACATAATTCGGTCGTATGTGGCGTGTCGGTGTAACGTACGTGGCACTTACACACACATAAATTCTAGTTACTTCAATTTTATAATTTTGAGCGAAACCACGGTCTTAAACACGGTGTAAACGACCGTGAGCGAAACTTTGTATGACACTATCCTTCTAAGCGTTATTAATAATAATAAGGTCCTCCAGACCGATTTCGGCCACGGCGGCCAATCTCAAGAGAGATTAGCCAACTGCGCAGGACATATTATAGTGCACAAGTGTGTGCGCAAACACAGGTGCACTCTCTTTTCCTTAGCTCTCATAATCCGATGGGACGGCAATCCGACACGACCGGAAAGAGTTCAGGCGCAGGACCAACGGCTTAACGTGCTTTCCGAGGCACGGGAGTATACACACTTCCAACTTCCAGACTCCGGGCTGCTACTGAGAATTTTCTGACAGTAAAACCCAATAACTATTTATTGGCCCGACCTGGGAATTGAACCCAGGACCACCGGGTCTGCGGCCTTATATCTAGCCACTAGACCAACGAGACAGTCAATTCAATCAAGCGTTATTATTCTATGAGGAGAAACATAAATTGATTTTTGTTCATATAGATTAGTAATGGTGAATATAATTTTAATTTTTTTTTTTACAAATATAGTTCTCAATTTGTTTTTAAAACAAACCTTACTCCAACCATTAGATATCTTCTTGGTACCAGGTCTAGTATTGTTTAACATTTTTGTTAGTTCATTCCACAAACTTTTAGACTTATATCGTGCTTCCAGAGTACGAGCGCTACCTGTTGCAAGCTCTACGTGTTGTCCCATGAAACCAAATAATATTTTGAATTGCTCATAAGAAATGACGGGAACAATTAATACTATTAGACATTTTGCACGCTACTTTTTTTCATATTTGATGAAATTACGGCCTAAAATTTCAACAAATTCTAATGTCGAATTGTATTAATCCAAGGTTTCCTTAGAAAATCTAATAAATAGGTACCTATCTACTTCTTTGGGATCAAGCTGTCACTTGTCACTTGTCTTGTCATAACAAAGTAATCTTTTAATGCACGGTCGTATACGATACGACCGTGATTTAATGACATATTGATTGTCAGTTGTCACTTCATTATTGGCAATGATTGTCGATCTTCTGTCGATGGAGTTTTGTATCTTACAGTAGGCAAAGCAAATAAAAACACTGCATTTGTAAGTCACAAAAACAGTATCAGTCCGTATGATTTTTTCGAATATACCGAATTTACTTTATTAAATAAGTATCAATATTATCAATAAATAATGTTCGATGTTATCGATGCTATCAGACAGTATTAATAACACTGAACGATTAAATCGATATAAGTTTATTGTACTAGCTACCTTTTTCCAGCAAATATAATATATTAGCATCTAAGGGATGCATTATTATAAAATTTAATATACATGTAGAATTTTCCGGGAAAACCTCTAAGTTAGCTGGGGGAAGGGTTAACTTTATTTTCCACAAGATCAATAGCTAACTTAAAAAAACAATTTTTCTTTTTAAGCTATTAAAAATAAAATGATAATTTGTATGAACGCGTGAAGGAAATATTCGTATCATTGTCAGTATCTTTATTATCCAGTCAAACGTAATATATCGACGTAGATATATGTTATCTACGCCGCTGCCAGTCAGACCTGGGCAAAATGTAATTAATGATGTGTAAATTGAATTACAACAAAATTTAAACAACAGAATTACAATAGTAAATGTAATTTATAAAATATATTATTATTATTAACCCGATTAATAAATTTAAATTCCTCTAAGTGAAATATGTTTCAATTTAAATATAATTCTAAATGTTGTTAGGTTTTAATTATTTTAAAACAGGTTTAGAAATTCTTTACATAATTAAAAACTAGATTTGTTTTAATTTTTTTGGCATTATTGTCATTAACACGGATCATTCTTTTCATACGACATTTTTTATAAAAGAATGGCAACAAACAACATCTATCTATCCTGCGCGAGTGTGCGCGGAGAAAATTAAGAAAAAATAAAAAGAAAAGAAATGGCAGTTACTAGAGAGAAAGAAAATTGTTCAAGAAAAATTAATGGAAATATACCTGCATTATCTCTCAACAGTGATAATATGTCGACATCCACAGACAGTGACGACGCAGCGGATCCGACATATGAAATTAGAAACATTCAAAGTATTATAAATGTGACCCGTGAAAACATTGACGCTTTAAATGCAAGGTTCGCTGGTTTACAGCATCCGCCTTCCCTATATCTTTCGGAATACCAGGAGTTGACTGCGAAGTTGCATAATTTAGAACTTAGAGAACAGACATTGCGTGAATTGTTACAAAGTGATTCGCCGGACCGAAGCGAAGAATATTCTTGGCAAGATGACTCGAAGAAGTACGACACACTTACGCGGCAGCCTAAAGTGTTCCTTAGGGCTCATCTACCGAACCAGCAGCGTACGAGCGTGCAGGTGAAAGAGGGGGTGACGCTGCGAGAGGCGCTGATGAAAGCGCTTAAACTTCGTAATTTAACTTGTGAAATTTGCGAAGTGGTTAGGACAGACAATAATGAAGGTATACCATGGGACATCGACATTACGTTGATCGATGCTGAAGAGGTCAGTGATTTCAATTTCATTATAGTAGTAGTGAACTACTAAAGGTAATAAAGTGTTCACATAATACTAGATAGCTCAAAATTTATTTTTTAAGTCATCAGTTTTGTTCAATTTCATGTACTATAACTATATTTCTGTTGGATTGGTAGAGTGAGTGTAGATTTATTGTAATACTTTATTTTCTATTTCTATTTCATTCTTATTTCATACACAATTTACTTTTTAAATCTTGTAATAAAATTTCAGGTGACAGTTAGAATTCTAGACAAACTCCCAATAATGTCGCACATGTCTCATCAGTTCACCCGTAAAACATTTTTTACATTGGCATTTTGTGAATGCTGTCGGAGGCTGCTCTTCAATGGGTTCTATTGCTCTCAGTGCAACTTCAAATTTCATCAGAGATGTGCGGACAAAGTACCCAGTATTTGCCATCAAGTTAGTAACTTATGTTTTCTTAATCTATAAAAACACTAGTGTGATAATACTGTCGTAGATATTTTTTCTAATTAGAGTTAAATAAGTCATGATAAAAAAAATGTATTGAAATGTATTACTTATGTTTCTTATGTGAGAAATTCATCAAAATTGGTCAAGATGTTTAGACAGAGAAGAATATATACGTGGATACTAGAATTTTATATAAAAATTAAAATCCTGACAAGTAATTCAAATTGCATTCTCTAATACTTCCAATATTTATGCAGAATGTTGTGAATTTCTTATTTAAAACTTCAATAAGTTTTTTAATTTACTAAAGTAGTTGCAAAGCAATAATTAAAACACATTATCATATCAAATATTTATTTATTCTGGTAATAAAACGAAACTTTATACTAATATATAAAGCTGAAGAGTTTGTTTGTTTGATCCGGCTAATCTCAGGAATTACTGGTTCGAATTTAAAAAATATTTTTGTGCTGGATAGTTCTTTTATCGAGGAAGGCTCTAGGCTTATTTTTATTAACTTTATTAATTTTATTTTTATTAATTAATATATAAAGCTGTAGAGTTTGTTTGTTTAATCCGGCTAATCTCAGGAAGTACTTGTTCGAATTTAAAAAATATATTTGTGTTGGATGGTCCTTTTATCGAGGAAGGCTCTAGGCTTATTTTTATTAATTATACGCGGGTGAAACCCCGGTGCACAGCTGGTTTGTATATAAAATTATGCTTTACTAATGAAAAATATATAATCTCCAGGTCCGGATGACTGACACATATTATGCAGCATTGCTTGCTAAAAACCCCGAGACGCAGGCTGGCATCCTCTACCTACCTTCACATTTTAGCTATCACCAAAATAAGTTAGTATTGCAATTATCACAAATATTACTATTAAAAGTTATGACCTGATACAATAGTATTAATATTACAAATAACATAAAACTTAAACATTACTGTGTTGAATTAAACACTAAATTTTAGCATATATATTCAATTATAGCCCATTTGTATCGTCATTTTATGGATTCATACTAAATTAAAAAGCACGAGAAGAACCAGTAGGAATCTTATTAGTATTCCAACAATTAAATTTTAACTAGTGATGTTAATTACATACATAAAATATATAATATTTTAATATTATATCTATTTATTATCAGTATAGATGATAGGATGTTTTTGGTAGTTTTTTAAAACAGTTTTAATATAATGGAACTGTTCTATATGTTATATATCTTTAAGAAAATAATTAAATACATATATTGTACATGTTCAGGTCTGCCTCCCCAGCTAAGAAGATGGAGTTTGATGTTAACTGGTGAATATTGACTCCATCGGCATTTGATGTTGTTTTTTTGAAGTGGAACTTATTTGTGATATACCTGATTATTACATTTAAATTCCAAGATCTAATTTATCTGCAATATTTTTGACGCAAAAAGGTTTCACTTCTGTCTAGTGTGTGCCGAGTTGCACGCGCTTTAATTTTATTTATTAACATTTTTGCACTTTCGATTTTATTTCAGAAGTGCCTTATTTATACAACTTGGTATATCTTGTTGTTTTAAAAAACAAATATAGATGAAAATATGGATAATATTTATTTTTGACCAATTTGTTGTATGATGTAAATAGTTTATAATTAAATATTACATACAATTCATTTTATATTTACACTTATAATTATCTCACTTTTTAACATAAATTTTTAGCGCATTCTGAAGTTTTTAGTTTTGTCTGCAATGTAATCAATATCAATAATATTTAACATCAGCATAAATTTTGTTTTTCCATGACACGTGTTAATATGTAAAAAAAAAACATTTTATTAAATTTACTAATGTACAAGTTTATTTTAGGCAACAACATCCTCGGTCGCTCAATCAACAGGACCGATCAAACTCAGCACCCAACGTTTGCATCAACATGGTACAGCGGCCATTGACACTCGCCGAGCACCAGCGAAAACAGAATCAGGTAATAGTTTATTATGTTTAAAACGATACTTTCAATATATAATAAAGTTTTTAATTTTAAAGTAAACCTGACAAATTTTATTGTTGCCGTCCTCAAATGAATTAAAAATTATATATCAAATGAAATGCCGATAGTCTTTTTCTAGTTTAATAAAAAGTCAATTATATTGTTTCCAGTGCAATAACTCGCCGCAGTCGACCAATTACTTAACGTCGAGTCGAAGTAACAAAGACGACAAAGACAAGGGTGACCAACAACAAAGTCAGAGCACACAAGTAGGGATTATTTTAATCTGTAGCCGATTTCATTTCAATGGCAGGAGGTGTGGAGATAAATAAACCGACTGATTTTCAATTGACATGACGCCATCGGTTGAGATTTAAATAATCAATATGGATTCGTAAAAAATGCTTTTTTAATAAGTGGTGTTTTTGTCTTTTAAAGAATTATTTGTAGTGCATAATATGGTAGGGATAAATACCATGGATTATGTAAATCTATGGTTTGTTTATCTCTACTCCTCTTCCCATGGGAGTAGCATGTAGATAGTTCAATCTACTATGACGCGCCCCGCTCTTTTTTCCAATCGCAGTGCAAGTGTGCTATGTAATGTGCATGAGTTCTACTGCTACTTATACAGTAGCTATGTGAGCACACGCACAAAGTTAAATTGTAAATAGTGACTGGAAATATATATTCCATGTAAAATTCTAGTCCCTGCAGTTCTCCAGTGTGCACCATAACTTTTAAATAGCATAAATAACATTTCAAAGCACGGTCACCTCGTTCCGTTCGTCTGGACATTTAAAATTAACGTAAGAATAAATCGAACGAAACTTAGAGGAAAAACCTCGAGTGGAGCACCGTCCACGTCGACGCCCACCTGTAAGTGTAAGTCCGAGTGTAAGCGTAGCGGTCCGCAGGCGTCGCCGACGGGCACGCTGCGGCCGCGGCGCGCGCGCGCGCGCTCGGCCGACGAGTCGTGGAAGCACGCGCTGTCGCCGCGCGAGAGCTACGACGACTGGGTCATACACGCCGACGAGATCCTCATCGGCGCGCGCATCGGTAACCGCTCCCCGCCAGCCGACGACGAACGATTGAATATCATTCGATGAGTATATTTTGTTCTGCTTTACCGTGCAGAATTGACCACCGTCGATGGACTCTCCTTTGTCGTCTATGTAATTATTTTATCGAGTTATATTGTAAATCGACTTCAGTCTGCAGTACTGTCGTTACTAAATTCGAGCGATGTCGATATGATGTCATTTTTGAAGTGAAATGCGGTAGTCCTGTGCAAGGATACAGAATCAAATTTGAAAGACTTCGTTTAACTAAACAGAGAACTTAACTATTTTGATGTACTAGACGCTCGAGAGCCTTAAATGTGAAAATGACGCAGTAATCGGGTACATTATTTAGATTCACTTTTAAAATAAAGCATATAGTGCGTTAAGTACATAAATGATCGATTTGAACGGACTGCGTCCAGAATGCGATCCCGTTAACGAAATGTGTGTGCGTGTGTCTAGGGTCGGGCAGCTTCGGGACGGTGTACAAGGCGCACTGGCACGGGCCGGTCGCGGTCAAGACGCTCAACGTGAAGACGCCCACGCCGGCGCAACTGCAAGCATTCAAAAACGAGGTGAGTCCCGCGCGTTACTCGCATAACATTTAAGAACGGCCAAATGGCGTCGCCGCCTGATTAAAAACATTTTATACGATTAAGACACTTCCAATCATATGACCGCATCTCCCCGAATCGTGTCGAATATTCCTCCAAGAACGACAACGGTTAGATATATAAAATAATGTATAAGCTGCGCGTGGTCGGCCGCAGGTGGCGGTGCTCCGCAAGACGCGGCACTGCAACATCCTGCTGTTCATGGGCTGCGTGTCGAAGCCGTCGCTGGCCATCGTGACGCAGTGGTGCGAGGGCTCGTCGCTGTACCAGCACCTGCACGTGCTGGAGACGCCGCTGCCCATGCTGCACCTCATCGACGTGGCGCGCCAGACCGCGCAGGGCATGGACTACCTGCACGCCAAGAACATCATACACAGGTACGCAGCCATTGTGGCTTAGACCGCGACCATGCCTTAAATGTTATTATTAATTGACCTCTGTTTTCATAGAGTTACATCTTATCGTCAAACGGTAGACTAAATGATCGCAGAAATATAAATGTGTATAATACACAAAAAAGTTTAAACAGTACAATTATAGTATATGTATTTATTTTAAAACTCCTTTACCATTACTTAGTTTCTGAAACGCTAATCAAAGTCAGAAATCTGAATACTGAACGCTCATTGGGCGCCTGTTGTGTCGTCGGCTGCCATCGACCAATGACGATTCAGTGGTAATGAAGTGAAATTTAGTATATAAGAATTTTAAACAGCTTTAGGTAGTCTTCCAGACCGATTTCGGCCACGGCGGCCAATCTCAAGAGAGATTAGCCAACTGCGCAGGACATATTATAGTGCACAAGTGTATGCGCAAACACGGGTGCACTCTCTATTCCCTTACTCTCATAACCCGATTGGACGGCAACCCGACACGACCGGAAAGAGTTACATGCTTTCCAAGGCACGGGAGTGTACACACTTCCAACTTCCAGACTCCGGGCTGCCACTGAGAAATTTTAGACAGAAAATCTCAATAACATTTCATTGGCCCGACCTGGGAATTGAACCCAGGACCACCGTGTCTGCGGCCTTACATGTAGCCACTAGACCAACGAGGCAGTCAAACAATTTGAAATATGTATATAAAAAGCTTTATATATTTCAAATGATCGAGTGGAACTGGTTTAAATTCAGTTACAATTTTGACCCACGTATACTAAAAGATGAAGTTAAATAAAAACTTATATATCTTATAAGCTTTTATTGTGAGCTTTTATAAGATACACAATATTCATCTCACATAATGAGAAGTATGACTTCGAGCGAGAATTATATCGAAGTGTTGCATTCCGATTGGACCTTGATACTTAGATGTTTTTTTTTTAAATAATGTTTAAATGCTTTTTTAGGGACCTGAAATCAAACAATATATTTTTAAGAGACGACTGGTCGGTTAAAATCGGAGACTTCGGCCTCGCCACAGCCAAAGTACGGTGGTCAGGTAAGGTACACTTTAGTATATAATATAATATTAAGAGTAGATTCTAGAAGTTACTGTCCGTATACATCCCGTTTCTGATCAAAACCAACTTACTTTAAAAAACCGACCTATATTCAAAACTTGGTTAACTTGGTGGTAGGGCTGTATGAAAGCCTGTCCGAGAAGGTATCGTCCACTCGTTACATTCTACCTTATTCTTAGTATTTTTGTGTTTTGGTGTGAAGGGTGAGTGAGCCAGTGTACTACAAGCATAAGGGATATAACAGTCATAACATCATAGGTTCCAAGGTTGGTGGGGCATTGGCGATTGGTAAGGGATGTTCAACATTTCTTCCAGTGTCAATGTCTATAGGAATGGTGATGACCACTTACCGACACCTTTCATCAAGTGACTAATTGATAAAAAACCTTTCCGAAAGTCGTCCCCACACGCTACCCCGGTGTGGATAAATGGACACACAAATGGCAAAGTTTCATTCGACCTGAGAATTTTTCGGCTCTATATTTTTCTCTACCGCCGTGCACGAGATGAATTTTTAAACACAAATTAAGCTCAAGAAAACACGTTTTAAAGTTCCTTGATTCGTACGTGTCCTCTAGGACATATTATTGGATCTTCTAATACGTAGTAATTAAGAAACTTAAATATATTGAATTGACTGTAAAAAAATGTTATTGAGTCAAATCTTTGATTAAGTTAATTATAGTAATGTAAGTAATGTATTTAGGTATCTTAAGATATAACGATCTTTACAGGTCCTTTATTAATAGTTTTGAAGCATATAAATCATTTAATTTTGTTAGTTAATTGTTTTGACGCTTCTTCCAAAACAGTTTAAAAATATACAACAGTAATTATTTAAAAAAAATAAGTTTATTACATATCTCTTATTGATATTCTATCTCATTGGTGTGCAACAAAGACTGTGTGTTGTACTGAATGTCTCGTTATACGTCGTTGAGTTGATTTCGTAATCGGCGGTGCCTCAGTAGAACAGATAGATAGTCTTAAGTCAGATCTTAAGGCGTTAAGTGCAATATGACTACAACTGAGTGTCCCCGTGCGTAAGTGTGGGGATCCGCACACTACCCGCTCGGCTTGCGAGAGCTCCGCGAAGGACGCGACGACCTGGCGCGCTCCGCATAGCGCTGTCTGCGAGGTGCGTTCTCGCAGGACACGCTTAGGCCGTTCGCGTCCCTGAGCCCTCACGCCAAAGGTGAGTCCTCCTCGCTCAGCCGTGTCGGTACGAGGCCGACGAAACGCTGGCGCCGCCGAACCGTCCGGCCCGTCGGCGATAAACAGCTAGCAGGCGACTGACAGGCCCGACCCCCCGCAGACTCGTCGACGCTGGGCGGCGTGCAGTGGCAGCAGCCCACGGGCTCCATCCTGTGGATGGCGCCCGAGGTCATCCGCATGGACGAGCCCGTGCCCTACACCTTCCGCTCCGACGTGTACGCGTACGGCATCGTGCTGTTCGAGCTCATGGCCGGCGAGCTGCCCTACTCGCACCTCAACAACAAGGACCAGGTCACTCATTTACTTATTTAGCTGGCAGCGATACATTCGAGTGAAGACATTTTAATGTCTCCAATACTATATTCGTGCTGGTACATTCGGCGATCAGTATGGGAGGCAATTCGTACACGGCGTATCCCCCGGTGTACTCAGTCACTATACTAAGAACAGAGCGTATGTTATTATGAACACGCGCTGAGATCGAAATCGTACAACGGAACATAAACTTATTTGCTGGAGCGCCAACTAGCGGCGACCGGCGAGTAACAAACGACAAAGTATAAAGTATGAAAATATTAGCTATTGGCTTTATGAAACGTTAATGTTATGGTAACTTTATTTACTAGCGGTGTTTTAATATCGATCCCAATATCCCACATATTAATGGTTAAGGCAAACATAAATCTTACGAGACGCATTCCCCCACCGCATGAGACTACGTAAACGACTCCACTCGGAGTACTGTTAAGTTGTAACACGCCGTAAGTATAAGTCGGGGCGTCCCCGCGCAGATCCTGTGGTCGGTGGGGCGCGGCCTGCTGCGGCCGGACGCGCGGCGCCTGCGCGGGGACGCCCCGCAGGCGCTCAAGCGGCTGTTCGAGGACTGCATCAAGTTCGACCGCGAGCAGCGCCCGCTGTTCCGCCAGATCCTGGCGTCGCTGGAGTCCATGCTGCGCGCCATGCCCAAGATCACGCGCAGCGCGTCCGAGCCCAGCCTCAACCGCCAGCTGCACGCCTCGGACGACTACCTCAGCTACAGCTGCGCCTCGCCCAAGACGCCCGTCAACTTCCAGTTCAACACGGATACGAGCTTTCCCGCCTTCTACGGGTAACTTGTATCCGAAATATGAATATACGGACTTACGTCCGCCCGACGATGCGTTAGTTTCCTTTTACCGTTCGCGATATTGCTGGAAGACATTTAAAATGTCGACGATATCGGTATAATGCACTTAACTAAGATTACCTTACTTTGCTTTCTAGTCAATCTAATCTATAGTCATTTTGATGTCAATAATGATTACTATAGAGCATGAATGAATTTACTTACCTTCTTTTAGCATCACACCGCATATTCCAGCCGCAGGAGAAGTAATGAAAAACAATCAACTTTGATGTTCAATTGAGGCGATATCTTATCTCTCTATCTATCTTTGATATTCATTATTGACTCCCGAAAAAGTGCTGCATTACAATACACAGTACATTCGGTTACTCATAATAATACATGTTTCCAAAACAAATAATCTTATTTGAAGTGAAATAAATGAAAGTGTAATATAATTAGAAATAATGAAACAAGTGTTCCTCCCCGCAGCATCCCAGTGCCTCCCCAGCGCCACGCCTAGAGCCGCCCGCCGCGCGCGCACGCACGATCTCAACGCATTCGTTTATATTATTTATTTATACAATATTTATATACACCGAGATCTCATCCGTTGCTTGCTTATATGTATCATATGAAATAAAATCGAAATTATAAAGATATTTGTAAAGTTGTCACTGATCACTTGAAACTATGGCTTCGTTTATATCAATTTTATCGGATAAGACGAAACCGGCGGATCTAGCGAGAAGCGAGTAGGTTCGAGTGGCCAGTCACAAGTTCCATGCGTCTGTATCGTAAGTACTACTAACTTTATCTAATCACGACCGTACTGACGGACACGGCTAGATTGTAAAATTGTAAATATTAAACGAGCAATTATTAACGTATGAATAATACATGAACGCTTAAACTGCTTACTGTAAGGAGTGGGTTCGAGGCTGAACAAATCGTTTTTGTCTATAGATTAAGAGTTATCGATAATTATGTCAAGGTAATTCGATTTAAAATACGAGACGAATTAGTGCCTTCCCAAGTTCAATAGTCGAAATGTCATTCATTTAATGGTATAAGGATATAAGTATGTTCAGCTAATTATAATTGCGAATTGAATATCTGAAAATTTTATATATTTTTTCATGGCGTCACATGTAATCGATATATTTAATATTGTTGGAAAACGCGCAGTTTCGTTTTAAATGTAAATGGCACTGGGACTGATGTATTGCGTACTAGACTACGCCGGTAGTGGTTGTCAGAGGGATATTGGAACGTCGAGATTAATTTTATTATATAGCAATAGGGAATGTATGCATAATAACTGAATTAAAGTATTATTTGTAAAATATAATGCGACTGGCAACACCGATGTAATTTATTCGTAATCGTATCAAATGTAAATAAATTATTGTAATTATCTAGCTTTATGTCGGTATAAGAGCCTTGTTTATACATAAATTTAAAGCATAATTATTATTGTAAGAACACAATAAATTATTGTTTCAATTTATATATGGGTTTTTCTTTTGCATTGTTCTTTATTCACTAAAATCTAAATCATAATGGAAATAAGGTAAGTCAATTAATTAATTGGTCCTAATTTTCTGGAGCTTATTCCAAAATGTTGCTCTAGTAACCAACATTAGAGGCAAACGGTTTTCTTAAGATAAATTCCTAAAAAACCAAATTAATTACAAAATGAGCACGTGAGAGCGCATGGCTGTGAAGTTGCCATCTTCGTTTAACAGAGCCTTAATTCGTAGAAGGTCTGTGTGCACTATCTCATATCAACGACGTAATGGTAATGTGCGGTATTTTGTATTAATTTGTGACTTATAATGAGCGTTGAGTTATAATAATTATTTAACAACTTTTAAGTATACACATTTTTATTGAACGCAAACATGTCAATCTGATTAGGTGATGGGGTTCGTATTAGTTGCTTTAAAGTACTATACAGGGTTATTTGTGACGACCCAGCAACCTCGCAGGACTGGATAGCTAACACCATAAGCAACAACTTTTGTTCTACGAGTTCGGACATAACTCAATACATAACAAAAAAAAAGATTTTACAAGTTTTTGTCTTACAGTCAATGATATTATAAGTAAAAAGGTGTAGAGAGGTTACGTACATAACATTCAATCTACGAAAATGACACTGTAACGCACACATAAATAACTTAATATTGCAATATCAAACTACATTACGATTAGTCGCTAAAGTAGTGCGGCATGATCTAAGTATCATGAGTGAAAAAGAAACGAATATAGTTTGCGACAGTGCGTCGTCTCGTGTAAAAGAAATGACATAGAATAAATTAATCAGATATAACGTTTTATCTTACCCCGATTTATGCCTATAAATGCGATTTACTCATAAATTCATTTTTGTAAAAGTGCTAAGAATGCATTGAGAATAGGTAAATAAAAATCATCAATAATTTTATAAAAAATTAATATCAAATAAAGTGATGTAATTAATTTGATCTAATAATATTAGTAGCCTTCAAATAAATTTAATTTATTTCTTATTTGTAAAAAAAGTTTAGTCGACTGTAAATGCAAATCTGGTTTTCTGGGATTTCTTATTTGTATCGAGTCTTTGAAACATCTTTATAAATCATTAGTTGTAAATCATCCCTTACTGAGATACATTTCGACATACAGATTGAGTCAAGACCATATTGAAATCTTATTTGGTATTATTCGAAAGCATGGAGACTACAATAATAACCCGAATGTGATACAATTCAAGGGAATATATAAAAAGATTTTAAGTCACTTGGAATTACGTAGTGGTTTCAGTGGCAATTGCATACCATTAGAAAGTATCCCTATTCTGAATTGTTCTTCCGCTGTCACAAATATCAATTGGACATCTGGCAAACGAGCATCAAATGATTATTTTGAATTTGATTCTTCGGCAGAACCTGAAAAAAGCCCCGAAATGCAAAGTGACAAGATTTCACACAAAAATGTTGCTACATTTGCACAAGTGCTCAACAACGAATCTTTACCGGATCATTTCAAACAGATAGTGGGTTATATTTCGGGCTAGATTGCAAGGAAAATGGTTAATGTTTTGAAATGTGAAGTATGCATAAAATCTCTATTTACGTTCAAAAAACTGTGGTTTCAAAAGCTAATTTCCATTAAAGATATGGGTGATATGGCTATTCAAGTGAAAGCTTGTTCACTATTTAAATAATAATAATAATATTTAAGAAATATTCTTCTTTACTTAAAAAAATATTGATTTATATTATACAATTGCTTTGTCCGTTCATTGTTGGAATATGGTTCTGTAGTCTGGAATCCGCAATACAAAATTTATATTGATACAATAGAAAAAATTCAACATAAATTTATTAAATATCTTAATTTTAAATGTTTCACATTGGATGTAAATCCGCCTAAAATGACTTCTCTATTGGATCGTCGAATACTGCGAGATCAAAGTTTTTTATATAAAGTAATACATAATTTAAATGACAGTCCTTTTCTTTTGAGCAAAATTTGTTTTAGATGTACAAAACTGAACACACGCAATAATGCCTTATTTATTTACCCTCTACTCGAACAAAGTATGCTCGAAATGAATTTATTTATCGCTCTTGTAAGAATTACAATAGGAAGTTTAATGACTTGGACATGTTTTCTTCTTCGCTCAATACATTTAAAAGAAAAGTTAGTATGCATTTGTGAATTTAGTCATTGTGTTATATATATGTTTTTTCTTTTTGAGTCTTTATAATTAATATTAATAATTTACTGAATTGCTTGTTTACTGCTATACATGAATTAGTTTTAGGTGGAAACTTGATTGGTGTGTGTACGGGTTAATTGTTGTATAATGTATGTGGTGTTTACTGTATGTTTCCCAAATAAAAATAAAATAAAAATAAATAAATATTTTGATTTCAATTTAGTAAAACAATGTAATTAATAATTTAATATTATTTATCATTTATACTAACCACTACTAAATAACCATGATAACAATGTCCATTATAAATAATGTACCACCACTGTTTGTTTAACATTATTTTATTCTATGATCGGTACTGTCGTCTATCTCTATTGCACTCGTCCATTGGTATACTTTTGTTGCATTCATTCTTTTCTGACGCCATATTTTACGAATATAATGTTTGATTTGTGAAAATATTAAGATAAATAGTAAACTTACGAATGATATGTGATTCCTTGAGTTTTAGAAGTTTTGCTTGTATAATTTGTGCAATATCTCATAACACACGACGGCATTTCAGTTTATTTTTGGGTCAATTTTAATTTTAATTGCACACGCTACGTGACATGTATCCATTGACATTGGTGACATAGGACTGAGGTGAAGTGTGGCTAGTTAGCCACATTTCAAAGTACTGCTCACGGAGCGCTTGTAACCTATCTACACCTTTTTATAATATAATTGCTTACAGTCGTGACTATATTTCATTCATAAACGAAAGAACGACGCGACGCGTCGATCTTTGCGATGCGCGTAGACTTATAAACGTTCAAGCGGGAAATAAAATTAATACTTATTTTTGTATGAAAATAAAATCTAACAAATTATCAAAAGTCGCAGAACAATAGTTGTTGCTTATGGTGTTAGCTATCTAGTCCTGCGAGGTGGCCGGGTCGTTACAAATAACCCTGTATATCTTAAAAACCTATTTGTGATTTTTATTCTGTTTTTATTTTCCTTTTTAAAATTTTTATATACTTTAATTATCTGTTAAATTACTTATTCTTATTAGGTTCACTCCATGTTTCAATGTAACAGTGGAAACTTTGTTGGCTTATATTATTCGATGACGTGGTTGGTAGATACTTGCTGTAGCGACATCTATCTCGCCACATACGAAAACTAAAAACTGACGTACCCTACATGGCGATATTAAAGTTATCCGTCGGGCAGTAGCCCACCAGACCAACACCCGTCTGGTCGGAGGATCCTCCCTTTTCAATGGTGGACGAGGAACTTTACACCCGGTTCCTCCCTATCTCCAAACTTGCCTTTCGCGTCGCAAGTCGTGGGTTCGATTCCCACCCAGGGCAGACATTTGTCTGCATGAACATGTCTGTTTGTCCTGAGTCTCGGTGTAATTATCTAAATAAATATGTATATACAAAAAAAAGTAGTATTTTATGTAGTAATTTGATGGCAGTCCACATTTTAAATATAAAAATAAAGTAAAATCTCATTTATAAATAAATTGATATTATGTAACAATATTTATTAATTTAAACATGTTATGAATATATTGGAACTAAACATCATCGTTTCCGTGGTGTAGCGGTTATCACATCTGCCTAACACGCAGAAGGCCCCCGGTTCGATCCCGGGCGGAAACATATCTTTTTTTCTTCTTAAATAAGAAACATATATTTATTAACGATTTTTATTTTTGCCAACATTAACTTAGAACAATCGGTACATTATTTTTTTTTAAATAAATGAAACAACTTTATTAATGGTTAAGAAAAATATTATATTCGAATTTCGAACCTACTTGTAGCAATTTTAACATACCTAGCTGTATAAAATTACTTTATAAAATAGTTTTAAAATTAAAACGTTAAATGGTCAGGATTTAAGATAAAATCATGAAATAAATCTCGGCGTAATATATCAATCACTTGAATCATCACTGGCACCTTCGTTTTCATTTTTCTTCTCTATCTTCAACTTTTTATTTTTATTGCGCAATTCAAATTTCGCAGCAAATATTTTTTTCCCGCCAATTTTGACATCTTCCGCCATTTTAATAGCTCGTTCCACAGCTTCGGGACCATCGAACTCAATAAAAGCTGTACCTGTAAATTAAAAGTAATGTTTCATTAAACATATTAAGGTCCTCCAGACCGATTTCGGCCACGGCGGCCAATCTCAAGAGAGATTAGCCAACTGCGCAGGAGATATTATAGTGCACAAGTGTGTGCGCAAACACAGGTGCACTCTTTTCCTTAGCTTTCATAATCCGATGGGACGGCAATCCGACACGACCGGAAAGAGTTCAGGCGCAGGACCAACGGCTTAACGTGCTTTCCGAGGCACGGGAGTGTACACACTTCCAACTTCCAGAGTCCGGGCTGCTACTGAGAAATTTCTGACAGAAAAACCCATTAACTATTTATTGGCCCGACCTGGGAATTGAACCCAGGACCACCGGGTCTGTGGCCTTATATCTAGCCACTAGACCAACGAGGTAGTCGTAAAACATATTAACCTAAATAATATAATACATTTTTTTATTTAGAGTTCTTACTATATTATCTCTCTCGTGTAATATTTCGATCATATTATGTATTGAATAATAATGTGTTAACGTACTAGAACAGACACCGCAAACCAGATGTTTGCGCCATGCTTTGATGCCGATCGGCATCAGCTTATTTAGTCACTCGCTTACTCTCGTCGCGACCGTACGTACCGAAAATGTGACAAACGTGATTCAAAAATCCCGTCTTGCGTGTTAAAAACATGTAAAAAATCAATCAACTGCGAAGAAAAGAGATAGTGGCGTGACTCATCAAAGGTAAGTACATAAAAAAACATCAACTAAAACCAACCAAAACAAATTTTTGCTCATTATTTTATATTGTACCCGACATTTTAAATAGCGTATTTAGTATTTATTTGAACGTTTTAGTTGTCACCGACTGTTCATCATAAATTTTAGGACGCGCACCGGCTTATGTATTCCGTTTTTTTTTTTTTTTTTTTAGTGTTTTATCATTTGATACGATATTTTTACTGATACTATTTTTTATATTTTGTAATAGTTTGATAAAAAATAACTCGAGTTGAAATTCTAACTAGTTACATAATTATAACACTCTCATATATAATGATACATTGCAATTTTTTTATAAATAAATATAATTTTTTGAAATATTTATACATATAATTACTTATTTCGTTCATTTCCTAGTTATATTGGTCAGTAAAACAACAACTGAGGCAATAAATTTATTGTCGTAAAAATTCAAATTATTCTTATTTTCATTGATAACGTAAAACTAAACAAAGTATTTATAAATAGTGTTTTGAACACTAAATAATAAAAATGACCAAATCCCATTTATGCATAAAACGAAACACGCGTGATGGCCCACCTAACAAACCCATTAGACAGTAAATTACTGACTCTCAACTCAGCGGGAAATATAGTACTAAAGTGGAAATGCGTAGAACGAAGTACATAATCCTTGTTATTGTGATCTAAGAACAGTAGTGGCATCACACTAAAGAACACACTTCCAATTGGTAGACTGCCACGCTTGTATATATAATAAGCTGCGTTAAAAACTTCAATACCGCGATTCAGGGATTATACATTTTTATAACATTTTTCTTTAGAAGTTTAATTATTTTATGTATTTATTCACATATTTTTTTATATTGAGTAATTAAAAAAATAAAACATTTATTTTTACAGTAATAATAATATTGTTTTTATTATGTTAGCATAAAATGTTTGTCTTAGTTTTTGTCACGTCAAAGCGCCATATAGTGAGAATATACGAAACGTTTTCATGCGCAGGTATCTTACTTATTTATCTACACAGGAAAATCTCGCGACAAGCTTTTATATCATATAAATTGTGTAATGACGTAATATAATGAATTTATTAAAAGTACAATTTAAACACTAATAATCACGCTGTAGCAGTACATCGCTACCATAACGCATGTCGCAATATATGACGTCATCATTTGAAACAATGGTCAATGAATAGTTCAAAAGAACTGTTTATCTGAAACAAAACACTCGCACTCGATAATCGATATACAACTCTGTAACAAGACGCTCGCTACGACATTTATTTGTAACAAGACGCTCGCATTCAATAATGTTTATATAATGTTTTTCTTGTATTCCTATTGATCTATTTTTATTTCACTTTTTGTATATAGTACTTGTTCCGTTTTTTAATAAAGCATTCCACATTCGTCTTTCGTCAATTTTTTTTTTTTATTATTCCACATTACGACATCATGAAGTTTATTTATACCAAACTACTCACCTCAACGCTATAAATATGTATTTGACAACATTTCAAAATCAGTGACAATAAAGTTAAAATTTAGTTTAGGAAAAAAAGGTGCGACGACCCCACTCTGCATACGTATATGTGTGCGTGCCGTGCCCGAGCCTCGATCGTTGCGACAGTAGCGCTAAAAACGTAAAACTTCGTGCGGCGGAACGTCAAAGAAGACCCTTAAATTTATTTAAGTATGTTTACCAATACCCGATTCAATAGGCAGAAAATAAAAATTGTCGCGTCTATGACGGTGACGTCGCATCTATCACAGAATTTGTTCGCGCCGTCTGTTTTAGTATGTTAGTATATATTTATTCAATGATATTATGTCACTTTCCGAAGAACGAAGCAATAGATATTTAACTTTAGTATTTAAATATTCTTAGGATTTAGGATAGGTAGAACTTACACATAGACTTTTTCCCTTTCAGCAATCTTCGAACATTTCTTATCCGACCCGCACTGGTGAAGACCGAGCTAAGAGCTGGTTCTGATAAATCTGCATACGACCTCACAACTAACGTTGTCTTAGATGGTGGAAGGGGTCGCTTTACACGTATGCGGTTGCCTTCCAGTAGTGTATTGTCTTCCTCTAAGGCCTGATTTAGGTATAGATAAAATGTTTAATTATCAAGTATTTGATTAATAATGTAAGAATGTTATCTATTAATAATGTAATTTCATTGTCTAATGCATATCATATGCAGTAGGTATTTAATATTATAATTAAAGCATGTTTATGTCCAAATACTTAGATTTTTATTGTAGACGATTAGGACATGCTCACACAGCAGGTGATAAGCAACAAATGAAAAAAATTAAAGATATAATTTTGTCTACATAGCAATGTAGAATCAAGAGGTACAAATGTCCACAATATGATAGAATAATTATTACAAATGTAATAAAATTAATTTTAAAATTTAGGCATTATTAATTCAGTTATAATATTGGTATAACCTTATTTGCGGCATCCTCGCTTTCAAAGTTTATAGTTGTTGTGAACACTTCAGGCTGTTCAATAGAGTACACTTCTGCAATCCTGAAATTTAGCGTATTATATATTATAATATATAAATAATATTTTAAGAAATATAATTGTATTATTACTATGTATATGCGAGATAAGTATAATTACTTATAAATAAAATTCTTACAAGAAGTTATTAAGAATGTGAAAGTGAGTTTATTTCTTTGTTACACATATCAACATTAAATTTAGCATAAAAATGTTTAGGGGTAGATATAAAGAGGGTTGCAACAAATCCCTCACCCTACAATACGTGGGTATAAGCACAGAAGGAAACTAGTTAACTGTATTATGTATTTCAATAAAATGATAAATGGAGTGCCAGATGATAGTGTTACATACCCAACTAGTTTTATTGGACCAAATGTAGTAAAATGTTCAGTAAGCAGCTTTTTATAGTTGCACATTATTTTTAAGGGTAGGTTCTCAACAACAATAGACGTTGCAAGTTTGTCATCGTTGACACTACCTTTCCTATCTTTGTTCCATTTACGTTTCATCCATTTTACCTTTTCTTTCTCTTCCAGACCCTTTGTTTCACCTGTATCTGTGGTTGCATTGTCGGAAGAATTTTGTTGCTTATTTTTTTTTGGCTTTTTGTGCTTTTTCTTTTTCTTATCTACAACTGTCATTTCGTCAAGAAGATTTGTCAAAGTATGTGCGTTATCTCCAATACTTAAATTTTCCAAGTCTTGTGCTATGACATCTGGTTTTACATCTTTTTTAGAGGTCTTTGTGGCTGGTTCACTTTCAGCATCTGTTTTATCATTTATTAGTTTAGCTTGACGTTTTTTCTTCTTCTTTTTTTTTTCTTTATCTTCATCTATTTGAGTTCCATTTACTGTTTCTTGGTCAGCAGAATTTTCCAAATGTTTTGTTTTTTTTTGTCTTTTGTTTTTCTTTATCACCAGTTTATCTTGCTTCTCATTAGTTGGGATATCCATCACCTCCAATTTTTCTCTCTTCTCTGAATTAGGACTTTCTTTTGATGTATCTTTTTTATCATCTGATGCGACAATTTCGACTTTGAAATTATTAGTATTGACTTTGTTTTCTTTTCCATCCTGAGATTTTTTTTTCGGCTTTTTGGTTTTGAGTGAATCAAAGTTACTTTTGCTATTCTGTGCCATTTTACCATCCATTACTGATAGCTCTGACTTGGATCTTTTAATAGCAACTGTTTCATTATCATCCAACATAAAGCTTACTGACTTGTTCCTCTTCTTGGGTTTGTTTTTAGTAACACTAGCTTTTGTTGTAACAAAAGGATTATCCATAGTTGATGAATTTTTCATTATAGATTTAACATTTTCGTTTAAATCTTTTTTTCCTCTAGCATTAGGGGTGGATGTCACCTTGGAACCATCTTCTGTACTAGAACTATGGGGCAAGTTATTACCGTCTAAATTTATTTTGGAAATGTTTATACCATCGACTTTCAACTTTTTATTTTTTTTATTTGGTGAACGCTCTCGTGTAAATACGCGTGATTTAATCTTGGGTGCAGTTTCTTTGATACCGGCATCTTCTGATTTGTGCTTATTAACTAATTTAACATTAGTCTCCGAAGCAGGCTTATAATAGTTTATAAAGTCATATGTTTTATCTGGTTTTACCTTCTCGGTCGCTTGTTTCGGTAATTCAAATGACTTTGATTTCATGTTATTGTTATAAAATACCTTACTAAATCACATTAGTATTTATATAAAAAATTATATATAATATTCGGAAGACTATTTTTTTTATAACCAATTCTAAAAACGTGTGAATTCTGAATCTAGTATATTATGTCTACTCAGTACTCAATAGTTCACTACGCGACTTGGTAAGTTGGTTTTGACTTAGAGGTTATGTTTTAAGGTGTAAATTGTCAAAAATGACGTTGTCAGTCAAAAGTGAAAACCACGCTTTTTGCCTTTGCTTAATATTTAAATGTCTGCATTAAAATAACTAAACATTAATTCTTAAAATAAAATGCTTTCATAATAACAGTAACAAGAAATTGTTGATTCTGCTTTGAATAAATAACATCAGCTGTATCTTTTTATATTCATTTGATAAATAAATTTCAAAACAAAAAGGTTTAATAATTCTTGGAAATACTTATTTGTATAGTTAAATTAATTTGTACCTATATTTAATAAGTACATATTTTGATTTTGAATCTGATGTATTAAAATGTAATCGATTTAAGAACGTAATTTGTACTACATTGCTTAGGATTAATTTAATATCTTGTTTAATTTGATTTAAATATCTCAGAATTGTGAGAATATTAAACAAAACAAATTATTATTTATTCTGTGCACTTTCCGCGTACTGGTTTATTTATTATAATGATCTATGTATATCTTCTTGTAATTAAAATTAACTTTTATCATTAAGCACATGAATACATTCTGTTGTTATTCAAAATAAGTAATACTTAATTCATAAATTTATTTTTATCACAAAATAATTGTCTGTTTTTCACTTTTTGTCTAGAGCATAGTTAACTAAAGTGATCAATAACTCCCTAGATCCTGTTTGATGTTCTACAGTTGTTAAGTATTACATATTATTGTTTTCATTTTATGTTTAATATTTTAATGAATGTGAAAATTATCCATGGATTTGCTTTGGAACCAAGAGAATTAAATCAAAATTAACCAAACAAATTAATAACAAAGAAGAGCATATTATCTCACCTCACCTGAAGGGCATGTAGCAGCTAAGGATTGTTAAAAATATTTATCAGCTATATAATAATGAGAAAAAAGTTTTTTTATAACATATTAAAAAGATCCAATTAAAATAAAAACATTGGAAATGAATGTTTTCCGTTTTAATGCGATATTTCACTTTCTTAAACTGGCTACATTTAAGCACATACACAAGCGTTCTACTATGGTCCTACTGGCAATGGCAACATTATTAATTAATGGCTGCGCTTGCGTGATGCCGGGTGCGTGTTATTTTAAGTTGTAAAGTGGCGTCGTTTTACTGTGTAATTGATATTTATTTGATAATAAATTAATTTAATATAAAAAGGTAAGTTACATGAAATAACTATTGCCCGAAGTTTTAGGATTAACTTCTAATATCTCATAACAGTGATTTCATACGGGTGTAAGGTTTCGTGAATTTTCCATTGAACGCCATGCTTCATGGCGCGCTTGATTGATATCGATAATTTCACCGTTATACATTTACGTCCTTAATTTTCGTGTTAACAACTATAATAATAAGTGAATTTAGTTTAAAGGTATATTTGCTCTTTTTTCGCGGGTTAAGAGTTTGTCCTTGATGCAAGATAGGCGGCAAACGTTTTTTTGTTGTATATGTCACTAGTTATGTTTCTATATGGCGGGAAATGGCTGTCCACTGGTAGAAAAATTAAGATTAGTTTTCGTAATTTTTAGTTAAGAAGCAAGAATGGTGGCTCAAAAGAAAGGTCGTGGTGCGAAAAACCAGGGTGCCAAAGCCAAAGCGAATCAGCCCACTCAGGAAGTACCTGAGACTGAAGTCGCCGAGCCTGTAGAGACCGACGAGAACAATGGAGAAGCGCAACCAGAAGCCGAGCAGGTAGAAGGGACAGGTGCGGAGGAATCCACCGAAGAACAAACCGAAGGAGAACAGAATCAAGATGATGCAAAACCTGAAGAACAAAAAGAAGACAAAGTTGAGGCTGGTAAACTGCTAGTGGAGAATCTCCCGTCAAGCTATCTCTTTGATTATCAAGAAAAACTCAAGGAGCTGTTCACCAAGCATGGCGACGTCGTCAGCGTCAAGTGAGAATCTTAAAAATTAATGAACCTAATAAAATTAACATGTCGTTCTGATAACATTCAAATATCAGTTCCTGAATTTTTGGTCAAATTTGCTTTACTCTTTCATTACAACTTTTATTAAGAATACTATAAATATTATACTGTTCTCTGGCTGAAGAGATGCCATGAACATATTGGTTATATTATTATAATGGAGTATTAACGAGGGAAATTTTTCTTTCTTTCTAGACGTGGTCCAATCATTGTTACTGAACTGACCACGACTCCGACATTATCGGCTATAGTCGAATTCAAAAACAAAGATTCTCTGGAAAAGGTAAACAAATGATTATTAACATTATTATTATTTAGATGACCTTAATATTGCCTTCGATGGTTGAAACCTATGACGGCAATGCTTTAATATAAGGCTAGAATTATTTTTCCAAATTCCTTGAAATCCTAATGTAAAGTATGAATGACTATTTGAATGTTTCTCTAATGGCTGATCTGCTACTTTCAGGTATATTTTTATTGAAATAGCTCTTTTTTCGTAATAAAAATTAAACTATCAAAAGATGATAATTAAAATATCTTACAAGTAGGAAATCAGTCAATATATGTATTTTGTTCTGTATTCATTTTGCACAAGTTATTTTTATTTTATTTATTTTTTAACTAGCAACATTAACATGTTTTCTATCTCAAAATTTTGTTTAAAAATATATGTCTATAATATTATTATATGTATATATTTTTTAATGTTGTTAGTTATTTACTATTTGTATAAGTTTAGTTGCATATATAAATTTCACAAGTTTCATGGTTTATTTGAAACAATTATAATATCACCGAGTAAACATTGCTAGCTACCTAATGTTTCTTTCAAGTTCACTTCCATGTTTAACATACACTTGACACATGATTTATTAGTATTTTTTATGAACTTCACACTATTTCAATGTTTTACTGAAGTATGTACTAAATGAAATCACTCAAAACAATATACAACACAAATATTTATTTCAATGGTCATATATTATTGGGTTAATAATAAATATAATTGAAAAAATATATTTAATACTTAATTATTTTTTGAAAACGAAAGAGGTGTTATTACATTATACAAAATATACAAAAAAAATTACATGTTATATTGTATCGAGACATGAAGCAAACATTTCAATGAAAATATTAACATATAATACAATGAAACATAGTAAGTATGGAATCCCATCATCTTAAAAACATCTTCCGTATCACCCCTCCCCTCCACCGAGCGCACTAACCGGCCGGCCCTCAGGCGCTGGCGGAGAACGGCACGGTTCTGGACGGCAGCGCCATCTCCGTGGCGGCGGAGTCTCGCGCCGAGACCGCGGTGCTGGTGGGCGTGCCCTACGAGGCTAGCACGGACTACGTGCGCCTGCTGTTCGCGCAGTGCGGAGACATCGCGCACGTGCACGAGTTCAGCAAGACCAAGTATAAGATTTGTAAGTATTATCTGATACCTAAAATTGTAATTCCAGCAAATATTTTTTAGTTTTTTTCTTTTTCTGTATTTTCAATTAACGACCAATTAACAACCTGGAAATTCTTGAGGTGGTCTAGGTTATTTAAAAATTATGTCTTACAGATTCATCAAAAATCAAGTTGAGTTTTTAAATATGTTCCTTAAACCTTAACCTTATATTCTTGTACTAAAATACAGCATCATATTTCTGTTTGGTATTATCCTAAGTTTTTAAAGCTTAACATGCTTATATTATTATTAGAAATAATTTCATGTTTGTTTAACATAACAAAATATTGTTGTCTAAAAAGAACAAAGTACATTTAAAAAATATATATATGTTGTTGATTTTCTGTAATGAATGAAACTTTCTGTACAGTGAGAGTAACTTTCCAAGAGAAAGAGGCAGTAGAGAAGGCTCTGAAGCTAGACCGAGAGTTGCGCATCAACGGCTTCCTCGTCACCGTCTCCAAGTACCGGGATGAGGACGAGCAGAAAGCGCATTCCGCCAACACCAATAAGGTACATATTACAATATTAAAACTAATTTTGGTGTTCCTTCCTAAGTGCGTTTAGAACGAAGTGTACATATTAATCTTAAGACAAGAGTAAATTAAAAAAAATCTTCTATAGCATTAAACATTATAACAATCGGTGTGTTACTAATGAGGTTCATGGTTTATCAGAACAAGCGGCAACACGCACAACAGAACCGCAACACCAACGTCGGAAACAACGCGGGCGGGGGAGCGGGCGCCGCCGCGCGCGCCAACTTCCGCCCACGCGGGGCCGCCTTCAACGCCAGGGGGAACTTCAGAGGTTCGTATTACATGTCTTTATATGTCACTTCGATCACAATGCCCTTATAAAAAACAATGTTGAACAATTTGTATGTTACGTTTAGCAGAAGTAATTTTTATATGTAGTAAGATCATTTAATTATGTTCGACTAGCTTTATTGTCCATTTTATTAAAATTGGTCCAAATAATAATATAACGTGTGTTGTCGAGCAGGAGGACGCGGGCGCGGCTTCGCAGCTCGCGGCGGCGCCTTCCCGCGCGGCGGGTTCGCGCCCGTCAACACGTACCTGCCGCCCGCACACCAGCCCTTCATGGGCCGACCGGTACCTGCCCCCATACTCTAACACTACTGCACTACCGCGACTCCGCCCGCATCGCTCGCTTTGCCGGCGGTGTCGCGTTTTCATTATATTATTACCATTGAATAAACTTCACTAGTAACACGATCGTGAAAGTGAACGAGCTTGATATTGTGTGCCCTTAATAATTTTACAAGTTTGTAAAGCAAACATCTCAATATTCAGCTGTTTGATTATATTTCCATTACGTTCACCTCGAGTACCACAGTTCCATTTTTATAAAATATAACTTCTCATTTGTTTATCATTACAAAAGAAACGAATGCATAGAAATATTAAAAAATATATATAATTAGAAAAGAAATATGCATATTACATTCTGTGCATTCTTTTCAGAACTACCTGTAGAACATAAATCAAGAACAAACAGGTAACTTGAGAACATAACATTCATACAAGGTACCTTAACCACGCGATGTATACAATTTTATACGATAACACTCCTTGGGAATGAAACAATGGCATTAAGGCATTAATGGTATCAAGTAAAAATATAATTCCACTGAGTTTTTTATGCCGAGCTTCTAGGTCTTAGGACTGCTATCACAACCGGTGGTAATTAATTAACAATCAATAAGCAAGTGTAACACTTTTATGTTGAATAAGATTTTGATTTTTACTTGATAAAAGATACAATAGATCGAAAAACATGAATGTGGTTGACAATGGTATCGTTGAGTTCAATACGACGGATTAATTTTATAATTACATATAGAACATATTCTTGGCACATAAACGTTTTATAAGTGACCCATGTGCTATTACAATTACCACGGGTATTTTTACTTAATAATAGTACACTACTTTTTTCATTCAGCCTCAAAACATCAATTTTATAAAATAAATTACTAAAATCATACTTGAATACTTTTGTGAAACGTCAGGCAATATAAAAAACATGATTCCTGTTAAAACATTAATAAAATAATATATATATTGGATATATATATTGGATAATGTAAATTTTTCATATTAAAGTTTGGTATGATCTCGATAGCACTAAATGCCAGCCAATATGTTTGTCAGTGTACTCTGTGTTCAAAAAATAAAATTGCAGCTATTGTACATCTATATTTTTTTACCATAAAACATGTTTTGAAAGTTGTACCCAAACGCTTACTATAATTACTTAAGCCTATTTATGAAAGTAATGTTAATTGACCGTCAAGTTTATCAAATTAAAGCAATTTAAAGATTTCACGGTATAACATGTTTAATAGTATTTAACGTATAGATGATTCGTTATTAATGGCAGTAGAATATTTTTTCCACATTGGCTTACTTATTTCATCGAATGAAAGGTCACGTGATTCTTATTGTTTGTTTGTCTCTATAAGTCTATTTTGTATTATACATAAATACATACAGATCTTAAATTTTCTATGATTTTTTTTTCAAAAGTAATTTCAGATTCAGTAAGATTTTTTTCCATTCAATGTGACGATCATTAATATTATCGAAACGAGTTAAAAGTAAAACACCAGTAAATTTTATGTATATTTATACTTCTTCATAATATTTTTTTTTTTTAAAAGTCTACTTATTTATTAGTAAAGGTGTTTGTATTTTTGATGATCTTATTTTTTACATTACATGCTAAAATTTATGTCGTTACTATCAAGAGTTTTGAAAGTAAAGTTTTATACAATATCAGAATAACCGATCATCATTTGCATTTATAGTACAAGTTGGGAGTAGAGATGACCTAATTGACTTATAATTTTGGTAGAACGAGCATTATCGAATATAATAGGAACGCTATATTCTAGAGTCGTTACTCAACTTATATGAAATCGTCCTATATTACGAAACACTTATACGATCGTAGAATGGATGATATAATTTTTTTTGTTCTCTTACAGCAAGGCGGGTTCATGAACGATGGCCAGCGGCCGAACAAGCGACTCCGACAGATGTAAACTCTTTGTAAAGTATAATAATAACAAGTATTGTGCGTCGTTTTATGTCGTGTGTGTGTGAGTGTGCGCGTCCTACAGACAGTCAGGCGGTGACAGATCGCAGTATCAGATAAATCTAGCTAATTGTATTTACTAAGTACATGAAATAAAAATAATTGTAAACTATTGTCTTTTGACAGATAATAAATAATTACTAACATTTCGCCAATGTTTTATTTTTCTCCTTTAAATTATGTGCTATTTTATATAATCATATTTTATAAATGATGATCCACCGACCTTGGCATTGGAGCAGTGAGCGTGGTGAAATAAGCTACAAACATTATTTGCGGTTTTTTTTACTAAAATCTAACTATGATTTGGATTTGTCTTTTATTAGATTATGTTAAATATAGCTTATTAAATACGTTCTCGAAATATATATATATATAGTGGTGGTCGTATAAATAGAAACACTACCAACGGTCCTTGACATTATGTAAGATACTTCATCGCAATCGTTTTTATTTTGAAATTAAACAATAAATAGGACAACAATATGTTCAACGATTTATCATTTATTAGAAAAACAATATAAATCCCATTACACAAGTGCAGTTTCAATATTACATTACGGACAAACATTTAAATCAGTTTTAAGGTATGAACAATAATGGTCAACTAATTGGAAACAACAACAAAAAATATAAAAACAATTTTTTTTTAAGTATTAGTAATTAGTATTGTTATTTATCCCTTATTTTCAATTCCATGCTTCAACAAATGCTTCATATAGTTCGTTCTGACTGGTGTTACATTTGCTTGAGACTTTCTTTTTAACAATATACCAGAGATCTTCTATCTGGCTTAAATCCGGACTATTTGCTGGCCAGTCTAAAACGGATATACGCTGTTCGCTAAGGAAACATTTGACGCAATTGGCCGTGTGTTTAGGGTCATTGTCATGGTGAAAGATCCAGGTTTTAGGCAAATGATTGTCCGAATAGGGAATCATTGTGTGCTCTAACGCTGAAAGGTTTTCTGATAGTAAATTGTGATAAATAGTAGATTTGTATGGAATAAGGACGGGATATGTAAGAAGAAGCAATCAGATTCGAAGGAAAGCTAAAAACGATTACAGTTAATCGATAAGTATTATAATTATATATTGCAATATTATTTATTTAATTTTAGCTTTTATTATAATGATCTCTTTTTTAAAATTTATTTAGTATTGCTTTTATTTTATGTATAATTATAAAGAAAAAAAAATATAATTAGTTGAACAGTATTAATGTTTTATACGTAATTAAAAAAAGTTAAAATAATAATTTTAAATATTTATTTATTTTTATTATTTAAGATATTAAGCAATCGTGGTAAATATATTTTCCATAGCTGGTAACATTTTGACGACTGACGTGACGTCAAATGTATTGAGATTAGTAATAATTTGAATGACTTCAATTCGCTTGGGACTACACTCCTTCTAAGCGTTAAGTTAAGTTAGTGTTAAGCTCCTTCTATGCCTGACAACATTTTTATTATTATGACTTCTTTTGTTTACAAATTATTATTGTTTTGATGAATGTATTTACCTAAAATTATTAGTTGCCAAATAATACTTACGTGTGAAATGTGATTATCTTATCCTTATTTTTTTTATGAGTAGCGTTGTGACTTCCTTTTACTACACAGTAAGTCATTTTTTAATAAATTGCGCGAGATGTTTACTATGACACCTTATCGTGACGGCAAATGTATTGAACCTATTTGGGTGAAATTGAATGACTTCAATTCGCTTGGGCCTACATTCCTTATAAGCGTTATTATTCTATGCTTTCGCATTATTTTATTTTATTAAATAAATATTAAAATTGCATACCTCACTTATAGGCAGACTTAACATGCATAGGAAAAAATATATTAATTTACATTTTTTTGTGAGTAAACTTAAAAAAAGCACTAAACGCTATTTTAAAACCTTTTAACAATTAAATTGATTAAAGTAAATAAATTTATGGGCTTACTATGACATATAATGTTAGTGTAGATTTAGTCCAAGAATAAAATAAGTACTCTTATTATTTACATGTACAGTGACAGCCTGTGAATGTCCCACTGGTGGGCTTCTTTTTCTCTTTTGAGGAGCTTATTCCACTACGCTGCTCCAAAGCGGGTTCATGGAATACACATGTGACAGAATTTCAGTGAATTTTGACACATGCAGGTTTCCTCACGATGTTTTCCTTCACTGATAAGCGCGAGATGAATTATAATCACAAATTAAGCACATGAAATTCAGTGGTCCTTGCCCGGGTTTGAACCCACGATTATCGATTAAGATTCACGCGTTCTTACCACTGGGACATCTCTGCTTTTTTTTCTTTACTTGACTTGTTATTAATTATCAAAAGTAATAATAGTCCGCCAGACCGATTTCGGCCACGGCGGCCAATCTCATGAGAGATTAGCCAATTGCGCAGGAGATATTATAGTGTACAAGTGTGTGCGCAAACACAGGTCCACTCTCCCTTCCCTAGCTCTCAAAATCCGATGGGACGGCAATCCCACACGACCGGAAAGAGATCAGGCGCTGGACCAACGGCTTTACGTGCTTTCAGAAGCTTTGTACACACTTCAAACTTCTTATTAATAACTTTTTATTGGTCCGACCTGGGGATTAAACCCAGGACCACTGGGTGCAGACCCGGCCTCATATCGAGCCACTAGACCAACGAGGCAGTCATCAAAAGTAGTAAAGCATTGTCGTTATCAAAATCACAAACAATTTTATGTACTCTTAGCTAATATAAATGCAAAATGTTACTACTTACTAAAAACCTTAAGAAAACAAACTGACATCGAACACATCGTCCATTATTTCGCGAATCCGATCTTCCGACAAGCCTAATGCTAGTTTCGTAATAATTATGTTTACAAATGCATTATAAAACGGTTGTTAGCATTAGAAATTACGTTCTCCTTACATTGACTTTGAAGCTATAAGTGTATGCGTGCCGCATGAGGATAGGCGTTACTATTGTTTCTGAACGCAACGTGCGCGCACGCTCGTAAATAAATAATTATAAAAATATTATCGTAAAGATTATGACAAAATGAAGTTGAAAGTGATAGTAGTGCTTTTAACTTTTTTTAATTATGCTAATAGTGTCAAAGTACATACACGACAAAATGTCGGTGGTTTTAAAAAGGAGCCGTTGAAAATTTCTAAAAGTTTTCGTTCTCGCGGAGAAGTAATGGAGAATTTATTTATAATTTTTGATCCATCATTCTTGGCGTATGTTTGGCCAAAAATAAAAAACGGTGTGCATTTGAATATAGAACCTTCTTGTTGGGACGATGTTAGCGTGTTTTTAAAAGACTTGGCCGAGGGTCGATCCTGGGCTTACAGAGGTAAGTTTAAAATATTTTATTTTGAATTCTTTATAACTCAACCATACATTAAAAATATTTTTTTTATTATATTAACAAACAAATTATTATAATATTAAATAAAAATGAAACGTAAAATAATTAAGTCCTTATAAAATATTAGGAAATGTATACCATACATTTTATATCGTGATGGCAATCACACGCATCAGCGGGTAAAAGCAAGAGTTTTCATTCGTAATTAATGCAGTAATTATTGTCATATAATGTCAACGACTCGACATTTATACTTTGTGTGCTTAATTATTATACAATGAAATACGAAATTTGCTTGGCAAATTACTACATTATACAGCGTGATTCTAGTGTTAGGAAAAAATCTTATTAATTGCGTTCGAATTATGTCTGATTCAATATCTCGTGACATCGATTGTATCTTTTTTAAAGAAATAATAAGAGATGAATTATTTAATGAATATGCGTTTTTTGTGCGCATTATGAATTAATTTACATGACCTTTTTTAGACACGATAACTACATGACTGAGGTCTGTCGGTTTTTAATATAGGTTTCATTATTTAGAACATAGAATAATTATACAATTTACTTTAGTGTTGCGGCGCTAAAGTAAATTGTATAATTACGGCTTTCCTTTTAAGGAGATGCTATAGGCCAGTGCCAAAACATTTGTCGTAGAGCTTAACTCACAAATTTCAATAATATAACAGCGTTAAGTACCTACATAGGTTGTAGAACGAGAATATATTATAAATATATATTTTAAACAGAAATTAAGTACTTATATGAGAACTCCGTGGTATTTTCTGAAATTATGTACCCTCGCTCGATCTTCGGTTAAAATACAAATGTTCTATCGACTTAGCCATTTCGATTTCATGAGAGCTAAAACGAGAATAAAGAAGCCATAACTACCTACTAGTCCTCGTAATGTACAAAAATAATTACTTTATAATCCTGAAATGATCCTGGTCTGGGGACTGCCTGAGTTACTAAGTCGTAGTTTCCATTCGAGAACTCGTTCTCCTTCAAGTTATCAGCCCTTAAAACGACTACTCGTTATTTAAGCTTGGTTAACTATAAATGTATGTATTTATTTCTGTTTAATCGAGAACGGTTGTATAATAAACAATGTCTTTACAACAGATTTGAAGACGTGAACTCTACTCACTGTATGAACAAATCTAAAACAATAATGTACCGTTTATTCATAGCTGCGGATGCGTCTGGCCGATACCAGTCTGGGCTCTTCGAAGGAAAACGATTCTGGCTCGGCTCGAAAGAACAATGTCTCTTGTTGGTAAGCTTATTTGAATAAGTAAAAGGAATACTCAATTTGTTAAAAAATAGTAATTGGTTATGGGATCGTCATGTACCTATCTATGAGCAGAGTTTGTGCCGGAGAACCTAACAGAGATTAAATACGTATCTATGTATAACATAGGTACCTACTTATATAGAGTATTAACAAATTCATAAGACTACATTATTTATTGTGATAGTAATACAATAAAACGATTTAAATTTGAGAGGAATAATTAAAAATGACACGATTTTGAATATTTTCACTTGAATATATTAAAACTGTTATGTCATGATTTAGTTTTTTTGCAATATCATAAATTTGCATAACTTGTCCAAATTTAAATTAAGACTATTTAATTTTGAACATTTTCTTTTCCATTTGATTTACTTTAAACATTTATTTTATCTATATAAATATGTAATTGTCTGTCTGTTACATCACTTAACTAATCAAACGATCTGAATGAAATTTGACATAGAATTAGCCTGGAACCTGAATAAGGATTGAGGTATCTAAATAATGGGATTTATCCTAACTAATCTTATAAAGGCAAAAGTAAGTTTACTTGTTTGTTTGTTACACTTTTACGACTCAACTCCTGTACCGATCATCATGAAGTCACGTGGTCAGGGATACAGAAAAGGATACGGTACCTATCACCGTACTTACCTACACTCGTGAGTAAAGCCGAGTGCGGGAACGAGTGGAGAAATAAATTTAACGCGAATGAAGTCGCGGGGAACATATACTGTTATCATAAACGTAACTATTTCGAAATTGAAAGTGCGATTTCGAGCAGTTAAAATGTAAATTTGTTTTTATAATAAAATATAGAGATGCCACAAAGTCTCTCTGGCTTTATAATATTATAAATGTACTACGTAGGTACTATTCGGCCGAATATCGAATGCTTTTTAAAAATAGATTCTATTTACACTATTGCCATGAGACTATAAATAAATTTGTAAAGCAGGTATAGTCTGTAGTTTACAATTTCTTTTAAATGTGCAGTGGTAATTTTTCTAAGTTACTATTTTTCGCTTGCGGCTGTCATCTCTCCCTCTATAAATCTGATATGCTTATGAATCAATAACATAATATATAATTTGTTACGTTTTAAACAATAAATTCTTTCTCCGCATTTATCTTAGCACCGAATATCGGCCGAATATCTATATACTTGACATATAAGTCGATTATGCCTTGAAATAAGACATTAAATTTTTATAATTAATTAAAAAATCATTATTAATATTTTATTTACACAGAACGATGCTGGCTGGATAACTATTGAAATAATGCCATAAAATATATTTAGATTAATTTTACAATTTAACATCGCAGGATGAAAAACACAAATCTATGGAAACAAATCGGACATGGGGAGAGTTTTACAGCGGCGACTACCTTAACGCTCTGTTGAGGAGGGAAAAGGAGTTTGGAGGGAGTAAGTGCTTATCCTGTATTGATTTCGATTAAGTATACATTTGACTAAAATTATCGTTTGAATATATCTTAATCTTCTACTTATCTTAATTCGATATATGTTTAATATACTATTAAAGATTTTTTGAGCAGATCACTAACAAAATGGTTGAATGTTCGATTAAAATTCGGTAATATTTAATGCGAATTGATTTAGTATTGTTTTCTGTAATGAGTTATAAATATTATTATTGAATCACATTAATTGCTGTTGTAATCAAAATAAATGTTGGTTATAAATTGTCTTTTATTTAATTTTAATAAACCGATCTTGTAAAAGATCGGTTTATTCTATTCTATTCTATTTTATTTTATTCTATTCGGTGGTAGAGCTTTGTGGAAGCTCGTCTGGGTAGGTACCACCCGCTCATCAGATATTCTACCGCAAAACAGTAGTACTTAGTATTGTTGTGTTCCGGTTTGAAGGGTGAGTGAGCCAGTGTAATTACAGGCACAAGGGACATGTACAATACCAATGTCTATGGGCGTTGGTGACCACTAACCATCAGGTGGCCCATAAGCCCGTCCGCCTTCCTATGCAATAAAAAAAAAAAGAAATGGTTTGTGGAGTTCAGTTGAATAGTAATTATTTTTTTTACAAAAAATTGCAAATGCTGAATTGTTAACTATTCAATGCAACGTACGTTTTTTTTTTTTTTTTTTTTTTTTTTATAGTTCCCGGGATGGCAAATGACTCTACTTCACCTGATGGTAAGTGATAGTAAAGTCCAAACGCGACGACGGCTAGTGCAGTCAGGAAGAATGACTTGCACTAGCCGCCCCCGCCTTGCCGGCCCGCAAGATGCCTCTTCACGCCTCGTTTGAAGGAACCCGGGTCATAAGAGGAGGGGAACACGTGTGCTGGTAACGAATTCCATGTTTTAGAGGTGCGACAAAGAAAAGAGTTGCCAAATTTCTTCGTGCGCGATGGAATTGATGTCACAGTTAGTCGGTGACATCGAGAGTCAGCACGCGTAGATTTGTGAAGGAAAGGGGAAGCAGGAATGAGGGTGAATAGCTCCTCTGAGCACTCGCCGTGATACAGTCGATAGAAAGCGCTCAGTGCCGCTATCTCTCGACGCAACTGTAAAGGCTCGAGGGTGTTGGTGACCTTTACGTCGCCAATAATGCGAACCGCACGTCGCTGCAACCGATCCAAGGCCTCCAGTAAGTACTTAGCGGAGCCATCCCAAAGGTGCGAGCAATATTCGACGCAGGACCGCACCTGTGTTTTATACAACAGGAGCAGTTGTTGTGGCGTGAAAAAACGCCGCACCTTGTTCAGGACTCCGAGTTTTCGTGAGGCTGTTTTTATAACAGCCTCGATGTGATCCTTTGGATTGAGGTCGCACCGAACGTCAATTCCCAGCATGGCGACTTTGCCTTGTATCTCCAGCGTAGTGCCACAGAGGGAAGGAGGAGGGGAAAATGGTGACTTTTTCGCTGTGAGAGCGCATACCTGTGTTTTCTTGGCGTTGAACTCAACAAGATTATCAGAGCCCCATTTGGCAATGAGTCCTAACGTCCTATCGAGTTCAACAACAAGATCCCTCCGTCTCTCCCCAGTTTCCGCCCGCCCAGCTCCTGCGCTTCCGTGGTATCCCCCGTGCACTGTACTATCATCTGCATAGCAATGTATGTTCCCGAGAGTGAGCATATCATTGATATGCAGAAGAAAGAGTGTGGGGGACAGCACAGACCCCTGGGGGACCCCAGCATTCACTACATGGAATTTTGAAGCGCAGCCATCAACTAAAACGCGAAGGCTACGCTTGTGTAGGAAGCTGGCAATCCAGGTGCAGAGCTGAGCTGGCAGACCGTATGCCGGCAGCTTGGAGAGAAGACTTCTGTGCCAGACCTTGTCAAAAGCCTTGGAGATATCGAGGCTGACAGCCAACGATTCCCCACGCTTGTCGATAGCTTCACCCCAGAGGTGTGTTACGTACGCTAGAAGATCACCTGTGGACCGTTTCGGTCGAAACCCGTATTGACGATCATTAATCAGACAGTGATCTTCTAGGTAATGGATCAGTTGGTTATTTAGAATCCGTTCCATCACCTTACAAAGTACTGAAGTGATAGCTATTGGCCGATAATTAGCCGGGTCTGACCGATCCCCTTTTTTGGGAACCGCTTGCACATTAGCCTCTCTCCAAGAATCCGGCACACGTCCTGTATAGAGAGACAGCTGGAACAGGCGCGTCAACACAGAAGACAGCTCCGCTGCACACTTCTTCAGCACTATGGCTGGTATTCCATCGGGACCACTAGCTTTCCGTACATCGAGTGATTGCAGCTCTGCACGCACATCGCGCTGCCTGATTTTGATGTCAGGCATCGTGTGGCCACATGAAGGTATTGAAGGTGGCTGTGCACTGCAATCATCGATCACAGAGTTGTCCGCAAAGAGTTTTGCCAGAAGATCGGCTTTCTCTTGCGGACTGTGAGCTAGCGATCCGTCCGGATTCCTGAGCGGTGGCAGCGAAGGTTGGCAGAAATTGTTTTGCACAGACTTGGTCAGACGCCAGAAGCTACGAGAGCCCCTAGGATACGAAACAAGGTCGTGACCAACCTGTACAATGCGCTGTGCATCCGCTCTCGTGTATGCCTTCCTACAGGACGTGGAGCTTTTGTTGTAGGTTGCTTTCAGTGAGTCGATGTTAGATGCCCCACTAACGCAGCCATTGATCCATGCGCGATATGCCGCCTGCTTAGATGACACAGCATCGGCACATTCGCGAGTGAACCAACGGTTACGCGTACCCTTACTGATGAGGTCTGAGTTAGGAATGTAGTATTCCATCCCCAACAGGATCTCATCAGCAATAGCAGCGGCGCTAGCTGTCGGGTCATTCTCACTAAAGCAACGTTCCCTCCAAGGGACTGACGCATAGTAATCGCGCAATCCGTCCCAATCTGCCGACTTATAGTGCCAAACACGACGTTTGCATACCGCTGGTGACGGCAGCTTGGCCTGTGGCACCTTGGTAGATATCAGGCAGTGATCCGAAGAACCAAGAGGAGCCCGAACCTCAACCTGATATTCCACCGGGTGAGTAGTCAGCAGAAGGTCCAGTAGAGAAGGCGCTTGCCCGTCAATATCTGGGATCCTGGTGGGCTGATCAACCAGTTGGGTCAAGTCTTGCGTGAGAGCGAAAGCATGAGCAGTCCTTCCAGCATGGTCAGTTTTGGGAGACTTCAACCATGACTCGTGGTGAGCATTAAAGTCCCCCAAAAACACCAGTTCCGCGTTAGGAAACTGCTCTTGTGCAGCATCTGCCACCCGACTAAGATGGTCAAATAGTCGGCTTGTCTCCAAGTCACCATTATGGGATCTGTAGAGGCACACGTAGACTCGACTCTGGCGAATCAGGTCCACACGTACCACCAACATGGAGAAGGAAGGGTCCTCCAAGCAGCGCAGACGGTGACAGCAAACATCCGTCCTGACGAACAAGCATACTCCGGCTTTCACTTTGAAGGATTCTTCTAGCATGTAGCCGGGATAATTAAGGTAGCTGGTATCGACAGGACGGAGTATTTGAGTCTCCGTAAGAAACAACATTGCTGGCCGTGCTGTCTCAAGATGGTGGTGGACAGCATTGAGGTTAGCATGGAGTCCACGGATGTTACAGAACTCGACCTCAAACAGCGAAGGTATGGTGGGGGTGTGCACCGCTGATCGACCGTTATTTCCTGTATGCGCTCTCATTTGGGAAAGGAAAGGACGAGACGTGAAGCGAGCGACGCATTGCCACGATAGGGATGGTCAAAGTGTGGAGCTGTGTTTCCCCAGGAAGCTGCCAGAAGGGAAAATAAACTGACCCGCCGGACGGAAGGGCCCCCGAACCCTCCCGGTAGTGGCCGCCGGGACCCCACCGTCCGGTCACCAACCGGCACGACGGTCCACACCGAGATTATGCGTGGCCTGGTGGGGCAGCCTCGCGAGCTGGTTAAGAACGCTTGGGCCCCTGTACTATGCCACGGGCGGCCAGCGGAACAACCGTTTCTACGGGTCTCCCTGTCCGGCAGGTCAACATAATTTCCCCCGGCATTGGTTCAACACCAACTTCCACCGGACCACCACATATCACGGCGATGCGCGCTCGTGCACTGGCTGTACGCTGGCTGATCTCGAAACGCGACTGCGAACAGCCACTTCACGAGTTTTTCACCATGCGTACGGTGGTAACAAGCCAGGCGGATGAGAGTCATCCTACCACCAGATGAGCAGATGGACGCTCAGATATCCCTTAGTCGCCTCTTACGACACCCATGGGAGAGAGAGGGGCAGTGAATTGTATTCTTACTCCGTCACTGCACGGAGTTACGTATGTATGAGATATAATATTATATTTATATGCTTATATATATTTTAAAATATAAATATAGTGTCTATATGAAATTTATATACAAATAATGTTTTCATCAAAACTGCCAAGACAATTCGATCATATAATATTATGTAAATTTTATGTCATCGTTTTATATTCACATAATCGGCTGTTACTGATCTGCTGAGACATGATTAAATAACAAACCACTTAAAAAAGACAATTTACAAAAACGAAAGTGATATTTTTTCTAAATAAACGTTCTCATTTAACATATATTTTTTATTAACAATTATCCAATTCGATTCGTGCGCCATTTAAGAATCTGACGCATTTTCACGGAATAAATCTTAAAGTACATTTAAAAAATAAAACATTAAAAAAATTGCAGATATCGAGGAGTGGCGCACGTTATTGCAGCGTGACGAGCTGATGCGGCGTGTGGTTGAGGCAGATAATGAGGCGCCCATATCGGTGTCATACACCGCACTCCAGATCATGCTCAACGTCACCAAGTTCACTATGCCTAGAGTAAGTTACGCCTTACCTACCTATTCTACCATATAATGATAGTTATTGTTGTCAAATCTAATAACACTAATTAGTTTTCAAGTACTTTATTTGTGTATAAAATTCTTCATGCAAATGAAGGTATATATGTTAAGGAAATCTGCATGTGTTAGTCGAAACTCTGTCACACTTGTCGTAGACACAACAGCTGCTGGGCAGAGTAGGTATGTCTTTGCCTAACTAGGTGACATTTATTTTTAGCTAGTTAACATTTCAGTTTTTAATAACATTATAATATTTTTACAGTCCTATGAAATAACGCTCGGCCTGTGCCTTCCACGGACTTGCGTAGCAGAAGATGTAGTTTCTATAATTAATTTCTCGATCATGCTCAATGACAACCTGAAGACCAATAAAACAGTTTCAAGAACCATTAAAATAACATCCCTGAGACACGTAGAGAGTTCATATGACATCAAAACTGATATCGGTGCTGTTACGTTAATACTGGTAACATTAACTCTTGTTATGATATCAATAATTGCCACGGTTGTAGATTTAGATCTAGTGAAGTTAAAATCGTATAAAGCGACAAGTTTCGATTTGCAACAATACAACAATGATGATAGAAGATTAAATGGAAAAAAGATTTGTGGTCTTAAAGCTGCAACCGCATTAGAAACCAAAATGGAAGCGAAAGCTCTATCGATGAAGAATTTGAATGAGCTGAAGAGAGCGATGAGGGAAAAAGCGATACCTCCTTCGATTACGCTCGACGTAATGGCGGTGGAAGGAAAAGCGAGCTGCAAGAGATGTGGAAAATATAAGAAGCAATGCGTGAATCCTATGCAGATCGACAATGTTCCCCCCTGTCCGAGGGTTAAATACAATTCTTGTGCGAGTCTCACTACTGAGTTTAAGAGGAGGAACGGTGTTTGGAAGAGCTTGCTGCTGAGTTTCTCTTTGAAACATAGCTGGATGAGGATATTCAACACGACGATGGCGAATAGAGATTTAGCGATGGTGCACGCGCTGAAGATAGTCGCCGTGCTGTGGATCATCTTCGTACATGTTGCAGTCACTGTTAACAGTCTTGCAGGTGAGGTGAGCGAAGGCTTTAAAAATGTATTCAAATTTATTTTCAATATTGAACTATTAAGCATTATACTTAATCGATAAAAAATCACCTTTATTTGAGAATAATCGCCTAGAGAAACCAGTCGGTTTTTTGCACAATCGTTCACAAAAACAGAGGTCTCTCACTCCGAAAATCCGATGAGACGGCGATCTTACACGACCGGGGAGAGAACAGGTACAGGAGTAGTGGCTATATGTGCTTTCTGAGAAACGGGAGCACTACAAACTTTTAAACTCTGGTTACTTAAAATTTCTTGACCCAACCCGGAATATGAATCATGGGCCAAGAGATCTATAGTCTCAAGTTAGCAAATAGAACAACAAGACGATTATAAAAATTGAATGCAAAGTTTTCTTAAATTATGTATGAATTGAATAATTAAGTGAATTAATTATTCAACTATTTCGTTTTTAGAAAATGGCGGCGACGTCAATGATTATAATAATATCTATTATATATTATCGACCGGGACTCTTGCATTCGATACGCTGTTTTTTGTCAGGTAATATTAAATGTCAAATAAATTAATTTAACTTATTAATGTATTTTTTGTCGCAATCGTTTTCTTATTTCAATCATTAGATTATTATTATTATTTATCGATTACTTGGTTTTAAATAAATTATTTTATATGTCTGTTCTATTATCTGGCTTTCATTTATTTTCACTTTTCTTTTTAATATGAATATAGGTGTATAATCATGCTATGCTGTCAATTGTTTAAATTACTTATGTTACAGTGGTTTATTCAGCGCGCAGCACTTCTTCTATTTGAAGAGTCGTTATTCCGAAGAATTAGTTAAGTTAGGAGGTATCTGTGGGCAAACACTACAGCTGCTATGTTTCATTACCAATAGAGCTATTAGGTAAGTCGTAATTTGTTTTTTTTTTTTGCTTCATTAATACCCGGCTCAGGCTACAACACGTGAATCTTCACCACGAATTTTCATGTGCTTAATTTGTGTTTATAAATTCAACTCCGTGTTCGGTAGTTAAGGTATATATTGTGCAGTACATGTGGCGGTTAAAAATCCTCCACATGTGTACCACATGTTTTACTCGGTGGTAGAGCTTTGTGCAAGCTCGTCTGGGTAGGTACCACCCACTCATCAGATATTCTACCGCAAAACAGCAGTACTTTGTATTGTTGTGTTCCGGTTTGAATGGTGAATGAGCCAGTTTAATTACAGGCACAAAGGACATAACATCTTAGTTCCCAAGGTTGGTAGCGCATTGGCAATGTAAGTGATGGTTAACATTTCTTGCAATGCCATTGTCTATGGGCTTTGGTGACCACTTACCATCAGGTGGCCCATATGGCTCGTCCGCCAACCAATACAATAAAAAAAAAACCAACTATCCCTAATTAGAGCAGCGTGGTGGAGTAATCATAAACCTCATAAGAAGAGGAAGTCTAAACCCAACAGTGGACCGTTTACATGCTGTTAGATTTTGTTACCTTTATTAAATCAACTCTCAATAAAGAGTTAATTTAATAATAGTATAAATTCGAGATATTTTTAGGTTATATCAAATAGTAATGTATCAATTTCATGATTCTTTCAAGAATTTACAGATTACACAAAGATATTTAAAAAAAAAATATCTTTCTGAGGTACAGAGCCTTATTCGTTTTATTTTAAGATATTTGAAGATAATTTAGTATTCGTAATCTTGTGATTTGTTCAGGTTACTGCCAACTTACATGTATGCGATATTTCTGACGTCGATCCTGTCGCGAGTGTCCCGTGATACTGCGGTATTATCGTTACCAGAACGCGACTACGACAATTGCGACAGCTACTGGTGGAGGAACCTCCTCTACATCACAACCCTCTACCCCAAAGAGGAACAGGTTCGAATTTACATAATTTGTCTTAATATAAATATACAGAGAAGTTTTAATGGCTTATAACTATTATATGCCGAGATCACTTCCTGCAACTTTCCTACGTTAACCGGATCGTTATTGTCCGAACGAACGAAGCACCGAACCGTTGAAGTCGTTAAGTTTCATTACGTCATTATATTACGCCTTGTAATTCTAAAATCAGTAATGGCGTGTTAATGAATTGTTAAACTTAATTTAAAATAGCCGGTTAAAATCCGGGCATTGACTCGGCTGTCAGGTTTGGCGACTGTTTTTGATTTATTTTTGTGTATATTTTCAGTGCATGCAAGTATCCTGGTACTTGTCAGCCGAGACTCAGATGCATATGTTCGGTGCCTTGCTTTGTTTGCTATTGGCTAATAAGAAACGTAGAGTCACCGCTGTTTTGGCGATCATATTGTTACTGGGGGCTACGGCGTATGACATTGTCACTGCGTACTCGGATTATGGACAACGGTAGGTGAAAAAGGAAAATAAAATCGATCTATAAATATCTATAAGTTTGTACACAAAATTTGAATCACAGATTTTTTTTATTTGTAGACCTTCTTTTTCTATTATTTTTGGATAACTTTATTTTTCTTAATTTTCAGGCTCCCAGCACCTCTCTTTATTTTTTAATTTGATATTGATTTTTTATTCATGAATTACTAATTTGTGGCTTTGGCATCTCGGTATGAAATCCTTATTTTTCCGGGGATGGGTGTTGCTATTTAGGACATTTAGTTAATTTAGTTGAATTTGAAAAGAGAAACCCATAGAGTCAGAGAAAGAGATAGAAGATGAAGTTAACATAATGTAGTAGACTAGTTGCATTTGCAGTGTCCCAAATGCATTCGTGTTGTACTCCGTGATTATAAACCGTCCGTGGTCGCGCGTGGTGCCGTACTACGCGGGCGTGCTGGCGGGCTGGCTGCTGCACGTCGCCGACGGACAGTGCTGCGTGTCTAACGTAAGTTATCTGCGCCTTACGAACTGTTCACGTTGAGAGTTCATAAGGGTGTGTATGCTATTTTCATATTTCATATTTTTAGCGGTAGATTAGTTGATGTATGGGTGGTACCTATCGCACGGTAGCATGCGCAAGCGATCCCGTGGCGCTCCCGTTAAGACGGGAAGGGTACCGCTGGGTTTTTAGTGGGTATTCCGATGACCGGGGCACACTCGGTGCCCTGGACATATGGCGAGCCCCACATACCCCCCCCACTGTTCCCGTGGGGGGAAACGCGTAAAGCGTTTACCCAGGGCCAAAAAAAAAGCGTGGACAAGCTTGCATAAAGCCCTACTAACAAGGAAAAAATCTCATTGTATTTTGACTGTGAGAAAATAGTGTGCACTATAATGATGTCTAATGTCGTATAATCGTATTTAATATTACATAGATAAGAAATGAAAATGAAATGTTTGTTTTTAGATAACATCTTATTGTTTCTGGACTGCCACGGCGGTCACAATGACCGCATCATTGACCTTACCCTTGGTTGATACGAGCTGGATTACGGCCTGGGTGCACCTGACCTGGCCCGTAGCGTTATTATGGCCCGCGCTCGTTTGTGCCACGAAATATTCTGGTAAGCATACTATGAACGTGTCTTGTATTCATTTGAGACATGAAATATTACTATTTACAGCCGTGGAAGGAGGACAAGTTGATCCTACTGCCGAAGATTCTTCTAATTACAGGTCAATTGTACTGCTGAATGAGACGGGCAAACTATTTGAGAAGTTTCTCGCTGCCCGTCTTATTCAGCATCTTGAAGATGTGGGGCCGGGTCTTTTAGAGATCTTTCTTTTTCACCATCGATGCCTTTGGACGCCCTGAAGACCCGGACACGGAAGTGGTGGCCCGAGGTGACGTGGTCTTGGTGGTATCGCTGGACGTAGCGAACGCCTTCAACAGTCATCCCTTCGAGATTATAAGGGAGGCACTCAGATACACGGGGTGCCTTCCTATCTCAGAAGGCTGTTGCAGGCTTACCTTCGGGACCGGTTGGTCCTTTGGGAGGGGAGCGATGGGCGACTTGTCCGGCATCGGGTATGCTGCGGTGTTCCAAAAGGGTCTCCTTTCGGTTTTCGTTAGAGCGTTAAGACAGAAAGCGTACCACTGATTATTTAGTGGGTATTCCGATGTTCCTTGACCACCGGTGGGCCCATATACCCCTCCCCACTGTTCCCGTGAAGAAAACGCGTAATGTGTTTTTCCAGCGTTAAAAAAAGGGTTCTGGTTTCGGCCCAATCCTGTGGAACGCCAGTTTCGACTGGCTCCTGCGAGCACCTGTCCTTTTCTGGATGCGGGTGTTATGTTATGCGGATGACACTCACATCACGGCGCCAGGGTGGATTTTCTAGGAGGTGGCATGTCTGATCCTGGACGGAAGTTGGAGCTTCGGGCAGCACTTTGTCCAACTAGGTCCAATGCTGCTGCCGATTTGGGCCGCCTCCTACCCAACGTGGGAGGACTGGAATCATGCCGGCACCGGTGTGTTCCATGGCACTATATGGTGCACCCATATGGGTGGACGCTCTCACCACTCGTAATAAGCCTCTTCTGCAGAGAGTCATAGCGGTGAGAGCGTTACGAGGCTACCGTACGGTGTCGTAGACGGCGGTGAAACTTCTCGCGAGCGATCTACCATGGGAACTCAAGGCCGAGGTGCCTGCGGAAGTTAACCGGTTCCGGGTGGAAGCTAGGGCGAATGGCGACCATCCAGGATTAGCGGAGGTAGGGCGAATCAGGTCTCTACATACACCTAATGCTTCGTGTTGTGTGTAGGGCAAAAGAAGTAAAAGGTTGGGTACGCCACTGGTTCTATTCTGTATTATATGCTGTCGAATACACAATCCTCATAATCGTTTCCTTTAGCTAACATCGGGCGAATTATATTCACAATTCGAGCCTTCACACAACCGTTCGTTCCAGACTGGTCGCGGCGTGTGCTGTGCAGCGCGGGCGTGTCGGGTGCGAGTCGGCTGTGCTGGGGCGCGCTGCTGCTGCACGGCGCCGCCGCGCGCGCCACGCTGCTCGCCGCCGACGGCGCGCTCTGCTCGCGACTCGTCTGCCTCGTGAGTGTGCGCACACGCCCACACACACACACACACAATCCGTAGTCCGCTGAACACTGGTCTGTGAAGTTCTTGAGAACAATTAAAACAAACATTATTTCAAAAGAAATACTTTTTTTTCAAATACTATAAAACTAAATTGATACAAGTATTCGCTTGCTTTCCCTATTTTAAATCTTTATTTATTTCTTTATTCTAATAAATTCTAATAAATCCAGTCTTGTGCCACCTATGATTTTTTTTTCTTTTTCTGGCCTACTCTTTCTTTCGAAACTAATTACATTATTTTCTTATATCTATATTATAGTTATGATTATCGGTGCCTTTATAAAAAAACAAAAGTAAGTATACACACACATATGTATATATCTTTCTCAATTCAATTTAAAAGACTTTTCATTAGGTAAGCTATTGTAGAGTAGTGCCCCGTTAAACAATATGGTTTTTGAGCCATAACTTTTTTTTCTGACTTTCGGTAATTGTAGTTTGTATTTGTTTCGTGTATTGTATTTATGTGATTTGGTTTTAAGGTTACTTGTGTGTGTACTGAACCCGTAAGCATTTTTCTAATTATTATGCATGTTTTGTATGTATGTAATTGATTAATGTCTAGGATTATAAGTGCTATACTTATTTTAAAATATTAAAACTAAACACATACATTTCTTTATTTTTCAGATTTGTTACTTCGCGGGTTCTACTATAGTGACGTTAGTTGGCGCCCTCTGTCTCTCCTTGCTGATAGAAATGCCGGGTTGTTGCCTCCTTAGAAGAATATCAGACTACACATACCGATAATTTAATAGTAAAGTATTATTTATTATTTGAATTATGTTTTAAAGTTATTGTAAATAAAAGTTTTATGTAATTTATTGTATAGATTTTTTTTTTTAAATGATGAACACTATTCGATATTCCCTTTTTTATAAAAAAAGCTTATGCGTTTGCTTATTTCACATGTTAAATATTACAAAATATAAGTATGATATCATTTTATTTCTAGATTAAAAAATCTGTATGATTTTGATGATATTTTTCAATATATTTTCCTTTATCATGGCAACCCTTAATGGATAGATATTTAAATAAATAAAAGACAGTTTTTAATTTACATTTTTATAAAAAGTCGTTTGATAAAAACTTATATCTAAATATTTACAGCTTATTTACATAATACGAAGCTTACAATTGCTTATGTACATTTTTGGACAACCTATTTAAACATTTTAACTTTATTAATTATAATCTATAACAATATTGTAATATCATCGAAATATAACATAAACAAAAAAAAAATTTTGGTCCAAATCATTTTATATCTTAAAAGTTAAACCATTATGTTTGGTATTGATTTACAGAATTATTTAATTTAATTAAAATAATATAATGTTAAAATGTTGGCCACAATTTATGAACTAAACATTTAGATAACAACATGAATTCAATACATGGTAGCCAGAATATTAGCACAGATATTACATCTTAATCGAATAAACAATTCGATACTAAACGAGTTTTTGTTTTAGTCCTTAGTTGTACTTGTTCAAATTAATTTTAAAATAATTTGTACAGTGTAAAAAGAACCTAATGTCGAAACGTCAAAATAACCTTAATTTTTAGTTAATTATAAAATGTATATTCCATTACCAATTCTATGAAAATGGCCGTATACAAATGTTTTGTTAAATGAAAATAAATAATATTGAGATTCCATATAACCGCAAAAGTTAACTTAAAAATAATAATATATGGTAACAAAATTAGGCTGTAGGTTAGCTACGCTACCAACTAGCAAAAAAAAGTGTTTTCGACGTATCGATGTTGACATGATGACATTTCAATTTTCAATCAATATTTTTGCAGTCTCAAGTCTGTGATCACAAATTATGTAGTTGTATATTTTTAAAGTAAATAGTTTATAGAATGTAAATTACTAACTACATAAAAACTAAAAGACAAGAACATTTCATTTCATATTTGGATTAGAATCAAGATAACAGAATTGAATTTGGTTTTCAATTTCTAATATTAAAAACATGTTAAATAAAGAGATTAATTCCTTTAGACATAAGTGAATATTATGATCATGTTTTTTATGAAGTTTTTTTTGTTATAAAATATAGCTCTAAAGGGTTTAAAGCTTTTAAATTCCGTATTATAACAATTCCTTACGTTACATGCAACTTTAATACATTTACGTTGTAAAAGTAATGTATTAATTTAAGTTTTAATTTGTGATCACACTCGGTGGGGTTTCTTCTGCGGCGATAATATCTTGAGCATGGTGACGATCGGAGCCTCGAAGGCCACGGAGATGATAAACGCCAGGAAGTATGATATCACAGTCAGACCCAGGAAGAGTACAAACTGAAATAAAATAAAATTATTGTATTTTTTTGGGCAATTTTTTTTTCTGATAGATGTAAAATATTATAATTCAAAAAATAAGTTATCATCATGTTACGTTAGTTGTATTTATTAACTATTTATTGACTTTTAATAGTAGTTAAAAATCATATGGGCTGCATAATGATAATTGAAAGTTTAACTTATTCAGTAGTAAAAGCTTGTTACAGACAACTGAAAAATCGATGGACAGTCCAAATCTTAGGTCGTCTTGAACGGTAGAGAATAATTCAGTCGACGACTCACCACAAGCAGCTCCCCCAAGTGTATGGGGTGCGTGAGATGCATGGCGACGTAGCGCAGCACGACGGGGTGCACGAGGTAGGCGCAGTACGTCACGCGCGAGAACGGGTACAGCACCGGCGCCGACAGCAGCGGCCGCACCCAGCCTGCGCACGCGCATTATTAATCACGAGGGCAGGGTCACACTCGGACTGGGTTTATTTAGGGATTTCACCGAAAAAATATTTAAAAAATAAATTAAATTCATTATAATATTAAAATTAGTTCCACGTCTATTTAGACATATTATTGTAAACGCGTCAAAAGTGTTTGTTGAAGATTGTTTCTTTTAATTAAAAGCCATGAGAAAAATCATGGAATTAAAGTTTCTATAACCGTTGCCGTTACTCGGTATCTAACCTCCGTGCCCCGTGGAGCAAGCGATGATGACCCAGCTGACGCAGGCCGCCCACAGCGAGTGAGAGAGCGCGCTGTAGGCGGCCGCCGACGTCACGTCCAGCTCCGTGCGGTACAGGCCGAAGATCAGGAACAGCAGCGTCGACGTGCACACCGCCCAGCCGACTGACGCCCATATCTGAGAGAAGAAACGATCATGAACACCGAGCCATAAATAATTTAAACCATCAAGATTCATAATAGTTTGGAATTGCAATTGGTACAAATGTCGGAATCATAATCATGCCTTGAGTAGCCAGGAACGTTGATGCCAGTAAAAAAATAAAATTAACAAGTAACAGGCTGTATAATATATAATATTCTACTACTGACTAAAGGTTTTTTCTTTTTAGTAAAGGTTCGCAGCTTATTCCAACACGCTCCTCCAATGCTGGTTGGTGGCTAAACATGTGTCTGTTGTGCTTTAACTCATTCCATAGTGTTTTCTTTCACCACCAACCTAAATAAATAATGGAAGGATATTTTAACCCATATCACACAGCAGTTACATGAAAATAAAATATGTTATTCTTTATGGAACCTTTACTCGGTGGTAGAGCCTTGTGCAAGCTCGTCTGGGTAGGTACCACCCACTCATCAGATATTCTACCGCAAAACAGCAGTACTTGGTATTGTTGTGTTCCGGTTTGAAGGGTGAGTGAGCCAGTGTAATTACAGGCAAAAGGGACATAAAATCTTAGGCCCCAAGGTTGGTGGCGCATTGGCGATGTAAGCGATGGTTAACATCTCTTACAATGCCAATGTCTATGGGCCTTGATGACCACTTACCATCAGGTGGCCCACAAGCTCGTCAGCCTATGCTATAAAAAAAATCTCACCCTGCCCATGTTGATCTTCAAATTAGTTTTGAACAGTATCCATCCAGTGGCCATCCCCACGAGGTAGGGTCCGAGTCTAGTCCATGGCTTGTCGTATATCTTGTCGAACTGCGTGAAGGGGTCCTCACTGTTCGGTATGTGCTGACTGCTGTACGACACGTAGCCCGTGGTGATCAGAGACGACAGGAAAAACAGACCCGTCAATACTGCTGACAGCTTAAAGTGACTGGAAATTACAAAGATATATATCACTTTATATTTCGGTTTTGTTTTTTTTTACTTAGCAATACTGTTCGAAGTCTTCTTACTGACTCATCTTGAGTGGATTTTACTACTATTTGTTCGATTCTCAAATTATAAGAAGGTATAAACCACTGCAAAAGTATCCCATTACAGATACAGCCTTAAGTGTCCAATGACTAATGGATGGTGTAAAGGTGAGTACTCTTAAGAGATACATATGTATGTGTAAGAGAAAACAAACACCGCATCGATCACAAATAAAGGGGGTAAAATTAAGGGGAAAGAGGATGAAATATTTATGGTTGATCAATAGTTTGATGAGTTTTAGTTACCTTGTTGCGAGAATAAGAAGGATAGCGCTCACAGCATAGAACTGTGTGTCGTCTGATAGGTACCAACTCCACAGCATGCACTGGAAATATGCAAATGATTTAGTTTATTTCTTATACTTCTTTGAAAATTACTGTATCTCGTGTCAACAACAAGCATTATTATTGAAAATGTACACTGCAATTACGCAAATAAATATATATACAAATACATTTCACATTATTTATTCATTGTTATTTAATACCAAAAAAGGTTATATTTATTTCAAAATATACATCCAGCAGAATATTATTCGCCACGTTCAGATTTCTTCATGTGCTTCCACTGAAAAACACAAAATGATTTCGAAAGCCAAATAAAAATACACGATAAACGCAATTTTCATCATGGATTTTAGAATGTGATATTTCCAGAATTTCATTTCACCATTTGCTCGACTGGGAAGAGAGTGTTGATGTAGAGCAAGTTCCTCCACCAGTACTGCGGGCAGGTCTCGTGGTCGTTCGCCGGCGGCTCGAACACGGCGTTGTGCGCGAACCACTTCATCGTCACCTCCACTACGCCCAGCATGAAGAGATACGGCGCGGTTAATCTGAGACAAACAACATTTCATATAGTTTTATTTATACCTTGTAAATTAACATTGGTACTTAGTGACATAACATGTACATGTAATATGTTAAATCCTTAACTTTATAAAAAAACGTTCACTTACTGTCAGTCAAAATAAAAACTACCCCCGCTTCGAAAAATAATACTTTATTTGATCTTTTTTTTCTAGTTATGTAATTGTTTACAATTTTTTATTAAAATCAACATTAGTCGGACTTTTATTATTTGATTTAAGCTCTATTTTTTCATCTCAAATGTGAGATAAATGACTAATTCCAATATTCCAATTATATAAAAAAAAAACACTAGAAGTGATCAGACCTGGCGAATCTATATCCGATGAGTCCGAAGAACTGCAGCGCGCCGGCGGTCAGCTTGCGGCGGCCCTTCGTGAGGCGGTCCAGCTTGCCCTTCGCGTTCGTTCGGAAGTACAAGAACGATACCAGTATACCGCTGTTGAGACAAGCAGGACAGAGATGAGGCAGGTAAGTGACATAAGGAAAATAATAAATAATAAAGAAAATAATAGGATAACAATTTATATAAAACAACTATTCTATTTCATAACTTTCTCAAAAGTTTATCAAAGTGAACAATCAAGATATTAATAATAAATATTTTTTACCCGAGACAGAAGAATGTGTCGACGCTGTACACAGCGCTTATGATCAGTTGAAACCAGAAGCTCTTTTCCAAAATAGCTCTCAGAGCTGTGTTATCAGCGTACTGCAAATATTTTTATAGATATACCTAACAGGTTAAATTATACGTAGTACAGACATAATGTTTTGTGCAGTTTATTGTGCCCTTGGTCTTATGGCGATTGTAAGCGTGGATATTATGACTTCCCAAGTTCAGATCTCGTTTTGAGTCCAACACATTAGGGTTTTTCCTTCCTCAGTCTAGGGCCCAATCCCTTCCCAATCGGGTTACGAGAGTGCTACTATGTGGAGAGAACATATTTGTGTACTATAAGCCCTGCATTAGTGGTAGACTGGAATGAGCTATCGCTCTAGCTGTCAGGTGGCAAAAACGCCAAATAGAGTGCCTATTAGTAAAATATATTCAAGTAGTAAAATATTCAAATTCTTACCTTAAACACAAGAATACATGTGTGTCCAAAGATAATCCAGACCATAGACAAGGAGCGCAAACCATGAACTACAGGCACTGTGTCTGCTCCCACCGACTGGTCCAGGATCTGTAAGATGTTTGCCTTCATCGAGAAAGACAGCAGTAGTTCCGACCATACGCCTGTTATAAATAAAACATATATTTGTATCATATTTGAAAAATTCCTGAAATATTATAATTAGCAGACAAAAAAAATTTTTTGTTCATGTTATGTGCGATTACAGTACATATGTACTCAAAAATATGTGATTCACTTTAAAAAGCTTATTTTATAACAAAGTTCATAAATAATCTGGAAGCCGTGAAATTTATTATTTTAAGGCGCGTTCAAGTTATAAATCGCAGATACGAATAAATCGCAAAGATAACTGTCTTTCCACCAATACGTTGATATGATATTCCGAGTGCGCATTTTTTTTCAAATAATGAATGTTAGTGAAACTTACTCAGTTTCAATTCCTCTTCAGTCGTGGAGGACGTCTCCGCGGTCAGCCTCTCCTCGGAATGGATGCTATTTATAGCGATGTTGTTGTTTACGTTGTACATTGACTTTCCTGGAGTATCGGAGCAAGTTAAAAATGATTATAGTTTTAGAAACATTAATAATTTCAAAAGAAGATAAGTTATCAAAAAAAGTTTTTTTTTTAAATTTATAATAGGATCACACTCATAACATACTAGTATATGAGCTTTCTGATGGTAAATAAAATTAACACCACGGAGAGTTATTAGTGCTGTAAGAAGTCATTTTATTTCATTAAAAAGATTATATAATTATATACCTTTTGCAACTGTGATCGAGTCGAGTGCGTTTAAGTTCAGCCTTAAGTCAGATGCGCCATTTTCAGCGGATACCATGTTTACGGCCCGACACCGGCGCGCGCGCACTTCCCGAGCGATTTTCATGTCGTATGCTGTCCCGGCGGTTAGAAGCAAACCCACTAAGCATGATACACCCCTGCAAAATATTAAAATATGGTTCTATTAAATAAATCTATAAAACTTCATAAAAAAAAGGTTCTTTATAACATTGATATTATTAATATGTACGTGTTAGAAAAGTGAGTCAAGATGAGATATACTTTTTTTTTAATTGTAATCGAAATATTAATAATTCTTGTTTTGAATTTGTTTATAGCCAAATTGTTTTTTTTTTAAATATTTCGTTTACTGTATCCAAAACAAATAAAAACATTCATGTGTCTGCAAAATATTAAAAATAAATGTAGCGAATGCCGAGAAAGTACTACACGAAGGCGCTTGTATAGGTATGTAATTGTATTTCATATTAATAAAAATTTAATCTAGAAAATATTTTTTATGTAAGATCATAATATTACACCTTTATAAATCAACGTTTAAATAAGCTACAATCAAATACAATAAATGCCCACGAAGTCCTACGCCACTAGTTCGACCGTTCACTATGAGCTATATGATTGTTTGACCCAGATAATTTCTCATGATGTAATGTGATGTGGAGTGTTCAAGGAGCCTTGGCCTCAGCTCGATTATCCGCTGGCCGTTATAAATAAAACCTTTCGCTTTTTTGTTTTGAAACTGCTATTATATCAGATTTGTTTAATCTTTAGAAGTTAATTCACATTGAAGATGTGTTTATTGCATTGTTTTTAGCATTTATATTTAATGATATATGACCCAATTTGTCAGTGCTATACTTACAAAAGTATTTGGAAGGTAGGATCCTCGATGTAGGAGTAGCCACCGTGCTGTGGCGAGCGTACCGTGACCACCTTGTGATTCAATAGCGGAGCATGTACAGCATTCACTAAATCTCCTACTTGCTCGCGAGAGCATGATCGTGGTAGACAAAGACCAAGATGGAGGGTTCGCCGCTATAAAAAATAATTGCACATTTAAATCTAGTCCAATTTAGTTAAAATTTGATTTTACTAATTTTTAGCGAAAATGCTTTAAATTATCATGTCATAATTATATTACAGGGCGGAATGCCATTAAAAAAATGATATTACTTATTTTAGACAGATGAAAAAATATCTCAAAACACTATTAATCGATTTTCAGTGTCGGTAAGCTAACAATTTTAACAGATTCCTCATTTTGAATGGAACTTGTGTGACATAAAGGCTGATATTTTTATTTTTATCAAAGCATTGGAGTTCCGATTTCATAGGACAATTCTGCACGAGGTCATGCTTGTTCTTGATTATGGACAGGATGTATTTAATTAAATCCTTATGGTATATATATAGTTCTTATATTATAACATAAGATGAAATCCTTATTGTATATATAGTTCTTATATTATAAAATAAGATTAAATCCTTATTGTATATATAGTTCTTATATTATAACAAACATATATTATAACATAATGAAATCGAACCTCCAATGCTTTGATAAAAATAAAAATATCATTTATATGGTAAACTTACAGTTTTGACAATATCAGTCAGGTTGGTCGACACAGACATGCGAACGTTGTAGAAGGCGGTCTCGAAGGGCGGTCCAAGTCCAGTCACCGACACATCTTGACGCCACTCGCTGAAGATCTGTGAACCTGCACTGTCTGTAATGGTATCAAAATATTAACGGCTAGACCATAGTGCAATGATAAAGCAATTTAAATTACCAAATTAATTAGGACAACTTGCAGCATTTTAGTATAACTTTTAATATGATGGTGTGATGTTCTCCTCACTGCTTTTGACCATGGCGGCCATTGGAGACTAGCCATTTGAGCAGGACATATCTATTTAAGTACAGTTCACATTTTTTAATAAGTCTATCAGAATAATTGATAAGTAGTTATTTAATAATTAGGCGCAATCCCTGAACATAGTCCATGGGATAGATTCTCCGAATCGGTGGTAGTTTCTCATTCGACAATCAATAAGTAAGTGTAATGCATGTTGATTAAAGTAATTTGATTTGTTTAGATTAGATCATGTGGATCTCAACTGAAGGTCTCGGGTTCAAATCCGTTACTTGATTTGGTTGCGAAGGAAAATATAGTGTGGAAACGTTCTACACAATGTGTAACGAAATTTTGTCACAAACCTCTGCAAGGAATAAGCTCAAGCCTTATCCTTGATTGGAGAGTTTCAGAGATAAACACTTAAAGCGTATTATAATTATTGTATTAAATCTATTAATAATAAGTTCACATTGTTACGGGGTGTAATTATTTAACATAAAACTCAACAACGAATTCACGCTCTAATTGGGGAGAAGCCTTAGTCCGTTTAAAACCGATTTGCGATTACATAAGGATTAATAAGATGAAGAATTATTAGTGATATAGCTGACATGTATTTATATAATATATATCACAATTGGGTCTCTTATTATTCTTATTAACCAATCAAAAATCAATACCATCATTTACTCGGTGGTAGAGCTTTGTGCAAGCTCGTCTGGGTAGGTACCACCCACTCATCAGATATTCTACCGCAAAACAGCAGTACTTTGTATTGTTGTGTTCCGGTTTGAAGGGTGAGTGAGCCAGTGTAATTACAGGCACAAGGGACATAACATCTTAGTTCCCAAGGTTGGTGGCGCATTGGCAATGTAAGTGATGGTTAACATTTCTTACAATGCCATTGTCTATGGGCGTTGGTGACCACTTACCATCAGGTGGCCCATATGCTCGTCCGCCTACCTATTCTTTAAAAAAAAAACATTGCTATGTTGCGGATAAATTATTAGATTTCAAATAAAAAAAATGATGCAGAATTATAAATATATACATATCTTAATTTTAAACACATTTTATAATATAAGTAATGTCATTAAGCAGCGACGAAATAGTCATTAGCGCCCACAAGCAGCGCATATGTACTGTTATAATAGACTTCTTTAAATGATTGTATATGGTTCGATATGATTTGCTAACCTATAAAATTCCTTATTAACGTGTCCTATACAATAAAAAAAAAAAAAAAAAACCAAAATATTATTTATTCAAATAGACTTTTGCAAGTAAGTTAGATTAAATTATTTATGTTTATAGCACTAAAGGCTATTTAAATTTATCTTAATAATTCTTGCATTTGCCATATAACAATATTTGAAATAAGCGAGTTTTTTTTTTATAGAAACGATCGTGACAAATGTAAGAATACGCTTATTTGACGACAGATCCGGGCAATATCCAAAACTGCGTAAATCATTTTTGATGTATACTATAGAATTCCAGTTATGTTGCGTGTTGTATAACTTTTGTTAGATGTGCTCTCACGTTGAATTAAATTTATATAAACTGATAAGTCATTTGATATTAAAATAATTTTATTCGAAATTTATACGAAATTGTTAAAAAAAATATAAAGAAGTTAATATATGATATAATTTATAAAACCGGTCTTCCAAATAAAACCTAAAAATACTAATAATAAAATAACGTCACGTGGTTCCTTCGTATTATTTAGTTTTCATTTTCGGAGCATCGTGTAATAAACTCCAAAATTTTCTCGAGACCGGACAGGAGCCTTTGCCCAGCACTGGGATATCATAGGCCGTTATTTTACATCCTTATAAAGCCGTCATAATTCTGTACCAGAACATACCCTAGCGTTTATATTTTTATACATACATAAGTACTTATTAAGTCACCTTTTACGGAACACAACAACATTGAGGCCTGCCTTGGATAATGTATTATATTTTTGTATATACGGACATATTTTATTCTCCAATGTATTAAACATCAGATATTTTATTTGTATATTTCAAATTACATAGATAAATAACAAAATGCAAGTGAATTATTATTTTTTCTGCATTTAAATAAACGAAGACTAAATCCACAGTTTTTATCATCTTTATAAACCTTTATTAATACGCTTTATTAATAAATTTTAAAAATATTTATTTCCTTAAGATATATTATTTTATACATTATAAAAATTCTCCCAAATATACATGTGTCTAATCGAACACGTATTGGAGCAGCGAATCGGGCTCCAAGCGTTATCCTTGTGAAAAGAAGCAAGAGTTCAGCAGACGAATATGTTTATAAGCCTGTTGTACTTTTAGAATTGATTCAATATATTTTCTTATGAAGTTTCTAAAACAGTTTTTATAATTAGAATGAGAGAGAGAGAGAGATATTTTAATTTAGTCTCAATGGAACAATAACAAAAATTAATTTTTATATTCTAGTATTCGTTAAACGGGCCATTTTTACAGATCACGGATTTGTTTTGTAAAGAAGATTTATTTTAAATAGTTGTTCTATTACCATTAGCATAGTTGACTGTTTTTACATTTTAGTTCCGTATTTATAACGATTTTAATAGGTATTCGTGTTGATAGACCTATAGGGATATAATAATTTTCTGGTGACAAAGAACATTCAGTTAAAAGACACATCATTAGAAGCAGATTTTTATGTTAAATAGTTCCCATTAAAATAACATTAGACAAGCAGATGACATTGAAATTTGTAATTAGCACCGAATTGTGAACTACGATCTTGAGATTGTTAAAATAGTCTTCCTCAACTTCTACCTTCTGTTTTAATATATAACTGCAAAGTATTGCCTAGAAGAGCTCTATCGCTTTGTTTAAGCTAGAATGTTGTAATCAAAAATACCTATTCTTCATTATTTTTATACGAAAAATCAATTAAGATGCTTTGGGGATAAGAACGAGTCATGACACTCTTATGGCATCATACTCAACCAAACGCTTTTAGATCTAGAAGATCTTTGTAACATATTAATATAATAGAGACAAATATAAATGTATTTTATTGTTTATTGTTATTCGTTAATTATAAATAGTTTCAATAACCATCAATTTAAAGCGTCGACGTTGGTCATTAAAACTGCAAACATCTCTTTCCTAATTTCAATTCATTTCATTTCGTTTTATTCCGTAGTAAAATGTCGTAAATATTGTGTTACATGATTAGCTAAACAACATATCAAATTAACGCGATATTGATGGCGTTCAGCAATCCTTGAGAAGTGACGGGCGAACAATTATGTTAAAATAGTCATAGAAACACGTGAAAATGATTGTTTAATACTAATTGGCATCAATTAGAATCATTACATAATAAGTTTTATATAATATACGTGACATTAATTGTTAAACATTAATATTAAACGTTTTGTACTCGGCGTAATCTAAGTTCGTTAAAACACCCGACCCGTTTATCCGAATGAAACAGTAAAAAAAAAACAATAATGAACTATTAACGTAATTGTAATGATTCGACATAGGAATAAACTCCACACACTAAGTCATTCTTGAAATTTATAAGTTACACTTTAATGAAAGGAATGATTTCTATAATTGACATGTAATTTTCATTTTTCATGCAGATGATCTCCATGTGGAGGGCACACAATTATTATTACCGTTATACCTTTTCAGGAGATCGTTTATAAACACTTATACTGACTGAAAACTGTCATTGATATAATATGATGAATTATAAAAAAAGTTAAATATTATTTTTAAGCGTTTTTGAATTGAATTGAAGCATAAATATGTATAATATAAGTTTTCAATTTATATGGAGCTTATCCACCCAGACATATTCACTATAGCATTTATGCAAATTATGTATGGTTTTATGCAATTTACACGACTTTATCGTGTAAATTATTTACTAGATGCTTTTTTATAGCTTTTACGAAGTGGATCATCCTAAATAATATTATAAATGCGAAAGTGAGTTTGTTTGTATGTTTATGCATTTGTTTCTTGTTTGATACTATTTCACGTGTTAACTACTAAACCGAACATCATGAAGTTTTGCGTACACGTTGTCAGCGGTACAGAAGAAAACATAAGGTACTTGCGGGTAAGCCGCAGGCGGAAGTTGTATTATATAAATTTGAAATCGTTTTAATTTTTCTTTTCGATCTGATTTTTATTTTTCTAAAAAGAAGGTACGTCCGCGCAAACCAATAGTGATAGACTGTAACTTAGTTAAAACTACCCCAGCAGCTGACTGCAGGGTTTTGTCCATTCTATGAAAATACGAAATCTTACATCGAATCTATTGAATGAAAAGAGTTTAAATTTTATACTACTACTACTGATGTGTCGCGAATATCGCATATGTTTACTATTGGCATTTTATTTTTTGTCAAATTTAATAAATACTAACCTCTTAGTATGTGTCGGTTAAATATTGCAACTGAATTTTATGTCAGTTCCACACAACCGATTGATATGAAGTTCTAACACTTTTAGTGCGTGTGACGGTCAGTCAGTGATAGTTTTTTTTTTTTTTACTAGACTTATTTAGTTGCTTCTCATTATATTTTATTATTTATTGTAACGTTCTTAATTGATGATTACAATTTTTTTTTATCCCATTGTTGTTTTTATAAATTTCTGATCGGCCAACTTAGATCGCACCATCACTTTGTAAGTTAACGTGATATAAACTTTTAATATAAATACGGTACGTTCGGTGCTCATATGTAAGGGTTTACTTATAAACACAGGTGGATATTATTTTTATATAAATATATTTTTCAAGATTAGACAATGATAAAATTTGCAAATGAATAAATGAATCCTTGTAAGAATATTACTTAATTTCCTTAAATCCCACGCATGAAATAACGCTAAATAATTCAAAATATAGCTTGATATAAAAAAGTAGTAAAATGCTTGAATATGTCATCGCGAATGTATATCTATATATGTGTATATATGCTTGTGTTGCTTTGACGCTAAATCTATTTTATACGTGTGTGTTACATACACACACGGTTTGTACGTGTGAAATACAAAGTCACTTATTTTAATTTAAAATGATGCGAACGTTTAGCGGCGGCTTATATGAATTGAAAATATATAATTACGGTTGTGATTTTTAGAAGGTGCGTGTTGGTCGTTGAGGATGCTGCACAGTTCCGCGGAGCCGGTCCAGTAATTGTTACCCCAGTAGAACATCGAGGTGTAGCGTCCGCTCGCGTCTTCCACTGAAACAATAATATATTTTATTTAACAAAGAAAATTAAAGGTCGGAATGCTTTAAGATATTCTATAGTTATCACAAATTAAGAATCGGTATAGTTCAATTTATTCGGCTTACATTCCCCCCTGCGTTAGAATGCGTGTATCCAGCGAAAAAAAAAGGTTTACATTCTCGCTAAGCTGAAAGAGCGTGAAAAGACAGATCGTATGAGAGTGTGGGAATACAGAATATACCTGTGCACATCTTAAAATCAGAAAGACGTAATTGTGATTATCATACCTAACAGAAGTAATTAAAAAGCGTCAAATTTTATAAGATCTAGCGAGAAATTTCGCTTCTAAACTATATTACCTATGGTATTATATAAGGCAATTAATTTTGGATTCGACGTTTCGGTGTATGTAATTAAGAAGAAATATACGAATATCGCTCTTATAACGCGTCATATTATACATAACTTATGTTGTATAGCACGTTGAATAGTATAGCGCATACTTACTATTGCACATTTCCGTCGCGTCCGCGAAGTTATTTCGATCAAATACAGGATTAAGATGATTATATATCATAAATATTTGTTTAAAAGGTATTTGTAAATGATGTATGTATATATAATAATGGTTATATACTGTATATGTACTTTAAATATATTCTATTATAACCTAGTTCGCTCAAACTGATTTTGTAACATTTTAATGACCTCCTTTCTGCTGGGACCTCATCTCCTTACGTGGGAGGGTTTGGATCTTATTCCACTACGTTGCTCCAATACTTGTAGGTGGATGTAGACACATATGGCAGAATTCCCATAACGAATTCAAAGACAATTATTATTTTAAGCTGTTAATATTTTCAAATCTATTTTCTATTCTTAGTTTCGATGCTTAGAAGCTCACTTCAAATTTGAGTTCAAAGATAATATTAACGTTTTGACGTAACTATTAGTAAGTTTTTTTTTTTAAATAAAGTCTTAAATGGCTTTATTTAAAAAAAAAAACTGCATTAAATACCTTAAAAGGTATTTAACAAGTCCTCAAAAACTTATACAGAGGTCAGTGAACTACAAATTTGATCGATTACTACAATTGTTCATTCATATAATTTGAGATATGGCCGGTTCCGCACCCTTGAACTCAAAGGCCAATAACCTACAGGAAGACCTTCCTTCCGCCATACATAAGGAAATATCTCAAGCTTTCTGATGGCTTGAAAATTACTTCCACATGTAATCACTGTCATCAGTTGTAAGACATTTTTCTGTAAATCACCTTCAGTTTATGCAAAACAGTCTTTGTTAAGTTCATTTAAGATTCAAATTTATTTCAGCAGTAATACTGTTAATGCTGTAGACAAATGAGTATCCCGTTGATTTGTGAATTTTACGAGAAATAAAAATTGTTTCGTCTTTAAAATTATTATTTATGAATTGTACCGTTTGATAATAATTCGTCTTTGTCGATTTCAGTTTTTTGCATCTACGTTAGTTACGAATAAATTCTGCCAATGTCACATGACGCATATGTGATAAAATTTTGAAGTGATAGATAATTCAAATAATGACTTTGTTTTTTAATTGTATTTCATACGTTGATGACAAAAATTAACTTAGACATTGGCAGAATATTTGCGCTCAAATGGAGTAGATACACGCCAGAACGGAAAAAAATCGACTTACGTTGCCAACAATTATTTATTAATACACTTTGGTGTGTTGTATATAAATGTTGCAAGTTTTCATTAATATTTATTGGAAACTTTATTGGTTTATGTGACTGTTGTATTTATTTAATTTATTTATTTATGTGATATAATGCTTCTTGTTTCCTAAAATATAAATAAATAGATTTACAACAACAAGAGGAGTAAGCACAAAGAAACAACGACGTTGATGGTCAAGTCGGCAAAGTTGCTATCGGAATTTTGGAATTAAAATCAAAGTGGATATAAGTAGTGAAGTGGAGTGATGTATTATTAATAACATATGTCGTACATAATATATTTAAATCTAAGGTTTGATTATCTTTTTACTCCTTCTTTAATTGATTTGAAATCAATGGTTATAAATAGATACATTCGAATGTCCGCGATTAGTAATTTAATTCTTACATTTTTCACTAGTTAATTTTAAATAATTATTTTTATAAATACAGTTACTAATTATTTAATCGAAAATAACGAATAAATAATTATATCGGGAAATTGGTTACTCCAAGTTACTAATTCAAGGGAAGGTCGCAAGGTTTCTGACTTGAGAGCCGTAAGAAGGTCAACTATAATAAGACCTCAGGTAGTAATCAGCTAAACGTTATATTACCTAACAGTTTTATATATATGTAAAATTTCTTCGTATATAAAAAGATGTTTATCAGTTACTCATACCCCTCCTTAGTTCGGGGTTCTAGGGTACCCCGAACTAAGTGCTCTTGTTTACATATCAGGAACATCCTAGACCGCTCAGACCACCTACCTTGAGTCCTACCACTCATTGTTCTTTTACATCATTTTTTGTCTTATTTTTAATTTTTTTTTATGTTCGAAGCCTTCCCCTTCCTTAATATTGCATGAAATATCATTCATTATTGATAAAAAACATGTCATTACATCAAACATAAATTAAGCACATAAAAATTCAGTAGTTGCCCAGGCAATGAATTTTCCCGCGGTGCTGGGTCATTTCATTTTGTCACACATTTTTGTTATCAATTTTCCATAAATTCTGATAAATCTGATAAATTACGAGTACTTGCCGCGCACATCATGCTACTACCAAGAGTGCTTATTAATATCCAATTGGAAGACATTAACGATGTCTCCTCGCCGTGTATTTATGGAAGTTGAGTTATCTTCCTGTTATTGCCATTGTAAGGAGTGCCGACCTTCGTCTAAATATTAAGGTTTTTTATTTATTACTAGCAATTTGAAGGTTTCCAAAACCAGTCTTACAACTTGGTCGTAGTTTGACAAAGCGATCGAGTTTAATCAGAGTATGGGCGGGGATAGAAATGGCTTCAATGGAATGGAGAAATCTCATATGATATGTTCATTATTTTCTTGTGTGACTGCCTCGATGGTCTAATGTCTAGATATAAGGCTAAAGATGCCGAGGTTCTGGATTCAGACCCGAACAAAACCAATCAGGCCAATAAAAAATAATTGAGTTTTTTTTGTCGAATAATCTCATTAGCAGCCTATATGTACACTGACAAAATTTGTGTTTAACTTTTTTCTGTTGAATAAAAAATCTGTCACATAGCGCGAAGATGGTCACATAGCGCGAAGACAACCCGACAGCCTGGACAAGTTGATGGTGCTTGGCAAAGTGGAGGGGAGACGACCACGTGGCCGCTTGCCAACACGGTGGTCGGACCAAGTTACCAACCTCACAGGTCTCCAAGTGACCACTGCCCTGAAAAAAGCTAAGGACAGGACGGACTGGAGAAAATTCATTAAGAGCGTGACCCAGACCCAAACCCTGGAACAGAGTGGACACGACCTTCAGCAATGAAGTAAACGACCGAGAAGAAGAAAAAATCTTGCATCTAAAGCATCTAAAAATTGTATATGGAACATAACATGTATCAGTTGATAAACATCGTGTTAATCGCTTTGTAAAAGTATGAGGAAATACGGTTAACCTGAGCTACAGTTATTTTTTTAATTTTAATTCAAGATGCCCGACAACATGAACTGACACACTAATTTACAATAAATTTCATTTATTTCATATACATGTATGTAATTATAAACCCTGCAACTTCTGTTGTATTATTTGCTCTGAGATTGCATTTTAATCGTGCCCTTTGATCTTTACATTAATACTATCATAATAAATTAGTTTCATAGGTGATTTAAACCATTTTTGTCACTTAAAAATAATATTACCTTTTAATAAAACCTGATTCGTGCCTGTTACCTATTAGCTTACCAAAGTTCAAATCCAACGAAGGAAAAACTAACATTATCACCTGAAGCCAGTTTATTTTGTTCAAATTACATTTATGACAAATAAACGAAAACTTTTGCGAAATATATTTAAAAAATCTTTCAAATATTTATTGTTTATTCGGGGACCTCGGTGTTTAATATAAGAACATACATTTCCCAATAATTACTGACATAACCTTAAAATGTATTGACATATGAAATTAAAAAAATAATAATATAGTTTAAATATTAGTTGTGTCGTGTTTTAAATCCATAGACAAATATACGCCTTACACCACAGTCAAGGTGACTCGTTAAAATTCTTTACCGGTCAAATATTAGGCATATGTTGTAAAATCAATCTATTGGCACAATATGTTGAATTTTTTAAACAATTGATTGTAGGTAACTAGTTTAGACCCCCCCATAGATATATCTACCATATAACAAATATAATAAACTAGTTTCCGAATGCAGCTTCGTCCGCGTGTGTCAGGGTGGGCTTTGGTGTCAGATAATAGTAGCCTATGTCCGCCCTTGGGATTATAGATTGCTGCGTACGAAATTTCATCAAAATCAGTTCAGTCAGGCATGAATGCATAATAGACAGACAGAGTTTCTTTAGCATTTATAATATTAGTACAGGTTTCTTAAAAGCGCTGTTAAAGCGCTGCCAACAAAAGGCATTAATATACTATGATGTCCCATGTTCGAGTTAGGAACTCGATTTGTTGTCATTTCTATACTTGAGTAAGTAATATGTTTTATTTCCTATTTAATGTAAAGCGGCACACGTTAATAAGGAATTTTATAGGTTAGCAAATCATATCGAACCATATACAATCATTTAAAGAAGTCTATTATAACAGTACATATGCGCTGCTTGTGGGCGCTAATGACTATTTCGTCGCTGTTTAATGACATTACTTATATAAAATGTGGTTAAAATTAAGATATGTATATATTTATAATTCCGCATCATTTTTTTTATTTGAAATCTTATAATTTATCCGCAACATAGCAATGTTTTTTTTTAAAGAATAGGTAGGCGGACGAGCTTATGGGCCACCTGATGGTAAGGGGTCACCAACGCCTATAGACATTGGCATTGTAAGAGATGTTAACCATCGTTTATATCACCAATGCGCCACCAACCTTAGGAACTAAGATATTATGTCCCTTGTGCCTGTAATTACACTGGCTCACTCACCCTTCAAACCGGAACACAACTGCTTGCTGTTTTGCGGTAGAATATCTGATGAGTAGGTGGTACCTACCCAGACTAGCTGGCACGAAGCTCTACCACCAAGTAAAATGTTTTGTTTTGGTCACGTTAATGTTATTAAAATTGTAAACTACGTTTATTATCTGTTAATTTATTTAAATGATAAAAGCCATGATCAAATAATTATAAATATTCTTTATTATATTGGTACCTTTACTTTTTAGTCACTCATTTTTCCTTCGCATTTCAATATTTGCGGAAGTACCTCATATAATAGCTAAAATTGCATAGTCATAATGATGATAATGTTCGACGTAAAATGTTTAAAATGATGATTAATATAAATCTATATATACTTTCGAGAAGATTGTTACAGGAATCATCGTTTTATTACATAATATTGTTAGAGCATTTATCTTTATTTTTTATTTTTATGTAAGAGTAGGCAAACGAGCAGGAGGCTCACCTGATGGAAAGTGACTACCACCGCCCGTGGACATCTGCAACATCTGAGGACTTGCAGGTGCGTTGCCGGCCTTTGAGGAAAAACCATAAGCAATAACTTTTGTTCTACGACTTTTGATAATTTGTTAGATTTTATTTTCATACAAAAATAAGCATTAATTTAATTTCGCGCTTGAACGTGTATAAATCTACGCGCATCGCAAAGATCGACGCGTCGCGTCGTCCTTTCGTTTATGAATGCTATTTAGACCTACAAATGTCACGACAGTTTGACAAAAACTTGTAAAATCATTTTTTTTTCATGTATTGATTTATGTCCGAACTCGTAGAACAAAAGTGGTTACTTATGGTGTTAGCTATCTAGTCCTGCGAGGTTGCTGGGTCGTTACAAATAACCCTGTATAATTATTAATGAGTATATAGCCAACTTGTTATATTGACTAAAAATTATAACCTTTATTCATTGTTTAGGTATCGCAAATGATTATGATAAAAGAGTAATTATTTATAGAAGTAAAGATCGGAGATACGCAATAGCTTGCGCTAGTCCTACACACGCCATTTAGTAATTTAAATAAAACTTGAGTTATTGACTTAGGCTAGGCGTGAATATTGATTGACTAACCTCAACGAAGGTTATTATTTAAAATATTTTTTTAATTGATGCTTGTAACGGGTTATTATAATAATTAAATCAATAATTTATTACGATTAAAAGAGGAAGGTTATTTTTTGGTATATGTGTGCGTGTGCGCAAGTTTTTCAGGAGACTTTTATGCTGAGATAATAAACTATAATTCTTACTTACTTTTGTATGTAATAATTGTGTTTATTAAATGAAGGTTTTGTTCGGTTTATTTTGCTAGAAAATATTGCTTGCATTATGATATTCTTAAAGATAAAGCGTCTGTGTCGGATCGAACAAGTAAACTTGCGCGCGCTGACCAGTTACTAATCTGAAAATAAGTGGGTTTGTGAGTGTATTGCATCCTAATGATCTGATGTATTGCTATTCAACGTGTGCCAGTTGGGCAACTTGACGTCCTAGCTTCTTTCTCAACTGTTTCGACTAACCCGGTTATGTCAATGCCTTAACACTATATTACCATAAAAACTTTTGTTGTAATTAGAAAATTATTACGGATTTCTGCATCTTCGTTTTGAAATACATAGAAATAGCGTATTAACTTTCTTAACCACTTTTAAATACCTAAAGTTATGGTACTTATTGCCTTTTCTTTTAATTTATATGAGTTTTTTGCAATTGTAATAGTGAATCTATACTAATATATAAAGCTGAAGAGTTTGTTTGTTTGACCCGGCTAATCTCAGGAACCACTGGTTCGAATTTAAAAATTATTTTTGTGTTGTATAGTCCTTTTATCGAGGAAGGTTCTAGGTTCTGATTATCTATTATATGCTTATTAATTATACGCGGGTGAAACCGCAGGCACAGCTAGTAGTGAATATACTTGTTCATTATCTTGTATCTATGTAATATCCAGTTATTTTTTCATATTGGTTTAGTTAATACCGTTTATCCGTGTATTGTTGCCATGTTAAATTGTGCGTATCGCGTCGATGTTTATTGTAAATGTAGATTTTATTTATATTAAACTAAGACGTGTCACGTATACACCCAAATCACTTCTCTAATAAAACCTTTTAAATTATGAAATGAATATGTTACACAAAACGTGTAGTCCGCATTTGTTGAATAAGGAAAACTACGAAACAATTGCATACTATAATGTTTTTTTTGTTTTTTGTTTTTTTTTATTGTTATGGAAGGCGGACGAGCATTTGGGCCACCTGATGGAAAGTGGTCACCAACGCCCATAGAAAATGGCTTTGTAAGAAATGTTAACCATCGCTTACATCGCCAATGCGCCGCCAACCTTAGGAACTAAGATATTATGTCCCTTGTGCCTGTAATTACACTGGCTCACTCACCCTTCAAACCGGAACACAACAATACAAAGTACTGTTGTTTTGCGGTAGAATATCTGATGAGTTCGTGGTACCTACCCAGACGAGCTTGCACAAAGCTCTACCACCGAGTAAAAGTAAAAGTTTAGTCATAATATCAATTTGAAAGATCTGTTCGTATCATCCTTCACTTTTATAAATGTAAAAATGTAATTATTCTACAAACAGAATAAACGCATTTTTATTTTGGCGGCCATTTTTATTGCGGCTGTATACGTGCGTGCTGTATATGTATGTGACGTACACACGCACATTACAGTTGTGTCATACACAAATCAGTTGTATGAGTTTGATATTCTATTACGTGAGTGTTTTTGAAATAATATTTTTCATATAATACAAGGCTATGAAACTGTCGTCCTGCGCTTCAATTGTAACCCAATAGGCGAATCATTGCTGTCACAATGTTAAATTGAAAATTGACATAGAATACCTTATATAATATATATCGATAAAAAATGCTCTGAAATTCCAGGTTAAAAATCGTTTAGTTTATAGTATTTTCCCGAGTTCATTAAGTTATAATTCTGTGTTACGTGTCGGTGTTCGTCGGGGTCCCATATTACATGTAGGACTGAGCCTCAAGGTGGTATATAATGTACATAGTTACAAATCCTTCTTGAACATTTGATATAAAATTTTTACTGTTTTAATACACTTTAGTATATTGAAAGTATTTTTATCATTTGTCAAAGTTCAAATTCGTAATCGCAAAGTAATTATTCGCAGTACACATCAATTTCTCTACATGTTATATGAAGTGTACTTGGTGCATACTTGTGATCGATTATCGTACTTATTGCGATAGATATAAGAGCTATTAAGCATCAAGTGTCCGTGTTCGGTATGGACATTGATTGTTGACATATAAAGCGGTAATATTTTAGTGTGTGGTACGAGTCACGAGAGACTAAAATTATTTTAATAAACTTAAATTAATTAAATTATTTTTAGTGCACGATGAGTCATATCAAGGTCGAATTTGAGTCAAAAGTTTCTATATGTAACGTTTGAGTGAAACTTCTGCCACGTGCTTAATTACAGGCACAGGACAATGTTTTAGAGTCCATGGTTCGCAGTGCCTTGTTTCTTACAGTGTCTATGGGCGAAGGTAACCACTTACCAGTTCTAGAGGTTGTGTCATCTTTCCTAAAATAAATAAATACACAAAATATTTAAGCTTGAGAATAATGAGCGATTGGCATTCACTGATACTTGTTCTGATATAATGAGTGGCAGGCTGCCTCCAGTAAAAGTTCGTTATGTAACTGAACTTGACCTATCGCCGGTAACTTGGGCCACCAGTTGCGCAAACATGAACTTTCACTGACGCGGTATGTGGAGATCCGATTATGATGCGGACGGAAGAATCGTTGTGTTATGGAAACAGGATGAGCAACTGGAATCGCTGAATTCTCTGAATCCTTTAAATGCGTTTAGTAACTTAAATTTATTTAATTGGCCGTGAAAGCGAAAATTAATTAATACCATCTATAAGAATATTATAAATTTGAAAGTAACTCTGTGTATCTGTCTGTTACGCTTTCAAGGCTGTACCATTGAATCGATTTTGATGAAATTTGGTATGAAGCAAGCGTGAACGCCAAGGATGCACATTGGTTACTTTTTCGATGACACGCGGGCAAAAACAGGTTATGTAGTCAAGTCAACTTAAAAACTTAATGAAATAAACTTCCGTATCGATTGTTAATGTGATACCAGATTGAATATAAAGACATGTAAAGAACTGGTCGAAAGACACTAAGCGAGACTTTTCTTCTTTTTTATTGTTCAAAAGTCGTTTACAGTGTATTACATATTCTAAGAAGTTATTAATTATATAATGACTGCCTCGTTGGTCTAGTGGCTAGATATAAGGCCGCAGACCCGGTGATCCTGGGTTCAATTCCCAGGTCGGGCCACTAAATAGTTATTGGGTTTTTCTGTCAGAAAATTCTCAGTCCGGCAGCCCGGAGTCTGGAAGTTGGAAGTGTGTACACTCCCGTGCCTCGAAAGCACGTTAAGCCGTTGGTCCTGCGCCTGAACTCTTTCCGGTCGTGTCGGATTGCCGTCCCATCGGATTATGAGAGCTAAGGAAAAGAGAGTGCACCTGTGTTTGCGCACACACTTGTGCACTATAATATCTCCTGAGCAGTTGGCTAATCTCTCTTGAGATTGGCCGATGTGGCCGAAATCGGTCTGGAGGACCTTATTATTATTAATTATATAATATATTTTAAAACGCAAAAGTTACTTGACAATTTCTTTTTAATTTAATAATCGAATTGTTTGAAAGTTTTTATTTTATGTTCATAGGTCTACAAAACAAAATGACAATCAATGAATACATGTGATAACATTTCTCTTGATGTAGACACGACATGCGCTTATTATTAAGTATAAATTAGCGTCTAGCCTATTATTATAATTATATTTTTTTTAAAGTAAAGCAAATCAAGCTTACGATACAGTTTTAAAAAAAACTGTATTATATGATATTAATGTATAGTATATACATACAGATACATATAATCATTCAACGTAATCATTATTAGTCCTCTATAATAGCTTACAGAGTTCATGGTATTGGCAGTATTTACGTCACTGTATATCTGAGTGGATATTTCAAGTAGAGAAAATTGGATATATGTAGCTTAAAACTCTGTACTGGCATTATAACTATGTTCTTTAGTTCCGAATGAGTTCAGAACAAACAATAGAAGGGACATCTATGTAGGTCAATGCCAGGAGCAGTGACCGGTTTGAGACCAGTAAAAATCTTAGCTACGCATTCCTCATCGCCCTTCGAGTAAATATATTAAGACGGAAACAAATTGAGAATGTTAGGAATGATGAAATTTTAAAGATTCCATTACATATATATGATTAATGATTTAAAATTAACCGTCTAACTTATAAATACTGTTTAGCAGCTGTTAAGCTAAGCGTTGATCTATCTCTTTTTGGCATCATTGATTTGACATTAAAGAAGAAGAAGATGAAGCATAAAAGAAAAAGACAGCATTGTTCAAGATATTGACCCCTAGACAACATATATACATAGGGAATTTTATTATTTTAAGGCTTGGTATTTTAAAGCAAGGCTTTGTTATTAATACTCTAATAAAATATTTATAAAACTATATAATAATAATACCTGGTACATAATATACAGAAACATATAATAAGTGTACATAAAAATTCTTGAAAAACCGATAAGGCGTAAATTAAAAGAAATATAAAATACGTATAATATTTATATAGAGCTCTTCTGTAAGTACAAACTCAATCGATCGTTATAAATCGATTGTTATGCCAAAAACTGATATGCGATCATCGACCATGATAATTATAACATTTTAAAGATATACGTATCAAAATAGCGTGTCACGGTAATGTTTTAACATTTAATGAGTGAGATATGGAATGAGTTCTTACAGAACCTGCTGATGAAATAACGACATGCACTCTATTAAATATTTTTGCAAAATATTTGTAAGAAATATTAAATATTTCTTACATATGCAATGCGCCACAAAACTTGGGAACTAAGATTAATCCTTGTGCCTCTATTTACACTGCCTAACTCACCCTTTAAACCGGAAAACAACAATACTAAGTATTGCTGTTTAGCGGTGGAATATCTGAGGTGTGATACTAACCAGACGGGCTTGTACAAAGTACTACCAAGTCTTTTTAACAATAGTTGTACATGATACATGGATAATAGCGGAGACGCTAGTCTATTCATCAACAACAGTATAGCGTGAGTGAGCCACAACAAGTGGCAATACGTGGCAGCGACCGGATTGCGATGGAAGCGCTTATTGGAATCGGAAGGAGCGAGTTTGAAAAACTAAGCTCCCCAAGAAACGGTGCTGATTCCACACATATGTTTGTAATGTACGCCCATCCAATTAGGTTTAATAGAAACACGGACGCCTATGGCCTTATTTGTAAAAGTTGTTTAGGGGTTGATTTAAAAAAAAAATACTGGCTTCTTGTTTCGAATGTCAAATCAGTAATGTCAGAAAGAGCGAAACAACCTCTAACGTTTAAAAAGCATAAGTATTGTATCAAAGTCCGCTAATTAAACGAAAGCAACAAAAGTGGTCTTTAGCCGCTGCTTCCTCCTATAGTATTGTATAACAGAGGTGATGTTCCCTCGGTCGCTGCAAGTGTCTATTAGCACTAATTCGCTTCTATTATGGCCTGATCGCTTTCTAGTGGTTTGAATTTCACATTTTTACACTTTACACTTGAATTACTATGTACGTAGCATAGAATCATATTCGTCTTATAGAAAAAACTGTAAATAACATTAGTTTTTAATTGCTTTGTAATTGTGACATCCTGCTTTGGTGTCGCAAGAAATTCTAAATTGTAACTTTAAATGCACGTAGTCTGCTTTAAAATGACGTTACTAAATCTCTGTATGTATTTTAAGAAGTCCTGGGTAATACCCAGATGGGGCTAGTAAAAAGTGATGAACATTTGGTGAATTGTTCCTTATTTACAATGCATATAATAAGAGATAGATTAAAGAAAAGGATACCGGTGTTTACAAATTACATATTATAGCTCTCTAGACGTGACTTGAATACATATATAAGAATCAAAACATAAGTAATTCTGAAATAGCCATTGTGTATAACCAGCAGAGCATAATGAAGCAGAGGGCGTCACGCTCCGACTCGTCCTTAACGAGTAAGTGTTACAAAATAACCTCTCATTTCTTCTGATTATTACAATTATATCGAATAATAGTTTTTATTCAAAACTCGCATTCGGTTGTGTCAAACTGCTGCGATTTGAATAAGTATTAAATTGTATAATATGATAAAAACAATGCATTTCCATGACTGATGAGGTAATTTCCGCGATATAAAACTTTCTTTAGTTTCATTTATGTAATAAAAAACAGGCAAAGGTCATCACACCAAACAGCCAAGTTTTTTTAGCATGACATAGGCAACTAAAAGATATTCGCTTATAAGTTTCTTAATCGGAATAATAAATAGACGCATGATTCATAAAAAATGAAAAAAAAAAAAAACCCTTGCGGTCACTCCACGCATTAACATTTTTTTTAACTTATTTACTATTGTGGCACTATAAGTATAATAAAATTCTACATAAATTTATGTTTATCTTTACATTTTAACTTTGGTCTTATGGTAGCTCTGGATTACGTCATTAACATAAAATAACTTGTAGTTCCGAAATATGTAGAGGCGATTAATTTATTCCCATAGATATATAACCTTTATGTATGATTTATTGCATATAATTTAGAATCATAGATTAGAAAAAATTATGAAGAAAATATTAATATTTTTGACACTCCATAGAACGTTGGCAATAACAAGTCGAAATATTAATCGAAAAATCGAGTCGAAAAATAAAATATACGAAATATTATAAGATGATTTCGTAAAAATCGTAAAGCTCGTTAATATTTAATGTTATTGGTGTAAACGATGCTGTAAATTAAAGACAGTATTTACTTCAATCTTATATAGTTTATGTATTTATATAAAAAAAAAATCGTGCACTGTTGAAATTTAATTCAAGGTAATATACCGGAACTAAAAGAAGAATTTGTATATTCACTTGAAAGATCTTGTGTAAACCCGTCTACCAGTTGTGATGTAATTTTTGTTCCGGTAGAAAGGGTTAGTGACCCAGTGTAGCCACCAACCCGGTGATGCAGGCGAGGCCATTTGGGCCACCAGCTACGATCAATCCACAAAATAAACAATGTAGCCTGTACTAGCGACAGTGACCCCAGGCAGCCTCTAATTATTTATAAAAACAAACGGTATAATTATATTAATATTAATAAAACTTAATCAATAATCGTTTCCAATATTAAAATACATATTATATTAAAGACAAATATTTAAAGAAATAAGATGGAAACACACAAGTTAAATTATAAAAAAAAACAAAATAAATAAGAAAAAGACATTTCTACATTGAATAAAGATTTTTGTATTTGAATTAAGGTTCTACTGAAAGGTCTCGTGACATAAAACGATAAAACTTTAATGAAACCGTGACGTGTAGTATTTATGTAATTATCGACTCTGTACTAATTGAGCGTGCTGGGTAATACGTATGATTATGATATCGTTGTAATAAATAACTCAAAAATTACTGTTTTATATATTATTTTGTGATATCAGCCTTGTGCCACGCACCAATAATTCTATTGATAAATAATAATTTTATATTTTTATAAAACCTTATATTATGTCATGACAGCTGCAAATTTGAAACATATTTGTTTTATAACGTAAGCGTTTGTTAATAAAGGATTTTTGAAAAGTTCAACGTTTAGGGGATGGAATTACTTGGTGGTAGAACTTTGTGCAAGCTCGTCTGGGTAGGTACCACCCAATCATCAGATATTCTACCGCAAAACAGCAATGCTTGGTAATTTTGTGTTCCGGTTTGAAGGGTGAGTGAGCCAGTATAATTACAGGCACAAAGGACATAATATCTTAGTTCCCCGGGTTGGTGGCGCATTGGCGATGTAAGTGATGGTTAACATATCTTACAATGCCAATGTCTATGGGCGTTGGTGACACTTACCTTCAGGTGGCCCTTATACTCGTCCGCCTACCAATGACATAAAAAAAGGAAAGGTAGCTATATTATGTAGGGTAGTTTAGTTTACAAGTGTGTGGTTCCTAAGGATACTAGAAACAGATAATAAATTTGAAAAGTTTGTAAACACTTTATATATATTCAAATTCTATGTAGTAAAAAAAAAATTAGCGTAATGAAATTACCGGAAGCAAAGATGATTTAAAAAACAATGTCGTAATTTTAATATGAAAGTTACAACTCGGTCAAAGGCAAAACGAGACGGACATATACTTACCAGCAGGTTTGACAGAGACAAGCATTGAGTCAGTGTTGCGTAAGTTGCCGGTTCGATTCTTGCGAATATTGATTGTCTCTTACGATTTTACGAGGAATATCGACGTTGCAAAATATTTGAAAGTTAATTTCGTTTATTTAAAAAACCCCTTAAGTTTATAATTTTGCAATCACTGGCGCCGTATTCATGTTAATTTTTGAAAAAAGTTTATATTAATTTTATATAATTAAGGAAACTTTTCAATGATGATGAATAAGCTGAAAAAATTATCGAATATGGTTCCATACAATTTTTATTGCATTATTATTTCAAAGCATAAAAAGGAAATTAAAATATACCATACATATAATTAAGCTTCTTATAGACATCACAAATGTTAGAGGGAAATACATTTTTATTTTATTAAATGCTTTTCAAGTATTGAGCTTTCGACCGTATAGCTTTATCTATTCCAATATTCTCTTATTACTTTATATTATTCGTAAAAATCTTACAACATTTGAATAGTTATTTTACAAGATGTATTACATTAAAATGTACCACTGTTTTGGATTAAAGATTCTACCGCTTACAACTAGAAGTTAACTTCTAGTAGAGTAACTTCGCAGTAATTTATGTTTTTGCTCATGCAAGGCTCATTTAATAACTATACAATTAAGTTAAATTTATTTATCCAAACGAATATAATATTTGATTAATAGTATTAATTTTAATAATTATTCTAAAATATCCACATACAAATTCTAAATCAATGTGTATAAAGACAGTAACTTGCTCTAGCGCTCTGCTCTGCCCCACATGAATAGCTAACGGGTTAACTAATAAGTAAAGCCGGAATCCGTTCAGAATGAAATCCTTCAAAGTCAAGCATGAGATAATTTATAAATACGAATAAAGCATGTTTCAGTAATGCTCGATTGATTTGAATCCGCTATCAGCGGTTTATGTGTTAGCACTGAGCCATCTCGGCGTGTGTAACTTATCCTTAACCTTAAAAGAACGTCGCGTGTATTTCTTAGATTACATAAAATTACGCTTGATAGCAGGCAGCGTAAATTTATACTAAACTACGTTGTTATTTCTCTTACAAATGCCTCCGATCAGAAGAAGATTTTGCTTTCAATCGACCAATCAAAACAAAATACTTCATCGAAATGGAAACAATCATTGTAAACCTTCAAGAAGTTGAGGTTATTGTCCAGCACTGAGAATGTCTGATACTTTTTTCTAATATAGAGTGAGCAAAATAGATGTTACCAAAACATTGCCAAATCAAATCAAGCTATAAATAAGCACGATCCTTTCTAGTTAAAAAAAACTGCTCCTCGAAACGGGTGTTTTTAAAGGTGAATGGTCAAAGCCGAAAGATCCACCGTACGGTACACTGACCCAGATCGATGACGGTTCGTTGAAACGTAACAAAAAATCGATAACTGACTAACATTTCAATGATCCATAAAAACTTAAGTGTTATTTTTTTTACCAATTATAATAAATGATATTTTAAAATTATATAATATCTTGATTGTAACACACATGTTTAAAATACATCGTAAGCCGTTCGTGTTATGTATTTTATGCATATACATATAAAATTCATATAATACTCGGAGTGATCATCGTTATGTCCGGCGCACGCGCATGCGGGTCAGTTATGACATGCGCCATAGAAACCTACATGATCTGACCTATTCGTTTTGGATATATACGTGGGATATTAAAATATAACCGGATTTCGTCTGACATAGAATTAATAGGCACTTTAGAAGTGAGTTATTTGATCGTAGTTATATTATACTAGCGGTTCCCCCGCGGCTTTGCCCGCGACAATCAAAAATAATAAAATATGTTAATTATGGTCTATTTTATGGGCTGATACAATTTTTTTATACTAATGTGTCTATCCCATTTCTCCAGTTTGGGGTTGAATTTTCAAACGTGACAAAATATGTATGCATTTATTTTTGCTCAGAACCTTTAAAATTTTCGCAAACCCTGAAATACGTATTTATTAATTTCTACCCAGAAGCTTGTATACGAAATATTATGCTTCTAACTTTGAAACTGACGGATTTCCATACAACGGTTCATCCCTTATTTCACTTCAAATTTCCAAAAATCCTTTCTTAGTACGCGTTTTCATCATAAAATGCATCAACTGTCAAAATTTCAAGTCTGTAACCCCAGTGGTTTAGGCTCTGCGTTGATGAGTCAGTAAGGACAAGTCTTTTTATATATATAGATTATGCAGTTATTGCGGCCGTCCAACCTTCACGGATAAACTTTGTCAATGATTACCCTAATGACGATAAAAGTTGATTTAATAGACAACATTTAAATTTCGAACGACTGAAGGTGACTGAAGTGATCTAGAAATTATAGACGGCAAGTGTTTAGACTAGCAACTAAACTGTCTCTTATTCCCCAACAGCAGTTGTGAATATGTTTAATTTGTAAAAAGTAAAGAAATACTTCAAATGGTAAATTAAATAAAAGCCACGTTTAGGTAAAAGTCGATAAACAGAATGACGCTACTGATAGTGCATTACTGGTCTACTATATTTTAGTCTACACAAATAAATAGAATTGAAGTGTCTATCTGTGATTTCAAAATAACTGCTTCTTTTTTAGTTGATTAGACTATTTTACCAAAACCAAAACAAACATTTTTTTTATTTTAGACAACCGCTGCTACGTAATAATTTAAACAGTCTGTGTGTATAAATTGTATAATTCAAACAGTCATTATGTACTTTAAAATAGCACAGGCTGAAGGGTTTTCGTCACAAACTGAATTCCACGCCGAAGCTGTGAATGAAGCCAATGTAAATAAAACTGCCAAATGGGTTCACTCATTAAGATTAGCGCCATTTTTATTGCTTCTGTTGTGACTGTTCATTGTTATTATTTTCCATTGGTAGCGATAGTTACACCAGCATTAATATGTTGTGCTACGCTAATTAGCGCGGTTAAAATACGCGTGGTTTTACGTACTTGATGTATCCACCATCATACAATAAAACACCTGTAAAACGGTTTTACTTTTTAAATATCTCTTAATTTTTTTAAATGTTAATGTATCGGAAGGTGGGGCACAGAGAAACGAAAAAGTAATTTTGATTTAAAAAAATGTGTATTAAAAAACTCAACAAATTCCTTTTTTCTGATTTACGTCGGAAATATAAAATGTTAACTTGACGTTTTGTTTTCCCGGAAGAGCTTTGCGGGGGTGGTGGTTTTTCTTATAAATAATGAAAAATGTAGGTTAAGTTAGGTTAGAAATGCTTGTCACGGTAGCATGCGCAAGCGATCCCGTGGCGCTCCCGTTAAGACGGGAAGGGTACCGCTGGGTTTTTAGTAGGTATTTCGATGACCGGAGCACACTCGGTGCCCTGGACATATGGCGAGCCCCACATACGCCCCCCACTGTTCCCGTGGGGGGAAACGCGTTACGCGTTTTCCCAGCGTAAAAAAAAAGATTAGAAGTGCTCCGTCACGGTAGCACGCGCGTGCGATCTCGTAATTTGGCACACACCTAAATAAGCCTAAATCTTGTAAAATATAAAAGTTCTATAAAAATCGGGCCATTTCTTACTATTTACTTTATCAGCTGGTTATTCATGAGGTTACTTAATACTATTTTGGGTTATTCTTTACGTAATGGTTGTGTAAATTATTGCTCTATACGGTTTTATATGTGTGCCGCCATTATCTTGTTTTGAAAACATGCACGTTTGTTACAAGGTCTCTTATTTGGTGAAATTATCAATGACCATAGTTACTAAAAGGTTATATTGGGACAATTTTATTTGATCAATTTTTATCTATAGTACGCAATTAAATAATTTAAGTCTTATGTTAGAGCATCATTACAATCTACACTGATATTAGAAATGCGAAAGTAACTCTGACTGTCTGTTATGTTTTTAAGGCTAAATAATTGAACAGATTTTGATAGAATTTGGTATTAAGTAGGCTTTTTTTATCAAAGACCAAAGAAACTATTTATATGTTATAACTATTATTATTAATATGTTATAGAAACTGTTTAATGTTGTTGTCCCGGAAACAACTTGGAAAAGCGTAACTATTGAGTTTCTTTCTTCATCTACATTCGGGTCGGTGGTATAGCAGGCGGACGAGCATATAGGCCACCTGATGGTAAGTGATCACCAACGCCCATATACAATGGAATTGTAAGAAATGTTAACAATCGCTTACATCGCCAATGCGCCACCAACCTTGAGAACTAAGATGTTATGTCCCTTGTGCCTGTAATTACACTGGCTCACTTACCCTTCAAACCGGAACACAACAATATAAATTATCTGAAGAGTTGGTGGTACCTACCCAGACGAGCTTGCACAAATCCCTACCACCAAGTACGGTAGATTAATATTTAATATAATACTGTAACACGACGATTCAAAAGTACTTTGATGAGCTTACTTGAACAACATTTTCATTTTTTACTCTATCCTTTCTACTATTATAAATGCAAACGTGAGTTTTTATGTTCCGTTTTCACTTATTAACTACTAAACCGTTCCTTATGAAATTTTGAATACATGTGTCAGGGGTATAGACAAGGCCATAGAGTCGCCTACGCCTGCCCCCCTGCCCCTCACACGCGAGCGAAGCCGCAGGGAGAACTAGTAAGGTTATAATAATTTTATTATTGTTATGGCATATAGTATAAATAGACATGTACAAGGCACATTATCGAGCGCAATCTCTTGAGAATTGAGTTTTGGGTCAAATCTTTGCGCAAAGCGGAACAGCGGCAGCGGACCGGTCGCTGTTGAGCAAATGTTTATTGTGCGAAAATATTCTAACACTTATAAGCTCTGCTTATTTATGTCTATATTTGAATTCGTTTTACAAAGAAATAAAAAAATACGCATTGTGTATTCTTTGTTAATAGTTCGAAGGTACTGATCAGGTTTGAAATTCGAAGCGGTATATATCTTTATAAAGATAGGTACGGTTCGCGCGATTTGGATATGGCCGGTTTAAAGACAACGACTGATTTGGTGCGCAGTGCGCAGAAATTGTTTTTAGGAATAAAAGCGGGGAGAGCGAGCCTTAGCTAAGACTAGTGATGCTAAACGCGCGATATGCTATTTGCTCCGAACTATATAGAGTATTTACTATACCTTCAAACTATGTATATTTTTCTTGTGATTAGCTATGGTTATATTGAAGTATATTAAGCTATTTTTATGATAAAGATATAACATTGCATTATTTGTATTATTTTTTAATCGATGTAGATTAAACGGACCGTTTTCCTAATCATTCCAGCGAGTGGAACATCTCTACCGACGCCCCAACGTGTCTGGATGCTCGCTTTCGCTTTCTCAGTCACTCGTAAGCACTATTGTACGCAACTACACGCTCGGGTTCGTGCCGTTATCTCCATCATCCGTACAGTCGGTTACTAAAGTTGTTATTGTTTATTTTAAAACAATAACAATGGTAATTTTTTTGTTTTACTATTTAATTATTTTGTCTTCTTTATTGCTTTATCAAGTGCAAGGTCTTTAAACATGCTTAAAGGCAACACTGGTCTTCGTCGTCAGGCGACAAAGATAATTTTTAATGTTTTTCAATTCATGGAAAAGGAAAAAGAAGAAGGAGTTAAGGACGTCAACGCAGCTAATTTGAGGGTTTCGAAAGCTGTGCGTCAGATTTTAGCTGAAGGCAAAACAACTGCGATGATCTCTATATTCCGTACACCTGGAAAAATAGAGTAAGAGCTAAATGGATCACCGGCCTCGACAATTTCGATCAAGGTACCATCAAACGATGTATAAACCACTTTCACATAACTGAGAAGCAAATGGTCACCATCAAAAGGCTCTTAGAAAATCTTCAAAACATTTTAAATTTTGAAGGTAGTGCTACTAGCTTAAGAAAGATTGTAAAAGGTTTAGGTTTCAAGTGGCGTCTAACAGATTCTAACAAAAAAATAAACAACCGATTAAAGAGGATTGAATACTTAGAAAAAATAAAAAAATACAGAGAGGAGAAACGCCCCATAGTTTATATGGACGAATTGTACATGCATTCGATGCATAATAAATCAGATCAGAACATAAAACGACCATTACATAAAGGCCAACGTATCGTAATAGTGCACGCTGGTTCTGACGCAAGATTTGTCTCAAATGTCCTGCAAATGTTCAGATTAGCAGCCGAAACGGGTGACCGTAATGATGACATGACTTTTACAAATTATGAAAAATGGATACGTGTACAGCTGATCTCGAATTTTTACTCTTACTCCGTGGTCGTTATGGACAACGCACCGTACCATAATACATTATTAAACCGTACACCCACATCGAATTCACGTAAAGCAGAAATGGAAACGTGTTTGGGTAAAAAGGGAGTTCCTTACGATGCGACACTGCTTAAGCCACAATAATTATATGATTTAATACAACAAAATGGGGCACGCATAAAAATTAGGTTCTTGACAATATTTTCTCACAATTTAACCACAGTGTTTGAGGTTACCCCCTTACCATCCTGATTTAAATCCCATCGAAATTGCATGGTCAGCTGTAAAGGATTATGTTGCGGCTAAAAACAAACAAACAAACGTGGAAAGGAATGTTGATCGTACCATGGAACTAGTTAAAGAAAAATTTGATATGATATGGCATAAAGAATGGGCAGTTTTATGTGAAAGAGTTAAAGAAGCAAAAGAGGAGTATCGAAAGAGCGGTCGCGTCATCGATGAAATGACTGAACGCCTTAATATTAGGGAAGAGACAGAAAACAGCTCTGAATTGGAGAGTGATTTTGAAAGTGACAGCGACTCATATTATGAAGAAGATGTAAATTTGCCAAGCACATCAGCAAGATAATCTTAATACGCAATCAAACATTTTATATAATATATTTCGATCCTACCTTTGCCTTCAAGCTACGATAAACTAAGCTACTACCAAAAAGTATTCAGCATTTTAGCTACTCAAGTGTTTTATATAGCGCCGGCACTGGCCCTTGGTTAGGATAGAGCGAGATCGTTTTTGACTGTGATCGGTGGACGCTTTTACTTCACATAAATTGCATTTCAGTGAATCTTATAATACTTATAAAATTACCATATTTATAAAAATCAAACAATACTTATTCTTGGAAATAGTTTTTTGTCATTTTCACGCCTTGACGAATAATCTGATCGTTCCTATCGCTCTAACCCAGGGTTGGCGCTGGTTTTATTGAAGTTTACGCGTAAATTTTTTACAACTTTATTATAAATAATTATCTTACTTATATTTATAAATAGCAGAATATTGTATTTTTGTAATCCAATAAAAAAATTGCCAACTATTCACTGTTTTCTTGGTGACTGTACATAAACTAGCGTCTCGGAGCTCCGAACTTAAGGGCGGCCAACTTCGATCGCTTGTATTGATCGAATTGCGTTCAACATACATTAAATTGATAAGTGATTTCTGAATGTCCCGAAAAATATGTTTAGTAAATCCATACCTTAAGGAATTGCTAATATTACTATTTACCCTTGCAATTAAGCGTAACACTTGTCTTAGGGGTGGGGACGACAATAGCCAAAGGGATCAGGATCGAACCTGGAACCATCACGTCGCGAAACCTTGCGCTATTCAGGCATAAGCAGCAGGCATAGGCAGAAATATTTTAATTATATTAACCAACATTAAATCGCCCAAAAACCGTTTGAAATTAGTTTTCCAAAGCTTTTTTCAATAATTATTAGTTTAAAAGGTAATAAAAAAGAAATAATACATTAAATAGAGGCGAATTAACAATTAATTAAATGTTCCAAAATTGAGTAAGTGCCACATTTCTTAAAATATATTTAACATTATTGCTTAAAAATAATGTTTTTGTTTTAGAAAAAATGATTGCGCTTATGAAAAAACGACTCTCATTTATGACTTCTGCTATGTCAGAAGGTCTTAACTACGTTATTTAACTTTTTTTGCATATCGTAGTTAGAGATATCAATATATTTTTGTATTTAAGCCATTTCGGTCATTTGAGCGATTTGTTTTCGTAAATAATATGGGTATTTAATACCTATCGTTGTCTAACCCCTTAATTTAGTAGTATTATTAATGAAAATACTCAGTAATTATAATGACTATTATAATAGTGAATGCCATTCCTTTGTCACGGTGCAACATGTTGCCAGTCGAGTAGATAATGAAAATGTGCTAGGGTTGTCACAAAAGTTTTATTTTTATGTAAAAAAATTTTGTATGTAATTTTATTTTTATGTTATTAAGAACGATTTCTATTACTTCTTTATGTATTAAATTGCTATGTATAATGTTATTTATTACCTTTTTTTACGTTAAAAACTCATTTAATAAATACATTTTTATTTTTATTTAGAAGCTAGGCTATGAGCCTTCAATGATAAGCCCATAGATATGGCAATGTAAGCAATATAACAGTTTATTCAAGCCGTCAATGCCATCCTTGGGACCTGGGATGTAATTGTTCTTGTAATTGATTATGGACTCCTCCTTAAACTGGAACACAGCAATACAAAATATTACTTACCTTTAGTCTTAGACTATTCCAATCGCACAAGGAGTAGTAATAAACTCAAGATTTACATATTTCATGCGATTTGCTAACAGTTCTACTAAGTATATTATGCACTACAAACAGTTCTCGATAAAGAAATCTTTGTTTATAACACACCACTATTCGATTTAACTACTTTTCTATTATAATTTTCCAAAAGTCTTATAATACGGCTTAAGATTTAATTTCTGAAAATATAAATTAATAATAACTTCATCGACATTCCAAAATCAAATTTTTCACGAATTCATAATGAATACCACAGATAATTTCAGATGTTATGTCAATTCAATGTCAAAATTATTTTTTTATCTGTACTCCTGTCATAGGCATAGGCAAAAGACGGGCTTGTACAAAAGGCTAAGCCCAGTAAGATTTTAAACATTCAAACATAAGTCTTGTACGGTAATTACATTCCTAATTCTAGCTTATACTTAGCGTTGCTAATTACGCAGGTAATGAAGTTTAGGTTTAAAGACATTGTTCCCACGTGTTTATTGAATTTGCGGCCATAAGTTAAGGTTTACGCACGGACGGACAGTGTAATTATGTTTTCATTAGCATAATTGTTTTGTGTATACATAAGAGGACCAATGATTAATAATATGTTGATTCAGCTTTTGGGTTTTTTTTTAAATAAAATGGTTACAAAAATGATTACTAGTAAGAAAAAATATTCACTGATTTAAGCTGATTTCGCTCTTTCTGACATTCAAAATTCTCGGTCATAAGTAAGGCCGTATATTATTTATTCTTTTATAAAATTCTTGAAAATTAAAAAGTAAAACATGAATCGACTATTTCTAGAATCTAATGTGAATTTCCCCAAGTTCTTCGTAACTTCCTGACATAACTCGCATGCCGCAGAGCAGCCGCCACAGTGTCAACATCACAATAACCTAGGCCTACTCTAAGCCCTTAACTAGTCAACACAGTGATGTAACGTTAATTGAATACTTGATTACCGATATCAGAGTTTGGACTCTATTTTCAAGCCTTATCTTGTAGTATTAGTTTTAGTTATATGAATACATTTTTAAGATATAATTTAAAAAAAAGTAACTGGCAATGCACTAAGTGAAGATTTACTTCACATATTGGTTTAATATTAAAAGGCGCTTTGTATACTACACAACTGTCTTAAACCGATGGTATGGATACCACCTGAATAGGATAGGAATTGAAATTAATCAAATCAGGGGGCCAATTCTACCATCAAATTGTCACTTTATCGTATTCGAATCGAAACGTTGCCATTTAACCGTTTTTCTATTCTACTAACACAAGGATCGGAATAGAATAAATAACGTATCGTTGCCGTTATAAATTCGTAGAATTGGTTTCCAGTTACCATTAAACTGACGTTTATTTTTGTTAGGAATAGAATACGAAACGTGTCGTAAGCGTTATAAAATAGTCGAATTGGCCCCCAGTTTAGCCGTTTGGAAAAACAGGTGACCATATATATGTACACAAGAAAAATCGAATAAAGAATATCCAATAATCCTTTTTTTTATGTGCAGTTATTTTCATTGCGTTTTGCGTTACATAATGTAAGTTGAAAATTATTTGAGTAGTACGTAATGGGGACGTTACAAATATAAACATTATATATACATTTATAAATATTTTATTTTATAAGGTAGTTTTAAAAGCAACATACATATTAGCTAAACATTTATAATGTATAATTTTATATAAGTCGTAAATCATATGATTAATTGCGACAAATATTAAGAAGAATTAATAAAAAATATTTTATAATATATTATCATCATAAATAAATATAAAAAAACATTGTAGTAGCTATAAAATATAATTATTTTTTTTATTACCAGGGTATAGTAAATTATACGGTATTTTTTAAGATATACGACAATATAAATTATATATTGTATTACATCTAATTTTCATGTAATATAAAATAAATTACTTACTATGTAATATCTATGTGTTCCATGAGATGTAGTGTTAAAATTAATATTTCTTGTAGAAATTTGAATTCATACATACATCGTCTTCTCGAAAACGACACTCGTTCGTGACAGTTCAGTTTCTATCAGCACAAACGACTCCTCTTTTGTCATTTTCCAAGAGTTTTTGATTATTTACTACTAATAAAATACTAGTTGTTGCTCGGCATGCATTTTAATGTATTTTTAAAGTTTGTTTGTAAATTATCCGATACGATAATATATCAATTTGCGATCTGGATCGCTTGAATAGCGAATCTATAGAAATAGTTCTGCTACAGCGCTAATTAGTGGCGAGCTACGAACTACGTCGATAGTTTGAAAATGATCTCAATAAAAAACACAAATGACAAACTTTTTTGGACATTGGTCTATTAATCTCAAAAACATGTACAAACATCCATTTCTATATAACATATATTATTTAACAATAAATTTATTAAATAATTTCCTTAAAAACCGATCGGCTTCTGTCTTGAAACTAAAACGATGATTAATAATTTTCACAATAATTGTGTCATTTTCATTTCCGTAGTTCGATTAGTAAGAGTTAGCATTCAAGACATTAAGTTGGGCAAGCATTCGCTCGCACTGGCTGTGGTGTGTAATACCGCGCCCAAGAATGCAAGTTCAGTGATGGTGAAATGATTTAACTACCAATTATTTTAATCTATGCTCTTCGGTGAAAAAAATAATAGTTGATTTTGTTGAGTTTTTCATGCTGGTTCCCTTTTTTATTTAACTACTTTGTAGATAAAACAACGTAAGAATTTTAATTATCATAATAACTGTTATTATCGTGTTGGTAAATTAACATCTTCCAAAATGTATAAATAGATACATACACTTATTTTTACTCAACTTTAATTTTAAATTTTTGCAGTATTTTAGTCTTTTTGTGCTTATTTTTAAAGTCAAAATTTCCAAATTTTTTTTAAATGTCTATTTTCATTCTAGCAACATTACGTCAAGTTATATTTCTTAATAAAAATAGGCAATTTTTTTATAAATAAATTAAAATCGTTAAAGAACATTTCAAAATAGTGTTGGAAATATTAATTTAATTAAAACAGATTACGTATCCGCGATACACCTTAACGTTGAGTATTTTGACAGAGATACGTAGCGAGCGCGCGAAAACAATTGCATAAGATATAATTACCGGATTGACGTAACATGTTTCGGTTAGCACGTAACACTGTTGACAAATATTTCGGCATTGAGTTCCTATATGGTAAGGTTGGCTGCACACTGCGACTAAAATATTATCAACCGAAAATGGTAAAAACGCGCTAAGATATCACCAAGAAATGCTCTTAACCATATTTACGTATTGTTACACAGATCATTAATGATTTCTTTGTCTGTATAGCTGAAAATAATTAACTATGAAACTTTGTTTTGTATCAATATTTTTAAAATGGTGTTAGCTAAAATTTGAAACAAATGTTTATTTTAACGTAAGCTAAGAAAATATTTTTTGGTGTATTTAAGTTTAAGTATAGGGACAATGGGAGGGTTAGACAGTCAGTTTACATTGTGTGAATTTTACCCATACGAAGTCGGGTTGGTAGTATGATATAATTTTTTTTGACAAAAACACATTGACGATATTACGACAATGAATATCATGGTTTCTCTTAAAGGCGAATAAAGTTGTACACATATCAACCTTTGTTGGAAGGATTTTGTGTAGGTCTGTGTGGGTTTACAACTCCTATTACTTTAGCAATAACGCTGCTTGGATTTTTCTTTGGTTTTACAGTGACTATTTGAGAGTATAAAATGAGTAATTCCACATAGTTTTCACAGTGGGTAGCGCTTCGGTAACACATACCACATTATTTTAAATAGATACTCATCCTTCCGATTGCTGTCTATGAAAAAAGAGAAGGTAGTAAGTGCACTTTGTTCACTACCCGACGCACATACACTATGATAAGACAATCTGCTCCCATTTTACGCATTCGTAGTTTTACAATCACGGTTTTCATACGTTGGTTTGTGTATACTGTATGAATTTTATTAGCATTTCTTAATGTAGTATTACGTATTATATGAGAAAAGAAAAGTTGTATTTAAAATTGTTTTTAATACATATATAATTATAGTAAGCATTTTTATGTAATTTAAATAAATACTTGAGAAGCTCGTTAACCAATGCAATAGGCGCAAGGGCGCAACTTGATGTACTTATGTAAATGCAAAAAAAAAACACTAAGGTCGCTTCGCCCATCTGTCGTATTTTATTTACACACCTGTTTATCTGCATAAAGATTGCTTTTGGCTTTCGCAAAACATTACAAAATTATTGATTTCCGATTATATGAATATTTACGTAAAACCTATCACTATATTATTTCGACACTAATATTAACTTAAAATATATCACAAATGTTTTTATCAGCTTGTAAATGTTTTACTGCTGGGCTAAAGCTTCCTCTCCATTCTGTGGAAAAGATTTGGGGATACCAACACCATTTTTTTAAATGTTTTGTTTTATTTATATTCAGGATTTTAACAAATATTTACAAATCAAAATTGTATCGTACAAATCATAACGCTCGGTATCGATGAAAAATAGCTAGCAGTAATTTCAATTCTTTAGGCGAATAAAACACTTCAAACTCAAATTATTTTTTTGCGTGTTCTACTTCTGCTCTTATTAATATAGTGTCCTGTTCCATACCTTCCCCTTATGTACGTGCAAATCAATAAAACAATATAAATATAATGTTACAACTTTATTTTAATGTCACAATGTTTCTTGCATTCATGTATAAATTAAAAATAACGAAATGTCAGAATTCATACTATTCACATAATTATAAATAAATAATAATCATTGAAAATAATTCCTAAATCAAACGTTTAATGTTTAGGTGGAGTGGATTTAAAATGTTATACAATATAACTTAAAAGTCCTGTCATCAATAGAGACTATTCAGACACAACGTTATTCAGACCTACTTTAATTATTTATATTAATAGATTTCTAAATGGAACCATTTATTCTTTGTACATTAACTTATTTCGTTTTTATTTATTATTAGTATATACACCACATAGGCTACGTCACATATTTTACAATTTCATTTTTAATTCGTACTATCCGATTCCGATTCAATTGCATTTTTGCACACACTTAATATTATTACTATGAAAATTATACATGTAGTTTAAATTATAATTAAATTGTTCCTTTTATTAATTACTTGGATCCAGTTAAATTTTATTTTATTATATTTATCATTTGGTTTTATGAGGTCAAGATACTGTAATTTTTCCGTTAAGCAAATTAATTGTTAATTATTCTTCTTCATACAAAGGAAATAAATGCATGGTCAAGGAGAAAAATTTAGCTTAGTGTTGATCATATTATAATTATGAATACAAGGTCCATATTAGGATGACATCGTAGTTTTAATATACATACACATGTTATATTAGTTTGCACCCGTGGCTTTACTCGCGTGTTTGGGCAAGGACTACGTGTTAGGTGTAAAATGTAGCCTATCCTTGTTTGGGGTTCAATGTTGCTTCATATCAAGTTTCATCAAAATCTGTTAGCCGTGAAAGACAGACAGAGTTACTTTCGCATTAATAGTGTTAAGTATAGATAATAATTATACATTATTATTATATTTTTTAATTATTATTATTGATTTATTGAGACCTGATGGACTGACATTGGTTCCCTGGGAACGGGGACGGGCCCTTGTGTGGGACGCAACATGTGTTGACACACTAGCCCCATCTCATATCAGAGAAACAATGTTATAAGCCGGTGCTGCCGCGGAAAAAGCTGAAACGAACAAACGTAACAAATATTCTTCTCTTATTCAAAATTATATTTTTATTCCGTTTGCAGTTGAAACGCTTGGACCTTGGAGTAATAGTGCAAAAAAATTCATCCAAAATATTACACCCCGTCTTATTGCCTCTACTGGTAACAGGAGGGCTGGTTCATTTTTCGCCCAGAAATCGGAATTCAAAGGGGAAATGCTGCTAGCATTCTTGCCACCATTCCACGCGGTCACGATTTGTATAGTAAATATTTTTAATTTTTATTTGTATTTATTTAAGGTTTTAATGTTATTATTTAAATTATTATAATACCAATAATAAATTATTTTTTTATAATTATATGTATGTATAGAGGTGTGTAATAGCGTATGAAATATGTGTGTTATTAGTATTAGAAAAACAATAAATAATTACGTTGTTACTGGATTTTTTTGAGTGAAAATGATTACCCGATACAGGCTTTAAATTTGAGGTTTTTTGTTTTTAGATTTTTTTATCTAATATTAAAACAGAGAAGCAGTTTCATGTAGATTAGTGTGACACCATATTTAAAGGATTAGATAATGCATCTTCGTGTTACTCATGGTCTTATGTAATGTGTTAGAAAACGAAGATTACTCAAAGATAATTCTCGTTAGAAATGTTGACCTAGGTTACTGTTATGTGTCACATAGGCGGCTAGTTTCTGGGTTAATCAGCGTGAGGTAATATTAAAGTAAAGATTGGACATGTTATTTATTTATTTATTAAGGAAAAAAGCAAAGGATACATAATTACGAGTATCATTAAATCGTGGAAAAATTGTTTTAAATATGTGTGCTTCAGTTATAGGAGACCACATCAAGCGCATAAAATAATAACTAAACAGAATATGAACGACTTGAAGATCTTGAAGAATATTTTTAATCTTTACTAGCTAATGCAAGTGTGACGCTATAGCCTTTTCCAATTATAAAGGGGTAGCATTTTTAATTCGGCAGAAATTTAAAAGACAACATAAATATTGACTTTTAAAAATCTATAATTACGAATTAGACAAAGACTCAAAGAGACGTAAAGAGTGAATGAAATTTACTATAATCATTCATTGGATTCTTTGACCATAGAGCTTTTAATATATTTACAAAAAGGAGAGGAGGCCTTAGCCCAGCAGTGCAGCTGTGGGTACACAGGAAGTTATTTTATTTTTTACTAATCAAATGTAAAGCAATCATCACATCCTAATTTAGATTATACCGATAAGAATCGCCGAACAACGAGACACTTAAATGGTAGCTGCACAATATTCATCAAATTTATATTATACTTTGATATTACAATATTTTAACATTTCAGAACCTCAATATATACTAATATTAGAAATGCAAGAGCTTTGTCCGTCTGTTTGTTAACTCATAACAACCAACCCATTCCACAGACTGTGTGATTAAATTTTAATATCATTATGTCAAACTCGTCCATTATTACGACCACATAGCGTATCTATATTTATTTCCGCAAATATTTGATGCATAATATGAGTAATACAAACATCTTCGACACGAATCACGACTTATAAGTTGTTAGCTAAGCAAACGCTCCTGATGGAATGCGCTAGATGCGTCTACCTGATTACATTTGCTTAGATAAGACTTCATGTAAAAATAATTTAAACGTTTAAAATATTTTTTTTATTATATATTATTATATTAATATTATAGTAACTCTACATTTAATATAATAATGACACATGAAAAGTGCTTGTAAGCGGCTACGAATAAAGTGTATTTTTATTTGATTGAACGTTTGAGGATGGATGAATCTTTATGATTCTTTAACGTAAAAACTACGGAACGGATTAGGATGAAATTTCGAATAGAGACAGCTTATACCATAGGCTACCAGTCAACCTACTTCTCTCCCACGTAGTTACCGCGGGCAGAAATATTATATTATTACTAGCTGTATTAATATAATATTTCACTAGTTGTAGAGCTGCCGACAATACGATCAAGTACATAGTTTTATATGTATTGTATTCGTTTTAATATACGCTTGATTTAAATAAGTATTTTAAAATTTATTCAATTAAAAATAAAAACAAAAGCTCCGACAAAATGCGAGATAAACGATTTAAATGTTTAATTCACATGTCAGAATAAATGTAGACTATTGTGATAACGATTTTGACATCAATTGTTCATTATTTATTTTATATTAATATATATCTTGAGATCATATAATATGCAACTAGTTTAATAACGTGAATCACGTTTTAAATGTAATGATAAGTGTTTTTAAGTTGTACACGCCAGCGTCTCAGCGACCTACATTACAAATTTCTATTTGTTGTTATGCAATAGATCTCAGCTCGTTTATCGGTATCTGTAAATGAGACGTATATTTTTGCATATTTTTTGCATATATCCTGGCAACATTTATAATCTATTAAATATCATAAGTAATTACATTAAAACCTTAAATAAATATTTATTATTATCGTTATTATTATTTCTTACCAGTATAAATTAATTACAACAGTAACAACCTATAAATATCCCACAGCAGCAGAAAAGGACTCCTCGCCTTTTGAGTAGAACGTTTACGAATATATTGACGAGCCTGTTGGCGTGGTTGGTAAGATATTTGCCTTTCACGCCGCAGGTCGTGGGTTCGATTCCCACCCAGGACAGAAATTTGTGTGCATGAACATGTCAGTTTGTCCTGAGTCTGGGTGTAATTATCTATATAAGTATTTATTTACAAAATAAAAGTAGTCTATGTAAGTATATCAGTTGTCTGGTTTTCATAGTACAAGCTCTGCTTAATTTGGGATCAGATGGCCGTGTGTGAATAATGTCCCAGGATATTATTATTATTATTATTATTATTATATACCACCACGATGCTCCATTGCATATTGGTATATACATACATATGTGTTTATTTTATCTGTCACGTGTAGGTTTCCTTACGATATTTTCCAAGCACTATATTGACATAAAAATGTAGGTGTATATTACAACTGGGTCAAATCGGCTCTTAAATATAAAATAAAAATAAAATCAAGTTTATTCCTATTAATTAAATCAACTAATTACTTGTATTCATTATATCAGACCACATTTCTTGAACATGAATTTTACAAGGTTGTTAAACATTAAAGAAGGCTAACATACAATATTTGGATGTTATTATGATATAAAAATATATATATTAATGTTCAGTTATTTAATTTCCAATTAGCTCAGGGTAAAAATATCTTGTGAGAGCAAAGTTAATTTACCAGTGTTTGACATACAAAACTGTGATCTTGTAAGTTACTTTAAGTATAATATATGAGCGAAAGTGTTACTTAATTTTAAATTTCACGCATGTTTTTTTTTTTAAATCTTTTTTGGTATTTTTTGAACATAAAACAAAGTGGGTTTAACTTGTCTGTCAAATAGAGATCTCGTTACATAAAACTTTTGAGTTATAAGTCATACAGTATATAAATTTGATAAGTGTAAAACACAGATACCATAAAATCAACCATTGGATAAAATTTACGTATTCTACCCACTGAGCTATCACAGTTCTTAAATATATGTACATATAAATTAATTATTGCTTTAAAATACATTAAAAAAATGCTTTCTTCAATCTGTTATCGGGGTCATTCTAATAGCGATTAAGAGTATCGGATTCTTCATTAGATGAACTCTTTGGTACCACATTATTCCAATTAATTGGCATCAATCAATTATATTATCGTTCGAGTTATACTAAATGCGTAACTTCTTATTTATACGAGAATTGCATGTAGTATAAAACCTACTTCTTTGATTTGTTTAATTACTTTTGAAAGTTATATACAAGTGAAACTAATATAAAGCGCGTAGAGCATTTACAAATATCTACAATTATAAAATCGTCTGTCCTGATTGACTATAAACGAATAACCAAATCAACTATGTTTAGCTGAAATTTGAAATATAGTTTTATTATAACATAGGTCTCCTATTATATATTATAAAGAATATTTCTATATTATAAAGAAGGTATTTTTGGTAATTTAAGGGGGCAGGGGAATTGGAATGGTACTCGTACAAAGCCGGGAAGGGCAACTAGTATTTTGAGAATACATTGAAAATAGATTTAAAAAAATACTATGTACGTCTGTTTAGTTATATATACATATATACAATTTACAAACGCCCGTACAAATGATTGTCGTGACTTCGTACTGTGAGGCGTATTTACACTGTGTAGCATAAATATGTATAGAACACAATATTCTTAAAACAATCGGTCAGTGTGAGATTCATTAATGTTTTTTTTTTACAAAATAAAAAGCAAAGGTTTTTAAAAATTAAAATTAAAAAAATACTGCAAGTAGAGCCAGTTATTGATAAATGTCTATCTGACGAAAGTTTACTGCGCCGTGAAAGGGATACTGGTTACCCAATTCTCTTATGAAATTGCACACGTGGACCACAGATAATGATTAAATCACAGATTACCTATTCAATTACGCACATCATCTATGCAATAATATATAAGCCCTTGTACACAATTTTTTTTTTTCTAGTTTCTGTGGTCAATAGGCACATTGCGTGAAGATAAACTTGATTTTGAATGAAATATTTGAGGTGCGGGATGGGTACCTACTAGGCCGTAACTTTTATAACCAGAATAATATTATAAAAAACGATACGGGGTAGCCTAATTATTTAAAGAAATAAACGCGATCAATGTAATTGTTTACAATTATTATTTACCTTTGTAAATTACTTATGTATGTTATGCCAAAACCGTAATTGAAAAAGTAATTACAACAAAAATAATAATATTTATTAGAGTAAATCTTAAAATTAAAGAAATAATTCATCAATATTAATATTTAGAATAGCCAATTATACTTATAATAGTACTCATTGACTATCAAAATTCCATCACCTGCTTAGAAAAATCCTCCAGTCAACAAACCGGTTCAATAGACTTCGAATCAATGGCGATATCAATAGCTTTTTTTATTATATTCTAAAATCCTTCAATCCCTTAATTGTAAGGTACAATTGTAAGGTACAAGTTATTCCCAATCATGATTATTATATAATTATATATTGTACATATTTGTCTTTTGATATCATATAAGGTTATTTTCAAAATTGATAGAAATATTGCATTCATTTGGAACATGAATATTTGGATAATTATATTATCCACTTATGTAAAATAGCACGTTAATTCCCTATTAATATTTGGAACCAGATATAACAAATTGGCTCATTAATTAATATAAGGCTCTTTATTGTGAAATTTAATTCGTTATTTAAATCTATTCAGATGGCTGTTTTACATTTAAAATTACCTTGACTTTCGTTTGTCATGTCAATTTTTTTTTAAATATAAATAAAAGCAAAAAATCGCATAAGTTCATCCTGTTTATATAAACGTTTTGTGTTGTAACACGCGGACAACATATTGAATTAAGATATTATTCGTTAGTTTTTTTTTATATGACGTAAAAACTGGTGTTTGTTTATAATCTGGTTTTGTTATATAATCGGAAAGAATTATATCGTACTCTCGTTTTTTAATTTTTTTCTTTTTTGAGTTAGATCGTTAATTATTGTATTTGAAATTTACTTTATGTATTGTATGCAGCTCTCGATAAAACTGTATTTGAAATAACTTATAAAAGTTTGTTAGATTATCTATGCTAGAGAAATATATGTGATCTTTTTTTAAATTAAAATTCGCATAATATTAAATAAATGTAACTTACTTTTTAATGCCCAGATCATATTTTCCTGCAACCCCTCGATATATTCTTGCATGTCCGCTTTACAATTTCCTTTAACAACCTTCTGCAGGTCCCCCCACTGTTCCACCAGGATCTGTGCGTCCATCACCCGCAGCATACTTTCCAGACCCATCAGATTCGTCTCGTTAGAAATCACTCTCATTTGTATTCTCGTTTCGTTTACTGTATTTCGTATCGAGTCGGTCAGTTTGCCTAATACATCCTTGGTCGGCTTCGGCGTCGTTTTATCTACTTGCTTCGTAGTTTTCACTATGTGTTGAACATTGTGAGACTTCTCAGTGGTCGACACCAGTCTCTCGGTCTCGACGTTACCGAAAGCCTCAGCGAATGTTAGACCGTCGTCGTCCGCAAACAAATCGAAAGAATCCTCAGTCGTGAATTTGTCATTCTTACTTGTATTAGGAAGCGGTATCATGGACCCGAGCAGGTCTGAAGACAGGTCATCGTTGAGTCCACCTTTGGATGAAGCTTTTTTAATATTTTGAAAAGCATCAATCAAGGCACTTCGCAGCTTCTCCTCGCGGGCGCTTTCTTTCTCGCCGGGATTAGCACCTATAGTGTAAGATGCACTTAAAACTAAAATTATTAACACTAAGCGAGACATAATTATTTTATATATTTTTAGGTTCACTGCACATGCTTGTCTTAATTTTCGAATGCACGATTTATCTCTCCGTTTTCGTGTCAAAGGTGCGCGCGCGACGGCATAGTCGGAAAGCGACTGAGCGTTGTTGGGTTGCTTATGACATAACGTTGTTACGGCGCGCGGCGTGTGGTGGCACTTTCACTGTCGATGCGAAGTCGGCGCGGGCGCAGGTGATCTGCATCCTTGTAGGGCGGCCGATGCGTGCGCTCCACTTTAGGCAACTAGTATTTTGAAGTACGTTGCACAAATCGTAATTAAAGTTTGTTGATGATTATTATCAAACAGCAGTACGGGTTACCAAAATTAATCGATCAGTGTTTCCCAAGATCAAACGTAAAACATAAATAACGTGTTTTAGAAGCACTTTTAAATAATGCTTTTACACCAATAATCTAAATAATTTTGTAAAGCTGGCAAAAGAGAAGTACCGGCAAGAAACTCAGAAACAGTTTAATTTAACTAACGTTTACTATACGCATTAATGTACCCATCGGCGTCGTAAGTTTACCTACTTATTATAAGATTTCTTCATTATGGCTTATTACTTATGACTATTATATTATTACTCTTACCTTAAGAAGTCAAATCTCAATTCAGTTTGATAAATATGACATTCCAAGGCTGGCTTGAGGGTTAATGGATACTTTAGTGAAGTCACAAAAAAGACAGATAAGAAATAACCATAAGATATTTAGAAAAAATTTAAAGACTTTATTTTATAATAATAATAATAAGGTCCTCTCTAGGGAATGTTAAATAGTCGGGTTGTTTTTTTTATTACCGACATAACTGTGTGGTTCCGGCTGAGTTGAATAGAGCCTTTAACCCGCACCCCATTTAATACAAATAATGCGGCTCCATTCTTATCGTTTATTCATTGTAAGTAAGTAACAGCCTGTGAATGTCCCACTGCTGGGCTAAGGCCTCTTCTCCTCTTTAGAGGAGAAGGTTTAGAGCTTATCCATAATGCTGCTCCAATGCGGTTTGGTGGAATACACATGTGACAGAATTTCAGTGAAATTTGACACATGCAGGTTTCCTCACGATGTTTTCCTTCACCGTCAAGCACGAGATGAAATATAATCACAAATTAAGCACATGAAATTCAGTGGTGCTTGCCCGGGTTTGAACCTACGATCATCGGTTAAGATTCACGCGTTCTTACCACTGGGCCATCTCGGCTTTTTGTTTTATTCATTGTGTATGTATGTAAATATATTGAAGTGCATTATTGGTTGATTTAGTGTTCATCAAACTGTTTCCGAAACTCCTTTGAAAAATTCTCGCTATCCCTTTTTTGGATATACGAAATATTTGGCCACTTCCAACCACTTCCGAATGTTAACGTTATATCTTTTGATGTAATCGCGTTTGAAATGCTAATGTCGTATTTCTTCTCACGCATCTTGAAATATATTCAATGTTTCGTACCGTCTCACACGCAGGTTTCTCTAAAAACAGTGAGCAAGATATTCACACAAATAAATGTTATTGTAATCATAACGTAAACTGTCGCAACTTAACACATAATGGCACTGTAACAGTTTGTTTATACAGTATTTTTTTTAAGATAAATCATGATTTACATTTATACCACTTGTGTCTCGATAGATCAGCGATATATGGCACGGCTAGCGATGTCAAAATCGCAACGAAAATATTTAATACCTACTTAATCGGAAAGAGGGCTACGAAAGGGTTTGATTTTTTCTATTTCTGTCAATTTGTTTTTCTTTCTCGGATCCTACTATAATATATGATAATTATGCATATACCACTTGATTATTTATTTCGTAGATATTTCATTTTAGGTAGGCATACAATAAAGTACTTATTAAATAAAATAAGGATATTAAAATAAAAAGCATATTACCCTCTTATACGCTTGTAGTTTATTTTACACTAGGTTTTCTTTGCGGTTTCACCCGCGTAGTTCCCGTTCCCGTGGGAATACGGTGGTAAAATATAGTCATAGACTATATCGCTGATAATTAAGCTTTCCATTGACGATAGAATTTTATAATCGGTTTAGTGGTTTAGGCGTGAAAGCGTAACAAACAAACAAACTCACGTTCGCATTTATAATATTAGTTAGGATAAATAGAAAACAGTATAAAAATGACATAATTATTATTTGCTTGGCCTTTTTAATAGACTGGCAATCTAACCGACTGATTGTGAGTGGTCACCGCCGTCCATAGACATTGGCACTGTTAGAAATATCAACCATCCCTTACATCACAAATACTTCAAGAACTAAGATATTATGTACGTTGTGCCGCACTCGTTCACTAACCTTTCTGACCGGAACACACAATACTAAGTATTGGTGTATGGGTGGTACACCCAGAAGGCTTGCACAAAGCCCTAAAACCAAGAAAACCCCTTGTGACTTAATCCTCAGTATTTCATGCATGTTAGACGTCAGTAATTTTCCTGAATATCGAATTCCCAATACCATGTAAAAGGAAAGGTACATTACACAAAACGTTACGTAAGCAGGGCTGTTCACTTAATTATATCTCCCGACATTATATAATCGCGTTGTCTCGATTTCACACACTTTCTTTATATCTAACGTTTTTAACTAGAAATACACCACGTGTCGCTTCAGACTTTTTTATTATTCAATAAAAACAAAATATTCTTTGTTCTTATAAGCATCATCGTCATTTTTACAGGATTCAATTAAATGTAAAGGTAATTAATACCAGGCAAGTAGCTCAACGGTTAGATATTATATTTCCTTAATGAAATAATTGTCAACAATATACAGTTAAATTGTCCTGTTTGAAAATCGAATACGATCTGCCTTTTATTCATTCTTTTAATAATAAAAAGAGTTTATAAACGTCTATATTATCAGAGTTTAAATAAATTAATTAAAAAATAAATTATTATTACCTAACAATAGCGAAGCTTCCTTTCTCGAGATTTATATCTTATTTTTATGAAAAGTAATTTAACCTGTTCAAAACAAACTTTGATAGTATTAAATTACGAAGCTACGAGTTACGAAGTCTGGATCTTTGCACTTAAATTATATACTATCACTCAGAGACAGACGGTTTTCAAACAATTGATTGTTAGTAGCGGCGACGCGTCTGTGCCATTATCCTCGTTTCCATGGTAATTGAATTATGTAGAGTACTGTGTTTTGTATCATGTAAGGCTTATTGTTTTTACTTGTTATTTATTATAACTGAAGCTGAGAACTTTATTAAATCAAATTTAACAAAAATATTCGAAAAACGAAATATTCATCTTTTTCATTGTAATAGAAAATCAAAAGTGCAAAGATCACTCTAATTTTAGTATCCTCTGCCTACGGTGTTACGTCAAGTACATAATGTATTTATATAAAATGTGAATACATTAAATATTTTGTACTTGACGTTATATCAACAAACTATAGCTAAGTGGCATCCAAACAAACGTCTAAAGTACCTTACAAGTAGATTTAAAATTACAAAAATAAAATATAAAAAATCTCTCTAAACTCTCTTTACTCTAAAAAATGCATGATTGCTCTGTGACTGGCATGTCGTGATCTTTTGCATATCGGATTTAGCAAACAAAAAATGACAATTATGATATGATGTAGATTAACAAAATATTTTCAATTTCTACTAAAGCGAAAAAATTGCTTGTTTATTTTTATTATTAAATAACAACATAATCAAATCAATGGATAATTTATTAAAGAGATTTCACACTTTGTATTCGTCATTTTACAGGATCGTATTAAACGTGAAGGAGTTACCACCGGTTCGGAATGAAGATTTTACCGAGAAGAACCAGAAGAAGTCAGTGGTTACTCTTTTCACAATTATAATTACAAAACATTAATAATAATAATATCCTTGGACATTATTCACACATAGCCATCTAATTCCAAACTAAGCAGAGCTCATACTATGGAAACTGGACAACTGATATTCTACAAATACTACTTTTTTTTTGTAAATACATACTTATATAGATAATTACACCCAGACTCAGGACAAACAGACAAACAGTCATGCACACAAATGCGCTAAAGGCAAGTATCTACCAAAGACGCCAAACGGCTCGTCACTCAAATACAATATAAAATAAATTTTATTACAATATTTTTATAATATCCTGCCTAAAAGTCAAATAATAGCTCCACCCTTTTTTATCGTCGCTCTGAGGACTTTTTCGGATTAATTCCACCCGCTGAATTTCACCATCGGACATCGCGTCCAAATTCGAAATTCCATCCATAACAGCTCGATGTCTGGAAATAGACTACAATGTTATTAAGGCATTTCCTACCAATCACAAACAGTGGGAAACCAGCTTTCGCTGGCAATTTTTCCAAAGTGCTACGACATAGAAACCTTCAATAAAAAAGTGTACCTAATCATTACAACGGCAACGCACCTGCAAGCCCTCCGGTGTTGCAGGTGCGTCCATTAGCAAGGGTAGTCGTTTTCCATTTTCCAGGTGATTTTCCGCCCCGTTTGACCCCTTAAATAAAACAATTTAAATCAAGTATATATTTTTATTTAAAATATAAATTACATATTATTGTCAGAAATCTATATATAAATAAGCAGACAAAAGTTCAGTACCATTTTATAAACCAATTTCTTTTGTATAGTGACATCAAAAAAATGATAATAAGAGTAAATAAAATCGCGAACACTAATATGGTTATTTAATAATATAACAGCCGAGATGGCCCAGTGGTAAGAATGCGTGAATCTTAACCGATGATCGTTGGTTCAAACCCGGGCAAGCACCACTGAATTTCATGTGCTTAATTTGTGATTATATCTCATCTCGTGCTTGACGGTGAAGAAAACATCCTTCTCCTCAAAAAGAGGATAAGAGGTCTTAGCTCAGAAGTGGGACATTCACAGGCTATTACTGTACTGTACTGTAATAATATAATATGGCTATTTTGATGCATGCAAGTCGATCAACCCACGCAGTTCTCTATACGTTAGTATATTTAGTTATTCAGGTGGTAACGAGCTTCAATTGCTTCATTCTCAATGGTAACCAGCTAACGACAAGGTATGCTATAAGGTACAAGGTGTAATTTCGTACGCAGCAATCATTTCAATGTATCGAACTTAACTATTGTTACGAAGCCCCTACCGTGTGTTATATATAACGTGATAATATCATTAATATACATATCTCATATATTGTCAATGTCAATCGTTGTGTCCAAACTATGAACAACCCGACAACATTACTTAAACTTCTGTTTATGAAATTAGTCCAGTATATCATCTTTTCCTCTTAAAATATTGGAGAAAGAGGTGTTTATAGATGAGACGCGAATATACATAACAATCCTATATAAATACAAACACATACACGTTATCGTATATATATGCACGGAAACATCTTTATGGGAAAAGCGTGAATTTAAATGTGGTATCTAAATATTCATTTGGTGGTAGAGCTTTGTGCAAGCTCGCCTGGGTAGGTACCACCCACTCATCAGATATTCTACCCCAAAACAACAGTACTAGCTATTGTTGTGTTCCGGTTTGAAGGGTGAGTGAGCCAGTGTAATTACAGGCACTAGGGACATAACATCTTAGTTCCCAAGGTTAGTGGCGCATTGGCTACAATGTACTGCAATACAATGTAATACAAAGTACTGCTGTTTTGCGGTAGAATATCCGATAAGTGGGTGGTACCTACCCAGACGAGCTTGCACAAAGCTCCACCACCGAGTCAATGTGCCAAACGTGGAAAAAAATGATAAGAAATTGTAGTTCGGGGGCAAAATTATTGATAAGTTATGATATCCAGATGTGACTGCATTAAGTTCTACCACCAGTAAAGCATATCTTCATCCTTATGTTTCAAGCTTTTTTCATACTAAATTTCATCATAATCGGTTTAGTGGTATAGCCGTAAGAGACAGACAGAGCTACGAATTTATAATATTAGTATAGATATACATAAGACCACAATAGTTCGTAAACTCGTAGTAGTAACCGATATTCATACATCAAGGAAGTGCAGTCTATCATTGGAGAAAGATGCCATCATGCGTGCACATTGCACAATCGGCGCATTTGTGACGCCTTGTGTGCATTCGACTGCAACCGCACAGATATCTTTCTGGACATCTAACAAAATTTATATCCGCGTGTCTGTATACTCTAATGGCGTCTTAAAAAGTCTTTCTAGATTTTTTGCTCTAATGGCGTCTTAAAAAGTCTTTCTTGATTTAAATAAATATGTATTTTTTATTCGAATATCGATGGACAGGAAGGGAAAAAAGCATGTATTAATTAAGAATAGTTCTGCTAACATCATAAATTATGTTTAATGAACGTAGATAGAATATTTAAATAAGCTACAGATTATACTCGTATATTAGAAATGTCCTTAATTTTATTTCGTAAAATGCGAATGTCGGGACACGTCACTAGTGTTAAATACGCCGGAAGCTGAGTTCTTATCTAACTTGTTATAAAATTCTAGGAATTTTGATATACACAATATCAAATACAAGGAAGAAATAAACTTACGCCTATTATAAATACTGGCCGCGTGTGCATCAAGACTCGGGTAGTATTTACAATTCAAAATATAAAAAAAACTTCCTAACTTTATAAATTTATAATCACACTAATTTTAGGCTTTTGTCACTATATCTATTCATTGTCAAAAAAAGTAAATATTCATATAACTTATCAAAAATATAACTTAGAATTATTATATTATAACATAATAAAATATGATTAGTGCTAGGCGTTTGTGCAAGCCCGTTAGTTACGGGTGATATCTAATCATTATTTACCGCTGAACAGCACTCGTTGGTATTGTTGAATTGTTATTTCTAGTTCAAATATTATTGCAGCTTAGAGATTACATACAATTTGCACGAAAAACCAATTTAGCAATTTGTTCTCAATTCTTGCTCGAGATCGTAAAAGATAAATAAGTTCAGAGTAATTTAATTTTATTTATACATGGCTGTATCCGTGACATTACAAGTGGAATTTATAGAGAATAGACCACTTACGTCATTGATTTTTTTTTGAAATATATGTATTTTACAATATAGATAAACTAAGGCGATGAATAAAAGCAAAATAGCCAACTGCACAAGAGATTACAGTGCTCCGATGTGATGACAATCCGACATGACCGGTGAGAGTTCAGGGCGAGAATAGCGGTTTTCCTTGCTTTCCGAGGCACGGAATATAAAGACTGTCAATTTCCAAACTTCAGGCTGCTACTGAGAATTTATCGACTGGAAAACAGGAGTTATTTATTAATATTTATTTTATTTAATTTAATATGGAAACATACAGCTACACAATTCATAAGAAATTAAATCACATAGAAAATAACCAAACCAATAAAGTTTCCACAGAAATTTAATATATACAGATAAAAAAGCTTATTAATGAAATATTAAAATGGATGAAAGATCAAAATAATACTAAGGGCAATAAGAATTTCATTGAAATAAATAATAATAACACATAAGAAATCGAAATTGATATTTTGAAACTGAAGAAAATGTAATCAAATTCGTATAATTTACTATAAGCAAATAAAAAATATAATAAGTACAGTACTTATAGCTGTCCTATACGCTTACTCTTGGTTGCAAGTATCATTATATACTCAAGGAGATCTTAGAGTTGGCAAGTTTATGGTAATCGAGTGTTTGTAATGATTGAGTATTCACTAATATACTATATTTCGATAGCAAAAGAAAAAGCAATTATGCAAAGTAATATGTATATTTACAAACTTTGTAAATATCCTTCTCAAGAATATAGTATCGAGATTCGAGATGGCCTAGTTGTAAGAACTCGTTAATCTTAACCGATGATCGTGAGTTCAAATCCGGGCAAGCTCCACTGAATTTAATGTGCTTAATTTGTGATTATAATTCATCTCGTGCTTGACGGTGGTGGAATAAGCTCCAAAACCTCCTCCTCAAAAGAGGAGAAGAGGCCTTAGCACAGCAGTGGGACATTTACAAGCCGTTACTGTTACTGTTATTGGATTGGATGAAACCATAGACAATTTAGCACTTTTTCAAGATTTGATAAATTCCTTACAGGAATATTGCGTAGTTAATAGTAAGCCAAGTTGGCCTAGTGGCAAATACACGTAAATCACGTAAGAGAAATGACGAAACTAAAAAAGGGAATCTTGACGAAACTTTGGATTAAATTCTGCCATCATGTATCAACGAATCCGCATTAGAGAAGAATGGTGATAAGCTACAAAACATGCCCTCAAATAAAAAAGGTGGCTTCAGTCCACGTGGATGCGTAGAACGATTACATGCTGTTGCATCATTAATCGAACGCAACTTGCAGCATAACTTTGTCTTATATTACCCGCCTACATACTTGTACGAATCACGAATAAAAAAATAATAATTGTAAAAGCCGGCGTCGCTATCGTAATATTCAGTGAAATTTTCCTCATTACATTACGATACAATAACACTGGAAAGTCCGTTACATTGCGTATGTAATCACTAATTACGAGCACAGAATTTGGCGTTAATTATAACAATGTTCTGAAGATTCGTTTCCGTTGTTGGCAACTTTCTTAATTTTATTCGTCTTTTGTTTACTTCTGTCACAGAACGGCGAGTAGTAAATAAGTGGTGTCTATTTCGTTGCTACATTAAGTAGTACAGAATAAATATAAATATATAGTCTATATTTAACGTAGTTATAACAATTTTTATACTATTGTTATAAATATGCATATTCATTTTTTTTTATGTAAGAGGGGGCAAATGAGTAGGAGGCTCACGTGATGGAAAGTGACCACCCGTGGACATCTGCAACACTCGAGGGCTTACAGGCAAAAGTGCGAATCGTTACTTGTGATGAAAAGTGGATACTGTACGATAATCGGAAGCGCTCGTCGCAATGACTGAACCCTGGCGACCCAGCTAAATCCTGCCCCAAAACGAAAATTGACTCAGAAAAAGTTACTTGTGAGTTTGGTGGACTAGCGCCTGTGTCGTTCACTACAGCTTTCTAAAATCTGGCCAAACGATTACGGCAGATATCTATTGTCAGCAACTGCAAACCATGAAGGAAGAACTAGCTGCTAAACAACCGAGATTGGTCAATCGCTCTAGGCCACTGCTGCTTCACGACAACGCAAGACCACACACTGCACAACAAACAACCACTAAGTTAGATGAGCTACAATTGGAATGTCTGCGACATCCACCGTACTCCTCGGACCTTGCTCCAACAGATTACCATTTTTTCCGGAATTTGGACAACTTCTTACAAGGAAAAAAAATCAACTCCGATGCGGCAGTCCAATCCGCCTTCAAAGAGTTTATTGATTCTCGCCCCTATGGTTTTTTTAGTAAAGGGATTAATGAGATGGCAAAAGTGCATAGATAGCAACGGTGCATACTTTGATTAATTAAATATATTTGACAAAAAAAAAATCTTTATGTTCCTCCCGTACAAAACGCCAATTTCACATGTAAGGACCTAATATTTGACTTCAGTAAATAAAAATATCGAGCAACACTGTTTCGCGTTCTTAATTTTTTCTGTATAATTAAATGGTCTATTACCTACTAGATAGTGAGACTACTTCGTGACAAAACCCGCATGAGTTGGATGAAATTCTAACTCATGTAATTTCATCTACAATATTTGTCTGGTGGAATAAGCTCTCATTTCTATCGGATTATTTTTTTTATAATTTCACATAGATCCAGGCCTACGATCTTTCTTCAAAATATATTTTTTTAACAACTAATTTTCTTGTTGGTCGTTCTGGTTAGAATTCACATTCCGAAGTGCTACTACCTGTTCAAGAATTATATTCTACCAAGAACACGAGATACATAGTAATCTAATAATCTTTACAATTTTTTTACTTAATTAGGCACGTATAAGTAACTATACACTAATAAAAAAGGCGACATTTTAATTTTAATACCTAACTGTGTAAACTACTGAACAATATACAAAAGACTTATACCAGAAAATGCAGTGGGGTTTGGGGAAGGTTTTAGCATTTAACATTATAAGATGCTGCGCTTCGCAAATTCACCCGCTTTAAAATGACGTGATACGCTTGAATTTCATGTTCTTATCTTTATATCCTACATAAAAATCTACTAACTAAAATCGCCCGGATCTGTAGGTACCTCTGATCTACCCCTCCAACGATCCGGGGCTTGTAACATTGGATAAGGCCAATTATTTATTACTTAATGGTATTTCAGATGACATTACAATGTAAGCCCCGATAGGTCTCCAGGCACTGAGGTAAAACTTACGAAAGTAGTTTATAAACTGCTGTGTCATCGTGATTATACAATTCATATATAATAGAAAGTGAATTCGCGAAATCATATATTCTTATGAAACGCTGACTTTGAACTACAAACGTAATTCTTTAAAAAGAACAAAAATTTTAAAACAAATAAATATTTTTGTAACGCATTTTGTTACAAAATATTAAAAGCAGTAAAGCATCTCTATATAAACCTTTGAGTTTATTTTAGTAAAACACGCGTGAGCCACCTTATGGTAAGTGGTCACGTCCGCCAATACACTAAAGAAATAGAAGCCACTTATCTCACCGTCGAATAAGCTGCCATCACTAGATTTGAGACGTCATATACCTTGTGCCTGTATATACATTGGGATTCCCTTTATTTACATAGGTACCTTTAGGATATTTATTTATTTATTTATTTATTTATTTGGGAAACAAACAAACACTGTAATATAAAACAAAAATAACAAAAATCACAAATCAATCAAGTTTCCACTTAAAGCTAATACACAAAAAAAAATAATAACAAATTGAATTAAATTAAATTAAAATTGAAAGTAAAACAAAAACAAAAACTGCAAATACATTATCACTTTAGGTAAAAGGGTTAAAAACAATTAGCATTTTAAGATATCACGAACTGCTCTTTTATAAACACCAATTTTTGGGCAAAAAATATCTAATTTTTGGAGGTTATTATTATAATTTAGGCAAGATATGTACCAATTAGTTTCCGCCTACAACTTCGCCCGCGTGTGAGGGAGCAGCTCTCGGAATCCCACCTAACCCGGTTCCATCCCTAAGCTTACCTACTTTTCTAAAGGCTTCCTGCGTGAAAAAAGGACTATTCTGTAAGAACAAACATGAAAATCAACGCAGAAAACGGCCGTGAACTATTAGAAAGCGACGTGCGACATTGACCATAATAATTTCAAAAACATTTCAAAAATACACACATCATAGTATATCACAGTAAGTCGGTTGTCAACGTTTTACTGGTGAATAATGAAGCAAGTTATTACAGATATTGCAAATTATGTCAGTGGAAAAGGACGATTATATATTTTATACTTTTATATATTATGTTCATATGTAGCCTTGAAATGTTTATATAGAACGTGAACGAATCTTTTTAAAGTATTAGGTATAACCATTATGAAACCATTAGAACCTTGATATTCTAAAGTTCTGATTATTATATGTAGTCATTGTTATATAATATAAAAATAATAATATTATGCATCTGTGTCGCAAAACACGCAACGCCGTGTAAATATATAATGAAGTTTGGTAATCAAAATGTTTGTACAAGTATTCTATTAATTTTAAGGTTTCCATGCTTTATAGACCTTTTTATATAATATATTTATACGTATGAATATGATTACATAATTATGTAAATAAATATATATTTTATGTTGTTTCTTTATGAGTTTTCAAACCACCAAAAACCAAATCTTGTCGGAATAATTTTCTATATTGTTATACATAGATAATTTTTAGATATTTTTTTTTGTTTCTTTGCCTAGTGCGAATTATAGCAAAGTAAGAAATATAATGGCTCGCAAATTTAACAAATATTTGTTTTATTTTAAAGTTTATATATCTACATAATTGTGCGAAAGCTTATTGAATTGCAAAGTACTAACACTCGAAATGAAAAAAAAAAACTCAAAACGTTTTCATTTGACACAACACGGTCACCTAAATAACCTATGTAAACAATTCTTGAGATGAATATTTATTAATATTGAACAAGTGAAAGCAAGGAACAAGTATAATATAATAGTATGTTTAGTCATTGTTATTTGAAATTTTAAACTTTTGCCATACATGTACCGTGTTTTATACGGGGCTTACCCGTAATCACGTATTTTTTTATAATTTTCCCAGCATTTCGGCAGAGTAGTGGTTACGAGTTGGATAAAACATAATAGATGCGACATCAACTGCTCTAGTTTTCTTTGTGTATCTCCAATACACTTTATTATCTTTATTTCTAATAGAATGCGAACACACTACCTACTAATACAATCGCACCGTGCGAACATTGTTATTTATGTATTTTATGTGATACTATGCTTCACAGAATCAAATTTGAATATGATAAGTTTCTTGATTTCAGTCGTTTTTCACACTAAACAGCAGTAGTACTTGATGTAATGGCTTGTTGATTTTAATAGTGGTTCACCTTAAGAAAAAAGTCATGTTGCGGTACTTTACATAGTATAAATAGTATATTTCAAATTCATGTGGATAAGTTTTAAGTTCAATAATAAACCCGAGGTCCTATAGCCTGCAATGGAAGAGACTACAAGGCAAGACAATTGTATATCCGGAAAACATTTTTTTTTAAAGGCTTATTCATTGTTTTTGTACATTTAGAGTACCTTTTTTTTGTCGCTGGAAAAACGCTTTACGCGTTTTCCCCACATGAAGTGGGGGGGTATGTGGGGCTCGCCGGCACTGAAGGCGCCAGAGTACCCACTAAAAAACCAGCGGTATCCTCTCCGTCTGGTCGGAGGGCACCACGGAATCGCTTGCGCATGCTACCGAGACTCCCCGACGGTCGGCCTGCCTCTGCGGGCCTCCATTTCTAGGGGGGTTCCCGGATACGGGGAGCCTACCAAGCCCAAACGGCTATTACGGCGGGGGGAGAAGGTGCGCATAGCGCAGACGCCTTCTCCCCGGTCTTCTTCGGCGGATTGAAACAGCGGAGGCACTTTCCTCACGCTGCCGCTCCGCGGCCTCCTTCTGCAACATGACATTCTCGCAGAAGGAGACGATTTCCAACCAGCACCTCTCGCTGTCGAGCATAGCGTTAATCACACTCGGCAGCGAGAGATCTCCGCCGATTATCGCCGCCAGGTTATGCCGCTGAGGCCCCCATGCAGCACACTCCGTTAGGGTATGGTGCACCGTGTCCAGTGGCGCACCACACTCGTGGCGGGAGAGTGATACCTCCCGCTTCGCTATCTTATGCAGGTACTTACCGAAACAGCCATGTCCAGTAAGCACCTGCATCAGCCTATACGTGAGTGTGCCGCCATTCCTTGCTACTCAGCTACTCAAGTGGGCGACATTTAGAGTTCCTAATTTATTTTTATTTATTTATTTAGGTTTATCAACAGTTGTTACAATATAAAACTTAAAACTTACTATAGATACAATTAAAATAAACAAAATATCAAACGCAATTGTACAACTAATTATAGATAAACACTGGATGCTTATTTAAAAACTTATAGACTATGTGCTTAAAATACTTAAAATCAGTTAGACTATGTAAAATTTAAATATAATATAAAACAATAAAGAGAAAAAAATATAGCTAATATCTTGCTATATTTAGCTTTTTGTATTTTTCAATATATTTAGGTACCGTACCAACTGTATCTAACACAACAAAATATATTTAAGAGACTACCGTTATTATTTAAGTTATTTATAAAATATTTCTTTTCTTGTTTTATTACTTTTCAATGTGTACGTAAATATATTTCTAGTTACTGATTCTATAAAATATCGCGTGAATAAAACAAAGTGATATTATTAAAGTAAAAAACAAAAGTATACTAGTTTTCATTTAATTATAATTAACTTTAGAAAATTTTAAATAGTTTTTTTAAAATTAAAGCAACTATACAATATTTAAAACACAAAATATTTTAACTGGCAATATCATCTATAGCGGCAAATGTCATTGTTTGCTGTCAAAATACTATCTAATGTCAAATTTTCAATTTTCAATTTGCGCGGGTATTGTTTATACACTCGGTTTGATTTAATAAAATCGTAATAGTTTATTTATTTAGTTAAATTTCTTTAATCAATACATGTTTATATTATATAGTCAATAAAATAAACGATTTATTGGAATCTAATTGGAACCTCGGTAGAAAATTGAACAAGTCCATTTTAACGATTATTGATTTTTCTTCAAAAGGTATAAATTGTTTACACTCCGCTTTTGTATAGAATGTGTCTAATCTAGCGTTTCTAAAGACCTACTATATACTATATTTGCGACTATTTTAAGATAAGTTTTTTTGTTTTCGTGTTTTCAGACTAAATGGCAAAACAAATAGCGGATGTACAAATTCATGCTTCGGAAAACGATAATGTTGACGACGATAACTTAGATGTTAGTGTGGATCTCATTGATGATGGACTTTATTTAGGTAATTCTTCAACAAAATTATACTATCAACGAAATAATATTAAAATCCAACAAGAAACTGAATATGTGTGGCAACAGTTTTGAAACCTGATTCTCAACAGCATAGAGTTATTTACATTTTTATTTTTTCAGGTAATCTTGCGTGTGCTAGAGATTTCAAAACATTAGAGAATCTAAAAGTGACACACATCCTCACTATAGATCTAGTGCCACTGCCGAGATCTATACTGGACAGGAGCCAACTCACCTTTAAATTTATGAAATGTATGTACTTTTTAATTAAAACCTTTTTACAAAATTTCTATTATATATATATATGTCAAATAGAAATGCTAGGATCAATAGACAAACATCAAATAATTAATATACCTTCGTAGTAGCCGATGTCCCCAAGGAGGATCTCATCAGTCACTTACCAGAGAGCAATGATTACATCAAGGAAGCAATTACAAATGGGGGAACGGTGCTCGTGCATTGGTAATATCAATTAACAAATTGCTAAGGTTCAGCTCTTGGCATAATAGTATAAATAAATAAATATGTATAGTGGATAAATATTTGGCTAGCAGTACAGGAATAAGCTCCAAACCTTCTCCTCACAAGAGGAGAAGAGGCCTTAGCCCAGCAGTGGGACATTCACAGGCTGTTACTTTACTTTATTTAAGCAGTACAGAGTGATACACCATAAAGGCTTTTTTACAGCAATATTGCCTTAATATTTTTGGTTAATGGTTACTTTTAGTAATACATATTGTTTATTTTGTCATTTGAATAAAGGAAATAAAACAACCAATTATTTAAAATCATCATAAAATTGTCAAAATTACAGCTAACATTTAATGCATTTCTCATAAATCAGCTTCAATATAACAATTGTCCGCTTATCTGTTTGTATTTATTTTCACATTCATCATTAAAATAACAATCCATCAATTATTTTATTTCTGAAAACGTCAATAGACGAATTGATTGCTGAGTAGGGTTTAATTTTAGGTATATTTTGTACAACTTATCTAATGCTATAATGAGATGTGATGATTAAATAAGATAAAAGTGATGGATAAACTTATAAGAAAATAATAGCACTAATATTCTTTTTAATAGTTCTCAAGAATACTCTATATAAGTCTACTACTTAGTGTTCTCAGTATGAAGATTTTTTGTACAAAATTGTATTTATTATCATTAAAATTGAATGAATAAATCACAGTAAATTTAAAAATTGATAGTAATTTAAGTTTTTAATAATTTCAGCTACTTTGGTGTTTCCCGCTCTGCGGCTGTAGTTATAGCATATGTGATGGAGAAGTATGGTCTTTGCTATGAAGATGCATTCCTGCTTGTAAAGGCCAAGAGACGGTTCATTGGCCCCAATGTTGGCTTTGTTGCCCAACTCAAACTGTTCGGACACATGGGTTATCGAATAAACAAGGATGACCCGAGGTTCAAACAATTTCGATTGAAAATGGCTGGACAGAAGTTGAAGCAAGGTAATTACTAACTAATTATTTTTTAAGGAGATAGTTTTAGTAGTAGTAGAAGACTATTGTTTACATATTTTTTAAAGAACTATTTAATATCCTAACTTCATAAATAATTATATTTTTTAAAAATACAAATGATTTGTCTATATTGGATTCGTTAAAAGAACTTATGGTTTCATTTTAAATAATTTTTTAAAAGCTCCATCTCTATTTTGCACCAGTAAAAAATACAAGCAGAGTAAATTAGTAAATTTATATGAAACATTCCGAACATGTTACAAACTGTAATTTTGTTTGAAAGGCAATGCAACCAAAGCTGGAAATGAACTTTGATAGATCTTAAACTAAAACTTTTTTCATCTCTATTTGGCTTTCATAATAGAAGCGGCACTTATGATCTTTTAATAACTATGATTTTCTGATTACCAGTGAAAATATTACCCCAACTGTTTGCCGATCTAGTCAAACCAGACCCTGGTTTGATTCGTGAACGACCTGACCCAATAGTGTACCGTTGCAAGAAGTGTCGCAGGATAGTTGCAAACCAGAGCAACATCATACCTCACCTACCAAAGCATATAAAGGTGGAGCTGGCCAAGAAAAACATTCGACCACCACCGAGTAAGCAGACTGCTCTGAATTGTGTTGAAAATGGTCAGCTATTGATAGAGAAGTTGAAGAGCCTCGCTTGTCAGATAATGGACAGTGAGATTGAGGTTGATGATTTCAGTGATGAAACAAGCGCGGGTAAGAGTGATAACAGCTTCCTGGATAGCGATGAAGGACCCAGTCAGGTAAGTGTCAATAGTTTACACTTTTTGAGGACTGTTAGGACCCTTTGAAACTAGCATAATGTTAGTTATGGGGCCAAAATGGATATAATGACCTCCAGACCGATTTTTCGACCACGGCGACCAATCTCAAGAGAGCCAACTGCACAGGAGATATTATAGTGCACAAGTGTGTGCGCAAACACAAGTGCAGTCTCTTCCCTAACTCTCATAATCCGATGGGACAGCAATCCGACACGACCGGAAAGAGTTCAGGCGCTGGACCAATGGCTTTACGTGCTTTCCGAGGCATGGGAGTACACTCCCACACTTCCTAATTCCAGACTTCAGGCTGCTACTGAGAATCTTCTGACAGAAAAACCCAATAACTTTTTATTGGCCCGACCTTCGAATTGAACCCAGGACCACTACCCACTAGACCAACGAGGCAGTCAAATATGGATACTTGAAGCTATAATTGTGTTGATACGGTAGATATAAACTTAGAAGACCAATAAGCAACACTAAATTAACAAATTAAATTTTTTTGATTTCAAACAACTTTGTTATTTCAAATTTAGTTTTTTCTACTATTTAGACATAGACCTTTATTACTAGAATTTTATAACTACCAATATATGAATGTGTTTGATTCATATTACGAATGACGATTGTACACGGTAAGCTGCATGTGTCGGATCCAACAACTGTCGTGGACCTGTGGTAGAAGCAGCAAATGTTCTCCTTAATAGAAGTTCGACTTCTGGGGAAGTGGGGGACTACTCACGCTTATGTTCTATTATAGGTTCTAGATGGTTACAATGAAAATAACATGGTCGATGCAAACATAGCGGCTCGCGCGGACGGCCCTGAAATCTGCCGCCTCATGTGGTTCGTGGAGCCGATGACCTGGATGAAGGATGTGCAGAATTCTCCACAGGGGAAGCTGCATTGTCCCAAATGTGCCAACAAGATCGGCAGCTTCAGTTGGGTCATGGGTACGTATTGATACATAAATTTTGTATATATATATATTTAATAATTTAGATAAAAAAGAAGTTTACTTTGAATTGTTATAACCTGTTATAATAAGCGACGCCTGAAGTTAACTATGAGCAATGACATCACATCAGCGAAATGGACATTGAATTATAGTTTTCGAATTATCATAACATTAATATATTTTTATCATAAACTAATACATATCTAATCTAATTTGTTCAAACTAAATAAAACGATAGTTTTAATTAATATGATCAATCCAAGTAAAATTGAGTTCGTTTTAAATTTAGAATAATTACATAGTTTTGTTATCTGTCACAAGATGGCGTTGTGTCGTTAAATTTCACATTTACAAATATGGCTTTGATTACGAGAGATGTGTCAAAATATGTTCAACTCAAAGCTTGTTTTAATAATGACTTCAATATAACAATCAATAGATATTCGTATTTCTGTTTCTAATAACCAACAAACTAGAAGTAAACTTTACTTAACCTGACACTAGATGGCACTGTATCGTTAATCGGCAAAGCTGAATCGCGCTGGCAAGATGTTCGCGCGACGAGTGACACCGGCCCGCCGACGGGACCGAGCTAAGACCTTACTTCATAGGATCATTTCTATAGTAAGCTCTTCACGAGATCAACACACTACGTGTGATCGTACCAGCCGCGAAGATGAGACGTGGCGCGGCGCCCTGAGCGTGAGGCGGGCGACGGCTGCGGCCGTCAGCCCTCGATGATCGTTCACTCCTCCCTCTCGGGGGAGGAGCGTGGGGCGCTGTCGCTGGCTGAGCGGCTGATTTTTAAAACCCTCTTTATTTAATAAAATCAATAAGACTGAAAGTATGTAAGTCAGGCAGGTTAATATGCGTTCTAATCTTTTAAGGCCCTTTGACAAACATCGCTTTGCAGATTATCATTTCATAATCAAAGCCTAATTTTATTTCTTCACAAATAAAACACATAGCAGTATAACCCTTATAATATTATTCGAATTATTTATTTTTATATTATCAGCCTGGTGTGTCTCACAGCTGGGCAAAGGCCTTTACTTTCTTTCAACAATTCCCTATTTTCTGTCATATAAAGCAATCTTTCGGATAGGAGTCTAGCTCGTCTCGCTTTCTTTGTCATTGGCCATTACGGGGGACCCATTTGGCTGTTGCTTTGGGACATCTGACATTGGACAGATATGTCCTGCCCAGTTCCATTCAAGGTCGCAGCATTTTGAGTGACATCGATGATTCCAGTTTTTAAGCAAATCGAAGTATTCCTAACTTGGTCTGATAATTTGATACCCAGAATACTACGCTCCATTGATCTTTGGCAAACTGCGAGTGCTGACCTCTGTTGAAGTGTCAAAAACCATGTTTGGGTGCCATATGTTAAAATAGGAAAAATGCATACGCCAATAAGGTTCCTCTTTAGGAATAGTGAGAGATTGCCCTTCATAAGATCTTTCATTGCCCAAAAACTTCCAGGCGTTTTCAATGCGTCTAGCAATTTTTTTTTGTGTCTCGATTGAAAAGAGAACAAAATAAAAAGACAATTCCAAAAGACAAAAAACAACTGTATGTTACTTTATGTGGAATTGGTGACCAATTCGCTATAACGTGATTATATGCTTATACAAGGTTTTAAATTATGTTTTCATTGCTATTTTGTCAATCTAGTGGAACAGTTCGGCAATTTAAAAAAAAAACGTTTACGTGGTTTGGCTTCGGAATATCAAACGCCTGGTCATCCGTCTCATCGAGCCCTTCTACTTAGTCATGTCATAAATTAGAACTTTTAAATATTCAAAAGGCAGTCATGAGGAAATTATAAACACGTTTTTTAACAATTCAATGTAACACAAAATTTTGTTTAGGTTGTTTATTTTAGTACATGTTAGTTCGAAAACATGCCACTAGATGGCGCTGTATCGTTTACGGCAAAGCTGAATCGCGCTGGCAAGATGTTCGCGCGACGAGTGACACCGGCCCGCCGACGGGACCGAGCTAAGACCTTACTTCATAGGATCATTTCTATAGTAAGCTCTTCACGAGATCAACACACTACGTGTGATCGTACCAGCCGCGAAGATGAGACGTGGCGCGGCGCCCTGAGCGTGAGGCGGGCGACGGCTGCGGCCGTCAGCCCTCGATGATCGTTCACTCCTCCCTCTCGGGGGAGGAGCGTGGGGCGCTGTCGCTGGCTGAGCGGCTGATTTTTAAACACTTTATACATATATAAAATAATAAACATAAAATTTAAGTCGAGGTCTACGATACGTTAGCTTGTTGGGATCAAAGTAACTGATTAAAACCTATCTACAAAATACTTTAGAGCAACGATGCTTGGTAAAAAATAACAATAAATAGTTTTATACTATTGAGTATTTTAATTTATTTTTGAACTTAATATAGGTAAAGCTATAGGTTAAGTTGCATCTTCGATGGTAGAAGGATTACAAGTATAGTTTCAATGTGTTGTATTATAGTGTTACAGTATATGTATGTTAGTGTTGCAGAACAATCGATAGTTTGACTATCGATTGTTGACCTCTATTCAGGATATCGATAGTACTATCGAAAGTATTGTATTGTATAAATACATACGTCGATAGTATTGCAAAACCCATTGATTTTAACCAAATACCTATCGATAGAATCGATATTTAACGTTTTTTTACTATCGATAGTATCGATACGTTTTGGGGAAAACGACTGGATAGTGCAACACTATCGATACTATTGTTACTATCGAATGAATTACTATCGATAGTATCGATAGTATTGCTGTTATCAATAGTATTGTTCACGGAGTGCTATCGATAATATCGATAAACTATCGATACTGTTGGTTACACCTTAACTATCGATAAACAATCGATTGTCTATCGATAGTGAACTATCGACATGCAACACTAATGTATGTACTTTGGCTGGTAACTTTGCAAATTGAAAGATACTTTCGGTGGATTGAATACCGGGCAAAGACTCAGTAGTTACTTTGTCATCAATCATATATATGTAAAAAGAACGTAATGTAAGTTGTATAATATTCCTTTTAACATGAGTTTTAATTGTATTTATTGTTAAGATTGAATGTTTCACTTAATATTTCAGGTTGCAAGTGTCCCTGCGGTCAGAAAGTGGCTCCTGCATTTTACCTGGTGCCTTCGAAGGTGGAGTGGTCGAATATCGTGCAAAATGTGCAAATAACTGTTTAGAATATATGTGGACCTGCTTTATAAAGGCCATTATACATCCCAATGTCCCGCTCCCTTGCTTTTATTCCAATATATTGCAAACTTGATAAATTATTCTATTGATGCAGGCCAACTTAAGTTTGTTATATATAACAATGTAAATAATATCAGGTAACTTTGGGGTGTGTCAATATATAAATCCGTGTGTATAGCATATAAACCATTTTAGCAATGTATATTTAATATATAAATATTGACAAGAACCAGGGTCTAGCTCATAATTCCGCATAATTACTTACCTTACTGGGTAGTGGTAGTGCGTCGTGCAGTTTGGGTAAAGATTAGAATCCTATTGCATCTGAATTCGAGTAAGGCTACTGCTCCATGTGCCGTCGTCATGCTATGCAGGTATTGATATTTTTTGATGTGAAACATCTATAGCCGCGGGTTAAACTGATTGTTGGCGTGGCGAGTGGCGAGGCATTCCGTGGCGACGATGCATCGCCACGCTGTACATGATATATATATATATATATATATATATATACATATATATATAGTTAGTCTATGCGTATTAGTGCGTACGGTGTGGCGAAATAATTCATATTAAACATTTAATAAAATTATAATAATTATTAATTTAATTAATTAATAATTTTATATTCATTTAATTCAGGCAACTTCGAGTGTAACGATTACTGAAGTCACTGAGTAAAAGAATTAAGTTGTCGCAACTTAAATAAATTTTTGAATTTTAATTTTTTTTATTTAATGAAAATAAACGTTAAATGAATAAACAAACCATCATCATTTTATTTCGTTCGATGTTTCACAACTGCCAGGCGTCCCGTGACGGCTCACATTTTTTTTTATATATATATTTTATATAAGGCAAGAATCTACTTCACCTGATGGTAAGTGGTAGTAGAGTACAAACACGACGTCGGCCAGTACATTCGGGAAGAGTGTTCTGCACCAGACGTCCCCCCGCCTTGCCGGCCCGCAAGATGCCTCTTCATGCCTCGTAACCATAGTCAGTTTTTGTAATTAATTTTTTCAACAGCATTTCTAAATGGTACTATATGTTGATCTATTTCCGATTTATCGCTTAATACGACAATTCATTGGCTTTTTGGACAGAAAAAGGGTAATAGCGTTAAATTACGCACAAAGCCTTGTTGATCGGACAGAAAATAATTATGAGCGTCAGCGTTGATGATGCACAATTATACAATTTCTCAAGTACTCGAAGCGCGAACGTTTCAAAACGTTTACTTCAAATGTCACCCGCTACGAAATGTAGAAATAGCTTTTGAGTATATAGGCTAGGGTTTAGTGGTTTCCTTGTCATAAAGAAACCCAAGTTATACCTTGTAACTCTGATGCCGGCAGAGTGTTTTATATTTTAGCTGTACGTCGCAGGTTTAAGACAACTTTGGATGCGACAATTAGGTCGCAGTCAGACCCTTGCTTAACATTAACGAAGATGGAGCAGTAGCATAACATTTATAACATCGAATCCTAGCGTAGTGTGTATCAAAAAAGTTTTCATATTTCGTAGGAATCTGTAATTTAATCTTCCAATAAATATACATTTAGTACAATGAGACTGTCTTCGTTATTTCGTTTTTGAAAAATATTAAAAATTATATTAATAGATGACGTAGTTGTTGGTGATTTCCTATGTAATGTTGAATGTTATTTTTCCGTCGATGTATCTGTTACTCTGTGTACAATATATAAATAATTACAATTTATTCAATAAGTCGTTTTATTTAGATTATACTTTCGTGAATAATAAATAATTACACATTAGTGGCCTTAACTATGAACGTTGATTTGCGACTGTTCAGTTAAACACTGTTTCGCTCTTTCTGTGATTATTGATTTGACATTAAAAGGAAGAAGACACGTTGTTATCAAGAATATATATTTTAACGATTTTTCAATTTAAATATGTTACGGAAAATCATGTTATATTTATATAAACTTAAAATGAATGATATGTTGAAAGATTTAACTATTGACAAACACACTTTGTAAAAGTTATAGGAAATATAGTTTTGAGAAGAAATATACTCAGTGTGCCTTCCGACTTAAGAAATATTTGCAAAAACGCGTTAACTGAGGCGAACATTTGGATTTAGACTTGCAGACCTTAACATATTCAAGTTGCAAAATCAATTATTTATTAGGATTCTTTGTTCTGTAACTCAAAGCCAGCTTTCCTGGACTAAATATAACCGACGTGGTTTGCTGCACAAACAATACGATGCTGACGAAGGAATCTTCAAAGAAAAGATGGGCCCCGTTCCACGTGTCAACTCCGTTCACGCGCACGTGCCGTCGGTGCGCATGCGCGGGATGTCGTGCAGCGCCAGGCGGTGCGCGCGCATGAGGTGCGTCTTGCGCTTCCAGCTGTCGGCGAACGTGCGCGCGCAGCCCGGGCACTTGTACGGCAGCTCGCCCGTGTGCGTGCGCGTGTGACGCGTCTGCGGGCGACGGCGTAGCGTTACACATAAAACGAACATTCGACCCGGCGGCGACGTCGGTGCCGGCGTCGCGCCGCACGTACCAGTCCGCTGGCGTCGTGGAAGGCCTTCCGGCAGTGCGCGCAGACGTGCGGGCGCGCCCCGCTGTGTCGCCGCAGGTGGCGCCGCAGCGACGACGCGGCGGCCGAGCGGAAGCTGCACTGCGAGCACGCGTGCGGCTTGGCGCCCGTGTGCGTGCGGAGGTGCACCTCCAAGTTGTGAGCTGGAAACAATAACAACATGAATGAGGGACGACACGAGTACAGAATTTGAACCATTTCTTACAACGCGCCGCAAACTATCCGATACAGTTCTAGGATGTGCGTGTCCTCCGACACACTCATCCTTTTAAGTCGTGACATCAATACAACAAATTCACTTTTTTTTATGTTCACCACAGACGTACTTGTACTTTAGTTGGGCTGTTTGGAAGTACTAAAATTTGCCGATAGGATAACTCAGGTGTTACTTATCCACACGACGATGCACCACAAAAGGTTAGGTTAGGTTAGATAAATATGGTCTAAATTATGTTTAATATTTTATTTAAAAAATAAAGAAAAATAGAGGTTTAATTATCCAGCTTACCTTGAGAAAATCCCCAACCGCAGTACGAACATAGGTATTGCTTGACCTCCTCGTGAACTTTCATGTGGCATTTCAGTACACTTTTATTTTTGAACCTGAGGATTATTATACATTTCAATATACAGACAGACTGTCAATATTTTAGTAAATTGTTTATTATCAATTATATCAATCAATAACACTCATTTTTTTATATCACAAAAACATGTATAAACATATCTTTATATTAATAAACTAAATATCTTCACTCTGTACTATAAGCTAGCTATAACATTATTAGTCTTTAAATCATATAAAGAAACATCATTTATAACTTCAGTATGACTCTATGATTGACTTATAAAGTTGTTAAATTTATAGGTACTAATAAATAATAACTTCATAATTTTCTTTACACGCTACATATTAATGAATGAACAAAATAATTCATTACAATATAAAATTATTTCTCTCTGACACTAAGTAATCTTCATAATGAAACAAATAGTTACCTAGAGTTATTATTTAGAATTTTAGAACTATTTATTTTTGAATGACTTACATATATACAGTCAAAGTTTAAAACACTCACCAATTCGAAAATAGAATACCCTGACTGTAAGTATAATAATGTTGAAAATAATAATAATAATAATGTCATCCAGACCAATTTCGGTCACGGCGGCCAATCTCAAGAGATTAGCCAACTGCGCAGGAGATATTGTAGTGCATAAGTGTGTGCGCAAACACAGGTGCACTGACTATTCCATATAATCCGATGGGACGGCAATCCGACCCGACCGGAAAGAGTACAGGCGCAGGGCCAATGGCTTTACACGCTTTCTGAGGCACGGGAGTGTACACACTTACAATTTCCAGACTCCGGGCTGCTACTGAGAATTTTCAGACAGAAAAACCCAATAACTATTTATTGGTCCGACCTGGGAATTGAACCAAGGACCACCGGATCTGGGGCCTTATATCTAGCCATTAGACCAATGAGGCAATCATGTTGAAAATAGTGTATATATTTTCACATACCTCATGGAACATTTATCGCAAGCAAAGGGTCTGACGTCTGAATGTCCTCTATTGTGTATAGTCAATTGTTTGTGATGTTTGAATCTCTTTCCACATGTATTGCATACAAACTTTCTCTCTTCCGAGTGTGATGTTGCATGATACGCTAGTTGGTAGGGTTTGGAAAATGCTGAAACAGTAAGAAGTTTGTATCAGTACACAATGCTTTTAATTATTTTAGATTCAATTGTAATGTTTAAAAAGAATTAAGTTGGACTTTTATGACTATGACTATGTTTAATGCTATATTAAGTTGATTTATAAGCAGAAATCTAAATAGTAACAGACATGTGTATTTATAAAATCACTACTACTTTTATTTTGATTATCTCTTCTTGAGTCATTAAAAATCTGTTTTGTTAAAATAATGTTTTTGAATACAATACATACCTTTTGGGCAGTGATCACAGGTATATTTGTGCCCTGAGTGTTCCTTCTCCATATGCTTGGTAAACCATTTTTGAGACACAAAAGACTTTCTGCAAGCTGGACAAATAATCCTTTTTGTCTCGTCCACTTTTGAGTAATCCTTAACAATATCTTTAGTCATTTTACAATTGTTATCATCTTTATTAGAAACTTCATTTTGTGGCTTACAATTTGTTGTGATGGTGGGAACAATATTTGTCGATATATCTTTTATATTGCTCAAATTACAAGCAGTGTTGTCGAAATTGTTTACATTGTTAAAATTAGTTATACCAATCGATAATTTGTATTCGGGTAAAGTTAATCGCAGTTTATTGGGCTCTGGTTCCATGCTTTTAAATGTTTCTGGTTCAATAATAATGCTTGTTTCACTTCTAGAGGCAATGTTTTTGAGGGTAACATTTACATTCTGAGCTTCCTTTATAAATGTGTAGCATGACTCTATTTTTATAACACAATCATAACAAAACTGTCTTGGTAGCTTTTCGTTTTCAGTGATCTATAAAATACAATAAAAATTATTTATAAATAGATTATACATATTGTTTATATGTTTCAATAAAATACATTTATTTCGACCAATCTGAAATGCATTCAACATTTAAATAAAATATAATTAATAAATAATAGTTTTTTAAATAGTTTATAATTGATAATATTTGTAAATAGTATTAAATACCTTAATATTTGTGCTAAAGCAAAACATTTCTACTGCACTATCATTAAAATTATCTATTTCCCACGACGCCACTTCTCGCATACAACTACGGCATAGTTTTGAAATGTCCATGATTGATGATTTTATTTAAAGTGTCTAATAAATAACTAATAACTTAGTATTTGCTTAAAATATATTTAAAAATAAATAATCAATACGAATTCAAAGGAACTATTTGACATATTTACGTTCTAACTTCTGTCATATTATAATAAAGTCTTTGGCGTTTTGTTATTGCTTAAACTGAGAGCATTGAGATTGAATTATAAGCAACTAATATTATTATTAGTCACCCTTATACATATAATTGAAAATATCTAATAATTTTGGTGAAAACAAAAACATTAATACATGGTGCTATATACCAGCCAATGAGGTCAAAGAATGAAATACTAAAAATAATACAATTTCGACATCATAAGCAATTTTGAAATTATACCTATATCTCCACACATTTTTGACAAAATTTGAGTTTATATTGAAATAAAAAAATACAATTCAAAAGTTACATCAAAGAAAATTATTTTTATAGGTGTTATACTGTTTTTTACAAGAACTGAAAAAAGTTTTGAATCTTATCAAATAATTCACAATAATTCATCTTTCGTTAATTGAATTTTCATGTAATTAGTTTTGTAGGTCAAGGATAATAAAACGCAATTTAACAAAGTTATTTTAATTAGTTACTTTCGTTGTACGTTTTGTTTCTGCGAGGTGTGACCGTAGGGTGTCTATTCCTTCACTTGTTAAAGGCGAGGCCTCAAGCAAAATTGGTGCATTTTGTAGTTCAGTGCTGAGTCGAGCGAATTGCAGCATGAGTAATGCCTCGTTTCGCATTTGCCTGTACGCTGCGTCCATTTTACTTAACACTAGAATGAACTTGAAGAAAAAAATGTATAAAATAATTAAAAAATTAAAAGAAAAAAAATAAATATATAAAATAGTTAATTTTCAAATGTATGTATAATTATTAGCGTGATTTTAAACCTTAGCATTCTTCAACTTCGGTTCAGCCAGTAATGTGTAAAGCATGACAGCCGCTGCAGATATTTGACACAAGTTGGACGTATCCACAACAAATATTACCTGGAACAAAATAAATACTCGGAAAAATCTCTGTAACCATACCATGAAATGTGTCTTTCTATAAAGCTCTTAGGATATAATTTATTTAGTATGATATAACTGATTCACCCACCTTTTCAATGTCATCAAAATAGTTGCTCCACAAAGATGCCATTTCTCCACCAACTTCACGAATCGAGAGCACTTGCTTTTTTCCATTTTTATTGATATAACTAACGTCATAAATATTTGTCCCAATTGTTGGCACAGGACTGTAAGTATAGTCTATGCCATCCGCGTCTTGAAGTTTCTTTAATAATGTAGTTTTTCCTGACCCTTTTGGCCCTAAACATAAAACTGTAATTTTATTGTCTGGATCTTCCATTTCACGAAATATGGTTCAATTAAAGGTAGTGGCTGAATTCTCTTTGGATTCAAAGTTTTTGTTTAGTCAATAAATCAACAAGGAAAACTCAAGATACATCTTTATCTACTTGCCACTAGATGGGGTTGTATAATTTTACAATAAATTAGAAAATTGTAAACTTTAAAGTTATATTATTAATAATTATTTGATGTTCAAAATATTAGATTACTTAAAATATATAATACCATAAACAAAAACATGGCTTATGGCTACTAATAAATGTACCGAAGATTTCTTTCTATTAATGTGTGATTATATTTTGTTATACACTGGGTCACTTTAAGGGTTGTATGCACTGTGTACTCTCTGAGTAAAAGTGTTCTGTAGTTGTATGAATTGAAAGGCGCCGACAAATGTATTTTAATTGAAAGAAGTAAGGAGAAACAAAATACAACTCTTGAAATATTGTTTTGAAAAGAAATAATAGACCGAGCAGTTTTCAGACTATATGTGTAAGAATAAATAGCAAACTTATTATAAATGATTTTCAATTTTAATTTATGTCTGTTTTGCTTGGCCTTTGACCTGGTTGGGTATGATATCTTGCTCATCATCTGTGGTCTAAATTAAGTGACACGAGTGGTGAAGTGGTACACTTCATAATGATCAATTTATTTAATTATTGGTACGAACATCAGTCTAAGCAGGTCAAGTACCTAGATGTATGCGCGTTCTGTTGAATATGTACACCGTAATATTTCCTGCGCATGTTGGCCCTCGCGATCATGTAGACATCAAAATCATAACTTCTTTACCAATTTTTTATTCTTTAAGGTCGTTAAAATACTCAATTATAATTTCCAAAGGCAATACGTACCTACTAAGTCGTGACACTGTTCCCATTACATATGAAAAAATTTCATTTGCTCTTACAATATTTAGCCATGGCTTATAATATCATGATAGCCGTCACGATGACCTCGTATTGCAAGCATCGCCGCGGCATGTGGGTGTACCAGTATAACATTCACGACAAGTGTCCGAAATCCATTCAACCTTAAACTTGGTTTACGTCACACGGCATACCTAACGCCGTCTTAGACTTTGTTAGTGATGTACTGTTATCGCTGCTGATTTTATACGATTTTTAGTTATATTAAATGTACATTTTGTTGGTTATAACCTGCCATTTTTTATATATGTATTATAATTCTAGTAATTGAATAATTTGTATGATATAATTATCATTTAATTTCTAGACTCAGTCCTATTCTGAGCTACTCGGTGGTAGAGCTTTATGCAAGTTCGTCTGGGTAGGTACCACCCACTCATCAGATATTCTACCGCAAAACAGCAGTACTTTGTATTGTTGTGTTCCGGTGTGAAGGGTGAGTGAGCCAGTGTAATTATATGCACAAGGGACATAACGTCTTAGTTCCCAAGGTCGGTGACGCATTGGCGATGTAAGCAATGGTTAACATTTCTTACAATGCCTTTGTCTATGGGCGTTGGTGACCACTTACCATCAGGTGGCCCATACGCGCGTCCATCTACCTATACAATAAAAAAAACATTAGCATTATAAATAAAGATATGTGTTGTGTAAAAGATTTGTGACAGAGTAACAATACTTATCAATTTTATAAACATTATTCACAAATACTAAGGACGATTGAAAACAATATAAATGTAGCTTATATTAACCCATAAAGGTTTAATTTAATACGTAGGAAGTGTTTCTTTATGACCAAAACAATTTTGTCTGGTCAGGAAACGGTAATGTTCATTCCAATTTCGGCAAGGTTTTTTTTAAAGAAAGATAACAAAATTTAACGCAGGTTTTTAAAGGTTGTTCGTTCAGATTTCAATGTTAACACATTTAAGTATCATTAAAATTGAATATTTTTGTTTAAAATTGATTATTAATTCAAATAAATAAATCGATTAATAAGTTCTTTTTATTCCAATGTATTTCTAAAACTAGCTTTTTCCGTTGACGATTATATTATTACTTTAAAATATATTTTATATTATTAAATTTTTTTTGCTTACAAGTACTGTACTTTCATATTATGAGATAAATACATAAAGCGAATAACACAATTTTAACCAAGAGCATAACGCTCATAATAAATGTAAAAAATTAACATGAATCGACGCACGCCCCTCTCTATACGTTGAGGTTAGCAACTGACAGCTGTAGCCCGCGAATTTCGACTGCGTAACTAGGACACACCCTTGACCCACTGACTCACTGCCAGCTCCATTGTTTTTCAACAATCAATAAATAATACGCCGAGCAAAACTCTTTACGATGGCGTGTTTGCGCAATCGACTCATCGCCATTGCTGGTGGACTAATTTTTAATTTGCGTAGTATGGGTTTATTTTTATGCGTAGTCCAACACATGCATTATTTTTATTCAAAATATTATTTTACTTCAGTGAAATCTAACCGTTTGAGATATTTTTATAAATTTATATTGATAATATGTTTTATGATGTTAAAAATGTTTCACTAATATTTCAAACACACTTTTTTCAAAATTAATTTGAATATAATCATATTGGCCGAATGTTGTTCAGCCTACTTAAAATATTTTTGATGTGTCTGACCTTCGTCGTTTATTGTTAAGTGTACGTGTAGATTAGCTAGCTGTTTGGCAATTGAAAATGTTAGCTGAATACAGAATATTTTATTGATATACATTTTCAAACAATATACATAATAATAATAATAATACAGGAACACTTGCTACGTTTGGCTAACGATTACCGTAATTAATATTAAAAAATAAATTTACTAATGCAATAACGAATAATAACATATATGGGAAAATATTGCTTGTTTTTAAATTTAAATTAACGAAAGAATAATTTAAGGACACGAGATGGTTTTGCTTGATGAATATCGCGAGGGTTATCGCTTGGCCTCCCGCTAAAACGACCGGAATCCACACGTTAATGTTTGGATACTTTTAAATATAAAAAAAACAATGCAACAATGACCTTACCATTGTTTGGCTATCAACAATTAAGATTCATGCGTTAAGATAAATAATTAAAGCTAGTTACATATTTTAGGTTTTTTGGAAAATAAAAACTTTTTAGAACTTTTTCTTTACGTAAATTTATTTATTGATAATGAACATTTTGTCACAAATTTTATTTAATTTGTTGTCTTAGAAGGTTTTAATTATTTTTTGCTTATACTCTCGCTCTTACATTACGAAACCAAAAACTCAATTATCATTGTAATTGAGGTTTTGGTTACAAAAACATAAAAAACACCGACTTTGAAAATTTGCCTGTACACTTAAACTTAAAACTTAAAGTTATATTACCTATACATAGTTACGTTGAATATAAGTTTATCAAAACTAGTATACAATATTGTAATTTAAATACTTATACTCAATCAGTTGTTTTTGTGGCGGTGTTCTTTTCGGAAATTTGCCTTATCTTGGTCTATTACAATAACAATATGTACAGGCTTTACTAAAAGCTCAATAATTGAGACAGCGAAGTTTAACAAGTGACGAATCCCCTAGTTTATTCATTAGCTGTAGCGCTATTTCTTTTTGAAATGGGACCAGCGTTATGGTGTATATATTCCATTAAAAAGAAATCGGCTCAAATTTGTCGAATACATAGAATTGTAACTTGTGTGAAAATCGCTGGCTTGAGAAACTCATTTGTTGAATTCAAATTAAAGTTTATATTTTTGAAAATAAACAAAATAGGATTCGAAATATTTCAGTATCATATTCAATCTTATGGCCGTCATATGTGATGTCGACTCGCAAGCAACGTTCATTCGGACTTGATCGTAGCTTTAATTTATTCACGAAAATATTATGTAATTATGTAATACAAGCACTTTGCTCGTGACTTCGTCGACGAAAATTTAAAAAGTATTATTTAACGTAAATTAGCATTTGATAATAGACTTACAGTTACAGAGCAGTTACAGTTTGTTCAAACCGTGACATTTTTCTTACTTCTAAACGAAAAGTCCGATCCGGATCATTTAAAGTTGAATTTACATGTAAATAATCATCCTTAATTATCAAACCATTTAAATGGATAAAACTATTAGTATAGATTACAATTATAATGATATACCTAGTTGTAGAACATGTAGATAGTGTGACGTAATTAAACTAGTTAGTGCTGAAACTTTCCAATAGCAAGGACTACTCTATATGGTTTTATTCGCTCCAATTTTGACCTTCCAAAGATATGTATGATGAATTAATTATTCTCTGAAAAAATACAGTAGCTACACACGCAGGTGTATTCTTTTTTATGACAAGCTCGAGAGCTTGATACCCGCTAAGGTTGAAAAAAATTGTGTCCAAGATATTTTTGTCTAGTAATAATAATTGGTTTTCGATCAAATTATAAGAATCGCAAATGGACAGTAGTTGCGTTTGCGCATGAACTTGTGCACAATGTCCTGCGCAGTCGCTTCTTCCTTGAGTTCAGCTGCCTTTTGCCCGTGAACGATGTTCTGTGAACAATATTGCTTATAACAACTGCTTAATTTTTTTATGTTAATTTATTAATTAAATTCTATCTAACGACGTCAGTGGAAGTAAATAGAACTACGAGTAGATCCCAAGGATGATGGCGCATTCGATGCGATGTAAGGAATGGTTAATATGTGTCCCATGTCTAAGGGCAGTAGTGACCACGTACCAGCAGGTGGCCCATTTACCCGTCCGTCTACCTATAACATAACAAAGACAGCACTCTCGACATAACATCAATATACTATAATACAAAATACTATATATGTGAACGTATAGAGTAATATTATTTATTTCCTACCTAAAAAGAAAGTTATTATATATTTAAAAACGAATTCATTGATTAAACATTAAGCATAGCATAGTAGGCAGCTCAGATTATTGCCTAAATAAGGCATGATAATATGTAAATTATTATATGTATTTAAATGTTTTAGATAGGTATACTATTTAAGTGTCGTAAATCTTATAATGATTAGTTCTCTCAAATGCTATCAAAAATTAGCATATATGTGTGTTCTAAGTTATATTAACTTTAGTTTTGAATAACGCGAAAGTATTCAAATTCCAAACTAACCTAACCTAAGCTAACATTGTTATCTGTGACCAATATGGCCGCCCCTTTCACTGCGCCTGCGCTGCGTCGCGTGACAGAAAGCGACAGTGACACTGTGACGATGTTACTGCTTACTTGCTTCACGAGATTAAGTTGAAGTTTCCAATTCACTCACGATGTAATAATGGCAATAAAATATATTGCACAATATTTATTACTTACTTTTACTAACGGGTTCGGTCGCATCTTTGTATCATATTTTCCACTAAGAAATTTTAAGATTAAAATCTCGAGTTTCTCCATAATATCATCTAAATTTAAAAATATATATGTGGCCGTTGTGACGTAATGAAAGCAAACTCTTATTAATTGTAATAGATATTAAAAAGATTAAGATACGAAGCAGAATTCGTAGAAGAATTCGTGTCTATGGTTTACATACTTACTTATTATTATTGTTATTTACTTACTATGCTTGTTGTATAGTAACAGTTCGTTAATATTCCAACTGCTTGGCAATGCTTCATTTGAAGAAGCTATTATAACTTGTTATTAGATAAAGCAGCTTCAACGCAGGGTGGTGGATACACGTGGTAGAATCTCATCCGACATATGCGCTATTCACAATGTTTCCTTCATCACTGAGCAGATAGATACATTTTAAACAAAAATTAAGCACATGAAAATCATCAGATGTGCATCCACGTATTCTTACTATTCGGCCACCTCGGCTTTGTGTATAGTCATTATGATTATAGAGAAATAAATAAAAGAAATTATACTCAAAATTAATTAAAAAATGAACCAAACTACCTATACTACAAACAAATAAACAAATAAACTGTTATCTCAAAATTCTAAGAATACCGTAGCATTGATGATATAAAAAAAACAGTGGTAAAATTGCTAATACGAAACGTAAGAGTACTCGTGGGCCAGTCAGTGTTGTCTGCAAAATCCGTGTGGGTTAAAAATTCCTACATTTTTGTGATGGTAACACTGGTATTCAATGAAATCGAATACAAATTTGTAAAACATACTAAATTTATCTACTACATAAGTTTTTTTTAAGCGGCTTCTTGTAATAAATAATTAATTCCTATACTAAATTTATTATAAAATGCACTTTCAACCATCAATCAATTGTAAAATGTTATATGATACAATTATCTAATTGTATCTGTCGGAATAAATATTTTGTAATGATAAATATGTTTGTTATTGATTCGTTTAATATAAAATGTTTTAATATTTCAGTTATTGAATTTGTCCATTATGTAAAATAAATTACACTACCGAGATCAGTTTAAAGAGTTTTAAGAGAATATATTATAAGGAGAAATATTAATCAGAAATGTTAACTTAAATAATCCATATTAGATATTTATGAAGAAGTGTAACCATACTATATTAGATAAAATAATAAGGTACCCTTAATGTTGTCAAGGCACAATTAATATACCTAATTCAAGGGTGATAACATTCATGGCTGTAAAATGAAATACTGTTTTATTTTACAACATCTATAGCATCTATTAAAAAAAAAGTACTAATATGTAAAGTCTAGAGACTTTGATTGCTTATAACTCAACTTATATGTGACTTTATTTAATGCTAGAAGAATATTCATGTTTTACAGCAGCGATTGGAAGGAAATTTATTGACAATTAAGCCTTGATTTTAGGAAACGTCAAATCGAATATTGTCCATGTTTGTGATCTACGCCGCTATGTGCGAGATTCATCGGAAGTTAATTTACAACAAAATAAGCACTTTAAAAACTCAGATGTACTAAAACTTAGCATTTGATAAAACACTATTCATTGGACCATCTTCTCCAAAATCTGATAACTATTTATGTTTAGAGATCACTGTATGCGGCATATTGACAAACATTCATTTCATTGTATGCGATTAAAATATTTGAATATATTCTGATTAGAAAATAGAAAAAATAAAGTGAAATCAATTTTTATGATCGTTATGTAATATGAAAAGTTATTCTTTAACGTTACAACGAAAGAGAGATTCGTACGTCTCATATTATGATTCGGCAGAACGGTCAACGTGTTAACGATAAAAAGCCATTGCTATCAGTGCACGCAATAGTTACATTAATTAGACATTTTTATGTCACCGTCCCTTTTTAACATGAACAATTGTGTATGTCTGTTTCGTTCTAAATGAACAAAGTCTGTGTTATCGCGCGAAAGCGGTCGCGTGCGCGCGCGCCGGTGAAAGAGTCGATGACCTGCGCGGGAGCAACGAACGTCTTTGCGCGCAACCCCCCATCCCCGCGGACCGCACGCACCGACACCACATGGAGCTGACGACACACACATTTCTGTTTTTTTTAATTTATAAGTAATGTGGCAAAAAATACAAAATAAACAGATAAATTTTTCAAAGATTTTTTTTTAATGTTTTAAAATATGTAGTAAAACATTTTAATAAACACAAAAGTCAATTTCTTTAAATTCGATTGACTAAAATTTTCTATTTAGGAATAATAAATATTAATGTTTATGTCCACAGGATAAATATGAAGCAGACCTTCATCGGATGCATATTTTTTCACCATCGTTTCTTTTAACGCTGAGCATTATTAGAATTGTAACCGTAATTTGGACCGTGTTATTTTACGTTATGTTATGGAATGTCTTCAATAATAATATGGAAAACATTATATACAGGTATTAAGAAAGTTAGTCCTTATAAAATGCTTTTCGGTCCGAATCTTAATAACTTTTATTAGTATACTTGTTGATAGGGCTTTATGCGAGCCCGTCTAGGCAGATACCACCCACTGATCACATAATCTACCGCCAATAACACTACTTACTATGGTTGTGTTCCAGTTTGCAGGATGAGTAAGCCAGTGTAACTGCAGGCACAATTGAGTTTGTGCGAGAAAGTGTATGATTCAAAAGACAAAAGATAAATACATCATCAATTAATTCAGAAACGTTATGTGTGTTTTTTTCTTGTAGTGTATCGTAATATATAAATTATATTTATGTTTCTATGAAAGACGTGACGTTTATATCTATCAAAACAGATTAAATATTGACTTAACTTTTAAGAGAAAAATTGGTGTAGCTCAAAATGTTAAAGAGTCTTTGTCTTAATTCGCTTAGACAATATACTTAAATAATAATAATATATATGTTTAATTTAATCTGCAGTCAGCTCTATGTTATATAATCTAGCGATGCATTAGACGCACACACTCTCGCGGTGCAATCCCGCAGCACACAAACTTGGGCTTCTAATAGATGCGATAGGTCGCGTTCATAATAGCCACTTGTCTAGGAACACACATTTTCTATGGAATAACTTATTTCAATGTTGATTAAGTGTATGTTATTTGTAAGACATGATTGTATTTAGTATAACTGACGCTTATTTTTTTATAGAATTGGAAGTGGTGGGTCTAGTGGGTTAGATGGTAGATGGTAACCACCGTCCGTAGACATAGGTGCTGTAAGAAATATTAACCATCCCTTACATAGCCAACACGCCACCAACCTTGACAACTAAGACTTTACGTCACTTGTGCCGGTAACACTAACTCACTCACGCTTTAAACCGAAACATTGCTCTTTAGTGGTAGAATATCTGACAATTAAGTAGTAGTAAGAGATTACCTAATACGTCATTATTAAAATTCTCTTTAGTTACGTCTCTATTGTGCTATGATGAGTTCTTACAAAATGTTTTAAGTATCTATGTAGTAAGTATGTAGTAAGTATGTAGTAAGTATTGGTCGTGGAATGTTAGAAAGTGATCGTAATAATTATAACATTTCAAGAATACAGCATAAGTCGATTGTGAACATATCACGGGCGAGTAATTAAGTGTGCTTTTATAGAATATAACAGCTGAAAAAGGAATTAGCTTCCATATATTTATATCAATATATATAGCATAATTAATATATATTTTTCTGACAAAAATACTTGGCGTGAAATATTGTTTTGAAAACTATTATAAATAAAGATTTAATTTTTATGGAACTTTAAGTGAAGAGAATGTTACTTAAATGACACATGTTTACAATTGGCACATGATAAAAGTAAAATATATTTTAACGTTATTTTCGTATACAATGTGAAGTTATCCTAGGAATAGTTCGCCAAGTGAAAGTGAGCGTGTGTTGGTGTGTATCAGCGCACGACGCTACACCCGCACACATAAGCACACTGCACTTTCTGAACGCATAGGTAGTTTCAAAGCTAGCCAGCTATTTCTTAAACTTTTCAAAAATAAGATCATTCTATCGATTTACTAATGTCTATAAATATTTTAGAACATTTTTCGAGATATTAAGAATAAAAAAGAAAAATATATTGCTTTTAATTTCTTATATATAGATAGATATAATTAGTTATTTTAAATTGAATTTTCTCTTCACAATATAAATCCTTATTCGAATTAATTCCATTAAATGTATAAAACAGACAATAAAGTAAACGTGATCGTAATACTTAGTGTATTACATTTATTTCTTGTATCCCACAGACGCAGTCGCGGGCAGTCATGAGACGTGTATTAATAATTTATGAGTGAGAAGTCGGTGCCTTTAATATGGAAAATCTTACCACCCGGTAGGCTGTTGCTTTCATAATTATTTGCAATGGATTTTAAAAATAGATGTTCACTTTTCTGCCATTTATTAATTCTTATATAAATGTATATACATATTTATGTTTTAAAATGTTTCGTTAATTTCTAATGTTATTTTTGCACTATGTGCAATACACCATGTACAACTTCCATTGGTGGACAAAAGCCGCTGTTGAGAATCTTTATTCTAGTGGAGTGGAGTTTATTCTATCACGTTGCCTCACCCACAGGATTTCCTCTGGCATCCTCCATAATCTTGAAGGTTTTCAGTTTTTCACACGACGTGTTCCTTCACCGGCGAGCAGGAGATTATAAAACAAATAAAGCTAGTGAAAATTCATTAGTGTTTGCACGGAATTGAAGCGACATTCTTCGATTATCTCCGCTATACTAACTAATTATTTTTAAACATGTTCATGATTATGTGTGTATGATTATAATTATTTTTATTTAAATTATTTCTCTATATTTAAACAAGAGGTATCCAGTCTGTTTATAACACATTATGTTGATGATATTATTCGCGGGTCGAAAAAACATTTAATAAAAATATAATATAATTTCTCTAGCTAGATAATATATTTGAATAAAGTTAATTTCACACGGCGAAAGCTGCGTGTAACAGCTTGTCTAATCTTATATAGAAAGTTTAATCTTGAATATTTAATCTTGTATATTATATATATATTTCTACGAGCTTCAAATTTTATGTATAGAAAATAATTTATGACACTATCTAAAACATTTCGTAATTAACTTAAAAATTAATGTAATGAAAATTTTTTCAATACGAAATTTACAATATCTATTTTTATTATACCATTATGTGATATGCCTCACGTTTTTACATTTGGATGAATTTTCAGAGATCCTAATCCAGGGTAGCTGAAACGGTATATTTATCCTGGAAAATAAAAGGGCTACCAAGGGATCTTCCAAGAATTTAAGTATGATATGAGTGTAGTAACAACATATGTGAGCAGCTTGTCTAGGAATTATTGTGTAATATATAAACAGTCTTCAATACTAAGTTCGATATTACGTAATATTTTGTAGATATATATAAAAAGTATTGAAACGGCATCTCAACGATTAAGCTTAATCCATTATTTCATTGTGTGTGTTGTGCAGTGATGCATTTCTCCTCCCACCAGAGTGAATGCACTCTCGCCGCTGTTATGTAAGCTGCGCTTGCGCATGTCGGCGCGCGTGTGTGCGTGCAAAAAATACATTAGTGTTAGATTGGCTTAGATGTATGCGTTTATTTACAATGAGATATAAGTCGTTAATGTTTGAGAGATCGGGATTTGATTAATTATATCTATTTTTGTTGTAACATTCGCTTTATTGGCTATTAATAACATTGACGTATGTGTGTGCACTGGATAAGGTTATCGAGAGACGAATTTTAATAAACAACACAAACATTTCATAATAATGTAATTACCATTGCTATGTGAGTTGCGAAAACGTTTCTATTTCTCCATATACAATGATATTTAGGTATTGATGAATATTTGATATATTGAGTGTTTCGGGCGTAACAGTAAAGTACGTGTTGGTTATGAATGTAAAGTGAGATTGTTGCCAATTTAATCTAAGCCTAAATATTTTTGAAGTTATAAATTGCCTACACCTTGTAAAGGTTTGGTATTAAAGGAAAGTTTTATTATTTAATTTAACATATTATATATACATCATAAACGTATATATTATATACGATTATATAAAGTAAATAAGTTTATGATGGTTGCCTTTATTCTTATATTTTTAAAAAGGTTTTAACAAAAAATAATTTAAAAAAAAACAATAGTATAAAGTAATTGAAATGAATATTGTAATAAAAAGATTTTGTAATTTTTTTTATTGATTTCGCTCACATTATTTGTAGAAACGTGGTTTGATAAATGTTAGAGGAGACGGACGCGGGCAAACGATAAGTCACGCATTTAACAATAATTTCCTTAATATCATTCTAATATAAATAATTGATAAGAGGAGATTGAATAAATGTTTTTTTTTTCTATCGACTAATAATACCGTATGAAATATTAACCTCTCGCATCTTTCATGCGCCACCAAGTTTGGAAACTAAGATGATACGTCTCTTGTGCCTGTAGTTACACTGGCTCCAACCCTCCAAAGCGAAACTCGACGATACTAAGTATTGCTGTTTAGAATTAGAATAACTGATGATTAGGATTGTACCTACCCAGACGGGCTTGGATAAAGTTGCTTTATGAATAACTAGCCGAAACCGCGGCTTCACGCGTTTTTACGATTACGATTTTATACGATTTTACTTTCTCAATAGGTGAATTAAAAAACAAAACCATTCTTGGGTTAAGGCTTGCTTCGGGTTAAATTTCATCGAAACCGATCCTCTGGTTTAGCTGTGACAGCATGTCATACAGACAGACGAAAGTATTTAATATTAGAATCTGTCAAGCTTTTCGAGTTTGATTGAATATGAGACATCGAAACGCAACAATATTTGCATTTATAATATCAAATGATATACGAAATTAATAATTTCTGAACGTAACACATGCCTTACCTGAAAACATACCAGTTTTAATAGTTATTATGGACTTCATTTAGAATTCCGTATAATATATTAAAAATAAAATATATTTTACTAATGTTCGCCCGCGGCTACGCCCTCATGTTAGAAAGGGCTAGATGCTTTTTCTTCCTCATGGTACAAGCTTGCGACCAGTGTTCTAACCGTGACCGTACGAGACTGAGTTACTTTCGCATTTATAGTATTAGTATAGATTGAAGTTAGTTCTAGTTCTATTATTAAGCTATTGTATTTGAAATAGAAAATTTCGATCTTTTAGTTAGCTTTCATCGTTCGATTTAGCGCTTGAGAATCGAACTCACTTGCACGACTCAGTAAAGCGAAAGCGACCACGAGTCAACGTTTATAAAGCTACGGCCGTACCCGAGAGACCAATTAAAGCTTTGAGGTATTTTTCTATAGAGATTCCTATTTCAGCAAACATAGTATGATCGCGAATGTTTTAAGTCATGTCGGCTATTTTTCATTTCCCAACTAAACGTGTTTTATGTCTGACGAATGGAGATTGTCTTTTAACAGGACGATCATCAAACAGTAAAAGTTGACGAGTTAGTAGAGACCTTTGAGGAGATATGACTTAGCTTTCTATGAAATTCACGCTGAAATAATGGCGAGTATTATTATTTCTAGTACAATTGAATAAATGATTTTCCAAAATATTTGTTTTGAACAAGTACTAATTATTTATAGTAATAAAAAAATAATTCACTATCATCATCTCCACTGGAAAATATCCACTGCTGGACAAAGGCCTCCCCAAAGGATTGCCACGATATCCGGTCTAGCGCTATCCGCATCCAACGGCTTCCCGCGACTCTTACGATATAGCCTGACCACGCTGCGTCTTCCGGTTCATTAAAAAATTAATTACTGGTACGAACGCTTGCAGCATTTCCATTTGAATGAACCAGCCCTCTTGTCACCAGTATAGGCAATAAGAGGAATTTTAAATTACTGTAGTACAAAACCAAATGCTTATAACACGTAATCTTTACCTAAGTTTGCAGGTTCAGTCCCAGGGAAGTAAAGATATATTTTTTCATGTGCTTCGTTTGTGTTTATCGGCTCGGCTCTGAAGGAAAACGTCGTGACAGAACCTGCATGTTTCGGGTGAAATTCTCATGTGTATCTGCCAATTTCAATTGAATCGTCATTGTTTAAACATTCTCCTCAAGAAGAGAGGAGTCCTTTGCTTACCAGTGAGTAGTTTTACGTTTTTACATATAAACAACCCATTACGTGAAATATCACAATTTTCTATGATTACTCAATTCATGATGTTTTGTGATTCGATCTAGAAGATATATCTCATAAATTGGTAAGTATATGTAGTTATTCTTTTCATTGGTGATTCCGGACAATGCTAGGAAACAGTACAATAGAATCGTTAGTAAATACTTCCATATTGTCTAACAACATTGGGTTCCGCATTAAGCCTGAAGATAGTGATGTACCAGTAACTTGTAATCATTTTCAACAAACTTTAAGACTAGAAGAAAGTTAATATTAGCCATTTTTATCTTTAACTAAATAAGCTAGTATAACTTTAGTGTAAGTAAAATGAGATTATATATAGAAAAAAGGATTTATATACGTCTAATAAATGGTTTAAGGAGCAAAAACGAACAATATTCTCGTATAATTTGCATACAACGTATACCGCACTTTCACTGCGCCCTTCGCGAGATCTGACGTAATCGAGCGACTACAGCGAGCGGCTTGCAAATTTCTAATAGCAATTATAAGATTGAAGCGAGCTAGAGAGAATTTTCTGCATTGAAGTTCGAAAATTACAATATTTCAATATTCAATAACCAGAGATTAGTATCGGCGTGTTTACATTTTGTTATCTGCATAAACTCATACATTTCCAGGCCCGTCTAGGCTGGTACCACCCATCAATTATTCTACCGCCGAACATTAATACTATATTACTAGGTTCCAACTTGCAGTTGAGTAACCTATAAATGTCCCACAGCTAGGCAAAGGCCTTATCTCCTCTACGGGAGAAGATTTCGGAGCTTATTCCATCACGCCAATCCAATCCATCGAATGCGATTTGCTGAAATAAACGTGGCAGAATTTCAGTGAAATTCGACACAAGATCCGATGATTTTCTTCACCGTTTACCGCCCTAGGCCCGGGACTACATGGCCTACGGGAACTCTGCCACATTATATAATTATTAAATCAGTTGTTTGCCAAATTATGTTGAATGCAATAAAAAAAATGTGTTAAATATTTGTCCAATAATATGTATGCCAAAACATGTTTGTAAAATTGGTCATTTTCTTATTATCAAATAACAGTAATAATAATAATATCCTGGGACATTATTCACACACGGCCATCTGATCCCAAACTAAGCAGAGCTCGTACTATGGAAACCAGACAACTGATATACTAAATATACTTTTTTTTTTTGTAAATACATACTTATATAGATAATTACACCCAGACTCAGGACAAACAGACATGTTCATGCACACAAATGTCTGTCCTGGGTGGGAATCGAACCCACGACCTGCGGCGCGAAAGGCAAGTATCTACCAACCACGCCAACCGGCTCGTCAAACAGTACCCCAGAATGATACTTAATATGCATTAGGAGCTAGTAAACACATTTTTTAAATATTTTTTTTTAAATTAATCAATTACGGGAGAGTAGGTCAAGATGGGGTACTTAACGTTTGAACCTCAATGAAACTAATATTTTGGTGTTAATACTATTATTTTTTATTTTAATTATCATCTTTGGTAATCGGTCTTCCATGATTCAATGTAATTAGAAACATACGTTATGTAATTACATAGAACATTCTCAAAAAGTAGGAAAAGTAAGATCTCCCCATCTTGCCCCATCCCTCGGGTAAGATGGGGTACGGGGCAAGATTTGCAAAACTTTATTTATTTTTGCTCACAAAATTCGTCAGAAAACGTCGCATCTTCATCTTCATCATCTATACCAGCACAGCTGCAGTGAGCCCATTTGCCGCATTCAGCGCATGCAGCCCAGCCTTCTTTTGACTCAAAATAGAACCATTACAATATAAACATGCGTGTTTGCAACTTTACTTTAACTGCTCTTTGTTGATGACCTAACTTTGAATGTTTTTCCTCTTTGGACACTGTATTTTTAATACCCACACATTTTCTTTCGGTTTTCTTTGAATATCTTATGGTCTTTTTTACTTTTACTTTTCTTTCTGTGCCAGCTTCTTTTTTTTTTTACAAATCTTGTAATCTTTTATATCGCCATAAATCGGTCTAATAGCGCGAGAAGCTTTGAGAAAGGGCATGATTTGCTGGAGTCTGGCCATAGAAAATGTTAATTTTTGTAGAGTTGTATGGGTTACCCCATACACCGTCTTGCCCTCCTATGTCCAATTAAATTTAATAATTGACCTTAAAAAAAAACGTTTCCGTACAAAAATAAACAAGTACCTACCTGCAAGTGTGATTGTTGACCCATGTAAATAACCTTATTTGTATTTAAAAATGTTGTTATAAATAATACAATCAAAGTTAATATATTAGTTTTTGAATTTAACGGTAACAATCAAACAAACGAACACCTTTGCTTTGTAAATCGTCGAAAAAATCACATCAGTGTGATTGCAATAAAATAAAAAATGGCGTCATTAGCGGAAGTTTCATTGGAAGAATATGAACTTTAATATTTTTCTTACCTCGCTCACCTCGAAATTATTTAATTTTTGAAATTGCACGTGTAAGAGTTTAAGGTTAAAAAACTTTAATAAGGTATGGTATCGTATAGCTGCTATATGGCTTATATTATAGTTAGGTTAGGTAGTTTTATATTTCGTCACGGTAGCATGCGCAAGCGATCCCGTGTCGCTCCCGTTAAGACGGGAAGGGTACCGCTGGGTTTTTAGTTGGTATTCCGATGACCGGGGCACACTCGGTGCCTTGGACATATGGCGAGGCCCACATACCCCCCCCCCACTGTTCCCGTGGGGGGAAAGGTGTAATGCGTTATCGCAGCGTCAAAAAAAAAAAAGGTAGTTTTATATTTGGCTTTATAAGTTATCTTAGATATATTTTTTTATTGTGAAAATAAGTTAACCAAATTTCATTGACATAGTTTATTATTAAGCATTTATCTATACTGTTAAAAAATTCCTTGGTACAGTGTAAGCTATTTTAATTATTTTTTAATCTTAACACTAATTACAATGTGACACTAAGTAATTAATTCATCAAGTTGTGAATTCTATTTAACGTTGTGCGTCTTGTACGTTTATTTCTAACACATGCGCGTAATATTTAAATTACATTCGAAAAACGAATACGCAAAATATCACATTTACGGAGTGGGTATGAACGAAAAACGAATTGGAATAAAAAAAGATCCTATTTGATTTTTTTTATTGATAGTTGTGTCATTGTTCTTTTCTTTAAAGGAAAGTCACTAAGCAAAATAAAGACGATTGGCGGGAGAACAAATGAAATAAAAATTTATTTCCTTGATTATTTTTTTAAGAAAAACACTATTTTAGACCGACCGATTGCCTCGTTGGTCTAGTGGCTAGATATAAGGCCGCAGATCTGGTGGGGGTGGTTGACCTGGCTTCAATTCCCAGGTCGGCCCAATAAATACTTATTGGGTTTTTTTGCCAGAAAATTCTCAGTAGCAGCGGAGTCTGGAAGTTGGAAGTGTGTGCACTCCCGTGCCTCGGTTACGTTAAGCCATTGGTCCTGCGCCTGTCGTCGTGTCGGATTGCAGTCCCATCGGATTATGAGAGCTAGGGAAGAGTGCTCTCTGCACCAGTGTTTGCAGACACATTTTTGTGCACTATATCTCCTGCGTAGTTGGCTAATCTCTCTTGAGATTGGCAGCCGCACGGTGGGCTGAAATCAAAATTTTGGGACATAGGGAAAATTAAAGAATACGCAAATTAACGTAAATATTGCATTTTCGAAAAAAATACCAAAGAACATAATAGACTTAGAAAATGCAGTAGAATACAATTCTGTAATGTTAATTTTCCTTATGTCCTAAAATTTTGATTTCAGCCCACCGTGCGCCGTGGCCGAAATTGGTCTGGGGGACATTATTCAGAATTATTTTAGACAGACATCCTCGGAATTTAATTACTAAAAAATGAATGATTAATATATTTTATTTTGTGTATATTTTTCTTTTCTTACTAATAAATACGAGTATATGCTTGTATCCTTTAGTGATCGTAAATCTTAATAATCGCAATCATTGTTGCGTGTCAATACAATTACTTTTTACACGTCACGATCGAATTCACCGTCAAGTTATAAATTTGTTAAATAACCTCGCTTAATAAAATGATTATCAATACTTGAATAAAATAAACTTAACGTGAATTTAAAGCGATGATCCTTGACAGTACCGATATCGAGTTATTCCCTGTCATTTTGGTTTTATCAGAAGTCTTTTCAATTTCATTTATAACGTTTTATCGCCTTGAAACATTTATTTTGAATAACGAGCCGGTTGGCGTGGTTGGTAGATACCTGCTTTTCTTGCCGCTGGTCGTGGGTTCGATAACCACCCAGGACAAACATTTGTGTGCATGAACATGTCTGTTTGTTCTGAGTCTAGGTGTAATTATCATATTATATATCAGTTGTCTCGTTTCCATAGTACGAGCTCTGCTTATGTTTGGGTTTGTATGAAATAATAAAAAAAAAATGGCTTAAGAGTGGGCACTGATATCATTAATCAAAACACAATTTCATGTTCTTTCTAATCTTATGACAATTAATTTAACAATAAGGTATTTATAAAGGTTTTTTTAAATTCATATAGGTTGGCAGACTGGCAAATGGTATGTGGTCAACACCACCCCTTATATACTTTGGCACAGCTAGAAATATTAACCGTTCCTTAAATCGTCAATCGGCCACCAACTTTGGGAGTTAAGATTTTTCTTGTGCCTGTATTTACACTGGTTCACTCAATTTAAATACCACCAAGCGAAAGCCGCTGAATACTTGAAATATTGATTTTAGATATAGTATAATCTTTGGTTCGCCTGTTATTGGTCGTTTAACTTTTAAATGTCTTCACCGATGTACATTCTCTCACTATATATGACTACCTCGTTGGTCTAGTGGCTAGATAAGGCTGCAGACACGGTGGTCCTAGGTTTAATTCCCAGGTCGGGCCAATAAAAACTTATTGGGTTTTTCTGACAGAAAATTCTCAGTAGCAGCCCGGAGTCTGGAAGTTGGAAGTGTGTACACTCCCGTAGCTCGGAAAGCACGTAAAGCCGTTGGTCCTGCGCTTGAACTCTTTCCGGTCGTGTCGGATTGCCGTCCCATCGGATTATGAGAGCTAGGGAATAGTGAGTGCACCTGTGTTTGCGCACACACTTGTGCACTATAATATCTCCTGCGCAGTTGGCTAATCTCTCTTGAGATTGGCCGTCGTGGCCGGAATCGGTCAGGAGGACCATTATTATTATATTTGTTTTCTCAAGACGATGGTTTTTGTTTTACTAGTGGAATCATATAGATGGCACTACTGTCAAGTTATTAAAAAAATATATATTTCAAGCGATTGGGTTTGCTGATTTAAGAGTTAATTTGGTAAAATAAAAGTTATCATTTGACCTTAGGTGAAAACCAATCATGATTCTTAATACTTCCTTAATTTTGATAACAATTAGGTAATGGTATAATGAACACATAAATTTTATCAATTAAATAATGATTAATAACAAACAAAGACAATACACAATATTATACAATTTATACAATCAATCTTACATGCATTGTTTCAAATTTTAAAATATTCCCTCCAGATTCTCACTCGACGCAAAGCTGCCCATAACACAGGCCGCGTTTCCGCGCTGTACGGCAATGGACAACCTTTGCGCCAAGTAAGACCTGGAGCGATTGTCAATACCCCAAGATTCATGAAGATATATTAAAAAAATATATCTTCATGAACTGGAAGCGACCCAAGTTAGCTGTTAGGTGGCACTGTAACAAGAATCACAACGGTTATCATTTTATAAAGCAATATATTAGGTCAGGTTATTTCAAGTATTTTTATATTATTATTATTATTAATAATTGAACTTCATATTATCCCTTGACTGTAGTAATGAAGGTTGTTAACATAACCTAGAGACCTGAGCAGGTTACTAGGTGTGACCTCTACAGCCCATTAAGGGCTAACCGGTATGAATTAGATAAGATTAAAATTATCGATTAAAATAAAGTTATTAGTTACGGTGTTAGTGATAACCATATCACTGGGTTTAATTATATAACAACTCGTGCTCGCGACTCCGTTCGGCCGTCTGTTGGTTATGGAGATTAGAGATAAAGTGAAGAACAAGATCTTCTTCAAAATCTTATTTAAAAGTATATTACAATTGCTTATTTCTTGTCAAAAATTGACCACATGTTTCGGAAACAAATACGTCAGACCTAAATAGAACCGCAAAAAACATAGTTTTTTTAATTTTTTTTTTTAATGAAAATATATTTAAAAAGTTGCGTTTGCTATATTCCCAAGACGTGTTATCTTCATATAATCTGTGAAGTTTTATTTATTATAGTATATGTAGATAAGGATGTCCTATTATTTATCTAAAATGGGTATTATACAACGAGTTATAATAAGTAAAGAAGTCGTCATCATTCTAAATTCTCATAAACAGATAAGATAATAATAAATAATAAGGGGTGTAAGGGAGTGTAAAGGGGGGGACACACTCCAAGCCAACCTCACCTGCACGTGGTACACCCTGCTTCAAACCAACGAGGCAATGGCGACCGATCGATGGCGGTATACCCATCTGGGGGGCTATCTAGAGCTTTTAGGCGAATGCCTTACTAAGGTTTAGATGGTACAACTGGCATTAGCGTGGGATGTCAGTTACAGGACGGCGGCGGAAGAGTATCAAGTATACCAACGGTGGCGTCCACGGGCTTAGTTAGGAGGCTTACTGCGCGCTCATCAAACATGGACTAGTATGATGAGTTCACTTGTCCAAACGAACAAAGCTATGAATACAAATCCGACAAATAAGCCCCCAGTTCCCGGTAGCGCCAAGAGGGACGCTGATGATAGTAAGCAGTTACCTCGTGGAGCTAGGGGCAAGATGAATCTCCGGGTGGGAATCTTTAACTATCAGATGACCAATGCTAGTCTCTCGGACTCCGATACTACTACTGAATCGACATCGTCGTTATTGGCTGCGGATGTTGTGCAGGAGGCAAACGCTGATAAGCCTGCACCCGCCAAACCTAGCAAATGTGCACGTAGGAAGTGGAATGAAGCTATGAATATCTTTATCCTACGCACATATTTTATTCTGACATCTATAGAAACTAATACAAAATCCTATCTTCCCGAATTTCATTCTAGATTTACAGAAAAATTTCCGGATATGCAGGCCAGCAGGCAACACGTAGGAGGCCAGCGACGAGCGATAGTGCGCAATAAATTACTAACTACTGAACAAATTCAAAGGATACGTGAAGAGGCGGAAGACTACTTGAGAAGTAATCCTAATCATATCAGAAATAACGTAATCGCTAGTCAAAGAATGCGTTGGAATAATGATTTAAATCAATTTATAATTATTATATATAGAAGCTATTACAGAATTACTAACGTTGAAACCAATAAAACTGCGTACAGGCGACTATTACATCAATCCTTTATTTTAGAATACCCAAACTTATCCCATGTATCTGAACAACGCGTGGCAGACCAGCGTGGAGTAATTATTAATAATAAACTTATTAACCCTAATAGACTTCAAGAATTAAAAGATAGAAATTGCAATAGAATTGGCCAGTCTTAACAATAATAATATAAATCATATTGAACGTAACATACCCTCACAAAGTTCACAAGTACTTCATTTTATTTTAGATAACACCAATACAGCAATAACAGCAACTCCAAAATCTTTACTACCTGTAACTCTTGAAAGCCTACCAATTATTGCTGAAAACACTGTAATAGCTGCGACCAATCATCAAGATACTGAAAACAGCGATAACTTAAAACATTTATGTAACCTGCCTATGGATCTACGAAATCAAATTAAAGAGACATTTTTATTCCTATTAAATAAGTTTAAAAACTCGGATCCCACCTCTAGACCCAGTATTCCTAAACAAAGGACTTCCAAAAAATTTGCTGCTATAGTACAATATATAAACCTATCAGTTCTTCCAGCTTATATCAAGGGAATCCGATTTTAGTGAAATTCAAAACGCAGTATACTGTAGCGGCGTTACAGCTGCTATATATAATGGATGCAAATTTAGTGATCACCAACCTATACACAAAGCAAGATGTATTCCGAAATGGCAAAAAAGACTAGAAGATAAAGTTACAGCCCTTAGAGCAAAAATTGGAAGACTAACTGAATACATCAACGGAAATACGAGTGTAAACTTAAAACGCGAAGTTGATAAAATTAAAACCGCTTACAAAATACATTCACGTCATGAAAACGCCAATACGGATCTGGTTCATTTTCTTGACACTCTAAAACAAAAACTAAGCGCTCTCTCTAACCGGTTACGTAGATATAAAGAAACCACTCTTCGAAAACAACAAAATGCATTATTTAATAATAATGAGAAATTATTTTATAGAAACATTAGTACAGATATAAATATAAAAGATAATAATGAGGATAGTGTAAAAGATATGCCAGAAGTACAAGGTCTTCATCAATTTTGGTCTAACATATTGTCTCATCCTAAAACACACCGTGAAACAGATTGGATAAAGCAGGATAGGGAGTCATTAGTACATTTACGTGAAATGAGATTTGAAGAAATTCATATTGATACACTGAAAGAAGTTATAAACAAAACACACAATTGGAAAGCTACTGGTTCTGACAAAATCCACAATTACTGGTACAAAAAGTTTACTTATCTACATTCATTTTTACTAACACATATTAATGCTTTTATAAAGAACCCTAAAACGATGCCTCTCTACATTACATTAGGCTCAACATATATGATATCCAAAGACCGAACTGATCGAAAAAATCCTGCTAAATATAGACCGATAACTTGTCTCCAGAACATATATAAGATCATTACATCTTGTCTTAGCCAATTAATTTACAGTCATGCTATCTCACAAAATATTTTAATGGAACAGCAAAAAGGATGTAGGAAGGGTAGTTTAGGATGCAAGGAACAGTTAACTATTGATACAGTTGTTTCTAAGCAAGTGGTTATCAAAAAAAGAAATATTTACACTATGTATATTGATTACAAAAAAGCCTTTGACTCAGTACCTCATAGCTGGCTCATATACATACTTGAACATTATAAAATTCATCCGCTCATAATACAATTCCTAAAAAATACAATGCTTCACTGGAAAACCACTCTCAAATTGTATCATGGTAACGCTTGCTTAGAAACAGAAACCATAGAAATCCGACGTGGAATATTTCAGGGGGATGCCTTAAGTCCCTTGTGGTTCTGCCTAGCCTTGAACCCACTATCTACGCTTCTTAACAATTCAAACATGGGCTACAAGCTTACAAACAATAATGAACATTACACTCTTTCACATTGACTTTACATGGACGACATTAAAATATATGGAAATAGTTTAAGCGAAGTGCACAGTCTTGCTAATTTAACAGAAAACTTCTCAATGGATATTCATATGGAATTTGGCATAGATAAATGTAGCATACAATCAATTCACAAAGGCAAAATTGAACAAAACTCGTATCAACTTCAGTCGGGACAAATAATAGAACCCGTAGATGAGACATCTGGATACAAATACTTAGGTTTCAACCAAACTAAACAAATTCATGAGAAACAAACAAAAAAAATAGTATTACAACTATTTAAATCACGACTGCATAAGATATTCAACACACACCTAAACGCCCGAAATACTATAAAAGCAATTTGCCATCCCAACATTATCATACTCGTTTGGTATAATACATTGGTCAAAAACTAATTTAATAAAAATTCAACGCCTTATAAATACAACACTAACAAAATATAGAAAACATCACCCACGATCCTGCATTGAACGACTAACGCTCCCAAAAATAGACGGTGGTAGAGGCCTCATCGATATTAAAAATCTCCATAACTCCCAAATTACCTCTACTCGCGCATTCTTTCATCACCAAGCCACCAAGACACAACTCCATTATGCTATAGTTCATGCAGACATTAAACTAACTCCTCTCAACCTTGTAGATCACGCAAAACAGAAAAATGAAACAGTTATCTCCGCACAAGATAAAATTAATACCTGGATCCAGAAGTCACTTCATGGAAGACATCGCCGCGATTTGATGAACCCAATTGTAGACAAAATAGCGTCTAACACGTGGCTCAAACGCGGCGATCTTTTTCCAGAAACAGAGGGCTTCATGATGGCAATTCAGGATCAAATCATACACACTCGAAACTATAGAAAACACATCATCAAAGATCATACACTACAATCAGACCTTTGCAGACACTGCCACAATAGCTCCGAAACAATACAGTATATCACGGGAGCTTGCAGTTCATTAACACAGACATACTACAAACATAGACATGATCAAATAGCTGCCATTGTTCATCAATACCTCGCATTCAAATACAAACTTATTAGTGACAAAACCCCTTATTACAAATACAAACCAGAAATCATTCTCGAATCGCGTGAATTTAAACTTTACTGGGATAGAACTGTTTTAACTGACAAGACTGTGCACTTTAATAAACCGGACATTATGCTGCATGACAAGAAAAATCAAACAGTATACCTTATTGATATCGCCGTGCCCAATACTCATAATTTAGCCTCCAGTTTCACCGAAAAAATTGCAAAGTATACTGATTTGTCTATTGAAATCAAATCTCAATGGAAAGTAAAAGACGTAAAAACTATACCTATTGTCATCTCATCAACTGGAGTCTTACCTTATTCACTATTTACTAGTTTAGAAGCACTTAGCATTCACAAACTAACTTTTATTTTATTACAGAAAGCAGTCATACTCAATACATGCAGAATTGTCCGGAAATTTTTATCAAACGGTTAGGTCAAATTCCCAACGTTTTTTGTTTGGATAAGATCCCGCAAAAACGGAAAAAAACCCTCGGTAAAACGAGAGCAAAGAAAATGTAAAATAAAAATAATAATAATAAAAAAATGTAACAATAATTTAAAACACCGTTATTATTTAGAGCAGCAAGCGACTTGTCTGTGTTAAAAGTAATTAATACAATATTTACTTGTTATTTTGATCGTGGCTCTTAATAATTCATCAAACATGACATTTCGATATCGATAATTTTACCGAGTTGAGCTAAATATCGATATATAATAATATCGGTCCCAGACGCTTATCTTTCGATATTATTTAACTATAGTATAACTAAATAGATATTAAAAATATTTTATATATCGTTGCATTCCAAATGCTCTGATAATCGTTGCTCAAAGTTAACCCTTAATTTTTTTTTAATTGCTACTTATCAATTTATTATTAATAACTAAATAAATAGTTTTAGATAAATTCATAATTTTACTATTATATAGGTGTTATATTAGAAGAAAGAGAATAGATATATACGGAAAACAAAAGAGTGGCCAACACGCCAACTTGTGCAATGCCAGCAATTACATACGTATGTCATATTAAAATGTAAAGATTATAATTATGATTCTACTTTAGTGATGGTAGAACTTTATGCAGTCGCATCTGGATATCATCCACTTCTCAATAATTTTACCCTCGAACTACAATTTTTTATCATCTTTTTCCACGTTTGGGGGCACATTGTCAGCGAAATAGTTAATATTTGATGATGATGTGTTTTGGTGGGTGTAAACTTACCGCTAGGCCCATTTACAAGTAGTTAACTGTTATTTTAGTTATTACTTGACAATGAGTATATTATGGTATATGTCTTATTTATTGTGATTATACTAAATCATTTGTTGAAATAGTAAAATCGCTACCAGATTTATATTGGCGTACAGTTCCAGTCATGGACTCCACACTAAGTTGTATTTATTACTAAGTAATTTTATCAGAAGACAATACATGAGTATATTATCCACCGAATGTGACAAGTTGTCAACACTACACATATTATGTAGCTATGAGAAATATAGGGAATAAGATTATAATATAAATAGGTTTTCACTTGGTGGTAGAGCTTTGTGCAAGCTCGTCTGGGTAGGTACCACCCACTCATCAAATATTTTACCGCAAAACAGCAGTACTTGGTATTGTTGTGTTCCGGTTTGAAGGGTGAGTGAGCCAGTGTAATTACAGGCACAAGGGACATAACATCTTAGTTCCCAAGGTTGGCAGCGCATTTGCCATGTAAGCGTTGGTTAATATATCTTACAATGCCAATGTCTATGGGCGTTGGTGACCACGTACCATTAGGTGGCCCATGTACTACCTACACTATAACATATGACAGACATATGCTGGTGCACGATGTTTTCCATCACCACCGAGCACCAGATGAATAAAGATAAATTAAACACGTGAAAATTCAGTAGCACTTGTCTAACCCGCAATTTTCCCGTAACTGGGCGATAGGCTGTTTAGATAATTGTATGTATGGTAATAATTATTGTAAGCTAACTGATTACATAATGATGTAAAGAGAAATGCGCTAACCAAAGATGCGGTCTCGGTGTGAGTTTACGGACGCGCGGACAAAACCGTTATGTTATTTAATATTTAAATATTTACATATATATGTATGTACGCTGTTATGCGTGACCGTGTTGATATAATATAATACAGCTGACGAAACGTATATTTTAGAAAACTGCTATATACTTTTGGGGTTTTTAGTAGTGCTAAATATATTTTTGCTTTTATTTTGAAACAGGAACGGGAACCTCAGCCTCGACAAGGATGGTTGATTTTTTCGCAGCGAATTGTGAAATGTTGCTATTCGTAGCATTCTAGCCACCATTCCACGCGGTCATAATTCATACATTAGCTACTTTAAAATTTAATTGTATATAATCATTTAAATCTTCAATGTAATTATTTAATTCTTATGTAAATTAATGTTTTCATAATACTATATAATATTGTATTTATAGTCGGCGATGATAACGAACCGCTTTAAGGACTTATTTATTTTAAGGAAGACAAACAGTAATAAAATAAACAAAACAATTAACACATTACCAAAAAAAAAAGTCTTCACAATTAAGTAAATCAAAATCAATTCATAGCAGATTGTTAGTAGCAACTAAAATAATAATAATAAAAAATAAGAATTCCAAATAAACAAAAAATAACAATTACAATTTATAAAAAATAAAAACAAGCCAATTTAAAATATATCCATTAAATTAAAATTTTATAAAATACGACCTAATTAATAAAATTAAAATTATTCTGTAAGTAATTTTTTAAACTGAAAATTAATATTACATTTATTTTAATGACAAAATAAATAAATCAAAATCATTAAATTTATTGTTGTGAATTATAAATGATCTATAAAGAAAGTTGTTGCGAACTTAGACTTGGTTTTGGGAACATCGAACAAAAATTTTTTAACTAAATTTTTTACGTGTTTGCATGCGAGGACGTCTAATAAATATATTACTAAGTAAGAATGGAGATTCAATATGATTATTTAATAATTTAAAAAGAAAGAGTTCATCTTTTATCATACGACGATCTTTTAATGTCAAAATATTAAGATTTTGAGGATTATCATGAGTATCATTATTCTTCGTTAAAATATATTTAAGAAATTTATTTTGTATTCTCTCGATTTTATCTATATTTTTTTTAAACAATGGATTACAAACTGTTGAGGCACACTCGAGAATGGATCGGAGATAGGCATTATATAGCAAAATGAATGTTGATTTATAGTAAAATCCTTACAAACTCTAAGGATAAATCCCAGCATCCGATATGCCCTTCCAACAATGTTATCAACATGGCTATTAAAGAGCAGCTTATGATCGAGATTTACTCCCAAATCTCTCACCTCGTTTACCCTTTTTATAGGTTTTCCATTATGTTTGTATTCGAATATCAAATTATTGTTTTTACGAGAAAAAGTTATAATACTGCATTTCTTAAGATTTAATGTAAGTCCATTTTGATGACAGTAGTGACAAAGGCTATTTAAATCCGTTTTTAATAGAGTACAATCCTGTGTAGTTTTAATTACTCTAAAAATGTTCATGTCATCAGCGTATAATAAAATATCCGAATGTTTGAAAATATCACAAATATTATTGATAAACAAATTAAATAGGAGGGGTCCAAGGTGAGAGCTCTGAGGCACTCCTGATGTAACAGGAACAAAGGATGAGCAGAAACCCTTAATTTTAACAGCTTGGCTACGTTCACGCAGATATGACGCTAACCAACGTAGTAGATCACCGTGTATACCGACTTCTCCAAGTTTACGAATAAGATGGATGTGCGGTATTATGTCGAAAACCTTTGAGTAATCCGTATACACAACGTCCACTTGAGAGTCATGTTCCATAGCAGATGTTAAGTGATGAACAAATTGGATAAGATTGGTCTCCGTCCACTTTTTATTGATGAAACCATGTTGTTTCTCATTTAACATAGATCGTAAAAGGGGAAAGATTTGATCATATATAAGTTTTTAAAATAATTTGGCCAAAGTGCACAACTTAGATATAGGTCTATAATTTTCTATATTGTGTTTATTACCTAATATGATGATGATAGGGGTAATAAAACACCGTTTCCATATACTAGGCATCACACCTAAGTGAAGAAGTGAATTAATAACATAATACGAGTGTATTTCCCCTCCACTAGTTTATTATATGAATAATATATGTGCCTCGTGATGCAACGTGTGGATTATGGCCTCCTGACTCAGCACAACTCGGCGACCTTACACGAGGCTGCGTGGCTTGACGAAAATTATTCTTTACTATCAATAACTATTTGTTATTAAAATAAAACAAGCATAACGTAATTTGTTTTGTATTACCATATAATTAAAATAATGCTGCTAAGTAAAATAGGTTAAAATTGTTTAGGTTAAACTATTGGGAAATTATAAAAATAATTAGAAATTATTATTTTAAAGTATTGCTTAAGGCTATTTGTGGTGGTACTTATTGCGATAATTTTTGTTCATTATTAAAAGTATGAAGTAGGCATATTCTTACAAATCATTTTCCTTCTTCGATGTTTTGTAGTAAATTAATTCGCATCGCTCTCTCGATAAAGACCAAGTGTACGGAAGTAATTCAACACCCTTTACGAAATGTTTCTGCGGCAATGCTATTCAGTGACCTCATGGCGACCTTACTGTGACCTTAGTGAAGGCTTGGCAGAACTTTCGTAACTTCACACTGTCGCACCGCCAGACCTCTGAAATTGCGACGTGCTAAGGAACACATAGGTCAAATTTTGTTATGCCTCACGGCCGAATTGATGGTCTTTGTGTAAATTTTACGATCTGTCGGCGCGGCGCGGCTTTCGTTATATTGGATTTTGACGCGAATTATAATGGAATAAGTTTTAATATTGTATGATTCTAAATTTTTTTATTTAAAAGTTAGCATGATCTTGTTGTACTTGGACCCCTGGCGGGGCGTCGATGTATATTTGGAAAACCATTTGTCATGGATACCTCTATCTTGTCAACTATTATCATAGAATTTAAATGTTTTTTACATGGTTTTATTTTGTTTCGATGAAAATACAAGACATAATATTAAAAACTGTATACGATAGAGTCTGTCTCGGTATGGAACCAGATATGTCATTTTATTTATATGCGAAATTAAAAAAATTATAATTGTAGAGTGTGTGCTTAAGACCGCACGGCAGAAGTGAAAACTTCATTGTTAATCGTAATCAATTTACGTGTAATATAAATATATATATATATAGTATATATATATAGTAAATAATATTAGATATTAAGTAGTATTATTATGGATCGTATTAGTAGAACGAATGAGAAACAAGTCAGAAATAAGTCCCGAGTTCACCCGATCGAGCCTTTCACCTCAAAGCGTGACGGATCAGCCTCACTTACAGCCTACGAAAAAATGTGTATGCGGTGTACCAAAAAATTAATATAGCAATATCTTTTTCCAATATCTGATATTAAGGAATTACTAATATTCTTGTTTTTCTCTCCAATTACGCATTTAAGGCTTCATTCTTTATATCAGACAGAACTTATGGCACTGAGTAAATATAGGATTTTTGATATCATACAATAGCCCATAACAGCCTGGCATATTTGCCTGTGGTGTTTACATGATATTAACTAAAAAAAAAAGAAAATATATTAAAGTACAACAAGTTATACAGACATAGAGCATTGTAATTTTGTCATAATCTTAAGTTTAGTTCGCCTGCGAAATATAAAGAAAATGCTTTCAGCTTTAGTTAATTTATGCAAGATATATAACCTCAGAGCCTTGCGATTTAAGACTTTCACCACAGATTCGTTCATTGTCTCAGTACTAAGACGCTACGTAACGATGTGCTATGTATTTCAATATATATGTACATTTTATAAGACCCTTAGAACTTAATAGAGAAAGTTGCGTCATATATGTTTACAATCTAATAAATAGTTCATAATTTTCTGAACAAAAGAGTGTTTGTGTCGTGTATGTTTTAATAGTTTGAATTGTATTATGGTATGAATGTATACTTATAGAATCGCTTGTCGTCACTGAATCTAGAAAGCTTAACTTTGGAACACCGATTTTGTTTTATAACGTTAGCATCTGTTAAAAAGGATATTTGTATATACCCTTACTCGTCCCTCGTGATATTTTTTTAAACATTTTATTATTTTATGTTTTTATCAAACATTGAAAATATAATGTAGTTTGCATCCAATATTTTATTTTTAACTTTAAATTGGATATACAAATGCAAAATGAATAGCAACTTTATTTTACAAACTAGCTGTGGCCGCGGTTTCACCCGCGTATAATTAATAAAAATATAATGAATAAAAATCAGCCTAGAACCTTCCTCGATAAAAGGATTATACAACACAAAAATAATTTTTAGATTCGAATTGGTAGTTCCTGAGAATAGCCGGATCAAACAAGCAAACTCTTCAGCTTTATATATTAGTATAGATGGAAGTAAAGAAAATAATTGTATAAATATTACACGTAAGAAATCAGGTAGGGGAGAGGAAGAGTAAGTAGGTGGAGCTAGTAAAATATAAACCATGCTATATAATACATAGTTTTTAGATATCGTCATACTCCGACAACAATCTTGCTGCAGGTGACGATACAACCTAATATTAATAATCATATAAGCAACCGAGTAAATAGATTCAATAATGGCAAGAACCTCATTGCGTATTGAAATGTTCTGACCCATACCGCAGCGGCCCATCTCAGTGGAACACAACTGTCTTCTCTCTTTATTCCCTCATTCTCATCATCCGAATGGTAGATGATAAACACGAATTAAGGATGAGAAATCTCAATAGTGCATGTAGGATTTCAAATTTTGAATCATTTATCTACGCAGTGAGCCACCGCTTATCTTAAAATTACTTTCACATTAATATAATTATATGTTACTCATGTTCAGGGCGATTAAAGAGTTCCGCGGGTTATCGTCATTTCATTAGCCGGAAGGTGTTATGATATATAGCACCAAATCCGGTTCTATTAAAATTACATAACAAATTAAATACCATATTCTTTATTTACGTGTTCCGTTCCTTAGTGGTCAAATATTTTACTATTACAAACTGATTGCTGTAGATTGATTGCTATAGCAATTTAAATATTTATTAAAATCATTTTTCAAACTTCTTCAATCAAAGAATGGCATGTTACTACCACTTCTTTAATCGAAGACTCAGACCATTCCCAAACGCGGTTCGCCGAAGTCAATCTTTAATGTTCCACTAAGTTTCTCAATGATACTGATTTCCTGTAAATGAGGACATGTCCTGGTCACTACTTGCGATGACACACTGACCCATCTCGTATGAGAAAAACAATGTTAAAGGCCGGGGCCACTACATTCAAATATTCGTCTCTTATTCCATCAATCAATACAATAATCCTACAAGAAAAAAAAAGATAATAAAACTGGAACATAACAAACTTAAACTCGATTAGAAAATCGAATGCCTACCACAGAAAAAAAATGCTGCGCGTTGATGAATTATTCGTTTCTTTAAAACTTGATCATGGTTTTATCGCCATTTTAAAGAAATAGGAAATCAGATCATAAAATCGAAGATAAGAATCTGTATCATTATTATATCCCCAATTGAACATCCGTAATTAGGCCACAAGCTTAATTGTCAACAATCCGGTCGTCTTAGTTAAAGGTCCAATAGTTATTGTGGATGAGGGCAACCGGGTTCTTGTTCAACATACAATTATGTTGATTACATAAATCACGTAAATATTATAATTTTATGACTCTTATCTCAGATTAATATCTTTAAGATCTCTAAAGGTCAAAGATTTATCTAGGTCATATATAAGATAACAAACGTAATGAGAACGGAAGCTGAGAAAAAGAGTACATAAAATAGGTCAAGCGATGGTTTAACAGCATTGAATATAATAAGACTTCGTGGAATAATACGGTAAATGTTTAGTTACATGGTGGTAGGACTTTTACTTGGTGGTAGAGCTTTGTGCAAGCTCGTCTGGGTAAGTAACACCCACTCATCAGATATTCTACCGCAAAACAGCAGTACTTTGCATTGTTGTGTTCCGGTTTGAAGGGTGAGTGAGCCAGTGTAATTACAGGCACAAGGGACATAACATCTCAGTTTCCAAGGTTGGTGGCGCATTGGCGATGTGAGCGATGGTTAACATCTTTTACAATGCCAATGTCTATGGGCGTTGGTGACCACTTACCATAGGGTGGCTCATATGCTCGCCCGCCAACCAAAGTTATAGAAAAACTTAAACCTCTTGGTAGTTAGTTATGCACCCATTTGTAACACCAATCATTAATTTTTTTACCGCCAAAATAAAATACTTTGTATTGTTGCGTTCCGGTTTGAAAGGTGTCAGTGTAAATATAGGAATATTGGATATAACAACATCTTTGATCTCATGATTGACAGCGCAGTGACAATGTAAATAGTGGTTTATACTTGCAGTCAAACAGCTGGTGAAACAGATGGCCCCTTTTTAGCCAAATAAATAATATTTTTATTCATTTACACATATATAGTTTATTTTATATATTAAATTTCCAAATCATCTTTCATTTTCGAAATTCAATCGTATTTTGTAACCGTTTATAAAATGTATCAACGTGTTGAGATTAATTGTAAATATGTACATATATCCATTTTCATAATCCTTGTACTGATAGGTAGAGAGACTGACACACTATGTCGCAATCGGGTATTCGGTTACTATTTAATGATTATTGTGATGTTTCAGACAGTCAAAAACCTTGGAGTTGAATTGATAGGCGCTTCAACAAAGATCATTTCATGTTTTAAATATGTATTTTGACTCATAGTATAAAACACTTGCTACATTACAAATGTTAAGAAATTTATTCTAACATCCAAATTATGCCCACATTGCATCGAAGGTGATATATTATCTTTGGCATTTAATTAAAAATGGCAACACAATACAAAGTCACTGACGTAGTTTGGCGGGAAAAGAACTCACCTTGAGTGACGCGCTTCCCGCACCACGACCTCGCTGGCGGCCGCCATTTATCGGTAAGCTTCGGCAATTGTCGGAAAACGTCGACGAACATCGTGGCCACTTGTGGACCTAGGTCGCCTCCCTACCAAGCTTTTGCGAGAGTAGGAGAGCATCGGTTGGTGCCGGCTACTATCGGAAAATGTCGGGAAACATCGTGGATCTTGGGAAATTGTCGGTAAAGTTCGGTTTTCTTCGTAATAATTATTTAATTGATGCTAGATTAGCTTGTATTCATCTAATTTCTAATTGAATGTTCTTTAAGAAAAACCCGAAACCAACCCAGACTTACAAATGTTTCATATAACAATAAGACAGCTAATAATATGTTATTTAAGCCAAACTACTTTTTACTTTCTTGATTTATTATTGATGATTTAACCAGATTGTATATTTTTATAGTTATATTGTTAACTAATAATATATTGTTGTAGTTATATTGTTAAATAATAATATATAATAACTAACTTTTAGAGCTACACGAGCGGATTATTAATTAATAAATAAAAAGTAGAATAGTGCTTTTTTAAATTTTAATTAAATTGTTATATTTATAACAGCATAACATAATTTGACGAACCGGTTGGCGTGATTTGTATGATACTTGCCTTTCATGCCGCAGGTTGTGAGTTCGATTCCCACCCAGGACAGATCTGTGTGCATGAACATGTCTGTTTGTCCTGAGTCTGGGTGTAATTATCTATATAAGTACGTGTTTACAAAAGAAAAGTAGTGTATGGTAGTATATCAGTTGTCTGGTTTTTCGGATCAGAGGGCCTTGTGTGAATAATGTCCCAGCAAATTATTATTATTATTATGTCAGATTAGTGTGACACCTTAATGTCACCTTTTTGAATAAAATTAAACAATATTTGTTTTGGTCGGGGATATTTTTGATTTCGGAAGCGCTTATTATTATATTTTGATCATCAATATTTATAGACATTACGCCACACAGAACCAATACATATATAGTATTTTGCATTTGAATTTAATTGTAAGCCAAACTTTAATAGCATGATGCTATGGTTATTTTTTTGGATAAGTTTGATTTTACTTGGGGTTTTCTTAAGTGGACATCACTTATCAGGGCTTTAGCCCAGCAAGCCTTGATTCGTAGATGGGAGGAGGACCTGAGGTCCCCATCAGCAGGTCTAGCGACAGTGGAGGCGATTCGGCCCCACTTGAGTCGCTGGTTAAGGAAAAGTGGCACACTAACGTTTAGGCTGACGCAGGTGCTTACCGGACATGGCTGTTTCGGTAAGTACCTGCACAAGATTGCGAGGCAGGAGGTATCACCCTCCTACCACGAGTGTGGTGCGCCGCTGGACACGGCGTACCACACCCTGACGGAGTGTGCTGCGTGGGGGCCTCGGAGGCATTCCTTGGCGGCGATAGTCGGCGGAGATCTCTCGCTGCCGAGCGTGATTGATGCCATGCTCAACAGCGAGAGGTGCTGGTTGGAAATGGTCTCCTTCTGCGAGAGTGTCATGTCGCAGAAGGAGGCCGCGGAGCGACAGCGTGAGGAAAGTGCCTCCGCTGATTCGGTCCGTCAAAGACGACCGGGGAGGAGACGTAGGCGCTATGCGCACCTTCTCCCCCCGCCTTAATAGCCGCCTGGGCTAAGTGGTTTCCCTGTATCCGGGAACCCCCTTAGAAATGGAGGCCCGCATAGGCGGGCCGACCGTCGGGGCGTCATGGTAGCATGCGCGAGCGATCCCGTGGCGCCTCCTAACCAGACGGAGAGGATACCGCTGGTTTTTTAGTGGGTAGTCCGGCGCCTTCAGTGCCGGTGAGCCCCACATACCCCCCCTCTTCATGTGGGGGAAACGCGTCAAGGAGTTTTTCCAGCGAGATTGCTTGACTAGAAAAAAATTTAAATAAAAAAATAATACACGTTATTAGAAATAATCTGTTAGATTTAGGTTATATCTAGTCATGATTAAAAAAATTTATATAGTAGGTAGGCGGACGAGTTTATGAGCCACCTGATGGTAAAGTGGTCACCGACGCCCATAAACATTGGCATTGTAAGAAATGTTAACCATCGCTTACATCGCCAATGCGCCACCAACCTTGGGAACTAAGATGTTATGTCCCTTGTGCCTGTAATTACACTGGCTCACTCACCCTTCAAACCGTTACACAACAATACTAAGTACTGTTGTTTTGCTCAGATGAGTGGGTGGTACCCAGACGAGCTTGCACAAAGCCCCACCACCAGTGAAACATAAATCTTGAATATAAAATATGTAGTTGAAAATACTAAATAAGCAACCAAGTAAAGCTAAAACTAGAACATGAAATCGTACTAACAAAGTGAAATGCTTCTGAGATAATAATGTATTTATTATTTATAAAAACATAGAGCTAATCGTATATTGTCTGTATAGAACATGATATCATTGTACAGGTCTTCGGTTTTTATTTATTTAAAGTCTTTTTCATCATTTAAAACTTTCAAAAAGTCAATGGATAAATGTAATTTATTTAAAAAATTATCGAAACAAATAAAAATTAATAAATTCAAATAAAAATTCACAGTATATAATTACACGATCGTATTTTAAATGATGCAAAACAATAGACGGACTGTTAATTACAAAAATCTCTCCATAGAAATCAACTGCTGGAACATACGAAATTTTATAATTAGAATTATAAAAAAAAAATCCTTTAGATTTTCTTAGACGAAAGGACACTGCCTCAATACTCAGTTGACCTGATTCCTAAAATTCAGGGTTCCATGATAAGTTACTCGCATCTCGGTACGGAGGCGGGCGGCAGTTCAGTGACTTGACAGCCGCCGAGCGGGGAAGACGTGTGTGTGATCAGTGACACAGTGTTACGTGCTGGATGATTATTTTACGGAGATTTTTGTGTTTGTGGACACGGATCTTTTAACGTTTGGATTGCATTTTGGATGGTGGTAAGTATTTAGAAATAATTTTACATAAGTTTATCGTTTTTTTTTATCAGTAATTTTGGCATATATTGTGACATGTTTTGATTATTTGGTCTCGTATTTGTTGAACAACAAAGAACTGTGATTAACTTGTTTTGTTTTTATTTTACTCTATAGTTTTGAATATCATACTTTATGTGTAATTGAAATAAAATATATTTATATTTGCCATTTTTACTTTTACTTTATACAGATATTCTCGTGGATACTCAGAGAGAGCCCGTAACTCTAATAATTTTATTTCGAAATCATTTAATTTTACTATATATTATTTTCCAATTATATAAACATTTATTATATGCTTTAAACCGTGTTAGTTTTTTGTTTTTTATTCTCAAGGTTACAATGAGATTACTTAAAGCGAAGTCGTATTTTTAAATAACTAAACTCTATTATTTGTTTTTTTTTTATTTAACTGTGAAAAAATAATGATATCAAATCATTTTTTTTTTAAATAGCATAAACAAGATAATATTTTAAATAAATCAAAGATTAAACAATAATTGTGTATATTAAAGTTTGATAAAGCATTATAGAGGATATTTTTATAAAATGAATACATTTGGCCTTGTTGTCGACTAAAGCGTCTTGTAATCGTGTTTTGCGTTTAATTTAATGTTTAAAAATATAGGTATCAAATTGAAACTACCTTTTCGAATAGTAAAAGTATAATGATAATTCTGAAAAACTTAGTAGCGCTTACTTACGTTATAGAAAGTTTAGAATGAAATTATCAAATATAAAACATGTGAATAGGCGGATTTTAATATGGCTGTGCCTTATTTCAATACAATATTTAAAAAAAATAATCATTCATTAGCATGAAAATGCTTACACATTTTTTATTTTACGGTTGCAAACAAATCGCTGGCAACAAAATAAAAATCAAGAATTTTTTTTGTTACAAATAATACGCTATTTTGTTATAATGTGGCAAGTATAATATATGTCGCGAAAACATTCTTATGTAAAACTTCAAAGTATTTTCCGAAATTGAAGGAACCGAGCAGAACTGATTTAATACCAGCAATATTAGAAAGACAATTTTAGAAGAGCTTGAATTAACTTTAATTATGATATTTTACTATTTCGTTATAATGTATCCTTTGCATATTCTAAAAAGTATATTTATTTAAAGATCATTTGTTGATATTCAGTATTTTCGTTAATTGTTTTTAGAATTATATTTTTCTATAATATATAGAGCATTTAATCGTGAACACGTTTTTTATAAACACGTTATCATACTTATTATCGTTCAAATGCAGTTTTTATAGTGAAAATTTTAAATAATTTTCGTAGAATTCTGTCACGAGTAATGGTCCCTTTTCATTCATTTTAATAATTTACATTAGATGAAAAATTGCTAATATTTATTTTATAAGTTATTAATATTAAATGCAAAATATTTATAAACTAAACTAGTCTTAATAGTACGTATTGTCAAAATTACGTGTAATGTAAATTTTAACACATTTTTCATAATCTTAGAGAAGCAACCTATTGGCCCACTGCTGGGCTGAGGCCTCGCCATTTGAGAAAGTGTCGAGCTTATTCCACTACGCGGATTCAATACGAGTCGGATACGCACGTGGAAAATTTTCATCCGGTACATGAGGTTTCGTCACGATATTTTCATGTACATGAACCCAAAATATGATTATTTACGTATTGTAACCATCGGGCATCTGTGCTTTTAACGAAGCATAAGAACTGGGATCAATGTAGCTTAATTAAGGTTTCTGTCATATAAAAAAATGTTTGTTAATTATAACTGGATTCCTTGAGGGTAGTTAAATAATGAAATGGTTGATGCGGCGTCAAAATTATAATAAAATAGGTACATGTACTTCAAATCAAGTACTTGAAACGGCATAGTAATAAAGGTGCCGCCTCTCAAGATAAATAGTAATAGGGTTGGCAATAACGTCTAACGATATTTAAATTCAATATTTAATGGTTTTTGCTTATTAATTTTTTGATAAGCAAAGGTAATAATGTTTCTTTATTGAATACTGATTTTGACTCCTGACATTTGCAAGTTCAATCCTTCAAGTCGTCGGGCTTCGTGGATCACCTGTGAGGGTACCATCCACTGATAAATAATTAATCTGGAAGAAAACATCTTAGTTTGTCAGAGGGTTAAGAAATGACTAATTTTAAAACTTTTTCTGCACAAGTATCACCTACCATGATAAATCAAATTTGGTCTTCTCCATTCCATATTATGATTTTAAAAAGTACTTCAAATTCTTCTGTTTATTTTAAAATTGGAAAAACATCTCTCTATAGCGGAAATACGCTTATAATCTGAAGTAATACGAATGGTTGAGTTCACTTAAATGTTAAGTAGGAGATATTAACTGTTTATCGAATATCATTATAATATCCTTGTATGGGTGGACATTTTGCATAATAAATATATATTTAAATGTCGTAAATTTCTTTATTAATGATTAAATGAGCGTGTTGTGACTATCCGCATGGAATTAACCATTCTCCATAATTGAGAAATTACAAGAAAACTTTACGTGATAATAGCATTATATAAACAAAAGTCACTTAAGACGATGTGATATGAAATGTTTAATTAGAGAAAACTTGAACACAATCCATAATATAAGGAATGCGAAAGTTTACGTTCAGAAGATTCGAGTTTCTTAAAAAAACATCTCGCTTTTCTTCCCGAACTGACGTAGATTTTGATAATGAGAATTTTATGCTTTTATATTGAATAAAGATATTGACTAGTAGCATTCTGTTAGTTAAAAATAGCGGGGCGATCTGTAATCGCAGTACTTTGTGTTGTTATGTTCCGGTTTGAAGGGTGAGTGAGCCAGTGTAATTACAGGCACAAGGGACATAACATCTTACTTCCCAAGGTTGGTGGCGCATTGGCAATGTAAGCGATGGTTAACATTTCTTACAAAGCCAATGTCTATGGGTGTTGGTGACCACTTACCATCAGGTGGCCCATATGATCGTCCGCCTACCTATACAATAAAAAAAAAAACGGTTTAATATTTAAACCAGTTTCGATATTCCCTTTGTCCGGCCCGTTTTGAACATGATAGCGATTACAATTATTGCAGTCAGTTAGCCTATACGTCATTGATGTAAAATGTTTATTCCGACCTTATTTCCTAATGCAGAAATCACGGAAAAGCCAAGTCCTAAGGGAAGATAACGAATGCACTTATCAGACAATGAATGGCCTTGCCCTTATCACGAGTCGAACAAACAACCTCTGTAATACCGTTCTTATCTCACTATCTTGATATTATGCGCGATAGAACGAGACGTCAATATGTTAATGTGTTACGTTTCAAAATAAGCATAGGTAATACTTCAGTATACTGAAATAATTCACTGTGTAATGATTATAGTTAATTTAAGCAACCGTGTCTATGCGATATTTAGTAACATCTATTATAATTCAGTAAGGACGTTAATTCGACAAAGTTTCAAAGCGTACGAATTATGCAAAGAAGAAAAATTTAAAATGAAAGGAGAAAGCTTTCAAATCGAGTTATTTGTTTTACTGGTTCTTTTAAGTTTTTGATATTGAATTAAGTTATAAAAGTATTAATATTTTGCGGCATTTCAATTTAAATATCAACTCAAGAACATTTACTGGGAGTAATTCATATACACATACATATAGTTTTACAGCTGTATTGTGCTATATGACATACATTTATATAAGACAACAGTAGGTGATCCTATTTCAACGTGGAATGATAAAATATCGACACTATCAATTTTATGCATATTTAATTTATTTCTGACCGGATTTCGTTCTTCTATGTCAAAGAAACATTGCGGATAGCTGTTCGTGTACGTTTGAATGACAACATTTTAATATCCTGATTCCTTTACACAGTCTGATGGACGTGAATCTAAAAAATACAGGTCTAGCTTCCCGGGTTTGTAAACACTGTCACTGCGGCGTTTGAAGTTTTGAAACCAGGTACTAGGTATCTGTATGTCTATATAGCAAGTCACTAGACCACTGAAGCTGTTAATACAAATGACGTTTATCGTTACAATATGTTCATTTGCTTGTTACTAATAACAATAAATAAACATTCCGTTATATAATACAGTTAAGATAACGTTTAGTCTGAATGCTTAATTAATTAATTAACATTTACTCTTACTAATTATGTAAAGCTTATATTAAAATATTTTATTTTAGACAACCGCTGCTACATATGAATTGAAATATTTACGCAGATTTTGAAAGATTTACGTCACAAATTGAATCCCCGCCGATTAAGCCCCATTACTGTTCCATATTTTCGGCCTCTGTTATTAATATTTGTAAAATAATAAACGTATTGAATATGTATTGAATTAAATTCAAAAATAATTTAAGTTGAGTTAATGGTTTGTGCAATTTCAATTGAATGATATATCATATACTTTAATTTATTGTAATGTAATTCAGTTCATTATTGTATAGATTAATTAGTCTGTGCAAGTTGTTAGATCTTATTACTTATGCTATAAAAGTGAGAATTGCATGTGTTTTGTTTTGTAGTCATCAATTAGCGATCGATTTCTTTGTTATAAGCGATGTATTCATATAGTGATGATTTGTCAAAATGTTACTTTCACTTGCTACGACCATATATTTAAATGTATTCATTGTAAGAGTGGTTATAATCTTATTAATCGATTTAAAAAACGAAGGTTCTTCATTTTCAAGATTGTTCGCGATTTTTTCAGAAAGTTATTTTAATTTCATTCTCTATTTTATTATTTCGAACTAATATTATAATTAGACTTATGGATGTAATGATTGGTAAAATATCTATCTTCATTTTTAATTTAAATATATGTGTATCTGTTTACTTTAAATTTTAAATGTAAAAATATATATTATAAATATACTTCTGACAGTATACTTACCTTTACAACAAATATTTATTTTCTCTCTTCACCGAGGAGGAGAATTGAAATAAACAAAAGAAGTATACTTTTACTGGATTACTTTTGATTACATCTGGTACCCGACATAATCACATAGCCACATAGTCGTAACTTTTCGAGCTGACAAACAATGTGAAAGTCTCAGATTCAATTCTGACCCATTGAACCTATCTGAGTGTATTGTAGGCTGTGGGACTCAAACTTAGATCTTATTTAAACGAGAAATTAAGAGACTATAATAAATACAGTTTTTATTCGTTTTTTTTAAATATTAACTGCCAGTCTTATAGCAATAATTATATAATTACCATTTACATTTGACTGCAGTATCACTCCAGGCTAAACAAATATTAGAGTAAGCTGTTAATTTATTCGACACCATATTGCAAATTTTTTATAATTTACACATTGACTTATCTTATAAAAACATGTGCAGTGAGATACAATTGATGAAATTAAGCACGATAAATCAGAAGCGCTTCCGCGCGCATGCGCAGTGAAAGTGAAACGTCACAGTTATTACGTGGCGGACTGTCTAGTTGCTTTAACATTGCTTTAAATAAGAGATAGCGACCATGTTGAAAAAAAAAACAAATGGCTTTTGGATGATATTTACGTTCTAATTTCAAATTATTTTTTATTTATATCGTCGAAGTACAAATTTTCGTACTCTACATATTGTTATTTTATTTTAATATTATTATAGCAAGAGAATTTCAATTTTTTAATATATATTTTATTTAATTAATAACTTATTACATTTTAAAAAGATTCTTCATGGCTGTATGAAAGTAGAGAGTAATAGAGCCAAAATTGGAGATAGACATCAAAGGAGAAGAAAGAAACAAAAATCAAGATGATAACTGTTAAAATCTACTTAATAAAATATGATATAATTATAAAAAGGAATTTGAACGAATTTATTGAATAAAAAAAAAATTCTCTACTTAACGTGTCGTATTTAATATAAAAGGCTTTAATTATTTAAAATTTTGAAAACATACAGTACTGCAAATAATTAAAATTATTAACATAAATCATATACGTATATGAAACCATTACTTTTCTCTAATGTATATTAACTAATATTATAAATTCGAAAGTGAGTTTGTTTGTTTGCTTTCACATCCTAACTACTTCGATCATAAATAAATTTGGCACATACGTTATGATGGTTACAATAAAGGATGTAGAGTATCAATAATCTGCATCCCTCACGCGCGGAGGAAGTCACGGGTAAAAAATGAGTTTCTAATAAGTTACATGTGTAGTTAAAATTTTAGCATTATACTTAAAATATTACAAAAATGACTATGTATTAGAAATATGTAAATATGGCGAGTGAAGATGACGGAGAAAGTTATGTCATGTTATCGTAACATATGCTAATCTCTATGTAAATGACTGAACTCGATACTCAACATGCTCAAATGGTTAAGTGAAAAATATTAGGTAAGTATACGTTTATTAATTTTTTTGAAAGTTTTTCGATCGACAGATTTAATAAATTTATTAATTTATTGTTATATATTCTAGTTTCTAAATGAATAAAATCTTTTTTTTAAACTTGTTTGTTCGTTAACATTCAACTTATAGTCAAGTAATATTAATTAGGATTATAAATTTGAAGACGTTTAGAGGTTTATTAAACAGTTTTTAAAATTAAAATCCGCTGTGAATATAATTTATTTGAAGAAGTTTTTGAAATTAAAAATCTATAAATTTCACTTTTATTAGAAATGTTGGACTATCTTTTGACAAATTAATGTTAGGTTCTAAATTAACTTAATAAAATATTTAACAATCTCTTTTCGGAACATAACATAACAGCAATTACTTTTTATTATATCAATTAACCGTATTCACAATACATAGAATGATAATAACCTATTATTTTAAATTAAAAATAATTCGGCACGCGAAGTAATAAGTACATATTCAATCAAGGTCCCGATAAATTAACTCGCGTGCAAAAACATGAAATAGTTATTTTTATAAATCTAAATAAATACAACCCACGTAGTAAAATAAATAATTCGGGCAGTCCTAATTCTAATCTAACGGCGTCAAGGTTAGCAAATTTTTCTCCAATATAGAATCCTTGACACAAATTATGCTATGATGCGCCGTAAAGTTGTTACGCACTCGCGCGAAAAACTCAGTCCACAGATAATACACACAGATTGCGAGTGTGGCAATGTTGCTAAATCATTATTATATATTTTTTTAATGAAACACTAAATATTGATGATCATCTTTGAAAAATATTTTTATCGTCATTTTGTTTTTGTACATTAATTTTATTAAAAATAATAATGAATGAAATACGCTATCCGTTATTTTTTAATGTCAAAATATTAATAATATAATAATATGTAATACTTAAATGACCAGACATTGTAAAATGAAATGACAACTCAATAAGACTACGTACACTGTTTATGTCGATACGATACTTCATTTATATAATGTAGGTAAATTACTTCTTGTGGAACTTTTGTTAAAATCCAATCAGTAATAACAATTTATTGCGTTACAATATGAAGGTCGTTCGTGAGACACATTTTCGAGAGACGGTCATACGTCATACGATTTGAATATATAATATTATGTACTTAGATAATTATTTTGTTTTTAAATATGGTTCAACTAAAAACAACCAATGTGTTATAAAAATAACCCGTTAAAAGCACCGAGACGAATATATTAAAAAAAAAAAAACAATAACAAACCAAAAAGGTTATACTCTATTGTAGAAAAAACAATGACTAATGGGTTTACTCAAAGGGTTGCCTGACAAAATGGTTAACATAAAGATGTTGACTTTTTTATTGTAACCATAGTACTCACATTTGTAGACGAATGTCAGGAACAATGCTTAAAACAAACTTTCTTTTTTTTATTACGGTTGGTCCGCTTTATTTAGCGGACAAAAATATTGCATAACAAATAACTTATGATGATTTTTAAAAAATCATAGGACTTCTAGTCACACAAATATTACAACCCTTTTCTTAGTAAGCATTATAAATTTGATGTAGCAATAACATAAAAGAATTGACCTAATCTCGTAAGAATACACTAATAATATCAAAGTCGTTATCCATCGGTAGAATTCGGATGTGCCCGAGTCGAAAATATTCAACAGGCCAATTTATCTCGAGCCCCTTCCTCCCTCGCACTTCATTGCATCGTGCCCATAGGTGGGACCGATAGTACTATCTCTGAGGTCGCGATACGCTGGTCACATCAGTTAACCTTGGCCTACTTTGATATCACCCGCGCCGCCCCTCTGATGTAGTATTGGCTTCCTACTAGAGGCTCACCAATACTATTACTGACTTTCTTGTTTAGATTTGGCGCTGAAGTTGTTTCATAGAGCCACATTATAGAATAATATCTTATATGTAACTTTGCACATACATAGCTCATTTAATACAGTGCGCCAACATGCCTATGTAAGTAAGAGATTAGTACACATTTGAATTGTTTTATAATATATATATTAAAATTTTAATGACGCGCTCAAATAAGTACTTAGCGACGCATTTACATCTGATTGTTCCTTAGTTATTTAAAAAATAGGTAAGTTTGAAGATATCATTTTGAAAACATAATTATTTTACACGAATATTAAATGTATATTCGTCTCTCTCATGCGTGTATTGTTTTTATAATGACATCTGTCTTTGTCGGGCGTAATGAAAAAATAGTTTGGGACATCCATGACCGCATTTTTAATAATCCGCGTAATAACTTCTCTTGTTCCATTATTTTTATATACTTACTTAAAATTTTGCATGTTTTTGTTTCATTAACGAACCTATTCAGAACAATTACAAGTAAGTGTCAACAAATTGATATTTACATAATTCTCAACTCTATTTAATCTGGATTTTTGCAACTCTCAAAACTCTATCGTATACTTAGGTATACATTTAACAGTTTTCGTCGTGCAAATACTTACGTCGATTTTATTTTTTTGTTAAATCATAAGTGTTGATAGATAAAATTTAAATAATACCTAGTTATTTATATAATTTATAATAATTTTAAATTTACTTTTATAAACTAAATTGTAGTTTTTTTATCGTATTTATTTATAACCTTAATATATTATTTATACAAATTAAAAAAAAATGATTAGCTTAATATAATGACGAGTTGTCCGCCATATTGAATTTTAAACGTCAAATAATTATTAACGAATTGGCTAATTAACATATACAGAACATGTGTTCGGATCTATCTATCTCGATAGACATATTAAAAATAACACTAGATAGCTAATTTATAAGCGGGAAAACATCGTGTAATGCCCACTTATTGCGTTACGTACACATGTGACCTTATCCTAATACTCGACACGTAAAACAACCTTGATCTCTAGCTATTACTGAAAAATGCTGCATTTAAAACACCCAACTTATTGTCTTGCACTACTACGTACAAATATAATCGATTAACAACATTATCACGAGTAAATAGAGTTTGTATTCGTTTAATTATAATTTTCGTAGACCTTGACGACTGGCCTTGCTTCTATCTGGCGTCCGCTCTTTCCGCCTTCGCCGAATCAATTTGAACGTTATTATTTTTATTAACTCGTTTAAATATATCTACCATTATTATGTTTCTGGGCTATTATAACGTTGATACATAAATGTTATTGAATAACGAGACGTAAATATAGAGCCGCATATTCATTAATTTACACGTTTAAGAAATTTAATGGAAAAAAGAACGCAGCCGGTCTGATGTGCTAGCATTTGAAGATAAACAGATCTCGCTTCAATGTATATATATTAAAATATAACCCCGAATCTATGACCCACATCCAAAAACATAACCGCCGAGGGGCGTCGAAATTCGTGGACGAAACGATCGTGCGCGCACACATGCGCTCGTAATCGACGAATGTGTGTCATGATCAGTAGGTTAAGTTCACAAATTGATCCGAGGGCCGCGTGCAGGTATCGGCCTGAAGGTCTCGCTGCGTAAGGCTACAGACACACAGGTTACTATTACCGCCTCGTTAATTATCTGTTTAATAATAGTGTTAACCTACACTTAGGGAACTGCTTCGAGTATCGCGCCAAAACTACTCTAGAATAAACATATTTCTAATCTTATATTAATACGTGATTATCGCAAATTGTTGTTCAATTTATATATATAAACATGTCTCTTAAAAGTAGGTTCGTTAATAACCTCATTTGAATGATAGTGTGCCTCAGATATAAATGAAACGAATTTTGATCACATGCGATTTTATTTTACATTATTGCCATTAATATCAAAAGTAATATTAGATAACATTTCATAAACAACTGGAAGGAAATTGTAGTGCATATACAGCGTGTAACAAAATTCGTGTCCGACCCGTGAAGTGGTTATTAGGTATCGTGTGTCGGTTCTATTTATGTAATAATTTTTAAAATACTAGGCAAAAAATTTATGCCGGATTTTTTTTTTAAATTAAATGATGAAAGTTACCTGGCAACACGGTGCGGGCAATAGCGCTCGATAGCTCTTACCTATCGGGTAGCTCAGACACGAGGTCATGACCTCAGTAGTCCACATTTTTACCACCAACAGTGTCGTTAAACACAATATATTTAATATATTTTTTTAAGTAATTTTTTTGCTTAGTATTTTAAAAATTATATATGGAACCGACTCACGATAACTAATAACCACTTCACGGGTCGGACACGAATTTTGTTACAACCTTTATATATTTTTTTTTAAATATAATAATTGATTTAGATATTTTTAAGGGGGATATTAAAGGTATGCACGATGCAGATTACATACAGAAGACAGTTAGATATAATTCAGTAAAAATATAGTTTAATCGATTTTTCAAAGTATAGGTTTATCCTCTTTACCTTTTATCACGATACGTTCAAAACTACACCGCGTTGTGATATTAACATGATACATTAATAAATATATGTAGTGTTTGTACTATTTTTGAAAGTGATTTGAAAATAGTTACACGATTTAAAAAAAGGATCTGTCGAATGACAGAACTTGTGTGTAGGACAGAACTTCAATTTAGGAATCTAAATGTTTTTTTTCTCAGATTGCATAGTTTTTAAATACATTTTGGTTCTATGTGTAGTCAACTTAGTTTACTATCATTCAATTTCGAATACGCGGCGTATCCCGCTGACCGTTTTCCTTCAACGTTAGAAATATATTGTTATTTCTTCGATATTTTCTCTTCAGAGTCACATATTATATTGCATGTAAATTATCCTCAAATGTATGAGGAACATAATATTATTTGCAATAAGGAGAAAAGTTTCATGAAGCATTTTTTTAACCGTCATCTAGCCGTAGTACTTGGCTTGTAACCAAAAAATCTAACTAAGTCATCAACAAAAATACAATTGAATTACAGACATAAATAACATAATAAGAAGTGTAACGGTACAATTGTGAGTGTCTACAGGCGAAATTCACTTACCATCAGGACGTCTACACATAGGCCACATAAATTAATTTAAGTATATGACATACTGAGTATGAATAAATTTTATTTAGCAAAATTAATAATTCAACATATTATAAATAATAATATAACATAATGTATATGTATAATGGTAATTAATGATAATATCTGCAACCTCGTTTAACAAGTAATTGCTATCAACGCCTTGTAGCTTCAATCTTATTTTTGGTAATCAAGTACGATGACTATTTATTATTTTAATTTATTCAGTTTAGTTCTCTCGGATTATTGCGACGGTCTTGATATGTAAAATTATATCAACTCCGTATACATTATTATTTTAAAGATATTTGTAAGATAAAACTTAATGTTTGAGTTACAAGTTACTGTTAAACATTAAATCTATGTGATTATATAGTTTGTAAGTTTGGATGCAGAAGGTCATCTACGAACTTACTCATCCAATGATTAATGTGTCTTCTTCAAACTATTTCTATGTAATACTTATATGCCATTAAAAAGACTTTTCCTGGAGACCAATTCTGTGCAACGAAGTGTAGATCTGCGTTTCGGTAAGATTTATGAAAATTTTCTTTCAGCGACGTATCTATAAAAAACTCCGCGACAATGTATATTTTTGTTATAAATTATGGCTAATTCAAAAACATATATTTTAAAATAAATCTAATATAAAATCAAGAAGCAGAACCTTCTGAAACACGGCAGAACGTCCACCGGGTTTTTCTAGTATGTAAATGTACGTAAATGACTTTGCTTATGGCAATAAGAATATGTACAAAGAAAAATTAAATGTGCAAATACAAGTTGGCTCAGTGTGATAAAAATGTTCGCACTTGTTCCAAATACTTTCATTTGAACTTTTAATGATATGAAACACAACTATATTTCATTACAGTTCACCTTATAACTTGTTTTACAATCATGACGAGTTGTGTGTAAATTAAATATTAGAAGATGTTTGTGTCAAAAATAATATTAGATATTCTATCACCTCAAGCAACAAGCTCACTATTAACTGTGTATATGTATTGTGTTAAATTGTTAAAACAATCGTTATATGATTCAATTTAAACACATTAGAACATCGTTTATTTTATAATTTTAGTTTAAAACTACTATGTATAAAGCCAGAAAATTCTACATTTTTAATTTGTAGGGAAAACAGCTATTTAGGGTAACCACAATTGATGAACCAAAATTGATGACTTTACTGAATTATATGACTTGATGGTAGAGCTACATATGTGCAAACCCATCTGGGTAGGTACAACCCTCTCTTCAAATATTCTAACGCATAACAGTAGTTCGTATTGTATTGTTCTGGTTGGAAGAGTGAGCGATCCGGCGTTACTACAGGTGATGGCGATAATGGCGTAAAGCATGGTGAATATTTCTAATAATGCATCACGCATATATGTAATATCTTTATTTAGATTAATACTTTGTGTAATAAGTCTTAATTAACCACCACCAAAATCATTCCGAAATTTAAGTTTCAAGTTGATTTTATTTTTATAATTTACAAATCATCGTTTATGTCAAGAAGGCGCTTCAGTCTCGTGACTCATATGACAAATATTAAACTGGGTCGTTGTGCAAAACGTACGTGTGTATTGTATTGAAATTGTCTATATGTGCACAAATTCAGCTAAAATCGCATTTCGCAATGCCCTGGTTTTGTTATTTCACTTTCGTCAGCCATACGATGGAATTTTTATTAATTGTAACAATATTGATGACACATATTATTCGTTCTCGTAATAAAGAGGCTAAATACATATTATTCGATACTGTAAGCTATTTGTTTTGACGCTTAGCCTAACACAATAATAACATTCTACAGAACTTTCAGTAATATACAAAATAATATCCTCGAACACAAAATATTCTATATGTATTAATCAAATACACATGCAAAATTAATTATTAGTTTTTCATTTCATTTAAAATGCTACGTAGCCTGTGTTACAAGTTATTTCTATTCGAAATTTCATCCTAATCCATCAAGCCGTTTTTGCGTAATTGCGTAACAAACAACCAAATTACAAAATTATTTTAGTATCGGGATAATGTTACGAGGGATGGCATAAAATATTCAATTCAAATTTTGATTGCTAGCAAGTATCTATGGTGACAGGAGTTGACTACCTTCGTAACTCATATCCGCCCACAGACCATACCCACACAATCCTTTTCAGTCGAGGAAATGAAAGATTACTCAAGAAAAAGTAAAATTAATTATTCTAGGAATACACAACTAAATTAACAAATGTAATATGTTATATTAAACTCTCTCACTATGTGCGTAATTTTATTTCTAAAGTTTATACTTACATGGTTTATTTATCTAATAACAAATGCCTCTATATTATTTACATGACGTAAGTATTAGTTATAGTTACTAGACTTAATAAATCATTATAAAACGGTATTCTGAAAAACATAACTTTACTTAAACCGAAATTAATAGTAAAGTTGTATTAAACACGACACAACAATGTAGACACGACAACTTTATATATAGTTATATATCGATTGGATTAACTCTTTTTTTCTATTATTGTTGATTTTTATCTTTATAACTATATTTTAAGAATAGCGACTTTATATTCAAAATGAACACTTAAATGAAGTCTGTGGTACAAATACAAAGTTATATTGTTTGCTTAACGAATAATATGTAAATGTATCTTTAGAATATATGTTAGTATATTAAAATATATATTCAATTCGTATATATTTTCATATCAACTTCACTTCTGAACGTTTTCTTAATCGTCTTTAGGTGAACAGCTCAACGCGTTCGGAATCCGGTAGTGACACAGACCTATTCAATCAGAGCGAGACGGAGACAGACGATCGTCCGAGCGAGAGCAGGAAAGAACTAACAAGGTTACGTTCTCAATGCCGGGCGCCATTACGCTACTACTCAGCGCCAAACTAGAACCAATTACAATTTTATCTATATCGATTTAAACTCCAACATTTCGTTAATGAACCTGTTTCGATAATGATATGGATTTTTTTTCATTATCTCAATATGTACTTGTTAATTTAAGGTCATTTTTTGCATTTTCGAGCAATAATAGGCTTTATACGTAACGTGACCTATAAAAGACTATATTTTTGTGTGAATTTGTGTCAATTTTTTTAAGTATGTCTAGTCTGTGCTAGAAATGAAGGTCATTATTAAATGAAGGCCGTAGCGTATATTTTTTACATTCGATAAACAAATGATGTATATCATCGATAATTAATTTGTAGGCTGCGATTTGTGACAGCTATTATAAATATTATCAAAGGTTATTTGCAATGTTATCTAGCTCACGATCTTTTAAATGACATTTTTTCTCAATATTATCGTTAATATGTATAAACAAATAATATGAACAAACAATAATTTAAGCAATATAATGCATTTTTTTAATGAATGGTATTGTAGTTGCAGTCTACTATTCTGAGGAGGTTTTATTACCGAAAATCCTATAGGCAGCCGAAAGAGCCGTATAAGGCCACAATGAGCCAACCTCACTAGCCGTTAAGGCCACGCGGCCTGACATAGACCCAGATATTGTGACATTGGCACTACATTCAAGCACTGAGGTCATTCGTTCATTTAAAAATAAACGACTCGCTCCGCGCCATTTCTGCATTTTGACAGTTGTAACATGGAATCTCTAATCGAATTAAAAATATTTTTTAAAGAGTTTTTTACATTAGACAATTCAAATAGCTTAGTTGTAGACAAATTACATTTTAAACGCTTTAAAGCAATTACATAGTTATGGCATAAATATAAAACTAATTAATACAAAAATCATTTTAAAAAATAATATCAATACATTGATTTGAACCCGTACCTCTTCGTGTATCTCGGCCAAGGTTAATTGTCACAAAGCTGTGATCACTTGGCTTACGTATACTTAATAATGTATCTTTAGTATTAAAAGAAACCATACATTCAAGAACTTTGACCACTTTTTACGAGAAAGTGTGACTTTATATCTTGCTCAGTCGATATCATTGGTACCATTTATAAATATATTTTAATTACATTCGCGAAAAGAACAGAATTGCTTGCTATTATAAAGTTTAAAATATTAACCTATATCGTAATGAATTAGATCAACAATAAATTACACAGGCGTGCGGCGTGTGGCGTGTGGCGTGCGGCGTGCGGCGTGCGGCGTGCGGAGGGCGACGGGCGGAATCCAAGGCACATCGGAAGGTCTGCAGAAAGGATAAGAATAAATGACGTTACGTCAGCCACAGGTCACCATTTATTGACATTTTGATTATCACAAACAAATAGACGACCTTTATCGATTACATCATTGGAAACACTGCTAGGAACAATAAAAATACATATTATCAGTAATTCGCCTTACCGTCATATAAAAAATGAGATATTTTTTTCGGATACGAGCTCACTGAAATTCTGTCTCATGTGTATTCCACCAACCAGCATTGGAGCAGAGTTGTGGAATGGTTCCAAACCTTCTCAAAAAGGCCTTAGCCCAGCAGTGGGGTATTCACAGGCTGTAACTTACTATGCGAGCTCAGATTTGCAGAATAAATTGATTTTCAATTATTATAAATACATACAGTAAAACTATATATAGTACTCTAACATTTTCCTTCGTTAAAAATAAGTACCTAGGTGAACGAGCTTCGTTCGTCTCTAATAGTTAGTTATAAAAAAGAGATTTTCTCTTTCCGAGATACATGAAATAAATTTATATACGTAATATATATCATTATTTATTTAATATTATAAAGTTATAGAAAAGCGATATGTATTTTGTTTTTTTTAATACGATCGAGACTATTATCGCATTATATGCTTATAAAGAGTATAAATACATTGTCCGTCCGGACTAATAAGTCCTTACTAAATGAAGATATTAATTATATAAAATTTAGCCATATTGTATAAATATTTTGAGTCCATATTTCATAACACTGAGTTTGATAATTTTGTTATTTTAGAATGCTGTGCAATTACTAAAAAATTTTAATTTTGTCAAAAAGCATCATTTACACGCTCTATTTATATAGTCTTTATCAATCACGACACTAAAATATGATAAAAATAATAAATCAATTAATAGTTCATGAATTATTTACTATCAACTGTTAAACAGGCACACTTTTGGGTACTACGCGCTACGAAATGCTACGCCGTAGTATTTCTACGAATGTATTCGGGTACCTTTCCCAACTTTGAATTAGAAAAAGAATATAACACAAATTTATATTTATCGATATTCGAAATAGAGAAAACTAATAAGATAGGGTTAAGAACTTAAGGTTGTTATTTAGAATTACTAGTACATTGTACAAATATCCGTTTTTTTATTATTTATTAATTTGTCAAATGCACGTCATGTTTCATTCAATCAACTTTGATCTTTAAACTTGGATCCTGATCTTATATTTCAACACATTCGTTTTTCTTGAAAACAAAGACTTATAATTATACGGTTCTTATAATTTAGTTAATAATTATGTTCAATTTTTTTACTGGGTTTTCTAAATTATATTGATATTATAGAAAAGACAGACAAAACTCGATTTAAATTAAAAAAAATATCCCAAGTTTAATTATAAGATCATAAAAAACCATTTGAAATATCGTTAAATTTCAAACATCGCTTAACTAAATTAAGATTCTTAGAATTGCTAGTAAATACTTTGATGAATAATAAAATTTATATTATAGTGGGCGGTAGCTGGTTGGGTGGGTAAGTTCAAGTCGAGGGAGTTCGCTAGGCAACGCTACACGTGGCGAACTTGCCCTCTGACCTACTATGAATAAATATTAAATGTGAAAACATTATTTATTACAAAAAATCTATCTGTTGAGACAAATCATATTTTTAGGTATTCTATCTCTTTCCGACTTTTTGAATTATTCGCGTAAATATAACACGTGAAAATACGGCCTTTTGATGCCTGTGTATATTTTTTGTATTTATTTTAAGCTTCATATTCGTATAGGCGAATTCTAATTCGATTTTCCTAAATTTCAATTGAATATACACAATGATATCTTTCTTTCGTATGGATAATATATTGATGTATTTGTCACTTAAAAAAAAATCTTTATTATTAGTGATGAAATACAAAAATGACTATTCAATAAATTGTTATTACCAAATTTATCATATTTGGTGTATATTATTATAACATATTTAATTGTTAAATGCTTAGGATATAGGTATATATAAAATATATATTTTATCATTTTCTATTTATATATTATTTTGTATGATAATGGTGATATTATTAGAAAATAATAATTAACAGGTAACATTGAAACGTGACCGGATACATATATTCACGTTATATTGTCAGTTTTTGTGTCACGTATTATAATAACGAAATCCATTGTTTCTTTATCACTATACACATTGTCAATACAAAAATACCAAAATTACGATACATTTAGACTTATAGAGCCTTGTTACTCGTGCCGGGCCATTCATACCGGCTCAACTGAGTGGAGGCACCCCCGGGAGCCACGTGTATCAATGGGGAGTAAAGCGTGGGACACAAACGAAACAGTTTTGTTAAAATTTAAAATATTTTACATTGAGAGCTACATTCTTCCTCTGTATCTCAACTACATGTGTGAGTTTTATACATTTGCAATCTTAGAACAGGATTTGTTACATAATTATATGTTAAAAAATGTTTGTATATATAAGGTGAACGCTATTCCTTGCTTATGAGCAAAGAAAAGGGAATATGTCGTATATTCATGTTTCAAAAGTCACATTTCTCTGCTCATCCATCATTTATGACTCCAGTTATATCACCATTTGATAAAAATCTTTAAATTTTAAACAATACGTTAATGCAATAGTGTGTACATTGTACTATTTTTATTATAATAACGAATCCTGTTATTTTTATATGAATTATTATTTTATTTTCATTAATTCATAAAAAACTAAAAACATTACTATTAATTTATGTTCGTGAAATCACACGTTAAAATATAGGTACTAATTGTAGGATAAGCATAAAGCTTAGGTAAGGAAGACGGAAACAGCTACGAAATAATGAATAAGATTTACAAATGACATAATGCCGAAATTGTTCGTAGTACGTGCGTCGTGCGTGGCTACTACGCGATCGATAGCAGGCGGTGCCCTTTACGCGTGCCTACGCGTAACAGCCCCCGGGTGGTGCATGTTTGGATCCCTTTTACACAACTCTCCGAGGTCATATATGTATTGGATGTTTCCACGACTTATATAATACGTGTATTTTTTAGGAATGTGTATTACAATCTGAATCAAGTTTAGTTTTTGTTTCTGTGTAGCTGAGTGAATGGAATACAATCAAAAAACATTGGCTCAATTTCGGGCGAGTACTACTCGGTGGTAGAGCTTTGTCACTCAGTGGTAAAGCTTTGTGCAAGCTCGTCTGGGTAGGTACCATCCACTCATCAGACATTCTACCGCAAAACAGCAGTACTTGTTATTGTTGTGTTCCGGTTTGAAGGGTGAGTGAGCCAGTGTAATTACAAGCACAAGGGACATAACATCTTAGTTCCCAAGGTTAGTGGCGTATTGGCGATGTAAGCGATGGTTAACATTTCTTACAATGCCATTGTCTATGGGCGTTGGTGACAACTTACCATCAGGTGGACCACATGCTCGTCCGTCTTCCTATACAAAAAAAAAGAGTTATTCTGTCATGTACTTCATTTGTCTTCATATTTCGTCCCCCTTACTGATGAAACGGTTATGAAGTGGAGTTTTACAGTCTTATTTGTCGTACGTGACTTAAGTTCATTTCATATTTTTAGCTATATTTCATTTTAACAGTTTTTTTATAAACAAAACATAATAAATAACTTTATTCGAAGCATCGACAGATGTATAATTACATATTTTGATTTGTTTTTAATTAATTTTATTAATATGTCATATAATTTTGACATAACGTTAAGATACACACATTTCATATTCAAACAAATAATTAGTTAATTTAAATACACATTTATTCATATATTTCAAAGGGCCTAATAAATTATATGCGTTATTTACATAATTTCATAACCAACAATTATTTATGTAACGGAACTAATAGATTATTTTTACCATTAAAAATAATGAAACATTTTATTACATCAGTTTATTAAATAAATAAACTGTAAAATATTAATATATATTCACTGCCTCAGTTTTACACGGCGATGTAACGGGAAAATCACATGTCGATCCTATAAAAATAAAGTAGGCTTTTACAAGAACGGTTTTTGTGTTTTTTTGCGTTTGTTTCCGAACTCTTTTAAGAAATACATGTTTCAGTGAATCTTCTAAAAACAAAGGCAATTAATAGCCAAGTAAAATACATATATACAATATCTATTTATCTATTTAAATTAGCGTTATATTAAAGAAAACCGAATGGCGTAGCGGCTGGAACATGTTGAATACATCACAATTTATGTTTAATTTGTAACTATAAGTCTTCGCGTTTGGCAGTGAAGGAAATCGTAAGGAAACCTGAAAGGATAAGGTGAAAATCCATTTGTGCGTCCAACCAATAAGCTTCCCTCGAAGAGGAGACAAGATCCCAGTCCAAGTAGAGTGACATTTATAAGTTTTTACTTATAAAAAAATGCAATTAATTCAATGTACACAATATACAGAAATTTAAGTTTCACGATAAAAATTACAAAGATAATAAACGAAAGAGATACAAAAATACATAATATAAAACTAGTTCCAATGTGCTTTTAATTGTTCGACTTTCCCTCTCGACGAGTTGACGTGAGGCGTAAGAGTTACGCTATACTTGTCTCACTTAAGTTACACAGATTAAGTATTATATAAAAATGTATATATGTTTTTGTGTGCAATTTAACCTGTATTACATTTGGTAATGAAAGTGCTTCAGTAACTTTAGTTGTTATTTAAATGTGAGCTGCAATTAAATATTTTTATAGCCAAATGCAAATAATGTTATATTATTTGCATTTGGCTATATTTTTTGTATATACATTGTTTAAATTATATTATAGTATAGTTTAGACATAGATTAGACTCTTTGATTTCTAATGTTTTAAAAATCTAATAAATAAAGATATTAATAGTAGCTAAAGAGTTACTACATCTAAAACAAATCGAAATAATCCCTTATTTAGAATTTCATTTACGAACAGCAGAAAATCTACCATCGTAAGAAAACAGTTTAAATACGAGCAAAGTTAATAGTCACAGTCGCATTAGTTCAGGATGTGAAACAGGATGCAGTTTTCGGGAAAACGTCGAGAAAATCATGAAACGGGTCACACAATAGCTAACAATAACTTTTACGAGCAGTAAAGGCGAACGCGTAAAAAGTATTTAGCTTCTTTTACTGCGGCGATTTCCTGATGGGCTTACTTTCGCGCCCTGCACCCGCCGGGCTTTTCACGTCTTCCCTGAGAAAACTGTAGCCATCCCGCTCGTTTGTATGACGCCATCTCGCTTCAAGGTCGACGACCGGGGCAGCGAGCGCGCGAAAGTACTTTCACTGCGCTGGCGCATGCAAGTCTCTAACATTCGTTGCTTCGTACGCGTTTGCGTTGGTGTTGTATGGACTTTTGTATGGTAGACGCAGGATAACGCAACATATATATACATTGACAGTTCTAATGACGACGTATTGACAATGTTAGCAGTACTTAAACTGACTCCAGAAACGCCGTCTTGCTATTCAAATTGATCTTGTGATTTAGGAGCGTGTTCCAATAATTCAAACTGAGATTAAATTTTATTTTTCTTGTACTATTATTATGTTAAATTTAATATTCATATTATTGTCTTATAATTTTTATACAGTTCAAAGTATCACAGGCAAATCCTAAAAAGAGTATACGATAATCACAGACAATAAAGACATCCCTCGTTATACTTTGACAGAAGTAAGGGTGTTATTTGTCGAATAAACTGTTCTTAAATAGAAAACATTATGATCTTATATACAATTCTAATCAGATAAACGAATTATAGAAATTGTTGAAAGCTAATGAATAAGTAATAATTATATAAGTATCTGATTAACGAATCAACTATTAAGAAAATTTCGAATACATCACAACGCGAGTAGAACATAAAAAAACATTTGTGAAATCGGTGGAAAAATTACATAAGACAGTCATTTGAAATGAGAAAATAATTGGAAAACGTGTTAACTGCACTCGAGCTATTATCTAACAAGAATTGCATCATTTGTGTTATAATATTAATTATTGTTTGTGACACAGAAAATAATATACGAGTTTGAATTTCAACATCATTTGAAAGCAACTAAATAAAATAATTAAAACGGCTCTATTCGTAACCTACTTCAAAGAAAGATTAAGTTCCTAATTCGGTTGTAGTTTATTTATTTTAATTCTGAAATATTGAAAACCTAAAAAAGAGAACCAAAAATCTTGGAAATTCATTTTTGCTTTTGCTCGAATTTTATTCGAAGTCGGTTACGTTTTGTCATCGGGTGGCCTATTAGCTCTTCAATCAAAATTAAACAATATGTACATATATATAAAGTACATATATTATTGTTAATAGAATATTATTGAATCCAATTTATTATTATTAATAATATTGTATCAATATATTATTATTCATCGCTGTCATAGTTACTGTAAATAAATTAGGTAGGGGAGACCATTATCAAATAGGAATAAAGGTTTACATAGTTTTTATGTTATTAAATAAATTCGAGACTATATTACTTTAAACAGTATTTTAATCTCTTACTTACATAATAATATTAGGGCTCCTGAAATTCATATATGTATTAGCTTAAGAGAAATATATTCTATGTCACTCTGTTATTGGTTGTAAGTTATATACGGCCTTATTTATAAACGTTGCTTAGTTACTGATTAGCTAAACACTGGTTTGACTCTTTCTGTCATTATTGATTTGACATACGAAAGAAGAAGACAAAATATTGTTTAACTAATCACCAGTTAAATAAAGTTTATGAATAAGGCGGATAGTGTTTATCTCGTGATGATCGTAAACACTTCACGTAAAGGCTCTACATCTTTATACTATGTCCATGTATATGTATGTAAAGTACGTTGTTAATATATACCTGATCCTATTTTGAATCGATATTTGTGTATTGACATCGATCTCAACCACAGTAAATTATCAAATAAACAATATTAATGTTCTTTTATATTTTTCTTATAAATATGTAGTTGGAAACGTAGGCAATATATTAATTAAATACAATGATCATATTAAATAATAATTACCAACTAATATGTAATTTGTTATCCTTGAATACTCTCTATAATAAGGTAATTAAGTTCAAAATAGCGTGATTAGAAGTTTAAAAAGTAGACACAAATGTTTTTTGTTAAAAAAAATAAAAACAAATAATCACGATGTCGTGTGGTATATCAATCAGAGGTAGGAAGCGGGAGTGAAAGCCGGGTTCGTCGTCACGATGCGCACGCGCACCGAAACTTGAGCGCAATGCACATTGATTGCACTCCTAGATCAGACTAACAGAGACTATTTTATATAATTAATTTTAAATTGAATCTTTTCTTTACTTTCCTTGTTCTTTAGTTTGCCTATTTAAATGCAAAAGCTAGGTATCTTTGCTCGTTAATTACTTTGAAAATGTCAAGTTCGAGTCATTACCGATCGGTAATGGCAAATAGCAAATTTAGTATAAAACCAAGTTCAAAGTTATAGTTTCCAGCTTAAATCATATTCTTCTTGAAATGTCATATATAATGTCACAAGGTGTTCTATTTGTACTCATTAAAGGCCAAATGGGCGGGAATAATCTGTCACTGTCAGGCGTCACTTTGACATTTTCGTTTCTTTTTTGTTCGATGATGATAATGAATGTTCAAAGGATAGTCGTCACCAATATTTTTTAAATCATTATCAGCTTTTTACCACTCAATAAATTAAACAGTAAATAAATTAAACAACATCTTTTACATAATATTAATATGCAAATTATCAATTTATTATCCTTAACCTTTATAATAGTTGTCATAATTTAGATTAATTTAAACAAAAAAATATTAAAAATTGTTATCATTGCATATACCTTATTTAATTTACTAAGAATAACTATAAATATCAATTTGTAACGATATATATTTAAATCTAATAATATTATCTAAAAAAATTATATTCACAAAACTGATTTGCATTTTAAAGTAAAATTATAAACTACAGCATTAGGCTATTTTTTTCTCGTGTGGACATGGCTTAAAAGCGAAACGCGTACAAGAAAATGGCGGTAGGTAATTGTCAACAGTAGCGCAATTACAACTGATATAATTCTGGCGGGCAATGCTCGTAATTGCAGCTTGCATAACTATCACTTCTCGTAATGCCTCTCTTACTTTTGTTTTATTTGGTATATGGACTTAAGTTTAATTTATTATAATTGTAATTCAATTTTTAAATCAGAATATAAGCAGCTCAATAACACAATTATTTAAAAAAAACAATGTTTATTTATAAATATAGTACTTAATAATAAAAATAATAACTTTATTGCACACTCACAAAGAAAAAAAAAACAAAACAAATCAAATATAAATAAAAAGAAAAAAACATAATAATAATAATAAAAAAAATAAAAGCTAAGGAAGGATGATGCATGCAAGGGTTGGTCTTATCACTCAAGTAGTGATCTCTTCCAGACAACCCTGTATTAAGATGCTAGCAGGACATAACGGGCGAGTGCATTATATATACATACATAATACATATATAAGTTTATATAAAATACAACATATCAATACATATATAAATAAAATAAATGTATAAATAGTACAAAATAAATAATAGGTCACATTTATAACACTACAGCTACAGTGGCCAGAGTGAAGTGTGAAGGAAGTGAGTAAGTACGTATAAGTATTATCACTCTGTGAGCGAATATTAAATTGAAGAGTCGATTCCGAACCAAGAAAAGTAAAGCTTAGATAGGGAGGTGTACAGGGGTGAAATATAGTAGAATAGAGGAGAGAAAGAACATGTAAGTTGCGACGGTTTTTAATAGTGACCCACCTGAGGGCAAAGCGATATTGCGAAATATGATCGAATTTCTTTAATCCAAATATGAATCTAATGCAGATATTTTGTAGGCGTTCCAATTTATACTTATTCGGCTTATTAACAACTTTATAGTATGTTTTACATTTAAAATGATTTAGTGACGATTATATGAATATGAATGTTATAAAGACCATTATAAATGTAAACAGAGGTCGTGAAAATTAAGTTATTCAGACTATAAGGATTCCATATCAGGCGCCGCTTCAAACGGACTCATCGCCTACGCGGAGCACTGAGTTTCATAATTAATGACTCAGGCGCGACCTTCGCGAAATTGGTCGCAGGTGGGCTCTAGGTTCGAAACCGGTTGATATATTTTGTTTCATTACAATGATATTGCTTTACTAAAATATTTGAACTTTCAATTAATAATACATTATAAAAACTAGTAACATTACAACAAACTAGGTACCTTCTTCTACTACATCGTAATCAAACATGAATTCAACGCTTATTTTTAACTTTTAACACATGGTATAAAAACGGCTAGCAGAAGTAGCTTTATTTCAGCTCAGTTAATAGTAATATCAAAGGAATGAGCCAGCCTATACGGGCACGTGTCCGCCAGTCGCGCGTTCGAGTCCCGGCCGCGGCTATTTGCAGTAAATGGGTCAAGCGATCCCAACTTAGATGCAAGAACGAATACAAAAAGAGTAAAGCGTGGAAGCTGGTGTTACCGTACGAGTGAACTATGGTTTAACTAAACAGACGCGATCATTAAAGCAGGATTAACATTAACGAGCGATAATTTTTAAATAGAAAGACGTTTGCCATTCCTTGGTTCATATTGTATTACATAAGAGATTTGTTTCAATTAGATTATGTAGGTATGTAGATACGTATTTAAAATTATTCCACAGAATCGACTTAAGCAACGTTCAGATTAGAAATGTTCTTAATTATACTGGTCGGTGAATATCAATCGCACTGGCGTTGATAATGTGCCTGCATGCATATGTATGCCTGTTGCTGTTTGAAGATTAGAAGGTATACTTATTTGTTGGCAAAGTTTCTCCTTCACCAGAGGCTGAATGTAACTTACATGTGGAGTTCAACCGATCAAGGTTTCAATGCCGTAAAAGAATAGTGGGTGACATTGGTCGGCGAGTATATACATAATTTAAATAACATTATTGTACATTTATTATTATGTACATTACGGAAGTGTCTCCTTGTCGACTCGTTAGCCTTATACGAGCAACGCGTTTATTTTATTATTATATGTGTTTTTAACACAGCAGTATGATCATAAAGCATTCTTAATACGAGCATTGTTTTTATGTTGTAAATTTTATTTCAAACTACTACCAGTACTACTATTATTTACTTTATTCTAGTATAAAGTATTTATACATTTCCTAAAAATTTGGTAGATAAAATTTAATTCAAAATATAATGTATATTTTGTATCAAAATTCCCTTGGTATAGAAGTGTTGAAGTTGTAATATTACGATTGTTGTATATTCTAGCTTGTCTTTGAAGCTAAGTAGCACATTCATCCTATCCACTCAGATTTATATTCGATACAGAGATCGATGCAAGTATAACCGTTAAATATCGCCCACATTTCGCTCACAGTGATGTGAAACTAATCCGGGGTTAGCGGTCCAGTGGCGCCGGGCCCGCAGTGCATCGGCCGCGTTGCGTAACACCGCTATTTATACCCACCCTCTGACTAACATCTCTACGGAACTGCGGGTGAAAGTTTGCATATTTTCGTTTCCTCGTTCCAGACAGATGATTGAAACCTTTGTCCAGTGATGGATTCCTTTTGATGCTACAATTTGATTAGTATTGTTACAGCAGAGGTGCATCTGTTTCATTTTTTTTACTTATAAACTCCAACAGCTATCTGCTTATTGCGATTACCAGTTCTAATTGTGCTGGAATTTTGTATTTAGAAGTATTGAAAGTGAACGCCTTGTTAAGACATCGCTAAGCTAGGTTTGTTGAATAATTAATATAAATGATAAGTAATCAAGCTAAAATAATGTAGTAGAAGAGTTCAGATATAAAGGTTACAGTGCGAAGATTTCTTTAATAATACTGAACTTGTATCGCATTAACGAACGACTGTTCTTTTCCGAGGCGTCGTAAAGGGGTATATTGAGTCCCCCAGCTTCACCCAACAAGGAAGTGCGCCTACGCATTGTTCAAAACAATTGTTTTCCCATTTTCATGCGCGTTCCCGCTCGCGGCCGTCGCTCCCAGCTCCCGCTGATGACCGCCGGCGACCGTGCGTCGACCTTACCCGCTGCCATCCAACTGCGCGTTATCGCATGTTTTCAAGACATCACGATACCAAATTATTATTGTTTTTTTTTTCAATATATATGTATATATCAAGGAATATAAAATACAGAAATGTAAGCAGCAATGTAAACTATGCTTTAGATAAAACAGATGCACACCAACCTTTAAATATTTATACGAGGAACTTGTTGATATGTTCTTTAGTTTAAACGCTCGATATTTTATCGTTTCACAATATTTATAAAGATGAGATAGTTTTTTGATGCATTAGATGAAGCTATTTATACATCTCCGATTTGCAGACGACGGTCGTTGAGTGCGACGCCCCCTGGCGGCGGTCCAATCACCTACGTTTTTGGGGGTAAAAACCAATATGTCACTGAACATCGCTATTTATGAAATATTTCGTACGTTTCAAAGAATATACGTTTAAAAGAAATAGACATTACGACGCCGCGAAGCATAAAATGTGGTTATTTACGAGTATGTGAGATATCAAACCGGAAAAAATATTTAAGAACGTTAGCAGATTTTGAAAAATTAATCCATAAATTAAATGACGTCTAGAAATCATAAACGGCAGTCAGTGTTGGCAGACCGTGTAATATTTTAAATTTCGAAGAATGTTAATAGCAAGTCGTTTAAAATGGGAAAGTACAAATAAAACAAAATAAAATACGATTATATTATAATATCTATAAAAACATTAACATCTTATAACTAAATTGTATCTGTTATAAGTTACAACTATGTATTATCAGATTTTGATAAAGATTCATATATTTTTTTTAATTTAATTTGTTTAGTGTGACTCATTGGCTCAAATATCGCGACTGTCTTTCAAACCAGTTGACATTTTCTGCACAATTGGAGGTGCTGACAATGAAATATGTTATATCTATTATTTTATTTTCAGAAATGGAAGTAAACATTTTGTAATTTAACTCTGGTTTTTAAAAGATTTTTATATATTTGGGAACTTATTTTCCTATATTATAAATCTTCACAATAAAATATTACGGGCTTTTTGCGCGCATACGATACTATTTTTGGTCACGGCTAGAAAAAAGAGAACAAAGTTTGAAATACATATTATATAAATGGAATTACAGTGTAAATAAAATAAACAGGAAATATTTGTTACATGTTCAATATACTTTATTATTAATTAAAACAATAACAAGACAAATCGGTTAAGTTTATTCGGTTAAGTTATAAACTTTAATCCACATCATTGGGATAATCGTATTTATTTTTTAATCAAGTACAATTTTTCGAGCTCAAGTTGAAATAAAAAATATCACGTATTTTTAAATAATACTTATAAAAACTTGTATAAAATTATGGTTATGATATTGTTTTCTACGTAAAACAGATAAATAAATTAAAAAAATATATAATTTACAATAATAAATAATCAACTTCAAAATATACCGAAGGAGCAAATTCCATCTAAAATAACTCATGTTTTTGAAACACGGATATAATTAAAAACAAATCAATTATTTCTCATGTTTATTTCAATCAAATTGTGTTTATATAAGTTAATTCATTGATGGAAAAAAAAACAGATAAAAGAGAATATCTGTTGGTACACTTTTGCCTAGACGATAAAAAAAACAGTCCATACTTGACAACGTTAATGTTTGTTTGTAGAACAAAATTAATATTAAAATATATGATCAGTGACTGCATAATATCAATCCAAAGACTGCGCCAACTATTTTTTTTTTTTAATTTCACTAATTAGAACGATTACATTTAATGATTTTAATCAAAACAGTTGTTTCTTTTCAAACGAATGTCGAAAACTCACTGTGAAAAATATAAGTTTGAGTATTAAAAGTTTGTTTGTTCGAACGAGCCAGCTACCACCTAAAGAACTAACGGACAGATTAAAAAAAAAAGCGTTAGATAGCCTATTTATTGAGAAATTATAAACTATTTATTATAAGGCCTTGCCTTGGTCATGAAATGTTATTGAGATTTTCTGTCGAAAATTCTCAGTAGCCAGCCCAGCAGCCCGGAGTCTGGAAGTTGGAAGTGTGTACACTCCCGTGCCTCGGAAAGCACGTTAAGCCGTTGGTCCTGCGCCTGAACTCTTTCCGGTCGAGTCGAATTGCCGTCCCATCGGGTTATAAGGGTTAGGGAATAGAGAGTGCATCTGTGTTTGCGCACACACTTTTGCACTATAATATGATGTCCTGCGCAGTTGGCTAATCTCTCATGAGATTGGCCGCCGTGACCGAAATCGGTCTGGAGGACCATCATCATCATAAACTATATAACATTATCAACGACCCACGAGCGGAGCAGTGTAGTATACCGCGTGTGAAACCGCGCGTAGCAGCTAGTATATATAAGGCCCTCCAGACCGATTTCGGCCACGGCGGCCAATCTCAAGAGAGATTAGCCAACTGCGCAAGAGTACTAGTTAAACAAAAGTGTTATAAATATTTAGAAAAACTACACAAACATACACAAAAACAAGAAAGGTTCTGTAACATAAACTAACGATAATAAATGCAAAAATAATTAGCGTTAGAATGACTTCAGCATTCTACACCAGTAGTAATAATAATGAACAATTCATTAACTTCATAAAAATACAGTCTTATTATTATAATAACTACAGTGATCATATTTGTTTTCATTCATGACTCAAATCACTAAATTCAATCCAAATAAATCTGTATCCACGAACCCTCCCTGGATCAGCCAGCCCTGGACCGTAGCAGATACTTTCGGCCCAGCAGTGGAAAATTTCTTTACTTTCAATCTACTTATATTATTTGAAGTTATCGTTCAATGATATTAACGATCACAACGTGTTCACCCCTAACCATTATTTGTGGTATATGCCTCGTGCACTCCCATACCCCACCACCCAGTGGGGTTTCAGTGACCACCGGAACTGGTGATAAAGCAGCCGCTGAGCCTTTAGGTACTGGTGTGCCTGATGATAATAGTGGAGTAGGGAAATTATAATTGACGTGTGAATAGCTTTTAATTATTCTAATGTCTAAGTATGTAAAATTTTTATTTCAGGTGATAATAAATATTAGTAGAGAAAATACTTATTAGTAGAGGATATCTGATATCGAAAATTTAAATTACATTCAATTTTTATTCATTAATTACGTTTCTTTCCTTACCCAAAGCCGGTGGTATTTTTCTCTTCGACGGAGCCTTCCTCTTCCAAACCTCCAGCACGTCCGTCATCGCCAGGTTCCACTGCTTGTCAAATGCCACGAGGGTCGCGTGTAGCACACCGCGTATACCATTCGCGTTACGAGTGATTACCTGCAATATAAGTAATACAATATATGGATCACCCGCCATTGTCACATACATAAATAAGCGGAAAGTAAATTAGAAAAACATATTTTCGAATTATTTTAGTCTAAGTACATCAACGGTACCCTAGATATGTAAAAGTTGCACGTTTGATCTCACTTGTTACACAAATTTAAAGCATAATTGCAGGGGAAAACAGATGCATCAAATATCGCTTGAAAACAGATAATGCTAGAATAATTTCAATAATAAGATAATAATCTTAATTAGCATTAAGATATTATCTTACGGCATTACATAAAAAAGTCATTTAACGTGTGTTTCGTTAAACAATCATTTAACTCTTTCTGTCATCTTAAGTCTAACATCTTAACTAGTTATTTGAAGATCGAACTAAACGTGTGAAATATAAATATAATCTCTATTAATTAATTTATTGTTTTTCCGTATCTTTGCGTCTTCAAGTGCACTCCATGACGCGACAAATCTCGACGACACTGGTTTAAACTCGACTCGAACCCACATCTGACTTTTCATGCGTTTATAATTGTGTACGATATTTTTATATGGTATTGGTAGGCGGACGAGCTAATGAGCCAACTGATGTTGAGTGGGCACCACCGCCCATAGACTGATTGGCGGTGTACGAAATATTAACAATTTCTTACATCGCCAATGCGCCACCAACTTTAGGAACGAAGTAAAAGTGCGATGCCAGCAACCTGCATGTGTCGGATGAAATTCTGCCACATGTGTATCCTCCCACATTACACAGCGTCGTAGTCGCGTTTGTAGATTCACACAAAGAATGAATTAGCTAGTGCAATTATAGACATAGGAATACCACGTAGGTTCTTTGGTTCGCTGCGCGTGACTGTACGGTATATTTAATACCCTGACATTACCATCTGCACAAAGCTCGCACATTTCCTCATACCCTTAATACGTGAATCTTAAGAACACTTTTTTTAATTGCAAGTTTGACTCGCAATGCTTGTAATTAGCTGAATAAAATATTCTTAACCCACGGAGTTGAAATTTTACATGTTGGTTCAAATACGATGACAATGCATTTTTATCTTACCAGGATTCGCTACAGACGAAGTAACTCCACGACAACAAATAGCATAGTTTTAATTTTTTTATTTTTCTAATAGTTTATTATTGTTACAGGATTCGCGCGGACAGTGGAACCTGCCAAATGTGTTCAAATGAAAAACTGCCTTCCATCTTATACAAGAATATTAGATTTATAAGTAAGTGCTATCATCAATTATCTAATTTAATCATATTTCAAAATAGTTAAATTAAATATTGATCTTTGATTAGAGTTTGATAACTAATTGGATACGCATTGATCGTTTGAGGACTGGTGTATAGTTATTCACGTCGGTGCGGCCTGGTCGGTGTCCGTCCGTAATATCACACACCGTGACAAGCCTTTACGGTGCTAGTCTATAGATAACGAACCACTAGCCATGAAGACATATTGTTCGACTTTTTTCATTCAAATTCACTAAGAATAAACTTAAAATGAACATGATAAATTGTTCAAATTTAAAAACAATTTCATTATGTCATTTAATGTATTAATATATTAAAAGTATTACTACTACATTAAAAGTTACCGAATTATCGTCATATGTGCCACAAATAGTTCATTCAAATGCGTCAAGGGTATCGGAATTAATTTACCAATTGTTTATTACATAATTTGTGTTCGATGTTGGATTACATAGTGATTGTTGATTAATGAATATTTATTGTCCTAACAATAACTAGCTAGCGGCCCCGTTATAAGAGTATAGAAAAACGCCCACACACATTTGTACCCTATAATATTTTCTGAGCAGTTGGCTAGTATCTAAAAATGATCGTTTTTACCGAAATCTAACTGACAATCAAATACATCTTACTATACTATGTAATAGAAATCGGCACGACCATATGTGACAATATATATTTAGCATATAATAGAGTACATAGTTGAAGTAGTAATTGAACTTGTATTTAGTACACATAATACAATGTTTTTTTATATAAAATTGTAATGAACAGAACCAAACAGGTTTATAATCAGACTACGGAACGAAATTAAACTGTTTGTTTTATCTTTAATTTGTTTTTTAGTAATGTTTTACATATAGCCTTCGAAGCGGATTTTATTAAGCGCCATAAAGTGCGTTAAGCCGCTAGAACAAATAAACACCTGGGTAACTTCCACCGTGAAATAAACATTCCTTACTTACGATACGAGGCTTATTTCCTATGAGATATATAAACAATTAATTTTGAAGAGTTACCCTGCATTCGTAACGATTGTTTTTCATTGGGACTTTTTTTTTTATATGACTGTACAAGCCAATTATTATTTTTTTGATGTGACTGTACAAGCCAATTACTATTTTGTAAATGTATGATACGATGAGCTATAAGTATTGTTTATAGGTATGTATTTAATCCTCAAGATGAATGGTACATTTAATTTAGCCGTGACATACAAAAGCAGAAATATTCCCGTACCACTACAATTATCTAGAGCTAAATTTAAAGAAAAAAAAACCAGCGCTAGCCGACCAAGGACATTACCCGCTTGTACAAACTGACCTATAATTCAATCAATCCAACACATACAAACATACACACACACGCACACACCCGCATGTTTATCACGACGTGACCTCGAGCGCGGCCGACTCAATTCGTAAGTACTCATCCAAGGTCCGACCGAAAACAACTCATATATATAACTCTGATATTTTTCCACTGGTCGAGATAATTTAAAAACACAAAAACCGTTATAGTTGAGGAAGATCAGTAAGCTAAACACGAAGGTCTTTGAGGAGGACTATTGAATATGCATAATGGCTATAAGGCAACAGGAAGACCTACGAAGAAGAGATAGAATCTGTGATTGACTGAAGATAATAAAATAAGCGAGAGATGAATAAAAGAGAAATCAAACTGCGCCAACTCCCGTAAAAGGGGTAAGAGCAATCGAATGATATTTTAATGTAAAGAGTTGAATCATTTTACAATTCAAAATGATTCTGACTTGTATCGAATGAAAGAATTGACGAGCCGGTTGACGTGGTTGCTAGATAATTGCCTTTCGCACCGCAGGTCGTGGGTTCGAGTCCCACCCAGGACAGACATTTTTGTTTATGAACATGTTTGTCCTGGGTCTGGGTGTAATTATCTAAATAAGTATGTATTTAAAAATGAAAAGTAGTATATCTAGTATAACAGTTGTCTGGTTTCCACAGTTCGAGTTCTGCTTAGTTTAGGATCAGATGGCCTTGTGTGGATAATGTCCCAGGATATTATTATTACGTTATCAAGGATAACGTAATTGAATAATTTATAAATGTAAAAACAGTTTAGTTAGAAACATTAAGGTTAATTTTTTTTTAAACCTACACGGTATTGCTTTTTGTCTTGCGTGTGTAATGATTATAAACATCAAAAGGAACAATGACGTAGCAAATATATTTCATTCGTCATACTTTTCTAACTATAACAGTGTCGTCATAACACAAACTACTTTAATAACACTACCCTACTGTATTACAATACATTAATAATTAGATAACAAGTATTCAAGGAGATTCGACGTGACATTCCAAAATCTTTAATTAATGAAAAAAAAAAAACGTCAAAACAAGGACCAAAAAAGGGCACCCGTATGAAACCGCACCGTGTGCTGTTGTGATAAAAATGGATCAACGTTTTCCGGGTTGAAAGTTGTTCTGAACAAGGTCGGAGGCGAGGGCACAGCGCTCGTCAGAACACGTCACATCGCATCGAACGGTAGACCTATTATGGAGAACCGTTGATCGAAGAAAAATAACATTTTCGGCTTTTGTTTAGAAAACTGTTAATAACTAAAATACTTTTCAAGGCTATTTCTGGTAAATGGATTTTGATACTTAAATATAATAATTGAGTATATAAAGCAAGTACATAATTCCAATTATTAAAAGTTATATGATTTAAGTTTTATAAAGAAATCTTCACAATACGAGTCATATTGACTTGCAAAAATCATCATACAAAAATGCAACAAATCTCTCGAGGTTTAAGTAATGTCGCCTCCTACACATCACACAAATGTCGCGTACGACCTTAAGAAGACCGCGGTGGGCGGGACGTCCCTTCACCTGCGCGCCACAATTGCGCCTGTCCCGGCGTTGATTGTAAAATTGCATCTCAATGCTCTTCCTACAACTGTTCCCACACCAATGTCCCGGCCTCGGGATAGAGGTGACGCAATAAATTAGTTACAATAATATAAGCAAACACTGCATTCGCTATTTGTCAACGGAATATTTTGTTAAAATTATCGAAGCCGATATCGAATTGATAGCTTAATTGAGATAAAGTTCTGAAAATGATATTAACAGTATTGTCATTGTGAAGACCTCTCCTTTTTAAGGAAAAGGATTGAAGCTTTTTTCCACCATTTTCGATGTGAGAACGCATCGCAATAAAGGAAAACATGGAATTATCCTTTATCGCGATGCGTTCTCACACGCTATGCAATATAAACACAAATTAAGCGCAAACATTTAGTAGTACTCGCGTGGTTTCGAACCCGTAATCATCAGTTCAGATGAACGTGTTCTAAGCACTATTACATCTCGGCTCCATTATCACGTTGCTGATATTTAATTTAGATTAATAATAATGGTAACGTAAGTCCCAAGACGGTGAGGTATTACGTGGTTGTGATTATACATTCTTACAGAGAAAGCAGCGACAACTAATGATACTAATGATTGCTCGGCTCCTCTAGCGAAATAATTTCGCGTGATTATAATAATAATATGAAATCTTAAAGTTCTAATTTTTGCTAATACACACATTTTATTTCTCGATTTCCCAGAAAGTTTATAAACATATTATTATGTACATTGCGTTAATGCTACTTGGTGGTAAGGCTGCGTACAAGTTTAGGTAGGTACCACCCAATCATCACATAGTCTACCGTCAAACAGCAAATGTATTAGTAATAAATTAAATGAAATACAATTAATATTTTCCCTAATCAAGTAATCAATGATGTCGCCACTAGGAAGTGTTGTTTGTTATTGTTGCTACAAACAGAGGACATTTACTATCGTCAGGTCAGTGCTGATCGAGTTTGATATCGACACTCGAGATAAATGATAGTTAAAAATCTGCTGCTGACGTTGGCCTAGTGGCTGGCCAACCGTCGGGGCATGCGCAAGCGATCCCGTGACGCCCCCCGAAGAGACGGAGAGGGTAGGGCTTATTCATGTTTGGGGAACCCTTAAATGCATTTTCAATGAGATAAAAAAATTATTAACAATGATATATAGTAGCTGGGCTGCCTACTTCTAGCTTTATATCCCGGGTCATTTATTTCTCAGTTGCTACAGAAGGTTGCAGCCCGGACTTCGGAATTTTGTCAATGTCAAGTGGCTCGGAAAGCAAATCAACTGTGAAGCGACAGTTTTACCCTGGAACTGTTTGATTGAAATAAATACTACAAAGAAAGATACATATATGCATACAAGAGGCCAAAATCGCTAATTACAGCTAGTCTACAACTTATTACAACTAAAATATCTTATTATGTATATCTTTAGTCAGGAACATGACTAATCCTCTTATTACTGTTTACATTATTTCCATGACTCTGGTTGTACTTATCTTGTTATAATAGAACGTGATAATTTTTACGAATGTGTTAATTTAAATGACTGTTTTGTAAATTGCGTAACATTTCGTTATAATAATAGTTGTGTTATATTTTTAGTGGACGCGAATAGATCGCGCCCAGCGCCCTTCGCCTTGGCTCTTACAACAAAATGTTTAGCTAGGGTTATCGTGATTTCGTTTTGAAATTCAATTAATTTATTTGCAAAAAAACAAATGTTTTAGTTACTTCATATTAAATATGAATTTCCGGTACTTTTGATGTAGTAGTTGAGGTTACTTAAGGCGTATCTTGGGTTATGTCCAGCCCATCTATGTGGCTACCAAATATATTGACTCTGTATTATGTGGTGCCGTTATAAAAGGTGAATACTGACAATATAGTGACGAAGTAAGCACTCATCGTGTAGTTCGGTTGCAAAAACATATTTTATAATGCATTTGACAACCTTATATTAAATCTATTTTTAGACAGGACACACGAGGTTGTTCTCGAGGGAGATTAAATTAATCAGACCTTCCTCAAGTAGAGGGAAGTCACGTGACAAATGTACAATAATATAAATATGTTTACGGCAGTCCTCTCGTTATTTAAAATATTTAATGGATTGGTCACTGGAGATATATTCAGCGCAACGTCTAAAATATTTTTTTTTATAAATTATGTAGGCGGACGATTATTGATGCCTTCTGTTAGTACGTAATCACGTCCGCCCATAGACATTATTGCCGTAAGAAATATTAACCATTCCTATATCTTTGTAAGGAATGATTAATATGTATTAAATATTAATTAAATTTTATTACTTATTTAATGCGCCACCAACCATGGTAACTCAGATGTTATGTACGTTGTACCGGTAGTTACACTGTCTCACTCACCCTTCGAATTAGAACACAACAATACTAATATTATTATTAGTATTTTGCTATTCAGCGGTATTATCTGATGAGTGGGTGGTATGGGTACCTAATTAAACAGCCTCACCACCAAGTAAATAGTTAATCATTTAAATAATCGAAATGGATATTCAATTTTGAAACTGAAGAATAAGCTTTATCACAAATAGTTTTTTTCGTCCTGTTCGTTTCGTCATCATTATTTTTTTTTTGTAGCGTACGTAAGCTGACGAGCATATGGGCCACCTGATGGTAAGTGGTCACCAACGCCCATAGACATTGGCATTGTAAGAGACGATAACCATCGCTTACATCGCCAATGCGCCACCAACCTTGGGAACTAAGATGTTATGTCCCTTGTGCCTGTAATTACACTGGCTCACTCACCCTTCAAACCGGAACACAACAATACCAAGTAATTCATGCATTCAGATGCCTATCCTTTATCCAAGTCCCAGATTGACTCTTAATAAATTTCAATGGTTTATCTGGATAACCTCATTATTAGACAAACATTCACTTCTGCATTAATTGTACAACAAACGTTTTGTATAGGCTTGAACAAAACGTCAAGTAAAGAAAGCCATATCACAATAATCGTTTCAAATTTTACAATTTAAAGTCCATCTGCTTTCAGATCAGGAATTAATTTATGAAATATTGGATATATTTTAAAAAAAAAACACGAAATATTAACAACAGAATACAAATAAAATCAACATATGACCTCCAATTAAAACTTTGTTTATTTCCTTAATATATAATTTTGACAAATGAAAAAGAACTCTAAGGAAATAAAAATTTAGGCATTTTATCCTTTACACGATAGCTTTAACTTGTTACGTTGTGTTTGTAATCGATAGGATAGATCTCACCCAACATTAATGTAAGGAAAAAGCGTTAGTTTCATAATGTTCAAGTAAGGTCATCCGGCTATCCATGAACGCTTCACAAGGTAAAGGATCCACTATAAATACAAAATGGAAAATTTCGTGAAGGCTCAAAATAACAACGCGAGTATAATAATTATTTAATTATTATATGATATTATAATCAGTTTTATAACTTACCGGAAACCAATGCAAAAACGGTATGGTAACATTATGAACGCTTAAGATTCATTCAGGAGCAAAAAAATATCTTAGATTAATTAATTAATATTTGTTTCAAGAATTACATAGATCCAATACTAAACATTAAAACGATAGAAAAATAACTTCTGTAAAACTCGCGCAACCGGGTTAAGTCAGAAAGTATTCATAATAGTAGTTTTACCGTAATCATTTGATCCAAACGTCACGTGGTCACGTTCCCACAAGCACAAGTGCCAAGAGAAAGTGTACAAAATATGCAAGTCGCGCTGCGCAAGCGCACGAGCCATTTGAGACTACAATTGTCAATTTTTTTTTATAATGTAACAATATAAGGAAGCTTTAATTACGATTAATCTATAACGATAATATCTTCGTGGTGTGTTTAAGGTCAAAAATTGAAGATATTTATCCCGCAAACAATTTGCATCTGTCCATTAAAATGACAATTCCTAAAGGTAGTTATTTACTTGCGCTGTTTCGTTGTATAAGTTCAAGATCGTTAGACAACGCCTTATTAGCCAGCACAAACTCGACCTTGAGTGGACCAAAATCTATATATCTACGAACACCAAAAGCATTGACCATTGACCGCTATAGAAAGTAAACAACTATGAATCCAGTGCGTACGACCTTCAAGGCCTTCTTTTTAGAGAAACAAGCGAAAACAAACCTTACATATCGCACACGAAGTTTTAAATTATACAAACACAAGAACGGTGACTCAAAAAAATTAAGAGTTGGGACCTTGAAAATTGAATCTTACCTCGTTGCTCATAAGACGCATAATGACCAACTTAGTCCGGTCTCGCCAGCTATCGTATCTAAGTCAGGCAGTCCCCCCACGTCGTGTCGCAGTGAAAGTGAACGGTGACGTGAAGTACGCGGAAGCGTAGCGGGACGTAGTAGCTAAGGTGAAGGCTCGATATTCGCTTTTAGTTACTTGACGATAATTATGCGAAATTGCCTATTTGCCTTATTCGTTCGCTAATTGACAATAATTTTAAATAGTTCCAAGAGTCTTATTAATATATTAACATACAAATACGCGCTGTAATTGAAGTGTTGAAGCTTTTGTTTAATTATTATTTAAAGCGAGAAAGTTGTATACGTAAAATTCCGGTTACGCATATATGATTCAGACCCTAAAGGTCAATGTTAAAAATGAGACAAAGGAATCCGCGAGGTCACCATGCTGGGTGACGCCGGCTATTTCGGCTTAAGTCACAAGTGCGTCGGGTGCTCTTGCGCAAGTCGTGTTCCAGATACTCTCGGTTTCGGCAAGCCAATGTCACGGACACTTGCAACTGTTTTGTTTTTGTCGCGCATTTGTCGTGTCTCCTTTGGCATTGATTTTAAGTATCCAAATACTAGCTTATTTATAAAGCTATGAGCATATCTTTGTTATTCATAATAAAGTCAAATCTAAATATACATATATTTTGTAATATTTAAAATCTCAATAGAATAATCTAGAAAATATTTCCTATCGTCATTGACTTTTATATCGTGCACTTAACAAACAACTCATAGGCCGTGACTTCCGTACTTTTTGCTCGACCAGTTGACCCTCGATACCCAATCAATTTGGTGCATTTAAGTAATTATGTTTGTGAATATATTTTCAGATGGCATTGAAGGCTACGTGATTCCTATTAGCAATAGTGCGCCTGTTTGATCATTGTTACAAGTTACATATTGAGATATGATAATGTTAAAGTATTTGACGACTAAATGAGGCCGTTAGGGTGACTTGATCTGAAACCAGATAATGAGATACCTACTTAGTATAAAAAGACTAAAATAAATCGTGAACTTTATGATTGTGAGTGTGATTCAGAATTTTCGGTAAGTAAAGTTTGCAGTATAAAAGTTGTTTGAAAGAATAGATCTTCTATCAAAATTGTATTGAAAAAAATACCACGCTTTTTTATTTATTAAAAGTGTTTCTTTTATATTATTAACAATAGTGACCTCCATTGTAAGAAGTCTTACATTGTGCACCAAAAATCAATGAGGAAGGAAGACTGAAAGCGGAAATTTCAGCGATGCATAAAGATCAAAAGACGAAAAAAAACAAACCGGAATCGTTCAACGGCCTTAAACTGATACGACGCAAGGGCAAGCCCTTTATCGATCATTACAAAACTATGATATGAATATCCAAAACAAAAATCGCGCATGGCCTTTGTCCTAAGTCAATGGGTAAAGGTCAATGATGCTGTATTATTGCTTTTATAAAGTCTTCTCGCCTTTGGATTTTTTTCCATAAGCGTACTTTGACATTGGACACAATTTTGACGGTCATAATAAAAACTACCTAAAGTTAACAATGAGATTTAGATTTCTTACACGATACTAAAATAGTACTTTTATTTAATGTGAAAGGACAAGACCATATTGGAGGTCGTTTTGAGTTATTGTGTAATAAAAGGGGAAAAATAAAAAAATACTGACCGGAAATGAAAAAAGTTGGTTGGTGACTTTTAGATTAAACATTATTTATGGATGATGAATCTTAATATTCCTTGTGAAACACAAATAGACTTCCTCATTCAAATAAATTTACTTATGTAAAAACAGCCATTAATTAGTTATTATGCAAATAATAAAATATTAATTCAATCATTTACATAATATGTATTGTTTTTTAAACTATTACTTGACTGAAATTGCTTCTCTATTATAGTGTTAAACTTCTTTGGTTATATATTTCCAATAAATAGAAAACTATTTGCGCTGAAAATAGTACTTTTAGTAAAAATATTTCGTCATGGCAAAATTAGGCCTTAGTGTTTTGTCTTTGAATGTAAAAAAATACATTTACCTAAAAAGTTTTAGAATAACAAGCCTTGACTAGCAAAAAACGAATTTATGAGAAACGTTTTAAATGTCGAAAGAAATTCCTATATTAATAATCTTAATTTATAAACGTATGATTTCTGTTAATGGCAACAAAATCAAATAAGACCATTTTTATAAACATTTATAATCCAATGATCATCATCATCTTTCATGGTGTCGATTCTCTTGAGATTCTCTCTCTCATATTTACTTTACTGATCGCCACGATACATAAATTAAATACATAATAAAGAGATAGATAACCATAAAAAGCAGCACGTAAGACGGTATTATAGTTTACTAGAGATTGGACAAGCTTTAGATACATACTTGATAATTAAAATTAGTGTATGTAACAATATAAAAACACACATATATAACAAACTAAATAAGACATTATCCAGACCGATTTCGGTCACGGCGGCCAATCTCAAGAGAGATTAGCCAAGTGAACAGGAGATATTATAGTGCACAAGTGTGTGCGCAAACACAGGTGCACTCTCTTTTCCCTAGCTCTCATAATCCCGGAAGGACCGGAAAGAGTTCAGGCGCAGGAGCAACGGCTTAACGTGCTTTCCGAGGCACAGAAGTTTACACACTTCCAACTTCCAGGCTCCGGGCTGTTACTGAGAATTTTCTGACAGAAAAACCCAATAACTGTTTATTGGCCCGACCTGGGAATTGAATACAGGACCACCGGGTCTGCGGCCTTATATCTAGCCACTAGACCAACGAGGCAGTCGACAAACTAAATATATATATATATATATATATATGTATATGTATAGTAAAATATCATCTAATCTCATGTCATGTCAGTCTCACTATCCTTTTTATAACTAAACTTCTGAAATAGCGTATACATATTTACTAACGATGTGCCAGCTGTGGCACATAAGTTGATGCGATGCTGGCACTAATACGACTTTCAAACAAGGCATTTATTTTTGCACCAATTAAATATTCTATTACTCATCGAAAACGCTATAGCATTGAATATATTTATAAGTATCAGAATAGTTGTTTTTAAAATTACTAAAAATTAATTGCGAACTATCCCCATTTTTCTAAATCTGTTATAAGAATGCAGACAGGCAAGTGAGCTGCCATATAAGTGGTCACCACTCTATATTAAGTATTAGCGGTAACATGTATTAATTTTTTTTTTATCTTGGTAGCGAAGTATCTGCTTTATTTAAAAGTATTTAAATTGACCTAAATTATTTTATTTCCTATACGATGATACGCATTAGTTTCTTTTACTAGTCAAATATAATGCAAACCACTTGAATTAGTATACATTAACATTAAACCTTCACCTGCAACTTAAAGTACTGTGATAGAACAAAGAATGTACATCGATATTGTTTTCTATATAGTTATGTGAAATATTTATCAAAATCCTAGTGTTTGGAGTTCTAGACAAAAGTGAATAAACATTTCATTGGTCCCGAATTATCTCAATCAATACACATGAGATTTGTAATCAAAGACAATAATAACATACATACATGAAACAAATACAAATACAAGACACGAAACAAATACAAACTACAATTACCGAAAGCCAGAACAAAAAGTTATGGCTCAAAAACCATATTGTTTAACGGGGCACTACTATACAATAGCTTACCTAAAAAATTTATTAATGAAAAATCTTTTGGAAATTTTAAGACCGAACTGAAAAAACACTGTCAAAAATTGAATTGAGAAAGATATATATATATGTGTGTGTGTGTGTGTATACTCACTTTTGTTTTTATATAAAGACACCGATAATCATAACTATAATATAGATATAAGAAAATAATGTAATTAGTTTCTCGTGTAAGTGAACTTTTGTTCTTAATGAGAAATAAACTTCTTAAACCATAAAGACAAATCTCTCAAATTCGTCTCTCAGCTCTTCGTATTATTATATATTATGAATAATTTTCCATATACGAATAGATTTATCATTCCATATTTCAAACAGATTGCAATCCTTATCTCTCATCCTCTGCCATCATCATAAACTGCAATTGAAATTGCTTCAAAGTAGTTTCAGCGCATGCGTAGGACGATGCGCATGCGAGGTTAATAAATGTCCGAGCAATGTGTAAGCTCGTTTATCTGTCGCCCTTTACTATGTACTCTTATATGATTCTAGTTATTTTTGTAACAATATCAATACAAATTCCTATACATGTATTACACCCTCGTTGCCTACTTTTTAATTGAAAATATATATTTTTAATAATAAATGATCAATAAATCAAACATGATGAGACAAATTTAACATTATAATGCAATACATTTGTGTGAAATGCGTCCACCGTCAGTGGCATGCGGGCAAAGACTGAATCGCGTGCGACGCTCGACCGTCGACAGGCGGAAGCGTGCGCGCGCGCACCCGCACAAGGCTACGCTCATGACCTCGCGTCGTCTTTGTCTAGCGCTATCTAGCGTTTGTTTACCCGCGAGGCCGAATGCATCATACCTTCGACCAAGTACTCGAGTGCTAAATGATTATTGAGACCATAAATTTATCGAGTTTCTTTTTCAAGAAGCCTTGTAGATAATTGACGCGATAACTAGTACAGATGCTGAGGCGCGATATCACTTCATATTTAACTTTAAATCATCGAGACAATGAAAAAACTTTTTACAGTTTTCACTGCAAGCTTTGTTCTCAAGTTTTAGTTTCATTTAAATGGAATTACCTTCACAAGGCGAAGATGGAGCGATAAAGTCGAGGTTAGATAATTCGCTTGATAGCTCATTGTGTGAAGTGGAATATCGAATTCATTATAGACATTCTGGTAGTAGTAGTCCGTTCTATGGCGTTGTTTTCCTTGAATCAAATCTCCAGAAGCCAGAAGAATAATTGCTACTTCATTAGTATTATATGTTTACACTTTGTATGTGCCAATAATAACATTTCTGTTACCAGGTAATAGTGTGGAAATACTGACCTTGGCGAATGTATGACTACTCAGCTTCAGTATACAGTAAGTAAATACTGTTTTCTATAAACTTATTATTGATATTCTCAATATGCAAGTTTTATTAAAAACAATGAATGCACTATGATTCTGATGTATGTATGTATATCAATCATTCTACTATATCGTTATTGAGCTTAAAATTCTGAAACTGGAGCAAGTGCAAACCACCTGCGATAAAAAGAAACAAAACGCCAAAAACTGGTCTAAATACAGAGTTCTCGTTAGTGTCGGAAACGTCTGTATGTAGAGATGGAATAAGGGTGACGAAGTTTGCGTGACGAAAACACACGGCGGCCAGTCGGTAGTAGCCTCACTTCGAATGTTGGCGACCTTGTGTGGCTGTACATTTCGGGGTGAGCCGCCTCACACCTTCGACGGTCTCGTAAAAAAAAACAGACAAAGTAACTACGTTTTACATTTGCCTGCATCGGTATCAACTATTGAAATATACTTCAGCAACAAACAATTATTTAGTAACTTATTAAAATAGAGCAACATTAAAATATTTTAAAAATATAATCCATACACAAAGAAAAACCACAAAAAACTTTAGCAAAGAAATGTTCACGAGACAAAAAGCTTAAGGTCAGATAATTTAATTACACAACCGTAAAACATTTGCGCAGTATTTAAAAAATGTATCATTTCTAAAAATGTGTTTACTCATAAACGCGACGTTGCGTTTTATAATACGGAAATAAAAAATAAACACATGAACGAAACACAGATACAAATACACAACAATTCAGCAGATAATATATCTTATAATAATAATATCTTATCTCGTGGACGCGAAACAGATTCAAAATAAACTCGACAAGTTCCATCGCTATCGTACGAGAAGCATTTAATTATCTATTGAAATATTCGATACGTCAAGGCGAACACCAAAAACAACTAATGACTGATAAATGGATTAAATATATGAGGAAGTATACTGCGCACGATTCGTCCTAGCCGGCCCTTGTATGCTCCACACAGTGAAACTTACACTTGTAGCAACAGACACGCACACAGACGTATATGGCAATGAGATAACTGACATCACAGCAAGGTCTCACCACTCGATACCATCAGCATGTAAATCATATTTAAAAAACAGAAATGTTCATATAAAAATTGACGGTTTTGATATGTATTTAGACGTATTTGTTTTTTATGTATACCAATTCTTTCCAAATTGCGACCTTTAGAATTTCAATTTGTCAACGCGATAATACGAGTATCATAGTATGAATATATAATGTAAATAATAGTTTTTAATTTCTGAAAGACTTTTTTCATTTTAACATCTACTATTATGACTATTAACACGTAGCTTGAGTGAATGTTTTTATTATTTATTTGCTGACCGTACACACGTGAAACACTCATGCGCGTAACACGCAGTATGACAGCGTCTCGCCCGCGGGCCGCGACTGGCGGCGGCCTTCGCAGCCGCAGCACCGCTGAATATTTTTAATATACTAACCGACACGACAGCGCGTACGCATTATTTTTGACTATTGTCTCAATACTTAAGTATAAAGCAATTTAATGATTTACGTTATTTTATTGACCCTTAAAATTGATAAGAATAACTGCAAAGGTTATATCAAATTCACATTTAATGTATTTAAATTTGTAATTAAAAAATCCAATAAATTTATGTAGTTATATCGGAGCAACATATATTATATTTTTATATTTTAGTTGCAAATTGCAATCCACTTTTCTTTTCACTTAAACGTAAATTACGGAAAAAATTTAAGTAATATAAAATAAGTTTGAAAGTTTCGGCATCAAAAGATCAAAGACGACACCGACATCATATATATTATTTTAGCATTTATTTACTTAGAGACATTTATAGATTTTTTCAAAACCGGATTAGAAATTCCTCTTAAATTCACCGCGGCTCTTAATCCAGAATGAATTGCCCTAATCCAAAAATATTGGACAAATGATTCATGATAACATAAATCGTAATACAGTAGACGTTTTAAGCTGGACTTACGATCCGCAGACTATAGCGAAAATCATCAACAGCTTTTGTCTGTGCATGAAAATTTATACACGCCATAATAAGTTATTTACAAACGTCGGAAAACTCTTGAACACACACACATGAATATCTTATTGTTTTTTTTCCATTTTGTGTTTATACCTGAGTAAAATGATGAGAGAATCGATCATACAAAATGTCATGGCACAACATAATGACCCCCAAATCATTTGCCTTATGAGAAGAGCTTTTTCCCAAATTGCATAAAACTCGTAGTAGTAGTGAATCATTAAACCGTTAAATAAAAGAATTTTGGACATCAATTTCGGCTTTTAAACCATCATCGTCATTATTATATCTTTTGCTCTGCACTTTTCATTTAAACTTGCACTCCTTTGATGTAGGTGACTTTTGTTCGGGTGCAACCGAGGGCTGTCCTGTTGCAATATTTTCAGTTTATGACCGTAATGTCGGATTTACGATTTCTCCCAGGGAGAGAAATGAAGCATCAGTGGAAACAGGCTGTCTGAATTAGATACATTCATCGTGTTCCCTTTCTCTTTGTTTATCAGTAACAGCGGACTTTCATCGACTTTCGTACATTGCATTGTGGTTGTCGACGCCAAAAGTGATACGAATAAACAACACTAACAACCTAATGTCGTGAAAAACAGAAGTAATACACGAGTTTATAAATCGAAATACGAAACATTGAAAGCAAGACATTGTATACCTAGTTTATTCATAGACAATACCTCTGATTATTATATCGAATCGTTAAAACTGTTTGCGATTAAGTGTTTTTATTCAAATAACGTTTAATCATTGTGGTTATCTCCAAATAAAAATTCAACGTAAAGATAGGTCGGTGTACATATTTAAACGTACAGATAAAAAATAATTCATTTAAGGAAAAATAATGTCGAACATACAATAGTTTTTAGAACAAACGGTAAAGAATAAGTGTAATAAAAAAAAAAAATACCATATCAGTAGTGAAACGAAAACAACAACTAAATAGCATCTTAAGGATATTAAACACATAATTGAAACATTCTTTGTGTAGCACACATTACAGACAAATTGCATGTTTGTACAGCGCCATTAATAGACGCTGCGCAAGCGAACTGGGTGACGTAGACGGCGCTGGCATCGGACAAGGCTCTTCCTAGACCTTTTTCAGTGAGTCACTAGGCATTTCTGTTTTACACACTTGGCAAACAGTACCATAAAGTTGACCGCTCTCAAATGACATATACGACGAGATACTACACTATTTACAACTCTGTGGCGCCTTTTTCGTATAAATATCTGTTAACATGTCTGTACATACATCGACAACTCCTGAATCGGTTATTTATATTAATTGATGATCTTAAAGAATGTATTTACAAGTTTTATCTCTATTTATACCTTCTATGTGTTCTCCATTTTTTAAGACTTTAAAGTAATCTCAGTTGATTTAAGATATTTGTACATACTTATATATTATTAGTATGTATAATATTACTATTAGTAAAGAATAGCCTCACTTTCATATCATATCATCGGATTGTAGACATTTCTAAAGTTGATCATTTTGAAAATCTTGAATACTGAGTGAGCCAGTATCAATTAAAGGCAATTTTTTCCGGTGCATTAACGAGGTAACAACAGATATATACTTCTTGCATGGTTACAGTTTCACCATCAGGCGACCACTTACCATCAGGTGGTCTAATTGCTTATATATAATTGGTATCTATCACAAGTACGGTCTACGGCTATATAGACTACACATAAATAATAGAACATCTATTTCGGCACAGCATCCTCTGCCAGTGGGCGAGTTCCGGGTTGGACGCGAGCCAGATGCACAAAGGATGCACAAACGCCCTTTGTAGTTATGGTGATGGGAAAATGTAAGATTAGAAATTATAGTTGCGGAGGTTGTAAAATATGATAAACGTGCTAGTTAATCATCTTTTTCTTGCGAGTTCTAACAATAAAAGTAGAATGACGGTCTGTATTTGCCTCACTAGACTGAGGTCCCCTCTTCTTGAGAAGGTTTGTTTTGTTCCACCACACTACTCCAATGCGGGTAGATGGCCTGTAATTAATGTCTTTATCCACCTTAAATTATTATCAATAGCGCAAAAATACAATGTTAATATGTTATAATAGCTTTGTATGAAGAAGTTATAAATTAATATTTATAACTGTTTAAATATGGGGTCGAGCCAACAGTAGTTTTTGGATTTTATATCGAGAAATTGTCTATGTTATAAAATTGACAATGTCATTAAACAGATGCTGTTCTCTTACCTTGATCCTTAACCGCTGGTCCACGCATTCTTTCAAGGCTCCGAGAGGTCCTATCATCGTTTCAATACGCGTTATGATATTTTTGACCTTTCTTCTGCTTCTTGTGGTTGGAACGAGTCCTAAAAATATTCAATTAATATATTGACGTTGTCAACGGTTAACGGAAATTTATAAGATCACGGTTGACGTACAAGGCATGAATATGCAAGATAGTTAATTCCAAAAGATAAGCATTTTAGAAAATGAATCAATTTGAATTTATATTATTATATTTGTTGCCGTTCCATCAGAGTAGGACAGAAAGCCCATCCCATCCAGTCCATCAAAGCGTCATCCATTCATACCAACTCTTGGGTGTGCCAGGGAATTTTCTTCAAGCATTTGTATATAATCAAGCAATTTACCATCTTAGCTACTCAAGGGTAGAAAACTGTTTTCATGTTAAATGAAATACATAGAAAATATTTTCATATTAGATCCAATGGTTCCTTATAAGGAAATGGCGCTGACCTTTGCCATGCAACACGCTCGAAAGTTGTGCAATCATCCATCGAGAAACTTTCAAAAGAAAAGCTTACGTAGAGTCAACAAATGAAAGAAAAGTCATTGCCTCAATTTTCCGCATAAAGTATTACATTGAAAACAAAACATTATAAATATATCAGATGACTCTATCACTGAACACTAAAACCTTTTTAAATAAGGAGATTTATTTAAATTCTGCACAGACAACATTATTTAAAACTAAATGATACAAATTCGTCTAGAGAAAATAAGATATTACGTAATCCTTGAATTAGACAATACATTTAAACTTTGTTTATCAACACAAATTATATATATTTTTTTTAATTATTATAATCTCATTACCATAAAATCAAATCACAATAAAATATTAGTCAATGTAAATTAAGATATTACTTCCGCATTTATAACAATTCCATGAAGCGACGCAACAACGCGTGTTACAATTAATTAAAAGAAAGTAAAAATAATTAATCGCTAACGATTTTATAGCTGGCAACAACGCGAAATACTCTTTATGTGTTTCTACAGGTGCGTTTTTCAATACAACGAAAACACGGAGCAACGACTTTTGAAAATACGTCAACCTTTTATAAGTACCATTACACAAATATACTACACGTTATATAAAACATACGGGGTACTGTGAATCATTTAAACGACTTTATAAACACTTTTGTTAGTAAAAGATTCCAACTTAAAAATTATAAAGGTCCCTCTTTGTAGACATTTAAATTACATTAGTTAATCAATAAAAATAGGTTTTAGTGACTACATTATATATATGGTATATTTTTTTCAGAAAAAATTCAATTTTTAAACGGATACAATACAAAATATTAAATGATAATGAGATAAAAACCACAAGAAATCGTTAAAAATACAATAAATAATGACTGGTAAAGTATAGCTAACGTAATTATTATAATTATCAACCATAAAACAAAATTACGTAGCACTGAGAGCGTACGTTGATTCGGTCAAAGATCTCGCGCATCACAACATCTCCAAAATTTATAGTTACTAAATATTTCATTACAAAAATGTCGGTGTTGTCAATGCAAAATAATAACGTAACATAGTAATAAATCTATGCAACTCTCGAGTCGAGGTACCAGGGAGGCATAGCTCGCATGCGGTCGCCGATCGCGAATTACTTTCACTCGACTATCCCCGGGCGGTGACCGCGCGCGGGGTCGTCGTCCGCGAGCCGAGCGCGGGAAACGCCGCCATCATGCCATTCAGAAAAGCGCGCCATGTTTACACAGATGCGCACCGAAACGCGTTGCATCACTTCCGTTTGCGTTCCGTTTCGTACACATTACGCGTACGTAACACGTGCCGATTTACTCGTCTAATTGATAAATTGGTGTAAAGAATTATCTTTGCTTTTATATAATTATTTATGAGATAAAGTGGAGATGAATTGATGGATTGATTCAATCAATCATCGCATCTATATAGTGTTGTAACCTTAACTGTCATATTTTTAACATTGCCATAATATGGTATAGTATTTGAAATATTTTGATAACATGAAAATTTAATAAATTATTTATTGAATTTTATTTGTGTGTAAAATTTATCTCCAGTGTATTCTTAACCTACTGTATCTAATTTATAGCCCGTCGTTTAAAGTAACGTAATGAAGTAATACACGCATATACATATAACTACGATAAGATGGAGCACGGCCCGGCTCACGCGCAGACGCTCACTCAGCACTGTGATAACACGCGACTATTGTAACTCAACTGTCACTCTAAATCAATACGCATATTATCATCGAATTTAATTAAAGATTACAATAACAATACTGGTATCAATTTCGTTTACCCAGTTAACTTGTATTCAATATAATAGAATTCGGCCAACGTCGAAATGAAATTGAATGCGAATTTTAATGGCGAAGTACTTTGAAATCCATAGGTAAAATACCGTTTGACATGCTACATACATCAACACATCAAATAATTTTTCCAATGTATCAATTTACACTTTTTAACTGTGCAACGTTCGTACTATGGTTGCTATTTTTTTCTTTCCCGTGAATATCCGGGGGTGTCAATGACCGATGCACCGGGGTGCAACGCAGATAGCATGCGTCCCACTCATGTGAAAAGCGGTTATGCAACATGCTCACGCGAAAGTCTTCGTACGTAGCCAACGGAGATCTTCGATGACATGATAGACACTTGCATATGACGTTACGTTATTGTGATCTCTCTTATATTTATGAAAAGCTCCTCCCGCGACATCGATATTTTGAATATTATTATTATTAGTAACGGTTATAACTAGCCACACGACCCCGCTTCGCCGGGGTGTGATGAGGATCTACATAAAATGTATATGTCGTAATACATATTACTCTAAAGGATTCCGCGGCTCGCGCCAATAAAATTCCATTCGGCGTTATTATTTTCGAAATTTTCAAAAATATATTTACACAAACTATTATAATATTTCAGTCAATTTAAACCTATCGCTACTTCATGAACCACTCCGTCACTCAGTGAATTGGTGGAACTGAAAACTGTATGAAAATCCGTTCGGTAATTTTTAGTTTATCGCTGTCGGACAAACGGTTTGTCTGGCAGCTTTGTTCTTTAATTTGTTTTGATAATCGTATTTTACTTATTATTTTATACCTAACTGCCTATCTGTCAGTCTACCGCCCGCATCGCTCGGGTGTTTAAAAATTAAATTAAACTTTAATATGTTTTTTATGAGCAATAAAAAGTACTCCATGTCCTAATTAACATTAATTCTGTGCCAAACTAATTAAGATCTATTCATTCGTTCAAACGATTGACTAACATCCAAACGCCAATATATATATATTAGGCCTCTGCATCTATGACACATGAAGACACTTGCGTTCATGACTGAAGAGACCGATGCGAGAGAAGATCCTTCGGCCACACTCCCGACAAGTGAATGCGCCCCCAGATGGGCGGGGGTTTGAGGCCCGCTCGTGACGCCTCATGCATTTTTCTTTTAGAAAATCAAACCAGGCATCGTCATGCTTTGATTGACCTTCGTGAACAAGGCGTCGCCACCGGGCACGATCCTTGGCCATTAAAACGTTAAACGCAGCCATATCGCGCTTAGCGCAATCTTTAAAGCGGAGCATAGATCGTAGCTCCAAGTAATATTTGCTTTAGCAGACGAGTCTGCTCCATTCGATGCACGTGCCCCAGCCATCGTCTCTTTTTGAGAATGGCCGTGATACTAGGCAACTGTGCCTCTCGTAGATTAGTCTCGTTTGTCACATGATCTTGATCTTTCCACGTGATGCCCAAAATGCTTCGAAGACAGCGCAAGTGAAATGTGTTAAGTCGGCGTTCTTGTTTTGCGTACGTTGTCCACGATTCTGCTCCGTACAAGAGTGTGCTTAAGACACATGATTGGTAAACAAGCATCTTCATTTTTACCGTAAGTTGTCTATTGTCCCAAGCCCTTGTATAGAGCCTCCCGAACGTGGAGGCTGCTTTGCCGATGCGGGAATCGATCTCTGCATCAAGGGAGAGATTGCACGACAATTGCGAACCAAGGTAGCAAAATTTGTTGACCACCTCCAAAGGTGCGTCCTTAAGCAAGATGACTGGTTGCTCTAAACATCCTTGGGCTAAAATAACGGTCTTCTTGCAATTTATGGACATTGAAAGAGGTCGCATGCTCTGACAAATTTGTCCATTAGGCTCTGGAGTTGAGCTTGGTCGTGGGCAACAAAAACAAAACGCTTGTATTGAAAGCATTATCAACATAATGTTTATGTACTAGATTTTGCATTCAAATATCAGATAAAACGAACACTTTACAAGCGAAAGTACAGACGAATGTGCTATTACGCACAAACGATCAGTTACAATTAAATTAAGATAACTTGTACCTAACAACGAAACTAACAAATAAAAATAAACGTGAACCGATTTTGATAATATTTTTAATTGAATAAGTTATATCTTATGATTCTTTTTTCTTTAGTATTTCGTTTAAATGGACTACTCATATTTAATAATCAAATTTGATGTATTTTTAAAACATACATAATCTATAAAAACAAAATACAAACTCATATTAACTCGCTAAATTAAATAATACTTTAGCGAAAAGAAAATGTTTGTCGATATGTCATTAGCAGATAATGAGCTACATACACTGTTAAAATCTTTCGTATAATGACTCAACGTAAAGTATATATAAATTGTACCGTAATCGCTGTTGTGGTTTCGATTTCAATATCCGATGTAATCTTCTCGAAATCGATATAGAATATCGAATAACGCTATCTCGCGCGTACGCAACACTAAGTCGTTTCAACTAACTTCCTTATTTTAAAACGGTATGGATACGCTAATTAAACAATGATAAAATCTAACAACTAGTTCGAATTAGGTTCGTATTGCAAATAAGCATCTTACAAAGGAATTGGCCAGCTGTGCGTTTCGTTATTGCTCAAATAACTTTCGCGCACCATTTTCGTTAAACGAGCGGGAAAATGGACGCCATCATGCGATTGCATGCTAGCCCTAAATAAAATATGAAATAAACGCATCGCATTACAATCAACTGTGAATTTCTAATAAAAACTCGCACGAAAGCGAAAAAAAAATTACTTACTTTTAATATATTTATTTTATATATTTGGGACTCCCATGAGCTATACATACGTATTTAATTTATATTATATAATGTTAAACACCTATTCGAAACACATATTTGTTCTAAATGAAGGACTAGTAAATATTATCTAAACTAAAATAAGTGGAATAAAAACAAGGGAATGTTTTGTATAACATAATTATAAGACAAGGCCGAGCGATGGGTCACGGGCCGTATGCAAATCACTGATGCCATTGTTGATATGCAACTATCAATGGGATCTGTTATCCTATTCTAACTTTGAATACTTAAAGTTCAATAGATCCAGGACATTAATCTATTTAGCAAGAAAAACTTACAGATATATATTAAAAATGTTATAATTGTTGGTTGTACAAAACCTGCTTCAATATTATTATTATTTTTATATTAAGTGACAATGTGACTTTTCCTTGTGACTCAAACTGTAACCAAAAAATCTTGGAACGTCCAAGGTTGTCTGTCCGACAGCCCTGATGACGTGACGTCACGTACACGAGTATCGTTTAATTATATAAAATTAAAGAACTTTTATGCAGCCGAACTGGCCAGTCGGTAGAAAACGTGAATATTAACAAAATATTGCGGATTTCAATATAACAAAAAACAATCAGTTATTGTGTGCTTTAATGTGTTTATAATTCATCTCGTATTCGGCGGTGAAAGAAAACATGCATGTTTTTCCACCAACTCGTACTGTAAATGCGTCGACGAAATAGCCGGAAATCTCTTAAATTTCTATTAATTAATAACAGAAAGGTTGGCGATCAAATTGGCCACATGATCATATACTTACATTAATTATATGCGATAAATATCACCAACGCCTTGCCAGCTCGCTACGTTCCCTGTGTTTCTAATTACCCTGACTCACTATTTAAACCGAAATAGTGATCTAAGGCAATGATGTTTAGCGGTAGAACACGAAACTGGTGAGTGGGATATACAAATGAGCTCTGATCTCGACTTCGCCTTACTTGGACTTAAAGTATGGAGTTACAATTTTTAATAATGTTTTGGGATTAACTACAGTTTTCACAATAAAAACTATTTAATAGTAACTTATTCGGAATATTACTCCCGTAGCTGTAGTGTAATATATAGTGTAAAGTTATTTTATGTAATTACAATCTACTTTCATACTACAACACAAGATATTCCTTTTGAAAGTTAAAGAGATATATCAAATTATAAAACATCAAAGCAATAAGACGTTGAGAAATTTCTTTTTCATAAGAAATTTGTATTATGTCAAATATTCATATATTCATAACTTCTATTAGATTTAATGTATATTTTTTTTTATTCCGTTTTGAGGCAAAGACATTATTAAATTCCGTAATTCTGTGAGGCCGTTAACCTTGCAATCATTGTTTGCGCGTACAAAGTTTGTTTACAAATGATCATAGGTACGTCTCAATTACTAGATAAATTGAAATAAATTAAGATCAACGTATCATCGCTCATCAGAATAGCTAATTTATGTACTCTATTTACCATAGACAATAATAGAACGATATTATATAATTTTACGTTTAACGACAATTAGGATATTATGTTTTTTTAAATATTTTGAATTTCGAATACCTCACAATGATATGAGAAAACGTTAAATAGGACTAAACCCTCTATTTATAGCGTAATTAAGAAAATAACATGAAAAATATTATTATAAATAAAGATAAGATTGTGTTATTTATAGAAATTCAAGGTATATAATCCTGTATTCTCTTTTTATAACTAAAACGTACAACTCGTTGGGTCAACTGTTATTTATCCTACTTTTTATATTATAATAACTTTTAAATTGTAATTTGTTTTAAAAGGCACATGTATTTAAGACATATACATATGTATCTGATAGAATACATTCACAATTGAACAACAATATACATTAATTAGGATAAGGACCCATTTATGGATATACTATATTATATAGTGAACATATTATACATAACTGTTCATGTGTTCGGCGACAAAATGGATATACAAATAATTATAAAGAACGACGACCTTTTTTGGTACACGAGAAAAATAATTATACTGTTATGAATCATTCATTGAATTTCAGAAACATTTCGTCTCATTTTCTATTCATACTCGTATAACTGGATGATTATCACCATATAGGTATATACAGGCTGTCCCAAAAACTTAGCTCACGATAAACAATAATAAGTCAATATGACTAAACTTAGTGTCTTCATTTTTGAGATATTTCATTATAGTTACCATCTGTATAAGATCAGAGTCGAATGAACTTTAGAAAGAAACGTACTAAATTTGCCACAAAGGAATTGGTATTTGAACGAATGATTCTTTTATATAATATAAAGTGATATATTATGTGGAACCCGCGATGTGGATTTTAAAGAGCGATAGCTATAAATAGTGGCTATTCATCCCTAATTATTTCATTCACACGGTCCGCCGACCGATCGCACGCGTCGAAGTCGTACAAGTGACTGGGTGGGCTGAACTTACCAGACGATCGAATTAGCTTGGACATGTTTATATTAAAAAACCCAGTAAGTACTCGATTCGGATGAACATGTACGTAAATTACACGATTATCGATTAATCGATAAATTATTCTTCGTTTTGAATTTGGAACGATTGACAATGGAAAAAAAAATTATTCGAATAACATATATAATAAAAAGAACCTCTTAATATACATTTCTTTGTAAGATTATAAGACATCGTTATTAATAAAGATCATTCTTGGATTCCATTAAAAAAGCAATAGAATTGCATTGCATTTCTTCTTAGTATTGACATTTGCAGTTTTAATATTACACATCAACAATTAAATATTTCTTCTTATTATAAAAACCAATAGAGCGGTAAGAATTATTTTTTATCCCATCGGGACATTTCACGCATGGCGACCCTACGGGGCCGTTTATCCCGGCCGGGGGGAACGACCGTCGCTGACACAGAGCCGAGCGTTGAACGGCCTAGAATGACCTCGTGCGTGACCTGGGGTAGTGGCTGTTGAGTGGTAATGTACGCACGTGGGAAAGGGTTGATGTCTGTTAACTGTTAACCGACTACTCGCGGCTTTACTGAAGTGGAAATTAACATTTTCGTAATTATGTTACTACGGGCATATTGACACAAACGTATGTATGTGCAACGTAGAACCGTTAAAAGTGTAACGATATGCAAATAATTACTGAATACATTACGACGAAATACAGCCATCAAAATTTAACCACACGAAAGTATTTGATTTCTTAAGTTTTTTTAAATATATCTATTATGTTATTAACGCGATTTTCACCAATTAAGACCAATGCAGAATTCAAAGTATTTAATGTTAACATACAGTTACGATGTTATTATCGCAATAACTTCTGATTGTTCGAAATAGGTACTATACTTATAAATGATAAAATTTAAGTTACGCTAACAGCGATATTTGTATGTCTGTTTGAGCCAGCCAAGTTCTACATGACACACAAAAACCGTATACTTGGCGACAAGCTCGTAGGCTAAGTAGGTACCCCTACTCAGTCGAGACTCATCAGATTTACTACCGCTAAAAAGCAATACTTAAAATTTAAGTTCCGATTTGAGGGATTGTGATTCAGTGTAACTAAAGGCACGAGGGACATAACATCTTAGTTCAGAAAGTTGGTGGTGCTTTAGCGATAAGGAAAGGTTAATTTTCCTTACAACGGTAACCACTTACCATCAGGAGGCCTATTACGATGTCGGCCTATTACTCTAAAAAAGTAGTTCTCATGGCTGGTGGCATCACCCGTCAGCCATTATATTCATACTCGTGGCGACCACTTATCATCACATGGCCTAGAGTTTTCCTTTACCCAAAGTTTTATCAGACTGCTTATCTTCATGAAATGAAAAAAAAGGTTTTAACAAAAAAGTTCAAAAGTTATTTTAGTGATTCTGCTGCTGATCTTGAACTCAGGACCAATGAAGCAGAAATATAACACATACTGTTAATATACAAATATGAATCGAGGTTGGGCATGTGCAACCTCCACTGTTAACTTGCATAAAAAATATACGCAAATGATCATACTTTAACTTGACCGCACAATTAACTTCTATGAAGTAAAATACTCTTGGGGGTCTTATAAAACTACAGTTATAACGGTTACATAGAGTGAAAAAAAATATATTTGCATGACTTGACATACATTAACATAATATAAAAAATGTTCTCAGTTGGTTGAGCATGTTTACAAGATCAAAGATTTCTTTTTAAATAAATAATTGTTAATTGTGTAAATTTCTTACTGATGTTCTTTACATAAATTAATTTAAATAAATTACTTAATAAAATAAAAAAATGTATAGTACATAAATATGTACAATATGTAGTGCATGAGAATTTAAAAATAAGATGGCAGATTGGACAGTGGATCATCTGATGGTCACCTTTACCGATAGATAGACTAGACCCCAAATAATCAAACATTTTAATAAATAAAAATTTATTACCATTGTCACCGAATACGTAGCCTACAATTGCAATGTTAATTATAAGTTTTAAAGTTGACTTTTAATTAAATTATTTAAGTAACCTTTCATATGGTTCTAGTATTCCGTTTCACAAAAATATTATTTTTTATATATGGACATGTTTTCACTAAAAATGAACTAAGTGTTTTTATTATTAACTATATACTTATCATGATGACAGAGATCATTTGTAGCGAGAATTTAAAAATGACAACATAATGCTAGGCTTTCTCTCTCATTACAGAGAAAGTCTTTTAATTTTTCAACATTATGCTTCACTGAAGTATTGTGGTATTGGTGCAGTAGTACATATATACTTGATTCCTCAATATTTATTCTTTTAAGGGTTACTGAACTTGGTAGCATATAGGATCTTGATGGTCCAAATTTGAGATGAATAATAATTATAAGCAGAAATTAGGCATATGAAAACACGGTGGTGTTTGACTGGATGTTAAGCAACAATCTTCTGATACATACATAGGGCTTAGTAAGAATTTCCTATGCATGGCAACCATTTATGAGGTTAATTATTAATTACAACCATAAAAAGGCTATTTTTAAGTCTGTAAACTTTTAAAATATCAGTAATATTTTTCTATTGTATATTTTCTATTGTATAGGTAGGCGAACAAGCCTGTGGGCTACCTGATGGTAAGTGGTCATCAACACCCATAGACATTAGCATTGTAAGAAATGTTAACCATCGCTTATATCGCCAATGCGCCACCAACCATGGGAACTAAGATGTCATGTCCCTTGTGCCTTTAATTACACTGGCTCACTCATCCATCAAACCGGAACACAACAATACAAAGTACTGCTGTTTTGAAGTAGAATATCTGATGACTTGGTGGTACCTACCTAGCGAGCTTGCACAAAGCTCTACCACCAAGTAAGATGTGTTTTAAAGATTTTTGCTATAATTCAAACTTCATGTTTATACTCATACTTAACTTATAAACTTTATTAAGCTATAAGTTTTTAGCTTACGAAAAAATATTTCTGTAAAAAAGAGCATTAATTAAGCAAAGTGAAGTTAGTAATGCTAAAGTAATTTAAGATTATTTAAATGAAATTGTAGACAATATTTGCGATAATTAGTAGCAAATTAAAATTTTATATTTAAAAAATTGTCATACTACGAAGTATATTCTGTATATATGTCAACAATATTAATATAGCATTGATTTTCCCAATATAACCTCAAAACGTACCTTCATACTGGGCGAACCGTTGTTTGTTCTTTTCTTCTAATAATCTTTCTTGCTCTTTCTTCTTTCTTTCTTTCTCTTCTTCGCGCTTCTGAATAAGGTCATGATGTCCTACAGAAATTATAGATGATGTATTTAAGTTTTCATATTTAAGAGCGTCTTCGAATTGTTGTAAATTCTCATATAGTGGTGCATCTTCAACGGGTAGCTGAAGTTTAGTAGCGTATAGAGCCTTAGCTGGGTCAAATTTAGAACTACAAGCGCTTAATTCAGATTCAGATGACGATTCTGAAGACATTTTTTGGTATTCAAAGCTTTAATAAATAAAAACAAACACTTTGACTGTCAGCTAGCATCTGTCAAAGTGACTACTCACATCACTACAGTTGCGTTTCGTTTTTGCTCAAATCAAAGATGTATCAAAATTTTATTAAAACAATTCAAAATCGTTCTTCTTTTTTATTAAAAGTAAGCTTTAAGAATATGCGTATATGCCTCTATATTTAAAATAGGTGAGGTTTGAAATTTTTAGTTGATTATAAAAATGAGTAAGAATAAAATATTTATAGACCTAATATTTATCCAAAGTTATAAATAAAATATTATTCAGTTCTGAATTATTCATAGAATCAAACAAACAAGCAAATAAATTAATCAAAATATTCACAAGTTGTTAGACTTGAAACATGTTTTTATACTGACATTGCAGTCATAGCGATCTCGTGATAGAATGTTGAAGGCTCTTCCTAACTCCTATAATATATTTAATTGCAGCTATTATGAAAGCATTATAGCAATCAACCAGAGTAACATTCTTTGTTTCAATATATTTCAACAGTATAATATAATTTAAAATTATGCTTTAAATCACGATTACTATTTGATAATAGATGGCGCTAATTGGAAATTGGTATTTAAGTTTAAATATATAATGTCAGCAAATGTAAATATTATGTAAAATCATGTTGTTCGCTGATATTCTGAATAAATTAGATTTTATCTTGATATGTCGAACTCATTGCCAATGTTGCGATAGTATACAACAAGGTCTTCATAGTAACATGCAGTAGGAAGTAATCGAACCAAGGTCGACTGGAGTCGTATCTAATATTGTAGAAGCAAGGGAAAAATATGGAATAATACCAGAGGAAATTATTAATTATATTAAGGTTTTTTTAAATTAATTTATTTCATTATTTACCTAAATATTACATTAAAATTCTTAACCAACATCTCACACATGCATTGTTTTAAATTTTAAAATACGTATTCATAATCATTAAAAGTAATTTTTAAAATTACTTATTAATTTACTTTAAAACTATGTTTTAACAAATACATTGTAGGAGTAGTAGCAGTAACTTTAAAAACAAAAAAAATAAATAAATAGTAAATAAGTCCTTGCTTTTAGAGAAACTAGTTCTTTGAGTATGAAATTTATTTATATTCATCATTTCATTAATGCGTTGTTTTATTATATCAATTGTTTTTTTTTTCTAACTACACTGATATTGATTATCAGTGTAGTTAGAAAAACAAAATGTTTGTATATCAATACAAAACATATTTGTTTGTAAATCAGTCGTACTATTACGATTCAAAACAAGATAAGTATATATAATTTATTTCATATTCACAAAACATTGCGTAACGCCTAGATTGCATGTGCGCAGCTAGTCAGTTGCCATGACAACTGCAATATGGCCGCCGAGTCAACGTTCTAGTCACGCCACATCATTTCATTTCACTTTTCACAACTACTATATATTGACAGTTTACACATTAAAAATGCATATGAAACATAAGATTATTCTCATAACGTGAAATCGATTCATTGCATAATCCGTTTTCACGCTGAATGTATTTTGACGTTTCATTTTTACGATGTACCTACTCGAAATGCAACGAATAATGATAATATTGTAATTGTACATTATTTTTTTAATTAATACATAATTCATGTGACTTTAAATTATGAGCAATAATTTAAAGTCACATTAATTAATACCGAGCCGAATCGATAGACGTTCTAACATTTTAACGCAATTTAATTTACTTAGATTTAGAAGGTTGAAAAAATAAAGTTTTCACAAAACATCAAAACGGAAAAATCTAAATACTCACAATCAAATGCTACTAAACTGAATGTAAATCTAATTATACCTACAATAACAATAATTAATTAAAACAATGGTTAAGAAAGCACCTAGGAAGTGCATAGAAAACAAAAGTCAATCTTTGTACGCTACTCAGCAATTATAGAGAGAGGGTGTACATGAAATCTTTTTGTTATATTGTTCGTTTGTACATCTTGTTTAGATTACTTTCCGCACATTGTCAAAGCCACATTATATATTCAATCGAATAATGACATTCATTGTGTTGAGAAACAATAATTATTGTTTTTCATCAAAAAATACATAACATTTTTTAATGGATGACCACAATATACCATAGACAACGTAAAGCTACTTCGCACACTATGAAGAATATTTTTATGCTACTATAAAATTATGATAAAATATTCAAGATTTTTCTCTAAAATACTCTTAACACTTTAGGTTTATTAGTAAACGTTAGGCGTTTAAGTAGACGACATAACAATTAGTTAGTTGTTATGTGTAGTGACGTAACATCTTAGTGATTAGTAGTAAGTGTGTAGTCCCTGAAAGTGTTAATATATATTTTAATCCCTTTCCATCAAGTGTGACATGTTTAACGCAGAGATGGGCAATGGTAATTACTGTATTAAAATGTTGATTACTCTTCACATACAAAATATACTGTATCACAGTATGTAGTAACAGGCTGTGAATGTCCCACTGCTGGGCTAACTCCAATGCGGGTTGGTGGAATACACATGTGACAGAATTTCAGTTAAATTTGACACATGCAGGTTTCCTCACGATGTTTTCCTTCACCGGTAAGCACGAGATGAATTATAATCACAGATTAAGCACATGAAATTCAGTGGTGCTTGCCCGGGTTTGAACCCACGATTATCGGTTAAGATTCACGCGTTCTTACCTCTGGGCCATCTCGACTTATATACTGTATATTATAAACTAATTAAAAGTATGCAAATAAATTTCTAATTTATTATATTATAAAATATAATATATATTTAAACAACGAATAACAAAAACAAATATTTATAAAGATGTATGTGAATATATATTTTCTACGTTTACAGTTTATTATATGCGTAATTTATTGTTTGCAGGGAGAAGCGTGTGCGCAGTGGGTGTAGGTGCGGCACGCAGCCTCTATGCCGCATCGACGCAGGTTCGACATACATCGGGACGTCGCCAGGTGAACTCGTAACACTACCATTTCGCTTCTAAAATATATGTTTCGTAATATTTTGCAAGCTTAGTAAATGTATCAAGATTATTTTTTTATTTAGTTGCATATTTTTATTAGACTTTATTGTTTTTGTTGTAATGTTTATATTGATAGTATTATCTTCAACGGTCGAAAGATTATGACTGTCGTTAAATATAATTACTTGGTAATAAAATCATCGGTAGGAGATATCTTTGAAATGCGTGAGAGCCTACTCTTATCGTTTTCGCAGGTCGCTGTTGAAGAGAAGTGATTTATTGGGGATGAGGTAACCTGGCCGAAGTGACGAGCCAACGAATATACCGTCATGTGTTCCTCTAAGTACCTAAGCGTCACATAATAGTATATACAACGAATAATGTACGTTCCGTCCAAACACTGCCAAACTTTAAAAACGAATTTATTAGAGTGTAGTTTAAGTTGTTGATCGCGAGCGCGTGTGTTGTGTTAGTGTAAGAGCGCCATCTGGCGTGATCGAGACGCGCAAGGTGGCGGGGACGCATGCGCCGTCGGTGCCGGCATTGGCGATGCCATTTATTGAAGACGAATGGTGGTCAGCGGAGAATGAGGGCAGGATGGTTGATCTCTCCAATTGCCTGCAGGTAATTTGTTGGTATATTCATTACTGGTAATTATTATAATAAAAAACAGACCCACACGAAGAAATATATATTCAAAAAATTATTCAAGAAATTTAATTGCACCAAAATGTACAGCATTCAGAACTTCTAATTTACTAAAACTCGTGTAAAAATGAAGAAAGATTTTGAAAATCATATTATGTTTTCATAAATATATAGACTTGTATTTTTATTCAGAAAAGGGTGTAACTTTGAAATTAAAAAGTCTATTTAAAGTATCCTAAACAAAAACAGAATTGATTAGAGTGACATTAAATTATAAAAATACATTTTACTAACATTTTTGGGCTTATTATTGTTTATTGTAATTTATGGTGGCCTAATGATATTAATTGATATTTCTTATAATATTTCCAGGACGCGGTAGCCGCGAGTGGACATAGTGCGACTCAGCTGCAACTGCAAATGGCGACATCTCTCGGCGAGTTATCGCAAGCAGAGCTGTCAAACTTCGTGGGCGGTCTTACCCTGGAGGCAGACGGCTCCGAGGCTGCAGACCCAGATGATATTCTTAAGCAACTGGGAGAAACCGCTTTTGATAATTTCGACACTTTTTTTACTGATTTGACCAATTCCACTGCTTCTTCTGCGCCTCCTATTGAAATAAAGGTGTGACTTTTATTCTTAAAATATACTTTTGAAATACAGTAATAGTTAAACAATTTTCTTGCAAAATATAATTCTAAATTTTAATATTTAAAATAATTTACAAAATTTAATTTAAATAAATTTACTAGAAAAATATGCCTAAAATGTATGTTGATCGAATTTGAAAAGACTTAGCTGCAGAGGAGTGCTTCTTTCTTTTTCAGCAAGAAGAGAATAACAATATATCGCCACCGTCCGGGAGCCAGCTACAAGGCTTATATTATCAACAAAATAATCAACTATCCCTGCCAAATAATGGGCAACAACGCTTGCAACAATTGTTGAGGTCCGGCACAAGCGCTATTAACCATGCAGTAGCGAATAATATTAACAATGGACGATATAATATTGCTTCTGCAAATCCATTGCTCGCTGAGAAATTAGCGGCGACATCTAGTGGCATAAAGCAAGAACCAATGAGTTCCGATTATAATGGCACGAGTATGAACTACGGAAACGCATCTCCAATGCAACGAGTGCCGAGTGGGAAGCCTCAAGTACATGATGCTGGTGGAGGAAAAGGTAAGATTGTTTTATATATAAATAATCACTACATATTTACACACATTAATCTACACATCATTTAAACATGAGTCAAGTGTAACAGTGACATCTAGTGTTGACTAGCTAAACTAACACAAGATAAAATTATTCGAGATTGAGATAGATGGCGCTGTATAAAATAGTTCGTATTTGTATCGATAGGTGTCGCGCCATGTTCTTAACGGTCAATGTGCATTGATAGTATTTTACGATGCAGTTTTCTCTCAATCCACTTTCAATTTCCGCTCGAGGAAGTGTGATTTTCCTTTTGCGATTACTCGCTTTTACCAAGTCAGCATTTAGCTATCGGCTATTAGAAAGTTTCATAATTATTAAAATTAAAAGCAGGTTCCCTATTGATTTAGCTATGAAACAATATATAATATACTTACAATAATGTGATAAATGTGACAATAAATTTTATTTCTAAACAATATATATCGTTTTGCATAACTTTTAAAACGTCGTATGAGTCTAATTTTTTTTTAAGTATACAATATACATATACCTTTTATTTAATATATAAATCAAAATACATTCTATTCAAATATAAACAATTGTCATTATACATCAATTTGGAAATCAACTAATAATAAATTTAGGCTTTATTGTCATCTATGTATTATTGTTCTGATTAGTATGAACACCATGAACGATTTTCATAGACATCACCTTACATCGGTTTACATTATAATTGTTTTCTTAAATACTTTAATTAGTGTTTAATAACTATATACAGAAACACAGCTATGTGAAAAGTTGTCATTACAGGGTTTCTCAATAACCACTAGTGGCGCCCCCCGCGGGCGGAAGAGAAAGCCTTACAAGGCTAATATAGCTTTCTCTGTGTTGCCAATCTCTATCTAATGTATTTTAACTGCCTCTTCTTAGCTATCGGTTTATTTCGATAGTAAACCTCTTTACATTAATGGCTCTTAAGAATACTCGCTAACTAGTACCGTATACTCTTTAAAATATTTTATGTATATTATTAAAATACATTAAAAGATTCATAATTCAATGTTAACCTTATGTATTGAATGATTTCATTCAATTTAATAACATTTTATTATATACAATAAATAGAACTGTCACATATAATCTCTTCTATTAAGTTTTTGTTTTATTAAGTACTATTAAATACCGCGTAGGTTGATCAAAGTAATTTATGGTTGAATAATAAGTATATTTTTCTATTTACATTAAAACTACATTACATACAGAAAGACAGTTGAAAAGTTTTGTTTAAGTTTTTTATCAAGGAAATTTGGATAGACGGTATTACAAAGGTGTTATATACAGGAGACTTAAATAAAGTCGAATTCACGGTAAATTGTTATTTTCCTTATTTAAAATAAATTATAAATTGTTCTACCGAAATTTAAATATATCATATTTAGTACGAAATATATTCATAAACATTCATATGACCACGAAGAAAAAGATGACTTTAATATTTTTTTTAAGCAAGCACTTATATTAAGCAATCTACTCGTTTGTATTTACCGCCACTTAAGTGTAACCACTTACTGAAAGCCCCGAGGGAGAAAGGCATCAAGATCTCGGATACTGCTGGTGATTTTTAAAACTTAACAAAAACTATACTAAGACAAAAAATATTATACGAAATCTACCTTATTACAAAAATAATATATAATTTTGTAAAGGATATGATTTTTATTTATTTAATACTTAATGAATAGTGACGTTTTCAAATATTAGATTAATTATGAACACCAAACTTTTCCGCCTACTAGGTGTATTAAAATAATAATAATAATATCCTGGGACATTATTCACACACGACCATCTGATCCCAAACTAAGCGGAGCTTGTACTGGAAACCAGACAACTGATATACTACATATACTTTTCTTTTGTAAATACATACTCATATAGATAATTACACCCAGACTCAGGACAAACAGACATGTTCATGCACACAAATGTCTATCCTGGGTGGGAATCGAACCTACGACCTACGGCGTGAAAGTATCTTACCAACCATGCCAACCGGCCAAAATATAACAATATTTATTTGTTTAGTAAATAGTTCTTGGACTTCTGCCCGGTTATTACTTATATTTAACGAGTCATTATTTACATTTAAATGTTAAATGAAATACATAGAGATGTCAAAAAAGCTAAAGTGGCTGATAGAAGCAAGATGTAACAGTATTGATAAAACTTTGAATAATATTTTCTGTTACATTCATGTACAGGTCATAACGGTACAGAGGAAAAATCTGCAAATGACGTTTACCCAATAATTTCAATTTCCTAGTATTGAATAATTCGCGCTAATATCTCAGACACAATATATGGGTTATTGTGTCAAGGTGGCACCGTCATATCGACCTCATTCTGTTACTGACGCAATTATGTTTTGGCCCACGTTAATTTCAATCTATTTCATGTCCATATGTGTCTTCATTGATCCAAAATTGGTAGACGCTTATCTCTATTAATGTAAGCTATGATAACGATGTTCTCTTGACCAATTTACCACGGCGGCTATTTTCATGGGACACTAGTGCTCACGGGACACTATCCTGAGACGAGGTATTGACAATAAATTTTTTTTTTTTTTTTATTGTATAGGTTGGCGGACGAGTGTATGGGCCACCTGATGGTAAGTGGTCACCAACGCCCATAGACAATGGCATTGTAAGAAATGTTAACCATCGCTTACGTAGCCGATGCGCAACCATTCTTGGGAACTAAGATGTTATGTCCCTTGTGCCTGTAATTACACTGGCTCACTCACCCTTCAAACCGGAACACAACAATACCAAATACTGCTGTTTTGCGGTAGAATATCTAATGAGTGGGTGGTACCTACCCAGACGAGCTTGCACAAAGCTCTACCACCGAGTAAACCTTACCGTAAAATACCGTACCGTGTGTACAATACCGTCTTGCACACACTTTTTGAAAATTGTTAAAAGAAGCGGCGAATAACTTTTATTGTTTCGCATCAATGCTTGAATCCGGGACCTCGGGATCTAAGCCAACGAAGTAATTTTAAATATATTGTACAAAATATTTTACTATGTCCCAAAAGTTTACAATCATTTTATTAGGCGATGCATAGGCCGCACGTACGGAATCGTTGTCAACATTAGATTATGTAAACTTATTAAAATACTTTTTATTTTTACAACTTGTTTTTAATAAAATATATCGTTTTTTGCTAATATTTGATCAATTCTGTAACAAATAATATATTCACTGTGTTCTCTATTCTAATAAAGACAACAGTTGTCAAATACGTTTTAAATTTAAACAATGTTTTTTTGGAGAACTAATCAGCTTGTAAAGATCTGCTCTTTCTTTGGTTTTGTGCTTATTCCACCAAGCTGATCCGTGGTTTGATGGACATATATCCAAGTGGCCGAATTTAACCCCACCTCAACGAAAACATACGTAAGTTTCGTGCAAAATAAATCAGTTGTAACCCCAGTCTATTTTTTTGTAATTATACTGACATAATAAGCAAAGAGAACTGGTAAACATACGCATTAAATGATATCTATACTAATATATAAAGCTGAAGAGTTTGATTTAAAAATTATTTTTGTCTTGGATAGTCCTTTTATCGAGGAAGGCTCTAGGCCTATTTTTATTTAATATATTATTATTAATTATACGCGGGTAAAACCGCGTGGCACAGCTAGTAATTAATAAAAAACATATATTTTACATAATTAACGTACTCGGTAACGCATACATAACAACGTCAAATTGTAAATCAATCGATTATTTTCCTGGTTGTGCTCAGGATGTGCGTTCAACTTTTATTTATAGACGTAACAGTTTTATTATCAAATAATATAAATATATACCTACCACACCCAGCCGGGCTCTGCTGTTCCTGGTAACGAAATGCAATGTAAACATTCCGTTTATATGAATTAGTTTTGTGATGTTAGTAACAAAGGAAAGAACAAAAATGAACTTTTCAATAATTAATACATTTTTTTTCTTTAATTTAAACTTGGAAAACTTACATATCATCAATATTCAAAAAATTAAAATCGTATCTACAACTTAATTAACAGTTAATTACCATAAAACGTGATCGAACTAAGGTGTAACAATGTATTCAATAAAGCTAACACAAACTGTCTTACAGGACTATGCAGTGATGCTGTTCTATAAGAACCTGCTTTGTATCTCCAGTGAAGCTTTTAAAACTGACTTACGGTTACTCTATTTTGATGCGACTATGATGATGTGCTCTTAAATATTATGATTTTATTATAGTGCAATATCATTTTCTGAAACTTAAGTTTTGCGTTTATTCATACAAATTATTTCTACTGTTCCTTATTACGAAATCCTTTGTATCTAAGTTTTTGATCTACAGTAACCTCATCAACTCACATTCAATTCAATACGTACCCGTTGTAGCTCGAGTAGGCTCTTATAAGTACAATTAAATCGTCATGCTACATAATTTAATTATATGTAAAGCTACCAGGTCGGACTCTAAGGCAAACAAGAAATTTGGTACTTCTAATTTTCCTCAAACAAATAACATGTCAACTAAAAACGATACACGATTAAATCTTGCCTTAAAAAATATGAACAGGCAATGTTTATCTCACTTAGTTGTTATATGACTCATTAACCCCTTCGTTGGTCTAGTGGCTAGATATAAAACTGTAGTTTCCGCGGTCCTGGGTTAAAACTCTAGGTCGTTATATGAAAGTTGGAAGTGTATACACACCCACCCGTGCCTCGAAAAGCACGTAAATGGTTCTGCGCCTGAACTCTGTCCTAAGTGTCCGATTGCCGTCTTATCGAATTATAAAAGTGAGGGGATTGAGAGTGCTTCTATGTCAGTATAATATGTCCTGTGCAGTTGGCACAGAGTTGAGATTGGCTGCCGTGTCCGAAACCTGTCAGGAGGACATCATGACTCAACAGTAGAAACAATGTTACGTAAATAGTAAACAATTTATTTGTTTTGATTCTTTCACTTCGACAATCTAACCACGCAATTCATAATATTAGTTAGTAATATGTTGCAATGAAGTGCAAATATTTGTCTCGTTAACGATTACTCATATAGTGTAAAAAATATACATAATATTTATGTTATGTATACGATGATTTAAGCCGAGTTAGCTCAGTGCTTGCAAAACCTTCCATTATAACAAGTTCAAGCCCGACAAGCACTACTGATCATATGCTTAACTCATCATGTATCATACCTGTATATGTCCAAAAACCCCAATTAGAGCAGCGAAGTGGAATATGTTTAAAAGCCATATCTTCTCTTCAAGAGGAAATCCGGCTTTTGTTCAGTTGTGGGACACTTACGCTTTGTAATATTCTTATGATGATATGCAAAAATCAAAAGTAAAAGAACAGCTTATATAAAATATCTTAAATCAGACGGGAAGCTCTGTAACGCTTTCACGCCAAACCACTGAATCGATTTTGATGAAATTTGGTATGAAGCAAGCTTGAATCTTTAGGAAGGACAAAGGCTACTAGATAAGTTTTTTCATACCTTACACCTGAGAAGACCCGCCCCCCCCCATGCACAACACGCGTGCGAGAAGTAGTTTTTTTATAAACCAGTTTGAATAAAACAAAATTCGACCAAAAAAATTGTTCACGTCTGGTAAAACTATTAAAACTATTTAAGTGATGTAAGTTTAGAGTACGTTTTAAAAATTCATATCATATAGATTACTTGAGGTTTGTAAGAGTTAAAATATATGTGAATCCATAATGACTTGTAACTTATTTCGCTCACGAAGGTTCGTCATAGCGTAAAATCCACTTGAACATTAATTTCTGAATGCGTTTTAAGAATAATATAAACACTAACTTGACTCTTCATTTATTAGTTGTTGTCACTTCAAATCTATTCTTCCTTTTTTATTCTTAATTTAAACGTATCATAGTTTAGTTCTCCGTATGCGGCGTTTAGTGAAACTTTTATGAATGTGACGAAATGTGGAAAAGGAAGTTGAAAGAAGATGTGAAGCGCGCGCTGTTCAATAAATACTCTAATAATATGGATTCTGTTAAATCTTTTAAGTTATTGGCGACTGTTTAAAGTGCTTGTTTTTTCTGCTTTATATTAGATTTTATTTCTCGAGTATCCGAGATCGTCTATTGGTTAAAACAAGTGAACCAAAACAGTGATTGCGGGGTAATCAATTAATATTTCTTTACAAAAGAATTATTTACATAACCTTTAATAACTGTACAAATCGAACGAAAAATGAACAAGCCCTTCTGTATCAGTAAATAATAAGTGTTTAAATTATTCCGAAACGCTTAGAAATAGACGGTAAATAATGAAGAGCATAAATTTTTACATAAAATGTTCTCTAAACTATTATTATAACTCACGAAACTGAGTTAAATATGTTTCTTATTATGCAGTATTTAAAATAATAATTGAGATTTATTTAGACCGCTGAATAACACCGAGTTTATATATTATAGGTACGAATATGACATTTTCGTAAAATTTGTCGTTCAATTTGAAATTTTTTCAACCATCAAAATACAGCAAAATTACGAAAGAGTGAGCGTCCTCTCTTTTCCTCCATCAAATAGCATCGTACTCAGAATTTCGATGCATCCGCAATCCGTCGCATGCGTGCGCTTGTGTGCGTGAGCCGTGACCCGGTTCCTGCGCGGGCGCACTGTTGCCACCGTGTCGTTATGTCACATGAGATGGAGTATGCGTGTTTGTGCGTGTGACGTGTAGTGTTTGCTCTACTTTTATAATATACATATTTCCCTGTACTTTTAGTATTACTTTATATTTGTTTGGGATATTTTCACATCTTACAATGATATTTGATAATAATAATCTTTTCATATTTTATTGCTATCTCTGTATTATGTCACAGATAAGAAACACGTTTCAACGTTTAATTTTAAATGTGTAAATTTGCATAATATCATTTTGTGTAGTATTTTTAATATTTATAAGTATATTACATACATTTAATAAAGTTCTAATATAGTCTATGACTCAGAAATAAATCACAAGGAAAATCGACGAATGAGTTTTTATTTTAATATTAAATGAAAAGACGCAACATATACTCAAAGAACATAATTTAATGGTTTATAAGTAAAATAATAATATTACGTACCTCGTGGTTTATCCACAAAAAAAAATATTTTTGTGCATAGTGCTAAATAGAGCATATTGCGATACGATATGACACAAGTGGTATGTATCCTCGCCTTGAGTGTTGTGAGGATGTAAGAGCAACGCAACAAACGCGTTAACGCATTAACGCACTGCTTTCAGACATGTTTATTGTAAACATCCAAATTATATTAAATTTAATTAAAGTAATTAATAGGCTTGGACCTCACCTCTTCTTTATTCCACCACTCTGCTCCAATATGGGTTGGTGGATGCATGTGGCAGAATTCAATTCAACACAACACCGAGCACGAATCAAACGAAAACTTACTAGTGCTTGTGTCGGTTTTAACCAGTAATCTTCGGTTAATATTTACTTTTTCTAACATCTGGGCCAATCTGGTTCAAAAATTAACCCATAAATCATAGAAAATAAAGATAATTTAGGCATGAAAAAAATGTAGAGCGTATACGATTCACAGATCAGTAAAGTTTAACGCGATAAGACAGACAAACACCGACAGCATTATGTATTAGTATATAACTAATAAGTAATGAATGTTAGTAGTTATATATCTTGCTTTGCACGTTCGTCAAGCACGTCGCCGCCCGGCCCAAGCCCAACATTCCATTAAAACAAGAAGCAAAGTCGCAAACAGGTGACAGTTTAAATATTAACAATTTGGAAGGTTTGTAAGAGGATCAGAACTGAAAATAGATCGTAATCTCGTCTGTGGGCGTATCGCCTTGAGCGTCGTTAAGAGTTGAGCCAAACCGCTGTACAGTAATGTTCCTTTGAACAAATTATTACAAAACAAAAGGAGGCGAATGAAAGACGTACCTACTTAGGCTTATATCTACCTGGTTTGCCACGACTTCTTCGTCGACAATTTAATCTGATATCACTTTTTAAATGAATTACCTTCGAGTCTTAATTTATTTACATTAAGGTGTAAGTAGTTCCGTCAGTTTTTTTCCGTAATGTGTGTAAGAGGTTTATTTATTTTTTGTCAATAATAATACGTCACTATCTGATGCGTTCTAATTACAAATACAATGATATAAGTTATTTATATGTTATCCATTTAACAAAAAATCAATCAGCTTACAATGTTCGTATACTATTATTCATTATAAATCATTATTTAATTAAAATCAGAACATGCTTTATTTAAGTAGGCTTTTATAAGCACTGTATCGTTTTACAGGATTGATACAAAATGTAAAGCCACCGTTTGAAATGTAGATTCTAAGAAGAACTGGTAAGAAACTCAATTGCTAAACTTTTCCACTTTTGAAAATCAAGAAATACTTCACGCTCTTCTCTTTCACCTCTGTAATCTTCTGCCGATACAATCACGTCTCAATATCTTATTAAAAAAAATATTCTTCAAAAATTACTTCAACTTTTCCTCGTATAACTCATAATACACGCCTTTAGAAGTCGGTATGTGTATTTATACTCACTAGCCACTAGATGCCTGACCTTACTCAATTTAGTAAGTAAATACGCACTTCAATAGATTGTCCTTCGTTACTTAATAAATTGCACGACATGTGCCGACTGAGATCGCTCACGTGCAAATGTATAAACAGACCACCATGTACCTATGTACAAATAGTTTTCATCGCTATTTCCATTGTACTAAGCGCTATAATTCGTTGTATATATTTAAAGTTGAATGAATTGGTGTATTGTACATATTTGTATTCTAAACGCGTTTCAAATGTTATATTCGTTCTTATTGTGATAAAAATAAGGTTTGCATTCGAATGTATTGTATATTTGTATGATTTCGCACTCTGTACGGGTGGGTTTGTGTAATTGTTATCTGATGTTTGTCTGTACGTTATCAGTATAGTATTTGTTATTTGTTCATGAAGTGCAATGGCCTACTTATATACATACATTCCAATCGATAAGTATGTATATTTAATTATTAATTGCAATTGCATTTAATAACTGATCAATTTTGAATCAGATTTGAATTTGAATATATTAAGGCAATGTAATTGTAACATATAAATATAAATGTACCAACAAGCCCATTTCAATTCGTCACTACAAAAAATGCCCAAAAATGATTTTCCCTTCTGACAAATAAATTTATTATAAACTCAAACTCTGAGATCTTAAAAACGTGATAGTTATGACTACATTTAGTGAAAGAGCTAGCATATATCGCATTCTGTAATAGGCCAGCGCCTATACGTGACAGTAAAATTTTCTGGAAAATATTTCATTGACGTAAACACACGAAAATGTACGTTTCTCTTAGAAATTGATCAAATATTACTCGACCACACGTATTAATCATCCTACGTGACATTGGCAGAATAACCTTTTTTTCATTTGGCAGAACTGAATGCCATAATTAAAAAAAAACTACATTTTTGTTAATAATTTCAAATGTTTTGGCGTCGAGGATGCCATGATTAACATTCAATTATCATTAATAACGACATCCCTAATTTAAATTAGTTTCATTAACAATAATAAAGGTAATGTCCCAGCAGTGGGACATTCACAAACTGTTACTGCTACTTATTTTTAGATATATTGCAATGCATGTAAAAATAAGGGCTAAGGCCTCTTCTCCTTTTTAGAGGAGAAGGTTTGGAGCTTATTCCACCACGCTGCTCGAATGCGGTTTGTGCAATATACATGTGTCAGAATTTCAGTAAAAATTTGACACATGCAGGTTCCTTTACGATGTTTTCCCTATAAAGCACGAGATGAATTATAATCACAAATTAAGCACATGAATGCAGTGTTTCTAGCCCGGGTTTGAACCCACGATCATCGGTTAAAAGTCACGTGTTCTTACCACAAGGCCTTCTCGGCCGTTTCAAATAAAGACACATAATTATAAGATTTGTACAAATCAATTATCGGAAGGAAAACGTTATACTAACGAGTTTCTTTCGCCAGTTTAGCTCTGCTATCAAGTGAGACCTAACTGCTAGCTCGACTACCAATATTTTTAATAATATTATAAGTGAGTAAGTGTTCTTAGATATCGTTTCAAATTTCATCATGAAATCGGATCAATTGTACTCACAATTGTTTTTAAAAAACATATCGGCGTCTAACAAATCCCTTCCTTTTAAGAAATTTATCACTTCATTATTAATAAAGTCGAATATATTCATATATGATAAAAGCATAATCCTCTTTTATTAAGCTGCAATTGGGTTATCACAGATTGTTTTATTATTTTACTATATTGTATGTAGGAAATCTTAATCCATTCTAGTGTTTAGAAAGGCTCCGTAAGGCCCAATTATTGTCGACACATACACTTAGACTATTACTATGTAATATACAACTATTATATAAAACAGTACGTGTTTGTTTGTTTTTTCACTTGTTATTCAAATTCAAATGTAGACAAAATAATGTATTAATTTCATATTATCTTCAAAAGGTTTAGTTATGATTATTATGTATTGAAAATATTATTGGCAACTTAGATTCTCAAACAAATACAATTTTTGATTTTTGTATTACACGTACTGTACAATTACACATGGTATAAATGGTTTATATACTTGTTCAATATAAATATCTTTATCTCATGATATCAGGGTTACAGGGCAGCAAAAGCCGGGAACACGAATCTGTTTTATATATGTATATAACATCACTGTCCTGACCTACCGTGTGGTAAAGGCGCAGTCGACGGAAACACGTACATATTAGCCTAATTACGCGAACGTGTAGCGTCAACAAGAAAATTATTTAGTATGTTTTTAATGCTTTATTAAGAAATCCCGTGAAGGTCTACTTGAGTAAAATGTAGAAACTTTAAACTTACAATACTGAAAAAAGATTACTTTTTGCTATCGTGTTTATGTTCAAACCCTAACATAACCTAAAAATAATCACAAAATATTTAAACGAAATCTAATTTTCCTCATTTTACCACCTAACTACCACCGGCATCGGAGAAGAACCGGCCAGAATCTAAGTTACTGGCATTCTAACTTTATACAATTGAATTTATAAGTCATGTATGTATGTATATCAATGAATAGGAACTTTTTTTAATTATCTGTTATCTGTATATACTGTGTAATGACCCTTATCTATTAATGTGTTAACAAACAATTTAAGGTTATTATAAACCAATATAATTATAGACGTGAGTGATATGATGCGTACAACCCATACTTAACATCTCTTTGATATTGTCTAATTATACAGTGTCGATATCAATAGGCAGTGTGACTAGTCAATAAATGATGTTTATTTCGCTGGTCTGCCCACTTATTACATGAATAATACCTTTTTATATTAATTTTATTGTTAAACAAGACTACAAAATATTGTAAGTATAGCATAACTATTTAATTAGCTTTTGAAAATAAATTATGACCAATTTTCCAAATATAACTTCTTATGCCATTTAAATCAGATAATTGAAAGATAATAGAAATATCTTAATTGTTATTTACAAAAATACAACGCAATGTATATTCAATTGTAACAGATAACATTTGTTAAATATTTATTGTAACATTTTTTTTTGCTAACCATACAAAATCTATCCGAGCTCCTTGAGTCAGTGCGACAACCTGATTCGTGTCAATGACAACAGAGCGCACTAACATACACATGCACAGCTTACCATATATGTGAGCATGTATTTAATATCCTGCGTAAGTACATACGGACACATACATACATACGATACAGGTTCCGTTTTATTATATTGTTAGTATCTCAACCGCCTTATGAAATTACTTATTTTATTCATATATTTAGTATTTACTAAGATACTAAATTGATAACTGTTATAACAGAAAATTTTAGATATTATATCGCCAAGCAGTAATACTTAGAATTGTTGCGTTCCGGTTTGGAGAGCTAGTTTAACTACAGGCACAGGAGACATAACATCTTCGTTCCCAAGGTAGTAGGCGCGTTGGCGATGTAAGGACTTTTAATATTTTTATCAGGCGGTCCAGTTGCCCTTCCACCTATTTTATAAAAAAAATCACAATCCAAAATATTTTTAATGGAAAAACGTTAATAAAATATGTTAATAAGAAATGCTTTATTATTAAAAAAATGTTAAATGCTGCTTAAAGTATTAATATTTACTATTAAGTTATTTCGATACACATTCAATTATATAGTCGTACTTCATTTTATGTGTAACAATCATATTCATCAAACTCTTAGTCTATAGTTTATAAACATACTTCAGAACGTATTACCAAATTATTTATTTATTATTTATTACGCATTATGTCAAACTTATTTTACAAAAACATAACATGCCTATATAAGAAATACTATCGTTCGTAGTGTAAATTTGCAATTAACTTAAAAAGACATTAAAATTGATAACATTTACTTAAATATAAATAATAAACACGCAAAATACGTTAGAAAACAAAAAGGAATTGCTATAATAGAATACGAATCGGAAGTAAAAGTATATTATATTTGTAAGAATTCTTTAGAGGGAAATCAGAGCCCATTAAGATTTTCAGTTCCCTGAGGTAGAGTTCTTAAATTTTACTCTAAGCAATAATTTGATTCCTTCGTACACTTGTTATTGTGAGGTCATCTCTACATGTATAATCATTTATACAGTATAGGTCGTAATTGTTTCGTATGACGTCGAATGTATTAGTGTTATATGTACATCACATGCGACAACCGATATTGTAGGCCTGCGTCACGCGTTTTCTGTACAACATTGAATCGAAATCCGTTTAAAGAATTCTATATTAAAAGGTATAAGTAACCACTTAGTTATTAACTTTAAAAAATATATTAAATTAACAATGATTTCGTTTTAATTATATATATTACTATAATCTAGGCTACATATTATTAAATATCATTTATATACGAGACAAGCTTAGTATCTTGTGTCTTGTATCTCATAATCGGTTTGAACGTTCCCCTGTTCTACTGTTCTTACTTGTTCTGTATTAGCAAGTACATGCCCAAACAAATTAAACTCATTCGCGGTGCTTCAATAATAGCGTATAATCAGCCATTTTGCAATCCGTAAGTGGGTCATCTCATCAATTTTAATATCCATCAATTTTCACCTCTCTCTCAAATCAGGAGTATGGTGTAAGGCGTAGTGGTCACTTGGTTGAAGACATTACGCCAATTATATGATGATAGGTAATTGTTAACATCAGAAATTAGCTATCTCCTATCTTTAAAAAATAACGTTGTTTTTCCCCATGTTTCCATGTGCAATTGTTTCAGATAAAATACAGTCAATATTTTACTAGTGTGATCTATCTATTTGCTCATTTTTTGTACAAAAATAATTGATTGAAGTATCTTAATTTTCTATAATTATATAAATATCGTAAATGTGTTTTATTCGTTTTTTTTCAAGTTTTATGGATACGCTCTTCTAGAATAATTGAAAGCGACCCCGATTGTGGGAGAACCGAAACAATAGCATTGTTTACGATTAGTTTTACTTTAAAGCCGACCATCACCGATTGCCACCCGAACCACTATTATGATTGCTAGATTGTTAAGTAATAAGCCTGGTTTTTGCTTGATTAACCGATGGCTTGATTACTTGAATTAAGTATAATCAAATCTATTTAACGTCTCATTCCTAACCGACAACTTAATTTTTTTTTATTTTTTTTTATGATATAGGAAGGTGGACGAGCGTATGGGTCACCTGATGGTAATTGGTCATCAACGTCCATTGACAATGGCATTGTAAGAAATTTTAACCATCGCTTACAACGCCAATGCGCCACCAACCTAGGGAACTAAGATGTTATGTCCCTTGTGCCTGTAATTACACTGGCTCACTCACCCTTCAAACCGGAACACAACAGTACAAAGTACTGATGTTTTGCGGTAGAATATCTGATGAGTGGGTGGTACCTACCCAGACGAGCTTGCACAAAGCTCTACCACCGAGTAAAATGGTCACTTTCAGTAAAATACACGCCAACAAACTGATAATTTTATCAATCGTTATATCTATTTAGAACCCATCCCGATCTTGGGTTACAAGCCACATCTAACACATTCTATGGTGGAAGCTTTGATGCGGGACCAGTGGACGGCGGCAAGTTAAATAAAATGAATTGATTTGATGATTGAATGAATAAATTTGTAGAAGTGCTTTGTACTTTAGTTTCGTTATACATCGTTATGTGAAATAAGTAAACAGGATAATATCTGGATAGGTGAATAATATTATATACATGAATAGTATATAATATGATAGTAGTTCATATACATTAATATGTCGATAAATCCTTCGGATAACAGAATACAGACGAAGGGTAAAGGAGACAAGATAAATCAAATAATGGCGTTGAAGTGAATAGGGTCAGATCACGTCCTGGTTAGATTTTCTATCCTGTCTATGCCTTATCAAATGTATATTCAGACGTACTGCGCCATAACGGATCCATGAATGCTAAGTTCCTAATGCAGTCATTGAACTAAATTCATTTATTGTCGTGCAAATAATGCGTTTCACTTATCGCTGAGAAGCCCTGAGATTTAATTTGAATATAGTTGTTTGTTTTAAAACTCTGTGTCGTATTTACTATTTGTTTCATTACCTATGTATGTATGTATGTATGTATACATAGTGATGTATGGAAATCAAACCAAATTATTTTATTTAACATAAAATAATTACGTATCTTTATTGAATGTCAAATTACAAACTGTCATTACTATCATTCCTTAGTTATACTGTTTTGTAATTTTCTTGTTGTTTGAATTTTATCTGAAACGTCTGATAAATATATTTTTTTCTGGCATGCCCATCATCTGATACGAGTGGGATTATGTACTTCAATATGTAAAGTAAGTGTTATTATATAAATAACCTAACTTGGATAAAAATATTTTTATATTATACAATTCACTATCAACTGTCTTTCACTAAAATAAGTGTAACAATTATAAGAATATATTTAAAAGTGACTTAAACATATAAAAACAATCTACCTTTATTTTTTGTCGCATAAATTTTGAAATACCGACCTGTTTTGGCAACATTCGTACCTAATTACACAGTTCCGCAGCTTCCGATGATAAATCACATCCGAGATCACCTTACAATGTTAAGGATCAGTGCCTTGTTCATTGGGAATGATCTTTTTTATAACCGTTAGAAACTGCTGATAAAATCAAGAAAAAATTATGGTAATAACGAAATAAAGACGCCGTCAATAAAATCAAACTATACGTTTTGTTTTTCTTGTACTGAAAATATTTGTAACAATTAATGCAACACGATCTTAAATGCAAAAGATAGTTGAGGAGCTAATTATGCCTTAACATTCAATAATCATATTAAAGTTTTGTTTTTATTCATTCGCATCATGGGCTAAGCAAGGGCATGTTGTTATAGAGCCTTGTACATTCGATCCTCTATCTGGATTTCAAGTTTTTTTAATTTCTTCTTCAATATTTTCTTCTACATTTTGACATGGGCGCCAGCCCATTAATGGCCAATCATTAATAATACTAAAACAAGTTACGTCGTTACAGCAACGTGAGCCGGTGTTAAATCGATAGATTGTAGAGATCCGCAGGTACACAGAAAAATCCACCGATTTTTACTGTTATGTTAAATAATGTATAAATACACGTGAAATTTACTATTATTACGTAAAATTTAATAAGTATTTATAATTAATAAACAGACTTTCCTATGGCCACCGTGATTTAAAGAAAATATTATGTAATATTGAAAGTATTTAAAAGTAATTTTACAATTCTATAATAGAACTTGAAAATAGCGTATCGTAATATGATACGTTCTTTTTCGTCTTTTAAAGAAATTTGGTATATAATATAGTTATAACTAAACACAAATTTAGATGTATTAGTAACCATTTGTTTTGTTTTATTATTGTAACAATTTACGAGTAACATTATTTAAAAAAATCGAAGAATGATATAACATTATTTTCATTAAGTTATTCTCAAATCAACCTTCTTAACATAATACACAATTTATTTACATTATTTACACTTAAATTTTCATGTAATTTATTTACATTTATTTACACGGAACTTCCGCATATTGTGTCACAGTCGCACCTCGCATGGCAACTTTTTCGGGTGATCTTTTTTTAAGTTGAATCCCTGCCACACTCTATTTGACCTGACGTATAACCTAACGCCCATTCGACTATTTATGTACCTATATTGTCTCTCTCTCTCTCCTGTGCATTTATTATTCCCATCTGATGGTGGGGTCTGCCTTCCTAGTCTTTTGCTTCCACTTAGCTCTATTCGAAGTAGCGTTTTCAGTAACATTGCAGTCACTAAGATCTTTTCTGACCACTTCTGTCCATTTGGTTTTAGGTCGCCCTCTGGGTCTTGACCCTGTAACGTTAAGATTGGTTATGTACCTATATTGTATTGTACCTATATATGTATAAAGCTTTCGGACAGGTTTAGAAATTATACAATATCTAATAGAAAATTATAATTAATATTTAACTTTTAAACATATTAATTCTTCAACATTTTGTGTTTTTAAATGTATGTGATTATTTTACTTATTAAAATCAATGGTATTTTGGATCTTTAACTGTGAAATGGACCCTTTTTTGCACTACATTTTTTGTTTCCCCGTTACGTTCTATTACGCCTGACATCATCTTAAAGCCGTACATGGGCCGGGCTGTCAATTTGACACATGAATTTCGCGCTAACTAATTATTGAAATTTCTGAACTGTGTTCATACATTTTGTAAATATTCATGCATATTTCATTTATGATCAAGAACCGTTTTTTTTTTTAAAGTTGGTTTGTGTACCTTTTACAAATACTATGATAATTAATTCATGTTCTTTTTTTATTAACAGGTAAGCTGTCAGTGTACTATACTGAGTGAGTTATACAAATATTACAATTTTATAAGTTTATTTGTTATTTGACATTGATGAAGCCGAAAGATGATGAATTAAAAGTTAGATTCGAATCCTATTCAAATGTTTATTTGAATTTATGAAGTATGTCAAAAATAAAATCGGTCTCACATTCGTGTATTTTAAAGGTTGATCTAAAAGACGTATCATGTCAGATACATAGGTGAAGTACAATGAAAATCGTTTCAGTACTTTTCCTCTCACACGGAAAATCACAGTTACGACCTCCTTTGTTTTATTATATTTATTTAAACAGATAAAATAAACAAATCAACCATATAATAAACTATTTATTTGTAATAAACATTTTATCCGGCCCACAGTGCAGTGCACTTGCGACTTGGCGTTAGTTTGTGTGTCAGGGTCGCGCGGAAAATCTGCGCGTGCGCACCGCGACACTAGTTAGTAGTCTAGCCTTACATAACAAATTGTGATGTCGGTCTGTTCACGCGAAAGTAGGCTTCATGTGGGTGATTATGTTAGTGACGTTTTGAAGAGAAAGATAGTAATTCGCGATGGCCTTTAGCGAATAGTGGATATATTTTGCAATAGCTCTTTTATACGTTGTATATATTTACTATTTTGCCCTTGGATATATGAACATATATGTTTATTAATTCATTCTTTATATAGATTCCAACAACATCATTACATAAGATCTAAACTCAGACCTTAAGACTCATTATTAGATATCGTTAAATACAATAATAACTAAAGAAAGGGCACTTGAACAAACAAACAACCATCACAGCCATTACAGAATATATAATATACATATTATTCATTTCCGATGAAAGAAAAATACGAATGAAAAAAATCTCCATGTGCTGTTTCTCGTGTCTTGTAAACCAGGGAAAACTAAAGTTTGTTCTTAATTTTCACATTTTAAACACAAATCAATTGACAAGTCTTTGATTTGTCCATATACGGTCCGACAAGGTTATACCTTTCCTACACCGTGTCTAATATTTTCCAAGTAGTAGTGTGTCACACACCACAGCCGACCTAAATACCGTTTAACCATATGTGTAATATTTTAATACGTAAATCTAGAACTAGTTTCAATTGTTAGAAATTTTTAAATTACTGATACTCTAGTCCCTTATTTTAATACTTGTGTTTTATAGACAGGAAGTTTTGTTTTTTTTTTTTAATACGAGATTTGAGTCTTTTGTCTAGTTATTTTAATGTCGCTGAAGTGGACATGCAGCTACACTGACGTAAAATTATTTCTTTACGATATTTCAAGTGAAGCCAGGGTTATAGCATAGTGTATTTTGTTTGAAATAAATGTAGAAAATCAGTTGAATTTAATCAATATCGAGACTTATTTGTATCTGTAAACACACTCATATAGATATGTCCAAGGTTCGATTTCGCAACACTTACAGTCCACATGTCCGGTCGCTTGACTTCTTAAATACTTATTGATATATTTACCTTAGAATTTAATATAGATAAACCAAAATATATATCGTACTATATATAAATTATTTTTATATGTACATATGTTAAATAAAAGTACATAAAGTAATGAAAAATCCCAATAATCACATTAGTAGCCACTTTCTAATTAAAAAAAAATTACAGGTAATTAATTATTCTACTTTTGTAAAGGTTGTATAATATGTATGTACGTCTACAATATTGAGACATAATATTGCAGAAATGCGACAATTCGTTTATATTATTTTAGATTTTGATATGAAGGCCCACGGAGTTGGTGGTAAATCAGCTATTCTGCGGCCTAAAATCAATTCCTTGTATTGATGTATTCCAGTTTAAGATATATATGATGGTAGTTAATAGGCGCAAGCGATATATCTTGGTACCATGGCTACCGCTGCCTTTACGGTGGAAAGAGTAGTTTGTACTTCTCACAGTGTATGATATCTGCGCGAAAAAAAACCGTCGTCGTCGTCATTATATATGTTGTTTTACCGTGTCTCAGATTTATATAATAATTTAAATCTTCATAACAATTTTTTTTAATTAAAAATTACGTTTGATTGATTTTTGTATGATGTATAATAATTTGTTAATAATGATATTAATTAGTTACTTATAATGTATGAAATGTTTTACAACGAATACAGTTAAGTTGCTCGTATGGTACAATTCGCCGATGGAGACACTAACGAGGAATTAAGCCAAAAGTTCGTGTGAAATTAATTAATCAATATATATATTAATTAATTTGAACTGTAAGGATCTCTTAAATGTATATGAACCGGTTCACCTCAGTATGTGGGACAGGATGCAAGCTGCGCATGTGTTATGTAACAAACATGGTACGAATTTGAAAGGTGGTCTGTCCCATAGAGTGACCTCTAACGTTATTTAGTTGATTAGGATACTTTTTAATCATTTACCGTTGTATATATTTTTATAAATGAAAACAGCAGTCATAGTAGCAGCAATAAAGTTCTCCTAATGAGTTTTTTCGTTTGATAGAAAATTTAAAGCGAATGCGTTATTAGTTATGTTTAAAGATAGATACTCACTCTATTAGCGTACAAAATAATAATAAGCTTCTCGACGTTAATTTTAATTATACACTTTAATAATACTCTTCTCGTTATTAGATCGTAGCTTTAGGCTTCACAAACTAAATTTAAATCAATTTCAAAGGTGCTTCAACTAAATTTTCTTTTAAAGGTATTTCATTATAGAAAAACATAAGTGCCGCTCGAAAAAGAAAATCCTAATTCAAAAATCTTTATAAAAATTAATTAAGATAAGTACACACTTGTAACTGGACCTCGCTCCGCTGTAATATAACATAGGTAATGTTACAAAAACAAACGTAATGAAACAACATCTTTAACTGTACCAATATGGCAAATCATTTTTTACAACGATTACACTAAAAAGGAGCTCTTTCGTGTCGCCGTCTCTATGCGAGCGCACTTAAATGATTCCGCGCAAAAACCGACTTTATGCCACTGAAAATAGAACACAATAAAACTGCAGCTATGCAATTGATAAGCCAAATGTTATCTGCAGCCGGTTTAAGGGATATTTAACTTTATGTTGCTTGAAATAGAGTTGTTATTGTGTGTTTTTGCATTGGTTCGGAATGTAGGCCAGGCACCTTGAGAGTTGCATTTACATGAAGCGACCTCGCAGGGTCACTGATCTCTGTCCTTAGACGGATTGCGTTGTGGTTTCCTTCCTTGCCATCTACAGCTGGATTATAATATTAACTGTATTATTACATGAAACATCACCTGTAATTCAGCTCGTTATAAAATGGTTTAACACAAATATACAGGATGTGGGATGATTGCGACACGGTTGTGCCAATACGATTTTTTTCCGTGAATTTATCGCGTTGAAACAATAGACCTTGGCCTACGTTTTGTAATAAATATGGCTATAAACAGACGGATAAATTGTTATTTTTTTTAATTCTGAGTAAATCTGTTACTCACTATACATGAAACTAAACTTGGTACTTTCCCTTTTAAATTTCCAAACACATTCTAATAAATCATACAAGAGAACTAAACTTAAAAAAATACAAACTAAGCTAAACAATCGTAGCTGGACTACATCATATATATTAATTTATTTTCAAATTATTCGCTAGAAGCTAAATTATAGAACAAAATACGGTTTGTAGTTATGAGTTGAGTATGAGTATTAATCAGTTTACAGTGACTATATTGAAAGTGCTTTAATAAATTTATAATATAAAGAGATAGCCATTATCATAATAAAACGAATTGTTTTTCGAATTTAATTACAATTTAAAAAAGAAACATTTTAATTACATGATTACTTAATATAACGTTTGTTGTAAAACATCTGCTGTTGTACTTTTGATATGAAATGATATTTATTTTTAATAAAATAAGATAAATATCTTCTAAAATATGTACAAGAGACAAGTGAGTGTTTTGTAAGTGGAACGGAAGTTCTTTACATTTCAAGTGGTTGCACAAATGCGGTAGCTGCTGTTGAAATTTAATTACAAATTTTTCATAACACAAAGAATTACATTTTAATAAGAACTATATTTTCTATATCTATCAAAACAAACTTTTTTTTTAATTTTAACTTTACGCAACAACTCGAACGCTTTTAACAAGAACTATCTAATAATATTTATGTATAAACGTGGTATATTAATTAATTAACATAGATAAAATGGTGGCTACGTAAATGTCAATAACTTGAAATGGCGGTAAATACATTTATAATAGCAATAACGTTTTATTTACGTTATTATTATGTAAAAGTTTTTCTTATTAACATTGAGAGCTTGAACGAATGTCTCAAAATATTACCCGCGATGCTACTTGTAGTGACTGGTACATGGAGTCAGGGTTGTCAAACTACGTATACAATTAATGTTCTCAATTTAAACTGCACAGGCAAATGGTTTGATTCTAGTCTGTTTTATAAAGTTTTATAGATAAGTATCGGATATTAATATTTAAACATATTTGTCATTTGATCTTTTTTGTATAATATGAATATGAAACACAACAATACTTATTGCTGAATGCTGGTAGAATATCTGATAGGTAGGTGGTACCTACTCAGACGGGCTTACATAAGACCATACCAACAAGTATAACTATATTTTATTTTCTTATTAATATCAAATTAAATTTTAAAATAGACAATTAGCATACTATGTTTTTTTTGATCCAAAATATTTCAATATTACACTAACTTGATCCGCGGGCCGCTCGCCGACCCTACGTGGGGAACTCGTTTCTCGAGTATAAGTAGAGCTAATGCATTGTCGACATGCACTCCGGGTCCTTTCACCCCTGAAATGTCGTGTCGGATAAACTTTTGTATATTCAAAATACTGTTGGTTTCGTTTTAAACTCGAGTCGCTTTTCTTGATATTAAACTATATTGTTACAAAAAGTTATTGTTAACTTTATAGTTGAAAACAACATTTAATTAATGCTGTTCTTGCAAAAAAAATATCGTGATGCATTAAATTTGTTTTATATATAAATCAAATGTTTTATACAGTTTTTTATATTGATACTTGTTTATGGGCACTGCTCTGGTCTTTAAGGCTGCAGCGTGAAGTTAAGTTGAGCTTAGCATTCTAAAATAAGCGACTATTTTTTCGCGAAGGGGAAACGTTCAGAAATATAACCGGGCCTACTTTAGCACGGATCGGTGAGGTGTCAGAATCGTGTCATTGTAACGACCTATCCTTGAAAACGAATAATTATCGAAATCAAACTCATAGTTTCTGAGATTAGCGTAATCAACCACAAAACCTCTTCGCTATATAATATATATATAAATATATATATTGATGACTAACTGTTGTTAGAACTTCTCGTTTAAGCGAGGGAGGTGTATTTTAAAATATAAATAATAATTTTTTTTTTATATATATATTCAATTTATAAGAATCCTTCTAATCGTTCGAGTGTGATTAACAAACATACTAACACAAACGTTCTCTATAATATTAGTAAGAGTTGGTAGTTGTAAAATATTTTGATACATTCAACCTCATTTACATGCATGTTACAACGACACTATGATTTCCACGTAAAGTTTGTCAGGAGAGCTTGTCTGGTAGCGAGGTAAGAGTTGCATCGCATGCTAGTGCATTAGTGGATATTATTAAAGCAGTGTTTTCCTCGACGCGGGCGACCACGAACGAAAACAAGGATAAGCCGATATAAATACGTCGACAAACAACATTCAGTGCTTCACAAACGTTACTAGACTAAAAATAATGTAACTTTTAACTATAAATAACAGATTAGACAATATTGCTAGTATTATAAATATTACATTTTGACTGATAATTTAAATGTTACCATTATTAATTATTGAAAAACAAAAAGTTATAAGTGTGTATGATAAAAAATAGATACAGAACGGTGCCAGTATTGACACATATAATATGTTATAAAAAGACAAAAATATCCGTATGTTTGAAGTAGTGCTCGATCCTCACATTTCTATCAAGCTGACGTCAGTATAGGACGCTGCATTGACCCAGTTGCGCGGGTTCGACAGCCGAGTGAGGCCATCCAATCTGGTTATCTTATTGACGATAGTTTTAACGGTTAGCAAGGTCGTTACTGATGTTATTTAATATTAATAAATGATTTTATTGACATTTTTATTTTTATTGACATAACAAAAGGATATTTTCATATAATTACCAACCTTTTCTCACGTCAATGCAATGTAGTTCCATTCCTACTACAACTAGGTTGTAGTACTAGCAGTAGAAAGACTGGCGAAATAGATTTCGAATAAAATTTAATATATAAAATGATTTCTATTTCGTAAAAACATTTTTATTCAATTTTGACATTGTGTTTTTAACAATGAGCGAGAATATTCGAAGGTGATGGTGTTTAACTTAATCGTTAATAATTGTTTTTGTTTATGTACATTTCACTGTATATTTATCTACATTAAAATTTTGATGTTTTAAAACTAGTACATATCTTCTAAACTACTAAATCAATATATACAAAGCGCAGCGCGTTCCGGTTTCGTTTTTAGTATAAAATATAAGTAACCGTTTCGCAGTTTCCCTCCTTTTAAATTAAAACTGTTGACGTGACACGGCAAATTTCACGTATTTGCATAAATATAAAATAAATTAGAATGATCCCTGTTTGACTCACGTCCGTTGCCGCAGTTGTGACCATCGAAACAGTCATCATACTGAGAAGATATATCAACTTATTTTGTGATGACTGGCGACGCAATCGTGTATAATATAGTAATCGGTATAAAGACCAAACATAATATATATTTATTCTTTATCCCGAAATAAATCTAATTTTATAAAAGCCTCGAATTGGTCTTTATAAAAATAGAACACCAAATCACACAAATTGATGTAAATTACTCAATTACGCTTATAAAACCTAATAACACAATTGAATTTCATAGTCATAGTCACCAAATGACGGCTTAAAAGTACTGCGAGTCATTTTTACAACACTGTTGTAGTGATTCAGGAACTTCCTAAGTATATATGTAAATATATTTTATTAAATATATGTGATATATAATACCGCAATAAATCGGCTCCAAATCTTTTTTAAATTTTTATAACGTACTTTACTTTTTACTTTAAAATGTGAAAATCTTAATTAAACCTTCCAATATTAAAAGAAAACGTAAAACTCACAGTCTGTTGTTTCATCGTTGATGTTTTCTTTTTCAACGTAATTTTTCCGATTTTGTTGTTTTCTCTGCGATATTTAATTAAACTGCCAGTCTGTGTTTTGTTTGACAAAAAGTCATAACTGACTCTTCGGTAATGTCAAACAAAAACAAATGTTGTACTTGTATATAAAACACAACATAATTAAATAAAAGTTATTTTTCTTTCTTATAAAGACAGAAGATGTGTTTTTTTTATTTGTTTATGAAGAGAAACATCCATAGTTCAACTCAGTAGTTAACGAAGCTTGCAGATATTGTCAGTATAAAAAATGGTAATCAAGATGCTATGGTCATTTTGCCTGTACTGGCTCCCTCAACATAAAATATTGGTATTTGGTCGTAGAACAACGGATGAGTGAGTGGTACCTACCGAGACAGACTTGCACAGAGCTCCACCAAGTAGTCTCATTATTTTTGTAATATAAAAATAATATCTTTATGTGAAACCGTACAAAATCACTTAACTAGCATTAAACAAAAATACTTAAAAAGAATTATATCCTTGACTACGTAGAAGAACAGAAAGTATAAAATCAATATTGACTTCTATTTACTATTTATCAGTTTTAAGCAAATGAGCGCTCGACAACCTTCAGTACTTATAAAGGCAAATATGACACGTCGCTTGCTACATAATATTTTCCCAGTTGGTGTGTACCTATATATCTGTTGGCCAGACACATTAGAATACGGCTGATGGTTATTAATTAATACACATGACTGTACGGAGCTAAATAATAATTCATAGTTTAGCAGATATTTACGTAAGTTTAGTGAATAGATCGTTCGCGTCGGACGCGAAATGGGTTGCGAAACGTTGTAACGTCATTATCCCAAGGTTTATTCAACGTGGAACGAATATATAGAGAATGAAATAATGTAAAGCTTCTTGTTACGTATATATGATTATATTCAATTTAACGTATTCTGCAATTTCGCTTAAGTTGTTAAAATTCCCAATTATTAAATTAAGTTTGAATGATGAGTGAGCTAATGATAGGTACATAAAATCTCTGATCGTGTAGTTGGTAGTGGTACTTACCGTCAGAGGTTGTCCGACTGCCTGTCTAAACTAAATGAACTAACAAAACATCAATGTAAAATGTTTACAATCCATACTTTGAGGTCTAACTTAATTAGTCTCAAATATATATTTTTATTTATTTTATTATTTAGGTAAGTGGTCACCTACGCCCATAGATATTGGTATTATAAGAAATGTTAACCATCACTTACTTCCAACCTTGGGAACTAAGATGTTGTCTCTTGTGCCTATAATTACTGACTCACTCACCCTTCAAACCGAAAAACAACAATACCCAGTACTGCTGTTTTGCGGGAGAATATCTGATGAGTGGGTGGTACCTACCCAGATGAGCCTCCACAAAGCTCTACCACAAGTAAAAAATGCATCATGGCAATAAACATTAGGCTCTACATTAATATCTGTATCTTACGGTTTAACTGTTTGGAAGGTTTTATATATAGCCTATTTTAATGGTCAAGGAAATAAATATGAAACTCCTATAAAAATCAATGAATTCCAATTATACCAACTACATATAAAATGGGTAGAGCTACAAATAGTTAACGTAATCTATGAATACATTTATTGTATTTACTCTGTTATCCAAAAGTCTATTCTTATAATTTCTTATCACTGGCATCTTACAAATAAATTGTGTATAAAAATATGTAATGTACTTAAATACTCTGAACACACCCAATGCACTAGGCAGTACGAAGGGCGTCCTTAGGCCGACGCTCGCGCCGTCTGGAGGGCGACCTCACAATCAATACGCCCATAGGCTTTTTACCAATGATAAACACGTGTAAACTACATAAACCATAAACCGTACATCATAAACACGGTGTATTCTCAGGGCGGAATAATTGAATGAACTATTTTGCTGATTAATTCTAATAAGGTCAAACGTGGAAAACGTATGTGGAATTGTTTAATGGCATCAATCAAATATAGCCTTTGTTTTGTTCCTTAATAATCAATTTATTTATAAACATAAACACAAATATTTATTATATAAACAAATTTGAATTGTTATAAAATAAAATTAAATATGGAAGCGTAACTACTCAACGGGACATGACCACCTAGCGATATGGAAGTCAAATGATCCCAATCTCCTTTGTCTTTAGTCGACCTTACTAACACAAGCTCTCTTAAAAGTAATGGAAAATAAGTATAGTAGTTCCTTGAAAAGAAGCGTTGCTATTAAAAATAATATTAGTGATTATTTTCCTTTAGCGAATTTACTTTTAATATGATTATAGTGCTGCCTTTTAATAGTATAAAGAAGTACAACCGTGGTTCGAATTTAAAAAATTAAAGTAAGTATATATTATAAAAACTATTAACATTTGTGTGCATAATATTCCAACGTTATAAGCATCCGTATAAATTTTTTAACTAATTCTGTAATATAAGAGAGATAACTATGACGGCTTCAAGAAAGTGTACTGTGAGCCATTCCGAGTCAATGAAATAGTCACCTTAACTCTACGATGTCAAAAATTCTTAATCCTGAAAAGAAGATTCTGATACTGGCTGATAAAAATACAGGAACATTAAAATAACATTTTTAAAAATAAAAATAAGCTGCAAAGTCAAGGTCACGTCTGCGGAGATACAAATACGAGAAAATAAACCAATACAATACAAAATCTCATATTTACACTAGGTATGAGACAACCTTTACTTTTGATACTTATTTAATATATCTGTTTGATTTTATTACAAAATTATTATGAGGTATTTCAGCGACACAAGTGTTGGTCAACGACATGGCGTCTAGAGGTCGCTTCCACGCCCTTGTTGGTTCACAATGCATTCAAGGGAACTTATACAAGTCGCCTGTCTGGTCGTTACGGCCTGGTTAGATGAAATTCTATTTTAGTTCGAAAATTAAATTTAGAATTATTTGTATTACATAATTTACATGATTATATTGTATGTTGGACAAATAACATTGTGAGTTGTTGTAATCGGATCAACACGAAAACAAAGGATGGTTAGTATTCAGTATAATTAGTTAGCAAAGCGTCTAAATAAATGCTTAAAATAGTTTAGAATTTTTTAATTATATTTTTATTAAAATAAGTAGTCAAATCCCTCTCTTATATATAATATTTGTTTTGTTATTATAACATCGAATTCCAAAAGAAATTGAATGTAATAAATCATCTTACGCGGCCAATTTTAAATCTCATAACAAAAAGTACGAAAAACAACACGACACCTCGAACATAAGAACCCAATAGATCGCTGAGAGATCGTAGAACTGCGGCGAGACGCGGGCATCGCCCGTCCAGGACGCCCTTGCCTTCCTCGAACTCCGACACCTGAACACCCACATTTCACAATAACTACATTCAGTATTACATCGAGAGTTATCAAACGAAATTAATATTTTAAAGTTTGAAGCGTTATTCATTTGATATTTTTAAGAGGTGTTTTAATTGTACAGATATTTATTGTTATCAATACATAAATCACAGCACTTAATAGAAAACATTAAAGGTTTTCAAATACATTAACGGAAACAAGAACATTTTTTTATGTGCTATCTAAAATAAAGCATAATTACATAAATATTTTATACATCAATTTCAGGTTAACATCTAGGTCATTACTTATTACATACACATAAAAAATATTTGAATATTTTTAAATTAAAAATATAGACTTTATAATAGGCTGTGCAGTGTCGATGCTCTTACGACTTTCCTACAGGTCGTAGCACTGTAGCGTCCTCTACGCTGTAGCGGGACACGGCTACATTTAATAGGCGCACTGTAATTTACTGTAATATTCGTAGAGCTTCGTAGACGCGTAGACTGAATTATATTAAAGTTGAAACACATCCGTTAGTTATGCAATATGACTAAATAATATTTTACTGAATATATGTGCATTAAACATTACCTTGGAGAGTAGGTACTGTTTTATTTTATAAAATGTCTTGTATTATGTAAGTATATTATTTTCTTATTAGAATTATAATAACATTTTCGATAATTTGACCTTGTATTTTAAAACATTTAAAGCTCATATATGAAGGCTAGCTGCCTAGAATTTTCGGTGTCGTCGACCGCGCTAGGAAGGACGACTCGCCCTTCGCGTATCACTCGCCCCGTTCCGCCATCTTTATTTACTCTAAAAACACCCCACACTTTTGATACGCTTAATAAAATACTTTGTACATATTCTCTGAAAATTTTCAAATTTACTTAACAATCGTATTTGTCTGTTAAAAAGTTCAAGGTCCTTTTTCATTTCTGCTTTGATACAAACTTGCATTTGAGATAATGAGAGACTGACGCGATACGTTGAAACGATGTCAAGTGAATGTACGCTAATTTATAATAAACATACACAAAGAAAACCTCGGCAAAAGCTTCAATAGGAATTATGAAAGAAACCAAACATCAAAATATAATTTACTTAATTTGAAAAGTTGTAGTTTTAAAATCGTAAGGTTAGTTCGATTACAAAATTTAAATTGTATGAATGTACTGACAAAAAATCTTTATAGTTGCTTTGTTATAGGAAATTGTTTCGTAATTTAATTCAATTATACGTTTATACCCAGTATGTACATCATATCTAAGTCATCTATTTTATTAAGTTATATATTCTGTCAAGATTTATTTTATTATAATTTATGTAAAGATTTCTCCTATTTATAAAAATAAAAATCCTTCGACGTGCTGTTTAGGTCGCGTTTTTTGAAAACTCTCCACATGTTACCTACAACCGACTTGTAATTTACCGATTTTATAAGCTGACAAAAACTCAGTAGAAGCTATTCTTCACAAATGAAATTACACCACCAACTGTGTATGGTGTGTATGGATGTCAACAAATATTAACACGATTATTAATCATGTTGTATTAAGTAATATGTCCTAATTATTATTAATGTTTATATTTAAGACTTATTTATTGAACGTTAAGAACAAAATATTCCATGTAGACAGACAATTCAGCATTATCTAACTATTAACTAAATGGTTAAAAAATCTTTCACCCTATCAAGGTTGCATACTACCCAAGTCAACATCCCACCCCATGAACACTCGTGGAAGTCACATAAAGGCCTCGTTCACCTCGTCTGCTGTCCGGACGAGAGGACGGTAACCCCAGTGCATAACCCCGGGCCTGATATTACGAAACTATTTATATAATGTTGCTTGAAGATGTCATATATTCATTTCTTGAAATTTATAAGGATAAGCGTTTTTACAAAAAATCTTGATTAATAAATAAAAATAATAGCAGGAATTAAAATTTAGGACAAAATTCTTCAGCGTTCTCCAGCCCAGCGAGATATCGTGATATATAACTGAATATTTCATTTAGCCTTATTCGAGGGCTGGACTTCAAGTACCGGGTACGTGTTTCTGAAATAAATCAAGTTATTTCGAAATACATTTGTTCAGTACATATTTATTCTACATGTATAAAAATAATAGAGCAGTTGAATTTTTATTTTACCAATCTTTGTGGATATAAGCATGTAGGCGAAGATGAAGTATTTTTACTAAGCGATTTTTGTATTATGTACCAAATCGATGGATGGATTTGAATGAAACTTATTACTGAAATAACATTTGCTTGCGCTGCGCCAAATCGTATAACAAACGATTGCAGGTTCGATCCCCGTCTCATCTCCGAATATAAGGGAAAATCGCCCATGATGTTTTTTACTATGCTATTTGCTTGTATCTTACGTGTTTCTCGATTCTGAGGCCGTTGAGATATGAGTGCTTATTTTTTTATATATTTGTAATAATAATTATTTTATATTTGTTTTTTTTCTTTTTTGAAACATTTGTGTTTAAAACAATATAATATACCAAAATCGTTGTCTCTAAAATCATGCAATAAAATGTTGAATAATATTTACGTCTTGTACAATTTGACGCCTGTTAATGAATCCCTCATCATTTTGATTTACGATCGATCCTAGACCAAACCAGACAAGACCTCAACAAAGCCTTACAAATCCACGCGTTCCCTTTGTTTAAGCTTTAACGTTTATTGTTAAGATTTGTTTAACTGAATCATTAACTAATTCATTAATTTTAAGGCGTTATCTAAACTCGAAATATGAAATACAAAAATTCCTGTTTCAGTAATATTTTGTTTCTGTTCAACTTTTCGATATTCTATATTTTGTTATTAGTCGTAATAATTAAGTATGACAATCATTCGTGTTTTCTTTTTTTTTATATTTTATTATAATTTAGTTACAATGTTTATTTACATTAAAACCTTAAATAAATACAAATAAACATTAAAAATATTTACTATACAAATCGTGACCGCGTGGAATGGTGGCAAGAATGCTAGCAGCATTTCCCCTTTGAATCGCAATTCCGATTCTCTGGGCCAAAAATGAGCCAGCCCTCCTGTCACCAGTAGAAGCAATAAGACGGGGTGTAATATAATATGTTATCCATAAGTAATTATAAGTAAGCTTATAAAACATTGTATTAAAGCGATTAAAATATGAAAACAGTACGATAAGCACAACAAAGTGTTTTCATTATAAGTCCATACACATGAACTAGTCGCGGAGTAACGAAGTCTTTACGACGTCATTATAGTTTATAAAATAATGACACGTATTTCGGGGCCAATTTCATATTAAAATATGCTCATGTACATATTATGAACATAACGCCTCGATTTGTCGGGTTAAGCGCGAAAATTCCCAACGCCATGAGTATAATTAATAATTCAGACACGAACACATCGATACGCTGTTGAAATAACATTATATTCACGGACACGCACACTCCCACCGCCTAAACACCTACACACGCTCAGAACGCACACATCCGCAGACGTCTAGACAACTTGTTAAAATGCGGTGTTCCGGGACTCGACATTCGTGAGTAGGATAGGTCACGGACCACGATATCTTCGCCTCCCTCTAACCTATAATGGCGTCCCTCTCATCCCTCAAACAGTTCTCCTTCATGCTATTTTCGAACCTATCTCAACGAAATAACGTACCGTTTACTATGGCTTTAGTGCCAGGTATAAATTTCGCTTTCAAAGCTTAAAAGATAACCTACCGAAAGGGACTATGTTAGAACTAGATTTTTAGGAATTGGAGTTTAAATGAAGGGAATAAGGTTCGTAATTGTCGTATAAGATGGTTAGGTCTTTGCAGGTCTCCCAGTATCGCTAGGTTTGTCCTTGGTGGGTCAGGACGAATTAGTCGGGAATAATAATTTATGTAAATGTGCGTACGTGTGCACATGTTTGTACATAGGTAGGCGTGTGTGCTACGGACCTAGGATTAGACATAATGTAGAAATGTATGTATAGCGGTCATTATTTATTCAGGACCTGTGGGCTTTGTGGAAAGTATATTTAGGTTCGATGTCAGGTATTTTGTACGTTATAACACATGAGGGAACACATACACGCTACAGTTGTCCCGTACGAGCTGTTCTACTAGTTCTCATATAAACCTGTAACAGTTCTTAGTCCAGAAACTAGTTAACACCTTTAAAAACATACTTTTAGGGTTAAGACTATAACTCTATCGTTTTAAACAACGGCAGCTAGAACAGAAAATTATACTAAATTTTGTTAAATTTTATATTGCTATAATGCATAAAAATTTGTTACAAATTTGATAACTATCTCAAGTCCAATCTCAGTTCGTAAAACATAAACTACAAAAGGCCCGCCGTATATGTGTGCCCTAAATAATATAATTGGCTATCGCTTTGTAAAGAAATATGTTACGGACGAGCGGTTCTTTTATTTATGTTTCGGACAATTTCAGGAGAAAAATCACAGAAAGAATAACTCAAATGGCCGCTGTTTTATTTAAATTAATAAATGGCAAAAAAATCTTTCGCCGTTACAATGGATTATACTTTTGTATTGTTTTAACTTTGAGATTTGTTCTAAACTGTGGAGTCAGGTGTTTAACATTTGACCCATTTTTTATATTATAATAGAACATAATAGTCTTGAAATATTAAATTACATGATTAAAGTTAATTTCTAATAATACCAACCCAATTTTACCTGATGGTAGGACTTTGCCCGTCTGGGTGGTTACTACCAGCTTGAAATTTGTTTCATCACCAAAGATCAATACTGTGTTGTGATTAGATTTCGAGGGAAAATATAATACCAGCCACCAAGAATGTAATATCTCAGATTCCATGGCTGGTGGCGAAAACGATGTTCGAAGTGGTTTATATTTGTCGCAGTGCTAATGTGGACGAATTCGACCACTTACCATCGGGATACCTCTTTATTGTCTGTGACTGTATGTCTTTATGTAACGGAAGAATCAATAAATGTAAAAAATAATATTTATTTATTTCGTACAACTATCATTACAGGACAATCCTAATGCGATAATGTAGTTTCATAATTACACAAGATATACATATATATATATGTGTAAGCACATTCGTTAATTTAAGACGGTAAGCGTAGGCTATTAGCTTGCAAGGAAAAGATAGTCTGAAAATGTATGGGATACTTATAATTGGACAATGACTTCCTGCTCCGAAGACAGTTCCGGTACTAAATCCAAGCCGTTTCTTCATTGCGAATTATACTTGACTTCCGACACATTCAGGTTTCTCACAGTATATTCGTTAAACGCTGATCATGTATGGATTTGTGAGTTAATCCCCTGGGGAGATAGAACCCGATTAGTCACCGTGTTATATGTGTATGTCCAAATAATTATGACAACACATTAAAACATTTGTGTGCGTAACCAAATTATATCTAACCTTGTTTTTTCTCAATATTGGTAAATTTCTATCATTATATTAAAATCATTTCATCATCATCATCATCAAAATTGTTCTTAAATTAATTAATATTTTATTAGCTCAGTGATTCAGTCTCACAACGTCACAGGTTCAATTCTGTCTAAGGTTGTTATCGTTAACATCATTTATAAAAAATACAAATAAAACGAAATATTTTATTGTGCATTATACAAATAAAACTGACGTTAAACTTGGTAACAAAATAAATTGATGTTACTATCCACATATATGAAAGTTTAGATTTCTAGATAGCCGTAAAGTTTTTACGGCTATCTTGACACCGACAATCCATAACACACCTAATTATTTTCATAAGCTGAACGGAATAATTTAATTAACTAAATTCATTAAATATTAAAGTGATTATTTTATTAAAAATTAATGCGCAGTAATTTATATGGTAAAGGCTTATATGTATACATTACATTAAATATGCCAAACTCTGCCAATCCGCTGGCAACCGTAAGGTCTAAGTTGCGACGTCCCTCGGGTCTGTTATTTCACAAACTCACTCCTTCAACTAAAACATTACAGTCTAGTATTATTGCGATTTCAGAATAATAAGTAGGTGAGTTATGAAAGCAATTATAGTTCATAACAAGCGTAACATACTCTCTTGTGATTATTGTATTGGCAGCTGGAACCCTTCTAACCTTTGATACGAAATATTGAAAGTAAGCCGTCGGATCTTCGATATACTTTTATTAGAAAGTGTTAGGAAATACCTTTTATCGCAATAGCCGTCAACCCTTCGGTTCAGTCGCGCGGCAATAAATCATAAATAGTCGCAAATTCGTATTCAAGCCTCACAGACATCCTAATAACAAATGTTCCTACCCGAACACGAAAGGCTTCCGAGACGCCCGCCCACCGCCCTCCGTCTGAAGGTCGTTTGGGAGGCCGTTCACCCTCCGTCTACACCCACAAAATCAACCTCCAAAAATCCTCTGTGTTTAACTTTCCCTCTGTTCGTCTTTGTGTAGCTCCTTCTACACCCTGTACAGCCCGTAGATGCTTTCTATGTGTGTGTGTCTTGTGTTTACAGGAGCGTTTGTAAACGTGCTGTGTTTGTGTGGCGGTCTTTCTATGTATAGATTTATGTCTGGCTGAAATTCATAAATTAGATTGCTTAATATTGTCGATTATATAAAATAATATATAATATGAAATGAAATATTGAATGCATAATAAAAAAAATATAGTTTATTTACGTATATATGAAACTCCGAAAATTAAACATCATAACTTATTTACCAATAACATTGATTAATTAAGCAAATACGATACTTAGTTTTGTATTTAAAACTAAGTTACAAACAATTGATAAAAGTAATACAATGGTGAAATTTAATATCAACATCATGCATGTATATATGTACATATATAAATAATCATTGCTTACAACCTTCCTCGTGGCGGCTTTCACAAACTTTTTGTATACCCAGGCTTAGTGTGGGTTGGCCTTTCATAAAGCACCGATGTAGGTCATATCTATATATACAAAATTGGAGATGACGTCCGTACGTTGCCGCGTTGGTTACGTCACATCCTTTTTTTAATTAATATTAAAAATAAAAAAGTTAAGAAGATATTTGTTGATACAAAAAGTTGTTTTAACAAAGTGGCGTAAAATATCATTAATACGCATTAAAATAACGTGTTGAGCTTCTAAGTCGTCTCCTTAAACGAGGCTTTAAAGGACATATATAGGGATACACTCTATGCTGTCATTAAAAATTAACGACAATTAAAATTTGTCAATAGAAAGATGCCGGACTTAATATTTAAACAACAAAATAAATGTCTTTTAACTGTAATCAGTATTTAGCGACATAGAAGAGACAATATAACACTTAAGTATGAAACACGTGCGCGAACCAGCGAAGCGAAAACTAATTATTTGTAAAATGTTGTTTGACTTTGGAAACTCTTGGTTGTAGTCGTTTTACTTAATCTCATTGATGGGACCGTAGCTTTACAGATAAATCTGCGTCAAAGCCTGCTTCGCTTATTTACTTCTTTTAGTTGCCGACATATTCTGTCCCATAATTTACGCATAAAACATAAAACGAATAAAAGCTAAGATAAATTTTCATATAACTAAATTAGAATACAAAGATTTAATTAATAAATAACTAAAACATTAAAAGAATTTATTTATCGAATTTATATAAAACATTTATGTAAACATTCTACGCAAGCGATAAATTATATTTGACGAAGCTTCTTAGACAGGGATGTAAGTAGAATTTGGGCCATGAATGTAAATAAATTGTATTCATCGTCAAAGTGGAACAGAACGAGCAATTGTTAAATATTCAACAAGAAATCCAATTTGTTCAACTAATTAAAATTTGTTTTATATTAATTCTATACTTTATCGATAAATATATAACTACGAGCTAGTTGAATGGATCAGTTGTTTATATATCAGACTGGCTAATATCTAGTATGTTTGCAAGTTTTTAATTTTTTGTCACCTATGTGCGCCGATGGTACTATCTTTACAAAATTGTCATTATATTTACAGTATATTACAGATAGGCATATATATGGATAAAAAATATATGTGCATACATATCAGCACAAAGACGTTCTAACAGTATCCGGAATGAAAGAAGTCAAATATAAGTAATACCCAAGAAATACATAATGATGTTTAAGCTAATGTTGGTAAAGTCGTGGGAATATATAATATTCATATAAAAAAAATAATACTTAAAACCTCAAGGGGCGATCGATAAAGAAAAAATTATTCGCCTCTGCTAGCCGTCTCCGGTGTTTGATATCGGTTTGACAGACGCCGTTTGCAAACAGAGCTTTTGATATCTTAAAAGTCCCGTGATCCTGTCGGTGATGACAGGAATTGCACACGCAAAAGGTTTTTGTCACAAAAACTACGACACATATCACAGTCAGATTAAAAAAATTCTTATATTTTAATAATGTCTAAGAAAATGATTTTATTCTAACTATATCTTGTATTTGTATTTCAGGTAAGATACAAAACGTTCAGTTATCAAGCAAAGCACGCGCCAGCCGTAAGTAATAATTAAACGAATATTTGTATGACTTAGTAGCATTAATTTTGATACGGCTTATGTAAAAAAAGAATCCATTTTTTATGTCGTTCGAAACAAATAAGGAATATATCATAATTAATCACAAAATGGTTAATATACGATAACTAATAGTACAACTTTCGTGTCTATTCACAAACTTTCGTTTGCTCCCCCACGTGTGCATGTTGCAGCCGCAACTTAGTGTGCCGCGTACACTGTTGCCATGTCTGTGTGCAGGAAGAAAGTGCATTCTAGCCGGCGAGGGAAACTTGACATTGAGAATACACGCAGCTCGCGCTGTTTCTTGAGATAATGTTGTTTGACCCACTTTTGCGTTACGTCAAGTCCATATATTTTTTTGCATAGTAATGCAGATTATATTGAAGTTCAATTGGATTTGTATAAAGCAAGTAGTGTTTAAATTAATGAAGCAGAAATAACTGTCACATTTATTATTTGAACTTAAGTTACTAAATAAACATAATTAATAAAATAACACTCAGTGTTCCAAACTTGCTGCTATAGGACAGAACGTAATATAATCGTTTTAAAAACTAATACGGAATGGAGTTAATACCAATGGCATTTAAACATTCAATTATAATACTGACACACATTTTATTATTATTATTATTATTTATTACACATAAAAAATAGAAAGTTAGCTCAAGGTTTTCTTATAATTTTTTTTTTATTATCTGTGCCAATAAGATTATTTATTATAAGAGGAAATTTATAATGTGTCACAATATCTCCAGATCAGTGCTACCTATTTCCATCTCACGTGTAGCGAGCAAGTCGGAATCGTCGCTGCGCACGAGTACCTCCTCGTTTCCCTTTCGTCTTTATTTTAATTAAGACATATCACAAGATATTTCTTCGCGTGTATAATTATAAAGCAGAAGTAATTGTCAAACATTCTTGTCTCATTTGATATCTTTTTATTTTTTTAAATACATCTATCTACTCACTACACGGACAGTCGACGCGTTTTCAATTCTTCCGAGCACTTCTAATGTCATCTTATTTGTTTCGCTTCCTATTAAATGAAAATATCTCAACATGATCTAAATATTTGATCTTTGACTATATTCGAAAATTGAGGTGATTACGTTTTTCATCTTTTAATTATTCCCTTTATTCAAATAAAGTAGTACCTTAATTTCAATGTATTTTAATTTAACACAGATCTATCTCATAAAGCGACCTTCACCTATATAGAAAAAAATATGATTTCCATAGACAATTGCGAAACAACTAATTATGACATTTCAACCATGTATTCACATACGTGTGAAGTACATATCAAACTATGTTACGGGTTAATAGGTTACGTTAATGAGTACATCGCTCGGAGATTTCTAGATATATTCAGGTCTGGTATGGGTCTTATCCAACACTGTTTGATGAATAAATAATATACCAAGTCCCGAACCAGCCCTGCAGGCTACAAGACCTCAAGGCCGGCGTCTAGACTACAGTTTCAGTGCCCAATTATTATTAAAATCTCTGTTGCTTTGTCTTGTTCAGATAACGTCGCTTTTAGTTATTATTTTGTAATTAAATATTTATTATGACAATTAATTGTGTGCTAATGTCATACTTCGCTTTGAGAAAAGAAAATGTTTTAATAAAATGTGTAAATTTTATTACACATATTATTCATTGATTGATTTTCAATAGATAATACTCACTTATGGTTAATAATAAAATCACATTAAAATAATTAAATACATTTAATAAATACTTACCACGTGGAGGGACGAGTTCGGTTTTAATTTATATCGTAGCCCGTAGCCCACGAACATGCTTCAAACGAATGTCAGTTTTGTTCCTCAATTTTTATGTACAGCCTTTGTATTGGAAGCTTGTCTTGACGACGTGCGGCATATTTACTCTAACCGTTTTCGGATAAGCCATTGTGTAAATTACATAATGACGACGACACAAACGGCTAATATATACACCGTAACAGTTTGTGTTGATTCATCGATGACTCGCGAAGTCGCACTCGACGTTAGTTAGAAAAGCGCGTATCAGAACGCGGCCTAAGCAAGCTGTCTGTTGGAGTTATCATACTCGTAAGTTACTGTTCACTGACTGACAGACAGACAACGCACAGTCTAATTTATAATACATAGAGACTTGAAATTTGGTAACGACCTTCGTTTCGTTATATAGAAGCGTACTAAGAAATTAGTTGTAAATTTCATTTTGAGATAATCCTTTTAATTTTTAACATCAACAATCCGATCTAACGTTTTTTTTAAATCAGACAACCGCGTCGTACTCGCATACGTATGGATATACTTTTTTTTTTTAATTTACCGCGGGCTAAGCCACAACTGGGTAGTGTATATTATATAACTTCAGAACTAGGTCACGCAAAGTTAAGGTGGATGCAATGTCTTCACCTCACCGCTTAGAAATTATTCAAATTAAATGGAACCGTACTTTTTACGTCTACGTATTTATATCATCTTATGTAACTTTTACTTTATTTTTCCAGATATATTTTTACTTTTTTGTGTTAAATATAATACTATTCGATGAGCATATTTTCATAGTATTTTTTCAACGCTAAATAAGTTTACGGTTATGCTTCAGACGTTGAGAGAAAAGCTCGTATGTAAACATTAAGTATTAAAACTACAAAAATACCGACCTTGTGCCTTTTTCATCTATACAATGAAATAAAATTGAAGTGTCTGTCTGTAATTTCAAAATAACTGCCACTTTTTAAAATGGCAATTTGCGAGTTACCTGCCGCTTTAATAATTTAAATATTTAAAATGGCAGATTGTTAGGGTTTTCGTTACTAATTGAATTCCACGCTGGCGAAGCTGCGAGTTTTGTTACTTTACAAATACAACGCTATTCTCTATTTTATAGAATCAGTGGGGTAAAATAATATATTAATAAAACCAGGAAATAAATTCATGCTTTGCTACTTTACCTAATTGTATATATGACCTTTTAGAGTAAGAATAACGATTTGACATGACATACAATAAGGTTCTAATTTCAAACTTAAAAAGCAATTATTAAAATATATCAATATCTCATTACGAACAAGATTTACTAGATTTATTAGCTAACTAAACGCAGATTCACCGACAGACTGTAAGATTCAATACAACGACGGACGGATTTCGCCGGTCGCACGGCAGTTTTTCTCGCCGAACAATGTAATAATTACGACGGTTTCCACTTTCAATTTCGCTAGTACCGCAAAAACTGTATGTTTTACCCGCTCGGGAAGCGACAGCAAAATTAGATGAATTACATAAAAAAATTAAAGTAAATTTTAATTACATTATAATAAAATGTATTGAAGCCTGCTTAATAAAATTATGTAGCTTAATAAATAATTTGAATTCAATAATTTTCAAAAGAACACACTTTAATTTAGTCATAAAAATGCATTTTGGTATAAAGCCATACTATGATAAGGACATTTACAACTACTTTAACTGGTCGTATAAATATGTCATTTTTTATATCATAAGGGACGTTTACATGCTTTCTCTCGTCGTTGCTAACGCTACCTCGCTTAACATGTTTGTTTACAGTTTTCACTATCTATATATTTCTCGCGAGTGAAAATTCCGTCGATTACCGCTGTTTTTTCTCGATGTGCGCATGCGCCGAGATCGACATGAACATGCCAACATGGCGGCGTAATGAGATCAGTAGATCGTGGTACTAGAACAGTATTCACGCTAAACATGGAAATGTAATATAATATAAATTAAAAATAATATATAAAGCTGAAGATTTTGTTTGTTTGATCCGGTTAATCTCAGGAACTACTGGTTCGAATTTAAAAAATATTTTTGTGTTATACAACACAGTCCTTTTATCGAGGAAGGTTCTAGGCTGATTTTTATTCTTTATATTTTTATTAATTATACGCGGGTGTAACCGCTGACAGCTAGTGTAATATAAATGTTTAGTGTTATATTTTCAATTATTTAACGTTATATTTTCGTGTCACTTTTTGAGGTTTTGAACTATTCACAAATATGAAATGGCCAAAATCTTATTATTGATTAAGTTAATGTAGATCGTATGAATAATTAATGTAACTTAACTTTATATTTTTATAAATTTCATTAAACATAGTGTTATGTTGTATAATAAGTCTGGTTGTGATGAATTTGTATAATTACGCGGCTTTAAAACTATTTAATAATGATCTGTAACTGATGTCTTTGTTATTAAGTCGTGTAGTAAATGTATATTGTGAATAATTTTTCTCTATTAAATTGAATGGAACATTTTATTGTTTCAATATAACACTTTTGTAGTCCAAGTCATGTTTGTAATGTATTTAGTGACGAGGAATTAAGTATTATCTGCTGCCCAGTGTTTGCACACGCCAAGGCAAGTTATTGGCGCGTAAACACTCGATCGTATTTGATTTAAGAATTGTCTCGTACTCATTGTTTAAAGAACACTTGCTTTATTTTTTAATGTTATCTCAATTACAATCTATAACTTATGACTACTTGGCAACTTTGTTTTATTTTCATTGTAGTAGTCCGGTAATGTAGAAACAATATATTTTAACTTCCTGAGACACATTTAAAAAATCGCTTGAAAATGAATTTAAAAAATATCAATGTTTAAATATACTGTTCAGAATGTACGGACGTTTAGGTAAAAAACAGACATGCGATAAACTTTACGGAATTTTACTATAGTTAGTCATGACGATGACTAGATGTGACGTGTTATCAACAACAAAACTTAAAACTTAAATTATTCAAGTATATAATATATTATGAAAATTAATACACAAAGGTACAGAATAAACAAGCGGGCGATGTCAGTGCACTTTGTACTTGTAATTAATGTTTATGGCGCAAAGAAAGTACAACGAGTATCTACTTAATGATACAAAAGTACAAGTAATATGACTACAAAATATTGCAATTATTGAAATTTTAACAAGCTATAAATGTGTTTGACGCGACACTTGACATAACATACTGATGTATCAAATTGAACATCATTTATACATTACAATAAATTAAAATACTTGTAAAATTCAATAACTGCCTGTTATAAATAAACGCGTATTCTCCGCGTATTGAACAAAATTTGAGCTTACGCTGTGCGCTGCTGAATAGTCCAAGAATTTCTACCGAAACATTTGCTTTACATTAAATTCAAATTCAAAATACTTTATTCTATATTGAAGTATTACACTATCTTATTGATAGTCAATCTAGAAAATACCACCGGTTCGGAAAAGTCCTGAGAAGAACCGGCGAAAGAAACTCAGCGGGTTGTTTTTTTTTTCTATTCTGGAAATTCGAGGTAAATTGTTATGACAATTAAAATATTTAAGTATTAAAATTTGGATTTGAAGTCGCGAATTTCAAATGGATTCAATGGGTGAATACATTTCATCGACTTAAAAATTAACCTAATTTGATTTTTGATAGTGTGTGTGAGCGTCGTGTGGGCACTACGTAACGAGAAGTCATACAATCATCTAAATTATAAACAACACTAAAATAAATATGGCGACAAATCGCAGAAAAAGTAGCAAAAATGAAGTAACAAACGGAGTCAAGTTATCCTAATCTAGCCGGCGCCAACTTGACCGGATAGGTGTATGCTATTTATATGACAAAAAAATACAAAACCAGCCTTCCTGTGCTAATCGTTGCCAATTACATATAAGTGCGTGTGTGTGAGTGTCAGTGTGTGCGCGTGCGCAGGCGCCGTAGCCTTGAATCCGTACATCGACTGCACTTGCTCGCGCTATCAGTTCGGAAACGCTGCGCGAGTTTGAAATTACGTTTTGAAATTTCTCTTTTAGCTGCGTGCAACTTTTTCTGTTGTATTAACAGTAAAATATGATCAATTAAAGCAGTTTGTGGTAGGCTTGTTACTAGTCAAAGTTATTTTATAGGATAGCTCTAAAGCACTTTTAATTATTCAGAAATATAAATAAAGTTTATATTTCTTATCTCCAACAGCTTGCGTTTATTGCTCAACATTTTTTAAATACACGTTTTATTTTATTCATTTACATTTTATAACAATACATATAAGATCTTGTACGAATAGTTATTTAATATGTTGAATTTATCTTGAATTAAAAATATTATCTGGAACAAATTTGTTGTTGAACAAAATTGTTAAACAATTCAACATAAAATTTGTTCCATATTTCAATCTTCTCTTTGTGAAATTATTAGTAGCTAGAAACTATTCCACTTTGGTACTTAAATATAGCTAGATATATATACTAGTAATGTTTCAAAATTTTCTTCGAAAACGCCTTTGGTTTGATTATTTTATGTTTATGAAAAAAACAAACTACTAACTAACTAAACTTCACATAGCAAATTTTAATATTGTTTCATCTCCAAAACCAGTACAAATTCAACTTGATAAATATTATGGAAACATTCAACAAACAGACATCAATGTTTATTTTATATAGATATAATTGTAATTCGTTTATGTCTACGAATTTACTAAAAATGTTTTTCTAATAAGATTACTTCAATAAATTATTACTTCGAAATGTTAACTAAATGTATTTTTTACTTTTTTATTTGTTATTTGTGTTATTATAAATGACCTTTAATTGATTATAGATATTATTTATGACTGTTTTTTAATAGGTCGAGCGTAACGCCAACACAGACGAACTATAAAATGTTAAGACAACTTAAGTGGTGTTAGGTTTGAATTTTATCTTTCAATAATATAAATAAATAATTGAAAATATACCTTTTAAAATATTATTATATCTTGCATCTTCCTCACAATTCGCAGCGATTATCCGAACGAACGAATCCCCAACACCTCTTTATGTTTTATTTTGCCTCATTCCCACCCATTGACATTCCTATATCTATCTCAGTCGCTCGCGGATAAATTGGCGCGAAGGAAGCGAAAGATTGATGATCTAAGCGTCGGATCGATTCCGATCCTTGTTTACATTTTTATTTATTTTGTTTCAACTTATTCTGTCAAAGCTAAGTTCCGTTCTGTGTCGAGTTTTATGAAAAGTAATTTTAGAATGACATTTATATTTAACACGGTAATGTCTTGAGATCTATTAAACTTGTTAAAGTGAATAAAACAATAATTAAATTCTAAATTAGAAATATTTAAAACTGTTTTATAAATAGACTGATAATCTCTCGTACCATATACATATACACACATGGGTATAGGGTCAAGGCGAACTCGTAGCGTTCCAATCGGGAAACAATTGGACCGCTTGAATTGTGTTTAGAAATTATTTTGCGTTGCGATGAAGGAAAACTTTATGATACCGTCCGTAGTTTTTGCTTCTCATCAAATTCAAGGTGAGGTGAGAAACAAAGAATATTGAAACACGCTCCAGAACCTTCTGCATAACTGTAACCTACCAATAGGATTCTAATATTTTTCTTTTTTTTTAATGTAACCGGGTACATTTCCCACCTGATGGCATATTAACGTTTCCTTACATCCCCAAAGCGCGATGTTATGTCCTTTATGCCTGTAGTTACACTGGCTCGTTGTCTTCAAACCGGATACCAAATTGCTGTTTGGCGGTAGTCTGATGAGTGGATGGTACAAACCAAACAGGCTTGCACGAAGCCCAATACCGAGGTTCCACAACTTACCGCGGGCGACAGTTCAATGGGGACCAAATATATATATTTTTTCTATATACAAAATATAAGTTCATCTGTCTTATTTTATAATCGATACCTACTTTAAAAAAAGACATATATTTATGCTTATTTCGTTAATATATTTCAATAAAACCACGTACTGTGTTAGCTCTTTATCCAAAAACCAAGTAGTAATCAAGTCACATTATCTTGTTAATAAAAAATATATGTTTAATTTATCATCATTCTTTCGAGTAATTCGGAATATTTTTATATCCAAGATCATTCTGGTCTCTGTTACGTAAGCGGTAGCGGGTTCAATGCCCGATCCGTTTCGATAGCATTTGACCCGTGATGTATCCGATAGAGATAATTATGGAGTCCATCTTAGATTCTTATTAGTACTGTACTTGTGACATTGATGTTTAACTAGATCTTGTTAGTGTTGCCACTTTCATAAATATAATATAGCAATCCTAATGAGGTTTACCAAGCAGAATATCATCCTTTACAGGCAGGTTTCCTCACGATGTTTTCCTTCCTTTATTTTCGATTCAGAATACGGGCTCTATACACTAGGCCATCTTAGTCCATTGTCACGGTTTCTCTATGAATATTGTAAAAAAAATCATATCATTTTGACGTTTTATTATTATGACGTGACTTATTAAATCGGGCGTGAAACTTAATCATATATATGTTGCTGTAATGAGTCGAGTTTGGTAATAAAGAGACTCAAATCATAATACCAGTAAAAGCTAATTCATACATTTAGCCCTATTACGAATATAGGTAGTGATGATCACTTGCTGTCGTGTGGCCTATTGACCTCAATGTATTTTTCATTCGACGGTGTTGTATACTGTCAATATAAAGGTCTCTTGACTGCCTTGTTGGTCTAGTGGCTAGATATAAGGCCGCAGACCTGGTGATCCTGGGTTCAATTCCCAGGTCGGGCCAATAAATAGTTATTGGGTTTTTCTGTCAAAAAATTCTCAGTAGCAGCCCGGAGTCCGGAAGTTGGAAGTATGTACACTCCCGTGCCTCGGAAAACACGTTAAGCCGTTGGTCCTGCGCCTGAACTCTTTCCGGTCGTGTCGGATTGCCGTCCCATCGGATTATGAGAGCTAAGGAAAAGAGAGTGCACCTGTGTTTGCGCACACACTTGCGTACTATAATATTTCCTGCACAGTTGGATAATCTCTCTTGAGATTGGCCGCCGTGGCCGAAATCGGTCTGGAGGACCTTAAAACTCTCTCGTCTCATTCGGAAAATGTCGAAAGCCGATTTACAGTGATATGCTACTTTGATGCTTGTTTTCTTCAAATGCTATAATTACTTATGGTAAATGTCACATATCAGTTTCTGAGGTGAATTTCGAATTTGTTCTTACAGGATAGCTCTACTGATATAACATGTAAATTGTCATGTTTCTGTAATTAAACCCACATAACACAACGAAAGACATTTAATCAGTGTTATACGTATTTTAATTTGCTGTTAACTAACTACCGTGAATAAGTCAGTGGAAACCCGAGTAGGCCTACTGAAAAAAATAAACGACATATTTCAACACATGGTGATATTTATTATAAATCGATATTATTTATGAATCTAATAAACTGTTATCAATCAATGAATTCATGAATCTCATGAAATATTCATATATAGTTCATAAACACACTTTTTGCACTTATCAATGTATCTGACGATATTTTCAAACAATAAGAAAGTTAATGTTCTCGTTTGTAAACTAAATTTGCAAAATGAACGCTTAACTTATTTATAATTACTGTACGATGTTGTGTCTATTATTGCCTTGCCTAAGTCAATAATATCAATATTATATCGCAACAATATTTCATAGAACATAAACCGCTAAACATTAGTTTTCTAGAAGTTCAAGTGTCGATTATTTGTTTACATAAAAACCTCACCACGCTCCAACTACACTCGTATCAATAATAAGCGCCCTGCGCCATATTATCTACATAATATGTCAAATAAAACTTTGACATTGCCTCTACATTTTACGTACATATATACTGTAACTAAATACACCATATAACGATGGCCTTTGAAAAGTATCACATCGTTTCAACAAAGTACAAGAACTCGAGGGTAGTGTAGGCCGTTTTACGCTGGTTTAGTCAGTGTGTCACGTGGTCGGCGCACGCGCAATTTTATGTGTAAAGTCGGTCAATGCCCCGGGCGTTAGATAAAAAAAAAACACAATTTGTTTACGTGGTTCGTTACGCAAATCGTGCTGTAGATACTCGCGTTCCGGTTTGATATAATTATTTTATTTTCTTATATTTGTATTTATTTATATTATGTGTAGTATTTATTATTTGCTCGTGTGAATGTTTGTAGGTTCTTTTGCGTGACATAATGTTCTCTGCTTTGTCCTGTCGTAATGTACGTTCCTAAGATCATTGTTTTATTATTTATCGCTATAACATATTGCATAATACGAATAATGTATCCGGTAAAATTCGTGCCACTCGCAGATTCGTTGAGATGACTCACATTGGATGTAGGTCACCCAAGAAATATTTCACTCTTATGATACTACTGTATATCGTCGAATGTGAGATTTTACATCAATTACTAAATATACTAGTATTTTCCTAACATACATTTTCTAAGACTAAAACATGCGTACTTAGATCAAAGCAACGGGTTTTGCATTATATATATTTACCAGACGGGTTTCTATGAAAACCCGTCTAGCAACTCGGGAAATTAAGGAAAGCTCGCCGACGAAAGTGGAAAAAGCTCGACGCACACCAACGCAGCACACACTCACACCTATAACGATCGGGACGCAGCTGTGTGCGGACATACGCACACATGAACCGCGATACGAAAACGAAAGTGTCCGAGCGGCGCCGAACGTTGCCGAAGCGAGCTCACCGAGTCAGTGGAACTCGTCGACAAAACTGGGACATCAGTCCGCAATTCGACGCGAACGCCGGCGGACGCGGCGCGCGGTTTCAACACTACACATTACGCTATATGACATAACTGGAAACGCTTGTGATTATGGTGTCTGTGTGAATAATTAATCATGATGGCTGTGGAGGGCCGTCCGGCGAGTGCTGGACCTGACACGCGCCTATCACCGGTAGCAGATCGTAGAGCGATGAGCGCGGATTCGGAACCACGCACCCTTGCCGCCCGCAAGGCTTACCCTGAACCCTCACCGGAGGACGATGCTGATGCACCGCTAGATTTGACCATTCATACGCGCAAAGAAATTACCGTACGGGAGTTCGCCCGTCACTCATTCGCCGACCCCTCTGACTATGTCAGAGCACAGGCTATCCTGAGACAATCCCGGGACTACCTGGCCGCCGGCCGGGACTCGGGCACAGAATCGGATGACTCCGCAGGCAGGTTCAGCCCTGGTGAGGATCCCATGTCCGGAAAAGCCTACAAGAAGTCCCTCATGAAAAGATACAGTAAGTTTACACTTTTTGTCCGAAGCGTCACGCAGCTAACGCCGGCGTATCTGTCGGCGAGTGTTTCAGCCGGCGTTTGTAATTATTTAACTCTCGGCTTATTTATGAGTGAAAAAAGGTGTGTCTGGATTGACGTGAGCCGTTCTTAACGGTTAACAGAACCGCAGTGGAATGCTACAATAACTTATATATTTCTCGAAAGCAAGTCGTTTTAAATAGCACGCGACCCAATTGCGTTGGTTGACTTTCCGCATTCTTTGAAAAAATTATGTCATCTCGCCTAAACTACGTACGTGGGTACACCGGCGCACTTCATTGCATGTGATAATCATTGCAATATATTATACAAAATAGGTACTTACACGTTACAACTGGTACTATTGTTAAACACTTTGTAATAACATTTTTAAGAACGAGTTCTTAATCTGTATTTGCGCACACGCTTATGAGATGTCACTATAACTTATACGAGTAAAGGCAACTGTAATGTTTCTTGCATTAAACAAATGATAAAAACCTATAAAGCCGTATACGCGCGTAGCGACGCTACGCCTGCTACGTACAGCTACATCTCTGAAAATATCGCCTAGATTATGCTAAAGACATATTATATACTTTATCAGCAATACCTTGGGTAAATATGTTTTTATTTATTAATTTCTTTAAACTTCATTAAGATATATAAATATCCTTATCAATTTTTGGTGGCAACATTACATCAAATAACAACAATATAAGTAACAGCCGTACAATAAAGTGCGCTTAATAAGCCTACTCGAATAAACAATTATCTAATTGAATGTTTAATTAATTTAATGCAAATAAAATCAAAGATTATCAATAATATTAATAAAAATGAAATGAAAATATTCTTTCCTTAAACACCTTAGGATGACTAATTGTTAGAAACATTACTTTTCAATTGTCGTTTTAATTCTATAATACTACTACGATATATTTTAAATTGATCTCACTCAATTATAAAATATCACATTTAAATATATGACTTACAGAGAGTTTTTTTTTTTTTGTTTATTACTGCATATAAGGTTTGTCAGTTTTGCAAAGACCGGTTAATGATTCTTTATTTAACCCATAACCAGATTAATTGTTGCAATATTAAAACCATTTTACATGTCGCAGCGATTTATCAAACTGTACTCATTATAAAAACTCTTGATACGACCATGTTTTTTCATACATAAATAATTCATCTTATGAAAGGTCACAAGATTCTTAGTTATTTAATTATTGGAAAATACTGCAATAAAACTATGAATTAAGGAAAAATTACATAGAACTACATACGATATTCAGTTGATAGAGGATATAAAAATACGAGCGAGTATACTTGACACCACAAGTGAATTTAACTAACTTATTTATACTTATAAGTATATAAAAAACGTTACATTTATAAATAAGGTAATATTTTTATTTGTAATGCCTTACAGAAGAAATTAGTAAAGTGATATATATATAGCACTTATACTCGAAGATGCAGCGCGTTACAATGAAGGTATATAATATTATTATATAAGTAGCGGCACTTTTCAGTTTCAGACGCTTTAAATTTAGACTATAGACGTGACAAGTATCAATTTCATGTTCTTGTAATTTATGAAGAATACTTAAAACTATGTAATAATTACAAAGATATTAGTGTTATATATTTGCAATATATTTTATGTAACATAAAATATTATGGTACGTATGAGGAAAGTAAAAAATATTTAAATACAAATTCCTTATTGACTCGTACCGGAAAAAGCGTTATATATTGACTAGCAATCTGCTTCACTGCCGAAATTCGATTAGTAACTTATTTAATTTACTTTCAGTTGAATGACTCGTCGCAGTTCAAACGTATGAAACATTTAAGAAGTGACCCCATCAAATCATTTTTTTTTAAATAAAGTTTTTTAAATGATAAGTACAAGCGATACAGGCAATTCGCATTGAAATAGCTACTCGTTGTTTTTTATCAAACGATATTATATTAATATTTTTATTTATTTTCACTTATTAAATTATTTTTCCTCGTTTAATTTCAAATTATTTAAATATTCTTATAGAATCTAAGGTTGTTCTCGTACTTTTGTATTCGTCATCAAGAGTATCCGATTTCTGAGATAAATTTAATGCAAACACTAATGGCAAAACAATGGGAGATCCATGCGTATCATGCAACGCCAAGACCGAAATATAGGCGATATTACTACCCCCCTACAAACACATGTAAACTTGTACCAAACTACACTTTATAAAATTCAATTTCGAGTTCAATATGTACACATATATCGGGCGTATGTGTGCACACAATGCAGTATTGTCCGAGAGAATACCGCGGATGCTGCGAGCTCAATCAAGACATGTTGACAATGGTCGAAAAAATCTATTACATTACACCAGCTTCGTGCACACATGGGTGTGACAGTTGAGTAATATTGCCATTTAATAAAACATTTATTGAAACAGGGTTTTTACATGGAATGATCATTGGTTTATGGTAACTTTGTTTATTATTATTAATGATTAAAGTATAGGCGTGTAATAGAGGTACTATTAATGTAACAAAAACGTAATCGTTACGTCATTATCAGTGACAAAACTTAAGAATACTAAGTCGCACGTATCTCAGGTTCAACATCATGTTGTGCATCACATTCAAGATGTTTATTGTATCTGTAGTTCATTAATGATTCATTATTATATATTTTATAATTAGTTACCTTTTACGTTTAGCTAATGTTCTTAAAAACTTGACTATGAGTTTGGTTAACAAATTCTTGTTAAACAATAAGATCTTTGTATAATCTACATCGGCATATTATTAAATGCATATTTTGGGTTTCGAAAGTATGCGCCTAAGAATATGCGTTGCCCTAACATACATACAGGTCACTGACATAATGCGGAAAATATATAAATGTAAACTGTCAAACTATCTGTGTCAACACGTGACGTTACCTGATAATAATATTATTTGTATTGTATTAGCTACGAAGTAAAATAGAAATTAAATTAAATTTATAAAATGCATAAAAAATACATTTAAAATCTATATTTACATTAGTTAATTAAATAATTTAAGATCATTATTACTCAACACAACGTTTTATTACAGATAATATTGAAAACCTCATAAAGATACTAATTATGTAATTTTTGTAATGTAGTAAGATTCCGAATATCATAAAAAAGTACATTTTTTTTCTTATAATTTGACTATTGTTACTTCTCCTTCAGCTCACAATAATTCCGCGAATTTAATTTATTATGTAAATGAACTATTTGTACTATACATAATATTGTTAATTACTCAGTACTAAATATTATCTTCTCTAAATATCTGTAATTTGTATTAATTATTAATTTCTAAATATGAAACTGACACATTGTGTGTGGGTACATATTGTGTCAATTAATTCAAAATTCCAATTTTTTTTTTGAAAGTTTATAATCGCGGCCTATTTTATTCAGCCAAACATTTTACAGTTATAATATAAAAAAAAATCAATTAAATATTTATATAATATACTTAATTCATAATAAACAGTACGGATATGAACACATGATTATTACATCATTCATTTATCAATTGATAAGAATAATTCGTAATTGGTTGTTTTATAATAAACTCTTATACTATAAGGAAGGAAAACTATCGACTGCGCATTTGGTATCGACTTGGGAAATGCAATTATATACGACATGCATTTTAATCTACGTTTAATGTCGACATATATATACATGTACGCTATACTTTTATATACATATCGACATTAATTATGACTTATGTATGAACAAAATACCTATCACTGAGACATATATAATTTGACATAAAATTGTAGAAAAATGTAACACACTTACATACTCGTACACAAGTCCGTATGTTGCCCTCTTAGGTTACGTAAAAGGGTAATAAGTGCAAATATATGTATTTATATAGTTCTGGTTTGAATATAGTTATTGAAAACAAAACATCATTGTTTAATCATTATTACAGAGGCGATGTCAGCGAAACTACATATAATGCTGCATCATCGCGGATTCGCGGTATTGCAAGTTCGATGCCCCGGTCACTTCCGAGTATGGACAGTTGACGAGCGACGTTGATTGAACACGATTAGTTTATATATCGAATTACATTTAACTTTCAATTATTATTTAATGTATTTTTTATTAAATATTTCTAATAATATCTATTTTTTAATTTTTCACTAAATTTAATAACGTTTGAATTGACATTATTAGTTTTTGGCTTAAGATAGTAATATATAAATTTTTCTACTTTAATATAGCAAGATAGCTTGACTTTGCATCTTTAAATGAAGTGGGTCATATCTACCTGTGTACGAACAAAAAAAAAATTATCAACTTTCCCATGCGTATCAAAGAATACAGGAAATCTGCGCCCACGCAGCTGCCAATACCTAATGGCTATCAAATCCCTTCGATACCTGTGATCGGAAGTGAAAGGCTTAAAAAAAATATATGTCAGGAGGATACAAACGTGACATCGATTCCGTACAAAACCACTTCAAATATACGAAAACTCTCTTCTAAAAACTCCCCTCGTAGCTTCCTCTTCTTCCCCTCATGATGGCTTTATTCTTTATGTCTGAATAATCAGATCAAATAATGAGTTTATTAACAAAGATAAGCTTTAAAATAAAACATTATTGAACCGTCATTATTTAAACTATACCACAGTTTCGGAAAACAGCAAATAAATTATCAAATACTAAAAATCTACTTTTGAGAAGAAATCATATTTTGTCGATTTCCAATCAACCGCTTCTCCACGGATCCCTGGAGCATCTTAATATTTAACACGTGAAGGACAAACGGATGGGAGCGCGTAAACAATGCAATTTAACGACGTATTTTGATTAAACTATCTATTAACCATATACAGCACGTTTCGAGCTCATGTCCCGGTGGAAACACTTAAAAACCAGTTTTGGAAGCGACTCATGAACTATAAATTACCTTACGGACAGTGTCGTATATTTAAATTGGAATTCACGTTTTGTTAAAATACTAAATACCAACTTTATTTACAATGACATCTTATAATAGGTTTTTAAATAACCAAATCGAATTGCCTAAGAGTCTAGTGGTTAAGACAGGTGAATCTCAACCAAAGATTGCTGGTTCAAGTCTGAGCAGACACTGTTTTTCATGTACTTAATTTTTGTTTATATACATTTTTGTTATCCACGAATTGGAGTAGCGTGATGAGTAAGCTTCAAACTTTCTCCTCAAAAGGAGCTAGCGGGACATTTACAGGCTATCGTTCACTTACCAAATAATTAATTTAAGACAAAGGATTTTAGATATAAAGTGTTCACAATTATTGTCTATCTGTGACGAAATAACTATGTTACGATGATGAGGTTAGATTTTCGACGAGGTGATGGCTTTTGGAGTCAATATAAAGAATCTCGTGAAGGCAAAGGGCTTTCTAAGAACAGTCTAAATATCAATGTCCAATGTCGCGCGTGTAGTTCGGGCGTTGGTCATGACAACAAATAAGTTACCCGGAGTTTACCGACAAAGGTCGACGTTCTCAGAAATATTTGCATAAATTATTTTTGAAGCGTCAATTACTAGCTGATAGTCCGCTGATACCTATTGAGGATCGGGTACACGGAATGTAGTCATAAATAAAAATGCCATGAGCAAAGTTTTAACAAAATATACTTACTAACTTTATATTTCGTAGTTTATTGAAATTAATTTTTATAATCAATTAAATCGACATTAAATAAAAATAAAATTTTATATATATCAAAGAGAATAATTGTATAACTTACTTTGTGATCATCACTTCAGTTCAAAATGACGTACAATTATCGGATTTCAATAATTATAGCTTATGACTATTAATAATATTCCACCGACTACATACGTGCGGCACGCTTCATGTCCATTCCGTCCGTCTAATATATTTGTTAGTGTCTTCTTAGTCATCAGCGTCTCGTCCAACGTCATCCTACTCATTTTACAATCAAATAATTCGCGCACATATATATTTTACTTAAATAAAAGTATTGATAACACTTCCAATATATTAAATTCTATGATGGAAACAACAGAACCTGTTCGAAGAAATTTAAACAGATGAAAAAATTGAATTTTATTAATTCCTTCCACATTCGAAAACAATAAAATCATATTTTGTATTCATCGAAAATAAACTCTATTTAAGTTCGTTTAGGCTTAGAATCCATCACACACAGCGTTATATACAACATTTTGACAAAACTAAGTAATAGAATGCTTAGCAGGGTTGTGGAAGGGTTGTCCTTTTTTAACCAGCTTCCTGGAATATCCTCGTCTCTTTCCGTCGTGAATAAACAACAACAATAGGAAAGAGAGACACAACAACATACTCAGACGGTTTTTTAGTATGCATTTTCAGTATTCAAATGACGTCGGCGCATCCGTTTTTAGTGTTTTTTTTAAAGAAATAAACTAACCTACGACAATGCCAATTGGTAATCTATGTATAAACTGTTTTACAACTTCCTCGCCGAACAATGCTTGGGAAAAACGACTCAAAACAAAATATAATATTATTCTTAGTAAATAGAAAAGTTTTTGTTGGTGTGACGCATCTGTCCTTATACGAGTACATATAAGCGTTTAGATTCAATCTGCAACATTTAATCTGTTTCTCACAGTTGTAAAATTAATAATAAAATCGCAAACTTCAATTAAATAATCCTTCAAGAGATTAAGTAAGGCTTTTAAAAATCATATGAACATATGCAAAAATATTCTTAATTAATTTGCATGCAACGTCTACATAATCTTTATAACACAGTAACATATAATTAAGAACGTGCAACGCTATAGAGTGCGAATCTTGCGCGCGCGCAGCTTGGCCGACCTTCAACCGTGGAACAAGGCTCTACGGTTTCACAACACTAGTAGCCGACCTGTTGGATTGAGGCCCCGCACTATTTGGTAACACACTTCTTAATAAAAGGCACAAAAAAAATGTTGACTGTATTATTATATTCTTAATAAAAATCTTGCGAAATAAATTCCTATTAACGGTGATATCGATATTTTTAAATAGACAAATTATAAAAAAAAATGAAAACCTTATTGGACCGAATTATCTAATTATAAAGAATATATTAGAATAATTTATAGCTTATCGCAACGCACTTGATAAACGTATCGTGAATTAGCCAATATTAAGCGGTAAATGTCGTAAAAATCATATATATGATAATATCTAAGAGATAAAAAGTGGTTGTTCTTCTCATATATTATTTCAAACCACTTTAAACTTTTTACACAGCTCTAAACATGTGAAACGATGATATTCCCTAAAATGGTAATAAGGTCATACCGTTTTTGTAAGCAAAAACTGTTTCCGTAACCATACACCGCTCACCTTGCTCAGTTCATCTGTCATAGAAAAAAATACTTAACCCAATTTCAAAAACGTGCGTTATAAAAAACCTACCTGCATAGTAGCGGGTGTACACCCTCGACACAAAAAAGACCTAACTGTTAAAAAGAAGAAAAAAAAGATTCGGCGGCATTTTTTCGAATTTAATAGTCGTTCCTTATTTCGCAACGGTACCTTTGCTTTTGTCTATGCTTTGCAGATGTTTTTTTGCAATACCGAAAACTATTTTTTTTGTTATTGCAAATTGTATGTTCTTTCTGTTAGGGCTTTATACTTGACTGTTTTTTTAAACAAACATGTTTGTAGTGTTAAATAAATTCCACGCATTTCTCTTAGAGCTGTAGACACAAGATTGTTAACTAAAGTGAATAGAGGTTTATAAATACATTATTAAAAGGTAAGGATTTAATAATACCACGTCTAGTCTACAAATGCGTCATTAAGACGGTAATAATGCTATCTGTGATGTCATCATAGTTTCCTGTCACTCACACTAACACACACATTTTCCTCTTCATACAAGACATTGTGTACAATACACTACGATAAAAAATGTAATAAATGTATTTAGAACTCTTATAAAACACTTTTAAAATCTATATTAAAATCGAAGCAAAGCTATTAGTTGAATATATACTTATACTTAAATGATATGTTTAAATATTATTATATGTTTACATTAGTTTCTTATTTCTTTTATAATTTAAGGAAGAAGATTAAATACAAGATACAGTACTAAATGAAGTACACACACAACATAATGTTTAACATACACACTGTGTGTTAAATGTTATTTTTTAATTTAAGCTTCACATTTTGGAATAATAATAATATATAATAATAAGCAGTAGCTTCATATTAAGTATATAACTTTATAGTAAGTAACTTGCGATGTCGGCGATTAATGTTTTCATGTAATACAATTGTTAAATCAATTTTATCCTTATCAAGTTCTCATTATTTGTAAACATATTACAAGAACTCTATCCGTTTTGTACTTCGTACTCCGCGTTACCCAAAACTATAAAGAACGTGGAACGCTAGGTGTTGTGTGTTAACTTTTTTTTACCCAAAGTTACACGAAGACTTATTGCTTATTCTACACAAAACACCGGCCTAAAGGTCATTTCGGGCTTTCCAGACGTTTCTAAAAGATATCGCAATCGATTTTCGCCTTTATTTATTCAATGAAATTATTTCTAGGTTTCGTCGTTCGTGTAAGCTATTCGTCTAAGGGAATCATTTATTACCATACATGTTTCAGCACAAACAAACACAAGACGCTATGTTGTTTACTAATTTGTATTCTTTATTTAAAAATATATAGTCTGTATAAATTCGATTACGCTTACGTTGATTAGATATAAAAACTCTTTTTATATACTGCAGTGTGTAAAAACTTAAACTGCGCGATTCAGCTTAATGAATGTAGGTGTTGACGAACCGCGGAACAAAAGTTCGAAAGGATTTAGTAACGTATGGTAGGCGTTCTCAAGGTTCCGTTTAACCATAATGAACCTTATTTCGATATTCATACGGATGATATTAAACATAGAGTAGTATTACGACATACGGATATTAAGTAAGCGGTGTTGAAAAACGCCGGCTCAAAAGTAAGTACTGTGAATTCTGAAAACCTTTATAACGAGTACACATGTAACATTTATATTATTTCTTATTACAGATGTTTGGGAAGCATTACATAATAATTAAAATATACTTAATATGGATATTTATACTATAATATGTACCGCCCGCGACGTCGCGCGTATGTGTTTGCAGGTGATAGGTAACATACATATGTATAAGTTAGGATAACATCTCTATTTCAAATTTCATCCCAATCCATCCATTCGTGTTACGTGTCTGATTGACATACAAACATTTAACATAATATATTTACAGTCTTAAAAATGGAGTATAAATAAATATATAATATGTATATAGCAATAACTGAAGTCAACCCTGACCAACACACGCGCATTTATCTTATACTAAAGATTTATTACTCCGATTAATATTTAACTGAAAACGACATAGTGTTCTATAAATTAAATATTTTACCATATATTCACGACCACGTTTAAAAAAAATCGGTTAACGACTCCATTTCCGGTATCAATATCATTAGATATTGGAGCAATATCCGGTTTAAGCGCTATTACGCTAAGTTAAAAAAAAACTGAACTTGATGATAACATTCTTAAACTATTTTTTTTTAAATCTCATTTGTTAACGTTAATTTTTCGAATCAGTAGTCGTCCTTTCGATTTGACGAATAGTTGAATATTTTTTTATTGGAAAACTATCTAGTACATAGCGAATACATAGTCGAACATTTTATCGCTTTAATTGTGACTTTACCATCGCGCACAAATGCGACACTAATGAACGCTGTACCAATAATCATTCTTCGCTAACATTAAACGAATTAATTACATTTAAGTAAAAAGAGGTAACATTGCCAAAACTTGTGATATAGCATGTTCGCCGAATGTACTGTACTTTTACCGGATACTACGAAATACCGCAGCAGAGTTGCGCACGCGCAGAACAAACAAACAAACAGAGATACTGCAAACAATATTGTTACCAGCGCTTCCTTTGCCTGTTTTGACACAACAATACTCATATTATTGTTATATCGGCTTCCTTCATCTCTTAACCAACATCCGGTATCTCGATGCTGCTACTTTTAACTACTCATTCAATCCAATGGAAACAAAACATTCTAAATTTAAAATAAAGTGTTTATAATATCTATGATAACATGTATTTTTTTTTAATTAAAATTCATCAACGTAATAAAGGACAACACACATAGTTGTGCGTAGTGTTGGTCAATAAAAACCGGTGTTTATCGTAACACAGAATTAAAGACATTGTCTATGTTACGCAATGACGTTTTGCATGCGCACATAAACAGGAAAACATACGAGCTTTAAATAACGCCTTGTACCCCATTCATACATCCCAACCACAGATAAAATATTTTGCTCGTCATCACCACATGTCAATGAGGTCATACAACATAATACTCGGATTATACAAAATTTGTAAAATTCGTTAAATTATTTTCGCATTTTAATAATACTTATAATTACTTGTTTGCAAAGTCTTTTTGTTCTTTTTTGTATATTTATGTTTGTCGGATATCGTGACCGAATCTAGCGCCCACTTGTTGTAAGATTGGCTAACGTTTCCGCCTTACATTCCTTACCGGTTTATTGCGGTTTACACTGGAACAATCTTACATCAATAAACCTTATAGACGACTAAGTCGTTACGAAATATCAAAAAATCGAACGGACACTTTTAATCTAGAAAAAAATGTGTTTGAAAAGTTATAAACTAAATGCCACATAGTCTGATGTTACAACACGTTCTAATTTCATCAATAACGATAACTATTTCGTAAATAAATACCTGAAAAATATTTCCATTGACGATTCAATTGAAAGCAGGACAAACTGCTGATAGCAAAAGTACTTTATAATAGTTTATATGTAAGCACTTTTTGTTTTCAATTAGCATCAATATAATAATAAAACGGCATTTATACAAATGACGCCAAATTAAAAGATGAACGATACATGATTTTGAGATGATTTAGACAATGTTTATATATTTGCAAAAATCAAAACTTATATTAAATATATACATCCAACATGAAGTATGAAACGTAAATACAGAACCATATTGTGTTACTGACACGCATGGATCTATTTAACTATAGTTACGCGTAGCTAGTTCAGAGCTAACATCTATCTGTTTACGGTCGCGGGAGGGGAACCAGGTCAAGGGAGCCGCGATGCACCGTTCGCGCGAAATCTCACTTTCGCGCGCTGCACCAAACATGGCCGACCATAGTGACGCGCAACTTCGTTCTCGTTGACACTTTTTACGTTTTTTCCGGTTTTCTCCTTTATTACAGTTAAATATAAACGGTGTCCTTAATTAGTTGTTTAAGGAAACATAGATATAATTGTTTTTTTTTTCATGGTGTGTTGCAACTATTACACGTGTACGGAATTCGACAATAACAAACAAACATATCTGAAGCAGCTATATCCTTGTCCCTATTTCTTGTTTCCTACGAGTATCGTATCGCGATAACTTATCTGCTAGTAGCTTATCAACTGTAATGCAATATGCGATAAACACGTAAGATTTGGTTATGAATAAAATTACGTGAGTAGCCTTCGCATTTTACGTCATTATAATTCGACAAATTGGTCGGTTACATTATTAATACGTAAAAACTCCACCAGCATAAAAATACCAAACAAACATCTTTACGGTTAGAGTAATTGTTTATTTTCAGAAGACTAAGCGAATTATTATTTAATAAAATATTAAATTTTTCAATTTGATATGAAAAAAACAACTTTACACAAATTACACAACGCAAGTTAAATAAAAATTTGCCGCTCAAAATAACTGTCATGACCTATATTATTTAGTAAATATTTTTGTTTTTTTTTTGCTCGTGACAAATACAAACTGCCTAGTCTAATCAGCCAGTGACAAAAAATATAATGTTTATGATACGGCAAAACATATTTAAATACCGTGAGAGCAAATCACTCTTTCTGATACTGTTAATAATGGTTATAATGGCTTGGAAATATTGTGTTTAGCTCGAAATGTTCGTTCGGCCATGAGTAGCATTAGCGCCTGACCGAGGCTGCACGTAGGCTGCCGACCCGCTGTTCCATTCCAAGGTGAAAAAAAAATAATGCAACCGAACGAAACCGAGCTTTTAGGACATGACTAATAGACAATAGGTTGCAAAACTTTGAATCGCTGGCATGTAAAATATTGCTGACTCTTCAAGTCGTCGCCTTGTTTGTTTTTCTTGTTTTTTAATATATGCCTTATTATACTAGCTTATATTTTTGCTAATATAAAACATTTAAATACAAATTGAAATTTTAAATAATAAAGTAACTCATATCCTTTGATGATTAATAATTAATATCTAAATATAGTAAATATGTACATATTTCCTTTGTTTACATAACAATTAATCACATAAATAATAAATGATTGTTTTATATCCACCCGGACGTAGCAACACTAGCGGGAGTGGGAGACGCATCGCCCTTCGCCGCTGACCCAGTTAGGCTGCGCACGCGCATGATAGCCCGGTAGCAGATCTATTTCAATGCGGTTGTACTACGGTTACTTTATCTATAGTACTTTCCATCTTATTGAACCGGAAAAATAATAAATAAATATAAATTTAGAAATGTAATTTCTAATTAAAAAAAGAATTGGGCCAACAAATCATACATTCCTCGCAATGCTTATTTGGTTGGCAAATAATTTTGTAACCTATCCGATACTTATTTGGTGTGTACACGCGAAGTGACCGGATAAACAATGTTTTGACAGCGGCCTTTCCAGCCGTGAGTCATGGGTTGCGTAACCAGCGCCTCTTATTTGCATACACAACCGAATTTTCGATAAGCTAGCGACTTATTAAGTGACCTTTTTTAATTAACTCTGAAATAAAATTAATATCGGACATTTTATTTTAATACAATTATAACATAAAACACTGAACGTGTTGCATACTTGCATACATTATATGCAATTCGAACGGAAACACAACAAGTATCTAGCTTGGCATTCGCGCGGCGTGCAGTTATTAATGTAAGATAAACATGTTATCAACGTAATCGCAACGGTTTCCATTTCGCAGCACGACTTTCTTTCGTTTCCCGCGCGGGGAAAGTGCCCGCGCTTTTCCGACGCCATCTTTGATCGTTCTCCCTGCCAGATCTCGTCAAGTTATTTTTAATACTTACTGCGTTTTTTTATTGCTGTTACAGTGAATCGATGATAAATAAAAAAGATAATCTTTTAATCATTATTTAGTAATGTAATATTTTAGATTAAGTTATTCATATTTTCATATTATATTATTTGATATATAACAACAAGCCGCGAGCTCCATTAGTTCTCGTTTATTTCGAGCGCGGAAACATTCGGATTGCTCTTCACGATATATTATTTTTAAAACGTCTAAATGACCAGCTTTATTTACATGTAAACAACACCAGAGAAACGTGAAGGTGACCAGAGGATTTACAAATGGAAGCAAACGTTGCCCTGCCAAAAATTAAAAAAAAAAACGATTAAATACTTACTTTTTCATATTGTATGAGAGATATTTTTATCATCTTTAATCTTTATATAGCATGCTATATCTTTAAGAAAAAAACAATAATGAACGATATTATATGCAATCATTGTTCGTCTACTTGATATGGATACCTATATAATTGTGACGGTCTATAACCAAAATTTTAAGACCTCTCAATACATACAAATTATAAGAAACGGAGGTCCATCAAACGGCCGTCGCTGTTTGAAATAGCAGAAGCTTCCCGGATGTAAGACTTTGACGTCAGCCATCTCGTAAGATTTCCCGAATCAGATTAATGTTCTCAAATGAATCTTATAAGTAACAATATAAAGTTCTAATTCCTTTGGTACACTTATATATATCGACTTCCTTTAAACTGTTTGTTATTACAAGTGCGAATTGCTCTATTGACAATATCGAGTTTTTCAACATTATTTATTGATACAGATAAAACAAGAATATGTTTGAATAGAAATCATCAACGCATGGAAACTATCCCTATAAGTATTTATTAACATAATATTGTCCGTCGTTTCTGTTCGTATAACAAAATATATAAAGTTGATTTTATGTATAATATAAATATATACCACAATTCGTAGTTTATTTGAAAACAATCAAAAGAAATCGAAAACAAATATATTGAATTAAGATTATCTTCTATCTGTGTTAAGAGTATAAATTAGATCATTATGTAATTTTCTATGGTAACAGAAATGCTACCATGAGCTGACGTCATATGCCATAAAGCCATCAGTCGACCACCGTGGCCGCGGTCACATTGAAAACAGGTCCTATCTGCGTTCTTAAAATGCACACATTTTGTTCGCGATGTTTTAAATTGCTTAATCGAGGCAAAGATACGAAATAAAAAAAATAAATATTAATAAATAAGATCGCAAATAACAAATTCTCGTTTATGGAATCGTAGGTACATTCGAGTTGACTTGTAACATCTAAACAGGTAAATGTCTGAGCCGTAAAAGATATATGTAGCTTCTAATATGTAGATGAATGCTTTATTAATATTATAAATGCGAAAATAATTCTAAATGTCTGTCTGTTCGCTTTCAGATCTAAAAATCAAAACCGAATTTAATGAAATTTGCTATTCAATATTTTTTGCATTATATGATTTTATATTTGTATTAAACACAATAAATTATTAGTAAGTAGTTTGTTTTCGGCTTGATGCGCTTGCGCACCGACACGACATCGTAAAAATTGCTAATCCACGTTGAAGAAGATATTTACAAAACATTAATCCCATTTTCTTGATTATTTCCTTCTGTCAGTAAAAATAAGTCGCCGGCATTTGTGTCCAATTTTAAAATAACTGATATTTAAAGAGGTACTTTAAATTTTAATAACTTAAATAAACAAAAGTTCTAAGTTATCTATCAAGTAAAGGAAAAATTAAAAACGAATACAGGGTGATAACTGTATCTATCTTATCACCCAGTGAGTAAATAGTATTTTTTAACAAGTATATAGGTATTTTTAGGAAGAAAAAATTTTAGTTCTTTTAGAACAAATATTTATATTTTAATCTCTGATTACCAAAACTACGCCTTTTACAAAATTATCTATTTTATCTGTGAAGAAATCTCTTTTGATGTCCTTTTTCATTATTAAAAAACAAAACGCTAGAATATAAAAACAATTTCACAATCTTGCTACGATAAATCTTACACTTAAAATTATATTATGTACACGCACAGTGAAGTTTAAATAACGAACTTGGTAAAAAACATCTGAAACATATGTTAGTTTATTTCGCTGCTAATTCAACCTCACAAAATCCACCCTCATCTAAAAAAACCCTCCAAAGTAATAAAAACGTTCTTCATAAATGGTTGCAACCCGACCATTGAACTGCATAAACCACTAGTATTTTACTAGCTGAAATATTATACCTGCAGCGCTATTGGCCCCCTCGAGTGCATTCACCTCCTCCCTGGGGCCAGGGGGGACTCGCCCGCATAACTTATGCAAGTTAGTTAATATTTTAGCAGAGCAGGAAAGTAAAAGTAGGGGGGGATGTTTCAGGATTACAGAATGTCTAGGTAACCTCCACGCGCCCGCCTTTGACGGAGCCTGCGGTGAGATTAATTTACGTTACAGCGATATCTCCAACGTTGTTAGGGGTGGCGAACTTAAATAACATTTATGCACGGTTTCGCTTACTTGTTTTAAAAAGACGTATTTAGAATTAATTTTGCAAAAAAAACTTAAGACAAAATGATTCAGGCGTAGTAGTTGATATTAGTTAATTGCAACATACTCATTTCATTTAAGCGGAATATTTAAGCTAGGAATTCTTAAGAAATCATTCATTTACCACACTGTCCGTTTTATGAACAAAATGTTGTTTGTGGAAAGAGTATTAAACTTGAAATGGGTTTGTTAGGAGCGATTTAGGCCACACAATATGTTCGTGTTTCATATCTCTATAAAATAAGTAAAAACGTAAAGAATTTGGCTAAAAACACAATTCGTATTCAAAATGATTGAATAACTTTCACATAAAACGCTGACATTGCCGGTTGGGCGTAAGCGGAAGTCTAGCCTGGGCCGGATGCCCTGAATTCAGCGCGTATCGATTAACACGAAGCCTACGCTCTATATGATGCCATATAACATAGCTATAATATTACAATTCAATGTTACGCTACTAAAAATGTTTGATGGATACTTCGGAACAGCGATTTATGTACAGATTTTTGTAACTTATTGATCTAATAACAATGTACACGACATACAATATGACATTATATTGTATTTGCGTAATATTATGAAGCTTTGTACTAAAACAGTTCTAATTTGTAAATCTTTTTTAGCAACATTTCTTTAAAAACTTTTCCTAACTAAATATTTTCGTTCTCAGAGAAAATTGAAAGTATACTAAAGTATGCTCTTTAAGCAGTCGATTTCTAGTGCACTTAGGAAAATGGAATTATTCTGTTCAGAGGTCATCGACTCGTAGCCATCTTCCTATGTCTTGAATAATGCAGAATCCGAGCTTGCAGCTGCTCTTAGCTATAATCGTGTTCTTGCACTTTGTACAAAACTGAATTGTATTTTCTCAGACTATTGTAGAATTTTAACTAAAAAGTTGACGATCAAAACAAATCTGTTTTTAGGATTATTAATTTCTAACACAACAGATATAAAGACTTAAACAATCGCCTTCCGTTTATTTCTTGCATAAGTTATGAATGTGTAATTTATGTTATTAACTAAATAAACAAAATATATTTCATTATCATAATATTCTTAGTATATTGTACTTTTATTATGCAAATGTTATATTTGTATCAATATCCAAATGCAAGTTACGTTATAGTGCCATGCTAGAAGCCGCTTGTCACAGCGCGATGCCGTCAATTGAGCTTAAAGCACCTGTCAAACAAAACGTAAAAGAAATAAGCGAAAAATTATCGAAACATTTTCCAAGCCACGTCGGCAAACGTTTACAACCTTTGATGAGCGAAACTTGTCTAAAATATAAAACGGTTTAACGCGGCGTCTAGCCATTTGCCAGATGAAAGCTGACTGCTCGAAATTACTGAAACAAACTCGCTACACGACTGAATATAAACTAATGTTTATATTCAGAAGTAAAAAATGTACAGATAAGAAAAGTTCAATGACACGATTAGAAGGGTTATAATTAAAATTTACGAGTAGCCTTATTTGTGTCATTCGTCGACTGCATCGCGTGCGCCATGTCCGCCACGTTCGCCGAATTTGCATTTCGTCTCGTGTTCATATCCACATCAGACGGCCATGTTCTGTGCCGTAAAGAGTTCACACTCCGTCTAGACATTTCGACCTAGACGAAAGGGAGAGTGTTCCTCTCACTCTGCGGCAAACATGCGCACTGTTGCGGAGGTTAGGGAGGGAACAACAGGTGGTCCAGGGAGGTCTCAAGGTCGGCGCACGGAAGCGTCTGGCTCCTATCATTATACATTATACAATATCGATCCCATAATTTCTTATAAAGCAAACCGTTGATTTTATTATAACTGTATTGAAAATAAAGTTAATAAACCATTAGTTATAAATTATATATTTAATTGATGAAATATAATTTGTAAATTAATTAATTTGTTTACACTTTTATTATTCATTTATATCATTTTATTTAAATTTTTATATTTACTTTTGATAAATAATATTTGTAACAAAATTAAGTTAGTTGTCAGAAGTAATTTTTGAAGTACCGAAAACATACGAATTCTGAGAAATACTACAAGTACACCATATAATTCCAGACAGAATTATCCCGCCCTCATACCCTCGGGACATATTCCAAGTTCTAGTACCTGGATACATTTTATTACACAAGCATACTGGCCTAAACCACAACTACACGTGCCACGGATAATTAAGAAAATTTCAATTTTCTGTAGCAAAATATCATTAAGTCAGCCTACATAAAACGTACGTATATTTAGACATAATTTAGTACCATTATAGTACTAACAATTAAACAATGTTTGTATCAAAATGTAAAGAGTTGTGATTTAGAAGTATTATCTGCATACAAATACATACATTACAGATTCACCAAACGAATAATAAATATAGATAAACTAGACAGTATCATTAATTTATTTTTTATAACGAACACGATTAGTTGCAGTATTATTTCGTTAAGTTACCAAAAAAGCTATTTTATAATTATCTGAATCCTATCTAAATTTTATAGTTCTCCAGACCGATTTCGGCCACGGCGGCCAATCGCAAAAGAGATTAGCCAACTGCGCAGGAGATATTATAGTGCAAAAGTGTATGCGCAAACACAAGTGCACTCTCTCTTCCCTAGCTCTTATAACCCGATGGGACGGCAATCCGACACGACCGGCGCGAGTTCAGGCGCAGGACCAACGGCTTTACGTGCTTTCCGAGGCACAGGATTGTTCGCACACTTCCAACTTCCAGACTCCGGGCTGCTATTGAGAATTTTCTGACAGAAAAACCCAATGACTATCTATTGGCCCGAAATGGAAATTGAACCCAGGACCTCCGGGTCTGCCTTACATCTAGCCACTAGACCAACGAGGCAGTCAAACCTATCTAAATATATAATTATGAATTGTATCATTTATTTTTGTTTTCTTTGTTACAGTGGACGGAGAGCCGACCGCTCTCTCTCTGGGTGCGCGGGGCTCTCTAGGCCGGGCTCTCTTGCACGGCCTGCTTGCGCCCACTCCGGCACCCCGACACCATTTATATACTGCGCCTAATACAGGTAAATAGGTTTATAATGACTACACGAATACGTGTTCATCTCTTTGAGTCATTTCAATTAAGTATTAAAAAACCTACTCATTTCAACCTATTCAACTTCTGTTAAAAGGAAAATCAGGGACAAGTGACTTCAACACCACACACTAGAACTTTGTATCTTAACTGCCTCCGTTCCGCTCCGTTGTGACGTAGTAAATACAGCGGTTCAACAAAAAAACAAGTAAAGCTCTAAGCATCCCTCGGGGTGTAACAACGCGGAATAAATAAAATATGGCCAGTTACAAATGTTCTTCAAAACTGCTTTGTGCTGAAAGGATTTGGAAAAGTTTTTGATGTGTTGATATTTCAACCTTTAAGGTTTAATATGCTCAATAAAGTAACAAGAAACTCACTGTTGTATTTTGTAGTACGGACAACTTAAATTTTTTATGATATAAACTAACAAATTCGTAATAAATACATTTATTACGAAACTCAATTACGTACATTTAGTATGTAGAATAGCAAATGTAATATTGTTCAAAAATTTTCTGATAAAATATCGCCTGACATTAGAATAAATATGTTACAAGATTAGCCGGACATACGAGCCAGGTAGGTTTTATTTAGGTCAGCCTTGTACCTAAAGGTTCGTACTGAGCCGCAGAGCGGGCCTTGTCCCTAAATAGTGTTTGCTGGCGGCCATTTTCGTGACATAAAGGTTTCTTTCACAAGAGAATAGGCAACAACTGAATGTTTATAAATGAGAGTAATTTGTATTGCTGAAGGCGTATCGCTAACGCGTTTGACTAAAGCTTCTCTGTCGTCCCCGTGACGTATAGCGCCGGCGTGATACCTTACATTAAAGTAATCACTTAATTTAAAACCAAACATGAATATGTTTATATCCTTCAATGATTCATATTCTAAGTTGTCGTGTGATTGTCGGCAGATGAATCTAACAGCCCATTTCAACGCGCGTTGTCGTAGGAACCGACGGAATCCCCACTTCAACCCCACCAACAAAAATCCCAATAGTATTTAGTTCAGGCTGGCGAATAAATCTGTGTAATACAATTTTGTTGCCGTGTTTTAACAACTGCACCGACAAGGAATAAGGGAAGCTAATGTTAAAATGATTTAGAAGTAAAGATAAGATACTTGAATAGATCTAGTAAAAATATGATATTCTTATCAAGTTAAAAATTACTTTAAAATAATTTATATTATGTAAAAGTCATATTTTTCATAAGAAAAGTCGAATAAAGTCCTCATTTCCGTATTTCGATCCCTCCTCGAGAGTAATCATCTCGAAGATCCCTGTAATACAAAAGAGAGCAACGGAAATGATTTTAGGTCCCCAACAGACGTACATAGCGGTGGTCGGTATAACTTACTTTTGTATAAGCAATTTCCTCAACCTAGATCGACCTCAACAAAGGATATTATTATTTATATAATGTTGCCTGAAAACAGACGATTTATTTGAGAGAAATTGAATAATGACTATATTGACGACTAGACAGAAACATACGGAATTCGCTGAAGAACACTTATAAACACACATTAAGGCTGTGTGATTGCCTATGTTTAAGCTGTCATCAAATTCATGTGGTTTTAATAACTAGAACTCGAATTAAATTATTTCTTACAAAATACTCTTCCTTTATTATCAAATATTATCTAATTTAAAAAAATACATTAATTTTTTACTTTCATGAATTAAATTCTGAATAACTGCAATCAGTAAAATTAAATAAATCGCTTAAAAATTAAACGATTAGTATGAATTAAGGATATTTCATCCGGTCGTGTTCACGGAATTCGAAGTGGATCGCAAACTGGCTATATTTGATACTTAATAACAACACTGATACATTTTTATGACAAAACGGTGTTTTCGTTGTTTTTACATGACTTTTCACAGTCTTAAAAAGTTTTAATGTTAGAAAAGATCTTAATACTTCGTACCATCATACTCTTTTTAAATATTACGACGAATTTATAACAATATATTCTCGTTGTCAGAAATATTTAGAAAATAAAGAGTCAAAGCCAACAATTAACATTTAAAACGAATGTCATATGTAAAACTTTTAAATATAGAAGGCTATAACTTTAGTGTGAAACGACATTACGATGTAGATATTACGCATGTCATGTGCTTCATACCTCGCATATTGCCCACGGGTACAGGTGGCCCTTTACCATCAAATGGGCCTTCGGCTTATTTATGCTGGCCTATCTGACATACCAACAAACAAACATACGTTATGAAGGCAATGTGTGTTTTAATCAGTTATTAATAAAACGGTAAAATGAGAATTCTACATTTAAATGGGAAAAAGTAATTAAGATGAATAATAATAGTATTTTTGTGTAATCTAAGTATATTTGATTGTCAGTCTACCGTCTGCATGTGGCCTAAGCTAGGTTGACATATCTGAGCTGTGAAGAGGGATGACATAACTACCCACATAATATATAGTAGGCACCAAGTGTCTTATATTTTTTGGCGTGCTATAGGCACGCTCACGTTCAGGCGACCGAAACCCGTTATGACGTGATATTTTATTTGGTCTGTTTCTAACCGTCTGCTTATAATGAAATACCCGTTCGATATAATAATATAAATTCTGTATAAATAAATGTATCAATTCTCAGTAAAAGAATGATTTATTTACGTATTTAATTATTCGAATAAGCTTTTATGTTTTCAGTAAATACGATAAAACTGCACAATTATTTTTACTCTTATAAACGAATATATATTTATACAAGTATATATTTATAAAGATTTATACAAGACTAATTGTTCGAAGCAAAAGTTCGCGTCAAAACAAGCGGTAAGGTCGAGGTATGAAAAATTCATAAAGAACAAAGAGGAAGTGCGGGGCAATCGATACCCTCAGCTGATGGCTCCCAATGTCACGACCGTGCCCCCCGATCTCCCCGCACGCACACAACTATACCATTCAATACGACACGCCGCACACACATTGCGTAACCGTTATTTATTTGGACTGCTTATATTAACGAAAATATTATGTAAAATCTTAAAATTAGAATTTCCTTTTGCAATTACCTTTAAAATCTTTCTCGATCTTAATACAATTAATCTTTATCGATATTAATACAATTATTATCATTTAAAATCGAAGTTTGAAGAAAAAGTTCTTCAATATCATATCTCTCTTAATCCTGGTTTGTGTCAGGCCAACAAATATAATATACCTAGACTATTGACTATGCCATTGTATATAGATTATTTGATTAAATCCGAGTATAAAATTCGAGAAAATTCATCAAAATGTGTCGTTCTAACTGTGGCTATTGATATACAGTAAATAAAGGGAGAAATGTTAACAATAAAAGTGTCACTTTCACTTAAATTAACCCTTCAAACTCAGCTGGTGCAGATGGTCAGAAAGGCCAAGTGCAAAATGTGCAATTTCATCTGTATTCAATAGTAAAATGCCCATGGGGGTGTATTGATAATTTGCACAAGTGAACTAATAGTATAGTTTTATTATTAATCTATGTATTCAAAAGGGTTCAAATTCGACATTGTCCGGTTTTGACAGCTTTGATATATGAGATATTGCTTTATGCGTCATTACGTCATCGAGTTTATTTGTTTGGAGTAACATTTATAGAGGAACAATAATACGTAAATATAAAATTATTTCAGATACATACTGGGAATTTAATGAATTATATAGAATAAATAAATGACAGCGTTTTTTTTTACAATTACCATATTTTTTATGAGAATAAATTTTACAAGAAGAAAATAAAGACATTGAGGAGCGAAACATATAGCAAATATGTAGAAGCAAAATAGTTTTATTCACGTTCTTTTGCGTCGTCGACCGTTAAGCAAACGAGTATTTACTTTACCTTACAACTAAGTCGGGTTAGTTACCATATGGTAATCCGATACACATATTTGAAGAGATAAAATTACATTTTGTGCAAAAACATTTATATTAACACCAAAATCGTCGGCATCACAAAGCTTAACCCTAACAATACCGCACCGGGTCCTAAGTCCCGACCGCGGGACGAACCTAACCAAACAATCGGAAAGCAGATGGTTGCACACATTGCGTACATTTCAAATATCTTTATGCAAAAATGGGTTATACACCTTGCACTACATTTCTGTACACAAAAGCCACTAATCTGTCGTTCGTCTCGTTCCAACCATGCATCATCTGTGCCATCCCTTTTGTCAGCACAGCTAGCGCTGACACTTTGATATTAGAATGTCACGCGTGGGTGCGCAAACGCAACTCATTGTTAGTTTATGAATGAAATTGATAACAATTTGCAAATTTTAAATCGAATGATGAAATGAATTATTTATAAAAATTCTGAAAAATATATTATTTCTCTCTCTAAATATTTAAATTCTCGTAGTTTTATTTTGGAAAAGTTCATAAGTTATTTAATGAGAAAAAAAAATCATCAAAAATATATCTCTCGTATTATTATTATGAGCTAATGTATGTAGATAGTCCGTCCTCTCTTAAACAAATTTGTTCACTAGTCCATACACACAGGTTTATACCTCACAGATAATACGTACATATATAATTGTAGAACTGACCAACGGCACGTCATATTCGGGGCCCTAAGCACATTAACATCTTAAAGGAAATGAATTACAAAAGAGGACGCGGAAAGGGTTACCCATTGTTAGAGTGTTACTTAGAGAAGTTAGGTTAGAAGTTTTATTTGTCCTTTAATAATAAACATATATCTTAATAAAACTAATCAATATATTATTTAACAAGAATTTTAGCAACCATAATTCTAAAAAATAATTGTAAATTAAGCCGAATTTTTGAATAAGGAGTTATGTGTTATTTCCACTCGTATTACGTAACAAATAAAGTCACGTAGGCTAATGTAATTAATCAAAACCTTATAACATTAATGACTTAACATAAATATTAGTCGCGATAGAAAATACGGTCTTTCCCAGTCATAGTGACGTCCGTCCTGTTGTTTATTGGCTGAGGAAAAACGTAAAGCTCTCTTCTATTATATACTTGACATAATTTATTATAAGTGTCAAGTCTTTATTTCTACTATTTTGTTAAAATATAATGCATAGACAATAAAATACTAATGTTAATAGAATTCTATACAATCTGTAAGAAAAAAATTAGCAATAAAAAAAAGCTATTTCATTATTCAACAGTGATAGCAACAATTAATTTAAATGCAATATTTTAGTTAAAACTAATGGTAAACACAAATCACAGCACAATACCGAATAATTAATATGAAATAAACGTAATAAATATTATAAGGCATTATGACGGGTGACGAGTGGACGATCGATTGTATAGTAACATCGAGATCTCCACGTGTATACGCCAAGTATATAACGACTTATATACTCAATTCACCGCACGATTATTCATATGCAAAAAAATCTAAGTCATCATTCGCATGGATTATGGTCTAACGCCGCTTTTGGCACAAAGGCGATGGACAGCGGTCACTCCATAAAGATGGTCCGATTAAAAGAAGGTTGGGGTACTTTTGTTCCGTATTGTGATATTTTCCTAATGGGACCGCATTCCGCACCGACCGGTAGACCGATCCGAAGGGGTCGAAGCGATCATTATTTATAGTTAATTTATTATTTTGATACGTGAGATGAAAGGGTTGTGACAATAGTCCAATTCCGTGTTCCTGGCCGTTGGGTCGAGCTCGAGTGACCGATCGCCGCGTTCGGTGAATACCGTCTTCGGCGTCTTAGAAATTAAATAACATTGTAAGGGCGTAAGTTTTTATTAATTCCCATCTCCTATTGTGAGTGTTGGAGTATGGTTTGTTGCCGTATGTCTTGACTTAAGGCATTCAATAGTTTTAATAAAAATTCTAGTCAAATATTTTATAAATATCATTAGAGTTACAATTAAAACACTAAAGAGTTATAAATGCGTTTTATTAGATTCTTATATTATTATTTTCAAACTAAATTGTACATATGTATAGTAAAAAGTTGTTACAGAGGCTCTATTATATTTCGCGCCCTTCAAACGCCTTGACATCTAGAGGTGAACAAACAGACGTGCAGCTGCATCGCTTATTACTCATCCAATAAGTGACCTTATAATATCAATATTACTAATTTTGACTTAATGCATTTATGTAATACATTACTTCTGGTAACGGAAAATAAAATCAAGTAGTTGACACTTCAAGTAGGAAACCCTGCATAGTGCAACTGCCCATAAATTTAGCCACTGTAAAAAATATTAAACAATCCTTTCACTACAAAAGCGACGCGAACCAATGGAACTAGGATGCCCTGCTACTGTAATTACACTGACTCACTCAAACTTTAAGCCGCAACTCGGAAAAAGAACTTATTGGGTAGTAGAATAAATGTCATATATGTATATTTAAGAATGACTAAAAAAATTGTAATGACAAAACTTTGGTCACAGTCTTACAAATCTGTAATATCAGTTTCAAATTAATTTATTATGGATTCACAAGTTAAATCTACAAATATTCTTCACTTCGAATCAAAAATTCTTTAGTATCAGTTTCCTACGTTGGTCTATTCAAACATTCACAGAATCGTTCGGGTTCTCCAAAACTTGTTCTAAAAATAATCAGTGGCATTAAAATAGCTCTATTTACTAGTGATTATACAGTAACACTATTCCATTCAACATTTAAATGGTCAACAGTGGCCGGCGAGGCCCATAGCTTCCAGGTTCCCATACCCATTGTCCGGCGTTGAAGGGTTGACAATGGCCACAAAGGGGTGTGGACAGCGTTTTAAACCTCGCACCGGTCAAATGGTCACTGGAGTTACCAGTCATAGTTTCAATGGACGAGGAAACGTATGAATAAAAAACTTTCTTTCTTACCGTATAGTCGTATGATTACAATATTTAAATACCGTTATTCGTCAAACTTTTTTATTACGAGGGCTCGGACATGAGAATGTTTTGGGCACCGATTGCCATAACCGTGAAGGTATAGCTGAAAATTACGATCGTAAATAAACGGACCGACTAACTGTCACATCGCGTCGTGGAAAACGGTTAAGTGTACACAAAATCACAATAAATAGCACAACTCGATTCAGAATCTAATAAAGTGTAATTCTTGGAATATCAAACGTGCATATTAACATAACAGTGACGTGAGATAAGCAAATCACTATTGTACTGTATTATACTTACTAATTATGCAAACGAAACATACCGAAATGACGAGTACATTAGTGATGCAAAAAAATGCAACCCTAATCGCCCCTCGGCCTCCGCGACCCTAAGACAGAGATATCAGCATAATCATAAATTAAAAACATACCAAAGCATTTTTGCATAATAATAGATCGCTGACCATACGCATGCGTTCCCACACGGCAGAAACAGGTTAAGTGCAAGTGCATTTCTGCGATAGCCTCTAACGGTAGTTAAATGTATTGTCCAAACTGACCGTTGGGTCTAAGAGACCCGGGATTAATAGCAGGGTTGCATGCGAATTATGCAAGGTGACCGTTAGATGCGACAACAGATGCTGTCTTTGTGATTTATTTGTGTTTTATTCAAATTACATAGCAGTTCACTGACATGGTTCGCGAACCATACTTAATATCTTTCTCGTATTACATTACTTTTAAATTAAGAACAAGACGTTATTTTGGCACGAATTTAAATCTAGAATATTGAAATGTGTTTTGTTATATACATCGATATATATATATATATTACAAACCGCAACTGAAAATAATAAAAACAAAATAACAAATGTATTACATAAAAAAATAATTAAAATGATGCAATTGAGTTATACAATTTCCAGAAACAAATAAATAATACAATACATTATTTAAATATAATTTCTAGAACCGCAAGATGCTCGGCTCTGTCATGCCTATTTTTAATTTCACTTCAAACAGCTTCGGTGTATTTAAGTGGACATGTTTTATTATTAGTTACCGATTACCGATTGACACAATTGTGTTGAAAACATTGTATTCATCGTTTCTATAAGATTCATATACTATTATTAAACACAGCACATTACATAGAAATTCACACAGTGTAAATAAAAACTGTGTTTTAGCGAGATCATTTATTATTGAAGTGAAGTTTTGATCTGAATTTTGTTTGTGATTTCTTTTTTATTATTTAACCTTATTTATATTTTAATAAAGTAGGCAATAAATTTTGAGAAGGTTATTACAAAATGCTGCTCCAAAGCGGGTTGTTGGTTTTCCATGTGACCGATTTTCATCAGACAAATAGGATTCCTCATGAATGCTGTGTCATGAATCATTATAAACAAAAAAAATGTAATTTACACGCAATCGAGCCTTTAACGAACCACACGTTAGGTTCAACCCGTTACTCCTAAAGTTAATAAATAAAGTTAATGAATATTATATTTATGCAACAAAATAATTAATTTCAAAATCATTCCAATCGACAGCGTAATCATTACCGTTACCTGGGTAGGTAATTACGCTATACTGCTTACTATACACCTAAAATATTTTTTGTCACTATGGCGGATTTACTTCTTATGATGACTAATAATCTTAAGCGACTAATAAAACTATTGTACTGATGTTTTACGTTTTTCTCCAGGCTCCCTTCCCCCATCACCAGCCGACAGTGGCGTGTCAGATGTGGAATCTTCGTCTTCAGGCGCCGGCTCAGCGGAGGAGCTGAAGGCACGGCTGCAGCCGCCACCTCCAACGCCCTTCCACACGCCGTTCCTACCCTTCTACCAGCAGCATCAGATCGCCACCTCCTTGCAGCACCACGTCGCAACCCATCCAAGGCCGACCGGTAAGCGTTTTAAATTTTCTATGCATTGTTCGATTCGATATATTTCAAGATAATTTAAGACGTTAACTTGTAACTAATTCATACATAATTAGAGTAACTTACCTGCTTCATATAATCATGAAGAAGTTTTACCTAAAGTTAGTTTGCATTCAAACGTTGTAATAAAACTTCGCTTAACCGATGTACATCCTTAAAGTTTATTTTAGAAATGTTAATTAGGTTATCTTAGGCTAGGATACCTATACTTTGTGATTCCATCGCAAAAAGTTTGTTTAATAATTATAACAAGTCTATAAAATATCAACTTCGACTTTAAGTTAATTAAAAATACAACTTGTTTTACTTATATGCTACATAGCATATATTTTCCATTCGATCTAACAAACAAAACTGGCATCAGACTCTATAGTACTATTACTTCTTATTAAAATATGTATATTATGCGAAGTACCACTGGGTGACTCACTCATCACAAGATCTCCGAAACTATAGATCCAATTGACTTGTAATTCAGCTTAATTATCCTTTCGCGGTGTAAAGACTCACTAAGAACGGATTTTACGCAAATCCTATCTATAAATTTTTCATCATCTGAAATTTAAAACATTAGTTTTCAACTAAATTAATAAAATTAAGGGAGTTTGCATGAATTTAATCCGAACGAAGTCGGGACGGGCAGTTATATATAATTTATTTTATATATCCTACATACAAATCAACGGAGAGTAACTTGTCGCTCTCGACAGTTTCGCCTGTGTACGCGACTGTTTATGTTGTCTGCAGTTTTTGTTCGAGTCTGGGACACTCGATGAGAATACCAATTTTATTGTAATGGACTTCCCAACAAAAGATACGTGTAACTCGTATTACTAATGAAGTCATAAATCTTTATTAACACTACAAAATCGAATAATAAACTTTAAAACTATTTAAACTTGTTGTAATTCTTCTATAAAAAACTATAAAATATCTTGATCGAATTACAATTGCGACATCCAATTTTATTTACTTTATACGCAGATCACTATAAAAAGCACACTTGGTCTTAAACACAACTTCACTCTTAGACACTCATTAAGGTGCATACTTAGGACACAATAAAAGATTTACAAATCTTGCGAAGATGCACAAATTATCTTTGAATAAAAATTTATTTAATTTGAAAAAGGCCTTTGTAACTGAGTGACTATTATGTTGTGAATATTATGTTATGTGTAGATTATTACCCAAAGAAAGCGCTTTATTACTATTTGAATAATTAAATAATTATTAGCGTTGAGTAAGTCAAGTTAAAGCCAATTTTGAACAATAATTTAAACGTTGTAGTGATTACCATAATTTTCAATCATGCGTTTAAAAAATGAATGAAAAATAGCATCGCAAAAATTAAAGATGGAGAAACAAAAGCATTGTTTGGGTGGGAAGGTGACCGACGGTGAACGCCCCACCCGGAAGGTCACCTTACTGCGCGCGCGCAGGGTATTTGGGAAACATCAAACGGCGCAGACCGTCTTAACCCTAAACTTAGTTATATAAACTTAGCAACATGTCATTTTTAAAACTTTTTTATCTACACAAATCTTATATAATGATTGCCCAAACGGAGACTAAAAAAAATTATAAAATTAATAAAATACAGCTGCTCCTTATAACAATAATCATTATATATTTTAACTCGTCCGTGATTGCTATATTATCAATATTGTTGGAATGTCACACTATTGGAATTTGAATTGTCAAGAAATGCGACTTGCCTTAAAACGCAAATTATTAAAATCTTTAAGAAGCAATATAGAGGCAAATTAATAATAACAACAAAGTTGTAGATCCTCAACGGACTTCCGGGGGCGTGTTTAGCGCACTGGCTGCCAGCCAGTTGGCCCTCATTCTGTCTCCCAAGCACATTAAACAAGCAAATTATTCAGCCACCCGACAATAACTCACGATGCATTTGTTACAATTTGTAAGAGAAAAACACGTGTGATAAGTAAAGTTTTTATAAACAAAGCTATCAATTCTGATTCGGAATTAGCTCGTGGGATACATTTGGGGATATGTGCGTTTTATTGTGGAGATTTACACTTTGACAAAAGGACTAAGCGTTACTGAAATTGACGACCAACTCGATTATATCAAAGAAATTAAAATCAATTTTATTTAAAAATATATAATTTTATATATAACATATGTATGGTAATCATTTTATAAGTAAAGGCCCGTCCCGAACACGTACGAGTGAAAAAATAATGGTATATACGCACTTACATACAAATTTTATATATAAATTGTAACAATTCCACAGTGGTTGGCAATCTTTTATATAATTTTGCGTTGCAGGTGGATTAAATTTTATTAGATTAATAGTTCTGAGTAACACTCATCGCTCGACTAAACAAAAGCAATAAAAAACGGGAAGTACCATTCCGTCATGAATCGAAGATTTGTTTGTGATCTTCACGTTTCGCTGTGTTTACCAACGCACACGTTTATGGCGCACTGATTTCCTAGAAAATACAACAATAGCCGTGACAAGATCTTAAGACGCGCTAAGAAATTGATGATTAGGATTTAATAAAGTAAACAGAATATTGATGTTACGATATTTGAAAGCAACAATAAAAATATTAAACGTTACTATTAAAATACGCGTGAAGTAAAGATTAGACGGCAACAATGTTAAAACAAAAATTAAAAAATGAAAGATCACAACTCGATACGGTGAATGCGCATCCCTAGCGCGGAACCCGTTGGCATAGCGATGCATCGGACGCCTGTCCTCAGCTATTTGACATTGTACAAGGTCAGTGCTCCTAATATAAAGATGCAAAAACTACCGCGCTGGCCGCGTATGCGTACCGCGTAGCGTATTGCGCCGGCGCATGCGAAACGACCACTTTCGATTATGGTTGCATTTAAAAAGTAACTAGTAATTACTATGAGTTGTTTTGTTTTGAACTTGGATATTATAATTGAGCTTTCTAAATTATGCAAATTATTATGTATATCACATAACGAGTATTTCATATGATAACTTATATTTATTACAATTTAACATTAACGGAAATCGGAAAAGATTTTTTACTTATAATTACAAAAAAATACCAGTGAAATATTGCCAATGGCAGTGATAAATATCGAAAACGAGAAGTACTCCTCTTGAATAATAAAATGGCACAACACTAAATCGGTGGCTACAAAACTTAAACGAAACCGACAACTTTTGCCGATAATTCAAGATAAACACTTTTATTTTCACTTACCAACAATAAAGTCAACAGCAAAACGCTTTAGCTGGAACGGAAAAGATAAGATTTGCCGCAAAAACAATAACAGCGGACCGGACTAATGTGTCACGTTGGTTACTTTTCCTGCAAACCATACATAGGTATGTACAGAAACAAATTGACAAATATAGATTTTAAGCTTTGTTCTTCTCAAGAATGCTCTTAAGTATAAAATCAATTTAATTCAAATTTTACAACTATTATAAATTTACACATAAATGGTGCTTGATTATAATATTCTTAACATTTAGAGTTAAATAAATTGTTTTAAAAAGACATCTTTATTAATAATAAATTAAATGTGTAATCCACCGGATTCAAGGAAATTTTGCTTTGATACTTAATGTCATGTCATACAAGTTGTAAAAAAATTGAATAGAATTAAAAATTTGCGCAGATCTCGCCAAGTTTGAATGTAGCACGAACGATACACATCTCCGTTGCAATTGTGCTCAGAGGCTGCTCGGATCAAGTCATGTTGGAAGTGGCTGCGAGGCGTGCGGTATTGCGCTAACCACACACGAAATTTCGATGTTGCAAACACATTGCGAAAGAGCGCGGTACCGGCGCCGCCATTGTCAGCCACTGGCGAAACACACGACCTTCCTACTCGGATTGGGCAGTCGAAACCTGATTCGAGTATGTGCCACGCTAACGCTCAAGCACTAAAGCTACGTTATTCCTAAACTATTGAAACAGGTGCTGCGATACGGAAATCAACGGTGAAATTGAAATGTGTGCACAAGTGGACGAGACGATTTCACATTTTGGAGGCCACACAAGTCAGGAAACCTCGAAAGTATTCTAAATTGACATATTGAATTCGAACATGAATAATGTTGAAACGGTAAATAGGTGTAAAACATTCAGATATCGCTCGTATCGGTTAATCATCGCAGCCTTGACTTGGCGCTAGATTGGCCAATTACATGACGTACGGCGATGTGAAACACTACTCTTTAGCGTCGAGAGGTTCCAAAGAATTGTGATGCGGGTTGCGTCAGAGCGAATGTTTGGATGGAATACGCGAACAGTAGCTGTGACACAAAATAAAACAACATTTGCAGCTCAGCTAACATTATTTAAAAAGAACCCTTCGTTTTGCTCCACGAGTGGTATAAATGGTTACCAGGCTAATCATGTAGTATATACAATGTTACCGGAAAATAGAATTTTAAACGTATACGAATAATATATGTTTGTCGTTAAGCGGCATCTCTGATTGGGCCCTGATTGCGTGATATCCTCTCGCCATTATGCACGCCTGATATCGCTACGGTTGTTTTTCTATTTATCATAATGACCTGAATCTGTCGTACGTGTACACGACATACGATAGCTGATTGCACATTAACTAAAACAACTAACATGTGAGTAATATATAAAATAACTTATCATTATAAGCATGTTTTCGTGACATATTTGCACAAACGAAATGGAAATTAAAATTATCGTTGCGTCTATTTTGCAGAGCTGCATCGCGATAAGGCTTACGTGTGTGCGTTTCTAATGTATTCGAGTGTGCGTGTGTGCGCGGTGCGCGGGAGTGTGCGCGAGGTGATCGTCCCGTTTCAAGGGCAGTGCAGCTAGCGCTCATATTAATAGTTGGCGACTATTTTTGCCGCGCCGCCGCTGGGGGACCGGAACGTTATTATTGACATTCGCGAACTTCCAAATTGGACTTACATCACACAACGTGAAAACAAACTAACTTTTCCTGTTTGTTTGTCACATCGAAGAATTATCATTATCATCCAGCAAGCTCTTGATAGTTCTCAGTACTTTTTTCCGGCATTCAAACTGTGTGAAGAAAGTTGAAAGTATAAAATTATTAATTTTTTTAAAACATTTCGAGTAGATTATAGACTTATTCAATGTTTTTTAGCAAACGTTCATAATAGATAACAGGTTGATGTTTCGAGAACGGAAACATAACCAATTAATTTGACCTCAATTCGGATTTCTCGTTCAATATATGTATAGTCTTCCGCTAATTAGAATCTCGTTAAAAATAAACCTTAGGATCCTAAACTGATGTACTAGCATAGATAATAAGTAGATGCAAACTAACAAATTGAGTCCGCGTTACTTTCAATAAATGCATTATTATTATTATTATTCAGTCAATGTATTATATATCACTACTTTTTATTTTATTTCAAAACTAATTTGTTAAAGAAATAATAGATGACTCTAACAATATATAGTTTTAAAGACGTTTCACAAGACGTATATATAAACTAAAAGTCTTTGTCCAATCGTCGGCCGTACAAGGAAGATGCTCGCGCCATCTGTCGTTCGGCCGGCGCTTGCGCAATGCGACCCACTTGCGCCGCGGCCGCTGCCAAACGCCTCGGCTCCTCTACAATTACATATTTTGGTGTCGCAACACTCGCGTCGCATCCGAGTTGAACGGCCCGCGACCTTGAGCGTTGCGCAGCACACGCGCCGCTGAAAGCGAAAGGACCGAGTGAATCCCGGAATTTAGTACAGTAACATGAGCTGTAATCGGTAGTTCTGGCTCTCCCCCCTGCTACCATCCAACAGCCAACTTGAGCCAAATCAAGACTAACTCTCAACAACTATAACAAGAGAGCAGTAGTAATTGAGGTTGAATTGGAGCTATTAATGGGCGAGTGTGTACGTGATCAGCCACTTGTAAACGTCACTTATCACAAAACCGCATAGAGGTTCCTACCCGTGAATCATACAAACAACAAGAGCTGGTAATAGTGCGTCACTTAGTGCTCTGTTTCACACGCCTCCTTGCGCCTGCGCACTTGCACAATATGCTCTCCGCCGTCATCTTCCTTCCGAAACACACCACATTTTAAATAACTTATCTGAAAAACATAAATATAACATTTTGATGTTGGAATGGTGTCCAATATTATGAATGGCTATGAGATTTGTTTACGTAAATATTAATTTAATCAATAATTTAAATATTTCTTCGTCACATAGTTTGTTATCAATGTTAAGGAAATGTCATTTGATGAATCTTCATTTTCCTTGTTTATACGTAACGTAGCTGTAGCACATAAAAATTCAATCAGATGAAAAATTATCACGACCCAATTTCACGTCGAATCTCAGCCCACTTCCCCGGAAACCTCATACGTGTGCTTATTTTACGATAGGTATAAAAACAGAGGGGCAGCAGACTCCAGGCGGCCTACATACGCGCTCCACTGATTTCCTGCCCGTTTTAAAATTATCCGCTCGTTCCCGGCGGAGCGGCAAGGGCGCCCTTTGCAGACCATAGCCCCTTGCACTCTAAATATAATTATTATACAGCCTATAGCCGATACACGGGAAATCCAAATGTCAAACGTCGATTACGAGTATATCATTCTAACACTAACAACCCTATCAATATTATAACCGCTTTGTCTCAAATGCATGATGAACACCTGACTATTTTTTTTAAAGTATTCATGAAAGTTTTAATTGCTCATGTTCGATGTTACGTCAGACATCGGTTGGACGTTCCGTATCTGGTAGAATACTTTTCGTATGAAAATTCGAACCTGTTATTTTCCAAAGGACGTCCCGAAATGAAAATGAGATGGCAAAGCGGCTATCCTTGTACCGTGCGTGGCACTAACGGGGTCAGTGTTAGACCGCATAGCGCTGCATAAATAGACGCACCACTCGCCCCACCACACTTCCCTCCTTTCGCTTCGATGCACTAAGATCATCTTAGTGGAAGTTTCGTTAGGGATGTTCTATATTATATTCTCAATATAGTAACGTATATATAGAATTATATTTGAACATGAATTATTGACATTATTATGTTCAAGATTAATCAGTGCAGTTGCAGTTGTCTACGTTATTCATTATACGAAATATTCAATACGAACTGATACCATTTTCGCAATAATACCAGATAAGATTATTTTTTAAGAACAAGATCCACTGAAGACAAATATACTCTATATAACCATAAGAAACTGATAATTACACTACTTTATTAGGCTGAGTATTGCGAATTAGCGATAATTACCAAAACATTATTCTAATAACACTTATTGATGCTGATTAGCAAATATAGTTTTTATTCTTTCACACCTCATAAGATCTAGATGCTGTAAAAGTTTGTTCTAGTCCACGGTGTAACTAAGCAAGATATATAAGCAGCAGTTATTATAATCGTCACTATTCCAGTAATTTATTTTTATGGTAATAACGGTAAATAACCACAATTATTCCCAAATACCCAACAACGTCTAAACCACGGGTCTAAACTCAAGAATACCATTAATTCGCATACCCCGAACGTTACTAATGTAAAATCGAATTTTCCAATTAAGTCACTTCAGGATAATTATCCGTATTTATGCGAAAATTATCGTTTCAAATAAATAATAATTAGCGACAAGTCGTTCCGGCCTGTTTGCTGCCAGGGTCGAGTGGGGCAACGATGAAAATGTAAGCCTTGACCGACCGTGGCCGGCCCTCAACCTACGAGCTAGGTAACGTTGGGACTATGGAAGTACCTTTTGTTTGTAATTTGCAACTTTTTTATAATTAATTTGCTTCAAGACCTATAAAAATATAATGAAGACACAAACGTTTGCCTGACTTGACATAAATGCTTCCCGTATAATAATGGCAAGATATCGGGCATCGGAAGGTGACATTATTGGATCTTAGCTAGCCAAAATAAATATATATTCCTTTCAAATTTGTACACTTTGAAAAGTTTCGTACCGAGAAGATAACAAGGCTTGATTTTAATATATAATTAATTCACAATAGAAAATGTAATTTGCAAGGCTTAAGCGAAAATAAAACGTTGCCATACCATAGGTTTGCTTGAAACAAAAAAACGACAGTAATAAAAAGTCATTTGCGTCATTTAATTATATTACCGTTTTAAAGGCACAAATCCGATTCGTTTGCGATATTATTTTTAACAAAACCATATTAATTATCGTAGTGTCGGTACGTGTATATAAACAATAAATTCTTGTTTTGAGCTATTAATGTATGTAGGCCGCGGCGGATAACAGTCGGCAGCCGGAAACCAATATTAGAGATGAGCGGAAGGCGAAACTTCTCGAGCAACACGCAACCTGCGTAGACGCTGGAGGTTTCAATATAATATATCCTAACCTTTATTAAATGAGCCTTGTCTTTGATTAACGTCGATCCATAGATAATAACGAATATAAGGTATAATGTTGTAGATACTTACTACTAGAGATAGAGCACTTATATATTATTACATATTTAATTTAATATTTTTAATATGACTTTTGTATATAACATCGATCCATAAATAATAAAACACGTATAATATACAAGTCTCTAGTTATACAGCGCTTTGTTTGATAAATAATTAATACTTTTCTGCTGAGTTATATAAACTTTAGCTTACTTGTATTGAGCTAAATTATACGCAGGTACACGCATTTGCAATAATACGAGATATCAATTTACTACATTTTTAGTAAAGAATGCACATTTTTCCGACTCCATTCACTTTAAATACTTATCAAAAGCTTCCAAATGAATAGCATTTTAAGTGAATTTTAAGAAAAAGTTATATCTAAATGCTTCTGAGGAAAATAGAGTTTTGAAGCCAATAACAAATACATAGCCACCAAGTGATTGATCCAAGATGGCGTCCCGCAAGGAAGTGCAGGAATTCGCGAGGCGTGTTAGAGGACGCGGGGGTGGCGCGGGGGGCGCTGTGACCTTCGCGCGTTGATGCAATGTCGCCGTGTCATTGACCACGCGCCGCAAACAGTTGCAGCTTACCCCCCTCGCCGCATGCCCCGCCGCCCACACTCCCGCCATCCCCCTGCACCCGCGCCATCTATCAGCCACCCGCCCCCTCTCGTTCTGCACTCACTTTTACCGTCGCGTAAGGATGCTAACTCCAGTGTCGATATCCTTTTATTTTGTATACATTATAAATGTAATTGAACATAGTCAAGCGTACTTATACTTTTAAATTAATTATTAATAATAAAAAACGGCTATTGCTTAAATAGCAGTACAATGAAAATCAAATAGATCGATTTTAACGGGCGCTGGCTGTGACCTTGCCTAGTCAACTGTAAAAACACCGAAGCAATATTATAAGTTATAACAAGGCGACATTTTCTTTAGTTACACGTATTTACGTAAGCGAGGTACATGAACTCTACAACGATCACCTTCGGCGCGTCCCAATATACAGGTTGAGGTCGAATTGACAATAAAAGTAGTTTTCGATAATGCAACGACAAACAAGACGACTTTCGAGGCGTGTTCGCGCGGGAAAGTGATAATGTCGAAGTAAGTCAAACTCACTAATCGTTGTGAAGATCATACGATACTTTGAGTTGAACTGACCAATCCCAAACGTCTTTAACCATGTACTCTGTAGTCTACATGTTTCACTACAAATATACTTCCCAACACAACTGCGTACAGATAAAAAATAATAAACAAAGAAGAAAGTATTATTTCTATTTCTGATTTTAATGCAATTCAACAATTTATCATTTAAATATTCAATACAAATAAGCAAATTATTTAAAAAGTATTTAGGTGTATTCCTACTAATAACTGCGTGAAAATGCTTATAATATAGGACAATAAAGAATCACAGATACAACATAAAGAGTCTATCTATCTCTATCTTTCTGAACGTGGCCCCACTGATCCTGACCTTCCTTAACACATACACGCCATAGTATTACCCGGCCTAAATAAATAGCAGGCACACACAAGCGTCGCGCGTACATCGGACTGATAACTGCATCCGGCACGATATTTGCATTATGATGTATAAAAAAACTTTTAGGCAGATAGCCTGCCATTGATAACCTATTCGGTGGTCGCGAGCTCGATGAAAGTCATCGTAATTATTGGTTCGTTCGCTTTCATGTTTTGAATGTAAGTAGATTATATAATCTTCAAAATATGTATTTACTAAGGAAATGTTTATTAAAAATTGCTAAAGGTTAAATCAATTATAAATACTATCATATGATGCACATTTATACATGTCATGCTAATTTATCATAAAACACTACATAAGAGAAACATGTACATGTTGTACATGTACATTTTATACTCATAAATACAAATAAATAAATACATTTTATGCGCATATGTTATTATTTTATACATATATATGTTACAATATCAAGAATAAAGAAGATGATGTGAAAATGATCGCAATTAATTTAAATATATTTTTTTTTATATATATATCTTCTTTTTTCTCACTACTACTTACTGAATATCGCATTATTGAACCAAAAAATTTATTATTTTTTAATCGTCCAAGTCACTTATAGACTTCATAGATAAAGTTTAATTCATAGATAACGTTATATTGAAATTAAAAAAAAAAACTTGAATGTAGCGAAGTTATGTTAGCGTAATACATAAACGACAAAAATGTGAATTAGATAAGTGTTCACTTCCTACACCGATAATGAGCGACCATCGAACTGTGGAGTCGACGCTAACATTTACGAAGCGGTTCATCACGATAAAAATTAAATGTTCAACTTACAATAAAATAATTACCTAACTGTATGCCTTTACTGTCATAACAATTACAAGATAATAATATTAAATATTTATCTGTTTTAATACATTTTATTGAAACAATAATGATATGACGTAATAAATAACGTGACAATTTTTTGATATATATCTAATATGATTACTACAAAAACAATATTTTTAATTAAACGCGTTACTAATTTTTACAAAATCCCTTCCAAGTGAAAAGTGCATTATTTAAAGTGTGCCTGTGATTTATAAAATAAAAACTGGCAACACAGTTACTTTTAAATTTAAACTTTAATGCGAGTCGATATAATAAAGTTTATACAAAAAAACGATTAAAATATTTAAAATTACCCGAACCCATGCGATGACCGAGACATGTCCAACAATGGTCGCGCAAGTATGATGAATACGTTATCGTGTGATTTATTTATATACTAACACAAAACAAATACTAATTAGCAAAATAAGTTATATTTCAAAACTATTATATTCATTGGTATTGAAAGCATGGACCTTCTTCCAAAGGTTACGGATTACGAGTGACACCATAACAGTGACGTCACAGTGTTACAAACAATTACAAATTACGCAAGTACCGACCCGGCTCGGTTTGTTCCAATGACAACTACCGACCGGTGCGCCGACATTCGAATGCAAATATTTCACTGAACACGCAATATCGTATTTGCATAAAACTTCAATAAGCTCATCTCGCCTTTAAGCTTCCGACTCAAGTAACCCTTTCACATGTCAACACATTACTTCTTTGAACTAGGAAATGAAAATGCTTATAATATTTTTCGATTAATAATATCTCGTGTTACGTTACGAAAGTGTTTCCGTTCTAGAATATTCATGGGATTCTTAATCTAAATTCCATCCAGAAATACCGTGTCACAATACGCCCACGTGACCCCAATACAAGTGTCGCCCTCTGTTATCGGTTACGTAAGGTGCATGTGCCCGCGCAGCGCTGACCTTACTTAACGCAACACAAGTTCGCCGCGAACGGGGACGTAGACATTATGATATAAATAAACGCAATTGTCAAATAATTAATCTACAGCTTCCCTTATTATAGTTGTACTTATTACTACTCTACAGCATACATTAACTTCAAAGTTTGTACTGACTTATATTAAAAGAAACACACACAATCACTTTTATTTACGAATTAAAACGAAAAGATAACTACGATCTATATGTAACCAAAAAGAAAGACAATTAAAAATAAAGATAGAACAAACTTTTACCGAAGTTAAAATGTCCATACAGCAAGACATTCGATTATTTTTATATTTAAATCACGCATAACAGAAACATACGCGAATATAAAACCAGTTTTATTTGGTAAGTGAAAATATTGATAAGCCCAATTAATATTATTACATCAATAGAAATATCAGAGCTGAAAGTAACAAATATGTTATCGATATTATTCAAGATGGAACACTGATACGAGCCTATTTATCTGGTAACATTTATATTATATATTAGATAGCATATTGTTGTATACAATAAAATTAAAAAATTTGATACATAGTATTTTTATTTATTTTATTTACTGAAATAAATAAGAGAAAAGTGAAAAGGTAGGTTTTTTTTTACTAATATAATATTTTAATACCAGACAAGACAAATTAGCCAAATTTTAAAATTGTTTGTTTTCATTACACGTTTATTCGTTAATAAAGTCAGCATGGTGATAGATTTATCTGTGTCAACGAATAAGATTATTTTTATCAGGGATAGTAAAAGTGTTCTCACGACACAGTTATGTACCATCACGGAGTCGCGGCCACTACTTATATACCTATATAGAAGCGTGTCTTATTGATATACTCTGTATTGTAAGTAGATTAATGAAATCGAAATCATGTAACAAGCATGTCACTAATAAGGTTATTGAAATACAACTTACGAAGCAAACTACACCTATTACCAGGTGAAGGAATTAAAACTAGTTGTTAACTACAGTTTTAAGATTACAAAAATATAGGGATATCATATATCATATAATAAATAACAAAGGATATATCCATCACATAAAAATCCTTTAAAGTATGAAGAGATGTTTATTTTTAGTAATTTTTTTATCGCAAATACGGACAGAATTTGTATAAATTATCCGGACAAAGTCACCTTGATAACGAAATCAAAACAATTTATCACCTCAACTTGCTCGCTCGGATAAGGCGACGAGTACAGTGTATATGTGTACATAATATACACTAAAAACTGTGATGATCTCCTACACGCATTTTTAATATCAATCATTCAGATATTTTTACTTCTTAAAACAATGTAACTAAAACAGATGCAAGCCGATATTCTTCGGAACATTGTATCGTTTAAAATATCTTAATATCGATAATTGGTATTCATCATTATCTGTCAAATCCATAGAAATGACTAAACATAATTTTATCTTATGACTCTAATAAAAAATAATTAAACAATAGGTATTCATTTATTTGTCATCAGTTCCAAACATATGTTGGTTCGTAATTATAAGCGCAACTTAGTATAATTTGCATTCAGATGCAAATATAAGACATATAAGGAAAATCACAAAGCGCGACGCGTAATCTTGTAAGCACTAAGCAGCGGGAGCGACAGGAGTAGAGGGATGCGCGGGCGCAGGCTTTGTGTGTGTGCGCGTGTGTGTGAAGGTCAACCGGCGGCGTCATTTCCTGGTCATTGCCTGCCTCATCCGACGCCCGTCTGCACGCGCACGCACACACGCGAGATATGCACTCTTAGAAACACGCACACCGCTTTCCGGTGGCACAGGAAAACGTACGTAGATGTAGCCATTGTAAACGACTCTATGGGAGGATGTGACTGAATAAAAATTGCATTGTTTATGCATGACAATCAAACTAGGATAGCTATGTACGACTTCCCACGTGACGGCAGATTTTTAAGTCCGTTCAAGTCGCGACTGGCTTTTGTTTTAATCGACAAAAGGAATCGCTGAATTTAACATAAAAACTATTAAAACTATAGATAAAATTTTAACAATCTTGCGAAAGGATGAGGTCGTCCGAAAAGGAAGTAAATTATTCAGATGAAATTACCATTTAAATGGGCGCTACACAAATACTAGGACTATTAATAACATTACAGTGTATATTTAAAACAAAGAAAATCGTACAACACACACTAATGTTACGTGTATCATAATCCATGCAATTCGCGTTATCTGTTCCGGCAAAAAATATTAACAAGATAATGTTTGTTATTCGCAAAAACACGCTAACGCAGTTGCTTGGAGGAAATGTACCCAATCTTATCTTATTATATTTATCAGTATCAGCGTTCATCGTCATAGATATATCATCTGCGAGTCAGTGACGACGCTGGGAGACTGCCAAGCATCATTTCAAATTTCATCATATCAATAGAAAAGTGAATTCCAATTAAATAAGATTATTTATTTGTATCTCGTCTTCGTTCGGATATTAACGCTTCAGAAGTTAGGTCCTAAGAGCTAGTGAGAAGCGAGCTTAATGTTCACGTTCGGAGCTAATATATGAGTCTATAGACGATAAAACAATAGTGTTTGTATCACAAGAGGTTTGTGGGGTAACCTATTTCTTGCGTGCGGGATGCGAGACCGGTTGTATCCCTCCTCCACTAACGTTCGCATTCTTGTATCCGGGAATAAAATACCGTCATAGTGACCGATGGTTTTAATTATAGCCTGTAACACTCGATGATAGAGTCTAGTTTCGGTCGGACGTCACGGTGAGTAGTTTTCTTTTCGCATCAAGGGAGTGAAGATGACACTAGATGTACGGGCGGGCGCGCACGACGCCGTAACCTTGGTATTGCAGCAGTTAAACCAGTAGGATGCGTTCAGCGCATCCGCTAAAAATAGAATCGCCAGCGCATAATATATGTGTTTTTTGTTGTTTTGTACTAGTGTTCCCAGGGTAGGGATACAGCGTACGTGGAACGGTTCATTAAATCGTAAATATATGAGCAACAATACGCTAACCCATCCGTTATCATTTTCATTTATCTTTTAGATTGCGGCGTGTACTTGCTTTTTAGGTTGTAATAACATTTTGTTTTTATACGAGGCCGGAAGCCCTAAAACCTAGACTCGTCCGTGCTGTTATAGATGTGCGGAGAGACATTAAATTTAATTACATGTATAAATGTAAGTACGTATGTACATATGTACTCGTTTGTGTGCGTGAACGTTGTATGAATCACATGCTACGTACATATTATAATATCAATATTTTTGTTATTTTATTTGTTTTAAAAATAATAATTCAATATCTAATTATTACTTCAGTTCATCGTTACTAATTCTCAAGTTTCGTTTTTTACATAATGTTATTAAACATAATAACATAACCGAACGTAATTTTATTTACAATTTCTAGTGTGACAAAAAAAATTTACCATTCTATTATTCAACCTAACTTTAATTTACGACGAAACGCTTATCAAATTATTATTATTTCTGTTTTATCAAAACATGTTTATATTATGTTAAGTTTCATGCATAAAAGTGTCATTTCCTTATTTAATAATAAAACATTACTACCGAGTTTAATATATCGCAATTTAAATACATATAAAAAGTATTCAAAGAGAGTTAATGTGTGATACTAAATATCTACGTTAGCATACGATTTGCTGATTCTCACGCCAAATCTTCAGCCATTTTGTGTAACAATTCAATATATGTACTTTTAATTATATTATATGGACAGTACACAATAAAATAGGGTACTTTTTAATGCGACTTATCCTTACGCAAGACGAACATGACAAATAGACACACGTGTCAGCGGGGTAAACGACCTGCCGATAAGCCGCGCGAAAATACGCGAGTTAGATAATATTAGAAAGAAAATGGCGGACGAGACGACGGCCGCGGCCACAGCCGTGTTTACCGCGCGCAGACCAAATAAACTTGACATTTGCATGCATTCAAATTACTCTGAAATTTTGACTTCTGCATTAACAGGTTACTGGAATTATGATTGAGCAAATAAATGAATTCAAACTGGAGTGTTAATGTTATAAAGTTTAACTTTCCAGTTAAATTAATATAATATTTATTTATAGGAATGTTTAATTATTAATCTTTAATAATTACGATATTCATAAACGTACTGAAAATAAAAAAATATATATGAATATTTTGAAGATCAAATATTACCTAGTTATTAAAAACTCTTCAAACATAGTTATATTATGATCACGCCCTAATGTAACCCTATCTTAAAAAACAACTAGAATCTATAAATATTTATATAACAGTTTGAACGCTGTGATTTTTAAAACTTTGTTATCTTATCGTTTAGAAATGCCTGAATATAATTAACATTTTTTTCGAATTGGCAACTTCCTTGGTTCAAATATTACCACAGCGCTGCACGGTTTTACCAATTTGTAGCCATTCGTCATATTCCAGTTTATTTATAGTCTGTTATGTGTTACTGAACTGTAGTAATTAGCAAAATTCAAAGATCCAGTAATAAGAACAAACTCAAACAAAACCTAGTTTTACGGTTTTCCGCATCATCCGTTGTATTACAGATGTTTTTTATTGAGATACCGAACGCGGTCGAATTTTATAGTTCTAAGAAACTAAGCACAACATGCGAAGATTGAACATTTTTAATAATATGACGTAGTTCACACGAACAAACAAAGATTTAAAAAACCTTTTTTAATTACTTAATATTTATGTAGTAGAGATATATATTTTTTATCTTGTGTATTAATTATTATTGTTCATTGATTGCAAATGAAAATCAGTGCCTTGTTTTTTTTAAATTTAATTAATGTATCTCGATATTGTCGCTTACGAGTAAAACTGGCTTCACATGTACCTAAAGGAAAACACAAGCGAGTGGCCGCATCGGGGTCAAGGCGACTTGACGCAACCCAACACTTATCTATTCAACACTCTTATCAAACGGTTTGCTGGATTTTTTTAACTGTTACATTGTTTTATCGGTTGAGAAATATGTTGCAGCCTACATTTTACTATGCGGAAAATTATGAAAAAATATTTTCTCTTAAGTTTTAGAAGTATTAAAAAAACTGAGTTCGAACTCGGAAAAAAAAAACGAAAAATGGATAAGTGATTGCATTAAATAAAGAGGTAAAAGATATTGGACAGTGAATAAAGATAATAAATAATACACATTAAACTAGCAAAAAGTATTTACTAAAAATAAAACAAGAAAATTCCTATCTTTCGAAAAATTAAAATGTTTTAAGAATCTTGTAAACGACAACAGTGAAAACCTCCGCTGGGGTTTCCCCGAACTCTGTCTAAACTAGAACATATCCTATTTAGATAGGATCAATTAAAATTACCTACTTTAATAAAATTATTTTTAAATTACAGTATAAACTATAAGCCAAAATTAAATTAAAGTTTGAACTTTTAAAATTCGAAAATGATTATATTACGATTCAAAGGAATTATTCCGTCTGCTTACTCTGTTATGATCATTAATCATTTCATGTTTATGCTTAATAACATTTCGCGAACACATCCGATACATTTTCTAAGGTTTATATATAAATTAAATTACATAAGCTATTTGTTATTAGGGGAATAACATAAATATATCTACATATAATCCCCAAGCATTGTCAAACCTAAATAACGTGCTGAAACCGCTTCTTTATTAATTATACAGCAAAATTAATAATGCGAAAATCCTTTCGGTTGAATCAAATAAATATACAATTTATTGTTAATTGTAATAACAAATAACATTACTCACACAAACAATTAAATATTAGGTAACTATAAACTAGTGCATATGTTTGTCAATATAGTCTTCTATACCGTTGTTTACTATGTTTTTGTCAAAAATTGTTGTTTTTTAAACAACAATTAGATTAGATTATTATTAAAAGTATAGTAACTTTTTTCAAAATTAAATCTCAGAGTAAACTGAAAACGTTTTCGTTAAAACAATTGATTATAATCAATAGTAAGGTGCGCAGTACTAAGAACTTACCACGGATTAGGAAACAGTTTCAGCTGAATTTCGTGTAAAAAAAAACATTTTAAATACAGGAAGTTACAAATGTCGATCGACTAACCCACTTAAAAATTGCGGCATTCGATTTAACCGACCGGTTTGTAGATTGTTAACTATATTGTAGAATGTATCATTGCAATATCAATGTTTAAGTAATTTCCTATAAGATATACAAGTACGGTCGTGTTTTACACTTTCATTTATATAATAATATGTTGCGCTAATGAGACATTTGACAATTGAAAGTACGTTTTACTCTATGAAACTAGCAAAGATTAATTTGTAGTAGAAGTAAATACTAACGATACAGCAGTATATGCCTTTGTATATTAATATATACGAGTAGGTACATACATATAAGCGATTAAGTTACAAGTTACCGTAAATCATACTCACATTCATTTTCTTTTCTACTCTATCTTGATATTTATAAAACTTGTAACTAATGGCATTTCTCCTTTTTTTGCAGTTGGCACGGTGGGTGATCGCGACGCGTACGGCTACGGGTACAGCGGCGGAGGCGGGCACCACTTTGCCGCGCCTGCGCCGCCGCCACTCCCGCACGATGACCTGCCCTACCCGGTATTTGATTTCGGCGACTACCAGAGGCACCACCACCATAACAAACTCAAACCCAAAAAGAGGCCGCGCACGGACGCGCCGCCCACACCCGGCGTCAAACGCAAGAGCCGGGAGGGCTCCACCACCTACCTGTGGGAATTCCTCCTCAAGCTGCTCCAGGACCGGGAGTACTGCCCGCGCTACATCAAGTGGACAAACCGCGAGAAGGGAGTCTTCAAGCTAGTAGACTCCAAGGCGGTATCTCGGCTGTGGGGTCTGCACAAGAATAAACCGGATATGAACTACGAGACGATGGGACGGGCGCTGCGCTACTACTACCAGCGCGGTATCCTGGCCAAGGTCGACGGCCAGCGGCTCGTGTACCAGTTCGTGGACGTGCCCAAGGACATCGTGGAGATCGACTGCTCGCTCGCGTAGACTGTGCCCGGGCCCGGGTGCTCCTCGGACGCTAGAACGGGACTTTCTCTCATACGTAACTATTCGTAGAGTCGTTATTCGTTTGGCTCTTCCATACGTTTTTCACGAACTACTTAAATAGTAAATATCGTCTACTTTTCAAGTCATCATGCATTACGTTCTTTCCGATCGCTTCTAATAATGTTCTTAAGATAAATATTATTATTCTCAAATTGAATTAATATAATGTTTATTATTGAATTAAATATTTATACAGAATAGGAGAGACGAAATTGATTGCTCAAATGTTTATATATACCTATTTTTAGGGGAATTTCAGAAAGGAACACTAAAATTTGCTAGATGTTATATGGTATGGAGTGACTTTTGTATAATGTTAAACGAATTTTTAAAGTTTGTAACGTTTCTACTGATATTGTAACGAGGTGCGCCGGCCGACCGACGCCGGCCACCCCACAGAACTTCCTACCTCAAAACTACGCAAAAATAATATTACATATTATGAATATACAATTTATTCGAAAAACAGTTTTTACAATATGCAATAAGTAATATTATAGTCTAAATAAGAGTTTATATTAAAGAAATATTTACGTAATAAAAATGTTTATATTATAATTATGAAAGTATCGTATATCGCCCTCAGATGAAATGTAACCTCTTTGGTGCTTTTTACGGCCATTCGCATATTTACACCTTGTTGAAACTGTCGACCTCAATGACATTTATATATATTATACTTATTTAATTCAATTTATCTACCAATTATCTAGCTACATTGTTCCTTTGTTGTGACCGAGCCATGCGCGCCCGTAGGGGATGAAAACTTAAAAAACTAAAGAAATATCCAGAGACAAACTTTCTCTCTTTAGATAAAATTATATTTACTATTTGATTATAAATGTCCCTTTTAAAGTACAATTTAGCTGAATTTTATATAAAATGCATCCCCTAAAGGTACACGTTGGCCGTCGATATCTGAATTCTATCTTGTTCTTAATGTATCCTTTCTTTAACGATTGAAACCGAATTTTCAATTGATATTATTAGGGGTCTTGTTCGTGGAATAACAATTCTACACAGAGTACTGAAACCAACTGCCAATCTTCTGTTAGATAACTTTATATTTAAGATGTAATACTTGTGAGTTAATTGTGTTAATTAAAAATAGATGTTTACTATAAGTGAGCTGTTTTAAGTGAACACGTTCTAGTTTATTTCGTTTATTTAAATTTACTATAAGCCTGTTGCAGGGGTCCCGGGCTGTCATTCATTTGACATATCAAAATGTATAGTATTCATATATATATTTATAACAGAAATATATTTTCTCAGCATATCAGATGAGTTCGATATAAAATCGTTAAAAATGTATTGTGATATAATATTTCGCATCAGCGCGGGACTCCTATTTTTTGTTACCTGAATAAATATTATTAATAATTAATTACGATTTGTGGTCCAATGTTAATGAATCATAATACTTTTAACTAGATAGTCGTTTGAAGGGTCAGGTGAAGCCGTAGCCTAGTTCACGTTGAGTTTGTAATTCACAAATACAAAGACGAATCAAGGTTTTGTATATGTTTACTGTTATCATGAACTTGGTGTATACTTAATATGATTTATTTACGACTAGAGAGGAATTGTTAGATGGTGCGCGTCCAAAAATGGAGGCGACCCAACGCGCAGTCCTCGCCTAATAAAAACAGTAATTCCTGAATGTTATGCAATATTTTTATATTCAAATTAAAGTATATCAATTTATTAGCTAGTAAGGCTCTATTATATATCGTATCGTTGACGCGAAGGACTGCGCGTTGTTTCGTTTTGAAATCGAAAAGGGTTAGTGAAGCCTTAAGAGAATCGAATGTCAAGTAAATGGGTGCTAAGTGTGGGACCGACGGAAAAGCGCAACGCAGAACTATCCGACCGGACCGACCGGATCGACCGGAGCACGGCTTATATACTAGAGATTTATGTATCAAATGCAATGTCGAGTACACGCCCAGTGTTGTGTTTCCAGCTCGGTGTAAGCGAACGATCTCAGTGTCCAAACTTCTACGATCAAATCCAGTGCCCGTTCCATGTGATTTAAAGTTTAACATATGATAGAGACGAGTTTTAATCGTATTTTTATATAGGTAGGAGAAATTCTCAAAGTGACTTTCTTTCGAAATCTATTTCTCGCTTTTGTAAATATTACTTTAAGTTTTAACTTATTTATTTCGTCTTGTGAGAGTATGACGTTTGCCGGATCCGCGCGTCCGACTCATTAGAACTTCATTGAAGATTTGTTCAAATATTTAAAATTAGTTAAATTATTGCCACTTAAAAATATCTCACACGTTTGATGAATTGATTCTTATACAACCGAGTCGATGCGCGGATTTCGTGACCGTGAGATACTTTTTCCTTCTTTAGGAAATTTCGTTCTATAGGTTACAAATTTTATTGTAATATACATAATTATAAATGAATAATAGTAGTAATGAATGGACCACGTGATGGCAGGGGAGAGCTCTCAGAATTTATAATTCGGCTAGTGTGAAATGTATAAGAGTTACCGGTTAGTAGGCAAAATGTTTGAGCGAACATTTAAAAAGATGCTCGAAAGGTTTAAAATAATTTTAGTCGAATTGATGTTGTTAAAAAATCAAAGTTTCTAATTAATGTACTTAAAATTTCAATGTAAATTTTAACAGCACCTTGTGGAAATTATTGATAAAAATATTTTAATTGAGCCTGGTCTTAGTCTTATCATAAAATTCGTTTTAAATAATTTCGGACGCCATATTGGTACGAAGGCGTCCTTTTAGGCCTTGATGGCCGACTGTGTATTGCACGTAAAAATTGTAAATAAATTAAAAATAATCCAAACGCACACCCTCGCGACCCATGAACGAATTGTCAATGGCGTCGGTAGATAGGTAAAATATGAAAATATTTTGCGCGAAAGCAATGAGAAGGTTAGTGAATTTGGTAATAGGGGGAGGGGTGTACGCTGACGAAACACGTTTTGTCTACTATTTCAATGTATCTTATTCACTAGTTAATGTCCATTCATTGAATACGTAATTGGTGAATGCGTGTGGATTGTTTCATTATTTTTCGCGTAAGCAGTTATCATCGCATCAAAATTAAGCTTCAGCTATTCGACGCTAGATGTCGCAGTTTATAATTATTTTTAACGTTTTAGTTCTGAGAGTCATGAACGGTAGTGATTTACGTTACACTTGCTTTTAGATTTATACAGATAAAGTCCGATTATTTTTAATTATAATTTAAGTTCGTTAATTTAACAAAATACTGTATTTTCTGCCCCCTAGTTAAGTTATTTTTCTATGTATAGCTAGTTATAAGTGTAAATGATTTAGCATATAAATTTGATGCATGATGATAATGTTAATAAAATATCCACAATAAAATACAATGTCTCGTTTCTTCTTACCCTAACCCAATATACAGACGATACAACAAAACTTGTGTAATAAAACATAAGACACAGCTTATTCCTACTAAGTAAATATATATGTATTCCGATAAGATAAATCTAACCTAATTTCGAAATATTAATCAAATTAATTACAATTAATCTTTTTTTTATTATACTTTGATATTGTATAGTTCATTGAATTCAAATTATAAGTAATAATTGACATTCTTTAAACTTGCTTATTTCAAAAATTATTTGATGGCACATTTAAAATAATCGCTCTAAAGATATTTATTTAATGATCAATCATCTTGTCTATAATACCAATTTTATTGTATTTCTGCTATTTACTGTAATATAAAATAACCAGATTAAAATAAAATTTCTTTTAAACGGTCCAGCCAGCTATAAAAATAAAAATTACGATCCTTGAAACAAAAATGCGGCAAAATAAAACACGTGCCTAAGTCATTGGTAGTCAAACTCTAAATTTATTTAAATAAGTTAAGGCATGATATACAAGTAAATATAACATATGCTTAGGGGCAGGTCTCTAGCTAGATAGGTTGTATAAAAGCCTTACACCACCTTAATTGGTTATGCAAAAATGTTTATACTTTTAACAAATAAACTCATATTTTATTGATTACAATTAATTTTACTACATAAGCAGTACGACATAAACATGCCTGTAGACATAGAACATATAATTACTTAAAAAACACTCTAAATGAGAGCCTTTAGGATCATAATCAGATATTTATTTCTCAATCTGTTCTCATCCAAACGTGATAATATTTCCCAAAATCGAGGTCTCTGGCCAGAATATGATTCTTATGTTTTATTCAAGTCTTGTTCCCGTTAAGCAAAACTGACTTTATACAAGTAAGTAAATTTACCATATTTGTAGTTACTACCTAAATTATGTAGTTGTATAAGTTTCACACTTCGCTTTCGTCACTTCCTCCAGTCATCCTGCCTCAGTCATTGACCATACGCTAAGATTAGTGGATGTAATTCACGGTTCTCGTATGCACATGTTTTGCATGAATCAGCTTACAGTACAGTACAGTTGATCGAGAAGAGAATTACTACATCAGGATTACTTTAAAGAACTAGTCAAATTATTGCTAATATATTGTTTTAATTTATTTTAAACAAATATAATTCGATTAATTTTTATTATTAAACATAATATTATACGGAAATTGAATTGTAAATTTAACAAATGTATTTACGTATTGTAGATTATAACTAGAACGAATCTCTCTATAGCATAGACAAGCTGACGTGTTTTTATCGCGTCAAACTGTCAATCGTTTTGACGTGTATGGGCAATTGTCAAAAAAATATTTTCACTTTGTTTTCCCATTTTTAAATGATGAGAAGAAAAAAATAAGTGAACTATAATAATAAAATAAGTGTCAATATTTGTGAACTGAGAGACATTTTTTATTAGCAAAATGGTTTTAATGACCATGATCGCCCGTGTTGCTGACGGGTTACCCTTAGCCGCTACTATGCAAGAGGATGAACAGGTACACTCGGACTTTGAAAACATATGTTAAATTTATATTTATTATAATATAGACCCTGCACTTCCATTGACCATGATCATCAGTACTTATTCATTTGTTTCGAATTTAATTTTGTTTGCTGATCGTTTGCAGCCAGGATGCAACATATTGGAGTATCAAAACCAAGCAAAAATGCTGTTTAGAAAACTAAGCCCGCAGTCTCCAATACGCTGCTCCATTGAAACTGGGCCCTATCTCTTCCAGTGAGTTTTAAAAACGCTTTTTCTTTTAATTTGAATTCTGTATTTCGTTTTTGCATTAGATTCATTTTTTAAATTAATCGATACATATTTTATTATGCTTTGTTATATGAATTAAATATTATATAAAAAATCGTTTTTTTCATTGCATTGCAGTTATCTGATTGAGAATGATATCTGCTATTTAGTGTTGTGTGAACGCAACTATAGTAAAAGGCTTGCCTTCAGTTACTTAGAAGAAATTGCACAAGAATTTTATCAACAATACGGAAAAAGAGTAAGTAGAAACAAAATTATGTATAATATTACCAAAAGCGACTAAAGTTAAACAGCAATTTTTTGTTACATTACATAGTAATCAATTTCATAATACATTAATAGTGATTTCATACATAACTATTAATTACATAATTGTTGCATCAGTTATTAACACATTGTTCTTTCTAAGTGTAAGTTGATAGTGTGTCCCATGTCGGGCAAAAGCCCAAATTTGTTTTTAAAAGAATGATAATTTACTTATTCAACAACATAATACATTCCTAGGACTGACATTCAAATCTTAGAATTATGTTACAAACATACTAGATTCCTTAAAACAAATTATATGTCATAAATTATTCTATCGGGGGCGGTGGTGCTCAACAATGTTGATACTGATGAACTAAGACAAAATCCAAGTTACATCAGACTCAAGTGGATAACTATTTAAATTACAATAAATGGGCAGTGAAGAAACAATGCATAATATTTCGAATTTACTATCACTGACTTCTTAGTTTAATTATGACATATTTATTTTTGTAAGTAATATTTAAATAAGTAATGATTTGTTTAATTCATAACAATTAGTTATACACTTATTATATTTATATTTGTAATTATAATTTATATGCCATAAAATAGTAATGAGGACACATCAAGAAAAATGTTTAAAGTCCATCTTGTTCGATTTTAACCCACTACCATGGGCAAATGTTAATTTCTAATATCAAATGTCTATAACAAACATAATGATTGAATTTAGCAATACAATAACATGTATACAGATAGTTTAATTATAAATTTAAGAAACACAGCTAGATTTTCTATTATATATTTCTATATAGATTGTTTTACTTGAATAATGCTAAAATAAACATTACAGGTCAACACTGTAACAAGACCTTACACATTCATCGAGTTCGACACGTGGATGCAGCGCGCACGGAAGCAATATGCGGAGGGAGGGGCGCGAGCGAGGCGCGCGGGGGCCGCGGCACAGCTCGGCGGTCAGCTGGGCGATGTGCAGCGGATTATGATGCAGAATATTGATGATGTGCTACAACGAGGAGCTATACTATCAGGTATTGTTTTGTGTATAGCACAATATTTATATAATGTAGTCAAATTGATGAATACAAATGCAGTGCTATTGTTTTAAAAAAACCTCTAAATTATAAATACTTCTAATTTGTTTTTAAATAATAAATGTTGATCATTATTTTAATGAACATCACAACTTTTACTAAAATATAAATTGACTAGATGATATATATATAGAAAGATATGTAAGATATTAACAAAATAAATATATATAAATATCATTACAGAATTGGACACAAAGACGCAGAAACTTTCAATGATGTCACAGAAATATAAAAAGGATGCAACTTACCTGAACACAAAATCAATGCTAGTTAAGGCAACAGCCGGCGCTGTTATACTTCTTGTATTTGTCCTCTACTTCTGGGTGCTTTAGGTTCTTCCTAGTGTTTTATTATACCAAATTTGTTATGGACATTGTTTTATTTATAACATAACTTTTATACATTTTTTATGCTAACTTGGTTATGTCATTGCTTTAATTTATACATTATAGAAATTGTTTTTCTTTAAGGCTTTAATATATTGGCTTCGATAGTTATTCATATTAAATTTACAAAATTATTGGTATATATTCTAAACAAGGTATTTCAAAATAAAACTTATTTTCTCTATTGCTACAATTTGAATGTATATAAAAACTCCTCCCATTGCAATTTTGGTACAATATAACAAGATTAATTAAATTAGACTTATTCTAGTTGACTGACTTTTATCCTTTTGATAAACAATACCTGAATGCATTCCTTCACAAATAAAATTACATCTATTAAATGTTAATCATACAAATTAAATTTTAAATGTATTTAGAATTTGGCTGTCTATTAGTATGATTTGGGCATAAAAAAAAGACATTTTGGTGTATAGTAGCTAATCATCAGTCATGTATTTCAAAAAACTATTTATAAGGGTTGCCATCATTAAAAATGCGAAATAAGAACAAGGAAGCAATGAATTACTATACTATAGTTATAATCACTATACAACTCAGAATTTACCAAATGATCACAAATAATATAAAATTGTAAACTAGTCTCCATGAAAACCAAAATTACAGCTAAGCTAGAAAAATTCCATATAGCCCAAAACAAAAAAGGATGGTCTGCAGCCTATAAAATAATATTTTAATTTATATATATGGCTTAAAAATCAATTTTAACTGCTGGCATTGTGCTCAGCTTAAAAAACATACTAGTTTATAACAAGTAAATGGGTACAAACTTTTCGAAAAATGTTCAATAATAAAGCAATATAATACCCATATAGGCTTGATTTGTTAAAATTAATTCTTTTATAAGTAATTGCCAATTATATTTTTTAAAACACTTAGTGGTGTGGACGGTTATGGAATGTTGTAAATGTCTTGTTAATAAATACTGTATTTATTTAAGATGTAATAAATATGTATTCTTTTCAATATCTTGTTTTAATTTTCAGTTGACCTTTATTTTTGATAATTTAGAACTATTTCATTTAGTTTTCATTTTTAATTCCTCATATACAGTATATGTATACAGCTAAATAATTTTAAATCAATGTACAGATTATAGAGTAAAAAATAGTATTATATAGTAATAATAAAAACTAAAGGGTTGTAGGTAAATTTCCAATGACTTAATATTCTTTATGCACAACCAAATTTGTAATTTTGTCTTACTTAGTTATGTTTAGCTAAATGCTTATCACATATACTCTGCATTGCATCATTAAGGCGTAATGCTACATTTGTGTTAAGTACCTGAAAAGAAATACAACAATTGGGATTTAGTAATTCACATTTTAATTGAAACTGTCTTTGATGTACGTTTTTCAAACAGTCAAGTGGGCTACTGGATGGTTAGTGGCCACCACGGTTATGACAAACATTTATTGTTCAATATTGTCATAATTATATACTTTTTGATAAATCAATTTCAACATTACCTGTACTATTTGTGCATTTATAACTGGTTGATTTGTCCACTGCATTGTACCAAAAATCTGAACAGTATTTGGCATGATTGATGAATGCAATGATGACTTTACATAAGCCATGGAGACGAAAAGTTTAGGTGTGTCATTATTAGCAGAAACCACCTACAAGAATAAAGTTAAAAAAATCGTTGAAATATAGATATTCTAATTTAAAATACTAGTCGTCTGATATCGCATTTAATGCTTTATAACTGACATCTTTTATGAAAAATCTGCCATTAATGCTTTCTAATATACCGATGGTACGAATCTTTATAATTTTTTCTTTATCTCTTTCACATCTGGATAGTAAACTAGCGATATTTGAATATGTATAAAAATCATCCTGCAAGAAAAGCAATAAAATACTTACTTTGATTTTGTTGTTTACATAATTATAAATAAATATCGTAATTTGAGTCATTAGGTACCAACTTACTTCACAAATTTCTGAGGTAAAAGGCATATTACAATAAACATCATTTCTTAATATAGACATTATAAATTATTGAATGCACTTATTTCTGAATAATACTTTATGTAATGGTTAGTGACTACTGGTAACGACTAAATATTATTTTAAAACCCAACTACAGTTCTATAATAATACAAATTATTAATTATATACGATAAAAAGTATAACCACTACGTTTTATATGCTGTCATAAACTCTGAAAAATTAAAGAAATTAATACTTAATAGATAGTTATAAACAAAGTGAAAGCACTAAGATTTTAAGCTTACTTGATCCAATTTGACACTTCCCGCCTAATTTTAATCAAAATTCAAAAGTTGGAGGTTATCTTAAACGTAATACATGAGATAAGACCACAGTTGCAACTGAGTCCAATTTCAGTGGTGAAAGATGAGGTGCGAGTGTGTTACAACTGCTAATTCGCAATACCATCCGCTTGAGGTACTACGTCGCTGCTATCGAAGCTGATATTTTTCTCTCCCAAGTATTGTGTAATTTAATCATTGTTATATCGTTTTATTAATTTTTGTGGATTTTTTGTTTTGTTATTTAACTGTTTTGTTTGGATTTGAAAAAGTGTTCGGGATAATTATTACGCGAATTGTCATACCTCTGGCGGCAGTAAATTGAACTTAACAGCGTCATTATGTCAACGTACCCCATATTGAAGTTGCAAGACCTGTGTATACCGACCGACGCCCGTGGATAAGACTCATTCCGTACAAAACATATAAACTCATAGATGTGTAGTATTAACAAGATTTATATAAATGTATAACACTTTTAATTAAATGAAAAGAAAAACAATAACTTACCAAACAAAAACTTTGGGATTCGCCACTAGTTCATGTTACACAACAAGTTTGAATCAAAATTTAACAAGTGCTAATAACCGTGCACGGCGTCTAGCTTTATCAACTAAAGAGGGACGCTTTTAGACAATGAATGTTTTCGAATAACACAGTTGTGCATTGAGCACAGGTGTCCGTGTGGAAAAGAGGTTGACTCTTTCGGCTTACACGGTCTTTCTTGTCCGAGGAGTTCAGAGAGGCTTTTCCGTCACAGTTTTCTTAATGATACTATTAAAAGGGCTCTTGCCACCATTGACGTTCCTGCTCTTATTGAGCCTCATGGAATTAGTCGTGATGATGGCAAGAGACCTGATGGACTGACCTTGGTTCCCTGGGAACGGGGACGGGCCCTTGTGTGGGACGCAACATCTGTTGACACATTGGCCCCGTCTCATATCAGAGAAATAATGTTAAAAGCCGGTGCTGCCGCGGAAAAAGCTGAAACGAACAAACGTAACAAATGTTCTTCTCTTATTCAAAATTATATTTTTATTCCATTTGCAGTTGAAACGCTTGGAGCTTGGAGTAATAGTCCAAAATATTACACCCCGTCTTATTGCCTCTACTGGTGACAGGAGGGCTGGTTCATTTTTCGCCCAGAGAATCGGAATTGCAATTCAAAGGGGTTTGTATAGTAAATATTTTTAATTTTTATTTGTATTTATTTAAGGTTTTAATGTAAATTATAATACACTGAAAAAAAAAAGCTTTACCTAATATGTATTCAAAATATAAGATATTCATAAAATATCGATTATTCGGTAGTATCTGCCACTCAATTATTATTGTACAATTTGATTGTGATTTGTGTCTGAACTTAGCTGTCAATTGTCAAGTTGTCAACGTCAAAGTAATGACTAGACTATTATCGCCATCGGTTAAAAACATTTCAAGGTGTAATTTATAATTAATAATTTAACACATTATTATCATTAGCAAGCACTTTTTATTTTTAATAAGTTATGCCTTTTTCACTAGTAGATCTGCGACCAGATAGGCGCCTCTTAAATCACGAGTTTGAAGGTTACAAGCTGAATTTACAAACTCTTCCTCATTTCTGTCTCGATCTTCCTTCTGCAGTCGACAAACTTTATCCAGACGAAGTTCAATACTCATTTGTACACGCAAAGCTCTTTGCTCTTCATAATCACCTAATATTAGATTTTTGGGATCATCAATACAACTATTATTATATCGACAATCTACAACAAGTACGTAATGTAACTTTTGACAATATAAACAATACATTCCAAAGTGCCGTTGTTTATGATGTGCCAGTTCACGTCGAAAGGAAGTCTGGTCATTTTAACCTAAGCCTAACATTTCCCTCTAACAATTTAGCAATTGTCAGTGATGGTACTGGTTACATACACATTGTTGAAACAGGAACGCGGAATAGACCAGCAAGTGATAAACAAACGTGGCAAACATTATACTCTACATTAGCTCTAGGAGAAGATAAATATTTCACAATTGTAGACACACGAATGGAAGAAAATGACAATGTGGAATTAATACACTGTCTCTTACAATCTGTAGAACAGAGTGAAAAACACTTTGACTCTGTCTTAAGTTGGATAACTTTTGAAAGTTATGACAAAACATGGAAACAGTCCACTCTGAGGCAAGTTAGAGGAAAAGGTATTATCCACTATGCAGCTCTTGAAACTAGCTGTACAGCCCTTTATGTGGCCTCAGATAACTTATTCAAATTCACTGTAGATTCAGAAAAAGATATTATTAAACACAAAGAGGAGCCTCAACAAATCATCTACACATGGCTTCAGACCTCTGATGATATAACCATAACATTGAAATTACAGAATAACTTTGATAAAAAACTTCTCTTTGTAGATGTTAATCCTGTATCAGTAAAGATAAGTTATGCTGGTAAAGTTTTCATAGAAGGGAAGCTAAGTAATAATGTTGATAGCAAACTGACAACATGGAATGTTGAAGACAATGGCCAAGTAGATATACTAATAACAAAATCAGAAAGTCAAGTTTGGAATGAGTTGCTTGTAGGAGGAGACAAAAATGGTGAACAAATTCTTGATGCAAGTTTAGTAGAAGAAGTACACAGGAGACTAGCACATTTGTGTTCTGAAACTGAAGTTATAGCAGATCAGAGTGTGCCTGGTCTCAATACTCAGGAGTTAGAAGAATGTGATGCAGCATCTGAAGAGGATACAGTTTTAAGTAAGTTTTGGTTTTACTTTCTACAACAAATTTGAACAAAATAATTATAACCTTATTTCAATACTGAATTTAAATTGTAACTATTAAAGTTAAATTACATTATAAGTATATATGTAAGATATGATATCAAGAAACACAAACTGATCTAAAAAAAAACTTTTTGAATCAATAAATTTAAAAATAATTTTTTTTCTAGCTCGCATGGATATAACAACCCATGAGATAACACACAAGATCCCACTGAGTGTTCATCAATATTTATTTAACACTAAGCTTGAAACACACGAAGCTCCGGCACTAGCTTTAAGACATGATGTTGATGCTTGCATATGGCAACCATATGCCCAATTAGTCAACTCTGACACCTGGCCAGTAAAACATCATGGAACTCTCATGGCATTTGGTTATGTACAGTCATCAAAACAGAATAGAAAGTTTGTGACATGTTCTCCAAGCTTCTCTTACAGTGTGGTATGTGAAGCCACTCGGCATATTTTTATCTACAAGAGCTCCAGTGACCAAGACTGTCAGTTGAGGAAAAAAACTGAAGGAGTTATGAAAAATATTAAAGTTGGGCAGCAACATGTTGTTAATATTGATAAATATGGTGAAGTTTTGGGTATCCATGCAACTAATGATTATTTATTTATTTTAACTGACAACAAATTAGTGGTAATTGGAATTTAAAATAAAGTAATTTTATGTTAATATTATTTATTTCTCATTTTCATCTTCACTGCCACTACTTATGCTCTCCTCTGATGAGTAACCAGTTGTGAAAAGAAGATTTTTGGGTCTCTTTTTCTTTTCTTCTCTAATTTCTCTTTCAATCTCCTTATCCTTTTCAATGGCAATTTGTTCTGTTAATAAAGTTCTCTGTCTCTTTCTATAATTACCATCCTCAGCATGCTCTTTATTTTTTCCATCATTTGTATTACCTTTAACTTTTGGTGTGTTTACCTTTTCAATTTCTTTTTTATATTTTTCATTCACATTTGTATTGATATCAAATTCATCACCTGTAATATAATTTACATAATTTACTGTACTAACATAAAGACAATGTTTTATGTATGTTATTTAATTCTGTCTTTTCAATTATTGGTAAATTTATCCATTACGAATTTATATTATAGATCCACACATTTTTTTTAATCAAATTGTAAAACCAACATGTTGCAAAGTAAAATACATTAACTTGGCTGAAAGTGCTGATTATGTCACATGAAAATAACCAACCTGGTGTAATTATCTCAAAATTATAAGCATGATCCCTCAGTACAACAAATATTATTGGAAATTCAATAATGCATTTTCCAGATAAGTTTTCAGCTAAAGATTCTGTTATGTCCAATTCGAAGAACTTCTTATTTGAATGTCTTACTTTTTCAGCTATAACAGACAATTGTATATATAATAGATATGATAAAAATGGAAAAAGAAATAGTACACTTTCAATTAATGAATAACATCATAATAATATTTAATTTATAAATCCTTAAAATGATTTCATAAATTTAGGTTACATGTTTAATTATAGTATTGTACAAACTTGAAAAATGTATTTACCTTTTAATAGAACTTTGACACCACTAAATCCAGCAGATTTGTAAAAAACAAGGTCTTTAGATCCATCAAATGGCATTGCGTCTGGATTCAAATATTTATCTAAAAGCTCAGACAACTTCTTTTGTTCAGGACATAGGTCATCAGTAAACTTCAACGGCTTTGTGTCAACATTTGGAAATATCCATTCTACCCTCCAATTAATGATATTTTTCTTAAATTGGTATTTTGTTGTGTTTATAGTATGTCTTGTAAAGTTTCCGGCCAGAAACTGTAGAACTGTACCTCGCTTTCTTGCTGCCATTTTAAGTTTATACAAATGCTGAAATTTATATTAAAAAATATACTAATTATTACATCCATGTTAATTATAGGCACTAGGGACATAACATCTTAGTTCCCAAGGTTGGTGGTGGTGGTAACATCTCTTACAATGGCAAAGTCTATGGGCGTTGGTCACAACATACCATCAGATGACCCATATGCTCGTCCGCATTCATATGGAATAAAAAAACAAAAAAAAGAAGTCACATATATTAATGAATGGCACCAAATGGTTTTAATATATAACTTACAAGTGGCAACTCTTTATCTATCCTTGTATACTTTTTCTTTTCATCTCTTTTAACTGAGTAAACAAATCGCGCACATTCCTCTAACAACCTATAATCGCTTAGCAAGTCGATATCATTAAAATCATTCTTTCGTATAAATTTAGTACGATCTCTTATGCCGTTACATTTCAGTTCTTTCTTATGTATTCTAACACAATCAAGGCAGCATGTCTTCACTTCGCATTTAGGGCAAGTGTAAAGAGCTTGATTTGAACCACACACTTCGCAGTCACCAAGTCTGAAAATAAAATATTACATTCATAAACTTTGTGTATACATTATAATTTAATGTGCATTGTTTATAATGTACTAGCCTAGAAATATTAGTTCTCTCATTATCGGTTTCACTATCAGAACAAGAAGACATTTTATTTTGATTTTATTATTTCTATCTTACTACTTAGTATTACCTACTGTTACAAACTTTAAAATCAAAAAATAAAACACATGTTCAAACAATAATTTTGAAGTGTGTCTACTGAGTACTGTCTATCTTTCAATGTCAAATAGTTTTATAGTATTGAGTTGCCAGTATCTAGTTAAGTTTTCGATTACTTCATCTGTCCTTTGTTACTGCCATTTTGCATAACAAAACAGAATTATAAATTAAAATACTAAATTTAATAATTTGACATCGTCTTTTGAAGGGCTAGATCATGAGACAGTCAGCTCGAGATTTTCCTTATCTTGGGACGTTATTTTAAAAATGTTTAATTCAAACAAAACTTGTAAACATTAATTAGATTATTGTAAAGTGCTATAAAACAGTTCTAAACACAACACCAATCAAATAAACTTAATCAAATCTAGTTTTACTTAAGTATCATTTGACAAACTAATGAAATTCAGTTTAGTCGTAGACAAAGAAACTATTTACCATACTATCTGTCTACGAGTTTAGTCGTTTCTGAGTAAAACCGTTCTGTGGCCTGTGCCTTTGGCATAAACAAGAGAAAAAAAAATTGCTGTTATGTCAAAACCAAAACTCAAAATATTTACTTCGTTGTTGGTTTGTTTTTGTACATACTTATTTTGTTTTATTAATATCTAATCAATATTAAAAATGGGGACGGAAATTCAAGGTGATGATTATGACTTGCCATGTTCAGACGATGAACTTTCAAAAAGTGGAGTCTTTATTGGTAAAAATTGGATGCCGGATCCGTCAGAATTAGAAGAGCTATACAAAACAATCGAAAAATCCGGCCCATTGAATCTTGAATGGAAATGTCCGGGTAGACGAGCGCCTTCGCCGGTGCCTGTAAGTAAAGAAAATCAACCAGTAGAGCCTTCATCTCCAATACGAGAGGAAAAATCAGACTTCGACTTTATGGACGAAGTGAGCTCTCTTCGACTAAGAGTACGGAGAGAAGGAGAGGATACACTTCGAGGATCTGCTAAAAAGAAAACTACGTCTTTTGACGGCATTCTATCAAATATGATACGGCACAAAAGAATAGAACAACAGGAGAAACAGGCAAACACCACACCATCTAGTAGTGCGAGTTGAGAAATATGTAATGTTTAAGTAACACGGATTGGAACTGCTATTGATAATGTTTGCAAAGTGAAAATATGGTCTGTATAATGTTCATGTGAAAATATTATAGTTTAAAAAGTCTTAAGTCAAAATAAAATGCTCTAACAATTTATATTATATTGTTTAGACAGATGTGATGTTAACTTAGGTTTTATATAATTAGTTTAACAAAGTATAAAAATAAAGTATTGTTTAATATAAGTGCATTGGTGTTAAGGTTTTGTCACTTGATAATAAGCGTACAACAATGTCCGGTAAAACCTAAGATTATTTATTTGTCTAGTCAGAGTTGGAATTGGGAAATTGTTTATATGTACAGGACATCATGTGATGTGTGTGCTGAGTGATGCCATCATTTTAATATATCCCATGTCTATATGTTATGAATTATTGGATTTTAATTCACAAAAATTGTGAAAAATGCTAGCTTGATTTTATTTTATAGGTAGGCAGACGAGCGTTTTGTCCACCTGATGGTAAGTGGTCACCAACACCCATAGACAATGGCATTGTAAGAAATGTTAACCATCGCTTACATCGCCATAGCGCCACCAACCTTGGGAACTAAAATGTTATGTCCCTTGTGCCTGTAATTACACTGGCTCACTCACCCTTTAAACCAAACACAACAACACAAAGTAATGCTGTTTTGTGGTAGAATATCTGATGAGTGGATGGTACCTACCCAGATGAGCTTGCACAAAGCTCTACCACCAAGTATGATTATAATAAGGTAAATCCAATAAATACAGTTGGCTTATAACAATTTTTATGTATTACTTATATGGAGGCTCTTTCTAAACTTATAAATAATAATTGGGTAAAATGCAGAAAACAAAATAAATTTGAATATAGTTTACTTCTACCTACTTAATATTTGTATATATATTTTCAAGTTTAAATAGTTAATGCTGCTGATTTTGGTTTCAATAAATTTTCATTTTCTTCAAGTAACTGGCGACATTCATCCATGTTGTTTATAATGTGTTCTAGCTTCCAATGCTTTCGCAACAATGTTAATGGAAGGTCAAATTTGCCATGTCTGATACACTGGACCCCAGTACAATAAGCTGTTGATTTTAATTGCACACCTAAATCATGAACGAGTGTCCAAAGATATTTGTCATATTCATTTATGGATTGCACTTCTGAAAATTAAAAGATTGCATAAACATATGAGTATGATTGAATTGCAAGTAGCACATAGGTGGAACTATTAAATGTTATGAAAAATAATATAATCAAACACCAATGAGATAGAACTTATGTACCCAGATAAACTATAATATCTTAGGTAATCTTAGTTATATGTGAAAAAAAACTAAACATTTTTCAATTGCATTATGAGTTAGTTCACTGAGATTTGCAATATTATTGTTTACTTTCATGTATAAATGTTAATTTTTTTTTTTAAATATTATAAATTGTTTACTTTTCTACATTTCTAATAACTTCTCTCATGCAAAGTTACCTATTATTTTTAATAACTGTGAGGTTTGCCTCAACTTTACTCACCCAGGGTAAAATTAGGTGGATCAAAATGGATACATTTAATCCCATATACAACAGGTAATTTATTATTTGCCGGTCTAATCAGACCTTGTGACGCCATCTCATATGTAGTCTGAGAGTCTATGTGAAGTCCAGATAACCTTTTTAAACATTTTTAAAAGTTTAAGATTAATAAAGTTGCAAATATTTTGCAATGATTAACAGAATAAGGATATTGCAAATTTGCCAAGAGTCCACCGACTATTGCTACCTTCACCTACCTTGCTTACTGATTTTTGCATCGAAATACAACAATACAAATAGTTTATGTGTCAAAGTACTGTGGAGTGGAAAATATATGTTCAAATTTGTTGTATACATGTCCATGCTTGTGAAAATGGATGGGCTTGTGTTTATATATCCATTTTCATTGTCAATATTGTCTCATTACATTGCAAATAAAGCCATAGATTTAATTTATAAATTCATAGAAAAATCAAAATATTTTATATTTGTCAAACTAAAAACTACCACCAGTTCGAAAGAAAAACACAGATCTGAGAAGAACCAAAATTATTTAACATTTATAAAAATTAAGCAGTATTTACACTTACTCATACATAGTCTTCTGGTGAGCTGCTTGCATATTTGCCACAATTCTATCAATCTTTTCACGAGTGACATGACCAATTGTGGATCTCTCCATTGTTCTTCCATTCCAAAAGTAAGTATCAGTTGCTTTTCCAAGCTGGCCGTGAACTTTAAAGGCTCTTGTTAGTCTTGCTGTGTTTAAAAGGTAAGTTAGCTTGGTTCCATCATTGATGCCTAATACTGAAAACAATATTATAATTGCCATCCAATGTGATTTACAAATCATTGTTTTCTATTGAAACTTATAAAACTAATTTAAAATAACAAAGCCTACAAACTATTGTAAAAAGTATCACATGCACAAAGTCTATTGGATACACCGGTGTGTCCAAGTATTTCTATAATGAAATGCCAGGATACCTACACAATACTCCACTACTGAAGAGCCCTAAATGTGTTGCCCAGCTGCATCGAAAGTCTTTTTCTATATATCGGGATCCACAAACTAATGGATCATCTGCGAAGTTTGGAAGTAACTTAACTTCCATAGGGGCATTAGTAGCGCCTACAATCTCGACCCTTTTTTCTCTAGGCCTATCTGGCAGGTCATTGAGATCTACAAATGTTAAATATTAAGCTATTAAATTCGCTGTCAACAATTCATATTGAAAATTTTATATGTTTATGAACAGTTCACCTCTGCATAGGTTAGTTAAAATTGTATGCTGCACTTGACGTACAGACACGCAGGCAGGTTTATAAACGCAAATCAATCCATTTAAGATTTTGTAAGCAAGGGCAGCATCTTTAATTTTAACCATTTTTTCTATTTTTCACACATGTTATTGTGTAAGTAATGAAAATAAAAACATCCACTATGAAGTTTGATTATTCATTATTGCTTGATATCACGGTCGCTTGATATCTACAAATCTACAATTGTCAACTAATAATCATCATTGTCATGTGTCAGTTCAGCAGTCATCTGTTGTATTTGACAACAAAGGTTTTTTTTCCTTTAGGAAAAGACAAAGGTGCAAAAGACAGTTTTTTGTTGAATCACTTCTATTTAGAACCTACCCAATGCATATTTATGTTATTTACTAATCGTATGATTTAATATCAACAAATCAGTAGAAGAAGTATGATAGAGTCCAGTTATTTAGTTGTTGACTAAAATTATTTATTTATTTCAGATTAAAGATTTCATTAGTTTTTATTTTTAGGATACGATCCACATATTGCAAAACCATCGTGTTATTGAAATAAGCTATATTTTTATATTTTACTATGTGATCAGTTATGTCTACATTTACACTAACTTAAATATTATTTATTTTGGTAGAAATATAATCAAAATATAGCAACATTAATCGAACGTAAAAAAAAATCATTGTCTCAACTTCTCGAGCTTTGACTTGATTTGACATTAGTCTGTGGTGTCGTGCAATGGCCGATTGGAAAGACCGTTCCGTGGCGTATCGCGGTCGTTTCTTTTAAGTTGTTCAAAAAGAACGTTTCCTATAAAGCTGACTTGGAGTACTAGTGTTAGTTACAGTGTTTTATTATTGGTGTTATTGACTGTGGTATAGAAATTGGTGTAGACGTTTTCAAGATCATCGTTTACTATTGTAATTCGGTGTGAAATTTTGTTATTGGTAAGTTGGCATATTAGTGTACATATATATTGCTTCAATTGTCCAATTTGTGTTACAATACATATTGTAACTGGTATATTTTGTCCTGTGTGGCGAACAAATCGAATGTTCAACGATACATAAGACAGCTAACCCGTTCTTAACTTGCATTGCTGTACATCGCATCACGCAACTTGTGCCAATTTGCATGATCCTATCACATTTTATGGGTAAACCTTAGTTTCGATCAAATAACAAGAAAACCTAACATTTAATGCAACAATGTTTGGCACTAAATCAGTACATAAACAAATGATAAAAATGTTGTTGGTCATATGGATTATGTTTATAAATAATTGTATACACATTCCTTGTAATAGACCTTTCTTATATTGGCTGTAAGATTTTCTGTTTTGATACACACGGGTGTAAAACGATTGTACTCTCAATAAACAGAACTTATTCATTATTTTAAATATTATTTAACAAATTTGATTCTATTTTTATTCTAATATAAAGCCTAATTCACATGTATTTCTATTTTAAAATCATTAATTATTACTTTAACGGACATTATAAACACACTAAATTGGTATACCTGTTACTTTCTGACAAACTATGAATTATTGTCAACAATTATTTAGTGTAATTGTTACTTTTTATCATCAACCCTGTTATTGAATTGTGTATTTGAAATTATATGATTCTTACCATAATAATATGTGTATTTTTTATACAAAAATAAATTATAAAAGTAATATACTCTTAATTATGATACTTCATTTCTTATTATAAGTAGAATGAATTTTTGAGAAATTAAAAAAACAATACTTCATGATAATAGAATATTACAGAACCATTTACATAATTATTGAAACAAATTTACCTGCACATAATTGAATTTCAGAAATGATCAAAAATAATATGATTAATTGATTGATATCAAAAATATTCATGTTAAAAGTAGAATATAAATTTTATATTTCAAAAATTTAATAAAAGTTATATAGTAAGTAATTTTTTTTTAATTATTATAGTCTCTTAAAATATCAACACTTCATGTAAAAATAGATGATAATTAAATGGTCTACTCAAAGTAGCATAACTAACTACCCAACTATGTATGAAGTATGGTAATACATATCGATACTTATGTAGAATATGACTATTTCACTGCAATATCAATTATTTTTACATTGCTTTATCTATGTCTTTATTGATTGCTAATAATTTATGATCTGATTTACTAATACATTTTGTATAATTGTACATATCCTAAACAAAAAACCAACATAACTAAAACTTAAGATTTATCTCGATATCATGCAATACAAAAACAGGTTTGTGTACAATACAAACATTTTACTTGTTACAAAAGGATATTCAGTCATAATATTAATATATATAAAAAACAATTGTGACTTATAATTAGGAAAGTAATTAAGTCTGTCTGTCTGAAATATGACATAGAGGTAGCCTGACATATGGAAAATGTACATAGGCATATAAATCATAGGATTAAGGGGAAAAATAATATATTGTCTTGGGAGAAAAACATCTTCTAATATTAGAATAAGTATGTAACTTATAATTATATAGATAGTTTTGTGATAGATTTTCCTCATTCCAATAAAAGTTGTAGGAAAATGTGAAAAAACAATGTTGCATTTTTATGGAAGTTAACGTGAGCCCAGGATGGGTTCGGCTTTCGTAAAGTATGTATTAAACTAATACATTACTTAGATATATGCATAGCACTCGCTGACACAAAGTTGGAGGTTTTAGTTTTGGTTTTTGGCAATAAAATGTTATCGAAGTGTAATTTGGCAAATGATCTGGCCGAGTCAAGCTTGACGTCACGCTATCCGCCCCTTATCACACAACTGAGCAAATGTTAATTAAATGTTTACACGTCGCGATAATTTCATTGTACTTTTGTTAAATATAGCATCATAGATAGTATTGCGAAATTAGGTACACAATTGAGGTTAAAATTTTATTATCAGCGGCTCATAGTTGTGCGTTTTCATCATCGCTTCGTGCTTAACCCTTTGTCTGCAGTTTGTGTATTATTTATAATTTAAAAAAATATAAGTTGTAGTGCTATGCGCATGTGTGGTCTCTCCTTTTGAATCAAAAACCTTGTTATTTACAAAAATTATAATGTTTCGTATGAAAACTTACTCTTTATACGAAAAATGAATTTACCGAACTATTTATAGTAAAGTTATTATATATTTATACAACTAGCTTCAAATATATTTCGAACTGTGAGATATTTTACTAACAAATTGTTTATTATTTCATGTCGCTGGCAATATACACACGCACCCACACGTACAATTTGTGTCTGTAGTTTTCTTTTGTTGAGTAAATAACAAAAAATATGGCTTCAAATAATTTATTATCGTATTTTACCTCACATAATTGTCCAGTCGCTTTTAGATGTGCCTAGATGATCGTATTTTAGCAATGTTTACAAATCTAAAAATTGGTTTTATAACAAAACTTGACCACCTTATGTTTTCAATAGAAAATTAAAAATGATATAAGAGAGAAGTTGAATAATCATTTCCATTTCTTTTAAGAGAGAGGATTGCTTGTTATTTGCTCTACTGCTTCGCTACATCTTTATTAATATACTCGTTTTCAAAACTCTTCTTGTAATATTTAGTGGATTTTAATCCTCGCGAAAAATATATTGATCAGCCGTCATATATTTGCAGTCTCTATTATTCTTCCACTTTTCTCTCACTCTTGGAATCGAAGTAAAAATATTTAGTTTTCTTTCTGTTACAATTAATTTAAATTCAATACAGTATGCGATTAATATTTTGCTAAGGATGGATATTGATTCTAATAAATAGTTTGAAGATATTTTCCTTTTAAACCTTTGTCTGTTTTAATTAAACTTAATCAAGTCAATGAGATTGAAGCGCTTGTCAATAGTATTCAGCGAAGGTCGAAAATAATTATTCCATCATTAGTTTCTAAAATAAAAACTTATAAATCTATGTCAACGACTAAGTCAGGCGAATGAGTCGTGTGTTTTGATTTCGGTATCTGTGAGAGAATGATGAACATCTGTAAATCGCATATTTTTTTCATTTTTGAACAATCAATTGTACCCGCAGCTTGCATCGAAGTTTTGAAATAGGTATCCGCTAACAATTATTGAATTGAATAACACTAGTACAATATTTAAAATAAAACATTAATCTATTGCGATTTTATAATATGATGTGAACGACTACGATTTTCTAAATATAATATGAACAATTACCTACAACTTTCGCATAGTATATTTTTTGGATATATGTATATAGTCGAGCAGTACAGGATGGATCTGTTTAACATAAGTAACACAGATGTGCCGTCTGTCCACTCGAAAGTCTTTGATACAATCTGAATTGAAAATATCGCTTTGTTACGTCAATCCAATGTTATACTTCGTTTTTGTATTCTGTAATTGTACACTTGCGAAGAGTAACCTTGAAAATGACCGTTGCTTTAAGGCGCCATGTTTGGAAATTAAACGCACTGGGGCCCAGACAGATGCAAGGGACAACGGCTCATAAGTAGCTTAAAATAAGTTTCACAATTAAATAACGTTGTTGAATAACGCGTGATGCTCCATACCGATTGCCAGCGGAGATTGTGATCAAATTTAAAATCTTCTGTCATAATTTATTACTTATGTAACATGTAACATGAATATGAAGTATAATATTTCAAATTGCGTTTTTTAATTGTAGGCTTAATCATCACAGAAATGACGGAATTTCCACAAATTTATTATAATTTGGTTTAAGGAGCTAATGTGTGTTACGACGTCAAGTTTGTTCTAAATTAATTGAATGAATAAAAGAAACAATTTAACCAACCGGTGTAGGCTTGTTTAATCTAGGACACAAAAATTGCGAGCTGTTCAAACCACGACCAATCGCTTTTGAGTAATGATCGTGCGCTTCGTTATATAGGAAAATATATAAATATAACCATTTCATACATGACAGCTCTATATCGTTGTTTTACGAACATTTTGGCCATCGTTGAAAAATTACGCACTTCGATTCGGATTAATAGCTTCTTCAAGGTCCTCGGTTGGTTCGTTGAGGATACATTCGAAGGTCGTGGTTTCATCGTCGAGGCCCCTGTCCTACGAATAGTCATATTAATCAATAGCAAACAATTGGTTTTTTTTTGCTGGCCCATATTATCTGCTGAATATTTTATAACAACTTCAACGATTCACAAATAATCATAGTCATGGAATACAGAAAAATACGATTGAATTCATACTTTAAAAGTATGACAATATTGGCTGACGTCTTGTCCTATTAGGACTCCAGAACAGCTGAATAAAACTATGAAGTAACATCAGTGCCATTACGGCAAGTACGAGAAACATAAAGTTTACTTTTCAATATAAATTAGTAAGGAAGAAGTTAAAGAAAGGAAATAATTCTCTGAAATTTTACTTACATACTCTATGAAGCGCAGGAGAAAATGGAGATCAGCAATAAAATACAATGGCTATTATATTCATATTGTATATTTGCACACTTCGGCTAAGATCAATATACATGTATACTATTTATCTTAATCGAAATTTGCAAAACTTGTGAATATATTATTTGATAGCGCAACTGTTCTCGATTTTATCGACATCTGATCTCATTTCCTAATATTCGCTATTTAATAGAATATATAACGATAAAGGATTAAGGAATATATTAACTATAGTTTTAAACACTTTTGTTTGGTAAAAGAAGCTTGAGAAAAATATTAACCTTAATAATCGACATTTCTTCCTTTGATATCTTATACCAATAAAAGTGTTATCAAAGATACAAGATCGTAATACTGTCTAACCCCCTAACTTCTACTTTAGTCCTACAAGTTTTCTGACAGAAAATCCCAATTTCGAATGATACCCGCGGCCACATGTATACCGAAAAAGCTACTTACTAAACTGACGAGTTAGTTTAAACATTATTATTTATTACTATACTAACCAGTCATACTGGGTCGAAATTTTATATGTACATAAATACATATGTATATAAAATCATAATGGCCATATAAGCGCCTAATACACATACAAATTTCAATACCACGTATTTACAATACTACTTTGATAAATTTCTTAAAATATTTTATTAATATGTTCTAAACAAGGATTTTGCTAATTAAAAACCTTTTCACTACATCTTTAAAATATTAACACTTAGTAACAGGTGACCTAATGTCTAACCGCCTTATTCATAAACTTTATTTAACTGGTGATTAGTTAAACAGTATTTTGTCTTCTTCTTTCGTATGTCAAATCAATAATGACAGAAAGAGACAAATCAGTGTTTAGCTAAACAGTTACTAAGCAACGTTTATGAATAAGGCCGTTAGATAATATGTCTAGTATAAGATTATATTGTAAGCCAATTTCCTCTACCAAAATTAACATAATGTATTTGTTAACGATGTGTATGAGAGTCACATGGGAGAGCAGAGCATTAACTATTATGACGATGAAAGTTTATTTCGTAACGTAATAGTTAAATGTCCTTAGATTAGATGATTTAATGCTAAAATTACATTTTCATCAGTAACACCTCTTAAATGACTGCGGGCCAATGTCTCCTCTTAAAGAGAAGGTTTTGAGTTTATTTCAATATGTCTTTAGTGTAAGTTGGTTTGTCGTTCATATTGCAAAATTCTATCCGACACATGGTTGTTTTCCCATGAAATTCTCTGTGCTTAGATGTTTATCATTAAACTGTTACAAAGACAATTAACTTTATAATGACTGGATTGTATAAAAATAAAAAACAGACACATTTTTTTAATTATGTAGCTTCTGGTCTTTTCTCCTCGACAATACTTTAAAATGTCGTATTCATATTCTATTATTGCTGCTCTTAAAGATATAAGTAATATACTTAAGCATGTACCGGCGCCAGATTACACTAAGTTCTAAACAATGGGACAATGCTCCGTAATGGAGCACATAATTTGGTCTCCGCGTATTGCGTCATGCGTATTCACCTTCACGTAATGAGTTTTTTTTCTCTAATTACTGAAATAATGAGACGCCATTTAATTCTGTATTTGCTTAATTTAATTTAGACGTGAAGAGCCAAAGTAAATATTATGTATCTCCTGTAATTAAGTCTACTTTGAATATGTTGTGCAAATTTCTAAAGTTACATCAATACAGATAACGGAAAACGATCATTTTATAGGTGTCAAATGTGCCTTTTTATATTAGATTTTGTGAATTTATTACATATAAGATTTATTTTTCATCTGTGATTATTATTATTGTAATAAAAGCAATAGTTAAGTTTGGTCGAGATTATTGGCCGAGTATCTTCGATAAGCGGCGTTTAGAACTCTAGGTAGTCATAGATTGAAATAAACCGCAACATATTGACGGAATAATCCGTTTAAGTATATGATTATCCCGCATGTCTATTAATGAATGTATTGGCAATGAATATAAGTAGCAATTGAATAGTACTTGTGAAATTACTTTCTCAGTCCTCCGCAAGATCTTGACATAGTTTATGTTTTATCGTGATTGCTTAATGCATGTCGCTGCGCTATTTCTGCGAGCGAGATATTATCTTCTGTCCTGCTTTATTAGTTATCAATGTGAACATATTCGTACGTTGATAAAGTAGGTAATATGAACAAACTTTAAATAGATTGATAAGAAATAATGAATGAGATAATTATTAAAGGAGAGGTAAAAGATCGTTATTTTATCGATTATTCTCCCGTCTCCAAGCCGAAAGTTCTCGTAAGCAATATTGTATCGGACACTCGAGCAAGTTGTTCGTAAACACTCATTGTGACGTTGAACAAACAGTTCCTACGCGTTTGTTTTTCATTCTTTTTACGCGAGGTTCGCATTTTGAACAATCGATTTTGTTCGCTGTTTATCAAAAACTCGTTCAATGTTTATCAACTAAAACATGTTTTTTGTATTCTGAACAAAATTTCAATATACATATGAACCATAAATATCGCGTTATATTAATGGTTAAAGTTTAAACAAAAATGTTGACATTCAATATGCAATAAAAATTAGCAAATATACGAAAATTTTGATTCTAAAAAAAAACACTTTCTCTGATTACGTGAATAACACGTCATATTTAAAACTGTTATGTAACTTTTCATCTTTGTAAATTTTCTATAATTGACTTGACTGCCTCGTCTTCTGCCGTGTAACGTCGATGAATATTCTAGTTTTTTTTATCATTTTACATATTAAAGCATTTTTTTAACGAACACACACAGTAATGAGGTAAAACTTTTATTTTGCTTCGAGTGTTTTTTTATAACTGCTGTTGTAAACAGCGGCAAATAAAAAAGACGGAAGTCTCCTCATAAACGTGTAGGAGAATTACATGACCTTGCCATTGTGTACGTTCGGTGGCAAGCAGACACCGCGACGCGTCGGTCAAAGTCATTGCTATCGAAACAAATGCTTGAGCATAGACACTGCACAATTTGCACTACACTCAATACTAACAACTTTATCAAGCGAAACTTACCTATTCTTTGGTAGAAAACAAGTGCAAATTAATTGAGCCAGGTTGTTATTTACCTGTCGGTTAATAACTTGTAATGACATCATCGACTCGTTGCAACGAGTCTGCAAATTTTGTAGACACCAAAGTGTTAGTTTTACGTTAAACTGCTTGTAACCAGTTCGGACAATTTGTCCGCCCAGTCGCACCAGTGGCACGCAATGCCAATGTCCTTGCTACGAATCTGTCTGCCAGATCGATGTTGATGTCCGAGACACATTCCAAAGTGGACAACTTAGAATAATCCCTCATGCTTTGTATTTATTATTTTTATTTAGTTAAATAATGTTGACTTGATTGCCCATGATTTGAAACTACATTAGCGTGATGTTAAGTTTAGTAATTAAAAAAGAGTTTTTTTTTTTATTTTACTTATTTCCAAGTTTCTTTATGCATCGATTCGTTAAAAAGACAACTATTGTGTAGAGTTTAGAAAAAGTTAGACAGATAACCGTTAATAGTCTTTTTTTTTTAATCGTCTCCACCACCGTGCATAGTCTTAATGTAGTTACCAGCCTGTCACGGCGCTGGAATCGTGAGGTAGAGATGTTCGTGTTGCAAATAGAGATAGAATGCACGCAACCGTTATACAACGCCGGCCGACGGGCGAAACTAGTTCGGACGCGGTTTCGGCTGACCTTAAATGGTTGACCCCGATTACTGTAACTGCTATTGCAATATCGCGCTTCAGTTACCTCTCTTGCCTTTATTGTTTTTAATGGTTCAGATTAGCCCAGTCAATTGTTATGTCATAATATATTTTAAAAAAAAGATAAGATACGAGTTACAGAATGAATGTAAGTAAATGCGATATTTCAAACACGGCAGAGGTCAGCGGAATATTACAAGTATGAGAAGATTATTCATACGTATCTCCTGACGTATGAAGCCTCCCAAACAATTGACTCTCATCTCATTATTACCAACTTAACGTTTCACTTAGACATGTTATTTGATTAATTCTAAATGAACTATGTAATTTTAAATAAAATAATGACGAAAATTGTTTTTTTAATTTCACGATAAGATAAGAAAAGCACATGGAGCTGTTGAGATCGGTTGTTGATTATAATGATTTATAATATAAATTAAACAAACACGATACGCAATCTCGTCGAGTTAAATAATCCACAATGAACGAATGTGTACGCGACGTTGGAAGGCGTCGGCGTCGTTGATTAAGGAATTAAGAGAAAGGGAACATCAGTTCCTCATGCCGGCACGATTTTATGTTTGCAGTCAAATCGCGTGTGTCAATGAACTTGTCCTCTCCGACTGCGACTCGGCAGTCTTGATTATTATTTGTATCTATATATCTTCTTTAACATTTGATTGAAATCTTTAGTTTCGTCAATTCGAATGTATACAAAAATATACTCTGTATCACAAAGACTTTGCGACGATTATCGATGTGGAAGTCGCAAGTTCAATTCCGAATTACCGACCCGGATTATTGTAGTACCTCTTCTAAAATAGTTGAAAATAGATATTTTGGCCTTAGAGAACATCCGCAGTTTGTTATTTGAAAAAAGTCCCGCGTGTTTGATGTCACCGTCAAATCACACGCCGAACGTTTACTGCCGTATTAGATTAAAAGTAAGATTTATGGTAAACTATTGTATAACTTTAGGCGATATATTAGTATTATTCGCCTTACTGCAACGTAGTTGCGTCTCTGCCGATGTTTAGATTGGACTTATTATGTGTCTTACATAAGAAATGCATTTACGCATTCGATGAATGTTTTTATACAAGCAAACCCCGAGCTCGTCATCCTCGACCCAAAATAACATACGACGCCGTCTAAAGGTCGTCAGAATGTATTATTTCGATAAATTTGTATCACACTCGTTATCATTAGATTGAATATTGATAATAAAGTAAGATAAAAGGTAATCGATCTATAATGTTATATATTATATATGTCTGATAAAAGTATAACATATGTATTTGAATTTCCATTTTTACCTATAAAAAAATTAGAAATATTTTTAATTTAGTAGAAATAAGTGCGATGCGGTTTGTGGCTCTACTGATTCCTTAACTCTGTTTATAAGTATTATTCATTAAAGGCAATGTTCACACGAATGATGTCGTGGGACTCGTGGGCACAACACAACCCGTTTTAAAGCAGCCGCTGGTTTAGTTCCGATCATATCTTAAGTAAACGTTCAATTTTGTTCAACATTGCGTTTAGTATATCTGGTAATATTATTTAACGTTTATTGTGTTTTGTTTATTTCCAATAACTTGCTTAATCATAAATAAATTTTGAATAATAAAACGATTAATTATAATTTATTTTCTGTATTTTTAAGAAAACGTCAAAATTATTCATGTCATTAATTGAATATCAATGAAAGTGAAAGATATTTAAAATTCTTCTCTGATGAAATACTACCTGGAAATAACAACGAAAAATCATTTTGTCATATTTTTTGTTGTTTGAAATTACGGTTCTCAGATATTAAACTAATATCACGCCGTGGCTTCCCGCGTGTATAATTATGGACAGATGTACGGCACCCTGTCTTTTTCCGTACCCCTGACAACTTACATTGCAAAACGGTCACGATGATTGGTTATGTAGTTTGGATGTAATAATATAAAAGCGAATTAATACAAACATGCAAACTCAGTTTCGCATCTATACTAATATATAAAGCTAAAGAGTTTGTTTGTTTGATCCGGCTAATCTCAGGAACTACTGGTTCGAATTTAAAAATTATTTTTGTGTTGTATAGTCCTTTTATTGAAGGTTCTAGCCTGATTTTTATTCATTACATTTTTATTATTTATACTAGGTCACAGCTAGTTTATAATAGAATAGTAAAGGTAATAAGTATAAGTACGGCGAGCAAGTAGTCAATTTCCTCAAAACATGTTTTTTTATTTTTTTTTATTATTCCATTCGATCATGTTCTAATACCTATAGCTAGGTGCTAGGAATACAAACCAGAAATAGTAAAAACCTTCCACAGTTTCGCACGTTTAATAGTCATTTACCTATTATGATTTTCATATAGGTACGAACGACTGTTTCGTAACAGTATCAAATCAGCAAAGTCAATATTTTGATCAACAACACCAGGTCGTTGTTAATATTTTTACTTCCTACCCATGACGCTACTACATAGCTATAAAGTCTATTAATATTTTGTATAGTATATATGTATATATGTTATAGATATTCAAGGTGTCCAACACCATATATTTATTTGATTTCATTATTCAATCAAATATATTTTATAAACGTAATAATATGATTAGGTATGCAATAACTATTAATTTCTGTAATTATTTGTTGTTGTATGTTGTGTATAAAAACCGAATGTAATTCCTTTGTTCGAAGTTATTTAATCGTTAACTATTATTTATATGATCAGCGCAATATGGATGCAGAAAGTAAATAGCTTTGAAGTGTTTTAGAACGAGGTATTGATATCGTTTCGATAATAACTTGATAAGTTACAAGTGCCTTTGTATCGAATAATATTGAACGATAACCTTGACTTGAGTAAATAATACAATACATTATCAATTTTGCAAAGAAATATATGATAAGACATGCGTATTGTTTCGTTTCAACAGTTGGTTTTACAATTTGATATTTTATTATGATAATCTCTTTTGAAATAAAAACGATATATGTTATATTATGTTCATATATTATATTATGTTCATTCATTTGATGCAGCAAATAATGTTGAGTAAGTGTTAAACTTTTTTGTTCTTGTAAATATGTATTTGAAATATAAGCATTTGATTAATATATAATAATATTTAAGGAGCAATTCTTATATGACATGTATATCATAAATGATTTGAGTGAAATTTTGTATTTATATAAAGTTTTGCTTTTTTTATTTATATAATTTTCTTTCCTAAAAAAACGCAATAAGTCATTTATAGATAACTAATTTTATTAGAGTCAGCCATTTACTGTACAAATGAAAGCTGAAAAATATATGAAACAAATTTTACACGATTTACCATTTTCTAGTTGGCTATGTACTGTGTTTCAATCGACGAATTCATATTCGACTCGTTGACAACATATCGTTACATAAATACTTTATTCTAGAAATCTAAAGAAATTGTTCGATTAAATCTTCACATGATAAATAATCTTCCCATCTTTATTAATTGTCATGGCGACGTTTCACCATTTCTCTATAATTCCTGATATCATTGTAATTCATAACGAGTACTCGAATCGTAACATGTGTTTCCTCTTAGCGTTGTCGGTCGTGTGATACATATTGCATATTTTTTAACTCCCGTTCTCAGGCATACATTCAGCGCTGATTACCACGTTTAAAGTATTGGTTTTTATACACGTATAGTCTCAACATCTTGACAGTTTCGCCTTATGTACAACTTCTTTTAAAAATATGAACTTATATAATTGTTTAATGTTTTGACTGCCTCGTTGGTCTAGTGGCTAGATATAACTTTCTGAAGGTTTCACCTGCGTGAAAAAAAAAAACAAAGTGGCTAGATATAAGGCCGCAGACCCGGTGGTCCTGGGTTCAATTCCCAGGTCGGGCCAATAGATAGTTATTGGGTTTTTCTGTCAGAAAATTCTCAGTAGCAGCCTGGAAGTTGGAAGTGTGTACACTCCCGTGCCTAGGAAAGCACGTAAAGCCGTTGGTCCTGCGCCTGAACTCTTTCCGGTCGTGTCGGATTGCCGTCCCATCGGATTATGAGTGAGTGAGTGCACCTGTGTTTGCGCACACACTTGTGCACTATAATATCTCCTGCGCAGTTGCCTATCTCTCTTGAGATTGGCCGCCGTGACCGAAATCGGTCTGGAGGACATTATTATTATTATTATTAATTTTTGATTATTTTGTTACTTCTTTACACTTGGATATGAAGCAAAAATCGTGGGTTTAAATCCGGGTAAGACTTAGTTTGTGCTTTTAATTCATCTAGTGCTTGGTGGGATGAAAAATATCGTGATGAAACCTGTGTGTGTCGAATGACGTGTGTGTGTGTGTGTGGTGAAATATGTTCTTAAGAGAAGAGGGAGCTACCCATTGCCCAGTCGCGGGACATTAACGACCTAATACTTTATTTTTTTTATTAGATACCGTTAACGATTGAACCTGTCCCGCTATGCTAATAAATAATATTTATATACTTTCTGTTATTTGTAATGAGAACTTTTAAAATAGAGACAACGACAAAAGGAAACTGGTCTTTAGTTTGAATGACTCGTTAAACGGCGACCGCTTACTTCTGCAATCCTTTGCGAAAATCCAACACATCCAACCGGGTCTTGATACCAATTCTTAAAGATTATTTTTGACGATTTTGCTATCAACCTGGATTGAAATATGGTAATGATCAAAATGAATATCCATTCCAATTTTTTTTATTTTAACAGTGGTTTTCTACAGTTGTGTCTGCTTGTGTTGGTAATGCATATAATATAATAATAGTATAAAATAATATAATTAGTTTTAACGTATTATTACAACATCATATTTTTCCCTTGAAGTCGTGAGTTCCTGTTTGTAATACAAAGGCCTACAGCAGCTTGATTGATTACTATTTGGTAATCAGTAAGTAATTGCTAACGTAATACTCGTATGCATGCAATATGCGGTTTTGTTCGTTCTATTAAAGTTAATTAATTGCAAATTGTTACCGACTTCTTCAATTATGATGATGATGATAATCTTCGATTAAACCGTCAACTACTTATGCAAAAACCGTACTCGTCGTTTCTCTTCGTTTCTTAGATTATCATCCAACCAATTTCTTAAAATTTATTTTTAAATGAAAAATAATATATCCTAATGGGATAAACATTTTTGAAAGTAGTTAAATGTCGATTAAGAGAACATTGGAAAGCATGTAATTAACTGATAATTTTAGTGTGACAATTTCAATATCAGTGGCCAGCAGAAGGCCTGCTAATGCGCATGCGACGGTAAGCGATGTTTGGTGTACGTTTGGTCACGACGAGACAACATCATTTCCTTACTTCCGTTCGAGACTTTCCCTTGTTACTCGAGTGGAAACTGATAATAGTTTGGCCCTATTTAAATTATTGCTTCATTTTTCTATTTTGTAGGAAACTGAAAATGTATTTGTATTGATTTCCTTTTATTTCAATATGAGAAACTCGCTGTTACCTCTATTATGTCCGTTCCGATCTTTTCTACTAGTAGAGTTATTTCAGAAAATGTCGTAATTATGTTTTAATATTATCAAAAAAGATTGGTAGGAAATTTAGCCACATGTATCTTCCCAAGCCTCTAAACCCGCGGTGACAATGCGTGATAGAATGCCGTCATAATAATAGCAGAGGAGGTATTTTCCTAATACTGGTACATGTTACGTTTACGTGTCTACAAGCCTTTTAATAGACGCATGAAACATTTTAGCTGTTATTGTTTAAATAAGCTAAAATTTTGAGAACTCTTAAATAAAAGTATATTTTGAAGAGAGAACTCAATTAAGAAAACACTTCTCTTTTGGCAATTTACACTAGAAGCGAAACTGACGAAAATTGTGTCGCTTTAATTAGAAATTCCCTTACTGTTGTGAAAATTATGGTATCATAGTTTTTATGAATTGCAAGCCGTGTTCAGCACGCGCCGTGTTTGAGTCGAGTCGGCGTAAATTAACGCCGTGGCGCATTGGTTTCATTTTACTGTTGTGTCAGAATAAACTGTTTCAACATTAAACTTTAAAAACATGTTATACAATAAAAACCGTCAAAGTCGTTTTAAAATTATTTTTTCGTCTGATACTTGCTAATATGTGTTCTTAACATCTATGACTTGAGTCGCGTACAGATAGAATATTATGTGGGTTCTGTTGACAATCAGAGGTTATCATATTACCTATATTGTTGATAAATATGAGTTCCAATACCATCTTAGAATAGGGCATATACGCTGAGGTAGAGAAAAATACCGCCTACTAACCGTTAGCTTGCAGTCTTAAACTCTCACGACAATTTTAATGCACTAAACACACTGTTTACTTTGATACTACTACATATACATAAGGAATACACGTAAGATGACTATCCTTATATTATGTACTACTTCAAAACCCTTTAAAGTACGTTATGCTCTATGTTCGCAGTTTACCTCAAAAATATTATTTTAATAGCAATAAGGCTGACGTTAAAAAAACTCCTTGTATGTTATTTTTATATACATATATATGATATATTGGTTAAAACAAGGATGATACCCAGCACTCAGTGTTTTTGATGCTAGTACTCTCAAGCATCAAAAACACTTCAATATTTATTATACACGTTTGATGTTTCGATCACAAATTCTCATCGACATTTTTGTTGTTTGGTCACTAACTTTCTGTGAGCAATGTCAAGCATCAACAGAACCACAAAACAACTCCTGAGTAAAGAGTTGCTTTGTGGTTTTATGATATACGCAAATGTTCAACGATCTTGTGTATCAGAGTACAAGTTTCTCATCTTACGTTACAATCGATCACTGTCTAGTATTATGTATTTCCTTTATTCAGTTAATGAAGATGTCTAGTTGACGCAATGTGACGCCACGTGTCACACGTGTTTCGATCGTTACAGGACTTCAACATGTGTTTGTCTCGATAATGTCGCTTGCAGGCACTTTAAATACCATTAAAAATTATATCTTTTATTACATCGTGACACCGTAATCTCACCACATCGTATTATTCGATTATTATCATACGAACATTCAGAAATAAGAATAAACTTAGTACCTAACAAATATGTGTAATATAATATATAAAACGTCCATTTTTTGGTGGTTGGTTCCAGAAAACGAGCTAGATAATTTTTTTTTAATTGGTGTGAAGTTACTTCATTTATATATTGATTGTAGAAAATGTCAGATCACGATATAATCATTAATAAAAAAATAAAAAAAACATTGATACTCGAGCTGTTTTGATTTCTTTATTTCGCGGTATACTCATAGTATGTGCCTTATAGTAAAAATGGGTAAACATTTGAGAGCTTTGTTGAAATTAAAAAAAGGAACGCCAGATGTTTTTTTAAAACATTTTTAATATCTGTGAATCGATATTGTATTGATTATTATTCGCTACAATGCAGGTACGCTCTGTTAAAAAAATATTATATTGTATGATCTTCAGTAGCAGTAACAGCCTGTGAATGTCCCACTGCTGGGCTAAGGCCACCTCTACCCTTTTTGTGGAGAAGGTTTGGAGCTTATTCCACCACGCTGCTCCAATGCGGGTTAGTGGAATACACATGTGACAGAATTTCAGTGAAATTTGACACATGCAGGTTTCCTCACGATGTTTTCCATGCAATTCAGTGGTGCTTGCCCGGGTTTGAACCCACGATCATCGGTTAAGATTCACGCGTTCTTACCACTGGACCATCTCGGCTTTGTATGATCTTGCAAATCCAGAAAGGAATAAAAAGTGTGCAAAACTCCATTGCGCTACGCTTTTGTGTCACAATTCGCAATACAATACAATAGAGCGGTAATTTTGTTTTATTTCATATTTATATTGTTCGATTATACATATCTAAAATGAATTCGTTGATTATGTAATATGTAATATGAAATAAAAGGGGTAACTACCGCGATTGGACCCCATTTATAAAGTGCATATATATGTTTCTTATGATTTTTCTTCTATTAAATTAATTATTATTTTGAGTTTCATAATTTGATCATTCGCAGCTAAGAATTTTTTAAATGGTTGAATTTTAAAAAAGGGACGTTACCTTTGACTTATCGGTTATGAATAAAGAAAGTTATTTCTGAATCCAAAACTTAGAAAATGCCAATACCAACGACAGAACAGATTTCTTTATTAAAACGTTTCTCGCACGAGTGCAAGTCGATGTTCGTGATCAGATTTTTTGTCGTCTAAACAATAATTTTCGGTCATCAACCGGCGGCGGATTGATGGGCACTTTCAGGGCTGTCGGGAAAAATAAAATTATTACAATCAATGCAAAAAATATGCTCATTGGCTTTAAAGTGAATATTTTTTCAAATTTGTTACCAAAAAAATGAGTTTATTTTAATAATGAGTTGGCGTTTAAAAAAAAATGTGTCCATGCCAATAGTGACTAATTTAAGCTAATCAGCAATAAAGATTGCGCGTTTCATATGTATGGCGACTATTTGTCAATGGTAATATTTAAAATATTCATAGGCTGACGAGGTCATACGTACACGTACATGACAACCCTGTACGTTGCGCTTCGGGGATTTTTTAAGTGCCTTACCGAACCTCAGTCGAGATGATGTGCGCTTCAAAGCCTTATCAGATGCGATTAATTCCTCGTGTTTTTATGCAGAGCAAATAACGTCGGGGCGTCCGAAGGCAATTGAACATTATTTTGTGTTCCGCGAACAGTGTTTTAAAATAGTAATGACATCAGTCTTCATTTTCTAGATACTATTTTGCCATTGCAGAATAATGTAGTTGTACATCAAATTATAATTTCATCTTGTTCAAGAAGCATTATTTTGTAAGTAGAATTCTTACAAGAATACGTTTTGATTGAATGTCACATCATATGCTACACAATTTGATAAACTTCACATTGTTCAATAAAGCCAGTATGGAACGAGGGTCGGGACGATATTCATATCGTTCACATCGGGGTATTATATAATAGCGTGGGAAGGCGGGCGCTCCCCATTCGCGTTGCTCCCTTCGTGTCGCTGCCCCTTTGATTACTTAGTATTAATATTTTGAAAAAAACCTTATTTGAATATTAAAATCTCATTTAGATGGTTTCACTTTTAGAGGTGTAACATAAATTCGTAATCTTTATTAATATTTTTCTAAAATAACATTACAGTTATTACAACATTATTTGTATATAGCATATGGATATTTGTTACTATATACGTATTCAATTAAAACAGGAATACGGTTGAGGTCTAATATATGTATAAGCGGTTCATGCGTGTGCGCAGCCGGTGTCGCTAGAGCAAGATCGATTGGCCTCGTATGCTCCGCTGGCGATGACTATTGCGTCATGGCAGCTAACGCTGAAATATCGCTTAGCCCATTTTAAGCGATTACTTGTTACGCTTATAAAGTGATTTATTAGCTCGTTTTTATTTTCATTTACATATGTAATGTGGTTATTATTTTTTCGTTTAAAAATATTTAATAACTGATTTACTAAACTGTAATGTTCCTGTTTAGTAACTGGTAATCGAGTAATACCTATTTATAATTTTTTGTTTTGATTAAGTAAATACTATAAAAAGCAAAGCGAAAGTAGGTCTAGGTGCAGACTTGTCTACCGGCCATTAAAAAAACAGCTGATATGATAATTATTATTAAAACTCAATCAAGTGCTTAAAACATGCTATTTAGTAGCATGTTTTACAATACGCATAAATAAAAATAAAAAATGTATTTATTTTTATTTATGCGTATTAATTTTTTCTAAAGATGTGCGAGAAAGGTAAATTACACGCATCTTTTGAGCATTCTCGAACATAATGCAATCGTGCCTAAATAATAGTGTGTTGCGGTGTCTAGACATAGTCAACCAGGGTGTTTCTCGAATAGACTTTTAAAATCACAACACATTGAAATAACTTACAATTAGAACAAGTAATAAACATATTAGTCCCCGTTAATCCTCTTTATGGCCTTATGTATGACGCTAGTGGGTTATCAATAAACAAATAACCATTAAAAGTTAAATAGCTACCTTTACTTGTATAATTCCTATGTTCACTTAGCAATAACCCCGTATATGGTTCCCGTCTAGTCCGCCTAACCACCGCCTAAGATGGCAATGAAGACGAAGCCGCAAAAGATAATATTCAATAGCAGTAAAGTTGGAATGTGAATTTAAATAAAGTTCACCTTTAACGAGCCACATCATAACGTTACGACAATTTACCCCTCGTATCGGAATATTCGTAACGGAGCGTCACTGGTATTTCCGCATTTACGCACAATGTTATATGAATAAAAACCGACTATACAGAATTAGTATTAAAAATACATCCACACATACAAAATAAATTAAATAATTATATTGAACATACAAATATGTAAATGCAAGTTACAAGAGTCCAATCACGTGGTAAGTGGTCACCAACGCCCACATCGCTAGTAAATAGTTCAATACACAGTTTTATATAACCTTTTTGATGTGAAACATCTATAGCCGCGGGTTAAACTGATTGTTGGCGTGGCGAGTGGCGAGGCATTCTGTGGCGGCGACGCATCGCCACGCTTTACATGATATATATGATATATATATATACAGTCTATGCGTAGTAGTGCGTACGGTGTGGCAAAATAATTCATATTAAACATTTAATTCAGGCAACTTCGAGTGTAACGATTACTGAAGTCACTGAGTAAAAGAATTAAGTTGTCGCAACTTGAAATATTTTTTTGTATTTAATGAAAATAAACGTTAAAAGAATAAACAAACCGTCATCATTTTATTTCATTCGATGTTTCACAACTACCGTGACGACTCATTTTTTTTTTTTAAATAAAACAATAAAAAACAACCTTATTCATAAATTTAATAATCGAATGTTTTTATCAACACGCATTGTTAGGCGCGTGTCGAGTGGCTGCATGTGCTCGTCTGTTTGTCCGTTTATCGTTACTATGGCGCCAAGCGGCACCACCATCCACGATAACGGGCTGTGACTCATGGTAACAATTACATTTACCTAGTGTTGCTTTAAATGCTACATTTTACATAAAAAAATCGTTTTTATATACAATAAGGTGATTTTCACGAAATATTAACATTTTTACGTTCTTTTTTGCTGAATGATAATTAATTAGACGTTATATATAATAATAATGTAGGCTTTATAAATTTATGTTTTTTATTAAATTGAATGGAGAATGTCTGGCTGGCAAATATCGAATGTAAATGGCGAATCGACTGATGGTCTATAACTCTATACCCGTCCGATGCACTGTCAACGTCCCTTATGCCTGTAATTAATTAGATAGGCTCACTCACCCATTAAAATAAAATAAAAAATATAAAATATTGCTGTTGGAGTTAAATTTATGTACTACTATAGAAGATATCAGCAACTTACAACCAGCGGCATAAACCATAACTAGCGGCAAAATATGAATTTTAAAAGAAACATTTTTATTATCGTGACTAGTGGAATAAGCCATCAGTTCATCGTGGGGCTCAACGTGGTTCGATGATCGGTAGCGTGTTAGTAATGTAACCGGTGGCCTTTGGCTGTACCCTTACAGTATCGCGTAGATGGCAGCGATGACTACGCACCATAAGGTCGTCTATTATTCGTCGACCTTCCTGCTATAAATGAAAATGATGCTAATTAATATCGGCGCTATTCTTTGTTTCTTTATAAAATATTCGGTACATGGATGGTGCTAGCTATAGCTATTTAAAGTGTGCATTTTCAACGTTACAGTTTTCGAATACCTTTTTTATTTAAAATTAATTTCTTCAATATAAAAGTATTATACTTGATTATTAATAATACAATTAAAACAAAAACTAGCACTGGTTCGGAAAATAAGTTACAAATTATTTAATTGCTTGTTACAGTTTTCACTGTCGCAAAGAATAAGCTGTTTTCGCAAACTTTATGACCTTTATGCCGACGTTTCACTATAGGAAAAGATACTGACGTTGCAAAATAAGACAATTAAATTTAAATGTTCCTGAAACTTAGTTAAATGGAAAAGTTAAACATTGTATTGTAAGGACGATCTCATAGCAGTTATCTTCGGTAATTTCCTTAACTGCCGAGGTGATACCGAAACAGCCTCGTGGCTGGCGCTGCGCCAATGTTCACGAGGAGCCGGATAAAATATTTGGAATATTTACTGTTTTATATCTGACGATCTGTTACTGCGGCCGTTAGCGTGTACTGAACCGTAGTCACCTTTTTTTAGATGTTATTATGGACCATAAATGTCCGTCCCACTTTTCACAATTCTGAGTTGGCGTGAAGCTAATTTATTCGACTCATTCAGATTCCCTCATAATGTTTTCCTATTAGGCACAAGGAAACTCATTAGCTCTCACTTGAACCCGTGTTCTTCAATTAAGATATCTGTATTGTATTAATGTATTTTGTCTCTCTGCTCTGCAATTGTTCACTGATTCGTATAACGATTAATTGACCCACAAACACAGTCTAATTATAATTATGATAAGTACGGGTGATAATTTATAAAGCAGCCTGCTACTGGCGAGCATTGTGTGCCTTTGATGTTGGTGATGTACAAGGGATGGTGTATTTTGGTATTGGTTCATATAGACATATACAGTGTTGGTCATATAATTAGAAACACTTCTTATGAATAAAGAAAGTATAACTTCAACGTACAAATGTTCGTAAAAAATATACACATTCAATAATTAATAATCATGCAATAATATAGATACTCAAATAAAAAACTCATCAAATGCATAAAATATAAAACATATCTTACTTTTAATTACAAAATGAGTCTTACACATGTAGGAGCTTATTTTCTGTTACTTGCTGCTTGGACGACTAATTAGGAATATTTTAAAAAAGCATCCATAGCTCGTTCTTTTTTTTTTAAATTGGAGAATAACATTTCTTTTTCTATTATTTTGTCGGCAATTCAAAATTTAATCTGAATTTTATTTTGTTCAAAATGGGCAAAAATAAAAGTTGTGACGCGTCAACTAGGCAAATAATTGTTAATTTACATATAGGTCATAAGTGGGCGTACAGAAGAATAGCTGAGCATTTAAATTGTTCTTTTAAAAAAGTTCTTAATGCAATTGATCATTATAAAACACATGGAACTGTTGAAAATGTTCTTAGAAAGGCTTGGCCAAGAAAAACATCTCCCAAAGAAGATAATCGTTCGTGTTACTAAAAAAGACCCAAGTAAAGACTTCAACCAGATTATAAAATGAAGTTTTTTCGCCTGATGGCCCGAGAAACATCTCGTCAAGACTGATACGTCGAAGATTAGTGGAAGCTAAATTGTTTCGAAGAATCTCTCGAAAAGTACCGCTTCTTACCAAGCAACACCGAGAGAAGCGATTATTATTCGCTAAAAAATATGTTAATTGGACGGGAATGGAATGGAAAAATGTGTTATTTTCAGCTGAAACAAAAGTAAATATGGTAAATTCCGATGGAAAGCGCTATGTTAGACGCCCTGTAAACAATGCTTTTAATTATAAATACACAAGGAGTCAGTCAAGCACGGTGGCGGTACAATGGATCAATGGTAATACAAAAATATCTTGGAGCACACAATGATTCCCTACTCGGACGATCATTTGCCTATAACCTGGATCTTTCAGCATGACAATGACCCTAAACACACGGCCAATAACGTCAAATGTTTCCTTAGCGAACAGCGTATATCCGTTTTAGACTGGCCAGCAAATAGTCCGGATTTAAACCCGATAGAAAATCTCTGGTATATTGTTAAAAAGAAAGTCTCAAACAAACGTAACACCAGTCAAAACGAACTATATGAAGCATTTGTTGAAGCATGGAATTCAATCCCCCTAGAAAAATGTATGAAATTGATTGAATCAATGCCACGTCGTTGCAGTGCTGTTATTGAAAATAAGGGATACGCCACTAAATATTAATTATAACTATTGGTAGGCTGTGGATAGTAGCTATTTCGTAAATAACAATACTAATTACTAATACTTAAAAAAATATTGTTTTTTATATTTTTTGTTGTTGTTTCTAATTAGTTGACCATTATTGTCCATACCTTAAAACTGATTTAAATGTTTGTCCGTAATGTAATATTGAAACTGGACTTGTGTAATGGGATTTATATTGTTTTTCTAATAAATGATAAATCGTTGAACATATTGTTGTCCTATTTATTGTTTAACTTCAAAATAAAATCGATTGCGGTGAAGTATCTTATATAATGTCAAGGACCGTTGGTAGTGTTTCTAATTAAACGACCACCACTGTATGTATAGTATATGTATAGGTATGTATATTAAAGGAATAAATTATCTTTGATTTTAAGATCTCGATGATCAATACATCTTACAGTTTCATTTGAAATTTAAATCAAATATAACAAAAGTTACAGAAACATACTGTTATAAACGCAAAATAAATCAATTAAAACCACTCATACCACGATCTCCCACCAACTCATAAACCACGATCGATTCTAAACGTATTCATCTGGGAATGTTTTAAGACGTAGCCGATAAATAAACCTGTCTATATACATACTGTACTTGAATGCTATGCAAAGCCAAGGTGCTTATGTCAAAGGGAAGGTTTTGAGCTTATTCCACCGCGCTTCACCCGCATTTGACGGGTTGTTCGATGAGGAAGACTTTTCGTGTTTCTGTGTGAGTAAATGTTACGAGGTTCCTCTGCTTTGGCGAGCGCGAAATGAATTACAAAAACGATTCTTTATATAACACGAGAAACATTATACTTAAATAATATACAACTTTATAAAAACGACGAAAAAAAAAAAGAATATCTATGTTCAATGGTAATGTTGTTACAAACTACCTCTTCTTTAATTTATTACTAGGCATATTGTTCAAACTCGGTCTGTTCACATTATATTACTTGTAATTGTGGCGAGTGTCCAAAAAAATAAAAAACAAATGTTCTGCTTTGATGGAGAGGAAAATTAAAGACAATGATTACGTAAAAACATTTTTGACATTTAACAAAAAAAATGACCGTGTCCTTGAACAGTAATGTATCTGAACGCGATTCTGTGTAATTTATTTAACATTTAAAGCATATTTAAAGTTCTTCATAAAATAAAACTAGTCTTTGACTAACGCACCTTTATGATGCAATTCTCGCTTTCCTCCATAAAGTTTCGTAAATATATTGCATTCGTAATATAAAATTATATTAATTTTTTTTAAGTATCCAGTTAGCTAAAATGATATTGCTAAATTATGTTACTTTTTTATTCTAAAGATAATGATTTGTACTTTTATGTATATTGTGTAATCGAAAATGCAGACATTCGAGCACTTGTAATGATCAGATTGTCTCTAATTGCAGTTATGTTATTTATATATTTTGACGGCACATAGTCATATTGAATGTTATATAGAGTTAATTAATCACGTCTTTAAACCTTGCGTTAGCCTGCAATGAGCCGATGTTGCGCTTGTGCAAGTGGGGAACACGCGAAGGTCGCTCTCAATGATATAATGGGTACATTACAGCAGATTTTACTCTCCAAATGCAACGCCTCGAACGTTAATTACATCCTGTAGCTAGCCTTGTTTCTCTATATTATGCAAATCAAGATGAAGCTACCAGGCTGTGATTATTAACTCATGTTATTGAAACAAACGTTGTAATAGCGCCTATAATACTAGATAATAGTTGCAATTTACATATGATAGCCTGTTTGTTTGTTTGTTTCAGATTATGTAAGGTTCGGCTCGATGCTGTGCATTACACCTGGCGATATAATTGCTCGCAGTCTTCCATTTCTGCGGTTTTGAAAGTACGTACGTACGTCGTTTTTATTGTTTACACATAAAACGTCTGCAGTTTTGAGTAACGGGCGATGTTACAGTTTTGAAAGAACGATGAAAAATAGCTATTCTTAAACAAACAAAGTAAATCGGCATAATATTAAACTAGCCCTCGATGATACGTCACGAGATTAGTGCACGTCCTTGGTAATGATAAGCTATCTCAACTATCTATCTACCTAATCTTAACTCTATAAAACTACTTCCCTCGGAAACGATGGCTCATATTATATAAATAACACAAGTATTTAAACTGTTAACGCGCTTTATTTTGATCTCATTGAAAAAACTGGACAAACACAAACGCTTTCACTTTCTGAGTTATAACGGTAGGAAGTGCAATTTTTTTAATAATCTATTGTTTTAGTTAGAAATTGTATGCTATATCGTTTTATATTCTACAATAATAATAAGAAAGTGTTATAAGGTTGTGCAACGAAAGACACCTCAACTCAATTAGTTTATCAACAGGAACAATTAAAATTATCTTAATGTATACGAGCATTAAATTTGTTTTCAGGCTAACGACATCAGCCGATATGCGACTGATCCACGGCTCTAATCGGCACCGCAGACAAGTCAACATTGATGCCAAATTAATCGCTCCACCACTATATTTATCTACGTAGATAGTAGTTTAGTTTTTTTAAAGGTTCATTTACACGTGCGTTGTGATAACACACATGTGAAGTGAAGTGCAAGTGCTTGTGATAACCGCCGCGTACCGGTTCGATCTAGTTAGTGTCGCATCAGTCCGGTTGAATCCGGTTACGCCCGGTGAGGCCGGCGTCCGGGCCCGATGTTGGCGGAGTCATGGCGTTCATGACGAAGAAGAAGCGATATAAGTTCGAAGTGCAGTGCTGCCTCGAGGAGCTTACCGAGGTGCCCTTCGTGTCCGCTGTCCTCTTCGCGAAGGTGCGGCTGCTCGACGGCGGCAACTTTCAGGATCATTCTAGCAGGTTGGAATTTTATATTAATATTTTAAAATATTATAAAAATATATTTAATTATTATTCGGTTTTATGGTTTTTTTATCATGTTACTTTCCGTTCACGTTTGACGTTATAATAAACTTGCTTTCGCATTTTTAAATTCTTCCGTCGTAATTTGGATCGTGGTTCGGGACATTATCGAAGTATATCTTGGTGTACGACTACACCAAAGCAATCCACTCTACATAAATCACATAAGCTTACAAAGAGAAAAGACAATGAGCTTCGGGCACTGCGTACTCGAATAAATATTTCACACAAAACATTTACTTCAGTTCCTTTGGGTCTTTCCATATATTTTTGTTCTATCATTCCATTATTATTATGTACATGTCTTTTCAGAAACTTATACTTGTAGGTATATTATTTTTAAGTAAACTTATTTACTATTATTAAGCGGTAATCTAACTCTGATATTTTATCGCGCATGTAGTCCGCCTATGACGCAACTAATATCGACGTAAATCAACCATAAATCAAGTCGTGGTTCAGTATGACCGAGAGACAGGTCCCGCCACGCCCTCTTGCGCAACTCTTCCTCATCCTCCCCTCGGGGAATGTTGCTATCACTCGCCCCTAATTGACGTGATCTTTTTATAATTGTTTCCTACATCGAGAAAATTGAAAGTTGATGGAAACTCTCGAACCAACTGATTGAAAATAATTTCATGAATTACAATGGCACTTAAAGGAAAATTACAAATAAAATATCTTATATTTTAATAAAATATTTTTATTGGTATTGTACCTGCTTTGTTTGATTTTTTTTCTATAATTTGGAGTTTCATTAAATTAAAAGTAGCTCGAATTAAATTAAAACTTTGTTGCAAGTAAAACGCCAGCAGCAGAGATTTTATTGCTGAGTCAAGAGGGTCGTTAATCAAAGCGGCCGCCTTGTTGCCTGTCGTACACACATGCAGTATTGTAAAGCGATTAAACCGAACCCACTCGGTAACGATTAATTAACCATCAATCTGCATCAGTGGCATTATACGAAACTTGCGTCCTTGAATATAAAGTATCATATGACATTATGTACTTACGACAGTCTGTAAATTTTCTTTTAAATAACTTAGTTTGCAACATTCAAATTAGCTCATTATATTTTTCGTCGTCGCCGAGCGTGAAAAGTACTGATTCGAATTTGCGATCTTCGGCTAAGATGTACATAATCTATCCATTTGGAAATCTCGGCTGTTGCATATTTTGAAACAGTGAGCTTAGTACTCATTTATGTAAACATAGACAGTGACTACAACAAAATATGACTCAACGAGTCAGCATCATAAAAATACCTGTGTTAGAGTAGAGAGTAAACGAGTAGATATGCATATGTTTTCTAGTGTAAATACTAATTATTATTATTCGTGTTTTTTCTCGTAAAGATCTTAAAAAGGGTAGATTAATTAAATAAAAATTGTTTTGATCGTTACAAAACAATTTTTATTTGAATCAATTAAAAATAATTTAATAAATGTCGTTCGCTTGGCCAGTTGCCAAGAGCAACTTTCTGATAATATATCAGCGGATAGAATTCCAGAACTGTCGATACGACACTGAGTTCCGATCACCGGAAATATTCTCGTTATCCAATCGCCGGCCAGTCTAGCTAAATTATACTTTTAGCCTAGTATTCTAACCATTGTTGAGTATCGATTACATCAAAAGATTATTTTAAAAATATCCTCCAATTACCAAATGTGTATAAATATTGACAGTTGTCTGATGTGATCTGCATCAACAACATTTCACTCTCTCGCAGAAATAGATGTCCTTGGATTGTAATATATAAATGTTAATATGAAAAATTATAAGTGTTTATTAATTGTGTTTGTGAACAGATGGTTGAAGTTATGTCTAAATGTTTTTTTTATATATATTTAAATATATGTGTCATGATAAGTAATGCAGCGCTATAATTCATTACGCGTTCGGTTTGTTATCTAAACAAAAGCGAGATTGCTCTCGTATCGTTCATAAATCACGAAACGAAAATAGAATATCAATTTTCGACATTGTTTTGTCTGATCTTTGTTCCTTACATTTCTTCAGTGTACTTGAATAAAGCGAATTCTGAGAAAAATAATTGATTTTTGATCGATATAATAATGTGCTTAAAACACGTACTGTAAATAGTACAGTTATTTTAACTTTCGTATGTAGAAAGGTTTGGGTTAGAAATATGGCCTCCCACCGCACATGGAATTGGGATGTGGGTAGTTAGCGAGACCCCTCTGGATGCATAGGAATGCGGAGGCGTCCGGCGCGCGGCTCCGAACCGTCTCGTAATTGAGGATTAGATCCGATGCAGTCGACAGGCGTATTCTATTGCAATTGACTTGCAAACACAGTCAGAGAGAAGTTTGTTTCTCTTTAATTTAAATTTGAATACATTTAAACAATATTGCGTAGGTAACTAAAATTTGCTTTGTATGTGTGTATTGTGATGATAGTGTTAATTTGGCAATTATGACAAAATACTTTATTATCGCTCGTTAAATATTGTGTCATACTATCAGAGTTCAAATATGAAACCGTTTAATTATAACAATATTGACAGAGTTTAAATATAAATTTAACAGCGAGTTGTAATTTCACACACCGCTAAATAGATACAAAGGCGCGAGACGCGGTTGCGGCGTGTCACAAACTGTACCATTTCAATTTTTGCTTCTTTTATTTCAGCTTACCGATATCTGACACATTTAATCGAACGAGAGGGGAATAAGTGTTCAACTTTCTACGCTCTGGAGATTTCATTTCAATTTACATTTTTATTTAATATCTATAGTATTTTTTATATTTTTTATCAGCATATGCATCGAAAACTTATAGAAAAGATTTTATTCGTAAATCAAATATGGCCTCAAATTAACTTTACTTGTCACCGACTTAATTGTTATCGATAACAATTTCGCCAGCGTCTAGTCGAAGCGTTAACAGTTCTGTATTCCTAGGGCGAGTATTTTTTACTTATTTGATAGAGTTCATTGTGATATAATATCGAGTGACAATAAGGGGGATTCCTTACAAATATACACTGATTACATTTGAATTGTCGAATATTTTATTCATATTATTAAAAAACTTAACATTTTTGTTACATTGTAGTATTATTGCTCTTATTACGGAAATAAAATTTAATATTACAATAATTTTCGGCTAAATTTTGCACAATGTGCCTTACCTAACGGTAATTTAGCATCGACAGCTAAGCTTATACTCAAGTAGTTATATGATAAAGTTGAATTGATTAATAAAGTTGGCCAAGGCGACATATGACTTGCTATCAGAGGTACCAAGGCCTGAAGCATGGCTGGTAGCCAGACTCCGTGTAGGTAAGTACGAGACCTCGTCTATTTTAACGTACCCATATCGCTTCCGTGTAACTATCTCGTGCCTCAAGCCTTGTTATTTTTTAATGACGGCTCGATGATAGCCTAATGGCCTGATTAGATAAGTCGATGCATTTTTAACATGTTTTTAGGGAGACAATTATGTTTGATATACAAGAGTTAATGCTCTATTACGATCGACAAACATTTATCTAAAACATGTCATATATACATATAATATGTATTTATGATAAATAAGTATTTTATTTTAAGCGTATATATATGAATAAAGGTAATATATCAAAATTATATCTTCGTCTATTATCTGCATTGTTATCAGCGTGTGCCTGATTAGTCACAGGGTCAATGGCTCTTAGTCTGAGTTGGCGACTAATAACTAATTAACTGGGTTAACGTTCTAGCTGGTTACAATGAGTCTGAAAGATTGCCTTCACCTCCACGCTACAAAGCGGGGTCCGAGATCTTTTAATCCTTATTTAAATATTATATTATTATTAATATACTAAGTTCGTGGAAATATTATTTGAAGTCTAATACCTAGCCTTTTCTGTAAGTAATGTTTTATATTAGTTTTTTTTCTTTATTTAAATTACATATTACATATTAATGAAAGTAATGAAATTTCTAGCTGTATAAATACAATATTCGATGAACTTTATAAATTCATTAGCCGCATCGCGAACAGTCTTATCGCTATGAATACAATTTATTATTTTGATAGTATAATCTTCGATGACTTCAATTATTATAAAAAGACTAGAAAGTTTCTTTTTTTAAATAATTTAAATATGACTCGAAGCAGTTTTCCAATGAATTGCATGTCAATAATTCATCCGCGATTCAATTACTTTCATATTTCTTCCTGAAGTTATTGAAGTGTCTGTCGCTCATAAATCCATTCGCCACTTGCAGTTTTAATAGTTCAGTTGCATTATAAGTGCGTGGACTGGTAGCGATTCGCGCATAATTCCTTATGCGTTCGTAACTACATGATAGCTTACAGAGGAATTTCAATTAAGAACTGCAAATATAATATGATTCTTGTTTATTGTTTTGAGTTAATGTTATTTGCTCCTAAATCATAAACTTTAATTTTTTGTGTCAATATAAGTTTTCGTATTTACGCTTCCCTTCACAGTACTTTCACGGCTGTTTTCTACTCGGCAGAAGTAAAAACTCAGAACCTGTAATCAGACTCTGTTTACTGGGGCGTAATAATGCCGCTCTATGTCACAATCTTTGATTTCTACTCCGTAAACTCACTATGTTTTCTCTTTCGATATGTTATTTCATACCATATATTTTCGTTATTTTTTAAGCTTCAATAAAAGTGCAAATACAAGAATGAACAATACTTCATAAAGTTCTTAAAAAGATTACGGAGATGATCTCCAAACGTTAGTTCAGTATATTCGTTCGAGTTAAGATAAATAGTGTATTCTCCATCCTCATTAATTCAAGCATCATCACGCAACCCGAGCCGTTAATGCATTAATTATTATCTATTAACAGATTAAGTAAGAAGCGGATGTTTTGTGAAAGTGAATGCAGCGGCTATCGCTTTTGTCGCGTTTGTTTTATGTTTTATGTTCCTTATCACGGAAATTTATGGCTAAGTTTGATTAAACTTTCTTTTTTACTATTTATTAATCTCACCATTCTTATCAGTCTATAGAACGTATCGCGTGACGCATCTGTTGAAATTCGTTCAATTGTAAGTTATTTATATTTACGTTTCACATTGTCTATTTCATTAAAAGTGAATAATCTAAGGTATTCGATAAGACGAAAATAAAATTTAATATACGAACCTCAACCGGTTAAACGACATTCCACATGGGACATTTGGAACTGGATATTCTCTGGAGTCTCCGAGGTAGAGGACTGTCACACGCCAGTGGGTGGCTGGCTCGACCTATCAGTGATGCGTGAAGCCAGCTGGTTCCGCGCGATGCTCCACATGTGCGCATGCGCAATTGTCCGTAATCCGATAGCTGGGAACTGGCGCAACAGGACAAGTGCGCGTGACTTTCGTCTGGTTGTGCCTTTTCGGGGCATGTTTAATCGTTTGCGACCGTTATTTAATGTCCTTATTATATCTAGTGTTTTTAATTATGAGAACATATTTAGTTAATTAAAAGGTTATCAAGGATTCATACTTTATTTTAAATAGATATTGTACTATTAATGAAAACATGGGTATCATTATTATCTTTTTTACTAAAAATGTTTATATGAAAGTATTTCAAAGACGCGTGCGAAAACTTAGAATTCCTTAACGATATTTACTTTACATTGATTCTATGATTATTTTATTAGCTGTGAAATTGCAAGAAAAATCAGATTGCGGGCAATATAAACAAGCTGTCGTTATCGATGCCGGCTGCCCGGCGCCTGCGCACCACCTGTCCACACTTAGCTTCGCACAGTGCGGAATTTCGGGTTTATGTTTACCGCTGTTTATTTAGAAGTTCTATATTTAAAACCATTCCGTTACTTTAGCAAAAACAACTACGGTACTTCGCAAAGCGTTAACAGATTTAACTATATAATATGTTTTTAGGAGGTTATTGCTAGGGTAATACTCTTTCGTCTTCTTTCCAATCACAAATCAATAATAAAGGAGAGATAAATTAGTTAGACACCCGCTAAACAACGTACACATGTATATGACCGCTTATATAAAAAAAACGTGGGTTGATTTTTACGGAGCTATAATAATTTTCTGGGAAGGCTATACAGAATTGCGATAGCCGTGCGATATACAAGGTAGCAGAGTAATATTGCATCAACCAAAGAAATAACTAGTATTTAACTACTATTTGTCAATACATCGCGCGAGTTACATTTATGAAGTAAAACCCATAATATTCTGTTAGATAGTAAGATATTAGCTAATATTATAATGATAAGCCTTCTCCCCGCACAGGTGATACAGAGTATCAGAGCAATGACACTTTTGTGCTCGTGTTCGTTTACTGTTGATCTCCCCCTAGTATCTAGCGAACACAAACTATTTAGGTTTATCGCAAGAAACCTATATAATACAATTGACAGAGCCTCTAGGCATTTAGATCGATACAAGTAACAGTCCCATATCTTAGGGTACAAAATGTTTTCTGCGCCAGAAACCTGAAGATGAATTATTTGTAATTTAAATCAAGTACATGAAAAATGGTGTTCAGTTCAGATTTGAAGGTCAAAATTCACGCGTTCTTCATCTCGATATATTGTCAAGAATAAGTTAATTACTTCAAATGAATTAAAACAATTAAAAATAAATAAAATACTAAACAAACAAAGTAATAATTTATAATTATACAATTCATATTTGCTTCTCTTATACATAAAACATTACTGTTAAACAAATTTTCTGTAAAAAAATGTAGGTAAGACTTAAAAAAATAAACTTTTCAACAACATGTTTATTTATAGAAGTGGAACAATTGAGGGGAAATCAACAATTATAACTTTGTGCACCTATGTACGTGTCGAGTTTACGTAGGGCTGCCGACGTCACACTTTACTATGACACGTCAGATTTATACAGAACTTGGGATGAGAAGTTTTTGCAGCGCCCTGTAACTACGTGTTATTTCTACGATGTATAAACGACGCATTGAGTTTGAAAACCTTATAAACATATTATTATATGATTGCGATATAAAACTTATCAGCAGTAAATATCTTTAGTAAAACATTATATCCATTTTAATGTTATATATGTATGTTAAATCGGTGGTAGAGCTTTGTGCAAGCTCGTCGGGGTAGGTACCACCCACTCATCAGATATTCTACCGCAAAGCAGCAGTAATTGGTATTGTTGTGTTCCAGTTTGAAGGGTGAGTCAGCCAGTGTAATTACAGGCACAAGGGACATAACATCTTAGTTCCCAAGGTTGGTGGCGCATTGGCGATGTAAGCGATGGTTAACATTTCTTACACTGCCAATGTCTATGGGCGTTGGTGACTACTTACCATCAGGTGGCCCATATGATCGTCACCCTACCTATACAATAAAAATAAAAAAACCATTTAACTTAGCGATGGCAACCCTAAATTACGAACGCCTGCTCGTAAAGGTTTATCTAATGTCTATGCACATGGGTAATATATACAAATTAAAAATATCCGTGTGACTTAACATTGGAATAAAATTAACTATAATTATTTTATTAAGCTATTTCAACCAGCTTCGAATCTAGTTAGAAAATTAGGGGATTTAAGTTAACCTGCTCTCCACTGTATATTCTCAATTCAATCTGGCTATAATGCACTTTTTTTTTATTGTTTAGTTTTAATATTGGCTTATGCTTAATCTATTTTGAGTACTACTATTAAGTACTAGCTAAAGTTCTGCTCAATGTATTATAGTAATTTTCGTCCTTACTTATAAAGGGGTACGGTTGATTAGTAAAACAGTTCTGGACTGACATCTTCTTTCGAATGTTAAATCAATAATGTCAGAAAAAGCGAAATCAGTGTTTAACTAAACAGCCGCTCATGTGATGTAGTATTATAGTTAAATGACAATGTGCTTTAAGCAAATATAAAAATGGAACGAAATCTAAGTCGTGTTTAAACGTGACCCGCATGCAGGTGGGCGGCTTAAACCTGTATTTGTAATGTAGCTACGTGTACAAACCGACAGTATAAAACCCTCTAAACCTTACTTTAACGGATTAATTATTATTATTCGAGCCTCGTATTATTATACACCTGAGTATCGTTTTTAAAGTTTATTTATTGAATATTACTTTTGAAAGCATAAATACAACGACATACTCATTAAACATTAATGAGTAGCCTCGTTGATGTAGACACTGGGTCTACCTGTAAGTCCCGAGATCCCGGGTTCGGTTCAATGGTAGCAGCCTGGAGTTTGGAAGTTGTTGGTTGTGGGCGTTAAACTCCCGTGACTCGTAAAACAAGTAAAGTAGTTTGTTTTGCGTATGTACTCGGTCGTGTCAGATTTGACACCTTGTATTATGGCACTTGTAAGTGACATGTCTTGAGACTTACAGCCATGGTCGAAATTCGATCTGCATATATCTATCGTAACGTATCGACGTAAACGTAATTGATTTAACTGATCAATTGACATAAACAGAAATAAAACGAAGCACAGTATCCAAAGGTTATAAAACCGGTCGGCTGGTCCAGTGGTACCAATGATCACGTAAAGCGAACGCAACGTGCTGCGGTAATGTCGATGCCGCCGCCGGTAACACGCGGGACGTTGACCGGTGCTGATGTTTTATTGTGCTCTTAACCTATTATGCGCGCTTTTTTCCGCTAGTTGACGATTGAGACCATTTTTAGTAATATTTAAACTTGAATCGCAATTACGACTGAATTTCTGAGTGGCAAGTCGTTTGTCTTGTACTTGATCATTTTCCGATCGTGTCCGATCGCCGTCCCTTTGGACCATCAGAGTAAGAGATTAGAGAGTGCACCTGTGTGTGTACACCGTATTTGATTAGTCTCGAGTACGTATAAATAGTCTTAAATAGGCCGGATGTCATCTTACCCAGTGAACGTTGTTAACAAGTATATAGTTACAAAAAAAAAAATGAAGTTCTTTAAGATGAAAACATACGAGATCCATCGCATGTCGCCCTTTGCATATTCTAAATTACTATATATTTATAAGTATCGGTTTATTCGGACTCCTCATCCGCTTTTTGGTACATCACAGGTGACTGCACAATGCCTTCACTTTTACGATATCTATACAACGAGATTAGCCGTCAGCTAATTGTGCGGCGACCCCAGTATGCGGTAACCGCTAAATTTCATAATATTTAATGCAACATATAACCACAGCTATTAAGAGCTCGTAAAAACTCGTTTAGTTCCCGATTCATCATTACGGTTTACGGACTATTTACAGTTTACATTTTTTTTAAGTTGAATTCAAATCAAAATATTCTTTATGTAAGTAGACTTTTAAGATCACTTTTGAGTAATCAATAATCAACAAGATTACATTTGAATGCAATCTTCAAATCGTAATGAAGATTCTACCTACCGAGAAAAACTTGCAAGAACCTTAATATTGAATGACATATTAGTTCTAATTGAAAATCTTCTTCACCACTATGATGTAAGTTTTACCGCATTGTTCTCGTAATTGGTTGACAAAATAACTGAAAATCTTTCTCGTCTTTTTAAATAAAAATGGTAATTATGTTTTGCAAATATAACTACTACCTACCTACTGTTATAATCCACATATTATGAATGTAAATTATAATCACAATTAAGAAGACGCTTAAAATCGATATTGCCGTAAATGTAATGTGCACTTTTTTTGTCCAGATTGACCTCAACATCGTTATATTATGATTTCAATAAATCTTAGTTAGTTCTCTTATTAATGAAATATCGTCGTGAATCTTAAATTTAGTTTACGTTTTGTAACGCACGGCAGACATGATATGAACTTCAACAAGATTAGGAAACCATTAAGTGAATACAACTTAGGAATAATGAAGTAAGATATTTGTCTCTGGACACATTTGATTAGCTCGTTCGAGAGACCCTAAAAACTTTTCCCATTACGATAAGTTTGGCCAGCTTGTTTATCTGTTGTGAGAAGTTTGACGGCTCATTCATCAAACAGTAATTCTCTTCTAAGATTTTTTTTATTTATTACGCGTGCCATTTATATTATAATTATAATATTTAGATAAATTTCAAAGATTATTAGCCACCTCTCAGTTCTGAGGAGTTTCTTTTCGAAGTGGTGATTGTTAAAATTCTACTACCTGAGTAGAGTTTTAATAATCAATATTCGACTTTGGAAGAGTGAGTTAGTACACACGAATTTTATTACTTTATTATATTCATGAAATTATTTTTATTCAATCATACCTTAATGGCTTATATGTACCAGTGTATGTGATTGGGATCATACAGTTTTTAGTCTTAAATAAATACTTACGTTAATATCGTTTGTAGTAACTTCTTTTCCTTTGTAGTAGCGTTAATTTTGTTTGTGGTAACCTCTTTTCGTTTGCAGTAGCAATCATTTCGTTTGTAGTTATCTCTTTTTTTTTGTAATAGCAGCTATTTAGTATGTAGTAGTATTTATTTCGATTGTAGTACCTTTGTTTTGTTTTTTGAAGGAAAAAAAACTTGATTTAAAGTTAAAAAAAAAAAATATCTTTTACATAAAATTTTTTTTTGTTTGCTTCATCTAGAAAAGAAATGTTTTCCACTACAATCAACTACAAACGATTATGTTTAAGAATCAACTATTCATTTTGAGTGCCGATAAAACCGAGGGATGAGATTTTTTCAATGTCCTCAAATTTTTTTTAGAGCTACTACAAACAAAACAAATGTTACTACAATTAACTACAAACAATATATCTATAAGAATCAAAAAGAAAAAAATCGATTTTCCAAAAACGGGTGCCCAGTTCACATAGCCGTTTAACAGCTGCCAATTAAATAATTGTATACACTGGGCCGATCGTAAGTATGACGGTAATTACAGTTGCGGTTTCTTTCGCTGAAAGTTACTAATATACTATGCATTTTCATTGCGAATTTTATAAAGTGTTCTCGTAGTTTGTGTCTTCACGCGACATTCGAAGCAAATATTACCAAACTTTAAGCCTTAATACCTCATTGCTTAACCGTAACTTGATAATCAGTCAAATCTGCGTGGACAAACACTTAGATATATGATCATGAAATTTAAATACGTTTGACAGTTACCGTTACGTATATAAAGTTTTAAGAATCAAAGGAACGATACATTATTTAAACTAAGTCAAACAACTTTGCATTAGAGAGGAGTTAGATCAAAAGAAGTGATATTTACCCGTAACACCGTCGTCGTTTTATAAACATCCGTTGGACTTGTTCCCTTTTTAAATTAACGTTTCGCGTTTGTTTATATTTATGTCGATGTCATCGCTCCTATTGGTTCAATAAAAATATTTGTGACGGAAATGTCGTTGTGTTTATAAATAACTACCAAACGGTTGACATCGGTCGTATGGATTGAGTTGCTGTAATTAACTTGGCAGGTACGAAGTTTTCTCTGTTTCATTTTCATTGATTTTTGAAATAATTTGTTCGTATCTCCGTGACGTGGCAGTGAGACGATTAAATAAAAATATATACATTATCTTAGATTTTTTGTTTGAAGTTAAATACGAATTCATCTGGGTGCTTTATTATGTCACGACGAACGTGATACTTTTTTTAAATAAAAATAAAGTCATTATTTTTGTTTCCATCAGGTTGCCCATCTGCCCGTGCACCTGATGGAAACTAATAACTACAGCAACTGACAATGTCGCTGTAAGAAATATTAACCTTAAAAATTATTATATCATAACCATTTTGTTTCTATTGTGTAACTGATTTTAAGTTTTTATTTAAATAGATAGATGGACAAGTTATCTGAAGAATACTAGACCGAGTTCAAATACAAGACATGTGATGTGAAAAAATACCACAACGCTGGTAATACTGACCCACGGCCAAAGCCGCATCCAGCACGTCAATGTTAATCACTAATTTATAAAATAATTATAATTTATAAAAGAAAAAAATATATAAATAGGAATATAGCTTAGGAGATCTCATGAGTATATGAATATATATGCGAAATATATAGAAGATAATGATAGTATTTAATATTTAAGAAACTTAATGTGCAGTTACTTCATTTACAATACATTTGCGTACAATGTAATTTAACTTCGTAAAAAAATATAACATTATAAAATAAAAAGTAAACGCGCCCGCTTAGATTGAATGCTTTAATTAGCAATTATTTATGTGATGATGATTTTAATTGCTTCAATTATAGCACTATTATAACGAATATGCAAATTAACTTTTACTCACAATTATAAACAACAGCGATAATAATTAATGCTGAAGGAAATAATTGTGTGACGTGTATGAATACGTGGAAGACCAAAACAGAAGGATAACGATCTATTTATTATCTATGTACGAAGTCGTGCTTGCTTTTTTGTGAATATTAAAAAGTACCTTTAGTTCTATTTTACAGATGAATCTTATTCTATGCCTTGGCATACACTTGTGTTATAATTAGTGTACTTTCCAAAGTTCGAGTGTTATTGTATAACGAACGAACAAATAAAAAAATCAGTTTCATCGGAAATAATATGAGTGCCGTGTGTAGATTGCACGGCTTTTATGATACCGTGCCAGTGTTCCGCGAATAAACAATGGCTTCCTTTGTTCTGTTCCGGTGTTATTCCGAGTCAGTGTACACGTTATGGTGCCGCCACACAGCAATACATTATTGAATAATAACTAACACTATATCATATACTGACATAATACGTTGGATTTTCTTACCATTCGTAAAACAGTTTTCGTGGCAGCGTTGAAATACTGATGAACATTTTACGACTATCGGTTTGGACTTTGAATATACATTTCGAGGAAGATAATTTGTTTATATTGTTAAAATTGAATTGGTGACAAAATGTTAACTAAACAAATGTTGAATAACGTTTCATAACTGCAGTGTGGCAGCAGCTTTATGTACAATTCATAGGCGCTTATTGATGTTAACAATGAATAGAACGTAAACTTGTTGTAGTGAATTAGAATCTAAACGTGATTCTGATGGTGTGGCGATATGGTCCGATATGTCTTACATTTATATTCTTATATGCTGAATGTTTTAAAGTGTTATTAAAGTATATAGACACTTATTTGGCTTATTTGATTACAAGACTTTTGCTATGAAGGATAAGAGACCCATCGTCAGTGTAATTAACGTGTGACGAGCCGGTTGGTGTGGTAGGTAAGATACTTGCCTTTAACGCAGCAGGTCGTGGGTTCGATTACCACCCAGGATAGACGTTTGTGTGCATGAACTTGTCTGTTTGTCCTAAGTCTGGGTTTAATTATATATATACAAATATATATATATATATATATATTTATAAAAGAAAAGTAGTATATGTAAGTATATCAGTTGTCTGGTTTCCATAGTACAAGCTCTGCTTAGTTTGGGATCAGATGGCCGTGTGGGAATAATGTTCCAGGATATTATTATTATTATAATTAAATACGCAAAAGGAATAATAATAAGAGGCCCCAAAGAACAGCTTCACTGTACGTCACCTCTGTCAATTGTCTGCATTTTTTTTATTCTCCTATTGCACCATTACGACTATTTAAATATTTTAATTACATTCATATATATTTAGAAGTTATAAATAGTAATAAAGCAATTTTCAAGTATTTATATACAGTCTACAATATGTACATATATGTACAGTCGATCAATTTTCCTGTCGATATCGTGGAGGTCGGTTATGTGAACGAACCCTCGAGGCCCGGTTACCGCGGCACGCGCGGCTACGTGCGATGACTAAAAGTTTCGGGTTACAGTGTTGACATTGTCATCATAAAAACGATTGTAGGTTGAGGTTCAAACTTTATACAATATATATTATATCACGTAGTAACAGATGTTCAAAGTACGATAGATGATACTAGGCAGGCACTCGCACATCGTATATGTACTCGAATATATAGGCTTGTCTTTGATATCGTTGAGTCGTTTTAAGTTGAAATTAATTTAATTGACCTAATATCGGACGTCGGAACATGAAATGTTCGAAAATCCTTTGTTTGCTGTTGAATGGTTTTGTCGAAATGACTCGAAGCACGAGAGACGATCTGTCATCTTGCAAAGTTTTCTGTTTTTTAGTGTTTTGTTTTGTTCGCGGTCTGTTTTTGTATTGACCTACATTGTCAATAGATATCTTACTCTTCTTACTTTATCAATAGTTCTCTTAGTTAGAGTAAGGCGTACGTGTAGATGAGCCATCTGACGGTAAGTGTTCATCAGCGCCCATAGACTAATACATCACTTACGCTCCACTAATCTTGGAAACTAAGATGTTATGTTCCTTGTGCCTGTAGTTATACTGGCGCAATCACCCTTCTAACCGAAACAAAACAATGCCAAGTATTGCTTTTTGGCGACAAAATATTTGATGAGGGGGTGGTATCTACTCACATGGGCTTGGACAAAGCCACACAATAAATTATTTAAGAGTTTCGTTACGTACGTTAAATAAATACAATGTTATATTTAAATTCTAACTATTTATTATATAATCGCTAGATAATAGAGTTTACTCACTGTTAACAATCAATCAACACAATATGTATGAATTAAGAACGTGGAAACGCGCTGTTCCCTGCGGGCGGAACTCAGCGCATTCCCCGCTTGAATGGAGTGCGGAAATGGACGCGGGAGGGGCGGGTAGCGCTTTACGATGTTCGATGAATAGCGGCCCGCTATATAGGAACCTTATACAATAATCATCCATACTATTGGTCAGTTCGGAGACTTGAGACTACATACATAAACTATTTGTGGAATAGGTCAGATGGAATGCGGAATAGTTGAAATTTTATCGTACATAAATAAATATAAACGAAATGTTAGACGTGAATGTTATATAAAAATCTTCGGTGTGTTTATTGTATGTAAATCAATTGTTAGAAATGATAGCATCGCACCGTGTTCCGTGCAACGTTATAACTATAGGGTTTTCCAATAGGGACGCTTAAACTTTGACAGCTGATTGCGGCCATGTTGTTTGAGTGACAGCTGTCAAATGCAGTGTGTTATATTCATTCCGTCCTCCCAAACCACCATGGCAGGTTACAGTGTCGAGCAGCACGTGCAAATCATAAAATTGTTTTATGAAAATGGGTCTTCAGTTCGAGCAACGTTCCGCGCACTTCGCCCGTTTTACGGTCGGTCGGCGACGAGGCGCATTTTTGGATGAATGGCTATGTCAACAAGCAAAATTGCCGTATTTGGGACGAGACCAATCCACACGAGGTTCACCAAGTGGCAATGCACCCGCAGAAAGTGACTGTTTGGTGCGGATTTTGGGCCGGAGGCGTGATTGGTCCGTATTTTTTCGAAAACGATAATGGTGTGGCCGTCACCGTCAATGGTGAGCGATACCGGTCGATGATAACCAACTTATTTTGGCCTGAAATCGAGAATATGGATCTGGACAACATGTGGTTTCAACAGGACGGCATTACGTGCCACACAGCACACGCTACGATGGAAGTTCTGCACGAGCAATTTCTGGACATGGTCATCTCGCGCGGAGGCAACGTGAACTGGCCACCAAGATCGTGCGATTTGACCCCGCTGGACTTTTTCTTGTGGGGTTTTCTTAAGTCGCAGGTCTATGCTAACAAGCCGCAAACCACCGATGCCCTCAAAGTCAACATACGCCACGCCATCGATCAAATACAGCCCGATTTGTGCGCCAGAGTCATCGAAAATTGGACCTTTCGTGTGCGCGCCACCAACCGAAGCCGTGGCGGTCATTTGAATGATTGTATGTATTCTATACATAATGGGGTCGATAGACCTTCCAAATAAAAAAAAATTTTCGCAAATATCTCTCCTACATGTATTTTTTTTTGCATTTCAAAGATCAAGCGCCCTTAATGGAAAACCCTATAGCTATAATAATTTGTTGGGGTTTAAATAGACTATTCGTAGTATCCAAATTCACTTACTACTAAAATACTTTCGAGTTTTGTATGGTTTAAAGTTTTGTTAAATAATTACAAAAAAGTAATCGTAATTATCATGATGCCTGTAACCGATTTCGGCCATGGTGACCATTCTAAGCGGATGCTCATACAAGCCAATTGCGCTGGACATAAATATTAGTGCATAAGGTCATAATAATAAATGTCGTAATCCGAAGGTAGCAAATTCAAAACGATCAGAACGAGTACAGGTGCAGAACCAAGTACTTTCCGAGGCAAGCGAGTTTTTGATTTTAATTTGACTGAAGAGCCGTTGTTTAAACTAGCACCTCGAAATCTGCGGCTACTCCTCAACAAGGCAATTGAATTATTTGGTGAAACTAACGTTATATTCATATAAACAGAAAGTTAAAAAAAAACATGTGTATAGGAAACAGGAATTTGAAAGTCATTCACGATGAACCGATCTTTAATACATTGTTCGGGTTTGTACGTCTTGAATCACAAATATTGTATACATTATCCAAAAATATTTTTAGTACTCCATATAATAATAATGTCCTTCAGACTGATTTCGGCCATGGCGGCCAATCTCAAGAGAGATTAGCCAACTGCGCAGGAGATATTAAAGTGCACAAGTGTGTGCGCAAGCACAGGTGCACTCTCTCTTCCCTAGCTCTCATAATCCGATGGGACGGCAATCACACGACCGGAAAGAGTTCAGGCGCAGGACCAACGGCTTAACGTGCTTTCCGTGCTCCAGACTCCGGGCTGCTACTGTAAATTTTCTGACAGAAAAACCCAATAACTATTTATTGGCCTGACCTGGGAATTGAACCCAGGACCACCGGGTCTGCGGCCTTATATCTAGCCACTAGACCAACGAGGCAGTCAAATACTCCACATATATAATACTCTAAATGAAAGACGAAAATTTTAGATTTAAAATAGTCAGTCAAAGGTCCACTGATAAATAAAGGTTTCCCTCCTCTGTAGGATTTTCAGCCAAATTCAAAAGGCTGTTCTTAGTAAGCCAGTCAGACAGTCATACAATATATGTATGTATATACAATGTGAGTGTATTTTCACACACATGTAATTTCCATGTTTTCCATTAAAATTTCAGCCGGAATAATACGGAAAATAACTCGAGATATATTTCTGCAAAAATATTTTAATAAGAAACATAAACCAGTATATCAGTCTGTATTCGTAGAAAATTCAACGCACACGCCAAAGATAACATTTAATATAAAAATTCCTAGAACGAATAGGGTATAGTGAGGAGCGACAGTTTCCTGACGTTAACCACGCATCTGCTGTTTATCTGGCCCACTTTAGCTTCACCGACGTTCGTCACTTTTGCAATACTTCGATGGAATCTTGGAATTAGTTGGAATTGAGATACTTTAACATGTACTGATCGTTTCGGAGTATTCATTTTGAAATGGTAAAACGTTTGATATGAAATGTTTCCTAATTTAATCTCAGTTTGACCTGCGATTGAACTTCTTATACGTGATAGTTTCATTTAAAACAAGAAACTGTAAACTAATTATTACAGTAAATATCTATAATTATGTGATGGTGTGTGAGTTGTTGATTAAGATACATATTTAAATTAATGTGCTTTCATATCATGCTCAATCGATGGCATATACAAATTTGACAAATCCATACCACATCACATGCAATAGACAAGCAATTTAAGTGTCTGGTTAAATTTCAAATTGATCAAGTGATCTTGGCCTTTTCTAACGCAGATCTAGATCCACCTGATTGTGGCTTCTGTCGTACCAATTATTTTTTGTTTATGTGTTCCACTTGAGCGATGTGAATCCGAACTGAAGATTGCCGGTTCAAACTCGATCAAGCTTTATTTAAATTTTTTTTTTTTCGGTTCATACAATAAATTTAATTCAATATTTACCCTAACCCATTACACGTGAAGTCAAATGCTTCTGCCGATAAGAATCTGAAACAAACTCAAAAGTCTTAAAAGTGTCTTATTTAGATCATTATTTAATTAGTCTTAGGGGGAAATCCCTTTATTTCCTTTTTAAAATTTAACCTTGTACCTATAAAGGTATTCATCGGAAGAAAGGCGGAGCTCGAGTATTAATTTGAGTAAACTAGTTACCTCTAAATTTACTTTTAAGACTCTTTGTATGTTACGGATAGTAGAATTATTGTTCACGAGGCTTAATAATTAGAAGGTACCATTGGCTTGTTACTAACGAATAAGAAATACGATCCGTAAGTAAATTGAATACATTTTTGACATATACCTGGGTTAATATAAAACAGGCATGTACTTTAATTTAACACGGTGTTGCCGCGGGACACGCTTAGTTTTAGACACAAGCTAATTTTTAATACCATTAAATTATCTACTGGTTGCAATCTTACTATTTAAGTATTAATAAGGTATACCTTATATAACTATATTATATAACTATAGGACAATAATTTATTAAGAGTGATTACTATCTAACCTTTTCAATTATCCGTCCCCCTCAGCTGAAGGGAAAACATCGTTTAATTAAATAAAAATCTATTTACAAACATTTAATCTCGGACATCGTGACTACTTAGCAAAATAACCTGCATACGTCACTTTACTTGCTTGAACCCGTTTTTCATGTCGATACAACAACAGAATATTATCATTACTACAGGAAAATTATTTCCTATTATCATATAACACATCTGATTCGCTAGTTTATTTGTGTACGTACGTATTCCGTATATTGACTTTAAGTAAGTGAAGGTAAACTTATTAAATTGACTTAAAGGTAAATAAGTACTACCTCGGGATATGGAAGGGAACCCAATTACTTATTAGGTACTTGTAGAGATAAATCTTTAGGAATTTATCAATTAAGTACGCCCAAACGCGAACTTAATTTAATAAAATGTAGTTATTAGGTTCTTATAGAGTGAGGTCAACGCACGAGTCAGTTAAGTCGTGACATTTGATGCATCTCGATGTGAATGACCACCGGCCGTTTTTATTTGCGACAATTGCTAACATGGCAATTATTTGTAATGTGAATATTTATAAACTGTTTTAAATGTAACGCTGCCAAGAATTTTGTCTGTGATTTCACTAACATCTGTTCAAATTAAAAGTAATTTTCAAATATTTTTTTGTAATGTGAATGAGAAACGTGAGTGACAACTAAATCAAGTCAAGACTGCCTAAAAAATAATTACTGCAGGAGCCCAAAGTTTCGTAGCGGAACAATAAAACTGAATTATCATCATCGATTACTTTTAAACTTTTATATATTTTAACCATAATGCTCTAGCTGTCACACAATGCTCTTCGCAAGTATTCGTTTTGTTATTTCAATTATGTGCGCAAAATTCACACCTGGGGATCTACCGGCGTTTGATATAATTTGAAATTTTGCAATACGTGCAGGGGGAATCCCTGCAACATTTTCCTTGAATATAGATCGCGATATGAATAACAAAGCGAATTAACTCCATATTTATCTACATAAAAGTGATTGAAGTTAATTCTTCACAAGATTTGATGTAATATTGATACCGGTTCTCAAAATGTATCAGAATATATAGATAAATATATATCAGAGGGGTAAAACAAGGCCGCCGGGCACGGGGGTGAGTTAATTCCATCAATATGCCGTCTGGCTGTTACCGGCAGGGGTGCCGTTAGGCCGGTACGGTTGAGGCTAAATCGAAAGGCAGGTCATTAGAATTAAATTGCCAATATGATTCAACTCTCATCTACAAATTATCGTTTAATATAAAATTAAATAACTTGTTTAATGTTTAAAAATGAGATACAGGAATTATTGTGCTCGCGTTTAATCTCCTTATATCTATCAACGCGTACAAGCAACATTTAGCATAAAAATTCGTTACCAAACTAGCAATACTTTTTATGTAATATATAGTGCTAACTTACTCCCCATTTCAATCTATATTTTATATATTTTATTAAATAAGTTTCTGCGTTATTTTGAGTTGGTTTGAGCTTATAATATTGTTGGTTTTACACTCTTTTTTTAATTTAAATTCATCTGTTATTTTGCACGTGTTAAGTCTTACAACTCTAAACAGTTTCACTTCAATTGAACTTCGACTGATGTTTGAATCCAATTACTCAAATTCTAACAATAATTAAAAGTAGCAATTATAAATACTAGATTGTATTCGTTTTTATTTGTCGTCAAAGTTTATAATTGGTTATATAAAGATTATACAAATACGGCTTAGCTTAACAGATTCAATGGATTTATAACAAAACGTGGCCAAAACGTGAGTTAAGCTGCAAGAAGCCCTATGTATACAATCACATACATGTGAATATATTAGTATAATATAGATTTATATTTTGACCTACAACATTATTTAAAGTTATTATATATTTCATATGAATTTATATTAATTAACAACTAATAGTGCTCATAAGCCGAGATGGCCCAGTGGTAAGAACGCGTGAATCTTAACCGATGGTCGTGGGTTCAAACCCGGGCAAGCGCCACTGAATTTCATGTGCTTAATTTGTAATTATAATTCATCTCGTGCATGACAGTGAAGGAAAACATCGTGAGGAAACCTGAAGTTTGGATCTAGATTAGACTTATCGACCTTACTTATAAACATTGGGTAGCGACTGTTTAGTTTTAAAATAATTTATCCTTTTTCTATCATTATTGTTTTGACATTCGAAAGAAGAAAACGCAGCTCTGTTTAACTAATCATTCACCAAACAACGTTTAAACGTAAGGCCGCATATGTTTCAAAAAAATAATATAACGGCCCGTAAATGTGGGAGACATTGCTGTGCTGGTTGGTCTAGATCGTCCTCTTCTTTTGGGAGAAAGTTTGGAGCGTAGTCTATCACGCTCTGCCTATGTGTGTTGGTGGATATATCTGGGGTGATTTTGTATCTAACCTGTTTTTCTTCACCGTCGAGACCGAGATTTATTATAACACAAATTAAGAAGTTGAAAATTTTATTTGCCCTCGCGATCTACTGAATTTTTGTTTAAGATTCACGAGTTATCGCTTCTGGGCTTTCATAGCTCTTCAAAGTATTTATTTTAAATAATATAATGATACGTATATGTTAAAGTATGATATAATATCGTTTTTGTCATGAGGGAGATCCTCATAACATTTGATTAGTCGAACAGGACGGAAGTAAAAGCAGATGTTCAAACACTGGTATTTAATAACTTGAAATGGGGTTAAGCGATTTTCCTTTAGCGTTTAATACTCGTTTCTAAACAAAGAAAATGTGAGCGTTAATTGAAAGTATTCCGAGAATTAATTAAAAACGTTTCGCGTTCTGGAGACCGAGTTCAAGTATTTTCTGGAGATTTTTAAATTATTTAACAGCCTTATGATTACTTCCGACGAGTCCAGACAATGTCGACGATTCCTCAATTATGAGCCGTTTTTTAATAAAATATTTCGTGATTTACGTGTAGATAACGGCAATTTTTTTTACAAGCTTTTATTTAATTTAAAAATTAAACGGTATTTTGCTCGTTCTTTGTTCAGCAGCATAACATTATTCCCTATCACTGCACAACGTTCCAATAAAAACTGTATCTGGGCAAACTGATGAATTTAAACACCTTCAAAATGACACGTTAAACTAAAATCTGCGAACAGTTCATAATCAATAAGCGACGTGATTACGTTACACGGTACCTTCATCTCTGAGAGTCTGTCGTAATATTTTGTAGCATTCCACCGTTCAAAGAGCCTTTGATACAACAAAGCGATCCATTGCTACGAGCTTTGACGTCTTTATTAGAGCTTCATGCGACGCAACATTTTTATACCCGAGCTAATCTCAAGGCTCAAATGAATTCATTCTCAAATTCATATCGGATTCGGCACGCACGAGGTGAAGGGAACATCGTGAGGACGTCTGAGTCTTATGTGTCTGTTGCCTGATACATATACAATATTATCGATAAAAATTAATATATTTTTTCAAACAATCCACAATAGTATAGTCTTTGAATTAAGGATGAATACATTGCGTTCGATCCGAGTCGGAAATTATCTATTAGTGTCTGTGCAGGTATTGACTTGAATAATGGATTATCTAAGTTGATTAGTCAAAAAAGAGACTCGAATACGAAATATTTTAGCTTTATTATATTATAAGTTTACGTTACGTTACGTTGGCGAACGTCTCCGAGAAAATAATATCAGACCGTCGAACTAGATTGCGTGCTATCCACTATAGTAACTCTGAATTGAATTTAAAACCACATAAAGTTTAATTTTGAATACTACGAAGTTATGTACATTAGTATTTATATTAATAAATTACTCCGAGTAGAATTAGTACCATTAAAAAAACGTACGAACACGTCACTTTTTCTATTATACAAACGCACTCACAGATAACAAGATTATTTATTGCGAATATTCCGACCACTTGTAAACGAATACATTTTATCGGATATATTAACATTGAGTGTTTTTATTTTATCATCGAAGTACTACCGTCATGGGTATTGCGATAGAAAAGGGAATATTTATCAACGTACTTCTAAATCAGCCTAAATATTGGTGCATTCGAGAATGACATATTTCAACAAATCGCAACGCTGACAGCTGTCGGAGCTTAATCACTGCGAATTTACGAGCGCGGCGTCGTTAATCATCTAACAATTGTGGATTTAACAACAACAGATAAATATCAGTTGTTAACCAAAGTCACGAGCTCGGCAAGGAGTTATATCGAAACGAATTGTTCGTGTATGCCATAAAATCAGTTATCGGTCAATCCTGCATTCAGAGAAATCGCATTGTTGCTCATTTGCTATTTATAGATGACGCGTGTTCAAGATTCGTCCTTCGCAATCCGAGCCGGGTGCAAGCGTGTATTAATGAACTTAATTGAATGTTCTGTTCTCATCGAGGAAATTAAATGTAATACGATGATTTTTATGTTAACAGGCAGGACGTCGCGGTCAAAATCGTTATATCTGACATTATGTATTAAATAGAAAAAACATGTAGTTGATTTTATTGAGTACAAAGTATTATAATTAAATTATATATTAATAAATTAAAATATTATGTTTAATATTGATACGAGGTTATGATCACAGAATTATGTATCGTTTAGCAACGTAATTGTACCACCATGTCACGTGTTCTGTCCAATGTCGCCCCAGCCAGTAGCTCTATCTTCCGTCTTCCGCGCCACGCTCCGCTACGCCTCAACAGCTACACTCGTATTTACTTGTAAACATAATACTATTTGTCGATTGATTTTTATGTCGATAAATTGCTCATGTTAAAAACATAATAAAGAAATAATATTTAACGCTGCATAAAATACGAAGCGATGTCATTATGCACATTAGTTATAGAAAAAAATTACGATTTCTTTACATGAAATTAATAACATTTATCCGTTTGTAATAATCCATTGCCACAACTGTTTCATATCTTAGAACTTTGCTGTTTTTCTATATTAATTATGCTTAACATTTCACTTTATTTTGCGCAGCTATAAAAAGTTTGTTCATATTTTACTTAGCTATTTATACTCTTAAGTGTTGATATGGCCAATTAACGAAGGACGTTTCACTTGTAGTGCGGCGTCTGCGTGGGCGCACTGAATTCGCCAGCTCGTTGTCCATGTCAACTCATATGACCCGTTGTAATTGTCGAGATTTTAAATAAAACGCCTGAACAATATAATAATAAATATTATAGTATTTATATAAATTTTCGACGTTCGGAAGCGTCTTGCAGGACAATGATAGATAGATAGATAGATAGATAGATAAAGTCTTTATTTGGATCACACCACATGAGTAAAAATAAGAAGATAAAAAAGAAATGACAAAAGTAACACAGAGTTTAAGTTAATTTATGACGAAGAAAGAAAAAAAATTAAAAAAAAAAAAATTAACTAACTTACAAAAATATTTACAAAAATATTTTGCATCCAATTTTGTTTAATCTATATCTATTAAATATAATTGGATGCAAAATGGAAATTGCATTATTATGGAAACACAAAGAAAAGAAAAAAAAAATAAAAATTAACAAAAATTAACTGTAAAGTGGTGTGGCATCCAAAATGGACAACCTCTCAGTTGAAGCTGGCATAATATTAACCCAGCACTTATTTTCAGAGGCCTCCATGTGACAGTGACGGACGGCCATGTAAACGTGACAAAGAGTAATATCAAATATTAAAGTGGTAGATTGTTACGTATAAACAAGTTATTAAATTACAAGTTAATAAAACTTATAACTAAAGTCGTTATCTGAAATACATATACGATTATAAAAAAATAGGAGATTAAATCCGATATACAAATTAAAAAGTTATGAATGTTGAAATGAATACTTAAAGTTTAATTATATCGTGGTGCATTTAAGTAAGATAGTGTAGTAGTGGCCGTATTGGATAAATAGCGATTTATGAACGTATTATATAGAATTAATCCAAATGTAGGTTATGTGTGACGATTTTCGCATGATATTTATATACAATACAAATAACGATTAGTTTAAACTTTGAATTTCAAATGTAAATTTACTCGAAGTTTTTGCTTGAATTACAAATATTGATCTATTTGTTTAGTATATATATGTACATATGTACATGTAGTCAAAACTTATTTTTTGCGTAAATTCATCCTTTTATAGGTACGTAATTCAACCGATTATTTGAGCGCATAATCTTACACGGCACAGTACCTTTTATACTAAATACAAATTAAAATGACGTTACGTATATTAACGTAGTAATATATAAATAGATTTCTCTATCGAATTCGTTCGTGCAGATGCAATATTCTTATCTCAAGTATATTTTATACGATTCTTCATCGAGTTCTCAGTAGTGGAAACTAGCGTATTTACCTCGAGAGCGTTACTCGGAAACGCCGTCGGCGTCGACCTTGCAATCAGCCTTTCTGTATCCGTTGATACTTTGATTAAATAATCATATAATTCTGCTCCTTGCGCGTAATCATTAACCGTCATTAATTATCGCGTGCGACCGATATTCTGTATTCTACACGAGGAACCCTTAGGAAATATTTTCGCTAATTTATACAAGTGTTTTAGTTTTATTAGATAAATAATTCAAATCACAATTTTTCACAAGGGTTTTTGACAATCGCTCCAGGTCTTACTTGGCGCAAAGGTTGTCCTTTGCCGTACAGCGCGGAAACGCGGCCTGTGTTGTGGGCAGCTTTGCGTCAAGTGAGTATCGGGAGGGATTATTTTAAAATTTGAAACAATACATGCAGAACATTTGTAAATTTTCATTGTATTTATAATTAAACACACACAAATTTTTACAAATGTAATTGTGGTTTAAATTATTTATCAAATTAAATTAAAAACAAAACTGGCTAAGTTCATTTATACAAGTTTGGAAATAATATATCCATTAGTTACTGTTCCATCCTGTTATTTAGACGTATTAATTAACTTTCCGTTTTTTGTTTCAGGTATCGATATCGGTCACAAGAAAGACTTATTAGAATTAAAATCTATCGTACGTTAAAGGTAATATTATCTATATATGTATGTATATCGAAATGTAAATATTGAATAACTCCAATTAACACCGACATAAAAGTATTGTATAAAATTATAAAGACACATCCGATACGGTTCCACCGATAAATTTATGGTTTCGACCAGTTTTTGTTATTAAAACTTGTTATTATACTGAATTATTAAAACGGGACATTGTATTACCCGCTTCAACGATTGTCAAAATGGAAATATTTTAATGTTATTTTATTACATGTATTAAACATTTGCTTGAAGGGCTTTGTTAGGAAGGAAATAATTGAAACCATATTCGCTGCTCAAGTTGTATGGATTTGCTATGAATCTATATTTGCAACGGTCATTGACAGACATTTACTTCGCGCTGGCGTAATTCTATTGAATCGTATGGAATATCCAGTTTGATGAACGATGATGAAAACTTTAAAATGTAATTATTCTCAGACCCTTTTGTCATCAGGAATGTTAATTTTAAAAAACTTTGCGCATTCGGCAATCCTACACAGCATTGGCGAAGTAATAATCTTTTGATTTAACTAAAAATGATTGATTTCATACATCTATAAATAAAGATCAAGACTTCTGTGAAAGTCACATTATATTTGCAAAGTCAAATAAAAAAACGACGATCTCACCGAATTAATAGTCCAGTGCAACGTATAGGAAAAACCGTGAAAAATCTTGGCAGCGAGTTGTGTTGGTCACGTCGTGAGTTCACGCGGCGTGCGGATCGCTGATGTCATGATGTGTACAAAATACGAATGGATGACGTCACGCCGGCTCTTCTCGATAATACACATCTAATTGCACTGACTATGTGATGCACGATAGGAATTTCTCGCTTACGTATGTATGTATGCTTGTGAATATTGCGTTCCGAAAGATGTGCTGATATTATTATTATCAATCCTCAGAGATTCAATTAAATACATTTATACTATATATAAGATATCATATGTATGTATATACAACTTTTTCATAGATTGTATTGAGGATAATAAAATATATTAGTACAATGCAATTTACATAAATATATGCATGTCCGGATATATAATGAAAAATATAATATTTATCACAGATCAGCGTTAGTGTAGTTGTCGATACGTTTGTGGTTTTTTAGTCATATCTGAACTCAAGATGATATTTAGGAAAAGTGCTCAAGCTCAAAACTATGTGAAAGTACTACCCAACCCGTCAAGTCTTGTGTAAAATAATACTGTGGTAACCGGCGGTAGAGAAGACGACATGTGGTTTTGCTACTACCAAACAATGTAATGTCTTTGTGTTTCGTATTACAAGGTAAATTAGCTGGTACGATTTCTGATCAAGGAACACGGATAATTTAGATCATGGCTGGCGATGCCTTGAATCGATTCATCACATTAGCGGTAAATCTTTGGCATTGGAAACGTCTTACTCGTGTGCTATCTTAGTATCGGAATTTAAAAAATATGTCGTTATGTGTATAGAAGCCCTAACTACAGCCCTGAAGGCGTGCATAGCAAGGACGTTAAACCGGTTCTGCACAGCGTCACAGATGATCGGAACTTGCTACAGTCACGTAACGGAAACCTAGGGTTACCACATTTATTAAAAATAAAAATCTATGCTCATTTGACATAAATAAATTAAAAAGAGTAAAATATTATTCCTACAAAATATTCAATTTACGAAAATGCAAGTTGTGATGAGACTTTGGTAAATGCATGTATATTGTTAAAACATAACCTACTTAGTATTAAATACACCCAAAGCGATACCGGCAACGCATCTGCAAGCTCTCGGGTGTTGCAGATGTCCATGGGTGGTAGTCACTTTCAGGTGAGGTTCATCAGGTGAGCCTTCTACTTGTTTGCCCACTCTTACATTAAAAAATAAAACAGTTTTTTGACCATTCAAATAAGGGGTTTGTTTTGTTCACATATTACTAAACTTTACATTATATTCAAATGTTTTAGTATTGTTATTTAAAAACGTGATTGATAGCGAACGCCATGTATTTCTCAAGAAATAAATCTTATACTTTATGATAACCATAAAATGTTTTGTTTATATTATTTTTCCGTCTCACTGACACAAAAATTCCAATCATTTCGTTGTCTTGTGACATTTTATTATTAGAAATAACGAATAGTGGTGAACCTCACGCCGGCGACATGATCCGTTGTTGCGCAAACAAATCAATACTGCACGCGGCGGACATTCAACAGGACGCAAGTTTATTTACATCTGGACATACTTATCTCGTACAGTACTAGCAAAATCCAGCTGAGTATATACTCATTAATGTATGTGCAGACAGGTGATCGATCAAACGTTGTCTGTCGATTGCAAACAGAAATGTTACGCTTGCAAACGAAATTTTCGTTTCATGAATTCATATATATGATCTTATGCATCGCACTCTAGATTTAGTATATTGGACGTCTCTGGCAGAGTAGCATCGACTTACTACCATCAAAAGGTAACGATAGAGAAAATGGGGCGAAAATGTATATGGAAAGATAGAAACATCTGAGTTCGAAGTGGTCTCAAAGTTTAAAAAGGGCATAGACTGTGCATATCATATAATGTAAAATATATTGATATTATGAGAGCTGTCAATGAGACTGTAACACTCTCAGCACCAACCACACTCTCAACTACTACTATCGCACGCCACTCGACGCAATGGCTATTGCGTGTTTTAAAATTTCTAATCGTTGTAATGATAAATATTAGTATATTGCATTTGTAGTTTTGCGTCATGTTTAATACTCCTGGGCGTAGTATGTATGTCTCGAGTTAATGCGGCGGCTTGTCACCGTTATGAACGCAAATTATGTATAATTAAAGTAAAGCGATCGAAGGTGTTTTGTGAAACACAACGCAAACTTCTTATCCGACGACACGTCACGACACGAACTATTTTCAATAAATGTTCAAGGCTTCGTTGTATATAAATGAATGTAATTAACCGCTTCGGATAATAAACTGGTACGTGTTCACTTTACCGAATGTTATCATCTCACATCGATACATTCTATGAAACGAGCTCAAATATGCTTTTTTTCCACTTGTTGTATTAAATTGATTGACAACCAACAGAATTACTTGTATTTTGATTTTCTCGAGGTAGAATCTCAGGTAAAGTAACCTAATGTTAAAAATATAAGAAATGTAGCATTGGCAAAAACTTAATATAAACAAATTAATAATTATATAATTTTCTAGCAATTAATTTCTTTTGACAAAAATTTCGAAAGCGGTTTAATTCGATAGCGGTTTAGTGTGTAAAGCAGAATCAACGTATAGTAAAACGAAATATCTGCAAGATGGTAATCATGTAAAAGATTTGAAAACGAAGCTAGTCATCCTTTTGAATTATAGGAAACTTTACATTTGGACCAACGTCGCCTTGTAGAAGTATGATATATCCTTTCTTGTTGCTACGTTATCAGGGTTGGAATCGGATTTTTTTTAGGTCGCTATGTAATGAAGAAAAGAAACCTCAATCACCATTCATCGGTCATCATTCGGCGTAAATTCGATGCAATTATTAGATTTATTTTCTTTTACAAATGCAAATTTATTTCTTAATTTGGTTTTAGCCAAGTTTATTTTGCTGAACACTCTTTCACAGTCCGCATTTGCATGAGGTAGGACTAGGCAATTAAGAGTAAAATTGGCAATGTTTTCAAAACGATAGTTATCTGACACGTCACACCAAGCCCTCACTTTCACCCAGAACACGTCTGGTCTTTTTTCTGGCGTTATTTTTTCATTAAACTCAATTAGTGGCAGTGCACGCCATTCGTCGTCTATCATTTGCATTACCTTCAGGTTTTGTAAATCAATCACCCGCGGAAAGTTTGAGCCAACAGAGAGAATCGTAGTATTTTGTTCTCGCACAGAATTGACTCAGTGCATCTTTAGGGCAAGGTAATTTCAAGGATAAGCGCCTCATGGTTAAAATCCCATCTTTTTTTATTTGCACAGCAGATTCTACTAGAAAATCTTTGCACCTATTCAAAAATTCTTTCCGCCTAGTCATGTCTGCCTTTATTTGAGGAGTGTTCGTTTTCATTGCTACGCCGATTCCTAGATGTAGATGCTCGTTAGGTAAATGTTTTGTTTTGTCGTCTGGATTCACTTAAGTTATTTTGGTTAACGTGTCTCCGGTCCATAAAACAGCAAAAACTCCGTGTACAATTCCTTAACTCTTGTATCCAGCTCTGCTACCACAACTTCCGCGGACTAAAAATACTTGTTAAACGTTGTAAACTTGGGTAGTACCCATACTAGAAAATCAAAATATAGCTTCATATACTGTCCAGAAGCAAATCAAGTATTGCTGGCTCTGACAGAGATCGTTCCGACTGTCTCATGTCGGTGAAAAACAATTTCTAAGCATCCCAATTGCTTAAAACACGTGCCAATACTTGCTGAAGTGACAGCCATCTTGTTTGTGATGGGTGCAGCATTTTTTGTGGCTTGAGAATTGAGATCTAAAAAGTCTTGAAACTGTTTCAGCGCTGCTGATCGTTTTGAGCTATTGTGAAAAAAACTAAATATATTTCGTGCCAATTGTTCGCACCTATTTGGTAGTTTTTGACATGCTGCACTGGCACAGAGATGTGCGGAATGACATGTTAAAATAAAAAATCAAAAAATCAATAATATCAATAAATAATTTTAAACAAATTTCTTTACACATTCGTTATTCTTTCACAGTGCAGTCATTTTGACTGCTTTGGGGCAATATAGGTATATAACAAGTTTCAATCTTTCTAGTGTTAAACGAGTAAGCCTACCTCGTATTAGATAAGATATGTAGCTGTTGGTTGGTCTGTAGGTTTCCCACAACACATGTACCTGGAGTCGAGATCACACCGGGACCGCCTCGTCTCTAGATTACATTTTGTTCAGATGAATACATAAAGTTAATAAATAAAAGATAACGTAATAGTTAAATAGTATAAATTAAAAAATATATTCGAGTTACATTAAAACAGTTCAAATGGTTGTCACGTGGTACACAGACGTGTGATATTTATTCAATTGTGTTTAAGGCTTCTCGTATATATATTCACTATAGTATAATTCAATATATTACTTTCAATTATAAATGAAATAATATACTTGTGTCTGAACATTATATATTTTTGTCTGAACATTCGTAAGAGGTGACGGTTCGATGTTATTAAATTCACGAAACATAGACATTTAATTAGTTATAAATCTGTCGTAACTCGTAATGGAAGGTACTCGTGTAGGTCGTATTGAGGCATCGTCACTGACTCATTGTAGAAACATCGCGCCCCCGCGACGCCCCAGCTGACTCTCTAGCGCCAAGGTCGGGTCAACTGAATTTTTAAGGAACCATGTGTAAAGAGATAAGATTTGCAAATCATTATATCACATTAGAACAGAGCTTCTCATCAATTAAATGTTTCAAGTTAAACTGTTCATCTAAATATATTTACGTGTAATCATTTTAACTATGTAGAAACAAATATTACACATGTACACATGTATATAGTTTGGTAACCATTGTTGCTGTACCTTATTAAATAAATAAATAATAATATCTGGACCGCTTCTTTTTACATTTGAAATTCAATGTTACGGAGTCGATTTATTTACAGTTTTCTACCTGTTTTTAATGTTTTTTACCAAGTGAATATATATAATTCGATCAATAGCACGAAATATTGACTTTCTTAATTATTTATTTAGCGAAGAATCATATTTTATGTTAATAAACCTTCGGTGCATGCTTTCGATAAACGGTTATATTTAACAACACTTGCGATTAAATAGAAACTTAGCTCTATATTACATAGTAAGTTTATGTATATGTTAACACAAACAGCGTCTCGTTTCATACGTGTCTTGCGGTAAAGTAAACGTGTGCAAGCCGCGTGTGAGCCGACCGGGGATAGAAATTCAGCGACGTATCAAATCAATCACTAACCGCTGTCGAGTCGAGTATAGGGTTACACTGATCCCTTATAAATACTGTGAAATTTATATAAATCGATCGATATGTCTGCATCTGCACCCCATCTACGAGGCATCTAATTTAGTTAACTAACATGACCAAGAAATATGAGGCTTGGTAGTAATATTTGCGTAGGCTTAGGTCAAGGGAAAGATATCAGACTTTCTATATCTAGACAACACAGAGCTGTTGTATGTTTAAAGGAGACTCGTTACGGCAATAAAAATATCGTTTTTGTTTAATATGGTTCGCCGGTTGTTAAATCTGGCGTGTCGATTCGTGATGATTAGATCGAGGGGAAGAATTAAAGTTATTATTGGCTAAATAAATGATTATGTTGATGAAATATTTAATTAAAACTATATTTTCAAAAGTAGTCGAAAGTTAAATAATTTGTTTAATAAATGAAACACGTAGGAAGATATTATCTTTATTTACATCTAAAGGGGCTAGTAACCTAAGGCTTTGTATATACAAATAAAAATACCTACTGTTAGTACCATACGATGGTCCACTAATTTACATAAGCTTAGGAGTAATCGTATCGTGTCGGCAGGAGCGTGACGTGACGTGTATTTTATTATTTACTTCTTGGTAGTACTCTGCGCAAATTCGCAAGGTACTTGAGATCTGTGATCTCTTTATTATTTATTGCGAACTGACGATGTACGGACTGGGTAATATTTCTTAAAGAGTACCACCATTCACGTGCCGGAGGAATTTAAAAAAAAATCTTAGACTACGATAACACATATTTATGTGCTGTAAATGCACTTACACCACTTTCAAAATTAGACAATTGTAAAAATCGTTTAATTTCTATTTTGAAAAATCAATAATCGCTTAAAATATACTTCATTTTAATATAATTTTGTTTACAAATACGCATAACAACACATAAAATTTTATTACGGCAATTACATTGTATTGCTACATTTTATTTAAAAATTCAACTCCTAAATAATATAAAATTAGAAAAATCGTAATAAAATTGCGGATTTTTCTGCAAAAAGATGGCGCTACTGTTGTGTTTGACTTACACCACTTTCATAATCGATGATTATGCAATTTCATTTACCGACCGATTTTAAGTTTTACAATACATGGGATTTTTTTGAGAAATTAAACACATTTTATATAAAAAAATTACATTAAATTAAGCAAGAATTACGTGATAGCTCATTTTTTCAAAAATTGACTTACACCACTTTCAAAATAAACGGTCCAAATATTACTCACGTATCACGTTTCATCATTGTTTCTGTTTTGATTGTATTATTTATACAGATAAATTATAACATGGGTTACATGGGTATACATTCGAGTTTCTTCCTGTTAGGGATATAATTATAGCTGTAAACCAGAACTAACCAGAACCCAATATAAATTTCTGCTTCTAAACTACTCAAAACATTATTTAGAGTTTTTTTTTTTTTTTTTTATTGTATAGGTTGGCGGACGAGCATATGGGCCACCTGATGGTAAGTGGTCACCAACGCCCATAGACAATGGCATTGTAAGAAATGTTAACCATCACTTACATTGCCAATGCGCCACCAACCTTGGGAACTAAGATGTTATGTCTCTTGTGCCTGAAATTAAACTGGCTCACTCACCCTTCAAACCGGAACACAACAATACAAAGTACAGCTGTTTTGCGGTAGAATATCTGATGAGTGGGTGGTATCTACCCAGACGAGCTTGCACAAAGCTCTACCACCGAGTAAATATAGAGTAATATATTTTGTTCCTCATATCAACCGCGAATACGCTTAATCCTCGACTAAAATATTTTTTGTATGTTTTCGATACAAGCCTTGTTTATGTACTCTTCAATTACAGGTTTAAATATGTCTATATGTGCCCCGCGGTTTCACGCGCGTATAATTAATAAAAATAAGCCTAGAACCTTCCTCGATAAAAACACTATCCAACACAAAAATAAATAAATTCGAACGAGTAGTTCCTGAGATTAGCCGGATCAAACAAACAAACTCTTCAGCTTTATATATTAGTATAGATTTGACTTCTTTTTTCGATTTATTAAGATTTCAAAATGACTTAAGGTCATGTTTCGATCGCAATAAAGTATTTTCCTGAGAAACTTAAAGCGGTATGTTACATTGTCTTTTACTAGATTGAAGAGTTCAGTTCAGGGTGACGGATGAAGGTCATTTACCCAATCTAAAGACATCTTCAATCGATTTTATCATGCAGTCTATATGTGAAAACGAACGTTCTCATTCGATTTCACAAGAGATCATATTGAAATGATGAATATATATTTTGAAATGATTATTTATATATAATTTCTATTTGTGAATATGAAGCTAGATAACATGCGATAACGTTGCGCAACACAACGAGAAAGCGCAAGCCACCCCAAGCGTGCAAATCATTAAGATAGAGAATGCATTCATGTCTTCCGTGTCGATGCCCATCTCAGTCTAAGCATTACATTACACGGGAGGAACGGTTAAACGGATTAGTTGATCTTAAAAAAAGTGTTTCAAAATGTGAGTATATTGCCATGTAGGAGTTCTAGCTACATTATAAGTTAACATGTATAACAAAAGTATTTGATTGTATATATGCATCAAGTCAGTAAAGTAACAGCTGGTGAATGTCCCACTGCTGGGCTAAGGCCTGCTCTCCATTTGAAGAAAAGGTTAGTATCTTAAATACACATGTGACGGATTTTCATCCTACTCATGTAGGTTTCTCAGTCAGTCGTTAACTAACGAGCACTAGATCAAAAATTAGGCAAATGAAAATGAATTGGTGCTTGCCGGGTTTGAACTCACAACCTTCGGTTTAGTTGCAGGTGTTGTAACCAATTTCAATAAACAATGTTATATACATACACATTTTTCCGTGATGTACCTTAACGTAAATTTAACTGGAAAATCTAAGGTATATTCATAGATTGTCCAGTTAAATTTAAGTTTCGTAACACCGGTTGACAATTTATACTAATATATAAAGCAGACGAGATTGTTTGTTTATCTGAACGCGCTAATCTCAGCGTCTGGTACCAGTCGGATTTAAACAAATATGTTTAAGTTACGGGGGCGGAGTAACATTTGTATACTAATACTTAATCATTGAAATTAGATGACACTATACTAAGACTTTAAATTAAATATTTACTATTTATATGATGTAAAATATTTTAATTAATTAAATGAAAATGATTATAAACATATAATTTTACTTTTTCAATATTATTTTGAATTAAATGATTTATAAATCGTTAAAAAATTACCATAATTCAAATAAAAATTACGTAAAACGTGCGTAGCGAACGTAATGTAAGTCTAAGGGGCTTTACTCAATGGTGTAATATGACCGATTTTTATTTTCATTGTATAGGTAGTAAGTGGTCACCAACATTACATTGGCATACCCCATAGATATTGGCATTGTAAGAAATGTTAACCATCGCTTACATCGCCAATGCGCCACCAACCTTGGGAACCAAAATGTTATGTCCCTTGTGCCTGTAATTACACTGGCCTACTCATCCTTCAAACCGGAACACAACAATACAAAATACTGCTGTTTTGCGGTAGAATATATGATGTGTGGGTGGTGTTTACCCAGACGAGCTTGCTTTAAGCTCTACCACCGAGTAAACAATGGTTTTTTTATATCTTAAATATAAATAATATTTATGAAATAAAAAACCACTGTTAACCATCAAAATAATTATATCGTGAATTATATAATTACGTATATTTCCTGTTCCTACGACGTGTCATGTCCGACTTAATTTTTGTACTTACGTGTATTCTGTGCAGTGCGTGACGGCTCTGATCGTTTCAAAATCGTGATATTTATTAAAAAAAAATTGAGTTATGTCTTTTGAATTCTAGAACAGTTATATTGCAATTCGATTCTAAAATAATAAATAGTTAGTCATTATTAGATCCTATAATTATAAAAGATCAATATAATTTCTGTTAATCTTTATAAGCAGTTATAATGGTTTCTTCTTAAACTTATTATAAAATATTCATCACTTTGTATTTAATTAGTATTTAAAAGTTAACATTATAATATATGCATGTTGATGAAGTAGTTTAAGAAATACGTCTGCAATATATAATTAATAGGTTTAATTAAGAATTAATAAGAAGTTAATTAATAATACGGCTTATATTGTTAAAAAAATATTTATTGGTGAGATTTTATTGTAATGACTTATAATTATTACATGACAAAATCTGGTCGCAACCACAGCGTCGAATTTTTATAGAGTTATGAAAGTGTATGAAATTTCTAACTAATGTTTTCGCCGTAGGACAAGGTCGCTGATTTTGTTGCACGTCGTTATTATTATCTATTTGACAAGATCGAAAACATTGCTATCAGTTTCTAACGTGTGTAACTTTAGTTTAGAGATTGTATTGCAACAGAATACTTCAAACAACAATGTATACTTTTACTATCAACAACGACAATATTCAATCGAGTACAAACACAATAGAAGCATTTGAGGTTTGTTTAATTTTAAACCGACCGTTGGCGTCAACTGCTTGAAAGTGAACTGTTGTGACGTGTGATCGACAATTGGACTGTAGGAAATTAATTAATGTAAGAGGAATAAATATAACACGAACAATAGTATGCCAAATATAATTTATGAATTCTATAATCAGTCAGCGTTAAGATAGACAGCGTTATGGCAGTGTCAACGAGTTACAAACATTATTGTTATTATTTACCGAAATATAACATCGCACACATGCAAGAAAATCACAATATGTATTCGAAATGCTTTATAGTTGAGGGTGGATTTGTGTTCTATTAATTGCGTTTATGTTTGTGGCGCGGCCTGTAGCTTTTCGTTTAATTTACGGCTCTGAAATTATTATCGTAATTGTTAACGCTCGGTGGAACAAATTTATTTAGTGACAGTCAATTTGCACCGTCTCAATGGCAACTTTTGGAGCAATTTATAACTTGCTGTTAATATTAACGTCATCATCACGTGATCAATTATTGAGCTATCCAATACAAATACTAATAAACCTCTTAAAACTATAGTGATTCATTTGTTTGTCGTATAAAAAAGCATAAAATCTGTCAAGAATCTTCGCCATATCTCATTAGTCAGTTATTCTTGTCGAGCATTTGTTTGAAATTATTTATAATTAATAAATTCGAATGTGTATTCAACGTGTTGCTTTTTGTGTATATATTGAGCATTAATAATGAAGTCGCATTAAAGGTGACGTAGTCCGTCATATCCCGACACACGACACTCGACACCAGTCCATCCGCCCCGCGACCTTGCTCCGATTATATATATATATATATATATTATACACAAGCTACCAGGCTTATATTACTACCGCGTTACAATGACTTTGCAAACATTAGTGGCATTTTATATTAGCTGAGGTGTCGAAGAAACGAAAAATATATGTATGAATATATAAACAATATCCGAACTTATATTACATAAATATAACAAACTTGTTTAAAAAATGATTCCGAAAAGAAGCCGTTATCGAATTTATTATTTATGCTTCACATATAGATATAACAACAAGTGAATGTCCCACAACTGGGCAATGACCTCCAATCCTGTTTAGGCGAACGATTCGGAGCTTTAGATTGAGTACATCGCACCACGGCGGCTATACAAACTTAGTTATACACTATACATATACAGTGTACACTATAAATGTCTAACCTGACTCGGTATTGATATCGAATCTTGCAGTTTTCTGATCCTAACTAATATTACAAATGCGAAATTAGCTTTTGTCTGTCTGTTAAGCTTTCACGGCTAAACCACTAATCTGATTTTTATGAACTTTTGTATGAAGCAAGCATAAACTACAAGGATGGACACGGGCTCCCTTTTCATATCAAATTCCTTACATCAGCCTCTGCACCCCCGACCCCCTAACACGCGTATGAATTCTATCATATTATATAATTGCCATACAGATCGCGGGCCCTGGGTGCTCGGTATAAATATTGTTGAAATAATGAAAACGACGAAAATTAAACTTTTGGACATTTAATATGCGTTTACATAATATAACAAATGAGGTTTGTTGCCTTGTCCATTGATACAAATAGTCATTTTAAACGATCGTTCGTTACGTTGCACGCTTTATTAATAATTTATTATTGCTCTATAGGCGTCGCGTATTTGTAATAGTATTTCAAATTACAACTTATTTCCGTATATTAGGCCATTAGCAATAATTAATATTTTGGTGTCGCTCGATATCAACACGACTCTTCAAAGCATCCAGAGTTAAATGTAAAAATATCTTCAATGTGATGTTTTCGTGTACTAAACGCTACAATAAAATTGAAACCAAAACTCAATTCTCGTCTCGTCCGGTAATGTTTCGGAATGGCTCGCTCTCCAGTTCGATGAAGTACGTCGTGCTATGTGTGTCGTGACGTACGGAGCCGCTCGTAAAACTACGGAATGGGAGCGACACTTCGCAACTGTAACGACTAACGTCGACGCTCTCGTCTCCAGCTCTCCGCTGTGACCATCTTGCATAATGCAGCGATTGTTATGTTTCAAGCGCAACTCGCTAAGCTTTTTGTAGGTTAGGTGCAACTGTAACATCATTCATTAGCCGTTTGTTTCGTACGTTATTTTCCCTTTAACGTTCTTTGTGATTCTAATTTTGATACATTATATTCTTTATAATACAGTATAAGTTAATGTGTACAACACGAATTATGTGAGATTCATAAACGTGTCATCATACCTTGTGCAAGTGGCTAATAGCAGATGATTTGCATATAATTACAGTTAGTTTGTCTCGTCAACCACTAAAACTCGATGTAAATTCGTTGTAGATACACAATACATATACAAACGGTATATAAAATATTATTTATTACTGACTTATAGATATTAGTTACAGCCGTGTTAGTGTAGTAACAACCTTATAAGGCTGCAGGTCTAAATCCCGAAAAGAAAAAAAGAAAGAGTTCGGAAGCCTCAACATCCTCGCCATCCTGTTTTAATTTTAATAACAGAGGACACTGTGAACTGTTTCAGTATATCTTTCGTTGTTTATAAAAGGTACAGAAAAAGTCTTAAATTTATTGATGACGTTTGTAAATCATACAAATATCACAATAACGTAACTTCTCCAAAGGTCACCTACAAATCACACAAACAGAATTTATATCTATATATAGAGTTGGCAACTAAGTTAATGCGGTTTTAAAATAAGAAGAAATGAAAACAATCAATATGACAAATCCGCAGTCGTCAAGTTGCCAAACGATATCTTCTGTGTATATCTATACGAATATATGAAGTGGCGTTTGTTTTTGTAATACCTAAAGCAATTAATATAAAACTTACAATTTAAAATAAAATTATATTCCTAATTTTCACCGCATATTGTCGGCGATGTTTTGTTTTGTATGAACACATATGTGCTTCCAAACTTTTGATCGGTAGTGTGTATAAAATGACCTATCGATGACCAAAACAACAACTAGATGAAACTAGTAAAGCTATGCATGTGAAACATAAACAGTAGGCATTTACAAACGGAGGAACCTCTTAAATGTCGCCATCATTGATTAACAACGATATTTCAGCGTTACAGCATGGCCCTAAATAGTTTGAAATTGGAAACATCAAAATTGATCTTTTCGTAAGCGCTGATTAGTTTTCATTTGTTTAGTTGGTAAAAATAAAATAATTGTGAGGCAACCTGCATGCCGTATGAAAATAGCCACACGTGGATGGATATATTTTGTAGTACGTACATATTACACGTGTAGCGACAGATATGAACTAATCAAAGTATCTTCCAAGAAACTATGTTACTAATCAACGCTATTTACTTAACAAGTTGATTAGGATTAATGGCCACTTTTAATCAATCAACCGGATGGAAATTAAAATAATGCGTTTGAAGCTACGTTATCGTTAATTGGAAATAGACTTATGACATTCGTTTCAAAGCAGGTGAAATGGAGACGTTTTATGGTCTATCCACTTACTGGCTCTTATTGAGTAACTAAGTGGTTCGACCTCTAATCTCAACAGTTGTTATTATTATATCTATTGTTATTATAACTAGTCTTTTAACAAGTCGATCATTTTTTGAAATGGTTTTGTTTTTTCAATTATTTTTAAAAACAGGTGTTCTCTAATTTCACTCTTATAATACGTCGAGAGAACGGTCCAACTCGACCGAAGAGAATTTAAAGCTCAAGACCAAAGGCTGTACGCTCTTTCCGAACGCACGGGAGCGTAAACACTGCGAACTTCGTCCTCTCAGCCTGTTACTTAGAATTTCTCAAAAAGCCTCTTAACTTTTTTTGGCCGGTCGGTATTTAAAACATGTAACCTCGGAATTTAACATCAGGACATCTGCAATCTTATGTGCTAGCAACGAGACAAAGAAACGCTCAATCGGCTATCAAGTAGATATAGTACCTATCGTGTACTACGTTTCATGATCTGGGTAGATACGAACGGATAACTTTTGATGTAGTGAAAATCTACTCGTCATGTTGTTTTCAGATATTTCATATGTGCTGTAACTAAATGAATGTACATCATATATAAAGGTATCTTATTTTTTCTTACTCATATTGTAAAATTTATCCGCTTGAATTACTTAATCAAACCAAGATTGGCACTAGTTTTGGAAGATGATTAGCCTAAGATACTTATTTAATTCATACAAATATTTAATGAATATGCTTAGCTAAGCGGACGACGGTAATAGTTAATGGAACAGTCTTTTAATATATATATATATATATATACATATATATGTATAATAATCGCTATGTCGTTTACTGCTAACGTAATTATTTTCTCATGAACACTAACTTTCTCGACGGCATTACGCGGCACTAAAGCTAAAGATACATACTTAATTATGTAGTAAATTAGTAATTAAGCGATTGCTCGTATATAATATATACTAATTTTATTTCTCCTGACGTTAAAAACGTATGTCATGTGTATGTTGCTTATGTTTAGACATATTTTAATGACAAGTTCATTAATAAATGTGTTTAACATAAATAAAAAGCGGACATTGAGTGATAAAATGTATATAAATGTGTATTGTGGGCGGAGAAGTTCATGTCCGATTGGCTTTGACTCGCTGCCCGATGAATAATTTCTGGGAACAGGTCGTGATTACAGTTAATGATGGATACTGTCAGTGCAGGGAATCGGAATCATACTTCGTGACGTAAGGGACAATACTATTTTATTCTTCTTATAGGAAAAAACAAACCCACCAATTTTACACCGAATGTACACCTATGTGGGGCTCCTCTGAAACAAGTATCTGAGTTCAAATACCTTGGGCATATTGTGAATGAACGCTTGGATGATGATAGCGATATCGAACGCGAACGCAGAGCTTTGTCGGTTAGAGGCAATATGTTAGCACGTAGATTTGCGCGATGTACGGCACAGGTAAAACTAATTTTATTTAAAGCCTTTTGCCAGTCCTTCTACACGTGCGGTCTGTGGGAGAACTACTCCCTACGAGCATACAATGCTCTGCGTGTTCAGTACAACAATGTGCTGAGGATTTTATTGAAGAAGCCTCGATACTGCAGCGCGTCGGCAATGTTTGCGGAAGCTCGTGTAGATGACTTCTATGCGATCATACGCAAGCGGACTGCGTCCGCTATGAGCAGACTACTAAACAGCTCCAATAAACTCCTCAACACACTGGCTGCAAAGCTGGATAGTCCCCTCTGGAGGTGCTGGGATCGTGCCCACGTATTACTAACGTAGTTTTAAGAATTGTTGTAATTAATTGCTTTGTTTTTATTTTTATATTTTTATTTATGGTTTTTTTTTTTGTTTAAAATTAAATAACTGCTTGTTTAAAAATTTTATATTAAATTATAATAATAAAATATTAAATATAATGTTAAAAAACTATTTAAATTAAATTAAATTTTAAAATTGTTATTGATAAATATTATATGTAATTATTTTTATTATTGTATTGTATTTTTAAAATTTGTAAAGTTAAAAAATATGTTTTACTAACACTATATGGGCTAGTCCTGAAATAAAAAGTTTTATTATTATTATTATTATTATTATATACGAGCTGGTGGGCCAGCTGATGGTAAATAATCAACACAGCCCATAGACATTGGTGTCGTTTAAAATATTGATCATTCCTCACCAATGCGCCACCAACCTAGGAAACTAAGATGTTTTGCCTTTGCGCCTGTTGTCGGTTTGGGACTAAAACCCTTCAAAACAAATGACAACAACGTACATAATGCAGTAGCAGTGGAAGAGAAGACAAAAGATATCCCGAATTCAAAACAACTGGGTGTGGAAACTTTCATACGGCTTACATAAATACAATAAACCAAGGTCCAAAGGTACTAACTTCTCGGCAAGTCTGCTTTATATATAATTGTTTAAGTTGACAACCAATATAATTTGACTGAGACTACGTCGTCGAGCCAAGAACGAGCAACACTTGACCCTGCGGCCCGCTCTCGGCCAGCTCTCGGTTGGCCCTATCGTGCTTCAAATGCTCGTGAACTTCAGGCTAAACGCCAAAATGGCAACAATTACTTTCTATTAATACAAACATTACGTGAAAGTTCCAATTACTTATTATTAACGCTATTGTTGTTATATAGTTTGCAGAAAAAAAATTCAAATAAATACTATTGAATATTTGTTATTAATATATACTACATATATAATAATACTACCAATATATATATACCATATCGAGTAGTAGAATACTAATCATGTCCTCCAAACGGATTTCGGTCACGGCTGCCAATCTCAAGAGAGGTTAGCCAACTGCGCAGGAGATATTATAGTGCACAAGTGTGTGCGCAAACACACTGCACTGTGCACTCTCTATTCCCTAGCTCCCTAGACCGGAAAGAGTTCAGGCACAGGACCAACGGCTTTACGTGCTTTCCGAGGCACGGCGAGTGTACACACTTCCAACTTCCAGACTCCGGTCTGCTACTGAGAATTTTCTGTCAGAAAAACCCAATTACTTTTTATGTAGTTTAGTATAGGGTTTTCCATTAAGGGCGCTTGATCTTTGAAATGCAAAAAAAAATACATGTAGGAGAGATATTTGCGAAATTTTTTCTTTATTTGGAAGGTCTATCGACCCCATTATGTATGGAATATGACATCATTCAAATGACCGCCACGGCTTCGGTTGGTGGCGCGCACACGAAAGGTCCAATTTTCGATGACTCTGGCGCACAAATCGGGCTGTATTTGATCGATGGCGTGGCGTATGTTGACTTTGAGGGCATCGGTGGTTTGCGGCTTGTTGGCATAGACCTGCGACTTAAGAAAACCCCACAAGAAAAAGTCCAGCGGGGTCAAATCGCACGATCTCGGTGGCCAGTTCACGTCGCCTCCGCGCGAGATGACCATGTCCAGAAATTGCTCGTGCAGAACTTCCATCGTAGCGTGTGCTGTGTGGCACGTAGCGCCGTCCTGTTGAAACCACATGTTGTCCAGATCCATATTCTCGATTTCAGGCCAAAAGAAGTTGGTTATCATCGACCGGTATCGCTCACCATGGCGGTGACGGCCACACCATTATCGTTTTCGAAAAAATACGGACCAATCACGCCTCCGGCCCAAAATCCGCACCAAACAGTCACTTTCTGCGGGTGCATTGCCACTTGGTGAACCTCGTGTGGATTGGTCTCGTCCCAAATACGGCAATTTTGCTTGTTGACATAGCCATTCATCCAAAAATGCGCCTCGTCGCTGAAGATGATTTTTTTGCCAAAATCGGCGTCAACTTCCAACTGCTCTAATGCCCAGTCAGCGAACACACGGCGCTGTCTATGGTCATTAACCTTGAGCTCTTGGGTCAGCTGGATCTTGTACGGGTGCAGGCTCAAGTCACAACGCAAAATTCGCGAAGTTGTCGTCTGCGAAAGGCCGAGTTCCTGTGCGCGACGCGGAATTGACTGCCGCGGGTTTTCGAGGACACTGTCGCGCACAGCGGCGATATTCTCGGCAGATCTCGCGTTACGTTGACGCACGGGAACCGGCTGATTGTTAACTGACCCGGTTGACTCGAATTTGTCCACCAATCGACGGATAGTCGACTCGGCAGGACGATCATCGCGACCGTAAAACGGGCGAAGTGCGCGGAACGTTGCTCGAACTGAAGACCCATTTTCATAAAACAATTTTATGATTTGCACGTGCTGCTCGACACTGTAACCTGCCATGGTGGTTTGGGAGGACGGAATGAATATAACACACTGCATTTGACAGCTGTCACTCAAACAACATGGCCGCAATCAGCTGTCAAAGTTCAAGCGTCCCTATTGGAAAACCCCATAGAATACTACCAATATAGGATTCCAAACAAATGGCCTTTGCTAATAAATCGGAGCACTTTTATGATTTAATAAAACGGATTAGATGTAGGTCATCAAATTAGCTCCACAGTGCTTCCAGCGATATTAACGTAAAGCAGTAATATCAACGATCTATATAATAATAATTCGCGTGCCAAAAGTTTTTGCAGCAGACAAGTGTTACATAGAGAAAAATTTTAAACAATTTCAACCTTGAAATGTTATATAATATAGATAACGCTGTCGCTTCAAAAATGTAAGTTTAATAATAATCAATATATCTAAATGTAATGGTAACATATGGTAACTATGTAGCCTATTGTATATCATGCTTCACTTATTTGACAGATAGAAGATATATCATTGAAATGATGACGTCGTCGAGATACTATAAAGACGATCGTTTTGTTCATCGACACCTCTAAATTACCGACTCGGTCGTCTTGAGATTAAATCAAAACCACTCAGACGCGGCGATAACACTTTTATGGGTTTACTTTCAAACATGGCTGAACAACGGTCACATATTTGATGAGAAAGGATAAAATCTATAAAAATATATGCCTTGCTTTAATTATTTTCATTTTCATTAAGATCGAGGTAATTAGCTGCTAGTTAACGACGTAAATAAGTCAATATGATGTACAAAATGATGTACTATGTACTTCACATACACACATTACAAGGGTGAACGACGAAATACTATTATAGTGTTAGACTTTGGACATACCTTGCGTTAAATTTGTTATGTTCGATCAGGATAATGTATAACCAAATAATGAGTTTATTACTTATTGAGTTTCTTTGTTGTCAGGGAGGAGGTTCGCAAGCACGCGGTGCAGTGGAACGCGAACTTCTCGTTCGTGTGCAAGATGTGCGCGAACGCGAACACAGGCGTGCTCGAACCGGCGCTTCTACGCGTCTCCGTTCGGAAAGAGTGCAAAGGTAACATTCCTTGTTATTTATTTAAAAGAAAATCTTTTACTACTCGCTTAACAATAGTTTTGTAGGGAGTACAGTGAAGTCAGCTTTATGTATTCGCTTCCTTCTCGGCCGCCAGAGTTGGCAACGACTTAGCGGGTCGACTGGAAAGACGATAATATACTTTAACAAATCGTCGGTAGTATTCAGCGGGAAGAGTCCAAGTTACGAATTGTCGAACGAGATGAGAAGTTTGCCAAGCAGCGTGTCGACTTCGTAAACCTCTGGGTGATTTTTGCATCGTTAGTCATCTTCTCGAAGTATATTTAAATTGTATTTACCGAAGTTCCCGCCATCTCCACAGCTATTGGATGATATTAAAATTGTATGTGTTTTTGTTATTCAGTTGCGACTTGCGGCTTCATTTTACACAAAAATAACACATTTTACTATAGAGGGAAAGATATAACTCTTAAGATTTTCACAAATAAAGCTGAACACAGGATTTGAAGTCATCTTTGGTGTTTCCAGGTGGCAGATCGTACCAGAAGCTAGGGTTCTGCGACGTGAACCTGGCGGAGCTGGCGGGCGCCGGCGAGACCACGCGGCGCTGCCTGCTCGAAGGGTACGACCCTCGTCGCCGGCAGGACAACTCGGTGCTGCGGATACGCATCAAAATGAACATGATCTCCGGGGACCCCCTCTTCAAAGTGTATGTACCTTCGTTGTAGAATAAGTGCCTTATACTTATAACTTGTTTATTTTAAATTCAACAATACTTCATTAGAAAAATAGGTTACTGAGATACAACTGTAGCTTACATTTATCTGTAATAAGAGATTTCAGTGTATAAGAAATTCTTTTTAATCTCATGCGCGGTAACCACATCGTTATTTCTTACGTTTTTTTCTAAAACGAAAATAAAGAATAGTTTTCTCCCCTAAATTCAAACACTCGGTTCGCTTCTATACTCGACCTCGCTTATGTACAAGGATTTAATATTTATATTTCGCTACGTCGTTCCAGTCCCGAGAGAAAGCAGGAGGCCACGGAGAAGACGGGCGGCGACAGCGGCTCGGAGAGCGCCGCGGCGGCCGACGACGACTGCGCCTCCTCCACCGCCAGCTCGGGCTTCGGCTCGCTCACCAAGAAGAAGAACTTCGGTCAGTTCCTACGTCATCTCTAGCGATACGGGGCTTCGAAGGGGCGGACCGAACATACGCATAATGTAGACAGAGCATCTCCCGAACTCTTCCAAATATTTGAAACCATACAAAACAGAATATTTGAAAATACCGGTGTGTCGGCAGAGGGCGCGGCGCCCACGCTGTCGTCGCAGCCGCCGTGCGAGCCGGCGCCCGACGACGAGCCGCCCGCGCCGCCCGCGCCGCCCGACTACAGCGGTACCGGACATGATATTTTATTCTAAGCATTTTCGTGTGTCCGATTTGGACATATTTCATTTCTGCTGGGAGAATCCTTTATACGAACCGTTGCCCAGGGCTGGCCGTGTCGACGCCGAGCGCGGGCTGTGCGGCGTGTCTGCAGCAGCAGCACACGCACTCGAGGAACTCCTCCAACACCTCCGGCGACATGAGCAGCAAGGTCGGTCGACCCGCCTTCTATTGTACGGCAGTGCGGACGTCCGGATGCGTTAATGTGGCGTGGTCTCGTTGCAGGCGTCCGGCTACGGCAGCTCCGTGTCGGCGGCGTCGGCGCACTCGCGGCAGAGCTCGGAGGGCGACTCCGTTGGAGATGCCCGGCCCCACCATAACAGGTAATATTGGCCATTCCTCACGCGGACCGCTGACTCGTCTCGTCGGCTATCGATATGAGGTGGAACGTGTTACTAGTGTACATTATGATTATTAAAGAATAAGTATAGGTACTATATAATATGTTAGGTGTACCATCGGGATCGTCGGAAAGCCAAAGTTTTACAAAATGACAGTAGCTCAGGAAAAATTAACCCAAATATACCCACCTGGCCTCGCAATCAAAGTGGACATAGCAAGTTGTTGCTATTTTTCCTGTTAGGTTTTTGATAAATCGATTTTACTGAGACCGAAATATAGTTACACAACTTTAACTGTTACGATTTTTTTTTTTTTATTTGAGTAATTTGGGAATGTGGAAGTCGACTGCTCGAGCGTATACTATTAAAACATGACCCGTATTAGTTCGACCGGTTCGACCTCACACGACTTCGGGAACATGTCGAAACTTGTCCAAACTGTCGGCAATACGGCTAAAGTACAGGACGTTCTCCTGTATGTAATATAGTACATAACATATTGAGTTACAAATTATAGATGAAGTTTTACAATGTAGGTGGTTTGTTAAACACTAGTACAGTAGAACCTCTTCTGTCGAACATCTTTGGCGTCTCCCAAAAGATTCGAGTTATTAAGTTTTCGACTTTGGCGGATTTAAATTCTAATTGTAAAGGTTAATTGTAATCTTGAGTTGGAGAGAAAATAAATAAGTTTTCAAACATATTTATATTTATTATTATAAATCAACATTATTGCAAAACATCCTTGAAATTGCTGAAATCGAGTTGTAAAAGTTGTAAAATAAAACATTTCTACATTCGAGAAACAGAGGTTCAATTATTTTTTTCCAGTTATTAAAAATAACAAATAAATTAGAACAAAATATGTACTACCAAAATGGGTTACTGATTATTTTGACTGATAGTGTTGAGATTTAGCATGATAGTATTGAGCGAGTAGATGGAGGTCTTGGGGCTTGAAATAAAGGAAATAAAAGCTTTCTTTTGAGTTATTAAGGTTCTACAGTATTATCTTACATAAGACGAATTTTGAGTATTAATTAGCTAGGAACTAACCACCGATAAAATATTCAAAGTATGTACATAATAAAGCCAAAAATTTTATCAACATAAATAGTCATAAATAAAGTATTTTTTTGTAATGTCTAACTAAAACAAAACACTTCTAAACCAATATACGTAAAACTTATACCAGAAGATGATGCGCACTTCGTAAAACTTCGTAAACTTCGGAAAACGTTTTATTATTAAATACGATCGTATAAGAAGCTGCGCTTCGCAACATCGACGACATGCGTCAATTTCGTGCTCTTGTTCTATATAAAAGCGTTACACTCGTGTATCGACTGTCAATAACAAATGACCTCCAGACCGATTTCGGTCACGGTGCCCAATCTTAGGAGAGATTAGCCAACTGCACAGGAAATATTATAGTGCACAAGTGTATGCGCAAACACAGGTGCACTCACTATACCCTAGCTCCCATAATCCGATGGGACGGTAATCCGACACGACCGGAAAGAGTTCAGGCGCAGGACCAATGGCTATACGTGCTTTCCGAGGCACACACTTGTGTGGAGTGTACACACTTCCAACTTCTAGACTGCGGGCTGCTACTGAGAATTTTCTGATAGAAAAACCCAATAACTATTTATTGGCTCGACCTGGGAATTGAACCCAGGACCACCGGATCTGCGGCCTTATATCTAGCCACAAGACCATCGAGGCAGTCAATAGTCTACTACTCGGACCTGAGCAGAACACGCGACACTCGGCGATAATTTATTATTTACCTTTTGATTAATTTTAACAAGGAATTATTGACAAACAAAACAATTATAATCAATATTTTCAACCATCACATCGCTGTGACACATCACACGAGCACGACGTCGACATATTTATTATTCAATGTATTTTTTCTTTCATAAATAGAGTAACTTCGAAGGCAGGAGAGAAGTAAGATAATTTCTTTTTAGTTTGGTTTTTTATCTTCCATTTTGTAAACTCTTTATACCATCTACAAAATAAATAAAACGTAATTATTCGATCACTTTCATTGCGAAGTTAACCGGGAACTGTGAGTGTAAAGCTGTAAATAGAATCGTATTACCGGTGTCGGCGTCGCCGCACCCTCCGCCCCCGCCCGCCGCTTCACATTAACACGAGTGTCGAGCACGTCACTAACATCCGCAGCCTCCATCTCGCTATATTGATTTATATATTTTTTTTATTTCTCCCCGTCACCCCTCACCTCCGTCCCCCTTCCCCGCATGTCTCGCAGCGTGCGCTTAGAGCGGACCACCACGACCACCACCACCACGCTGTACGTGCCCGCTACGGGCTGCAAGCACATGGGCCGGTCGCTCGCTAAGCTGCTGCTCGAGCGAACCGTCCTGAACGAGACCTCAGACCTCTACCTGTCGCCCGACACCACGCTCACGACCCCCGACGCGTACCTCACGCCCAACGCCACCCTTACGGGCCCCCCCGACGTGATCCCTCGCCACGCCCTCCGCTCCCCCTCCAGCGAGGAGTACAAGACCCCCGACAGCACGATCGTCGACGAGCACTCGTTCGCGATGCCGACCTACTTCGACCGCAAGAAGAAGGCGGCCTCGATAATAGCGTCGGCGGTGCAGCCGCTCGCGAACTTCCAGATATTCAAACAGAAGTCGCTCAACACGATCCCCGCCCTGATCGAGAGGAGCAGGAAAAACGAGGAGCTCTTCACGAACTTCCCCTTCCTGACGCCGCTCGCGCACAGGAAGAACTCGCTCGTGTCCAACTCGAACGGGCTGTCGGGGTGCGTCGAGGACGAGTTCTACTGCATCCCGTCCGAGGCGGAGGCGGAGAGCTCGCTGGAGCACATCGACGTGCGGCACCGCTTCCGCAGCCTGTCCAACCACGCGCTGGGCGAGGCCACGTCCACGCCCAAGGACCGCGCAGGCCGCCGCAGCTTCCACGAGCGCGCCAGGTCAGTGCGTGCTCCGACCCGCACCGCTCACCGTCTCACATCTCACCCGCTTCCCGCTTTGCCGTTGCCCGTAATCCACTAACGACACTCACCGGGTGTGGGGCTAACGATTCTCTGTCGCCTGTCATCTCTCTCCGTCTCTGCGTTCGGATCGTAAGCTGTCATTCAGTGTCGTTCGCGGTCTAACGTACACTCTCGAATTGCAGAGCGAACGATGCGCTCGTTACATAGGAGTCGCTCCCCGCCCCAGCCTCCGCGTCCGCGCGGTCCGGCGGGAGTGGAAACGTACATGTTTTAATGTTTGTGAGCGTCAAGGAGTAAGAGTGCGTGTGGCGCAGGCGCGAGGCGGGAGCGGGCGCGGGAGCGGACGGCGCGTGCGGCACGTGCGGGGCGCTCCGGGAAGGCCCCCTGCGGGAGGGCCCCCTGCGGGAGGGCTCTTTGCCGCGCCGCGCCAGCACCGCGCTGTGCGCACCCCCACGGTCCCGCGGGCTCGGCCGGCGCCGCCCGGGCCTCGTGTGAATGTTTCGTAGATGTTGTCTCGTGTCGCTGTCGTAGTGTGCTTCTTATTTCAGATTATTTGCTGGTGTATTATTTAATGATATTTTTCGTAGCGTTTCGATAGAGTCCGTAGTTTTTTATGTTATTTCGTTGAATTTACTTCGTTGTTTATTGTTGTGAATATATAAAGAGTATGGATGGCATGAACTATAATATAAACTTTTTTGCTTTAAAATGCATGCGGCTTACGGAAGGTGCTGTTTCGATGCTTCCTTGCATGAATTGGAAAAACTCTAATTTTGTTCTCGTCTTACATACAGTTAATGCAAAACTGAACAGACATTTATCATCACGAAATAGTGCCCTAGAGGCTACGTCGTTTGAGATCTCAATAACATAAGTCACTTTATATTTATTTTATGGACGCGATCGCATCCACGACTCTCTCCGGATACTATTCCAGTACTAAACGAGGTAATATTGAGTCACAAAAGCTAGAGACGTGACCGGAGCGGTGTGTCCGCAGGAACCCGTCGTCGGGCTCGCTGACGGCGTCCGCGTCCGAGAGCGGCTCGCTGGAGCGCGCCAGGTTGGCGCTGGCGGCCCGCGCGCCGCCCCCCGACGACCAGGTACGGCCCTCCGCCGCACCCGCACCGGCGTCCCGCCGCCCGCACTAACCACTGCCCCTCGTCCGCAGCACGCCGTCTCGTGTCGCGTGGAGAACACGCGCGTGAACCCCGACTCGCTCATCGACGAGCTGCTGGCCGCCACCGACCTCAAGCACGCCGTGGACGACGCCGCCGAGAGTGAGTACCGCCGCATCCCCCCCCCCCGTCCCCCGTGGGCACGGCTCGCTAACGCGGCGCTACGCCGGGCTGCCCACAGCGTCGGGGCTGCAGCTGTACATCACGCGCGACGGCACGGCGGAGCTGGGCTCGCGGCGGCGGGCGGCGGCGCGGCGCGACTGCCAGCGCGTGGTGCTGCACCCGCACGACAACAGGTGCGCCGCCAGCGCGCCGCCCGGGCGCCCGGCCGGCCCGCTGGCGCGGTGCTGATAGCGTGTGTCGTGTGCAGGTAGCCGCCGCCCCGGCCGCCGCCCCGGCCCGCGGGAGCGCCGGCGCCGCCGAGCGCGCCGAGGGGACAGTAGCACGCGAGGCTCGACGGACTCGGTGCACGGCGCGACGCGTGTTCGTTTTCCATATTGTGTAATAGATTATGCCATAATGTATTCGGTATTCGTTCCGCGACGCGTGACTCGTCCGTCGGGCGAACCTCCGGGCGGTCGCGGTCGTGCGATCGGAGCGGTTCCGTATGATGTATATTGTTTTTATTTTATTTTATAGTGTAAGTAGGATTCTTTTGTAATACATGACGACCGAATGTTCCTATGTGACCCCCCCTCGTGGCGACGGCTCCCCGTGGCCGTAGAGTATCGTTCCGCGTTCTCGTCTTCCGTTTTGCCGACCGCTAGTCTGACGTGTGCGTCTCGTGTCCCCTGACCCCTATTTAATATTTAAACGAATCCGCACATGTTGTATCTATTTATTTATTTAATCGCGATGAAGTGCTCACGTAACCGGTGCTAGGCGACGTATGTCTGACGACGAGATCGTACTTCTTGCTTTTTGTAATTTTGAATGTTTACTAATAATTTTATTGATATATTATTGCTATCACCGAGACCGGCCCCTCCGTGTTGAAACTGTATACTTCCGAATCCCTCCAGTTTCCGTTTTATAAAGTAATTGTTGTAAATATCCAACGAAGTGCCAAACGGCCTGTCCACACGGGCGGAGGAAACGTTGGCGAGGTCGGCATTCGACCGTGCGGAGAGGTTTATCTAAGTCATTCCTTTATGTAAAGCTTGGTCGTGGCTTGCCGTTAATCGTAGCTGGGCCGGCGTCGCCTTCGAGAAACTAATTCTTTTTATTTGGTTCGTCGAACGTGACGCCGACGTTTTGTAATTAATAAATTGCGCATAAAGTGTGACGGCACACGCGCCTTGTTATTGTATCATATTGTCTTGTAATACAGCCTGTACAGTATTTGAATAAAGGAAGTGTTTAGAAATATTTTTGTGTATTATTTTAGTAAAAAAAAATATATATATAATAGATAACATCGATAGCAACAAACTAACGATAAGAAACAGAAGTTTACAAAAGACCTTTTTCTGTTTAATTAACTGATTGATCAATAAAATGCTGTTTGCTTTCAAAAGAAAACTTTCTTATATATTTTAGTACAAAGACTGATTGTGTGAAGCAAGGAACCCATGCGACGTTTTTTTTTCGAAGAACTCTGAGTTTTTATAATTCGTAAGATCTTACAATATAAAGACTTTCAATGTGCACATTGCACCTTGTTTAAATGCGATTTGATGTAATAAACGTTTTTATTTCAGAGAACTTCGATAATACAAACATAATTCAGATTCAAATCAATTGTGATGGAATCATAATAAAAAATTGTGTTCTACTTTATTATTTTGTTTTTTTCAATCCTAATTCCTGAATTTCCTGCGAAGTTCTGTAAGACTGTTTACCATTACATGCAAAACAGCAGTACGTGGTATTGTTCTGTTCCGGTTTGAAGGGTGAGTGAGCCAGTGTAATTACAGGCACAAGGGATGTAACATCTTAGTTCCCAATGTTGGTGGCGCATTGGCGATGTAAGCGATGGCTTACATTTCTTACAATGCCAATATCTATGGGCGTTGGTGAACATTCACCACCAGGTGGCACACATGGGACAGTCCACCTACTTATTCTATAAAAAAAAATGTGGACATTTTTGACGTGAAACTTGGTTGATAAAATATGAATCTACATAATGAATGAAAATAATACATCAGGTTTATTGTAAAGAATATTTTTATTGCAGTCACGTGACGAAGTGAAGTAATGAGTACACGATACACGCCAATAGAATGGTGCCATCAAACACAAATATTTCACACTATGCTTAACTGTGGACGGTAACATTGCAGTGAGCTTTCTAATAGCTGCTACATCTAAAACGCTCTCAATTTATAATATAATAATATAAAACAAAGTTCATTTTAATTAATAAAACAAGAAGTATAGTTTAAAGATGTAAAAATATTATCTACAGTGAAAATTAAAAATAACAGTTATTTGGATAGTTATGAAAAATAAATACTACTTAGCCTAGTGCCACCAATAGGTGTTTACTATATACATGTTAAAATACGATCATCGTCACTAGAAAATCTTATAAAATTGATCCTCAGTCCCGACCCGAACAGCAGACCGCAGTTACAAAATATCACAATATAATTAAGTATCTCAGTAGATAAGGACTGAACTATGAATACATACTATAACAGGGCGAGTTGGAATGTCGGAAGTTGAGCAACACATGATTTAATCCAGGCAATACTGGTATCGGTAGTTTATAACATTTAAGTACATTCGCCTCGGACCGAACTACTCTGTACACTTACACTACTCGTACTAAGGTCTAGTCGAGCTCCGCTTCGAGCTCCAGTGTTGGAGTTATACAACAATAAAATCTTCAATATACAGACTTGTTTTTAAGGCACGGACGTCTCGCCGCCGCCCACGCGCGCCGTCGCGTCTACGCTAACCTTCCTACAGAAACGTCTACGGCCAACGTGACCAACTCAGGGGGGAGGGGTGTTGTTCGCAGACGGTCGCGGGGACCGTTGACGGTCGAGGACGCCTTCACTATAAGTAATTTAGAATCTTGCACGCTTTTCGTTTGACTTACTCTAGGTTGATATAATATACAAACAAGAGCCTCGGTCGAACGGACTGACCCCGCCACTTGGCGTCGCAGTAAGACTATTTACAATAATTACTCGGTAAGAAGGCGCACGCGATGCCGAGCGGCGGGTGGCCGGTGCCATGCGCACCAGAGGATATTCAATTAAAGCATAAGTACACCTTACAATTAGCATTCGCCGGAGGTCACTCGCGACACTACTGCGTGCGACGTGCGACACGCGACACTATATGTTATAATTAATACAATTCGGATATAAATACCGATCGTAACTAAATACTTGTAACACCGATTTTTTTTTTTACAATGTTGTTCGATTATGATTTTAGCGAGAGCTTACAATTTAATTATACATTTTTCAATATACTTTTGAGGGTTACAATCTTTCATAACATCATTCTGGGAATACAAGTCATCATGACAGCGTCTATAAAACTGTCTAATCTCAGCGATCGTACAAGTCAGAAACATTCGCGACGACTCCCGCGCGCTATATGAGGCGCTCCTCCGGCGGCGGCTTGAGCGCGTGCGTGATCATCTCGGCGCGCGGGTTGCAGTACTCCTGCCCCGACGGCGAGTACGTGCCCCGCGTGGCGCGCTTGCGCCGCGCCTGCGCCGCCAGCGCCGCCAGCGCCGCGCCGCCCAGCAGCAGCGCCGCCAGCGCGCCGCCCACGCCCAGCGCCACGCGCGTGGCCTGCCCGCCGCTCGCGCCGGCCTCGCCCGCCACGGCCGCCTGCGAGCAGTTCTTGCCGGCCCAGCCGTCCTCGCAGTGGCACACGTAGTCCACGTGCGCGGCGCAGGCCTGCTCGCAGCGGCCGTGCAGGCAGGGCCCGTGCGGCCCGCCCGCCTCGCCGGCCTCGCCCGCCTCGCTCGCCTCGGGCGTGCCGGTCGCGTAGCAGGGGTCGAGCAGCGCGCACTCGTCGCCGCAGTAGCCGGCGGCGCAGTCACACCTGCGGAGACAGCGAGCGGTCAGGGCCGTGGGGGGCCGTGGGGGGCCGTGGGGGGCCGTGGGGGGCGGTGGAGCGCGTCCGTGGCGCGACACGCACGTGTACCCGCCGGGCAGGTTGCGGCAGCGGCCGGGCCCGCAGCTCACGCGGCGCTCGGCGCACTCGTCCACGTCCTCCTCGCAGCGCGCGCCGCGCCATTCTGTGGAGCGACGCGGTCTTAGTGTTCGATTGAATAATTATATTTTCGCTTCACTACAACTTTATAGAACTGCTGTAAAAAAAAAAATCTTTTTTATCTTTTGACCGTGAAAACGATAATAACTGACGACGATACTGACGCGAGATATATTAAGTATCGGAAATCTGAGCTACGAATCGATCGAACGGGAGAGACGAAAGTCTCCGACGAATTGTCGAAATTATTTCCGTTTCAGAAAAATAAAAGATAAGTTAATAATGAAGGCGGAGCGAACGGTGAACGTTTGCCATATCCTTATTTACTTCTACTAATTCTATAAATTTTCATTATATTAAATATTTGAAGGATAAAATGAACTTTCGAGTTTCCAATAGAGACGGCAGTACCCAGCACACACGACGCGACCGCAAGGAGCACTATCCACGTACAGGTCCGCAGGCGGCGCATGGCGAGCACATCACGAGCACATATTTCCACTAGATCGTCCCGACGCGATCACCGCACTTCACATTTTCCTTAGGTGTAAGCCGGAGTGAAACGAGAACACTTTTTGCGCGCCGCCGACGGTAACCTCCGGCCGAGGCCAGTGATTCACGAAGTGTAATTGTTTGCTAAGTTTCCTCGGCGCGCCGTTATCGATGTCGCGTAAGGCGGTGCGCGTCACATTAATTCAATGGATGAGCCACTCTCGATAGAATTACTCACGCGTTGCATCACCGTGGTAGTTATATTTTAATTCAATAAATTCACTTCTAATAAATTAATTCATATAATGTGTCGTTTTATTTAGAATAATACATTTATACATGTATAATTTGATGTTTATTTGCATGTATATTTAGCAAGATGTATATTATTTAACTGAATTACTTTATTAATGTATCACACACATGTAACACAATAGTTTGAGAGTCGCTGTAACGTTATCAGTGATTTATCTTCAGTATTAGATTGTTGTCGATGGCGCGTTTGCGGACTGATAAGATTCCAACGGCGGAGCAGAAACATCGTTACGTTTTATATTAAAGTCACCTCCACACGTTTACACCAAATTTATGACAGATTATATTTTAGTATTGGATATTATACTTTTTGTTTATGCAATTTAAAAAAAATAATTATTCGACACATTTTTATTACATGACGTCAGATACGATACTTCCATGTTTTGTTATAATGTTACCTTTACTAGTATATTGACGGTAATCCCTAATACTTAATTTGATTATAATTATGACAATATTTGTTCGAAGCTTTTAAAATAAATTATTTGCACGCACATAATATTAGTCACGAGTATAAATGTTAAAATTTAATTAGAAAAATATCTATTAAGTAGATTAGTAGAAAATTATTATTAATCTATTTAATTATTGAATTTAAAATACAAATATTTACTATAAAATACCGTCTGATAAGTTCCATAAAGTCGGATATAATCCTATTGCATAATTATAACATATCGCACGCGGTATGATCATACGTATCTATAGATTGCATGCGTATTTAACCCTATACTCCAAACAGCGGCCGCCCGGAAGACATAAATGCAATCGGCAAACTTTGCCTGCGTGTGTGCTTTGTGCCACTGCGTGCGTGCTGTGTGTTACTGCGTGTGTGCTCTGTGCTACTGCGAGTGTGATGTGTGTCACTGCGTGCGTGCCGTGTGTTCTGTGTGCTACTGCATGCGTGCTGTGTGCTAGTGCGTACCGGGCGGGCAGTCGCAGAGGGGCGGGCGGCGGCGCGGCACGCAGCGGCCGCCGTGCAGACACGCCGCCTCGCCCGCGCACTCGTCGCGCTCCTCGCCGCACGCGCGGCCCCGCCAGCCCGCCTCGCACGCGCACGCCGGCGGCTGCGGGACACACGCCGGTACCGTTACCCGTTTCGTTCCGATGTGTACTTCACCGCGTCCCGGGGTACTCACGACGGCGTCGACGTCGCAGCGCCCGTGCAGGCAGGGCTCCACCTCGCAGAAGGCGAGCTCGCAGTGCACGCCGCGGTAGCCGTCGGCGCAGTCGCACGTGTAGTTGTTGCCGTGCGCGTCGGGCACGTCGCGGCAAAGCGCGCGGGGCGCGGGCGCGCAGGGCTCGTGCGCGCACGTGCGCGTGCGCGGCTGTCGGCAGCGCGGCCCGCGCCACTCGGCGCCGCACTCGCAGCGGTAGCCGCCCGCCAGATCCACGCACGTGCCGCCGTTGGCGCACGGGGCCGACTCGCACTCGTCGATGTCGTGCTCGCAGCTGAAATTTGTCGACGAGGACGTGACCGGGTCAATGGATGCAGACGTCGCGAACTGAGTGAATCTTCGTTTTCGGTCATCACTCACAATTCCCCGTCGAACCCTTCGGCGCACTCGCAGACGTACTTGGCGACGTCGTCCCTGCAGGTGGCGCCGTTCTGGCACTGGTTGTTTTCGCACTCGTCGATGTCGATCTGGCAGTAGTCGCCGGTATAGCCGGGCGGACAGGCGCACGCGTACGAGTTGCGCACGTCTGCGCACGCGCCGCGCACGCACTGCGCCTCCACGCACAGCACGCAGCCCACACCGCTCGACGCGCCCCACGGGGAACCCGACCTATTGTTTATATATAAATAAACATGTTTATGATATAGCCATATATAAACAGTCAATCGTCAGATTAATTGCAATAGTATTGACAACAACAACTTTCAACAAAATAATATTAAAAAGATGAGTGCTTTTTATCACTGAACTCAAATTATTGAAATCTATTAAAAACAATCGTTTCGGAATACCTATTATCCGCTTCAGTCTTAATAGATGTTAAAAGATTATCGGCTTTATTTATAAACGTTGCTTAGTTACTGTTTAGCTAAACAATGATTTCTCTCTTTCTGTCATTATTGATTTGACATACGAAAGAAGAAGACAAAATATTGTTTAATTAATCACTAGTTAAATAAAGTTTATGAATAAGGCTGTTTATTTCTTTTTATTATTATATACAACGTACGCACGGTAACGGGAGCACGGTATAATAAAGAAACGACGCTTCAGTGTTAATTGACAAAGACTAGTGAGGATTATGTTTACAGGGCACTCACAGTAGCGCGTAGTGCGGCTGCGCGGCGAGCAGGGCGGCGGCCGAGCCCACGAACAGCTGCTCCTCCGTGAAGAAGGGCAGCAGCAGCGCCCCCACGTGCACGGCGCCCAAGCAGCCCTGCGGACGAGCGACGATACATTCGTACGGCGGCCATATTAAGCGTGTGACGTTTGTTACACTGCGCACATGATATACAGTACCTTGAAATATTCTCCGGCCAGGTTGTCATCTATGAACTCGTCTCCTTCCGAATACTCAAACACACTAGGATCCGTAGAGTTCTCCATCTGGTTAAGTAAGATAAGATTACGTTGTACATTTTTTCTCTCTTTAGCTCCACTTCCATAGCGTCGGGATATATATCTTTCTTCTCTTTCATGTAACGAAATGTATACGTAAAATCTCTCTTACCTATCTATCGAATATCGAACCGCTAACTGGTTTTATTTTAAAAAAAGAAGATTTTATGCGATATTTTACGTTAATCTTTAATAGTATCCTATTTGAAGTAACGCACTTTGACCACAAATGGCTCAAAAGCATCATTTAAGTTACTAACGACGGTGGTGGTGTAGGGGCCGGCGGACGAGGGGCGCGCAGTGACCGGGGGGGAGGTGGCGCGCACGCCGCCCAGGGTGATGAGGCCCTCGGTGACCAGCCGCTGCCACGCAGCAACATCGATGGTGTCCGACAGCCCCACTTCCTCGTGGCCGTCCGCGTCCACGAACGAACCTATCGACGGCCAGACGGAGCTCGCGTTCAGTTCGTTAAATAAATTTTAGAAACTCTAGGAATCTATGGTGTATATTAGGAGTCTGGCGAGCGGGGCCGCCCGGGTACCGGTGAGGCGGCCGTCGGCCAGCACGAGGCGCAGCGTGACCCAGGCGTGGTGCGGGCGGCGCGCGCGCATGCGGCGCTGCGCGGGCAGGCCGCCCAGGCGCCACTGCACGCCCACCTGCCCCTTGTACAGCCCCACGCTGAACACGCTGCCGGAGTCGGCGCCCTCGGCGCGGAACAGCGTGCCGCCCACCTTGCTCCTGCCGGACAGAGCGCGTGAGTCGGCGTCCGTGCGGGCCGGCCGCGGCGGGGTCGGCGGCGCACCTGTACGTGATGGTGAGCGAGGCGGGCGGCTCGAGGCGCAGCGGCTCGGCGGCCAGCGCGGCGCGCGGCTCGCGCAGGCGGTAGCTCAGCGTCGTGTTCACTCCGTCGAACGTCGCGTTCGACACGCACTCGTACCTGATCGCGCACGTTATTGCATTACGTACATTTATCCAGTTTAATGTTATCGTCGTGAAACATCTTCGTAGCGAGTGAGTCGGATCGCTCGTGTTACCCGCGGTCGAGGTTTCGGCAGTGTGAATTGAGCGGGCAGCCCTGCAGCTGGCAGAACTCGACCTCGGCGCACTGCTTGCCCTTGTAGCCGCGCGGGCACGTGCACCTAGAGACGAGGACTCGTTAATATTCGATAATATTCGAGCACCCGCAGCTGGCGGCCCGCCACTTACGTGTAGTCGTTCCAGGTGAGCGCGCACGAGGCGTTGTGCAGACAGGGGCGGGAAGCGCAGGCGTCGTCCGACACCACGCCGCGCAGCACGCCGGCCGGGTCCAGCGACACCTCGCCGAAGGGCTCCGGCACGCGCAGCCCGGCCGCCTGCAGCGGGAAGAACTCCACCACCGTCACGTTTACGCCGTTCGACACCTGCGACGAGCGAAATACACGAATTACAATAGCCGACAACCGATACGAACGGCTAGCGTTACGTCAGTGAGGTCGTTCGTTTAGTTCGTCACCTGCACGTCCTGTATGACTCCCTTGAAGTAGTCGGTGTCGTCGGGTTCCGGCGCGGCGGGCGCGGGCGCGGCGGTCGGGGCTCCGTCCGCGGCCGGCGGCGGCGACGGCGGGGCAGGCGGGGGAGGCGGGCCGCCCAGGTAGAGCACCTGTATTTATTTAATTAAAAAGAGACAATCAAATCACTGTATTATTATTTACAAAAACGTTATACCGTTATAATCTCACCTGCGCATCCAGCTGTTTAGCCGCGGAGATGGACTTGCGGAAGTATTCCGTACCGTTCAGTTTCACTTGAACCAAAGTCGAATTTCGGACGACCTGCGGAAGATATAGTATTTTAATGGCATTTAGATAAACTCGATAACATTTTTTAATGCACAGCTATACGATATCTCTCGAGCGCGCGTCGGCAGCGGGCGATCGCTCACCTCGATGAGATGCAGATGTCCATTGTCGAGCCTGGTCCCGCCGACGGTGTAGTCCTCGGGCGTCTGGTTGAAACGCAGGTGGACGAGCAGCTCGCCGCCCTTGAGCGACGCACCCACCAGCGTCTCCTCCGTCTGGCCGTACCTGCGACACGAGAGAGGTGAGCGCGCGGTGTCGCGGGCCCGGGGCCGGGCCGCGCGGCGCGTACCTGGGCAGCGAGCCGAGGTAGAAGATCTGGCCGGTCGGCTTGCGCGTGCGGATGAACATGGAGATGTCGAGCGCGGCGTGCACGGCGCGGCGCGCGGCGTCCGACACGGCCACCGCCACCACCGAGCGCGGCCGCGCCGCCTCCTGCCCGAACGTGGCCGCCGTGTAGTCTGCAAGGGCACTCGGTCACTACGCCGCTCGCGCACCCCCCGCAGCCCCCGCCCGCATACGCACTGTACTGGCAGGTGTCGCCCAGGTGCGGGCGCGGACACGTGCAGCGGAACGACGTCCAGTGGTCCTCGCAGGCGCCGCCCGACAGGCAGGGGTTGGGCGCGCACTGCGGCGTTCGCGGGCACGAGGCCAGCACGCGGTGCAGCACGGCGCGCGCCGCCGCCCGCTCCGCCTCGTCCGCCTCGCCCGCCTCGCCCGAGCCCTCGTCGGTCGCGCCGTCCGCCTCGTCGGGCCCGGGCCGCTCCGTCTGACTCTCGGCCAGGCTCGAGTTCGAGTCCTCGGGAAGAACCTGCGAGATTTTCATAATTATATAATATAAGTATTGATGAACCGTGGACCGTGTGAAATTTTATAATGAAATAATTACTGTTGGATTAATAGACTGTTAAGGTACTATATTAAATATAAATATCGAACAATGAAACGAGATATCCATCGTTTTTCTACTGACCCACTGTCCGTTAACGACGACGTCCTGGAAGCAGCCCACGAAGAAGTTGGGTCCGTGCGTGAGCGTTGCGTAGGAGGAGCCAGCCGTGCCCAGCCGAGTGGAGGGGAACGACGTGACGGACGCGTTGAACGCCTCGTTCTGGCTGATCGGGTAGATAGTTTGCTCCTCGTTGGCCGCCAGCACGAGGTGCGACGAATTTATCGTTACGAAAACCTACAAACATCATTCTCATTAAAATAAGATATTTGTCTGTGCGAAGACCACGTGTACTTATAGGAATCTAAGTATAATATTTATAACAATTCTCATACTCTATCTCATAATGTGTCATACATTATGAGATAGAGTATGAGAATTGTAAATGTATGACACATTATGAGATAGAGTGCTTCGATTACGATTTCAACACTATCAACTCCTCAGCTCAAACTAATCGAATGAACCAACATCTGGGTATACCTTCTGCCAGTTACTGTCATTGAGGTTGGAACCGATAAAGACTCCCTCCCACTTGTTGAGCAGCGACGAGTGCAGATTGAGATGGCCGTTGGACAGCTCCAGGAAGAAGTAGGTGAGCCCCCGGCCCATAGCGAGCAGGCCGTTGCCCAGCGTCGTCTTGAAGCGGAACGAGATGTCGTAGCCCTCCTCGCGGGACGTGTTCACCTCCGCGTAGCTGCTCTTCTCCAGAGACATCGTCGTTATCTAGAAGGACGACGTCGAGTCACAATCGATGTGGGACCACTGAGCACTACACTCTACCTCTTTGAAGAAATACAGTTTAATCGATTCTTTATGGTAGGCTTTATCAAACCTTCTCGCAGGTGGTGCCGTAGTGTCCGGGCGTGCAGGAGCAGTTGAAGCGGTGCTCGGTCTCGCGCACGAGCCAGGGTAGACACGTGCCGTGGTGCCGACACGGGGCGTCGCGGCAGCCCGTCAGCACCACGGAACAGTTCTGGCCGCCCCAGCCCGCCTCGCACGAGCAGTAGTACGAGGCGCGCCCGTCGTAGCAGCGCCCGTGCTGGCACGGCGTGTACCTGCACGCACACGCGTCGTCAGTCACGCCCACACGTTCCACGCTTGCGGGCTCGCTCGAGCTAGGCGCGACTCGTACCGGAGACACTCGTTGATCTCCAGCTCGCAGTGCTGGCCCTCGTAGCCGGCGGCGCAGTCGCAGCTGTACCCGCCCACGGCGTCCACGCACTTGCCGTGCTTGCAGGGCGAGGACGCGCACTCGTCGATGTTGATCTCGCAGCGTGGGCCCGTCGTGCCCGCCACGCACACGCACTCGTAGCTGACAACGGAAATAGACATTAGACATCCGCGTGACACACGGGACGGGACGGGACGGGACGAGCGGCACGCTCGGGCCGGGTCTCACCCGCTGGCGGCGTCGAGCGAGAAAGGCTGGTAAAAGACGTCGGGCAGCGGCGCGGGCAGTGCGGGCGGGGGGGGCGCGTCGCGCGCGCGGTACAGGCTGCGGTCGCTGCGCTGCAGGCACACGCCGGAGTGCTTGCAGGGCGCGGCCTCGCACTCGTCCACGTCCGTCTCGCAGTTCTTGCCTGCACACAGAGCGCGTTAGGGGCGGCCGAGGGTGGGCGCGGCGGCCGGTGGCGAGCGACTGACCGGTGAAGCCGGGGTAGCAGGAGCAGTGGTAGTCGTTGACGTCGTCGAGGCAGGTGCCACCGTTGCGGCAGGGTCGCGGCGCGCACTCGTCGATGTTGAGCTCGCAGTCGTCGCCCGAGTAGCCCGTGCCGTTGCACTCGCACGTGTAGCCGTTCAGCCCGTCCACGCAGCGCCCGCCGTGCTCGCACGGGCTCGACTTTGGACATTCGATTATCGGTCTTATTGCGAAAATTATTACTTCATAAAGTTATAAACAGACATTAGCCGCCTTATTTATAAACCTTTTTTACCTGGTGATTAGTTAAACAATATTTTGTCTTCTTCTTTCGTATGTCAAATCAATAATGACAGAAAGAGACAAATCAGTGTTTAGCTAAACAGTAACTAAGCAACGTTTATGAATAAGGCCGTAAGTCATTACCTAATAGTATTGAGTCCGACTGCCTATTAATCCTTTAACGATTACGAGCTTCTGATCACTTTCACGAAATAAATACCGAGGTAAATACTAGGTTAGGTTAGATTAGGAGCAGTTGAATTCATTTAAAATGAAAAAATAAAACCGTTTTTGGATGGTATATATGATTTGGATCTAATATAACTTATCCGTGCAACATATAGACCGTACCTCTTAATATGTAGCAATCGAATGGTTTAAGTACCTCGCAGTCGTCGATGTCGATCTCACAGTGCGGGCCGGTGAGGCCGTCCTGACACACGCACTTGTAGCTGGCGATGCCATCTACGCACGTGGAACCGGACGCGCACGGGTTGGACGCGCACTCGTTGATGTTGATGGAACAATCCTTGCCTGATGGAAGTACCAAAAATGCCTAACTAATATAACATTCAAATATAAGGACAGTTAAGAAGCTATAAATAAAAATGCTATTATAAATATATTACTAATAAAGATCTCATAAACTCGTACCGTCGTACCCCTCCACGCAGGTGCACTCGTAATTATTTTCTAAATTCTGACATGTACCGCCGTTTTTACAGGGTGAAGACAAACATTCATCGATATCCTGCTCGCAACTGTCGCCCGTGTATCCTATAGTCAAAATCATAACTTTTATTGCACGTATTTATGGTACTTGTAAAAAATTCAAAACAGTTCACACACATGGTTTATATAGACCAATTGCCATAACTGTATAAACTAAACAGAATTTGGTGCATTGAATTTGTTTAAACCAATGCAAAACAGCTTGATTTTAATATGTCTAAAGAAAATAAGAAAAAGAAAATATTAAGTGGTTTAATCATACAAGAAAAAAATTAAGTTATTATTATTTCAAGTCAATAAAAACTAAAATTTTGATAATTTGAAAATAAATAAAATTAAACTCACCCGGCTTGCAATAGCACTGATAAGAGCCAGGAAGATTAACACAAACTCCATTATTACATATTTTCGGCATCAACGCACATTCATCAACATCCAGCTCGCAGAATCTTCCTAAAAAAATATTTTTTACTTAGTATACACCTATTTCAATTATACATTCAAGTAAAGCAAATACAAAATAAAACCACCTTCGATTATAATCAGTAACAAGATGACATTACTAAAATTATCCATTACATTATTTGAATTTTTAGTGAATATATAAAAAAAAACTAATTACAGAAATATAAAATTTATTCACACAACGTAATATTCGCTATTTACACAAGTGGCTAAACCTTGCCGTTGGGCGTAAACAATAGTTTCATTACACGAGAATCATTGACTGAGACGTCATATAATGCACATTGTATTATTATCTATTCATACATTTTCCATAATCGAGGTTAAATTATAAAATGTCTTCAAATTATTGTTATTATACAAAGATTGTATGCGAGTTAATTGATTCTTAAAAGTACTAAAAACTTAATAGTCTGTTACATCACTATGACTAATTGACAGCTGACAGTAGCCGTCACACGGACAATATTGTCGTGAAAGACGACGCGCACTTGTCACAACATTCTAAGTAAAAAGGAGTATAGGTGTAAACATGTGTTAATAAAACTATATATAGTTACTATTTACAATGGAATATTAATAAGAAATAGTTCTAGGAAATGGTGTAATTATATTATTCATCATGATATATTCGTTGCGAAACATTTTGAGGTTACATCGGAAGCGCAACGCATTTTCTCGTTTTAACCATTTTCGAGCTTCGAATGGCGAGGAAAACAGTCAAGATAATACAAATCGAGTTAAAAAGAAGAAGTTTGAAACACTTTTTCAACAATATAAAGATAAAATAGTGTTTAATTCGTATCTGGAACATGACAAAATAGAACTCGGCTATTATAAATATCACATAAAAACAATAACAAACGCTCGTAAAGCGGAAGCTAAACGATTTGAAGAAAAGAGTTTACCACCCTTGCCTGTCGCATTGCAGTATTATGTTGATAAAGATAGGCTTTTAGATGAGGAAACTGTTAAAGAAGTTGTGGATTCTCCGAAAAGTTTTCAATTGCCTTTCTCTCGTACAACAGATGTCAAAATATGTGAAGATGAAGTTAAAATCGTGAAACTATACCAAGAGGAATTTGACAGATCAAATATAAACAATTGGATGACAAACTATGAACACTTTGACGATGCAATGTTATCGGAAGATGAAAATTGTGACTTAGATACCCAGTGGAGTAAGCATTATGGTACTGCAGATCCGATGGCACCAATCAGTCATGTGAATTGCGGTGGATGTGGAGCTCTATTGCACTGCAATGACCCCGCTATACCTGGTTATTTACCAAGTGAGCTTTTCAAAGGTCGTAAAGATGATGAATTGAAGACGATGGAATGTCAGAGGTGTCATTTTCTTGCAGAATACAACATTGCTTTAGATGTTACTGTGCAGCCTGAAGAATATGAAAAACTTCTTCAGTCTATAAGGTTAATTAAGATATTTTTACTTTTAATATCTATATATTGATACAAACGTGAAATGCTTTAAAAATATCCCATAATAGCTTGTGGTTCTCATATTGTAGTTTGTAATTTATTTTTATCAAGTTACTAATACCGATTACTATAACAATTTCTACAATAAATTGCTTAAAAGTAATAACAGCAGTTCAAGTTGTTGCAAAACTCTTACAAAATTATTACAAGACATACTTACATGTTTTCAGCTTCAATTTTGTACCTCAATATATTGAATGACATTAACGACTGCATAATACTAATTTAAAATATTCATTTACAGACACATCAAATCTTTAGTGTTACTGATGGTGGACTTACTAGATTTCCCATGCTCCTTTTGGTCTGGCATAATAGACATTATTGGTCCTGATAGACCTATTATTATAGTAGCTAATAAGGTAAAAAAATATAATTTTATGTGGCACAATTGTATAATTGAATGTTATGTATAATTTTGTTATTAAAATTGAATATTCTAGGTTGATCTCCTACCTGGTGACAGTATTGGTTACCTGAAGCGAATCAAAAAATCACTAATGTCAGAAATTAAAAAGACTAGATTAAGAGAGGCTAATATTAAATATGTTGCATTGATATCGGCTAAGACTGGCTATGGTGTGGAAGACTTGATATCTGCCATGTTTAAGTTATGGTTATACAAGGGTGACGTATTCCTTGTAGGCTGTACAAATGTTGGCAAGAGCTCTCTCTTTAATGTCCTCTTGCAATCAGACTACTGCAAAGTGCATGCTGTCGACATTGTGAAAAGAGCAACTGTAAGTCGATGGCCAGGGACTACATTGAATCTCTTAAAATTCCCAATCAACAGGCCATCAGGATGGAAAATTCGCGAAAGAAGCACAAGACTACAATCTGATGCGAAGCTTTTGAAGACTGAAAATGAAATTAGAAAAGAACAATTGTCAGGGAAAAACATTTCCGAGGCTCCATCTCTAATCGGTCATATAGGACGGACATTCAATGAGTACCAGGTTTTTAGTGATAATATTGCAGAGAAAAGGCAACCGTTAGAAGTACTTGACGAAAAACACGAATTATTTAAGAAAAGTAAATGGTTTTATGATACTCCAGGAGTGATTCATCCAGACCAAGTGCTTTCACTGCTTAGCACTGAAGAACTGCTGTTAACTATACCAAAAAAGCTCATAAGACCGCAGACCTATTATTTGCATAAAGGCTCAACATTATTTATTGGTGGCTTGGCAAGAGTGGATCTCTTGGACAGCACAGATCCTTGCCGCTTTACAATTTTCTGCTCTGAGAATCTTCCTATAACTGTGGTAAAGACTGAAGAGGCAGATGAAGTTTACAATAATTTTGTTGGTACTGAATTATTTGCTGTACCCACGGGTGGTTCAGAAAGACTGAAAAACTGGCCAGGGTTACAGAAGAAACAAGATAATATACGATTTACTGGCGAGGGGCCTAAACTATGTTGCGGTGATATAGTTCTTTCTTCAGTAAGTTGGGTGTCAGTGACTGCTAAGTTGGACACACCTTGTGTGGTCACAGCATGGACTCCCGAGGGTAGAGGAATCCACAAACGCTATCCCTCATTACTGCCATATGCCATTAATTTAAAAGGCAAGAGGGTCCGAGATACGCCAGCATACATGCTGGGAAACATATTTACTGATGATGAACAAATTTAGTATTAACAGTAAAAACTCAGGTCGAAATAAATTACCATTAATCAAATTTCTTCTTTTATTTTGTCTCTATATATGCAAATTTTAATCAACAGTTTTGCTTCAATTGTAAAAATCTATCTATTTAATTATTGCACATTATCCGCAACTATGTTTATCTGTCAATTAAGGAATTAATATTACATACTATTTTACATAATGTTTGTTTGGATGTTTGTCATTTTCAACAAACTAGTGAAATTCATTAATATTATCCCTACTGAGTCGTATAATTAATAAAAATATAATAAATTATTTTATTACTATTTTAACACACACACATATGGCTACTGGTAAAGAAATACGTAATTAAAGAATTGAAATTAATTTTCATAAGATACCATACGGTTTACCGATCTTATATGTGGCCTTACATTTGCGCTATCACATGTTCTTTGTGTGTACCAATTTTCGTCAAGATTGTTCAAGCCGTTCTTGAGTTATAGGACAGACAGACAAAATTAAAAAAAAATGGTATAATGTGAATGACTGCGTCATAAAACGGTTATTTATCACAAAATTAGGTGAAAAAAAAAATGTACAGACAGAACCAATATAGTGGTATAGATTATACGATTTTCATTAAAGAGCCATTTGTAATATAACTGATAATCTTTCGCATTATTGTATGAAATTGAATGGAAGACTAAGCTCTTTATATAATGCGATTAATGCACCGCTTAAAACATGATTTGGCAGACAGACATTACGTCAGGTAGTCGACACCCGATCGACGCAGTATCACACTGAGAATACTTTTACTGTAAAATATGAGCTACCTTCAGACCGGTTAAGCCCTCAAACGATCGATGGCAACTCACGTCACGCGCAGTTCGGTATGGAGTAGTTCAATTAGACTCCGCCGAAACCCACGGCTAATCTGTATGAACGATAGGCACACGTTACAAAATGTATACGATAACGGCGAGACCGACTGACCGTTGTTTCCGGGCGGGCACTGGCAGCGGAACAGGCCGGAGTCGAGCGCGAGGCACGTGCCGTTGTGGCACGGCGACGACGCGCACGCGGAGTCCGCCGCGCCCGCCGCGCAGCGCCACGCGCCGCCCTGCTCCACGCACTCCTGCGCACACGCACGTCACGTCACGTCACGTCGCCCGCACGCCGCACGCCCGTCCGCGGGCGCCACTCACCTGCCGGGCCGGGCAGGGCGAGGCGCGGCAGTCCAGCGCCAGCTCGCAGTCGGCGCCGCCGAAGCCGGGCCGGCACTCGCAGCCGTCGGCGCGACACGTGCCGCCGTTGACGCAGCCGCGCCCGCACGGCGCGTCGTCCGCGCCGGGCGCCTCCGCCGCCGCGCTCGGCGCGTCGCAGCGCGCACCGCCCCAGCCCGGTTCGCACTCGCAGCGGAAGCCGTTGGCCTGGGGGGGTCACACGTCGGGTGTAGACGCGTCCGCACGTAGCGTAGCCGCAGCCGAGCGGCGCGCGAGTACTCACGAGGTCGCGGCAGGACAGCGCGTGCGCGCAGGGCGCGGCGGCGCAGCGCTCCGCCAGCGCCTTGCCGGCCGGGCCCAGCTCGCAGTACACGCCTGCGCACACGAAACGTCACTCGCAGATCGTACGCTGACAGATGTATTACGCTAGTCACTCTAATCGTTCCCTGAGCTAGTGGTCTAACGTCACTACGGACACATCCCGAGTGAACAAAACGTTATACGTGTTATAATTCAAAGCACATGCACGATGAAGTAAAATGGAAAAATTAAAAGAACATTCAAATGATTATTTCAAAATGAAAAAAAAAAAACGATTACGTACACTGACGCCATGACACGAGCTATACACAAGTGACAAACTGACTTGTAGCAAACCGCGAGTGTCAGGCGAGACATCTAGTTTAATATTAAAATGTCATTTGTGTAAAACTCCGTGTGAAGCTCCACATATCATAACAACACAGTGAGAGGTAACGAACCGATCCAAAGCTTTAAATAATATTCGTATCGGTTCAGTCCGACCCAGACGTTCGGCTGTGAACAGTTGAACATGCATTCATATTGAGTAATTCGTACATCGACGGTTCGCGGTTCACGAGCACATTTGCAGGGCACCTCTCATATAGACGAGTACAGCTGCAAACATCTGGGACGGACTCGACGCTATCTCTAACAAAAACTAAGACGACATATCATCCAGCATGGCGGAACACCTAAGACAGCGGCAGTCGGCAGGCACATTCAGCGGACACGACACTAATTCTGTACCTTAACACTAATCTTCTAATCCTAACTACGGCGGAAAGAGAGTTACTGACGGTCAGTGCGGGCGGCCGCCGCACTGCGCGCCGCGCTCTAGAGAAACGGAAGTCAGGTATCACATCAGTAGGCCGACGGAGAGGGGGGGATCGGTCGCGAGGGGCGGTACGTACCCTTGTAGCCGGGCGCGCAGGTGCAGTTGAAGTGGTCGGTCGCGCGCGCGCACGTGGCCCCGTTGAGGCAGACGCCCGCATCGCACGCCGCCTCCAGCGAGCTGCAGTTGGGGGCGGGGCCCGGCGCGCCTGCGGACACGCGCACATGTACCCCACGCACACGAGCGCACCGGCACGCCTCGCCGCGCACTCACCGTAGTAGCCCAGGTCGCACACGCACAGCACCTGTTTGGACACCATCACGCCGGCCACCATAGCGGGCATGCCGGCCCTGCAGTGCGATCGCGGCGGACACTGCAGCTCGGCGCAGGCGGAGGGCGCGGAGGGCGCGGCGGGCGCGGGGGGCGCGGGGGGCGCGGCGGGCTCGCACAGCGGGGGCGCCAGGCCGCGCGCGCACACGCAGCGGAAGCCCGCGCCGCCGTTCTCCTCCACGCACGCGCCGCCCACGCCGCACGGGCCCGACGCGCACGCCGACATCTGCGGGCGGAGCGGCCGTTAGCGTGTGCGGGCGCCGGGGGAGCGGGGGCGGGGGCGGTGCGGGCCCACCTGGTGGCAGCGCTCGCCGGTGTAGCCGGGCAGGCAGGCGCACACGAAGCCCCCGTAGGTGTCGTAGCAGGCCCCGTGGCCGCACACGCCGCGCTCCTCCTCGCACTCGTTCACGTTGAGCTCGCAGCGCGCGCCGCCATAGCCTGCGACCGAATACCGATATATATTTATAAGACCTTGGAAAAATAATTTCACTCTCACTAGCGGTGTGGCGGGAGTCAATATAGTATATGCTCTGCCGGCCACTGGACCGGCGAGGGGACACGTGGGGCGGACGCGGTACGTACCGGTGCCGGTGCAGTCGCAGGTGTAGTTGTCGACGTCGTCGACGCAGCGGCCGCCGTGCAGGCACGCGTCGGCGCCCGCAGACGAACACTCGTCGATATCGATCTCGCAGTTACGACCCGTGTAACCTGCGGACGGCGGGCTCCCGTCAGTCGACACGGAACGGAACGAGCGGGGGAGATGTCGTGCACCAGTGCACTCACCAGAGGGACAGTCACACGCGTACTCGTCGGCGCCGGGCGGCACGCTGCAGCTGCCGTTGTTGCGGCACGGGCCCGCCACGCACTGCGGGTCCAGCGACTCCTCCAGCTCGCAGTAGGGGCCGCGGTAGTGCGGCGGGCAGAGGCAGGCGTAGTCCCCGCGCGCGTCCTCGGCGCAGCGCGCGCCGTGGCGGCACGGGGCCGACGCGCACGGGTCGCCCGCGTCCACCTCGCAGTTGTTGCCCGTGTAGCGCGCCGTGCAGTGGCACTCGTATCTGCCGGGCCGACGCAGGCGTATTGGACGTGATTAGAGTATTGAGAAGGAGCTAATCGATACCATAATGTAAGAAATAGTTTACGAACTTATCGTGTCTCGATATGCAGGTGCCGTGCCTCAAGCACGGTTCGTTGTAGCAGTGATCTTTCGGTGGTATCCTCAAGACGTCTTTTCTATCTATACCTGAAATGAATTAAATATTGTCGAAGTTTATCGAATCGTTAATAACGTACTATTGTTATACGTACTTTATTTATTGGTTGTGAACTTGTTAGGTCGGATGAACGAACATACTTGTAGGGAAAAGTCGCGCAGGAGTATACTGTTCACTTTATTATAACTAAAGAAAAGAGCCAAAGCCATAAGGGCCATATCATATTTGATACAGGACAACAACGTTATGAGATAATTTAGAAACAGTAGCTGATAATTGAGCCATAGACAGAAAATGTAACTTACAGTCATCAGTGGTGAGCGGACAGTTTCCGAAGCGCACGGTGCTCTGCAGCACGTGCGCCGCGTGAAACTCCAGCTGTGGACCCTCGTGCACGCAGCCGCTGAACAGGTTGCCCACCAGCACCACCGCCTCGCGCGCCTCCAACGCGCCCGGCGTCAGCAGCTCGGGATTCCACGTCACGTTCGATATCACCTGGCGGGCATTTCATTATCACACGTTACATCTATAAAGTGCTTTGTTCTCAAGAAGTTGCCTGCCCGTCATCGTTAATGATTATTACAAATTGCAAATCAAAATCATCAAAATATGTTTAATTCAAATAGACTTCCTACAAGTATTTTGATAAGTAGGAATCATCAAGCGCTAGTCGCTACAACATATGCTTACTTAAATGAAATATTTATAAATATGTTACGTTACCTGCGTGTCTTTATCGACTTCGAGCAGTAGCGAGGGCGGGTTTGGTCTGTATCGGAGCGCGACCCAGTGCCAGCGATTGTCGAGAGTCTCCTTGATGAGGCCCACCTCGCGGTGTGACTGCCCCGGCCGAGCCCACGACACCACGACCTGCTCGTACAGAGCTGTCACGTGCAGCGTGTAGCCCTCGTACCTCTGAGAGAACAACTCGCCACCTGCCACGAATACAAGCATATACATCTAAATTATTTGTCTAAACAAGAGATGCAATAACGTTTAAAACCGTAATAGCTTTTGTAACCATAAATTATTTAGAAATATAGTTTTGAACAAGGACGTCGTCGTACATTCTAATTAAAGTGCACAAAACGTGGGCTTAAAGCTACTTCATTCCAACAGCTAGCCTCAAATAATGGACGTAAAATAACATATGTAATTTATAAACACGCTACATATTATATTACTCATAATCATTACATAGAGACGTCTAGTTGTCAAATGACTTGTTTAGTTGATCTTGTTTTATTTGTACAAATTAATCGATAATATATTCCAAATTAAGAAAAAAAATTGAATATATCAATCACATAAAGCTAAAAAACAGCTTAATATAAATTGAACTAGTTATAAAAGAGATAGTTCGTCGAACGGGTCTCAAGTGGATCAGAGGGGTCAACTAGCAGGCCGTCTTACATAATTCTCAGTGCGGAACTTGGAAGAGATTAGATGCTCATCTGAATGCATACTATAATATGCAACAACTCTGCAACACCTCCTCAACAGACTGGGATTTTGGCCGAACTTATCAGTTTAATAGAAATCGTCTCCACATATAAAACAATTAAAAAAATATTTTAATTATTTTTTTAATTGGGTCTACAAGTAAGTGCCTTAATAGTAATTTTACAAAAAAATCTTAACGCGCAGACGCGGTCTCGGCGATAAATATTTTTTTATATATAAGTATATAAATCAGGTCCTCCAGACCGATTTCGTCCACGGCGGCCAATCTCAAGAGAGAGCCAACTGCGCAGGAGATATTATAGTGCACAAGTGCGTGCGCAAACACAGGTGCACTCTCTTTTCCTTAGCTCTCATAATCCGATGGGACGGCAATCCGACACGACCGGAAAGAGTTCAGGCGCAGGACCAACGGCTTTAGGTGCTTTCCAAGGCACGGGAGTGTACACACTTCCAACTTCCAGACTCCGGTCTGCTACTGAGAATTTTCTGACAGAAAAACTCAATAACTATCTATTGGCCCGACCTGGGAATTGACCACCGGGTCTGCGGCCTAATATCTAGCCACTAGACCAACGAGGTAGTCAAGAGCTTATATATCAATAAACGTATGTGTCGCATTGTGTGAAGAGCCTCCAGCGATGTCACGTGGATAGATTATTCATGTCAATATAAAAAGCTATTGTTATACGTTCCCGCCGTTTATAGCATATTGTTAACTGACTTTCAGAAAAAGGAGGAGCTTTTCCATTCGGCTGTTTTTTTCTATGTACTATTAACAGTTGTTTAATAATGTTTTTCTTGCATCGTTTTTCTAGCTATAAATTTATTATTATGTTAAATATATTGCCAAATATTCCTATTACATGTAATATATATTTCTCTCTTTTTGTCATTATCGATTTGACATTTAAAAGAAGAAAAAAGATGTGATATTGTTTCCGAACCGGTGGTAGATTTATGACAATCAATAAGTAAGTGTAATGCTTGAATATTGATTTTTGACTTTGACTTTGAAATTTCTAATCACCGGCTAAACAAAGACTTATAGGTAAGTTGTGAACTAATAAATAACAGTTACTCACCTAATGATTTTCAAGTAATCCTTCATGTAATCAAAAAATGCGATACGTTATTCAGAATATAAATTAAATCATTAATAAGACAAAAAAGGCATCCAATCTTGAAGGAAGAATAATGAACGCAGCCAGACTTGCTCAACTACTTTTTTAAGGAAATTCCACTTTTTATGTCATTATATTATAAGTATGTACATACATATGTTACATATATAAAATATGTAATTTCCTCTTCTAGTTTAATCATAATTAAAGACAACACAAATAATATTTTTAGAATGAATACGATATACGAAAATGTTACTTTCGTGGAATTAGTAAGTTCGATAATATGTAATGACACAGTAATGACCAGTTTTGAATAATATTACGTTAATCTCTTAATGTCATAAAAATTAATGTAAGCTTTTTTGTAAAAAGGGCCTATACGACTCTTAGAACCTTTTCATTTATTTTCCAAAGTAACCGAAGCGAGCGAGAAGTTGTACAATGGATATAAACATAAATTTTTTTCTGTTGCTGCATGAATACCTTTAATTTATCATTTCATGCACATAAATCAGTTTATTAATAAATAGTAATAAATTAGGCTTCGATTAAAATACGACAGATATAAATTAAAATACAGTAAGTCCGTACGTAGGCTCACAAGTTTTACAGACGAATTGTACACGCGATCACCAGTTGGGAGGATCATAAAATGAATTCAGTGCATCAATGTCTAATGATGTAGCCGTCATAGAATATAGTGGGCGGCGGCGGCGGCACTGGTGTGGGGACAAAGCGCGTCCATGCGCGTGCGACGATCCGCAATTCGCGGACAAGCAAGCGCGCTACTCGAATATTAACAACGGATAAACGGTTAGCTTTATAATTCAACACGTGTTGATGACCAAATCATTGCTTTTATGTGCAAATCAGTGTAAATATTTGGACATCGACGTTTTTTCTTAAATAATCGTCCAATAATTGTTATCGTGTCCGGTCAGACTTATGTTTTAGAACATATCACATTTCAAATGACATATTACTTTCGTTGAGTGTATTAATTTACAATTCTAGTTTTTTTTGTAGCATCAAAGTCACTTACAGTTGCGTGATGCGCAAAAGCGGACTAATACCAGTGAGACGCCACGGGCATTCGAGTAAAAAGTTATTATTACGATGATTGATTGCGTCATAAAAAAATCGTTATTACCGAACAAAAAAGTGTTACTGGCTAGGAATGAAACGAAATCAAAATGAAATAACATTAAGAAAACCGCTATAAAACTTCATTAAGAAATAATTAATTAATGAAGAACATCCGAAGCCGTACCACCAACTTTGTTGAATGTCTTAGTAGTATTTATCCAGCTGTGGAAACACTTAATACGACAGCCTGAGATAAAAGCAAGAACGGAATTGAAGATTCGGTTATGGAATGACCACAATATATATCATACCGCTGTCAACATGGCGGAAGTCAACAGTCGCATTTCATTTAATGATATAATATACGGTTACATTCATTATAAACAGAAATAATAAACATGTGTTAGATTGTTTAAGGGTTTTTTGTAAATAAAGGCAGATACATCTGCAATCTCGCTTAAACACCACGTTGTATTAGTGCATTTACATAATAATCGATACCTAAAGTTGTTTTTTTAACAAACAAATCGACGTACAAAAACGAGATAATTATGGATTTTCCAACCTTATTTTTAATCGCTCGACGTTACAAAAGAGGAAAAAATTCAAAGATGATTAAAAGCAATTCGAACGTTTATATAATTATATACAATATATCACATACAATTATTACTCATCGTCACGTTGAAATATTGAAGGAAATAATATAAGACATTGTTTGAATCGATCTCTACAACATCACGTCAGCAAATTTCCAATACATAACAAATAAATATATTTCATCAAAACCATAGTTAATTGATAACATAGTGAATAATGTATGATTTGAACGATCTTTAAAGATTAACTATGAGGCGAAGGATAAATAAATGACGAGTTTGAAGAGATTAATTAAGTAGCAAAGTTATCTTATTTATTTAAGTCGATGCTTCTAGAAATATAAACTCATGGCGGTCAACGGACCAACTTTATAAGGAGATGTGCTCTAAATGGCATGTCAAGGCGAACGATGCAAGCTAGAATGTCATCTATGTATATACATGCATATTAATTGAAACTCAACACATTCTTAACGAGCCGCGCCTGCGACATACAACATACTTATAATATCATACACTCTGTTTTACGAGTACGATGATGCACTATCATGTACATATCTAACAATTCTATTTACTTATTATATTATATATGATGTTCACAGTATGTGAACGTCTCGATTGTCCGCTGGCTATAGGCTATATATATGTTGACACTTTAGACGGAGGATTGGATTAGGCGTTCCCCCTGCCTACATCCAAGTTTAGTATATGTACCGTGTTTGTATGTTTACACCTGACGTCAATCTGAACCGATATTAATAAAAGGATTGATGGATTCGAAGAAGCATGTTGAGCGTCAACGCTATGTCAGTTATGCCTTACATATAAATCTAACATGGCACATAGTAATCACCAAATTTGATAACCGGTACGAATTTTAGTTACGTTTCATTTCTTCATACTAATTGGAAATGATTAAAATATCAATTAGATTGATAAGCACACAAATCGACGTACCGACACATGTTCGAAAGCTGAGTCCGACGAGCTGCTTCAGAGAGAAGGGCGCGGCGAGGCGTATGTAGGAGGAGCCGTTGAAGTAGGCCTCTGGTCTCTCGGACGGGCCGAGTGGACCCGTCGCTACTGTACCTGATGCTGTTATCGACAGGAGCGCGAGACAACCTGGAATAAAAACATTACTTTAAACAATTGTGTTTTGTAAGACAAACACAAAATTTCATGTTGTAAAACGTCGATTTAAAAAGTAATAAACTACATCCCGTGAGCTAATGCCTACCCTCCTTTTAGAATTAAGGTCTAAAGATAACGCCACCACACTGCTCCAACTGTTAATGGATTGCATGTGACGGGTGAAATTCGGACATGATGGTCGTCAAGCACAAGTAAACCACTAAACATAAATTATGCACTTGAAAAGACGTTGTTGCTCTTCTCGATTTGAACCCGCGATTTTCGTTTAAGATTTGTTTTACTCACTTAGTCATCTCGACTTTCCGCTACCTAAAATAAAAAATATACTCGTGACCGACCTAGTAGTTAAAGCGACTTGAATAAGATTTTTTTCCCACCATTATTAATGTTTCAGAGTTTTTTGTTTAAACTAAAATATTCGAAGTAGTAAAATGTCACTTTTAATAAAGTTAACTGTTTTATATTTTCATTAATATAAAGTGAGAATAACTAATAGAACACATTCTACTTTACAGAAAGTATTTTTGCGTTAAACGCGAACCTGTACCTACTATACATTGAAAGCTATCATTGCGTATGTAAAAATAATTGCTCGTGTGTTCGCCTACAAGTAACCATTTATTAATTTATACAAAATGTCAACATAATCTTACACAGTATCTACAATTAAGTCGACCTATTAAAATGTAATAAAATAAAATATTAGTAACTAATGTTGAAGTTCTTCCAACTTCACAAAGCTTTATTTTATTTTAGTGTAATATCGACAGTTAAAATATATTTCAGTGTTTAACCACACCAATACAGTTTTGTAGTTTTTGAACAAGTTGTAATAGAGCGAAATGTATTTAAAAACACAAATGAACGGTAACCCGCGATAGTTCCCTAGCCTACATTACGAAAGTTCTTTGACCGTGAGCACTATCAAAGTCTATCGAGCTATAGTAATAGACCTCGGGACAGGTTTTATAGCCAATATTAATAGTATTTGTACTCACTAACAACTAATATATAAACAAATAATAAATATAGCTTTTTACTTAATTAACCGATTGAATTTCGATCGATTCGATCACTAACTTATTGTCATTTATCAGAAGAATTATATTGACGTAGTTTAAAGTCACAGTTCAGAACAAATAGTTGTTTGTGTCGGTTCCGTTTGTTATGAAACAGTGTGAGCAACTAAGATGACCACTAGCCACCAAACTGACCATTGTAACATTCAATTGAATGTTCTAGCTGTTTCTACAGCTTTGATTTTGTTTACATGTGTGTAAATACTAGCGAAACAGAATATAGCGTCGTATTAACGTGTGACGTAGAGAGCGCTGGCTAGCACCGGCTAATCGAGTTAGAATCGATTAGCCTCGGAATCGATTCCGACCCAGTAGTGTTGGTTAATGAGATTTTTTCTGCATATGGAAAGTGCGAAATGGGAAAGCTGGCGAAACTCGACAGACAACACGATATGGGAACCATGCAGTTTCATGATGCGGAGATAGCATTGTTGCGATATCAAACTACTGTTATCCATTAAGTCGATTCTACATCATATTGTGTAAAATTTACCTACAAGGTAGAAACAATATCGGTTATTTTGTTAATAAAATTGTTGTTATTATAATAATCTTTTTGTGATTGTTTAAGTTCGGGTAAATAACATTTTAAAAAAACAATAGAACAATAGAATCCTAAACTCTGTGCACGAGTAGGTAATCACCAAATAAATCTGTTCTGCTAATACGAGGATCAATACTTTGTTTACTCGTCAAATAAACTGGCACACTATAAACGACGAAATCAATAGTTGTAATATTACAATGGAATTCACAAAACGGCAATGTGATTACGCAGTCTGCGCTGACCGAGCAAACTATCAACAAATTATACACAAATAATTATAAACCTTAATATGAAATACATACGTCACATATAATAACGTAACTAAAACTACTGACATTCGAGCGGGTAAATTTGTGTGCAATCAAAACCACGATCGAAAATATTAGACATATCGAAACGAGTTTACAATTACAAGCCAAAGGAAAGTGTCAAACAAATCGCATGAGATTTATAATTGTGCATACAATGTTGTGTTACGTAACACGTTCGTAACTTTAATATTGATCTTACGTAGGGTTGGCAACATTTAAAAAAAGAATCTTGGGTCATGTAGGTAATATAAATCTATCGATATTAAAAAAGGAATATACTTTGTACCCAATATTACACGAACAAGCATAGAGTTGTTACGTCTGTTACCCGACTGGACACAGGGTCAGTAATTCTTTGGCACAATGTATACAAAAATTCTTTCGCCGGTTCTTCTCAGGGCTGGGTATTTCTTTTCCGAACCGGTGGTAGTTTCTAATTGACTATCAATAAGAAAGTGTAATACTTCAATATTGAATAAAGAATTTTGAATTCATTCTAATTACAAATTGGGACTAAGATATTATGTCCCGTGTACCTGTACTCACACTGGCTCACTTACCCGCCAAAACGAAATCAAATATTACTAACTATTGCTATTTGGCGGTAAAATATGTGATGTGTGCGTGTTATTACCTATATACAGGCTTACACAGAGCCCTGCCACAAGTCAGAGAGATGACAGCCCTACTTAACATTACCAATCTCGTCGCTCTACATTGAGTACATAGGACACGTGCCACTTTTAAACTAGTTGTAGATATTATATCTAATATAACTACGTACATGAATAAACCCTATGTCCCTGAAGACTTGTGAATAACATTTTACGTGTAATTTCTTATAACTTTTTGTAAAACGACAGCATCACAAAACCACGAAATATGTATATCATATTCAAAACACTCTTGACGGGGATTGTATGAAACCATATGTATAGTCCTGGAGAGTGGAGAGACAGACTTAGACAGAAAAAGAAAAGACAGAAATACAAAAAATCTCTGGCCTCTAAGTGTAGTTCCAAGTTTTCGTCTCGGGATGATCATTAGTCGCCATGTGCAAAAAAACGTTTTTGCAAAATAAAGAATGCGCCGTTCAAAAAAAAAATGGGACCAATTTAATACTTTTTATTTTTTATAAAAAAAAAATATAGCTATACATATTTCTTACTGGAACACTACAATACTAAGTATTACTGTTTTGCGGTAAAATATCTGACAAGTGGGTGGGTGGTACCCAGACGAACTTTCGCAAAACCCTACGACCAATAGAAAATTAAATAATTATATTTATTAAAACATAGATGGACAGAGGACATAAATATTTATTGTATTACAAAATATTGAATACTGTTGACAGGTCACAATTCCATCAGGCCAGTCCACGGTCGAGCACGTAAAGTAATGCAAGTCACGTTCCGCCATCTTTCCGACTTCCTTTTCCTCAACTCAACACATTGATACTATGATTATTATTATAACTGCATTTTATAATTTTGTAGTTCATTTTAGAGTACTTGCAAGCGTGCAATAATCGTTTAATGGTTAACGTAAGAATATGATACAATTATCGGTTGTCTTTCATTAAGGGCATTTATATTTGTATTCAGATTTGTATCTATGGTAGCATTTACCGAGTTCTATATATTTCTGATTTATTCTAGTTTTGATTTATAATATATTGAAAGCATGTACAAAATACAAATCCTCGCATCATCAATTAACGATGAAGATGACAATATAATGTGCTGTAAAATAATAACATATAATCAACGTGTTTACATTTAAATACGATTACAATGAACGAGACGGCGAAACGATTTTCGCATTTTTCGTTTACACTATTAACTTTTTTCTCGAGGTCAAAAACAAACGTGTGCGTTGACCTTGACGTCTTCCCACATAAAAAACCGCGTACCAACACAATCATATTACAGTTACTTCCTAAGCTCTGAGTGGTAAATACGAAGACAATATTTACATGACATCAACCTCGTAAGAGTTTTCTCTCGACGAGATGAGATGAGACGAGACGGCCATCGCAATATAACCTTCAACGTGTGGAGATAAGAACGAGCGGGAGTCGCCATTGTTGTTCTTACAACAATGGATGATTACCGGCCTCGGAGTACCGCAAGTGGGACTTATTGGACTATTGCAACGTACGCCTCGTCGCTGTCTGATGAACGGTTCAGATTGTTAACTGTAGCCGACGGCGGTTTCTAAGCTGTTTTATTGTTATTCGTATACCAAGTTTTATTTACGGCTATGAATATATTTATGTATTCGTTATGCGGTTTAGTTGATCGTACGAATCTACGATATCAAGAAATATCGATATACGTAGCCTTGCATCATCATCATTTTGTAAGTAAACAATCCCAAAACAGTGACTACAATTGCTAACATTTAAATCCAAAATGTTTTACATAATGACGGAGTCAGTTTAAACAAAATCTAAGAGATTAAACACGAGTTAATTGTAACAAAGGGACAAAGAAAGACACATGTATAATAAGTACCTACATAGCACATATTTGGGGTTGCGTTCGCTTCTCTTACCACCATCGCAGGTCCTTAACTAATTATTTATCTTGTTGTCATCTTGTTCAAAATACATATTTAAATTCAAAATGTATCGACAGGTGGATCATATTTAGTCAATCTTGTTTCCATGTGTAGTAAAAAATACAAGCAGTGCCAAACTGTCCGCTAAACAAGGAACTCTTCCACCACGATACCATCAGGGCAACGACATGTTCGCATGAACTTCCTAATTTTATTTTTAATTCATGGTTAAAAGAAGCTAATATTAAAGGATTTAAGAAGACAATGGGTGAATACATTCTTTTAACGTTTTTTTATTTTGAAAAGTTAAACAGATGCGAATTGTGACGATATATAGTAAGGTATTACTCATTCCTTCTTTGTCTATCAAATACCTGCCGAATACCGTCACATGAAAGTGTTTTGTTGTAATTTAACACGAACTCCTAAAAAGCAATAAAAGCAGAAAATTCGTTAATTAACAATTGCCTTATTTCCTAAAGTATTTAAAACGAACATTTAAAAGAAATTTCTTTATTCATTCATTTGTTCATTCTCATCACGGTTCAAATTAAATGATGTATTATATAATAAATAAATAAAACGCATTAATCGAGATTAAACGGTAAGGAAAAACATTATACGTATATACCATTATTTGTATATGTATGATGGTTATGAAGTTTCTTTAAGATATTAGATAACATCGTAGGATCTTTTGACACGATCGCCCAATAAAGGTGTGTAACGTTATAATGTGTACAATGTGTCGAGTTTATTGATTCCACCATAGCTATTCCACCATAGCTTCACACGTGTCGATGATCAGGCAAGTCAACGGTCAAAGACTGGCCTGAGTCAACATTTAAAAAAAAATAACCAAGTGAAAATAGCTATATCTTTTTAGTTATTAATTTTTAGGCGGGACAGCCTTGTTTTTTATTTTTTGACATCGCCATAACTAGTTTACACTTTTAACAGTAAATTGTACTACTTCTTGTGCATTGTGTGTATTTTTAACGTAATTTAAATATAATCCATAAAATTGGCCTCGATTAAAGTACATATCTAGTGTTTATGTACTTATACACGAAGTGGTTTCGCATAGCGGGCGTGGTGACGTCACGCAGGCCCTCGCCGCAGTTGACTCATACGCTGTTGCCTTGCCTCCCAAAACCTGCACTACCAGATGCGAGGCGAGGTTGACTCAGGGGTTCACCGCCCATTCATACTTCTTCTACGGTATTTTTCCAAGAAACCAGTAAGTAAAAATTCGATGACTTCATTGGTCTTAAGTAGTAAAAAATCTTTGGAATGTTCAAACGCAACAATACATTAGAAAGTAGTTGGTACCTTTCATTACTTAACCTTTAAATTTTATTCAATGCCAGGAGACACTTACCAAATAAATAATTTACTATGAAATGGTACAATTCAATCTGCTTATTTTCGTTGCAGTTAGCGGTAAACCTCTGGTCAAAGTAGAATGGCAACAATAAATCGAATGAACGGCCTTTACGGTTGTAGAAAATAAATAATCCAAGTGCACGCGGACAAGCGCGACAAATGTGCGATTTGACGGATAGCGTCGGACGAGCTTGCTGAGAGCCATATCTTGGGCATCGCGCCTGGACGAGGAAAACGATTACGTTCAAATTAATTTTAACATTTAACAGGGTTATGATGATATGGAAATACTGTAATGGTGTATTGTCAATGAGTTCGGCTGCTAGATTACTAGATATCCATTTAGGTTTTGCATTGGTTAAATAGTGTATTAGGGTATAACAAAATACCGGCTAATGACATTGAGAAAACCCAAAACAATATAAACTTTACCAATAATGAGAAGGAAACAAATATTGAAACACAATAATCTAAAAAGATTCCTCGGAGCTTAATAAAATCCAAGCACGGATCAATTGTTTTATTGTGAAATTTAATCCCAACATCGGCTACATAAAATTACTTTCTACCAGTTTTACTAACTTCTACCACTACTTTATCGCCATCACCCCCGCGTCTCTCACCTTCGTCCGCAAACGAGTGACACCTCTGACAACTCACCTGTCTAATCATACATTGAAAGACTGGGTTGCCAACAATAAGTTTTGGGGCAAGCGTTGTCTCGGTGCGCGGACTGTTGCTAATGCATTTATTCAAAATCATCTAAAATTCCTGGTTCAAAATGCTAAAGTTTAAACGGCTGTTATTTGTTCCGATAAGAATATGATACTGCGTGACAATGCCGATAGTTGCGTCAACCGTTAAATATAATTATAATTTCCTATATTTTTTTGACTAAATAGAAAACGTGATATACTATTTAATTCGATATATTAATTAAGCTAATTATATAATGGAGCTCGTTACATTGGCGGATGTTTTATTGGTAATTTACGAAGTTATTCATTTAATAACTAACAATACCAATATATATATTGTAGCGTGTTTAAAATTTACATAATTTATAAATCGATTTTATAATGGTTTTTTTTCTGGTTCAGGTTTTAGTGAATACGCGAAGATGAGCGCTACAGTTCAACATAAATACTTGAGTAACGGTCAAAAACGGTGCCGCTATCGTCGTTGTATACCTACTGCGATTACCTGTTACAGAGCTTCATTTACAATATAAACTTCATCTGAATGAACGAACGACACTCTCAGCTGGCACGCCTTGGTAATAAAACGATCGCCACTCGGGGCATTTTGAATAAAAACATAATTTTATTAACCTTATTGTAAACAATTATAATATTTGAGATTTAATAAAACCGCTGAGCTACTTTCGCAGTTTCTTCTGAAGTCTGAGGTATTCATATTCCAAAGGGGCGGCGGGCGGTGCGGTGGTAGAAATTTGTCAGCTAAACGTTGTGTAACGCCTTTTAAATATCGAATAAAGATTTTGACTTTGACTTTCCTTATTTTTTTTTAAATACTACTTTTCATTTTCAAACTACATTACATTTCACGGCAACTTTTATAAAATTGTACATAGAACGTAAAAGTATGATAAAGTTATGAGCATTGCAAGTCGCTGAGCACTTGAATAATAACTGTATAAAATGTGTAGTCATCGTGTGCAGGAATTACTTTAAATTGAATACCATGTGAATATACCGCAACGCGGTAGAAACTTAATAATTAACCCACAGATCTGCTGCGATATCATCTCTGAGATGATGCACTGCGAAAAATATAAAGTCTACTAATACTAAGCTGATAACTATAACTATACATCTTAACGTGTTAGTATATTATTAAATTGCTGAATTATTCAAATTTAATATTAAGGTAAAGTACCTACTTAAATTTTTGTATAATAAATTTGGAAATGGCTTGATATTTGTGCTTCCAATTATTATATTCTTGGAGAAATTTTTCAATGATTAATTTCATTTAATAACATTAACCTCGTCTTATATCTCTTTAAGTGTATTCTTAAATGCTTTTAGTAATGGACATTAATTTTAATCATAATTCTATGAAATTCTCAAGCAACAACCAAATACTTCTCCGAAAGATTTCTCCGAAAACTTTTCAACTACTTTTTTTTAATTATTCCAAAGTAGGTAAGCATGCTAGCTAATGGGCCACCAGATGGTAAATGGTCACCACCACCCTTAGTTGCCACACACGTTACACCACTAAAGCACCACCAACCTTGGAAACTAAGATGTTATGTCCCAGTACCTGTAGTTCATTTGCTCTCTCACCCTTCAAACCGGAACACAGCACGAGTAAGTATCAATACTGTTAGTGTTTGGCGTTAGAAAATGTTTTGACTTATCAACACATATAAACACGGACAGAAATTAAATTATGGGACAATTATTTATCAAAAACAACTAAAACTTGTTGTATTGGTTGTTTTATTATACAACTAACTAAGTTAAGATACTAATAATTATATTATGTGTTAAACTCAACGCTACGACCAACGCGCATATAATTTAGAATAACCTAATATTTATTTAAGTTAAGTTGATTATAAATTTTGTTTCAATGTGATTTCATTTCGTTATATTATTTTTACAACTACCGCCATTAAAATGATTTGACTTTTGTATAAATAGCGATGTATTTAGAATGATCGATCATAATATTATTGTTGAACTTGAGCAGGGTGGTTACTCTGCCTGTTTAATAAATATTGTTTATAACAACACAACACTTCTTTCGCTATCCTGGTCCACCTTCTGTTTCATCTGTTACTAAACAAATCAAAATCTGCAAAACGGAAGCTACAGCTGTCTTCGAATAAGCATCATAGCTTATACCTTGACTGCCTCGTTGGTCTAGTGGCTAGATATAAGGCCGCAGACCCGGTAGTCCTGGGTTCAATTCCCAGGTCGGGCCAATAAATAGTTATTGAGTTTTTCTGTCAGAAAATTCTCAGTAGCCGCCCGGAGTCTGGAAGTTGGAAGTGTGTACACTCCCGTGCCTCGGAAAGCACGTTAAGCCGTTGGTCCTGCGCCTGAACTCTTTCCGGTCGTGTCGAAATGCCGTCCCATCGGATTATGAGAGCTAAGGAAAAGAGAGTGCACCTGTGTTTGCGCACACACTTGTGCACTATAATATCTCCTGCGCAGTTGACTAATCTCTCTTGAGATTGGCCGCCGTGGCCGAAATCGGTCTGGAGGACCTTATAGCTTATACAGATATAAGCGCTACGTCGTTCTCTCCCTTAATGCAATTATTTGTGATAATATGTCAGTCGATCGCCATCGTTTTTCAATATTCGCCCGTGACTGACTGACGGCAACGCTTTCTCACGGCTCAACGAAATCATATTACACGAGACAATTGCTGAGTAAATGTTACGTAAGATGTATTGTGGTTCTGTTACCGATATAAATAATAAAACAAGCATACTATATACATGTTTATACTACTAAGTAATAACAAACAAAATATAAATTTGTATTAGATGACACGAATAGTTTGTCTTTAATTATAAATAATTGTTTCTCAATCTTTAAACGAAATGCAAGTTTCACTTTTAATAAGATGAACGAATGCTGATTTACGCACAACAATTACGCACGCTCAAAATTTTAAGCATTTCTTTACTAGAAAATAATGACTTTTTAAGCTTTTCTATAAAAACCTATTTTAAAATACATAAACCGTATGTAAAATTATACATGAGATTTTTACAGTAGTATTTTTAAGACTTACTACTATGGAATCCTATTAAAATGTTAGTGTTGTGTACTGTTGAATAATACAAATAAAAACATATATCTAGATATAATGTTATTTTAGACAAGATATTATAGTATATAGCGGTGACAACAAAGTTATAAAACTTTAAACCAAAAATAAATAATGTTTCTAGAAATATTTTGTTTCACTCATATATTCACACTGTATTTTTTTATTTTAGACAGACAACTTATACAAAATTATTAAATACAGCAGATTTAAGTGACTGCTTACTAACTACTAAGAGAAATTCATACCCACTGTATTGTATACTGATTAAAAAGTCCACTGATTGATATAGAAAAAAATACTATTTATAAATGTTTATGAAATTATTATTTTTATATATTTATGTTGAAACATAATATAAAAGATATAAACCGTGTTATATTTCGAACAGTTTTGCTCGAATACAATAATAAAGTAATAAAAGCATGTCATCAACTTTACAGTGAAATGTACAGCTCTTTATATATATATATATATATCCACATCCTAACAAAAAAACTAAAATATTGAAGTGTTTCAAGTGGCGACCTACTCATTGCGCTAGCGAGCTCTGATAAGTATTAGTGCAAAAAAGTGCTGCAAAAACTAAAACTTCATACAGCCATTTCATAAATAAGCCCGTGACGAATGTGCAGCCCTCTAACCAGCTAATTTTCTATACATTATGGTTTAAAAGGACAAATTTTGCGTATTTTGAAGAGTACTTAAGTGGATTTTAAGAAATTGTCATTTAGGTACTTAACGTGAAAAGCTGTAATCCACTCCAAGGTTGAATCAAAGATTAAACAAGACTCACTTCGTGAGAACTTAGTAAAGTGAAGGTTTAGATAGACTTTTTGTTTTGGTACTTACCAAAATACGAGAAATACGAGTACAACATAAATCCTTCTTTTAAAAATGCTCGATTTGAATGAGTCATACGAAATTTCATTTATAGCTATTTACGACTTCATACGTCGCATTACGATAACGAGAATTTTCTAACATTCAATTATTTACACATTATGATCGTTGTGAGGATAAATAATATAGGACGTATGAATGACATAATCTCACATCACATTATCATTGCTTATTTTATATAAAAATTGATTTTGGTAAGTATAACGCCTCGCAAGCTCTGCTTGTTGCCTGCCTGCCTGCCTGCTCGTATGTTAGTCGACGCTCGGCAGACTCACTACCACGTAGTTAGGATCATCGAGATAGGTATTATATCATTTATTTACCTGCTACCAGTGTAATTCTACCGTCACTTGTACATATCCGTATACAACAGAAAGTCGGCCAATGTAATTACAGGATGCAGTACACGAGCAAAGACAACCCAATACTAGACATTTTGTCTATTAAAGGAAATCATATTTGTCCTAACAATATATCAATAGTCGTCTCATAATATTCTTAAGAGTGTAGTAGCTCATCCATACATACATATATATCTTACGCGTCGGTAACCTCCACCTGAGTATGTAGTGGTTACATTGAAACGTGTTTTTGCGTATCAAACTTGTGAAAATTTGTAACTCGACAGAATACTGGGCGTAACGACAATAAACCGAAAAAAACTCAGTTCTCGATAACTTTGCTAATCTCGTACTAGATGCATCGCCATTAGAAACAAACCTCGCGAATCAAATTGAAGCATCAAAGGAAGTCCAAACTCTAAATCAATCAAACGTCCTCAATCAATCAAAGGTTCTCCTTTAAAATAACGTCTTTTCTCGGAGTTTTGAAAGGAATGACGATACAAATGCAGTTGAAACAATTCGTAGAATACGAATAGGATATCGGCCGCTGTGGAGCGACCGGCCATTGTCCTGTAACGAGGTGTATCATTACCGAGCCGATAACGATTTCGGGTATCTGCTTCCGATGAGATCGAGAACTTTCATCGTAATAACTCGTGTTACGTGTTCAATCACAACGAGATTATGGTTGACGGTCAAAGGTCATCTATATAAAAGTAGGAAAACTTATAAATGTTAGGTAAAGGTATAAGATATGCGTAAGACCAAGGACGGGGGCGTCACACGTCACCGAGCACACACCGGCCCCTGCACGCCACCTGTCCACCTGCCCCTGCATGTCTGTCTACCTTCAGACTATTGTCAGCCTTAAATTCGATCACACAACAACAAATACATCCAATATTGTTTGAGACCAACCTTTTAATGGTCGAACGCAAATGCACATGAAGCAGTCATCCACCCTCTCATATAACTCATAACGCGTTGCTAGAATAGTTTGTTTACTTTAATTTCATATATTCCTTGTTAATAAAGATTTTCTACAATTAAATACAGATTAATGGCGTCATGCACTTCACGACTTAACATAAATAGCAATAAAGTCTACATTCTAGCGCATTCGACTCGTAATCAATTAGATGTTAAATAGTTGTCTTATATATAAGAAACCCGATAATATAATGCTTTACATGTTATAATATGCTTTAAAAAATTATTTACTTGAAATGTATTTGTACGTAAGAACGGAACTCCGTCCAGTTGCAGTACTATGGATGACAAATCGTTAATGAACAACTATGAAATAATTTTATTCGTCGAACAAAGACCGCTTTCCAAAGTCGAGCAACAAGCGGTGTTAATGCCAAGTAACTGTTCAACAGGTAGACAATGCGGCGACATGACGCTTTCGTCTCAGACCTCCGAACTTAATCGTGTCACTTCGCGAAACACGGATATTACTTAATACTTCGCAAAGAGACATATCAGTATATAACTATTTTAAATCCCTTCTTAGATTTTATTGATTACCTCTAAAAATGAGTAATGAAAATTTCATGATTGGTTGAGAAGTTAAGGTGTGAAAATGTAACAAACAAACTAACTTTCGTATTTATAATATTAAGACGATAATGCTTGTACTACATATATCTCACAGAGCAGGTAAAATAAATGATCAAATGCATTTACCTAGAAAACTTGTTAGGCTCTTTACCTAATATAAAAAAAGTTTGTAGGTTAAGTGCTTACACAAGTGGTTTTACAAATATCCACTTCTTTTTTGATAATTACTGATATTTTTTTTAGTTATATAAAAATGTTTGGTGCTGTGTGTGTATTTGAGTGCAAGTTTTTATGAATATATTTGATTTAATTACAAATTATATAATACAAAATTATTTTATAATTAACTATGATTTAAGTAAAATAATGTCCTTATACTATATTTAATTTGTTATCAACATAAACAATAATTGAATATCACTTGTCTTTAGTGTTGGATGAATTGTCTAATATCATATTTACAAACACATAATTTTACAAACATTATTTATAATGCTAAAAATAGGAACTTTTAAGCTACTGTCGTAAGATATTGTATGTATATTTATGTAACAGTATAGATTTTACTTCATACATACATTAAAATTGTTTGTCAGTAACAGCAGTAAGTGTAAATTATTGAAATAAATGTCCTGCACACTCATCACTATCAACAAGAGATTGATTGACGATTAATCACCGTAACCAATAAGCAAACATACTAGTAAGTTTCGATTCAGTTTGTGAATGTATACTAATATATAAAGCTGAAGAGTTTGTTTGTTTGATCCGGCTAATCTCAGGAACAAATGGTTCGAATTTAAAAATTATTTTTGTGTTGTCCTTTTATCGAGGAAGGCTCTAGGCTTATTTTTAATAATTATACACGAGTGAAACCATGGGCACAGCTAGTGATGAAATAAAGTGTACCCAAGTAGTCAATTTTACACCTCATCCATTATCCACTATCATTGCATACTTTTATTACTTTTTATTCAATAAATTTTATGCAATAAAATTAACGAATTTTATTAGAGGATGGCTCTTATTTCTAAATTATTACTACATTAATAAAGTCGACTAAGCACTTATATTAATTAAATCACTTTGTAGTAGTGATTTAAACAAAGTTACAGGCAGTTACAGGCTAAATTTTAATTTAACTTATTACAGCCATTCAACATCGTAATTGATTGATAAATTTATATTATCTATTTTTATGTGGTTTTATGTGTTTACATGTTTTGCAATAACATGAGTCATCATGGCCAGTTAATGTTTTCACTAAATAATATAAAAATATGTCACTCCCTATGTAGGATGTTATAAAATGTTTGTAATAATTACCTAAATATATTAAGTAATTAATTACATTAACACCATCTATGAAATTAGAAGCACTTTCAAATATATTATAATTTACGTTGATTACTTGAAATATCAACAACGGTTATTTTAAAATCACTTATATACATATTTATAAGTTTCTTGTTTATTTTATTATATTTTTTGAAAATATAACTACTTACTAAAAAGTTTCATTTTAATGATCAATATTATATTAAATACATATTTACTTTCCAAAGTAGACTATAAATTATTTATTTATATTTTAAATGCCATGTTTATAACAAATTTCTCTCAACTCAATTGAATGTATTCCTTTCACGATTGTTCTAATTGTTGGCTGCATCGCCACAGTTACGGGGAGGTTTATTTGTTTTTCTTAATAAGACTATATAAATGGTAATTAACGTTGATTTTCAAAAATAAGTAGTTTTATATTAAAAACACCAACCTGTGAAATTTAGCACAGCGCGTCGCCTCCAAGCACTGCTGTCCACCTTCATTATGTTGAAATAATCAACAGAACACAAACAAAACTAAATCATCAACAATAAATCAATAAAAATCAGTTAATAACTCATGTTTTAGTATATTTAAAAATAAAATTAATAATCAAATTAACTAAAATCATGTAAAAAAATAAAGATATGTCACGAAAATAAAATCAAAAATGGACATCACCGTCCAACGTCCATGATTGCTTAGTTTAGACTGGCACTGGCAATTTTGTTTAAAATTTTTATAATCTGTGCTAGCTGTGTTTTGACATAGTTGCCATGTTGTTTTTAATAATACCCAGGCTATATCATATCATTATCCATATTATTGCATGACGTGATATAAATTTCCAATATAGCTTTCAAAACTTGTGTGAATAGACTTCATTTATTTATAATATTAAACATTTTATCCTTTACCAATGTATCCAATCTATAAAACTTCATATTAAACGAATGTAATTAACGAAAATAAATTTTAAGACACTACTTTTACTTATGTTCCAAAATACTTAAATTAATTAAACGAAACACTCTTTATTTAATTGAAAATAAAATTTTAAATATAAAATTATAATTCAATTAATAATAAAGTTAGGAGAAAAGGAACGGAATGACATGAAAATAAATGTTGCTATTTTTCTTAAAAAATGGCAGCCTTTATGTCGTAAGCTTTTCTTTTCTTTTTTCTATATGAAAAGTTTTTAAATAAAGATTTGTGGATGATTTATAATGCCATTAACGGAGATTCAGATGGAGAAAATATTTTTCAAAAAAAATAAATAATTATCAAATGTTGAGAGTTACTATGACCTTCGCATTTCTAGTGAGTATTAACTAATAACTACGTGGTTATATTCTTTTTGTATTTGCTAAATGACTTGAATTCATTTTCTTTAAAGCCGATATGGTGGCTTTTATCTATATTTAGTAATCAATTGTGTGTAATTTTTAGGTGGCGTAGACTATGAACAAATGCTGAACGGTCCGAACGAGAACGATAGTAGTAGCTCGAGTATAGCGATAGAAAATAAAGATAACATGAGCGCTGGTACGGCGACACTGGAGCGTGAGCTGTCCAGTACTAGACGACTGCTGTGGGGTGACCACGTAAAGGAGGACGTGTTCCGGCGCTGGGCGCAAGGTTTCCAGTTTAGCTCCGATGAGCCAAGTGCGCTTATTCAGCAAGAAGGTGGTCCGTGCGCTGCCATCGCGCCCGTTCAAGGATTTCTTCTCAAGATCCTTCTGTCTGAGACACCTGGACATAGCCTTCAAGATTTGACGTCGGAGAAGTGTAATTCCTTGCTTGTTAGGGCTGTGTGTACGATTTTAAGTCAGTGTCTAGCTTCTAAGTACAATGTTGCCGTATATCGAAAGAACGACACAGAGGCCGAGACGAGCACAGGTCTCAATGTTAGTGCTGAGGAACAGTCTTGTGATGCCATTGATCACTTTCACAGAAGAATGGAGGTGCACTCCTTTCAGACATTATCAGAAGTGGAAGCATTTTACACAAGGAACATTCGCATTTTGAAGGACAAATATGGTGTACTTCTGTTGTTATATAGTGTCATACTAAGCAAAGGAGTTAGTACTGTTGAGGCAGAACTTTCAGAGCTGTCTGATCCTCTCATTCATTCGACATATGGATATGGTTCCCAAGGACTCATCAATCTAATGCTTACAGGTAGGGCAGTAGCACATGTCTGGGACCATGACCAAGTGGTGGGCGGGTTAAGATTACGTGGAATTGAGCGACAGAATGACATAGGTTTTCTAACTATCATGGAACACATGCAGTACTGTACTGTAGGTTCCTTTTACAAGAATCCTAAGCATCCTGTCTGGGTTTTGGCTTCAGAAACACATTTGACTGTATTATTCTCTTTTGAAAGAAGACTAGCAGCCCCCGAAACAGTCGGTGAATCTGCTGAACGCATTTTTAGATCGTTTGATCCAGAAGGAAACAATTTTATTCCATCGGCAGCTTTACAAGACGTCCTATGTGCTGCTGATTTGGTTAGTGAACCAGAATATGTGGAATTGATGAGACGGAAACTAGATTCTGAGAATTTAGGAATAATTTTATTGAGTGCATTCATGGACGAATTCTTTCCTGGTTGTGAGCGTGGTGCACCTGATACTTTCACACTACACCACTATAATGGACTGTCTCGCAGTAATCCAGGAGGCAGAGTGGTTTACCGCACTGGTCGTGCAGCACTGCTAGAGTGTCCGATGAGAGCTGCAACTACTGATCCCATGTTGACATGCTTGCAAACCAAATGGCCCAGTATTGACGTGGTTTGGGATGAAGGTCAATCACCCTCTCTTAATTAGCACACACTACATACTGTGCTCAGAACTTATACTGTGACAGAGTGAGGAGAGTTAACATAAAATGTATCTTAAAATATGTTGCAGGAAATTCCATTACTTTATGTATTAATTTATGTATAGAAACTGTATTCAATAATTTCAAGGCCTTTGCAGATAACATACATTACCATGGTCAGCTATTTTTCATAAATTTGATAATCTCAAAACATGGAATTGCTATCATTGTGATGTTCCATTAGGTTTAGTTGCACATGCACAACGATAATAATAGGACCATCTATAAGAAATCCAAAATACCCCAAAATCAAAGTAGCAAGCTTTTGAGGTTGTAAAGTTTTAAATTGTTTTATTTAAGAGCTGTGATCCGAACATGTTTCATATCTTCCTTGTTAAAAATTAAAAACTTGTTAATAATTTTTAGTTACTAAAAGCAATTTAAAAGCCAAATTAAAAATAGCTCTTTGTTTAGAAATAACAACACATGTGAAAGGTCTATGTTGCAATTATGTGTTTGATTACAAATATATATTTCTATGTTTTGTGTTACATCTTAACTTTAATGATGAAATGATAACATGTGAGTAATGTTCTAAAATTTCATTTCATGCATATTACTATCATTGGTACATTTAATTGTTTAATCTTTCATATGCAGGCACACATTATGCACCTAGTTGGTTTTTTGCACAAAACATTCTCTAATAACTCCTCCACTAACATCTTATACGCCAGCTGCATTACATTATTTGATAAAGTATTGAAATGTACCTAAATATGTATGGTACTTTTTTATGTTTTATTAATTTTGTTTTTATATAGAATATTATTAAATAATTATTTGGGTACTTGCAAATGTTTTTTAAGACTTATGTATTAATATAAAATTTTAAAACATTTGAACCTAGTCTTCATAATTTTACCATAATAATGGTATTCAGAATTTCAGTTAAGAATATCTTGATTTTGAATTCTTAATAAAAATGTCTGTATATTACTTTTTTGTACAAATATTCTTTATCAGATTCATGTCAAATAGCTGTGCACATGTATAACAACAAAGATTATATTGGAAAGATAATTTTCAGTTAGTCGTAAATAATAGTGGAACATGCTTTTTTAATTACAGCCTGCGTTTTATTTTAATGATGAAGCTAAAATCTTCAATAGTAATGTTTTGTATTGACTAAATAAATGCGTTGCTAATTTTGAGTCGATGGTATAGTTGTCTGTGGCAATATTTCGATGAAAAATTATATTTTTTTTATAAATGAATTGGAAATATTTATGCTGTTTCATATTTTAAAAATAAAAGTATATTGGCATTAAAACAATAATCATAATAGTCAACTCAAGTTCAATCCTGATGTTATAAATGAAGTTGTAAATGCCCAATATTATTAATGTTTATAGTACAAGTAAAAATACTGATAAAAATGAGACATCAGAATGTCGTTTTTGATGCCCACAGTTTGTGAAGGAAAACGTCATGAGATCGTTCAAAAAACTTATAATTGATCCATACAACATTTGCTAGTATTAGTATAAATATTATATGTAAGAAAATATTAATGATGTCCGCTTGACCGATTTTGGTTACTATAGAGTCCAGCGAACGGTGCATGATATTGTAATGGACAAGTGTCCGTGCAATGTGTAAATACAAGTACTCTCATAATCCGATGGTAAAGCGAATACAATATACACGACTCTATAATTTCGAAATTATCGACTGTCTAATTGATGGAAATCGGAAATAGCAATTATGTTTATAAAAAACAGTATAAGTATTAAATAGAGATTTTATAATTGTTAAGATGAAGAGATGCCCCAGTGGTAAGAACGCGTGAATCTTAACCGATGATCGTAGGTTCAAACCGGGAAAGCACCACTGAATTTCATGTGCTTAATTTGTGATTATAATTCATCTCGTGCTACAGTGAAGGAAACCTGCATGTGTCAAATGTCACTGAAATTTCGACACATATGTATTTCACCACCAAGGTGGAATAAGCTCCAAACCTTTTCTCTCCTTCTAAAAGAGGAAAACAGGCCTTAGCCCAGCAGTGGGACATTCACAGGCTATTACTGTTAATATTGAATATCTTTTACTGAAAGTGCATAATATATGTATTTATGTATCCTTTATATTTGTAGTTTGACTTCTATGTAAGAATTGGATACAAAAATAAAAATTGAAATTTATAGTTGATGAACAAAAAAATATATATTATAGATTTTATCACAATCTATCTATCTATTTCTTTATAATTTCGTTAGTTTGAAATCTTAATACATAAATCTTATACCCAATAATATATAATTTTATTGACCTAAGGGTATAAAATATGTTTGCTCTACTGGCAGCCCTGGTCATTGTATTGCCATAAGATTCCTTGTTATGTTATATAAATATTATATAATACTAGGGATGTCCGATGTTAGAAAAATATCGATGTTGACATCGATGTCAACATCGATGTTCGATAATCATCGAAAGGAAAACATCGACAACAAATAAAAACGGAAACAACAATAAATAAAACAACTATAATATCACATGATATTAAAAAAAAGAAACAAAGTGATCATTAAAAATGTTAGACTTTAGGGCGTAGAAGCACATTATAACTTCCAATACTTTTGTCAATCGACTGTAAAAATAATAATTTTGAAAGTGCAGAACCTTTCAACCTGTTGCGCTGTTGATATAGAGTTGAACCAGCCTTTGAAAATAATCTCTCAGATAGCGTTGATGTCGCAATAGTACTTAAATATCTCACCGCAAGTTTTTTCAACGAACAAGGCAATATATTTTTTTCGTATTTTGGTAACGTTCACGATTTCGGTTGATTATGTGTCTGCGACCAAATTTCGATTAAGTGTCCCTGACATCGATGTTACGATGTTATACATAATGCAACATCGATGTTCATCGAAAATCCCTATATTATACTCTTTTTGAGGTGTGACAACGCACTGACAGTATAAAAATAAACAACAAGAACTTTATGAAATAATTTTGATCAGAGAAATCAACAATCAAAATGACTCGTGAAGAGTGTGACTTTCAAAAATATGTTACAACTACCTACGATCCAATAAAAATTGGATCTATAGATGGTTAGTACAAAATTTGTTTTTTTTTTTTATTTGCATTCAATTTAACCTAGAAGCTTCTATAAACGGCAAAACTATACCTAATACTGACTCAAGTTTACTATTATTTCTACTAAACTATTATTTATGGCCAATCCTTATTGTAATGTAAAATGTTTCATTTGATATACAACCTCTGCTCAAATTTTAGGTACAGATAATGAACCACACGATCGTGCTATTTTAAGAGCTTTACAATCAGACTATGTTCCTAATAAACAAGTCAGAGGTGACCCTGACCATACTCTTTTCATAGCACGTCTCAACCCAAGAACGACACAAGTAAGTAACATGGTTTAATTCAATGATAAGTTATTTTATTAGACACTACAATAAAGGCTTTATTTTTAGGACACAGTTTACACAGAGTTCTCAAAATTCGGAAAAGTCATCAATTGTCGCTTGGTTAGAGACATAGTTACTGGTAAATCTAAACAATACGCTTTTGTAGAGTATGAAAGTATTTCAAGCTTGGATCGAGTGTTACGGGAGATGCATAAAGAATATATAGATGGTAGTGAGATAATCGTTGAAAGAGAAGCAGAGAGGATGCTGCAAGGCTGGCGGCCGAGGAGACTCGGTGGGGGCTTTGGAGGACGAAAAGAATCTGGACAACTGAGGTTTGGTTGCAGAGACAGACCATTTAGAAAACCTTTTTTGGTAACGCAAAATAAAAAATGATGTAATTGTATAGTGATGACAATTACTTATTTTTTTTAAATATAACTGTTTTTCAAAAAGACTCAATGAATGCACCCTACTTAAATGTAATCTGTGTGGTCATGTCTTGTTACAATAAAATGAAGATAATCATGTCATAACAATGTCATATTTTTAAATAATGAGTAATGGTTGTTGTAAGGAATTTAAAGGATGGTGCAAAGCTTTCACAAGAACTGAGATATATTTGTCAGCACTACAACTAGTATTTCTTGTATTTTTTATACTGAGTTTAACGTTCACTGTTCTTCACTTTATTGCTTGCTTTAAAAATAATGAGAATAGTAACATTGAGAAAGCGATTGAAACAAGTACAAGCGCAACATCAACTGGTGAACCAATCTTTGAGGACATATCAACAGAACATCTCACAAGTCAAACTCAAACATTGGCCAAGGAGATAAAATGTACTTGGACACCATCCATAAAAACAACTGCTGGTACACATTATTATGATAGTGATTTGATATCATTCACAACTGCCAAAGATCAAGTGCTAGTGGTACCCAATAAAACTGAAAATTCTCCTAATTCTGGTACCAGTGAACTGAATTCATCATTCCAGTCATGGACCCCTGCAGAATTCTCCACTGAAGACAACACAGAGAAATCCTACGACGGAGAATATGTAGATGAAATAAAGAAAGGTTACCTTTTGGCTCTTGTAAAGATTAAGCCTCCACGAGATATAACATTTGGATGCATACTAACTATTGTTGCTCAAAGTTGGACTTTAACCGCTGCAAGTTGCATAGAGGCAATCGAGGAGGTGGATTCTTTAGATTCTTTCGTTATGGTAAGAGGTTTCGGTGAAAAGGATGAAGAGAATATTTATATAGTGTCCGACATACTAATACATCCACAATATCAAGGTGTGAATGCATCCTACGACCTCGCCGCTTTAAAATCTGAAGGAAGTGTTGCAACGAATCAAATCTTAACATTACCAACTATGGTGGACTATTTTTCAGTGACAATCGGCGAGAGTCTAACCCTTCTTGGATATGGAAAATATAGGTAAATATAGTATTGTAATTTTTTATCGAGTCAAGAATAATCTCCTAAGTGTTAAATATGAAATAAAACCTTAAATTTCAAATGGAGGAGATTAACACAATACATATTCGAGACGAGATTAATAAAATCCATTTTTCCAGAAATTTAGATAAAGATCCTCGGTCGCGAAGCGTGCGCTCGGTGCGGGTGCGGCGCGTGCCGGCGCAGCAGTGCGCGCGCGGCGACGCGTGGGCGCCGCGCCACCTGTGGGGCGGGCGCGGGGCGCGGCGCGCGGCGTGCGGGGCGGGCGCGCTGTGCGCCGGCGCACTGCGGGCGCGCGCGCGGCCGTGCCACTACTGCGCGGGCGCGCCGCTGCTGCGCCGCCGCGTGCTGCTGGGCGTCATGAGCGACAACCCGCAGTGCGGCGCGGCCTGCGAGCCCGCGCTCTACGTCAACTTGGCGCTTCTCCGGGGCTGGCTCGACTCCACTATTTATTCTGTTTGATTTTGTTTAACGATACCGACATCTCTTTGCGAGCTTCTACGATCTCGTCGACGGGACGTCTCGTTCGGCGCCCGTTGTCTATATGAATTAAAAAAGAATAAAACTGACGGATGTCATTTTTGAATGAGTCGCTTTGTTTTCTTTATTTACCTTGAGTTTTGATAATGGCTATGACCAAAGGTCTGCTGGTGTGCTCGTTGCTGATGGCCCTGTTCGTGGTGGGCACTATTGCCGTGTCGGTGTTGCAATTCCTGACCGCCGCTGATAATGAAGATGACCAAGATGTTTTCAATATTTGACATGTGACCGTTTATTAAGGATAAACTTCAATATATATATTTTTTTAACTTAAATATTCTTTTCTAGAATACGAAAATATCGTTACGTTTGTTTGCGGAGTTTATATACTTGTATGCTTCGTTTCGAAATATATTTAAGTGAACATTTTTTTATCATATATGATGATAAGTGCTCAGTCAGCCTTCTAACTGGAATATAGCAATAATAAGTATTGATGTTTGACGGTGATATATGTGACGATTGGGTGGGACCCACACAGACGAGCTGACACAAAGCCTAACCATCTAGTAATAATATATTCCGCTTATTTTGTTCTATGTATAAACATAGAAGAATTGCAAATAAGGAATTGTCAGTGTGCCCCGATTAATTGAATACTTCTCGACTTCTAGAGCAAATGGACATGACATGCGACCATTTATATATTATGTAATACGAACGAGGAATGAATAAAAATCAACATAAGCATTAACATAAACAATTTATTTAAATAACTTCAATAAGATGAATTATTATAATACATTTCGGAATACACGTTGCTTGCCGCGAGCGTCAAATATACAGACATACGTCAACATTACACCTTTATACAAATACACGGACGTCGTAGCACGTCGTAGCTCCAGTCCGCCGCTACGACCTGCCCCCTACCCCCTACCTCTATACAACCTGCATCACCTTACCTTTCTCGACATATAAACACCATTATCTGTACATAACCTTTAAATCTTATTTTTACATGGAACATTAACTGAAAATGTCTATAGAAAGAATATTCTAGAAGATAACTAACATTTATTGTCTATAATTAATTGAGATAATAAAATAAAGACCGATTCTATTGCACCATAATTTAAAAGAAACTAAGAGATAAAAGGTAAAGAATTATATTAACATAAATATAATACCAATTTTATTTTCAATTCATATAATAATAATTATAAATCATTTAATCTATTCTAAAATAATGTTATCATTCGACGACTCCTCCGACGTAGGCTAATTATTTTTGCCACATTCAAAGAAGCAATCATGTTTTTTTTACAGACAGAACAGATATAGCGTGGAACTTGACAATTACTTTCTGTCTTTTGATAGATTTCTTTTAAATCTTATATTCTGTTTTTAAAAAGCGACATCATGTTTTTATTTTATAAGTGTACACTTATAAAATAAAAACATTAGCAACGATAGAATTAATTTACACAAACTAAAACGTATCTAACTCGGAGTCTAAATGAGAACTAATTAATATACATAGCTGTTGTCCTGCTTCGATCACATCAGCGATACTAAGCGAAGGAATCATCTGTAAAGCTACGACCACAATGGAGCAAGCTACAAGTATAAACAAATATAGGTCACTGTCATTCCGCTTCGCTTAATAGCGCAGGTGTGTAAGAACCTTAATTCGTTAATGAATGAACGTAAACAATCCGGATAATCGTAAAACGAAACGCGTCGACACTATTTGTTAACATTTTCCGTTAAAGCTTTTATTACACAGAAAATATATAAATTTTTATTCTCACCCGATTATTATAATTTACTTAATTTGAATTCATTTATTTTGTTGTATAAAACACACATTACTAATTACATTGGTTTCTATAAGATTATATAATTCTTCAAATGATGCCTGGGTAGCATTAATAGTTCGAACACACATTATCAATCATTTTGTAAAGCTGTGGTCATTTTGACTTGCAAGTGTGAAAGTAGCCTTATCAAAATAATAATAGCAATTTTAAATTTTGCCTGTAAATTATGAAGAGCAAAATATTTTGACGAGATAATTTTGAAATCGAATACAACAATAAGATGAACAGAAACAGGTATTGTTAAATCACTAGAAATTGGAAAGTGTTTAGTTTATGTTTAAGAAAAATAATTTTGTGTTCGAAATGTAAATGACCATTTTTCTGCACAATTCAGGGTTGTTACATACTGAATATTCTCAATAGCGATGATGTTTTAACAATAAAGATTTTGTAAACCTATAGAGGAATGTAATGTGTTATAGTTACATAAAAATAAAATTTTCAATCGTAAGTATTGAACACATTCACGCGACCGAACTGATGAAGAGCAGCAACAGATTTCACAGGTATGGCCATTGATTTTATTTAGACGGCGTTCGAACTCGTATCGTTATTGGTTCGATCGCGTTGGTGTGTTCGACCTTAAAACTTAATTCCTATAACAACCCTGTCTTTTTCATATTATTCAAAAGGAATATTTTATTGAGTTACATATTTCAATCCATCAACATTTATCTAGCAAACTCAAATCCCACTTCGGAAGTCGTCGTTGTTGGCCGCGATCAGCGAGGGGTCGTAGATGCCACCCTGTTTGTTAAAAAAATATTATATATTAATAATTCAAATTATTTAAAATAAATTGATTTCAATTTAGACTATGAGCACTTCATTAATTGGCGAAGCATAAGATATTTGTTACGGCGGCGTGGCCGTGGCGTCAGTTCCACAACAGAATACGTCTATAGCGGGATGAAACGTGCCGAGATGAATCATTTACGTAATTGTACCTGCTGCTAGTGACCATTCGGTACTTTGTCGGGTTCCTGGGTGCATGAAATTACAAACATATTCCATTAATTTTTCCAAACAATCTCCCCTTGCAAAATTTTAAATTAAAACAGCGTTTGATATGCAAGTATATATATAAAACGTAAGCTCATTAGTGTCTGTCATCGCAGGGAAACTCAACGGGGACGAACGAAGGTATGAAATTTTATTTTTTAATAAAATTCAAATAGAAGATCTTTCGTACCTCCGTCAGCGGCGGGGTCGGAGTGGGAAGGGGGGAGTCATCGGGAGAGGAAGGAATAGTCACCTGCACCGGCTCGAGCACTTGCTGAATATTACATAGGAATGAAACATTAATGGACAGGAAAGTCAAGTGACCGTCGGACAGAATTGAATCAATCACTTGTTATGTAAGTGTGAAACTGAATACGAATGTAGTAACATCTAAGTCACCTGCGGCGCGGACGGCGCGGGCACGAAGTAGTCGGCGGGCGCGGCGGGCGCGGGGGGCGCGGGGGGCGCGACCGCCGCCACGCGGGCGCCGCCCGGGTTCAGCACGTCCACGTACGACTTCTTTATGTCTGTAGACAGTGCACTTAGCAGTTACTGCTGCCCGCGCTTACCTTTGTCGACCTATATGGAAAGTGACGGGTCGCGAGCGAAGAATTTACCTAAGATTTTTTAAATAATTTTCATTCGACCCTGGTAAAGCGAAAGCGAAGGTTTAAAAAACTGTAGCATATATTCATGTACATATTTTGTATCTTCGACGAAAGCAGGAAATATTTCGTGATTGACTTTTCAAAACGTTACTTCCCGTAAACGTTATCTACCTACTGATTACTCTAATGTAATAATAATCTTATCATTAAAACAATTGTACATCCATAATTGTCTAAAATAACGCAGTAGCAAATGACTCCAATGACTAGCAAAAATCGACACTAATGACAGGTCAGTCCGAGCATCGACGCGAGTTTGCCGGCGCGCGGGGCGGACCGCGCGTTATTCCTTTCCAAGAAGTCGATCCAGCCTTTTTGGAACTGTTACGATATACGATCATGACGAAATCGTAATCTTTTTAAATCTTTCAATTTTCATTTCTGCGTATTACATTGTTTATTTTGTCTATAAAAGAAATCAATATAGTAACTAATTACCCGAACGTACTTTCCAACATCATGTATGAATGTTTGTTTTACTAGATTCAAGAATAGATTTGTAGTAAAGATTATCCATAATTTCCATACGTTTTTGTCTACATTTTTCAGCTACAAATAGTATATTTTCTTATTGTATGGTAGTGGTACGCTTCCCTAGATAGTTGGCATCACTGGAATCGTCCATTTTGAGTCGAATATTGATATTCCATTTTTTTCGGCAACATTCGTTCCGTTCACGGTCGTATACATAGGTCTTTCAACTGAGTCCAATTTCAGTGGTGAGAGATGAGGTGCGAGTGTGTTACAACTGTTAATTCGCAATACCATCCGCTTGAGGTACTACGTCGCTGCTATCGAAGCTGATATTTTTCTCTCCCAAGTATTGTGTTATTTAATCATTGTTATATCGTTTTGTTGAGTTTTGCGGATTTTTGGTTATTTTTGTTTTGTTATTTAAGTGTTTTGTTTGGATTTGAAAAAGTGTTCGGGATAATTATTACGCGAATTGTCATACCTTTGGCGGCCGTAAATTGAACTTAACAGCGTCATTATGTCAACGTACCCCATATTGAAGTTGCAAGACCTGTGTATACGACCGTGGTTCCGTTTTATTACACAATAGAGCTTGCTCACATTGCAACCGAAAAACATGATACTCATTTTTTTAAGTCAGAAAATAGAAAAGTGTAATATAAGTTTAATATAGTTAGAAGAACTTACGTCGTCCTTTCTGCATTTTAAAAATATTGGACACGGGCACGGCCGGTGGTGCTCCGAGCGCCGCCGGGGACTGCAGCGGGGTAGACGTGCTTCTGGAAGAGGTAATGTGTTCATACAATTATCGTCGCCCTAATGTACACGCAGTAATTACACATATTATTTACATATAATATGAATATACCATTTGAAATAATGTATAAAAACCCACTGAGGTTGGTTCGCCGGTTTTGGTAACTTATTTGCCGAACCGGCGAATTAAAGTTTGGAATTTAAAAATTTGATACACATTTAAAAACATTCAACTCAAAAACTGATTTCGTGCAAGAAAACGAAATGTATTATACTTTTCGTAACTGTTAAGATAGGACGCCGTATGACATCAACTGACGCCGGTGAGAAATTAGTGAGTTAAACGTCAGACGACGTCACCTTGATTGCATGTCATATCTCTGGCAGTAAACGTTATGCGTCGAACTCGATGTTATACATATTTCTTAATCACTACAATCGCATTTATTTTCGGTTTACTTGAAATCTGCACGGTCTGTTATGAAAACGTTTCCTTTAAGAACGGGGAATTCTCTCGAATTTCGACACGAGTACTGCCATCTAGTGCACTAAATGACTAATCACTTTAGCCCCATGTGCCGGTCAAATTATATTTTCACGGTATAAAAGATGGCGCCGCTTAAAAATGAGTAAATAATACTAAGACAAAAAACGGGACATCAATTTAAGACCAGCAATCCCACTGTAATGTAGTAGGTCGGTAGCGACACGTGTATATAAGGCATGGTCCTCACAGAGCGGTGGGCGGCGGCGGCGGCGGCGCGGGCGCGTCTGCGTCGGCGGCGCCCGTGTCCCGCCAGCGCTTGTGCTGCTCGTCCCACACGATCTGCACGCACACACGCACCGTCAGCTCGCCCGTCCGAACTGCGTGCGACTCGCGGTCGCATTCGCGTTCGGACTCGTGGCGAATTACATTATATTACATTACAATTACATATTCAATTCGATCGATCGCCACGTCGACGACTTACCTCTCGCGTTCGTCATAGTTAAGTGATAAGTGCTAGAAATAATAAAAGACATGAATCGGGGACAACCTTTATTATTTTTACAATCTATCACAATACAACGAGGGTGAACCGCATAAACTATTACATACAATTTTACATATATATATACATATATAACGCTGATGAGTACATAGGTGTTAGATTATAGAGTCGCATCGAGATATACAAACATATTAAGTTCAACTACATATACTATTATAATAAGTAAGTACACGTCAGGTAGATATTAATACATTCGATAATATTTTATGTTCCAATAGATACCTAATGTATCCATAATATATTCAATAAATATACTTGAATAAAATACGAGTGCTGTAACAGTGAGCAAAGGGTTACTATTAAGGGTAAAGACGCAAGGTGCGGGCAATACGATTGTCCGAGGGGAGAGCATACATTACATAAGCGTGGGCATGTCTAGCGAGGACAGTGTGGGCTGACTCACGGTGGGGTTGGTGTCGTCGGGCAGGATCATCTGGTTGGGGGCCCGCAGCGAAAGCTTGGTGAGGATGCCGCCTAGCCAGCCGCCGCCGCCCGCGCCCCCGCCCGCCCCGCGCCGCTCGCCCTTGGCGCCGCCCTCGCTCCGGCCCTCCTTGCCGTCGGACTTCGGACTGTCGGAGTCCCGGTCGACTTGCTGCGGTGGGAGCGACAATTCACAGAATAATATAAAATTAAACGTACTCATCCACATACGAGTACCTTTGCGACGAACGACGATTCCTCTTTAAGAACGAGTCACCATGAGATATATCGGAGAGACCGGCGTTAGCATTACAGAAAGGTGCCGGCACGTCGAGAGTGTATAGACTCGTCGAGGAAAAGGCTTGCCATCACAAGGGTCATTCGTTCGTTATATCTATACTTCTATACTAATATACTTATACTAATACAAATTTAATATAAAGCTGAAGAGTTTGTGTTTGATCCGGCTAATATCAGGAACTACTGGTGTGAATTGAAAAAATATTTTTGTGTTGTATAGCCCATTTATCAAAAAAGGCTCTAAGCTATACAACATTACGGTACGACCAATAAAAGCGGAGCATCAATGAAAAATGTTGCAAAAACGGGAAAATTGATCCTTTTGAGAGCTTCAGTTGCGTGCGCTGCGCAAACGGTTAAAGTTACGCAATAAACACGTATGACGGAATTGTTCCTCTTAAACAATTCTAAAAAATAGTCCACGATAGCATATGACTATCTTTTACGGTTGACTTACTATAGCCATTTTTATGGTAATCAAATTTAAAACATTTTTTATTTTTTTTACTATATAATCTTTGCTATATAATCATCCTATCATAATGCTAAAAAATATGTCAATTTAAAGAATCACGTCGAACATTTATCCGATAAAAATAATATAAAATAACTGTACAATTGAATTGGTGGAAACTTTAGTTATCTGTATAATATATATAATTGATGAAGATTGAAAGTTAAAAGGAAAAAAAATCCTATTAACTTTCAATCAGTTTCAGAGATTTATATAGAATATTCCAAAGTAAGTATATAGTTTGTACTTACTCGGTTAGTTGATTATAAGTACTTTTTTTAAATACACAGATTTACCAGTTTACAGTTTTAAAAGGACACAATTACCTATGAAAATATGTCTTGCGGTCACAATAAATAAAGGGACAGACATTTAAGTATATCGGAATAGATTCAAGGGAATGCCGATTCTCTCATGGCCAACGGTTTGGTCATTCGTTTATCTTAAAATAAAAGTAAAAATTGTAGGTATATACTGAAATATTAGAAGTCTGTTCTTAGCAATTTGTATAAGTGAGACGCGGGTGAGACCGCGGGCGCAGCTAGCGTGTAATGTACTCACGTCGGCGGAGGCGGCGCGCTCGTCGTCGCGCGCGGCGCGCGGCGCGCCCGGCATGGTGATGGTGGGCCGCGCGCCCTCGCCCTGCGGACACGGCGCGGTTAGGACGGACCGGGGAGTCGCTAATCCTCCTAGTCAGAGGACTGTACACTGACGCGAGTGTACAGACTCGACTCGTTTCTTTTTGTACTTGTGCGACGCGAACCGAACGGCCCGTACCGGCGTGTTCGTGATTCCTCGACACTCGCGCGCATGTGTATTATAATTGAACCTTCTGTGGCTCGGAGCTAAATTCGCATATATTGAAAACGATTTGTTGTGAGCGAAGGGAATGATTCGATTTGTTTATAGTGTAATTCTCTTCGAACACAAGCGTGTTCGTTATTTCTGAAAAAATATATATTTTCGACTGCATTACATCGCAGTGAATAGATTTTCACCGAGATGATAACCGTTAATCGTCCGACGACGAGACGAGCGGTTCGTCCGTCGCCGTGAAGTCGCCGCGGTATGCGGGGCCGTTATCGTCTCTGCGAAAATCTATAAGACATGGGTCAATAAAACGAATATAATTTTTAGTAACCATTTATTGGCAACACTACATAATAGTACAAGTTAGTGGGTGCCTCTACGTCCGTAACACGATCTCATAGAACATAACAGTTCGTGCGTTAAGTGATTTAAATATTAGAACAGCGTTCGAAGAATTCGAATCGAGTACGACATCGCTCCCGGTTCTCCGCGAGGAGTGCAATGTCACATTTCTTATTGAAATTAAATATAAAAAAAGCTCAGATCCGTCATATCACAGGGAAGGAAACCAGGGCGAGCACCTAACGCACAGACGAACGTTAGGCGTAACGAATAAATATTTATAATAAATAACGAATAAAAATAAAAGGTTATCAACAAAGTAGGAAACGAATACACTGTAAATGCACAACTAGAGCGGCCCGTCGACGTCGTACGTGAGCGGCGATCCGACGCAGTAGCGCGCGTGCGCGGCGCGCGGGGCGGCCGGGGGGGAGGGCGTCCGCCAGCCCAGCGGCTCGTCGATGGCGAACGTGGCGGCCGGCGAGCGCCGCGCGCGCTGCGTGGCGAAGCGCCGCTCCACGGGCTCCTCGAGCTCCTCGGGCTCGTCGATGGGGAACGTCCCGCCGAACACGATCGGGCGGTGCGCGCGCTGGGCGGCCGCGCTGCGGGCCCACGACTCCACCGAGCGCGCGACGAGGGCGCCGTGCGGCGGCCGCGCTGGGGGCCCGGCGGGGGGCCCGGCGGGGCGCGCGCGGGGCGGCGGCGCGGCGGGGCGGCGGCGGCGCAGGCCGGCCGGGGGCGGCGCGGGCTGCCCCCACAACACGCGTTAGCACACTTGCACACACATGTAATAGGCGCGACGTTGGAGCCGCCCGGGCGGACCGATTTGTTCGTTTTCATTGTTCGACGCGACACAGCGGAGAGAGCCGTTGACGATACGTTAAATCATGGGCCATGTGGTAAATATCGTGTCACCGGGTAATAGAATAAAAAACTTGGAATAAAGCTGACGTTCTGTTATTTTAAAAATCGTGTCACAAACGTTAGCCGTAAACGTTTCTCTTAATGAAACGAAACTAACTTTAAACGTTGTAAAAGTGAACACCGCAAGCAATGAGACGAGTGATATTTATATCAACATTTCGATGGTACTCTTACGAGTGGATATAAATATTCCAATTTAGAAAACGTTTATGAAGTTATTCGGAAACTCACCTCGTTGTACCCGTAGTCGGGCTGCCAGTACGGGTCGGCGTAGGAGTGCGCGTGCTCCTCGTAGCCGTACTGCGGTTCGTAGTGCTGCTGCAGGTGCTGCTGATGGTGCTGCAGGTGCTGGTGCTGCTGATCGGGCGCGGGATCCGGGACTAGCTGCTGCTGCTGCGGTTGAAATTGCTGATGGTTCTGCTGCTGGTAGTACTGTATGGAGTAGTCGGGAGGGTCGTCCACGGGTTCAGGATATTTTTGAACGTGCTGCGTCTGCTGCAAGGTCTAAAAAATAAACGATTCTGATTAGCTTTCGATAGTATCGCATTACATACTCAAATAACACGCCATTCGCGTTATTAAAATTTTAAGTGACTGTTTTTTAAACAGAGTCGGAAGTCCGCTATCGATAAAGTTATCACATTTACTATTTACATTTTGATCCATTTCGTACATACTGCACATATTTAGTACTTCACTTCGACATATCCTTCAGCCGCAGGGCCGCCCGCGTGAAGTTAAATAATTACTTATTTAAATGTGTACACGGTCGACTCTCACCTGGTCCCATGGAGCGTACTGCGTGCCGTCGAGGAGGGGCTCGGCGTGGGGCTCGGCGTGGGGCTCGGTGCGGTGCTGCGGGGTGTGCTGCTGCGACGCCTCCGCCTGCGACAGGACGGGTCCGTGAGCGGGGCCGGCGAGAACACGCCGCACGGGAGGAGCGTGACGCACCGACAGCTGCGCCGCCACGGCGTGCAGCTCGTGCAGCCAGCGCTGGTGGCGCGGCGAGGCGTCGGCGCTGGCGTCGTCGGGCGCGTCGGGCGCGTCGTCGGGCGCGTCGTCGGCCAGCGCCGGGTCGCAGTACTTGAGGCGCTCGGCCAGCTGCGCCACGGCCTGCGTCAGCGCGGGGGGCCCGGCGGGGGGCCGCGTGAGCGCGCGGGCTGCGCGCTCGACGTAGCGCAGCGCGCGCTCGCACTGGCCCGCGTCCACCAACCGCGTCGCCAACACTAGCTTGTACACCGTCAGCTCGTCCAGCACGTGCTCCTGCTGCGCCGAGCTCAGCGACAGCGCGTACTCGTATATCTCGGTGGCGAATATAGCCTCGTTGGTGGCGAAGCGCGCCAGCGTGGTCGCGCGCGGATCGGCCAGCAGCAGCGACAGGCGCGGGGCGGAGGTGGGCGCGGGCGCGGAGGGGGCCCGCAGGGGGGCCAGCGGGTGCGGGGCGAAGGGTTCGCCCGCCGACAGGTAGCAGAACTGTGCGGAGTACAGCAGCCCGCGCGCGCAGAGTGCGTCGCCTGAATGGGGAGCGATACTTAACGTGTTTAATTCTTAATAGATTGTCTCACACAGCGTCATGAAAATATTAATTGGAACGGAAGAGTGACTCGCACTCGTGCAGTCGCTATTCCTCATCGAATACAACACAATGAATGTGCAACGTTACCGAGCTGAGTGATGGTGCGGCGGTCGTGGTCGGCGCGCGCGCTGGCGTTGGCGAGCAGGATGGCGGCGTGCGGGCGCCAGTCGCCCCAGCGCGGGTCGGCCGCGCCCTGCGGGAGATCGTGCAGCTCAGTACGACACTTCGTCGAGAGGCAGCCCCCCTGTCGGGCGGCACCGTCGGGCGGTACTCACGGCCAGCAGCGGTGGCGCACGCAACGCAAGCGCGGCGTAGAGCGAGTGCAGCGGGTCGCGGGGCGCCAGCGAGGCCACGAAGCGCGCGTACACGGCGGCCCGCGCGCGCCGCTCGCCGTGCGCCGCCAGCTGCAGCGCGTGGCCCCACAGCCCGCTGTCCATGGCGTACTCTGCCGGCACACGTACGGTACGCTGGTGACGTGCTCGGAATTCCGTTCGATTCTTTTATAAAGTATAATAAATACACCTCCGACTCACCCAGGGCCTCCTGCCGGTTCCCGTAGATGAGATACTCCCGGTAGCGCTCGAGCGCCTCTCTCTCGTCCACGACCGGTTTACCCTTTACGTCGTCTTCTTCTGTAACCGAGCGAACGTTATTTATAAGATATGATTTTTTTATCTATTGAAATGAAGTCAAAATGAAATTACGTTTAAAACAATTGTTTATATAATTTAACAGTAATTCTGTTGAATGATAATTGGTTTGTTGTAACGTTTAAACGAACAGATTGGAATGACAACATCGGAGACACGGCGTCAGACTCACCCAGCGTCGAGGGCAGGTCGCACTCTCTGTCGCCCTCCCCCTCCCCCTCGACACACCCCGACGACAACGAGCCGCCCTTCTCTACACAAAGAAACAATGTTATTTTTATGTATACACGATTGTCTAGAAACGTAACACGCTAACAGATCGAACTGGTGTTGATGTAAGTGAAGAAATGCATTAATATGTTCGACACTGATAACATCTCGTTCGACATTATTGTGTATCTCTATACAACATAAAGCTGCGGGATGTTTGTACTATATAAAACGAGTATTTGTATTTGTATCGTACCCGTGCTCTTGTCGGATGGGATCTTGTACTCAAACTCCTTCGTGTTCTTCATTAGTAGCTCGGCGACGTCCGAACCGACGACCACCTGAAATATTATAAAAAAATACATTTAAGTGAATTAAAACCGCACTGTTTAATACGTAGATGCACGAGCTTATGGGTCACCTGGGGGAAGCGGTCGCAGCCGTCCATAGGTATAGGTCCTGTGAGAAATATTCACCACTCCGTACATTGACAATGCTTTACCATCAGGTGGCCAAAATGTTCGCCCGCCTTCATATACAATAAAAAAAAAAGAACAAAAAAGCACAGCTCACCCCGTTCTGACGCAGCATCAACGCCAGCAGGTCCCAGAGCAGCGCGTAGCCGACGACGTCGGCGCCGCCGTGCCGGTGCGCGCTGCGCACGCGCGCCTCACAGTACTCCACGACGCTCTTCTTGTGGGTCACGCCTGCGGGCACGGACGCGGTGAGTGGGGGCGGCTGGGGGCGGCCGGGGGCGGCCGGGGGCGGGTCGCGACGTACCCCTGAGCAGCGGGCCCGGGTAGGCGGCGAGGTCGGCGGCGGGGCGCAGCAGGCTGGCGAGCGGCAGCAGGGACAGCGCGGGCGCGCGGCCGTCCACGGGCCAGCCCGCGCTCACCACGAGCAGCGCGCGCGCGCCCAGCACGCCCTTCGCGTGCGCCGTGCCGTACTTGAAGGGCGTCATCCGCTCCGAGCGCACCGTGGACTCGTCGAGGTGCAGGTTCAGCGACATGTCCGTCGTCGGCTCCCTGCGGCACGTATACTCTGATGCGCGCGGAGTACTAGCCTCCGAAAATTACAGTACGAAATGTATAAAATAATTGCGTCGGAAGCGAAATGGGTGCGAGCGTGTGAGAGTTCTCGGTGTGACGGCTGATAGTAGTTATAGATGAAAGATGATGTCGAACTATTATGATATGCAGGTGACATACGCGCATGCGGTGCTTCGTGATGTTTCGATGAGCGAGGGGGGCGGGGGTGTCGAGGTTACCTGTCGGAGAGGTCGGTGCGCGGCGAGAGTGCGTCGCGCGCGACTCGGGAGCTGACGTAGTACCTACAGCAATGAGCACTGCAATGCACCTCGCGTACTGAACGCGACGAATGCTAAGCACGGGTTACATTAGCCCACATCACCGTAACGTCTCCGTAGTATTATTTAGTATACGTATATATGTTTTATTTCGTTCGAGAAACTTTACTTGCGAGATGTCTCGTTACGGTCATGTGGTAACAGTATGAATGTATAGTAATATGCAAATTTATTTTGAATCCAGATTTACTTATGGTAAGGTTAAATAAAAAATCAAAATCAAATTAATTAAAGCATAAACTTTTCATCATTAAATCTAATATATAAATGCCAAAGTATTTACTGGATACAGAACAATAATTAATAAGCTGCGATCCATAATATTATTATAAGGTACCCGTGACGTAGCCGGCGATCGGTTAGTTTTTAATTAAATGTGTGGTGTGCGAATGAAAGCAAATTAATAATATATATTATATACAATACACGAGGGTGGACTCAAGAATCAGAGATCCCATACGGACCACTCCATCCAAAATGTTGTACGTTCGTTATGTCAATTAACACTCCAGTTGTATTCGTGGATAATTTGAGATAAACATTTCCATCAACAAAATGGTCCAAGATACCGTGAACGCTAGCTATAAAGCGCAAAAGAAGAAAGACGTCCCTCAGAATGGTATCACGGTTTGGAAAATCAGATAGATGTATTTAAAAGTAGAGATCGAGTCGAAATGTAAAACAGTTAAGGACACTTGCAATCATTTTTTGGTCCGCGAACTATTCATTCACCGTCGAATTCCGATGGTGTCCATACACCAGTTAACGAAATATCATGAACATCAAGTCTGTAGGAATGGGCTCGTGTCTATATTTCTAAGTTTATAATATAATGTACAGTCTAGTTAACGGTAGATAAATATTGTTAGTTCTTTCGACGTTTAACAATGTCGTTATGTATTCAAGCGCACTTGGCACTCGAATGCAATACAATCAGCCAATTCAACCCGACACAATGATGTCTGTCGCCGAGGCGGGTGGTGTGTGGTCACATACGTGTCCGCAGGTTTCAGTCCGTTGGCGCTGGACCGGCCCGAGTGCACACTGCCGCGCTCCTCCGTGCGCGCCTCGTAGCCGAGCTGGCCGTAGCCTGTAACAGAATGTATTTCCGTAATTATGAACTCTCGTCGAGATACAACGAAACGTTGAGATCGATTCGGGCGCATCCGACTCACCGTCCGCGTAGAGGTTGCCGTAGAGGCCGGGCGCCAGCAGCTGCTTGTAGAGGCGCATGTAGGCGGCGGGGTCGGTGCGGCGTAGGCGCTCGTAGTACTCGTAGTGGCGGCGCTGCGCCTCCAGCGCCGAGCCCCACGCGCCGCCCGCGCCGCCCGACACTGCCGCGACCAGACAACTTTCGAGTGCATGTCTAATATACATTTTCATCTTACTCGAGGATTTAGAAATAAACTTCAGACTAGCATCTCGGCGGGGCACTGGCCCCCGAGTAGGACCGAAATGCTTCGAAAACACCAAACGGAAAAACAGCCGTAAAACTTTTGTCCGAACCCTTCCATAAACACTGCAAGGTCTCTCGATAAATAATTGGCTAGAGGCAGATGAATGATGATACCGATGATGATGGCGATAGTCAGCCGGGGTCAGTACCTCGTTCACCATCGTAGTAGTGATGGTGCCGATGTCGGCGTCGCTCGTCGCGATGCGCGCGTCGCCTCGGCTCGTCGGCCTCCTCGTCCGTGGCCGTGGCCTCGCGCGAGCCGGCGCGGGAGCCCGACGAGTACGCCTCGCCTGTTTAGTTGATACCGTGTAACAAGGCGACTTCAATGTACCACCAGTCCGGCATTCTATAGTGTATTAAGTCATCTATTCGTATCGGGCTATCGTCTAATGTGGTACTATGAATCGTTGCATTATAAAAAATAAATCATTATCGGGGCTCTATAGATACGATCCCTTTTAATGTAAAAACGTAAATAATAATAATTTTATTACAGATCATAAAAAAAATCATTAGGCATAGCGGAAAAAAATTATACACTAATTAAAATAAGCTTAACATGCGACGAAGCTTAAATAAAAACAACATGAAAATAATTTAAGACTTAGAAATAAAAAAACAAATGTTTGTTTATTTAGACCAAGATCGTTTTCCACTGAACAAGTGATCGACTTCAGAAACGATTTTATTCCTAATGAAGTTTTCTCGCATGCTCTTTCGATTTCATTATGGCAAAGCTGTTATTTTTGCATCTCTGCTCTCGTAAAATGATTTCGATTCTAAAATGTATGTATGTAAAGTGTAAATTCGATCGACAAATTCCCTCGTTATGGTATCCCTAACTGTACCACATGGCATGCATGATGAAGGCTTCATATTGTGAAAATTGTAACAAATCAATTTTACATGAATGATAAATGATTGACCTAATTATTTGTATTTAAGTAAACTGTTCAATTTGTTTTTATGTAATTATCATTACAAAAGTATGTATTCTAGTTTCTGTCGCTTAATTTATTACATTTTGTATCTTGTAAAATAACAATTAAGCCAATCAATAATTAATTCATAGATAACTGTTCATCTGTAATATTGTTACATATTCACACAATAATGCCCATTTGTCCTATTACGCGCAGGTGCCCGTAGCATCGCTGCTACATGAAATATAAACAAGCTCAGCATGTAGCGATTCAGACGTAACGGGCGACCTAACACGACAGGGATGAGAACACCGAGGCGTGCGCTCAAACACAGCACGACACACAACCACAGGTACCTTTGGGTTTACTACTATCAGTTTTAGCATCGCCACTGAACGTTACGACTGCAAAATAAAATAAACATTCCAACTAATTACTGACATCACATCGCACCTCGAACATTCTGTAATATTTAAACGAATTATAATTGAAAAATATATAATTACACACTACTTCCTGGAATACCGATAGAATAAAAAATAGTGCAATTATCACAGGAACAAAATAGGTAATTTTTATATATTCAAGTAGCGAATATTCTTCGTTCACAAATAATATCGGGTCCGAGGGTTCGATCCTGTCGGGACGAGTCACTCGCCTTTTTTCCTGTCGTCGTCGCCCCGGTCCCTGCGCAGCGAGGCGTACTCGCGCGGGTCGATGTCGCGGTAGCGGCGCTCGAAGTGCTCGCGCTGCAGCGCGCGGTGGCGGCGCCGCTCCTTGTCGTCGCGAGGCGGCTTCGACGACGTGTACGACCCCTCTCTGTATTGTCTGATCGATTATTTAACACTTTAATTTTCTTTAATGCAAGATAAAACCAATAATTTCGATATTCAAGAGAACAATATTCTTAACTAGCACTACGCCCGAGACTTCGTCCGTGAAAAATAACGTAAATACATAAATTAGTATTTGTTAATAGACTAAACATAGGACAGTTGCAGTTTGTTTAAACCGTGTCATTTTTTTCTTACTTTAAATTTTGATGCTCGTCAACACTTCTTAACCAAAAGTCCGATCTGAATAATTTAAAGTGGAATTTTTACGTACACAATCAACCTTTATTATCGAACCATTTAGATGGATAAGGATTAATATCATGATACCAATATCACCAATATTCGATTCCACCCGTGTTTTAACTTAATAACTTAAACAAAAACTGTTATTATGGCTTAACTATAATAGTTAGGCATATATCGCTACCGAAGCGGACTTTTTTGTGAGCAATCGTGAGTACTATTATTATATAGAACACTATATATCGTCTATAGTTTTCGCGGCGCACGCAAAATAATGACTTTTGATGAGGCAGCATTTTGGTACCTTGGGCTCCATTGTTCCGTTTCAGGCAGGGATCTCTAATTTTTTTGAAAATAAAATTTACCCTATATTACTCGGTAAAGATGTATCTTTCTATTAGTGAAATAATTTTTAAAATCGGATTAGTAGTTTTTCAGTTAAATCGTAACAAACAAACCAAAAAAAAAATCAAATCTTTCCTCTTTATAATATTAGTATAGATTACAACGGGCGCTGACGTTAATAGCTTCATCATTAGATATAATTTTTTTCTACGGTCGATACGTAACACTCACCTACGATTTTTCTCTCTGTCGCTGTAGTAGTCGGTATCTTCAGTCTCGTATCGATGGCTTCGAGTGCTGCGCCTATGTCGTCTCCCGTCAGGACTCACGTCTCTATCACGTCTTTCCCGATCCCAGTCCCTGTCCCTGTCCCTGTCCCGCCTGTCTTTGTCGGGGCGCCGCTCATCCCTGCCCGATCGCCTCTCAGATTCGCGATCGTATTTTCTATCGCCTCGAGAGTATCGACCTCTTTCTTTATCCCTATCCCTGTCACGATCTCTTGAAGTCTTCGGTTTGTCCCTGTCTTTTCTTGGAGATCCTTTGAAAGCTCGATCTCTCTCTGAATCCTCACCCGATGTGACGCGGTTAAGGGATTGTCTTCGAGAATTGTTAATTGTATAATCAGTTGCATCTGTTACATCATGGTTGCGATCTTTTACTGCTTCCACCAAATTAACGTTAGAACCATCATACGTTGGTTCCCTCGAAAAAGACATGTCCACCGATGAAACGACGCTCAAATCTTGTAAATTTTCACCTTCCATCGTGATTTCTCTTTGTTGATCATCAACAGATAGGCTGAAATCTGGAGACGTGGCATTACTAGCTTCCCTTGCTCCGATTATACTCCTCGATGGATTCCTCGGAGGTGGTTCAGTGTAGTCCGACCCATCCACATTTTGCTCGCGAATGTCGGTGGGGCCCGCATCGGTTGATACTGGATAATCATGATCAACTCCAGTGACAACTCTTTGTTCATTTGCAGGAGCAAAATTCTGAGTTTGATATTGAGGATATTCATCGTTACTAGGCTCCCCAGGGACCATCCTATCCAAACCCACAGGTCTTCTATCTCCTCCTCTCGTAGTTACTGTTTGTGAATAATTATCGGGCGTTTGTTGGCCATCCGCTTGCCTGTAAGGTCGACCACTGCTATCAGTCGGCTGCCCGTCAATTTGTCGGTCCATGTAGTCATCAGCTGTTTGATTGTAGGAGCTATGAGTTTCTGTCTGCTGACCAGGCACCATTCGCGCTAAGCCTGGAGGTGGTTCATCACCAGAAATATTCAAATTCTGATTGTATTCAACCTCTTGCTGTCCCACTCCCATTCTTCTTAGCCCCGGTGGAGGGATATTACGACTAAAATCAGTGTTTTCACCATAGTCGACACTTGATAGATGGGCAGTTTGTAAATACTCATTCCTATCATTTTGTGGAGCTATTTCCAAGTTATCAGGCACCTCAGATGGAAGAGGCATTGATCTATAGTTTGATATTTGTGGTTGATCAGGTCTTTCTGAATTATCAGGCGTAGTTTCCAAATTAGCTCCAAAGTTTGCAGAGAGCCTGTCTTGCTGAACAACTTTACTAACAGCAGCTGGTGAAGTTAAGATTGGGCCAGAATTTGGAGGCGCATATGTTGGAGGCTGTGGATTCACAGGTGGTACTTTAGAAATGTTTTTATGTGAAAAAGGTGCAGCACTTTTGAATGGATTTTGATTTGAAGAAGTCGGAAAGTTTGTTGTAGGGGGTAGAGGCATTGTTGCTGTAGGTGGAGGCAAGCCAGGAGTTGGCATAGATGACGATGACGCTGTATTGTTTGCTGCAGGCAAAGACTGAGGTGTTTGTTCTGAATTAGTAGTAGATATCGATGGCGGTAAATTATGTGGTAAGTATTGAGTAGAGACAGGAGGCGGAGGGGGCATAGATGGTTGAGAAATATATTGATTTAGAGCGATGGGATTTGGAGATATAGATGGGACAGGTGCTTTCATCTGTTTATTGTCAGTAATATTTTCAATATTATGGCTAGCATGTTGAACATCTAGAGATACATTTTCGTGATTAACTATATTCATATCCTGTATAGAATTAATTAATTCATCACAGCTTTCCCTTCTACTATTACTTTGAATATTACTGACTAGCATAGACTCCTCGGAGTAATGGTTTGACCATTCACTATTTGTTATATTTTCATTAAAACTAGATTGAGAATAGTTAAAATTTGCTGTGTCAGTGTTTGGCCCTGGACTACTTTTACTAGAATTCCTGGATTGATTTTCGCTCCTGTATGTACCCTCAGATTGTGTATGTGGTCCATCACTAGAATCCTGGGACATTTGAGACTCAATGGACCACTGAGGTGTTAAATTTTCTGAATTGAAGCGCTTCCCCAAAGCTAAATTTGGTAATGCCTCTTTTACAATTTCTTTGTCATTTAATGTTTTTATTTCATGTTGTGTGTTGTGTGCAGAAATATTGCTGGCCCTGCTTTGATCATTTGATTCACTTGCCATATTGTTCTCATTATTAGAGTTATCAATCTGTGCTGTTTTCTCTTGATTGTCCTCAATGGGTTGAGACAGAGTTTGTTGCAGCTCTGTATCTTTTTTCTCTTCCATAGACCAATTCCAGCTATTTGTTGAAGCAAAACTCTCTTCTATAACATTAGCATTATTATAAACTGGTTGCTGTAAGCCTGGCTGAGTGGGCACAGCCTGGGTCATAGGTTTTTGTTGTTGTTTAGAAGAATCTTCCCATCCCCAATTCCAGTTATCTTCCCATCCATCTGCATTACCTTCATTTTGAGCAAAGTTTTGTTGTTGTTGTTGCTGTTGTGGCATTTGATTTTGGTAATAATGTTGCTGGTAAGAAGGTTGAGCATTATCAAAGTTTTGATTTGCATAATGTTGATTATACTGCTGCGGCTGTTGAAAGTACTGATTAGTGTTGTTAACAAATGGTTGCTGCTGATAAACTTGTCCATATTGCTGACTATACTGTGGTTGTTGCTGGGGCATTTGCCACATCTGCTGTTGCTGGGCTGTTTGCGGTGCACCTTCATAATTTGGATACATATTCTGTTGATTCCCATATGGCTAGAAATAAAACAATACGTATAACTTAGATTATTTTATAAGCGAATCTGCAATTATTATAATATACGCGAAAAATATGTTTAAAATCGAATTACGCATTGTACAAGTCAACATAATACGAAAAGTAAATTACATTAAAATTTCTTGTTTATAAATCACATGACATTTTTCCATAAGTTAGTTATTGGACCACGTCATTGTTTACGTCTGTGTCGATATAACCTGCGCGCAACTCACCTGGGGTGCAGCGTAGGCCTGGTGCTCGGAGCTCGGCGGAGGCGCGTTGCTTTGCCGCTTCATCCACGACATGCTGCACTACCGCCGCTTACGTAACATTCGTGAAAGAACCCCTCACATATGTTAGATTGCGACAAACAGCTTTGTCACTATCACAAAATGAAATTTATTTGAAAACACTTTCACTTTAAAACACGTATATTTACTTCATTATAATATATATAACTAATACACTACCTGGACTATTGGGCAAAAATTATAGTTTTAACACGAGAACCTAAATGTTACATTAAATATTTCATATATAGTTTCGTAAAAAATTGTTGACAGCAACACATCGATCGAAGGTGCCCTGTTGGCAGTGTCGCCATGCTAATGTAATGCCTAATTTTATAACAAGTGTTCGGATACCAAATGATAATCTGTACAATTATGATATAAACGATTATCAATATACACTTAGATATAAATATTTAAAATAAATAAATTGTGTTATAATAATTCAAATTGAAACATTTTGCCGAATGATACTACTAGATAATTACGTACCTATTCTTAAGTTATAAAACAAAAGATATCTGTTTTACAAAACCCTAAGTTTATCACTTACACGTAAAAGTACTGTTTTTTGTTTTTGTTTGTACATTTACTTGTATATTTCCTTCTTGGTCTGGCTTTTTCTTTTTTTTTCCTTTTCTGACGTGTGGATACACGTCTGGTTTTCTTTTTATTCAACTGCGACTTATGTCAATTTGTCAATAATTTACTATTTAGTATCAATCAACTGTCAGATTTGTGACATCAACTATTAACTATTGTTTATTTTGAAAGAGTTTTGTTCTTAAAAACTTAAGGTGAATTTATTTTAGTGGTATTTATTTTAGTCCTACCCACACATTAATTTATCTTAAAATTAATTTTCTTTGACTATTCCGGTTTTGTCGGTCAACTATGGCTAAGAGATCCAATCCGTACACTGAAGACTTTATTCAACAATGTAAAATGCATGTAGGTCTTAAGCAATTTAATAATAACGAGGACCGATTGCAAAAAGTATACGGTAAATACGACGTTATTTTTCTATGAATTTATTTACTTAATTTAAATAAATACTAGTTATTTCATGCCATGTTATACACCGGAATTTGTATCAATTACAGAAAAAACATTACAACTACTATATCGAGGAGCGAAGAAAATGCAAAATGATATTAAACAGAGTTGTGATACATTGCACGTTGCGAGAAAGGATGGAATGAAACAACTTTTCATAGGCAAAGATGGCAGTTTATTACATTCTGGGAACATGGTAACTTTTCAAAGTAATTGATAATGCATGTTCCTATTTAAGATGTTTCAGATATGTTTTCATGTAAGATTTTCACATTTCTATTTCATATAAAAAGTACCATTAAATAATGCACTTAAATGAATTTTTATATTGAAACATAATGTAATAAAACTTTTAGAATACCCAGAGGAATGCGGGAGCGCATTATTGCGCATGTAATAGGCTTGAAACAGACATCTGTGCTTATTGTGAAATAGCCTTATGTACCGTGTGTCAGCACCAGTGTGGCATCTGCCAACAATTCTACTGTTCAAAATGTTCACTAATTGGGTAAGATTTAAATTTTCTTATTCGCAACCAACTTGGCCAACTGCACAGACTCATTAAGTACAATTACATCACTAAAATATTAAGAACACAGATAATTATTTATTGCTTACAATTTGATGGACACAAATTATTCTCAAAATATTTATAAATTTTATGGTTTAATAAAATATTCTTTATTTTCAGATCTGAGGGCAAAGAAATCTGTGTTTCATGTTACAGTTAAAGCTATGAAATAAGCATTAAAATAATATATTTCTGTTTTTATGTTTATAATAATAGTTAATGTGATCAACCTGTGGCTAAGAGCCCTTTAAAAGAGGATACGCTTTATTACTGTTTAAGGAAATAAAAATAAAACAATTGCAAGTTAATAAATATAATATTGTCTTTTTTATTATTTTCGTATAAAATACATGCAAAACCTCAATCATCATCATACTCATGTTTTGAAAAATTGTCATTGGCAAGACATCTTACAAGTTGTTCAAAATATGAACTAGACAATGTCAAAATAGCCTTACATGGGAAGTAAAGCAAACTAAACCATACATAAGTCATTTTATTTTGTTGCAATTTGTATATTGATATATAATATTTTTTCATACTTTTGTATTATATTTTGAACAAACTGTAAAGAGAGCAAGTTTATAACAGAACTAGTATTGTTTTAATTTCTTCTAATGAAACTTCGCGCAAACATTACAATTTAATGGAGCAACATATCGAGAGCTTTAACATTTATAAAACAATATAATTTAATAACTCTCCCAGTGTCAACGTTTTAAATGTTATCTTATTTACGAAAAATTATTAAGTGTTCTATCCTAAAAATTCTATTGTAAATCGTTTTATTTTATATATTTAATTACATTAGCAGAGACTTGAGGTATTGATTCTTTAAAAAAATTACACGTTTGGGTTAAATTGTATTTTAATATAGATAATACTATTTCTATTTTAAATTATTAAATAGCAACACTGTGCAAGTAAAAATCTTTATCTAAACACCATACATAATAATTGACACTAACACGCCATATAAAATTCAGCACCTCATGCGAAAATATAAACACGCAAAACTTACTATTTAAATATTTTCTAAACCAAGTCCCAGCAACACTTACGACTATAATAATAAAAAAAATGCATTATTGTATCCATCCGAGCGTAGCGTACAGGGATAGAGGTGTGACTCGAGCGGCACCGATTAATTATAGAGTGTGTAAGAAATTTAATTAAAGTGAAAACATTATATTATTTTGTAAAACATTAATATTATTGTGAAGTATGTTGTTCCTAAGACCATTAATAATAGGACTTCATTTAGATGTAATAAATGCAGTTTTATACAATTTAAGTATACATTTAATACTCATTTACAATTTCTTTTTTTAATAAATTATAGATATTGCTATCAAGCAAAATCGATCGAATGTCACTTTATTCTGGTCATGTTATATAAAAATATATATTTACAATAAAATGTCAATAAAAATCATTGTATTTATCAATACTTGCCGTAAATATACGAAGCAATTTTATGAATTTTCAAATCTATTATTAATATGTTTGAGACTCCACTTATGCCTTAAAATAAACAATTATATTCAAAAAAAACAATAGCTCAACGCAATAATTGGCTAAAAAACACAGTTTAACTGAAGTGCAAGAGAAAAAGTTTACAAAAAAAACATAAGGCACAAATATTTCCAAGCTTCAACTGTACCACTGTAAGGGGCCTCAAACGTGGCTTTGTATCCGAAAACACTGCCGAGTCGAGTTTCCGGATATATGAATTTACTGTAGAAGTATGTTTGTAAATATATGATTATAGCCATCGTAGCCGAGACTACAAGAACAGGTATCGGTACAGCAGCGTCGCCGCCACGCCGAGCAGCAGCGGCACCATCCACGAGCTCCACGAACTGTCACCGATGCAAACAAATAATTATAATAAAATAACACTGTAAACTTGATATAGTTGCGCTCGCATTCTAATACTGCTCCTCTCGGTAACAGTCTAAGCGAAAAGAAGTGATGTTTCGTGTTAACAAACAAATACGATTTGGAAATGTTTCAATAAATAGGAATAATAGGAAGTATTAGTAAAATGTGATATGGTTGTGAGAAATTCAGCTGCGCTAATAAGCAGCTGATAATAAACATTTTGTTCACTCAGTCGTAACTATCAATACCTACTTACATAAGTATAAAAGTGAAATAATTCTTGTGTCGATAACACCAACTTGCAGAGATAATAATATAATTATTTCTGTAGTACCACCAGTAACATTTAAATACGAGATATCTAACTGAGAAGGTTCCGCCTTCGACTTCAACGCATGCGAAATTCCACGATAATCGATTGAGTTATGACGTGAAGGGAAACAAAAGGGAAGTTGCTTTCGCATTATAATATTAATTAGTATTACTAAGTAAAATTAACATTATTTTCTTATATTATATTGTCAATGCGTAGTCTGGATAATGGATCAATCTAACCTTTCATTCATGTTTAATTCCTCGTCCTATGATTAATATCTTGTTTTTTAAAGATGAACTCAACATACGTGGTGTTTGTATACGAGTAACGCCGCAGGGGGCCATTTCATCAATTTGTTTTATCAGAAACTATAATTATTTCATTGTAGTGTCTTAACACTTAATGGAAGGCAAAACTATTTATGCGACGTAACTAGTTCACTTATATAAAAAGTGTTTGTAATTTAAAGTAAATTTAAATAAAACAGTCATGACCTTTTTAACAGTAGCGAAAAAGTGTAACCATTGAGCCTTGTCGGTTCTCTGAATAGAAGTTAGGTGCTAAGCCGGTCATATTATAAGTTGAAAAATGTCGATTTGAAAGGTTGTACGAGTACATTATACAGATTTTTTTGTATGAATCAACAAATATTTAAAGACCTTTTGAACATGGGCAATATTTATACATTCCAAGGTAGAGTACCTTGTTTCCATTTAGAGTTTAAATTGAACACATTGTTCAATTTGTTGTCACATCCGGCGATCATAGCCAATAATACCACGACGACGCCGTCTTACGAGGCCTTAAGAGTCGTTTTTATATAGCATGTAACATAGTACGGACTCACTAAAATCAAACTATTTGACTTGATTACAATCGTCATATCATTGTAACGACAGAGGATACGATCGTGTGTCGATAATGATATAAATAAATAAAATATTTTATCATAATTTGCTTTATTTCAAAACGATTACAATCAATATTCCAACAACCGCTGTTCTGTCTACAGGTACGTATACAAATCAATAGCACAGAACGTAGAAGTAGACATACCATTACAGCTAAACACAACAATATACAAATATTATATAGCTTTATTATTGTTAATTTTATTTCTGACTACAGCGTCGATATCAACTACACTACGAACACTATGAAGCAATGGTTGTTGTTTAAGCAATATTTCTATAATTTATTACAAAAGAGATCATCCCCATTAGCACGGCCGTTTAACTCATTTGACTAAATATATCGTTAAAAACACAATGTTTTGTAAATAGTAAACAATACAGGAATACATTACAAGGTAACTACAATTAGCTCCACTACATTACACGCTACGCAATAAAGTACAAGCGAAAGGAACAGATCTCGATATCACATTTCAGTTAATATATTTGGTATCGGCTTAAGTACACGGTGAGCGGATCGCTAACATTACACAGATCCATGTGCCAGTGGCTGTGGAATGGTAATGGCGTCGCTGTCGTTAACGAACTGGTCGAGACGACTGGTTATTACTAAGGAATACATCATATAGTACATCCCGAGATATAAATGACATCCTACAATTGGTTAAGTCAATTAGTAGTACCTATATGTTACCAAGCGTCAATGACAGATAGAATGGCGACGCGCGCGCATGAAGGAGGAGGAAGGGAAGGGGGTGCTTAAGCATTGAAAACATCGATCGAACGATCGACCTATTCATAGCTTGGTATATATTACATTACATTTAAGTGTACATACAGTGGTGGTCGTATAATTAGAAACACTACCAACGGTCCTTGACATTATGTAAGATACTTTACCGCATTTACAAAATAGCTACTATCCACAGCCAACCAGTAGTTATAATTAATATTTAGTGGCGTATCCCTTAATTTCAAATACAGCACTGCAACGACGTGGCATTGATTCAATCAATTTCATACATTTTTCTAGGGGGATTGAATTCCATGCTTCAACAAATGCTTCATATAGTTCGTTTTGACTGGTGTTACGTTTGTTTGAGACTTTCTTTTTAATAATATACCAGAGATTTTCTATCTGGTTTAAATCCGATCCGAATCCGGACTATTTGCTGGCCAGTCTACAACGGATATACGCTGTTCGCTAAGGAAACATTGGGTCATTGTCATGCTGAAAGATCCAGGTTTTAGGCAAATGGTCGTCTGAGTAGGGAATCATTGTGTGCTCTAAGATATTTTTGACTTGCCATTGATACATTGTACCGCCGCCGTGCTTGACTATACTCCTTGTGTATTTATAATTAAAAGCATTGTTTACAGGCCGTCTAATATAGAGCATTCCATCGGAATTTACCATATTTAATTTTGTTTCATCTGAAAATAACACTTTTTTCCATTCTCGTACCGTCCAATTAACATATTTTTTAGCGAATAATAATCGCTTCTCTCGGTGTTGCTTGATAAGAAGCGGTACCTTTTGAGAGATTCTTCCAAACAATATAGCTTCCACTAATCTTCGGCGTATCAGTCTTGACGAGATGTTTCTCGGGTCATCAGGCGAAAAAACTTTATTTTTAATCTGGTTGGAGTCTTTACTTGGGTCTTTTTTTACAACACGAGCGATTGGCGTATCTTCTCTAGGAGAGGATTTTCTTGGCCGAGCCTTTCTAAGAACATTTTCAACAGTTCCATGTGTTTTATAATGATCAATTGCATTAAAAACTTTCTTAACAGAACAATTTAAATGCTCAGCTATTCTTCTGTACGCCCACTTATGACCTATATGTATATTAACAATTATTTGCCTAGTTGACGCGTCACTACTTTTATTTTTGCCCATTTTGAACAAAATCAAATTCAGATTAAATTTTGAATTGCCGCCAAAATAATAGAAAAAGAAATGTTATTCTCCAATTTCAAAAAAAGAACGAGCTATGGATTCTTTTTTTAAAATGTTTCGAATTAGGCGTCCAAGCGGCAAGTAACAGAAAATAAACTCCTACATGTGTAAGACTCATTTTGTAATTAAAAGTAAGATATGTTTTATATTTTATGCATTTAATGAGTTTTTTATTTGAGTGGTTATATTATTGCATGATTATTAATTATTGAATGTGTATATTTTTTACGAACATTTGTACGTTGAAGTTGTACTTTCTTTATTCATAAGAAGTGTTTCTAATTGTATGACCACCACTGTATGTAGTTATATTTCAAATGCGATAAATACTATCCATTTATGTCCCAGGATACATCCCACACTATATTACAATATAATATATAACGTCATCAAACATCCTCTAACAAATAACTGTCATCACTCGTATATTTTCGGTATTGGTTTTTTTTCTTTGGAATTAATTTTGAATACGTTTTAATATTTTTGAACAATGAATAACATCACCTACACGATACTCGACCGTCCTATTCTAAGTAATAATAAATTGTATAATAATATTATGTAAAGTTATTTTTATGCAAAAAATCCGTGAATTGCTTGGTTAAAAAAAAGAAGTACAAATTGTAGTTAAAAATGATGGATCTCGATTTTATGGTTTAAAATATTTGAAATCGTAAGAGGTTAAGACTGTCGAGTTTCTTGTCGCCTTTTTTGTAAATAATCTATATTTCGCACCTTTGCGATAACACATACGTTAAGCGTGTTCGTCGTTCTATTGATAGAATTTTGATGCATATTATTGATAATGTATTTAAAGAGACACAACGTGTACTCTTTAGTAGTTATTGTATCAATGTTATCTTGTAAGGTCATGCCTCAGCCGGGAGACATCTGGCGAGTTACTCGCTCGCTACGAATATTCTTTGGTTTCGATTATTATCATATACATATATTAATTATATTGCTATTTAATTACAAAAACATACATAATCGAAACTAACTCTTTTGCATGAATTATATTATGGTGAAATAAAGGCCGAATAGGATCAGTAAAGAACGATACGATGAATGAAGTCGTTGTCGCTGTGGTTAGCACAGAAATATTTCTCACGGTTTGGCGTGATTTAAAATAATAATGTAATTTAGCCTTACATGGCTGCATATCTCGACAAAAACATCTAAATAAAATAAAAATGGTAATAGCTTCATGTGGTGACTGGCGTTCACGTACTAGCTAATGGCCTACATTTGGTCCTATATTCATAAGGTAGTTAGCGTCGATTAGTTGTACTAAGCGAGTGGAAGTGATGGTAATATATGGGCGAGTGTCTGGTGGAGTTCTAGGCGACTACGCACTTGCCCTGCTCCTGCTGCTGGTCGTTGTTCCACTGCGGGGAGAAGGACGCCTTCGTCTGCGCGCGGTCCGCTTCCACCAACTCACCGATTTTGTATTTCTTCATCAGGGATCTGAGTTGCGATAAAATTACATCTTATATCGTTTATAACATATCATAAAGGATCGTTAGTTTCATTTTATGTGAGAAATCGCATAAATTTTGAACAAACTATACAGGATATTGTTGAGTTTTTTATATAATATATATGTTTAAAGTAAACGTCCTTGATTATACGTACATACATACATATAATTATATCATTCAATAATTCTTATTAACTTTACATAACATTATTTTCCTAAACAAAATTCATGCCATTTATATCAACTTTTACCTGGCATCGGAACTGTGGCTGACATCTTCGAAAGGCTCCGTCGCGTCTTGTCCCGCCAGCTCGAGGAGCACCTCTTCGCCCCCAGGATGCTAGTAAGAAAAAAACTTTAAGTCATTTTGTTCATTATTTATTTGATCGTTTTATTTTTACTTCTTCCGTAAATTTATTTAACTACCTATATACAACATACACGTACATAGCGAAAATATTTTCTTCGACATTGGGGTTCGTTTTCCATTGACTATTTCTGTCTTTATGGTTTCTACTAGTCACAGCCTTGAATATTTAAGCCGATTAATAAAATCATCTCGTAGGACAGCATTTTTTTTTTTATAGCAAAATATCAGACTATCTAAACAAACACCTATTGGTGATGGACATTGAAATTTTGGAAGAACTGCGGCATCACCACGCCAAGTTATTCGGACCAAAAAAAAGTCCGAGTATGCGTTCTCTTCGAATTGTGAGAGTAAGTAATAGTGTTGGTGGTCACTATAGTATGTACTACGCAGTTGGCTGGTCTCTCTTTAGCTGTATAGCTGCCATCAAGAACATCGTCATATCTATATTTAAATATATATGGTCAAACCCTTAATTCTACTCGTAGAAATTCGGCTGTGTACAATAATAAAATCCATTGGATAGCCTAATATTATATTATACGCGTTAGTTTTAAGTCCATGTGGTGTATTGTATTATATATCATATAGAAGTAGCGCTTGACGATTCATAAGTACTTGTATAAGTCTATTTGAATAAAAATATTTTGGTTTTACTAATACAAAACGCTTTTAATTTAGCGAAATGAATGAATATGAAATAGACTTTTGTAGCTTAAGTATAAAAAAAAAACAATATTTTAAAAATAGGGATAAGTAGAATAAAAGAAAATCTAGTTGCACAAAAACATAGTTTACGTAGTAATTCCTATCGATAAACTTTCAAGCGTAAATTTTGGTTTTAATATGAAACAGGCATAACGTGATGAGTCATGGCTGTATTGAAAAACTTCAAGAATTCTAAGTTTCATTTAAATGTCAGCAGTGAATACGTATTATTTCTGTTATGGATTTTTATTTTGAGATAAATATGTAACGCAAATAAAATTAAACGCACACCTACCCACTTCAGTAGGCACTTCATTAAACGCATTGTATAAAGTTGTACCTTGATATGAATTGCGTATTCAAGACACTCACAGACTTGGTATTCCAAGTAGGGGGAATAGATAATAAAATATAGCAGCGATGAGGTCATTGGGGAGGATAGGGCGCGCTGGAATTTTCCAATAACATTCCGGACCGGGATATAAATGCGAATCCTCATTCCACATTTAAATAATACTTCTGGCACATTCGGTTTATTACTATCAATTAGATTAGATGTTCCTTAAAAATATTACCATCTGTATGGTATAAATAATATTATTAAAATATTGTTAATTTTTTACTTGGTTTTTACTTTCCATTAGTTAATCTATCGTCGAACAGAATATAATAATAATAATTTTATAATGCATTGGTGTACTGTGAAAGGAACATTTCTTTTAGTACTTAACAATGTCTATGGAAATGGTGACCTCTTCAATTTGAAGTACAAAAAGAACAAAACAAACAAAAAGTCTTAGACTGTTTATAAAGTTTAAATGAATGTTTTTAAGGTCGGTTTCCTAATTCAATCTGTTTAATTATTCGTGAATAAAGTAGAACATGGCTGAAACAATGTTTTGCCAGCTAACTTATCTTTGTAACGACAAATTCGGTTAAATTGTTATCTTTATCATTGTATCATACCAATTTAATTTCTAACTGTTAATCAAATTTATACAAGCCTATTATTATATGCTTAAATGTTAATAGCGGGTAATACCGTCTAGTTACAGTAGTACCTGGTACTGGCAATTTATAAACCCTTATTTCATACATATCGGTACACTTCTTCAGGTGAAGGCTTATATGAGAACCGCTTCTTACCTCTACATTCTATACCAGCACCAATGACGGATTTGGCGAGTTTTTGTTATCAGATAAGATAAATTATTTTGTCATGTATTTATGTTTAGCATATTTATTTAAGAATTGTTTTAAAAATGAACATTTTTTTAATATTTTATTTGTTTGTTTTAAAATTAGTAGAATATTTTCCAAATTATCTCTACAATTACAGTTTTATAACTGAATTATACAGTAACTAGCTACCCCGGCTTTGCACGGGTAGAATACCGGTCTAATAAAACGTTTACATTGTACGACAAACATAAAAAGTTTTGTTCCTGGTATCTTCTCGGGTCGGCGCAGAACATCTCACCAAAGCGATCAATAATTTCCAAAAAGTATCACATTTATACGAAACGTTAATTAAATGCACCTTCCTCATAAATCACTGCGTCTATTGAGTTTTTGAGTTTATCGCGTTCAGACAGACCGACACGGCGACACTAGTGATTATGAAACACTTTTTATATTCAATTACTTTTCGTCCGCATGTTGGAGCCGCGCAAATGTTAAGTATAAAAAAGTAGTCTATGTTTTTCACGGGTTGCAAGCTTACTTCATATCAAATTTTTTCAAAATCAGATTAGTGAGTTAGCCTTCAAAGCGTAATAGACAGACAGAGTTACTTACGAATTTAGAACATCAGCATAGATTATAAATACTAAGTTTATATAAATAATTTTATTATATATATTGTCTATCTGTGTTTACAAAATTTTTACACTTTTTTAAAGTCAAACAATATAAATTGAAACTTAATTTATTTTTAATTATCTAATTAGGCTGTCAGTAAACCATCAATTTACATCTTTATAACATACAAATGGAACCCAATAATTCAATAGAAAACAGGGCCTCTAGTCATGTGAAACTCACTGCTACAATCTTAGTTGCCCTATCAATTTTCAAGTATCATACAGATAATGAAAATGTATATGCAAAAGTAGCTCTGTCCACCTGTCTTTGATACACCTTCACAACTATACAATTGAACTGATTTTGATGAAATTTAGTATGAAGCAAGCTTCCGAGTCCAAGAGAGGGCTTAGCTACCTAACACCTCGCCCCTACCCCTCACCCTCTACACACAGGCCAAACTAGTATGGATAATATATTTTACAACAAAAATACTTTTTATAAATTTAAATAAATTATATAATCTTCATAAAGTTGTTTTTTTTTAAACTGGTAATTGGTATCAGTGAAGTAATGCATAATTATCACATTTCCAAATGAAATAAATAATTTATTACCACACCAAAATTCATAACCACAACTGTTCCAAATAAATTGTTGAATTTATAACCAGTGTCACTCAGCATGATGTAAGGTTTCTAACGATGAATAATGATACATTTAAAAGTTATAGTAGAATGACAAAACTCAAAACCCTAAAAGCAGTAAAACACTTTTTAGGCAGTTGTACCATATGAATCAAACAGAATTACATTTACTATAACAGATAAAATAAACAGTATTTATTGACCTACATTAGTTATAAATAACTGAAATGATATGTTATTCCTTTAAGATCTTAAACATTAACTCTCATTTCTCATTATTCCGAACACTTTGAAAATTCGCAACTCATAATTGGGGTTGACAACCTTTATCAACCCCAAATTCGAGATGTGCAATTTGTAATAACAACCTGCTACTTATTTATAATTTTCCTTTTGATAGAAACTTGCGTACTACAGTTATTCTATTGTATTCTTGTTTACCATCTCTTTCAGTAGTGAAATGATCTTATACCTATACAATTATAAATATATTTTTTTTTATCTATTTTCCTGGAGGGCAAATGACTCTACTGGATGGTAAGTGGTAGTAGAGTCCAAACGCGACGATGATTAGTACAGTCGGGAAGAATGTTCTGCACTAGCCGCCCCCGACTTGCCGGCCCGCAAGATGAAGTATCTTCAAGCGTTGTATTAATGTAATTCAATAGACATATTTTTGCAATTATTTTATTACATTTTTATATTATTTATCTAATAACATTATAAATATAATATGAATTTAAAATTGAACTTAAAATTATACACGGGTATTTCTTTTATAATAATATTTGTGAAACAGAAATTAAAATATATTACGCGACTCTTTGTCCGACTTTAATAATTGTAAAGCAAAGCAATTTTTAAATGAACAACAGTGACGTGTATAGAATACATACCTCATCTAGAAACTTTGTAACATCATATACACCATTGTGGATGATAAGTATCGCGTCTTCACGAGAATTGCGACTTTTAAGTTCTTCCCTAGTAAATAATTTTATTTCGTCGCACATCATATATGAAGAGGTTTTAAGTACTACACGACTGCAGTTAGTGACCACTTCAACAGAAGTATTGAATGTTCAACTCAATAAACGCGAGTGTCGTGCGAGTGTTCACTGTTCAAGTGTTCAGAACTTAAGAATTACGTACGATTAGATTTTCAAAACCGAAGTGTCATGCCATGTCATGATAAATCAAGATGGTGTCAAACTGACAAAAACCTTAATGTAAAAGTCACAGCTAAATTAATTTTTTAGTTGCCAGTTAACATAACTTTAATATTTTTTATTATAGCCACACTTTAAAAATTTATGATAATTTTAAAACAATAGCAATATATAACTATTGCTTTTGTTTACGATTAAAAAGGAACGCATTTTGTGTCGTCAAGGTGGTAATTAAAAAATTATAATCAAATGAAATGTAGGTTTATTGAAAAATCTAAATAGCTATTAAATATATCTACATAGTAAAATTTATTTTATGGACTATCTACAATCTGATCGTTGTTGCTTCTTGTATTTCCTTTTGTTTATGTGTTCCATCACAAAATGGTCTATTTTTAGTCTGTTTGCAATTGCACAGCCAATATTCTTTTGTTTTTTCAACTTGAAATTTTATGGGTCTATAAAGAAAAACCAAATCTATTATAAAATATTACATGAGTTTTTAAATTTTGTCAGAATTATAACAATTAATATAAAATATATTACTGTAATAAGACTTATTTAAAAGTAATAAAATCTGACCCATCAGCATGAAAACTGAGTGTATATAGTTAAGTCTTAAAATTCAGAGTCAGGACAAATCAATAATTAATAAAGTGCATTCAGCATTTCTTTATAAATAATATATTGTAAGGGACCACCTAAGAATTAAGCACAACCTATTCTTTTTCTCTCAATGCAATTCTTGTGGTCATATTTATGTGATAAAACCTAGTAGTAATCCTCGTTAAAGTAAATTATTATTTATATGTAATATACATTAATTTTCTTTTGAAACAAATCACGGATACGAAATATATTCACCTTTGAGTTATTTTGAGATAAATATCTTTATGTGTACCATCACATAGCGGTTGTGACTTGGAGCGTCCACAAAGGCACCAGTGGTAAGTTTTACCTTCTTCCAATAGTAACTTAAATGGTTTTCTGTCATAAACAATGCCATTAGTTTGTTGATCATTAGCTGAATATACTTGTTTTAGAACATTTGTTGGTATCTCTGGCTTAGGCGCTTTGGTCACATACCCTGACTGAAACTAAATAGAAAGAAAAGTTAATAAGGTAACTGTAGTAACTTAAAGCCAAATTTATGAGCAGTCAATCAATAAACATAACCTTTAAGCTAGATAACTTAAGACACTAACCGATTTTATGTAATAGTCCACTATGTTAAGTTGTAGCTTCCTCGAAAGCATTTTTAACTTGGTTATGAAACAAGTTCTTTGAAAGAGTTTACGAAACTTAAAGTTTGATTTCAATATTCGTTTCCAATGTTTTCTTGTCCACTTAGTCTTAATAAATAAAATGATTTATTTAATCTCAAACATAAGTAGGTATTGAGTGACTATTTGACATATATATATAATAGATCATAATGCACAGCTGCTTACCACAGAATATAGCTACAAAATTTCATTTTGCTCACACTTTAGACAATTATTGTATCTACTTTGTCTATTACACTAAACGTCACTGAATCAATGAAATTATACGACTGACGTCAACATTGTTTTCTTTTAAATTTTCGTTCTTAATTTTATTTTGTTATTTTAGTTATCGATGACTGTCTGGTAGAGGAGAAAGCTATTTGCTTTGCAACATTTTGTAGAGATATGTTATATTGATATTTTAGTTATTTGAGTTATGTCAAGAATACGTGGAATTGAGGCTAAAGTGCTAAAAATACACAAGGACTACAAGGATTCATTACACAACTTAGAAACTCGGAAAAATAAGAGTAATAAAGCCAGTAAAAAGAAAACCGAATCTTCGCTAAGTCACAAAAACGACGGAGAAAGTAAGTAAATACTGCCCTGAATTTATTGTTTTATATTACATAAAATTTGAAGGTTAATTTCGTAAACGCTTGTGTGTATTATTTTAGAGCTTCAAATAAATGAGTTGTTGTATAAACTGCCAAAGCTAGATGCAATATTCGACGTACATCGAAAAATTGGTGAGGGAACGTTTAGTTCCGTATATCTGGGTTCATTAAAACAACACGCAGGACTATCCGCTGGTCAGAAGCCATGGTTTGCAATAAAGCATTTGGTGCCCACTGCACATCCGGCCCGCATCGAGCACGAGCTGAGATGTCTTCAAGACATGGGGTGAGGATTGATTGTTATACTATATGTCTTGATTAGTGCAAATGTGTTTATGTAAATTTGGTTTCAGTGGAAAACATAATGTGATAGGAGTTGAACTGTGTCTGCGAAATCTCGACACTATTGTATTTGTCATGCCTTATATACCTCATAAAAAGTTTTCTGTAAGTATCTTTTTTGTAAAATCTATTCTGACATCACATAAAGAGTCTCATTATTGTATATTTCATTTCAATGATTAGGAATATGTTGGCGATATGGATGCTGAGGAGGTGCGGCAATACATGCGGGCACTAATGGTGGCTCTGCGTCATGTGCACTCATTTGGTGTCATTCACAGAGATGTAAAGCCCAGTAACTTTCTGTATGATAGAGAAAATAAAAGGTAATTAAAATATATTGTTTTCTCAATGAATATTTTCGGAGCTGTCTTTAACTGTATTTCTATCTACCTACATAAAATACAACCTTATTATGAGTGACAATAAAATGTTTTTGCTACTACTTGTGCCTGCGGTTTGACCCACGTATAATTAATAAAAATATAATGAATAAAAATCAGCCTCGAACCTTCCTCGATAAAAGGACTATATAACACAAAAATAATTTTGAAATTCGAACCAGTAGTTTCTGAGATTAGCCGTATCAAACTCTTCACCTTTATATATTAGTGTAGATAATACAGAAAAGTAATAATAATTGAAACAGTAAAGTTAACCTAAGCTCGATAGTATTATTTAATTACTATTGTAATGTATATAGTAATTTCCAAATTTGGCCGTGTGATGGGCAGGTACTTATTGGTGGACTTTGGTCTAGCGCAGCGCGTGTGGGCTCGCGAGGAGCCACCCGCCGCGCTGCCGCCCCCTGCGCACTCTGCCATAGTGGCCTGCAAGCGACCCCGGGATGAGGTAATATAAATTGGAAATGGAATGTTAACCTGGCACAAACTATTATTAACATGACTTTTAAACACAATCTTTATTTTTGCGCATATTTGTTGATAAAGTTGATTTATTCTGTTTCAGGATGATTTGACCCCAAACGCTAAGAGGATGGCTTTAGATTTGTCTGTTCGTACGAAGTGCAGCAATGTCGTCGCCCCAGCGCCAAAACGACCGGTTTTACCGAAAGTGCAAATTCCTAGACAGAATATAACTAAGGTATTACAATGTGATATTTTTGAATGTTCGAAAGTAATAACAATATGTAACATATCACTACGCGTCGTGGAGTGATGTGTTTTACAACTATATCCGATCGAAGGAAAATTAGATCAGCATTATAAAAGAAATGTAATGTCCCCAGAACCCTCCTCTGGCGCACGCGGGCGAGCGCTGCCCGTGCGCGTGCGCTAACGTGGGCGGCGTGTGCGGCGCGTGCGCGGCGCGCGTGGCGGCGCGGGCCCCGCGCGCCGGCACGCAGGGCTTCCGGCCGCCCGAGGTGCTGCTGAAGAGCCCGCGCCAGGGCACGGCCGTGGACACGTGGGCGGCGGGCGTGGTGCTGGCCAGCCTGCTCACGGCGCGGTACCCCTTCTTCCGCGCCGGGGACGACGTGTCGGCGCTGGCGGAACTCGTGGACCTGCTGGGCACGGAGCCGCTGCAGCGAACGGCCGAGGCGCTAGGTGGGGCTCTTAGTATTTCGTCAAGAATATAGGGAGCTTTCGGACGGATCGAAGTCTTTCAAGGCGTTAGCTTTTAAGACCGAAGGAGACCTGTGACATAACTGGTGGATTTGGATTAGGAATGTAAGAAATGTTCAGTCCGAGAAAATCGTCGGACGACACGACGACCGTGCGAGGCCGACTGAGCTCAACCGACCGGTTTCTGGTACAGGTCGGCGCCTGGTGACTTCGGCGCAGTGGCGCGGCCTGTGCCTGCGTAAGCTGGCGGAGCGGCTTCGAGGCGCAGCGCGTGTGCCCTGTCCGGCTCCGGGGCCCACCTGCTCGCACTGTCGCCTGCCCTCACCGCAGTGCCTCTGTAGGGACGAATCTAAACCAGTGAGTTTTACATTTTTATTTTCAATCTAAACCGCAAAACCGATAACACGGTAGTTGCTGTTGGTACAGTGCAGTGGCTCGACTGTGTGACTGTTATGTGTTGTATTATGACAACGAGGAAAGCACGTTGTATCTGAATTCACTTCGATTGCTTGGAATCTCAATCCTGTCGAGTTTAGTCTCTTATACGTGAATTCGTATACTATTTATTATCACAAGAGAAAATTTCAAACTTTAGTGTTCAAACTATGGATAGTGCCGATTGCATCATCGCGCTAGGAAATGGTAATGAACCGAGTGTCCGCAGGCGGACGCCTTCGACGCGTCGGCGACGGTGGCGGGCTTCCCGGACGCGGCGTTCGCGCTGCTGGCGCGCCTGCTGGACCCCGACCCGCGCTCGCGGCTGTCGGCGCCCGCCGCGCTGGCGCACCCCTTCCTGGCGGAGGGCGAACACCTGTATTAGGCTAATTTAGTACCAATTCTACCTAAATCTTATCGAAAGTGTTACCTGAAGACTAAGCGTATTTACAAATCCACTAACTTTTAAAATAAATAAAAATGTCATGGGACAATATTTTTGATAGCTATATATTAAAGTGGGCCGATGGATAGGTGTTATAAATCTACTACCACTTTCGACGGAACGCGGCGTGGACGACGCCGATGCGGCTGTGAACATTTTATCTCATTTGAGAGCTTAACGTAGGTCTGAATGTTATAAATATCGTATTTTTAGGACGTACAAAAACCTTCGATGTTATCGGTGGTGCGAGCAGGTGTTGTGCTTAATTCGTAACTTACCTAAAAGACTGCCTTAATGGACTTGCTGTAATGAATAAAATATTTACCCCATTCCGTTCCACTAAAATCTTATTTTCATATCAAATCCTCAATTTTAAAATAATAATTTTACAAAGGTTAAACATTGAAATTATTCTTTATGCTCACACTATAATCAAACAAGTAATAATATGACTAAATGGAATGAGGTTTTCATAAAATCTATATTTGTCTACTTTTTTAGGTTATAATTCTACCACTCTTTAAATAACAGCTTGTAAATGTCCCACTGCTGGGCCCAAGGCCTCCTCCGTTGGAAATGGTTTCTTAATCATTATCTACAAATATGATCTTGTACTACTATTCCAAATGAAATTTATTTTAACGTGACAACACTTTTGTTTTTAAATATAGTTTTTTGTATAACTGTTAACTGTGTTTAGGTTAATTGTTTTTCGGATTATAATATTATAGTACTTAGTTTTTGTCACTCTCACCAATTATTCGAACTTAATAGTGTCGTGTAACGTGTTGTAAGAACAGTTCTGTATTTTTTTTTGAAATAAGTACATTTCTTACTGTTGTTTTATAATAACACGCTTTTTTAACTGTTGTCTTTGATTGTCTTTTTTTTTTAGACATATCTCTTAATATTTAAATGTAATTTATTTTTCTGGTTTTGCAAACTGCGACTTTTTCTTTAAAGTCATTGTTAATTAGTTATAAAGAAGATCTCAGAGCTTATTTTAGGTTTAGTTCAAAGTCTGCTTGCTTTGTTGCTGCGAACAAACTGTACTGATCACATTTCACTCTGTACACTGGAGCTGGTCCTGAGTGTATGAATAAAACGGGGAACTAAAAGAATTCAATATTGTGACTATTGTTCAAACATACAAGGAATGTTTTATGTACTATGTCTATGGAGTATTAGCAATAGTCATTGAAATGAGGCTTTCAAAAGTAAAGTGCCTTGGAACTGTGTTCATTAAAATGATATTACCTCATTTGTTACTATTAACTTGTGTAATACACGTTTATAACAACAATTCATATCTGTTTTTACTTAATTACTCCTCAAACTTTATACAACAAAAGCCATCTTGGATGAATATGTATTAATAATATTACACCAAATAAATACTATTTTTGCATAACACTTATCCCACAGTAAACTTAGTGTCATACATCATTAACTAATAATATTTGTATAGTAAAACAAAAAAATTGTTACACATTTTATTAGTAAAGTTTTCACCGAACATGTGATATTAATTTTAACTTCATAGCTTCTCTACACGTTGTTTCATATTATATAATATTCAAGCACTCATTAAAGCTTATTAAATGAAAATATTGAAGCAGTCAAATACAATGCAGATTAAAATTATACAATGGATATTATAAACTATCATTGCTTAGAATATAATTACACTTATTGTGAACTTCACCAAATCCCAAAATAATTGTACTGGCAATGATTTTGACAATAGAGAAGTCCATGTCAGAACGACACTAATTACTTTTCCAGAAGTTAGGGTTCTGCTGCAACCGCCTTTCGAAGTTTTGGTACCAGGTGTGCAAGGTGTTGAGAGGTATGTATGAGACACCAGGAGTAGGTGTCATTTGATCTTGAGTTACTGAGAACGATGCTACAAAATTAACTAAATGTTCCAACATCTTTTGTGCAAATGTGACATACGAATGTGCCTGTTGTGCCTGTAAAAACATATTTTGTTTACTGTACATAATATTAAAAATTATTTAATATTGTCATTTTAGCAGTACCTCTGAGTTTGGAAGGAGTTGAGCATTTGTTTCTGGTTCTATAGAAATTCCAATCTGAGCATTATTGCAGATTTGTTGTTGGCCAAAAGCACTCATAAATTTGTTTTCACCTTAAAAAGTAACATATTAAATCATCACCCGTCCATCCAATACCAGTCTTTTTATATATATGCATATATTATATCAATCACTTTAACAGAAACTTACTAGACAGTTCATGAAGTTTTTTCAAATTTGATATCTTAAATATAGCTGAGGGTTTGGCGTTGGAAATGTGCCCTAAAGGTTGCCAGTTAGGAGGTGCGTTAGGGTCTGGCCAGCTCCAGTAGACCACAGCGATCGTGCCAACCGGCAGTGGCGTCGTCCCTGTCAGAAATACCACCGCATGGTTTATCGAGTCTACATCCAGGATAGTTGTGATTAGACTCGTTTCAGACACGGGCGTGAAATCTGTCTGTACCTTGAGAGAACAAATAGAGGGATAGATTTAGGCACCGTATTCATAATTTAAAATAAAATTTGAGTGTAAACATTGTGATTTTTACTTACTAGTCGTCCCGACACAATCAATCCAAATATATTAGCCATTTAGATCTAAAAATTAATACGTTCTTATACGTATGTAAAGATATTAATATTAAGTTTGAATTCTGTTAAAAAGAAAAATAACATTTCATTCTAGAAAGAACTTCACATTTCGATGCTACTTGCAGGAAAAATGCATCAATAAAGCTAAATGTCAAATCATTTTGATCGTCTATCACTTTTTATTGACACTTCCAGTATAGTATAAAATCATAGCTATTTATTTAACAATTGATATTGCTTATATTACAAATAATAATAAAATTATATTCTATCTAATCAGATACTATTTCGTCTACTATAAAATAATCTTCTGTATCTGTATTCTTTATCATAAATCGATTGTTATTGTACGTAAAGTTAATGAACTGAACTTTTTTTTTACGATATCTGCAAAAAATATTTTTTTACCATATCTCCAAAAAATATTCTTTTATTAATTTTTAAAGTTGATACATAACTGAAAAAACCAAAAGGAAACTTGGCTTTTATTAAGTTAAAGAATTGTACATAATAAAGTGACAATATATATAGCATTTGACAACATAAAGAATAGTATAATTCTTCTTAAATTATACGTCATTCACCCCCGCTATCTTTTCTAACACACAGCTGTAATCTTTTAAATAATATGGAGTGCGTCTTGTCCTTGCGGATCTCCTAAGATGATGATCACCAGATGTGCTTGGTGCTGCAGATTGTATATTCTCCACATCCTTATGTTCTTAACTTAGAGCTCGATCTTCAGATTCATAAAAAACATCTACTGTGTCTTCTTGTTCTTTCTGACTTTTTGTATTTGAATCATTTAATTCTTCTTCTATATTTTGATTCATAGAGTCTACAATAGGAGAAGGGAGTGGCGCTAAATTTTGATTTGAAACTGTTGATTCGCGTCCATTTTTATGCTTTACGAAAGAGTAATAGGGATTACTTTGTAATTTGTTTGTTTTTTTCATAAGCACAGGTCCAGGAACTAACCAAGAGGGTAATGATTCTCCATTAGATGATCTGCAGGGATGATTAAATAGCCGTTCGTGAGGAGTTGTATTAATTGGTATACATAGAAGTGAACGAATTGCATGTAACGTCATTGGCAAAAATTGCTCCCAGTTTTCAATTGGCATTTCTCTTTCGCGAAGAGCAAGTTGTAAAGTTTTCCACAAAGCACCATTAAGACGCACCTATGTGAAGTTGGCAACCAAGTATATAATAATTAATTTTTAGGACTTCCATACGTTTGTACTAGGTTTGTACCGGATTGTACCGCATTTAAAATCGTTTGTACCTCAAGGGGGTAAAAGATATGGGGGTTGTGAAAATATGGGCAAAAACTCAATTATTCATATTATTATTTTTTTGATTTCCATTCGATTGTACTAGGTTTGTACTGGATTGTACCGCATTTAAAATCGTTTGTACCTCGAGGGGGTAAAAGATATGGGGGTTGTGAAAATATGGGCAAAAACTCAATTATTCATATTATTATTTTTTGATTTCCATTCGATTGTACTAGGTTTGTGCCGGATTGTACCGCATTGAAAATCGTTTGTACCTCGAGGGGGCAAAAGATATGGGGGTTGTGAAAATATGGGCAAAAACTCAGTTAATCATATTATTATTATTTTGATTTCCATTCGATTGTACTAGGTTTGTACTGGATTGTACAGCATTTTGAATCGTTTATACCTCAACGGGATAAAAGATATAGGGGTGTGAAAATATAATCAAAAATTCCTTTCATTATAAGTATAATAATTTTTTACGACTTTCATTCGATAGCACTAAATTTGTACCGAATTGTTCTGTACATTAAAGGGGTAGGGGTAAGATTTCAAGGTGTAAAAAAGTGATTAAAAAATCACTTAATTATATAATTAATTTTTATGACTTCCATTCGATTAAACTAGGTTTGTACTATATTGTACCGCATTTTAAACCGTTTGTACCTTTGAAATCATATTTTCAATCAATATTTTTCTCTAATTCACTGTGATATCAAGTAAATAGATGTAGGTACAAACGATAAAAATACAAAACTCAGAAGTACAAACGCTACCAACAAAGAACTCGACGGTATAAGCGGTAAAATCGAGGTACTGAACGGTAGCTAGGGTACACGCGATTTACTCGACTGTGCAAACGGTACTAAACGACGCAGTCGACTGTTTAGACATTGAACGTATAGGTACTAGCAGCACTCATGAAGTACTCAGAAATAGAGCCGGGTACAATCGAAAAAAACCCGAGAAAAACGAGTTAACCAAAAGGACGTATTTAAAAGACGAATTGCCCTGAAAAATCATTCACAATGTCTTTTTCTCTCCAGTTCACGACGATACAAGGTAAACAGACAATGGTACAAACGACACAAGTACAAAACTCAGAGGTACAAACGATACCAACGAAGATAGAGCCGGGTACAAACGATAAAAAACCGAGGAAATCGAGTAAACCAAAAGCACGTATTTAAAAGACGAATTACCCTGAAAAATCATTCCCAATGTATTTTTCTGTCCAGTTCACGACGACACAAGGTAAACAGACGCCGGTACAAACGATACAAGTAAGAAACTCAGAGGTACAAACGATACTTACTTAGAAATCGACGGTATAAACGGTACATAAAAAGTTCTCAACGGTACCTAGGATACACGCGATTTACTCGGCGGTACAGATGGTACATACGACGCAGTCGATTGATTAGACATTTTACGTAATGGCACTAGCAGTACTCAAGAAGTTCTTAACAATAGAGTCGGGTACAATCGAAAAAAAACGAGGAAAACGAGTAAACAAAAAGTAAGTATTTAAAAGACGAATTACCCTGAAAAATCATTTCCAATATCTTTTTACCTCCAGTTTACGACCATACAAGGTCGACAGATGCCGGTACAAACGATACAAGTAAAAAACTCAGAGGTACAAACGATACCAACGAAGATAGAGCCGGATACAAACGATAAAAAACCGAGGAAAACGAGTAAACCAAAAGTAAGTCCTTAAAAGACGAATTACCCTGAAAAATCATTCCCAATGTCTTTTTCCCTCCAGTTTACGACAATACAAGGTAGACAGATACCGGTACAAATGATACAAGTAAAAAACTCAGAGGTACAAACGATACCAACGAAGATAGAGCCGGATACAAACGATAAAAAACCGAGGAAAACGAGTAAACCAAAAGTAAGTCCTTAAAAGACGAATTACCCTGAAAAATCATTCCCAATGTCTTTTTCTCTTCAGTTTTCGATGTTACAAGGTAAACAGAGGCCGGTACAAACGATACAAGTAAAAAACTCAGAGGTACAAACGATATTTACTTAGAAATGGACGGTATAAACGGTACATAAAAAGTTCTCAACGGTACCTAGGATACACGCGATTTACTCGGCGGTACAGATGGTACATACGACGCAGTCGATTGATTAGACATTTTACGTAATGGTACTAGCAGTACTCAAGAAGTACTTAACAATAGAGTCGGGTACAATCGAAAAAAAACCGAGGAAAACGAGTAAACAAAAAGTACGTATTAAAAGACGAATTACCCTGAAAAATCATTCCCAATGTATTTTTCTCTCCAGTTCACGACGACACAAGGTAAACAGACGCCGGTACAAACGATACAAGTAAAAAACTCAGAGGTACAAACGATACTAAGTTAGTACTCGACGGTATAATTGGTACATAAAAAGTTCTCAAAGGTACCTAGGATACACGCGATTTACTCGGTGGTACAGACGGTATATACGACGCAGTCGACTGTTTCGACATTGTACGCAATGGTTCTAGCAGCACTCATGAAGTACTCAGAAATAGAGCCAGGTACAATCGAAAAAAACCGGAGAAAAACGAGTAAACCAAAAGTACGTATTTAAAAGACGAATTACCCTGAAAAATGATTCCCAATGTCTATTTCCCTCCAGTTTACGACCATACAAGGTAAACAGACAATGGTACAAACGACACAAGTACAAAACTCAGAGGTACAAACGATACCAACGAAGATAGAGCCGGGTACAAACGATAAAAAACCGAGGAAAACGAGTTAACCAACAGTACGTCCCTAAAAGACGAATTACCCTGAAAAATCATTCCCAATGTCTTTTTCCTTCCAGTTTACGACCATACAAGGTAGACAGATGCCGGTACAAACGAAACAAGTAAAAAACTCAGAGGTACAAACGATACCAACGAAGATAGAGCCGGATACAAACGACAAAAAACCGAGGAAAACAAGTAAACCAAAAGTAAGTCCTTAAAAGACGAATTACCCTGAAAAATGATTCCCAATGTCTTTTTCCCTCCAGTTTACGATCATACAAGGTACACAGATGCCGGTACAAACGATACAAGTAAAAAACTCAGAGGTACAAACGATACCAACGAAGATAGAGCCGGATACAAACGATACAAAACCGAGGAAAACGAGTAAACCAAAAGTAAGTCCTTAAAAGACGAATTACCCTGAAAAATCATTCCCAATGTATTTTTCTCTCCAGTTCACGACGACACAAGATAAACAGACGCCGGTACAAACGATACAAGTAAAAAACTCAGAGGTACAAACGATACTAACTTAGAACTCGACGGTATAAATGGTACATAAAAGTTCTCAAAGGTACCTAGGATACACGCGATTTACTCGGTGGTACAGACGGTACATACGATGCAGTCGACTGTTTCGACATTGTACGCAATGGTTCTAGCAGCACTCATGAAGTACTCAGAAATAGAGCCGGGTACAATCGAAAAAAACCCGAGAAAAACGAGTAAACCAAAAGTACGCATTTAAAAGACGAATTACCCTGAAAAATGATTCCCAATGTCTATTTCCCTCCAGTTTACGACCATACAAGGTAGACAGTTGCCGGTACAAACGATACAAATAAAAAACTCAGAGGTACAAACGATACCAACGAAGATAGAGCCGGATACAAACGATAAAAAACCGAGGAAAACGAGTAAACCAAAAGTAAGTCCTTAAAAGACGAATTACCCTGAAAAATCATTCCCAATATCTTTTTCTCTCCAGTTTTCGACGATACAAGGTAAACAGACGCCGGTACAAACGATACAAGTAAAAAACTCAGAGATACAAACGATACTTACTTAGAAATCGACGGTATAAACGGTAAATAAAAAGTTCTCAACGGTACCTAGGGTACACGCGATTTACTCGACGGTACAAACGGTAATAAACAACGCAGTCGACTGTTTAGGCATTGAACGTATAGGAACTAGCAGTATTCATGAAGTACTCAGCAATAGAGTCGGGTAGAATCGAAAAAAAACCGAAGAAAACGAGTAAACAAAAAGTACGCATTTAAACGACGAATTACCCTGAAAAATCATATCCAATTTCTTTTTCTCTCCAGGTCACGACAATACAAGGTAAACAGACGCCGGTAAAAACGATACGAGTAAAAAACTCAGAGGTACAAACGATACTTACTTAGAAATCGACCGTATAAACGGTACATAAAAAGTTCTCAACGGTACCTAGGATACATGCCATTTACGCGTTAGTATCGTTTGTACCTCTGAGTTTTTTACTTGTATCGTTTATGCCGGCGTCTGTTTACCTTGTATCGTCGTGAACTGGAGAGAAGAAGACATTGTGAATGATTTTTCAGGGTAATTCGTCTTTTAAATACGTACTTTTGGTTTACTCGTTTTTCTCCGGTTTTTTTCGATTGTACCTGGCTCTATTTCTGAGTACTTCATGAGTGCTGCTAGAACCATTGCGTACAATGTCGAAACAGTCGACTGCGTCGTATATACCGTCTGTACCACCGAGTAAATCGCGTGTATCCTAGGTACCTTTGAGAACTTTTTATGTACCAATTATACCGTCGAGTACTAAGTTAGTATCGTTTGTACCTCTGAGTTTTTTACTTGTATCGTTTGTACCGGCATCTGTCTACCTTGTATGGTCGTAAACTGGAGGGAAAAAGATATTGGGAATGATTTTTCACGGTAATTCGTCTTTTAGGGACGTACTGTTGGTTAACTCGTTTTCCTCGGTTTTTTATCGTTTGTACCCGGCTCTATCTTCGTTGGTATCGTTTGTACCTCTGAGTTTTATACTTGTGTCGTTTGTACCATTGTCTGTTTACCTTGTATCGTCGTGAACTGGAGAGAAAAAGACATTGTGAATGATTTTTCAGGGTAATTCGTCTTTTAAGGACTTACTGTTGGTTAACTCGTTTTCCTCGGGTTTTTATCGTTTGTACCCGGCTCTATCTTCGTTGGTATCGTTTGTACCTCTGAGCTTTGTACTTGTGTCGTTTGTACCATTGTCTGTTTACCTTGTATCGTCGTGAACTGGAGAGAAAAAGACATTGTGAATGATTTTTCAGGGTAATTCTTCTTTTAAGGACTTACTTTTGGTTTACTCGTTTTCCTCGGTTTTTTATCGTTTGTATCCGGCTCTATCTTCGTTGGTATCGTTTGTACCTCTGAGTTTTTTATTTGTATCGTTTGTACCGGCATCTGTCTACCTTGTATGGTCGTAAACTGGAAGGAAAAAGACATTGGGAATGATTTTTCAGGGTAATTCGTCTTTTAGGGACGTACTGTTGGTTAACTCGTTTTCCTCGGTTTTTTATCGTTTGTACCCGGCTCTATCTTCGTTGGTATCGTTTGTACCTCTGAGTTTTGTACTTGTGTCGTTTGTACCATTGTCTGTTTACCTTGTATGGTCGTAAACTGGAGGGAAATAGACATTGGGAATCATTTTTCAGGGTAATTCGTCTTTTAAATACGTACTTTTGGTTTACTCGTTTTTCTCCGGTTTTTTTCGATTGTACCTGGCTCTATTTCTGAGTACTTCATGAGTGCTGCTAGAACCATTGCGTACAATGTCGAAACAGTCGACTGCGTCGTATATACCGTCTGTACCACCGAGTAAATCGCGTGTATCCTAGGTACCTTTGAGAACTTTTTATGTACCAATTATACCGTCGAGTACTAACTTAGTATCGTTTGTACCTCTGAGTTTTTTACTTGTATCGTTTGTACCGGCATCTGTCTACCTTGTATGGTCGTAAACTGGAGGGAAAAAGACACTGGGAATGATTTTTCACGGTAATTCGTCTTTTAGGGACGTACTGTTGGTTAACTCGTTTTCCTCGGTTTTTTATCGTTTGTACCCGGCTCTATCTTCGTTGGTATCGTTTGTACCTCTGAGTTTTGTACTTGTGTCGTTTGTACCATTGTCTGTTTACCTTGTATCGTCGTGAACTGGAGAGAAAAAGACATTGTGAATGATTTTTCAGGGTAATTCTTCTTTTAAGGACTTACTTTTGGTTTACTCGTTTTCCTCGGTTTTTTATCGTTTGTATCCGGCTCTATCTTCGTTGGTATCGTTTGTACCTCTGAGTTTTTTATTTGTATCATTTGTACCGGCATCTGTCTACCTTGTATGGTCGTAAACTGGAAGGAAAAAGACATTGGGAATGATTTTTCAGGGTAATTCGTCTTTTAGGGACGTACTGTTGGTTAACTCGTTTTCCTCGGTTTTTTATCGTTTGTACCCGGCTCTGTCTTCGTTGGTATCGTTTGTACCTCTGAGTTTTGTACTTGTGTCGTTTGTACCATTGTCTGTTTACCTTGTATGGTCGTAAACTGCAGGGAAATAGACATTGGGAATCATTTTTCAGGGTAATTCGTCTTTTAAGTACGTACTTTTGGTTTACTCGTTTTTCTCGGTTTTTTATCGATTGTACCCGGCTCTATTTCTGAGTACTTCATGAGTGCTGCTAGAACCATTGCGTACAATGTCGAAACAGTCGACTGCGTCGTATGTACCGTCTGTACCACCGAGTAAATCGCGTGTATCCTAGGTACCTTTGAGAACTTTTTATGTACCATTTATACCGTCGAGTTCTAAGTTAGTATCGTTTGTACCTTTGAGTTTTTTACTTGTATCGTTTGTACCGGCGTCTGTTTACCTTGTATCGTCGAACACTGGAGAGAAAAATTCATTGGGAATGATTTTTCAGGGTAATTCGTCTTTTAAGGACTTACTTTTGGTTTACTCGTTTTCCTCGGTTTTTTTAGTTTGTATCCGGCTCTATCTTCGTTGGTATCGTTTGTACCTCTGAGTTTTTTACTTGTATCGTTTGTACCGGCGTCTGTTTACCTTGTATGGTCGTAAACTGGAGGGAAAAAGACATTGGGAATGATTTTTCACGGTAATTCGTCTTTTAGGGACGTACTGTTGGTTAACTCGTTTTCCTCGGTTTTTTATCGTTTGTACCCGGCTCTATCTTCGTTGGTATCGTTTGTACCTCTGAGTTTTTTACTTGTATCGTTTGTACCGGCATCTGTCTACCTTGTATGGTCGTAAACTGGAGGGAAAAAGACATTGGGAATGATTTTTCACGGTAATTCGTCTTTTAGGGACGTACTGTTGGTTAACTCGTTTTCCTCGGTTTTTTATCGTTTGTACCCGGCTCTATCTTCGTTGGTATCGTTTGTACCTCTGAGTTTTGTACTTGTGTCGTTTGTACCATTGTCTGTTTACCTTGTATCGTCGTGAACTGGAGAGAAAAAGACATTGTGAATGATTTTTCAGGGTAATTCTTCTTTTAAGGACTTACTTTTGGTTTACTCGTTTTCCTCGGTTTTTTATCGTTTGTATCCGGCTCTATCTTCGTTGGTATCGTTTGTACCTCTGAGTTTTTTACTTGTATCGTTTGTACCGGCAACTGTCTACCTTGTATGGTCGTAAACTGGAGGGAAATAGACATTGGGAATCATTTTTCAGGGTAATTCGTCTTTTAAATACGTACTTTTTGTTTACTCGTTTTTCTCGGTTTTTTTTCGATTGTACCCGGCTCTATTTCTGAGTACTTCATGAGTGCTGCTAGAACCATTGCGTACAATGTCGAAACAGTCGACTGCGTCGTATGTACCGTCTGTACCACCGAGTAAATCGCGTGTATCCTAGGTACCTTTGAGAACTTTTTATGTACCATTTATACCGTCGAGTTCTAAGTTAGTATCGTTTGTAACTCTGAGTTTTTTACTTGTATCGTTTGTACCGGCGTCTGTTTACCTTGTATCGTCGAACACTGGAGAGAAAAATACATTGGGAATGATTTTTCAGGGTAATTCGTCTTTTAAGGACTTACTTTTGGTTTACTCGTTTTCCTCGGTTTTTTTAGTTTGTATCCGGCTCTATCTTCGTTGGTATCGTTTGTACCTCTGAGTTTTTTACTTGTATCGTTTGTACCGGCGTCTGTTTACCTTGTATCGTCGAAAACTGGAGAGAAGAAGACATTGGGAATGATTTTTCAGGGTTATTCGTCTTTTAAGGACTTACTTTTGGTTTACTCGTTTTCCTCGGTTTTTTATCGTTTGTATCCGGCTCTATCTTCGTTGGTATCGTTTGTACCTCTGAGTTTTTTACTTGTATCGTTTGTACCGGCATCTGTCTACCTTGTATGGTCGTAAACTGGAGGGAAAAAGACATTGGGAATGATTTTTCACGGTAATTCGTCTTTTAGGGACGTACTGTTGGTTAACTCGTTTTCCTCGGTTTTTTATCGTTTGTACCCGGCTCTATCTTCGTTGGTATCGTTTGTACCTCTGAGTTTTGTACTTGTGTCGTTTGTACCATTGTCTGTTTACCTTGTATCGTCGTGAACTGGAGAGAAAAAGACATTGTGAATGATTTTTCAGGGTAATTCTTCTTTTAAGGACTTACTTTTGGTTTACTCGTTTTCCTCGGTTTTTTATCGTTTGTATCCGGCTCTATCTTCGTTGGTATCGTTTGTACCTCTGAGTTTTTTACTTGTATCGTTTGTACCGGCAACTGTCTACCTTGTATGGTCGTAAACTGGAGGGAAATAGACATTGGGAATCATTTTTCAGGGTAATTCGTCTTTTAAATACGTACTTTTGGTTTACTCGTTTTTCTCGGTTTTTTTTCGATTGTACCCGGCTCTATTTCTGAGTACTTCATGAGTGCTGCTAGAACCATTGCGTACAATGTCGAAACAGTCGACTGCGTCGTATGTACCGTCTGTACCACCGAGTAAATCGCGTGTATCCTAGGTACCTTTGAGAACTTTTTATGTACCATTTATACCGTCGAGTTCTAAGTTAGTATCGTTTGTACCTCTGATTTTTTTACTTGTATCGTTTGTACCGGCGTCTGTTTATCTTGTATCGTCGAACACTGGAGAGAAAAATACATTGGGAATGATTTTTCAGGGTAATTCGTCTTTTAAGGACTTACTTTTGGTTTACTCGTTTTCCTCGGTTTTTTATCGTTTGTATCCGGCTCTATCTTCGTTGGTATCGTTTGTACCTCTGAGTTTTTTACTTGTATCGTTTGTACCGGCATCTGTCTACCTTGTATGGTCGTAAACTGGAGGGAAAAAGACATTGGGAATGATTTTTCAGGGTAATTCGTCTTTTAAGGACTTACTTTTGGTTTACTCGTTTTCCTCGGTTTTTTTAGTTTGTATCCGGCTCTATCTTCGTTGGTATCGTTTGTACCTCTGAGTTTTTTACTTGTATCGTTTGTACCGGCGTCTGTTTACCTTGTATCGTCGAAAACTGGAGAGAAGAAGACATTGGGAATGATTTTTCAGGGTTATTCGTCTTTTAAGGACTTACTTTTGGTTTACTCGTTTTCCTCGGTTTTTTATCGTTTGTATCCGGCTCTATCTTCGTTGGTATCGTTTGTACCTCTGAGTTTTTTACTTGTATCGTTTGTACCGGCATCTGTCTACCTTGTGTGGTCGTAAACTGGAGGGAAAAAGACATTGGGAATGATTTTTCACGGTAATTCGTCTTTTAGGGACGTACTGTTGGTTAACTCGTTTTCCTCGGTTTTTTATCGTTTGTACCCGGCTCTATCTTCGTTGGTATCGTTTGTACCTCTGAGTTTTGTACTTGTGTCGTTTGTACCATTGTCTGTTTACCTTGTATCGTCGTGAACTGGAGAGAAAAAGACATTGTGAATGATTTTTCAGGGTAATTCTTCTTTTAAGGACTTACTTTTGGTTTACTCGTTTTCCTCGGTTTTTTATCGTTTGTATCCGGCTCTATCTTCGTTGGTATCGTTTGTACCTCTGAGTTTTTTACTTGTATCGTTTGTACCGGCAACTGTCTACCTTGTATGGTCGTAAACTGGAGGGAAATAGACATTGGGAATCATTTTTCAGGGTAATTCGTCTTTTAAATACGTACTTTTGGTTTACTCGTTTTTCTCGGTTTTTTTTCGATTGTACCCGGCTCTATTTCTGAGTACTTCATGAGTGCTGCTAGAACCATTGCGTACAATGTCGAAACAGTCGACTGCGTCGTATGTACCGTCTGTACCACCGAGTAAATCGCGTGTATCCTAGGTACCTTTGAGAACTTTTTATGTACCATTTATACCGTCGAGTTCTAAGTTAGTATCGTTTGTACCTCTGATTTTTTTACTTGTATCGTTTGTACCGGCGTCTGTTTATCTTGTATCGTCGAACACTGGAGAGAAAAATACATTGGGAATGATTTTTCAGGGTAATTCGTCTTTTAAGCTTACTTTTGGTTTACTCGTTTTCCTCGGTTTTTTATCGTTTGTATCCGGCTCTATCTTCGTTGGTATCGTTTGTACCTCTGATTTTTTTACTTGTATCGTTTGTACCGGCGTCTGTTTATCTTGTATCGTCGAACACTGGAGAGAAAAATACATTGGGAATGATTTTTCAGGGTAATTCGTCTTTTAAGCTTACTTTTGGTTTACTCGTTTTCCTCGGTTTTTTATCGTTTGTATCCGGCTCTATCTTCGTTGGTATCGTTTGTACCTCTGAGTTTTTTACTTGTATCGTTTGTACCGGCATCTGTCTACCTTTTATGGTCGTAAACTGGAGGGAAAAAGACATTGGGAATGATTTTTCAGGGTAATTCGTCTTTTAAGGACTTACTTTTGGTTTACTCGTTTTCCTCGGTTTTTTATCGTTTGTATCCGGCTCTATCTTCGTTGGTATCGTTTGTACCTCTGAGTTTTTTACTTGTATCGTTTGTACCGGCATCTGTCGACCTTGTATGGTCGTAAACTGGAGGGAAAAAGATATTGGAAATGATTTTTCAGGGTAATTCGTCTTTTAGGGACGTACTGTTGGTTAACTCGTTTTCCTCGGTTTTTTATCGTTTGTACCCGGCTCTATCTTCGTTGGTATCGTTTGTACCTCTGAGTTTTTTACTTGTATCGTTTGTACCGGCGTCTGTTTACCTTGTGTCGTCGTGAACTGGAGAGAAAAATACATTGGGAATGATTTTTCAGGGTAATTCGTCTTTTAAATACGTGCTTTTGGTTTACTCCATTTCCTCGGTTTTTTATCGTTTGTACCCGGCTCTATCTTCGTTGGTATCGTTTGTACCTCTGAGTTTTGTACTTGTGTCGTTTGTACCATTGTCTGTTTACCTTGTATCATCGTGAACTGGACAGAAAAATACATTGGGAATGATTTTTCAGGGTAATTCGTGTTTTAAATACGTGCTTTTGGTTTACTCGATTTCCTCGGTTTTTTATCGTTTGTACCCGGCTCTATCTTCGTTGGTATCGTTTGTACCTCTGAGTTTTGTACTTGTGTCGTTTGTACCATTGTCTGTTTACCTTGTATCGTCGTGAACTGGAGAGAAAAAGACATTGTGAATGATTTTTCAGGGCAATTCGTCTTTTAAATACGTCCTTTTGGTTAACTCGTTTTTCTCGGGTTTTTTTCGATTGTACCCGGCTCTATTTCTGAGTACTTCATGAGTGCTGCTAGTGCCTATACGTTCAATGTCTAAACAGTCGACTGCGTCGTTTAGTACCGTTTGTACCGTCGAGTAAATCGCGTGTACCCTAGCTACCGTTCAGTACCTCGATTTTACCGCTTATACCGTCGAGTTCTTTGTTGTTAGCGTTTGTACTTCTGAGTTTTGTATTTTTATCGTTTGTACCTACATCTATTTACTTGATATCACAGTGAATTAGAGAAAAATATTGATTGAAAATATGATTTCAAAGGTACAAACGGTTTAAAATGCGGTACAATATAGTACAAACCTAGTTTAATCGAATGGAAGTCATAAAAATTAATTATATAATTAAGTGATTTTTTAATCACTTTTTTACACCTTGAAATCTTACCCCTACCCCTTTAATGTACAGAACAATTCGGTACAAATTTAGTGCTATCGAATGAAAGTCGTAAAAAATTATTATAATTATAATGAAAGGAATTTTTGATTATATTTTCACACCCCTATATCTTTTATCCCGTTGAGGTATAAACGATTCAAAATGCTGTACAATCCAGTACAAACCTAGTACAATCGAATGGAAATCAAAATAATAATAATATGATTAACTGAGTTTTTGCCCATATTTTCACAACCCCCATATCTTTTGCCCCCTCGAGGTACAAACGATTTTCAATGCGGTACAATCCGGCACAAACCTAGTACAATCGAATGGAAATTAAAAAATAATAATATGAATAATTGAGTTTTTGCCCATATTTTCACAACCCCCATATCTTTTACCCCCTCGAGGTACAAACGATTTTAAATGCGGTACAATCCAGTACAAACCTAGTACAATCGAATGGAAATCAAAAAAATAATAATATGAATAATTGAGTTTTTGCCCATATTTTCACAACCCCCATATCTGTTACCCTCTTGAGGTACAAACGATTTTAAATGCGGTACAATCCGGTACAAACCTAGTACAATCGAATGGAAATCAAAAAAATAATAATATGAATAATTGAGTTTTTGCTCATATTTTCACAACCCCCATATCTTTTACCCCCTTGAGGTACAAACGATTTTAAATGCGGTACAATCCGGTACAAACCTAGTACAAACGTATGGAAGTCCTAAAAATTAATTATTATATACTTGGTTGCCAACTTCACATAGGTTTAAGACGCTCGATTTGACCATTGCCACGTGGATTATACGGTGTTGTTCTGCTACAAGCGATTCCCAAGGAATTTAAAAAATCTGTAAGCTCTTTAGAAATAAAAGCAGATCTTCTATCGCTATGTATATAAAGAGGTGTTCCGAACATGTAAAATAAATCTTGTAAACATCTTATAACAGTTGAAGTTGTCATTTCCTTACAGGTATATGCGAAAGGAAATCTACTGTATTAATCAATTATTGTTAATAAGTATTTATTTGAAGTATTCGACGGTAAAGGTGTCAATGTTTAGTCGCTCAAAAGGTGTTGTTGCTTTAATTAGCTCACCTTTAAATTGTATAAATCGAGGTTTAACTTCATCACAAATTGGGCAAGACAGTGTAACAGATTTTATATCATTTACCGAATACGGTAAATTTTTCCTACGAACCCAATGCATCATTCTTACAATGCCAGGATGACAGAGAGAATTATGGAGCTCACGTAATTTATCAGTATGCAAGTGAGCACATACTCTTGATAAAGTATCAGCAACTGTTTTCTTTACCCGGACGATAACTTATGTCATATTTAAAACAAGATAATTCGAGACGCCATCGTTCAAGCTTTTCATTTTTTATTTTACTGCAATGGTATATAATACTTGGTGGTAGAGCTTTGTGCAAGCTCGTCTGGGTAGGTACCACCCACTCACGCAAAACAGCAGTACTTGGTACTGTTATGGTCTGGTTTGAAGGGTGAGTGAGCCAGTGTAATTACAGGCACAAGGGACATAACATCTTGGTTCCCAAGGTTGGTGGCGCATTGGCAACGTAAGCGATGGTTAACATTTCTTACACTGCCATTGTCTATGGGCGTTGGTGACCACTTACCATCAGGTGGCCCACATGCTCGTCCGACAACCTACAAAGATTTTGATTAAATATAAATGTAACAGAGCGTTGATCTGTTAAAAGTAAAATGTGTTTACCAGTTAAGTAATGACGCCATTTGCGAAGACTCTCTATAATGGCGCATGTTTCTTTTTCGATTGAAGTTTGTCTTCGTTCTGAATCTGAAAGGGTTCTAGAGAAAAAAGCTATAGGATGTCCCTTTTGAGAAAGCTTTTGAGATGGCAAATTCTGATGCGTCAGTCTCTACAGTGAGAATCTCATTGTCATCAATAACTGTTAAAGTTGACTTATCTATTTTTGATTTCAATGACGCAAAGCAACGTTTTGCAGTATCATCGACGGGAAAAGACTTAATACTAACCAATGGATGTATTTTCTGTGAAAAAATGTTTATCTATTTCGCGTAGTGAGCACAAAAAACCTAATGTTCTTTTTAATTCAACGTTATTCGTCGGAATTGGCAGATCTAATAATGGTTTCAATCTATCAGAATAGGGTTTGACAGTATTGTCCTTTATATTGTATCCAAGCAGATTAATAGAAGTGACACCAAAGATAGATTTTTGTTCATTTATTGTTAAATTGTACTTTCTGACAGCATCCATAAAACAATTTAAGTTTTGATCATGATTATCTTTGTCCCTTCCAGCCACAGTAAGATCATCTTAATAGCAAAATGTACCGTTCAGGTGTTCCGTGTTAATTATAAAATTTAAAGCTCGTTGAAATGCTGCTACTCCATTTGTCACTCCAAACGGTATTCTTGTAAATTGGTATAGGTTACCACAGGCTTCAAAAGCAGTAAAAAGTTTTTCTTTTTCTAGTATCCGAATTTGATGGTAGGCACTTTTTAAATCTATTACACTAAAATAGTTATATTTTGCAATTTTAGATATTACGTTTTCTATATTTGGCAAAGGATATGCATCTAAGAGTGTAAATCTGTTGATAGTTTGTGAATAGTCTACTACTAAAGGTTTTCGATGTACTCCTCCTCCAGTAACAAGGAAGTCCAAGGAAGGTGAAATGCTAGGTTCAATAACTCCATCTGCTAGAAGATTTGAAATTTCAGTATTTATAAAATCGTTATCTGCTTTACTATATATATCGTCTAGATTTTACCGCCACAGGCTTAATATTATGTGCCAAGTTAGTAAATAAAGACACAGGTGGAACAGATGCATTCATAACATTACATATTTTTAATGGCTCTCTATTACCTCCAAATTTAAATTCTAATGTCGAATGATCTTTCAGTATATCATGGCCTATAATGACATCAGTACAAAGATTGTTTACTATTAAGAGTTGACATTGTTCATAGACATGACGATCTATCTTAACCGTACCTTCTACGAATGACACATGTGCCAACGATGCTAAAGTAATAGTCTGTTTGCAGGGTCGTTTTTTTAGGTTCATTATTTCCACTAAATTTTTGTCTATAAAACTAACAGAGCTTCCTGTGTCTATTAATGCATCAGCGCGTATATTATTTATCAAAACTGTTATGGTAGCTTTTAAATTTTTTGCTTAAATTTTAATTTACGTCTGAGTCTGTAGTTAGAGCATTTGCAGTTTGTTGATTGTTACTTCGACAGGCCTTAGCGAAATGACCTTGTTTAGAACACAGTTGACATGTTACTTTAAAGGCAGGACATTTTATTCTTTGGTGTATATTTCCACCGCAAAAGAAGCAGCGTCTCCGCTGCAAAGTAGATACAGCCACATTTGAATTTAAATCAGTTATATTATTTAAGGAAGCATTCAGTTGTAATGAATTTGTATTCCCAGAAATTATTTTTGAACTTTGTTCTGCAGTTTCCAGTGACATAGCTTGATTTAAAGCCTCATCTAAAGTAATTGTATTGTTTTCTAAAAGACGTTCTCGAATTTTCTGAAATGTAATGCCAGCAATAAATGCTCCTCGAATTATCTGCTGTTCATGTTCTTCGGCAGTAACGTTTTGAAATATACAGTTATGAACCAAAAGTTTCAATGCTCTAGAATATTCAGAAATGGATTCTTCCGGACGCTGTTTTCTAGAAATTAATGTGACGTGCTAGAATTTCATTTTTAGGTTGGAAGACCGGCAGTATTGTGATAAGAGTTTGTATCGATGAAAAATGCATTTCAACGTAAATCTTAAGTTTATCGTATCTATAAGCGTATCGCCAATGGTATAAGTTGAAAAAATCCTTAACGACTGCGGCCTATTGAAATTGATTTGTACCATATTATATTTCTTTGAAAGTCAAATACGTTGTCTTATATAGTACAAATGAAATAATATAATTCTTTATTCAAATAGGCTTATAAGAGTACTTTTGAATCACCATGTTACAGTATTGAATTAAATGTAAATCTACCACCGGTGATCTTCTAGTTTACCTGACCGATGGGCTGAAGCAGTTGAGTCTAATAGGACCCTCTTGAACTCAACTACAAAAAAATTAGCAGTTAGTCTGAACATCGAAAAGGCTTCCCAGGAAATAATGCCAGATCGGATCATCAAGGTCGCTGTCGACGGTGCATGCTCTGACTTAAAATTCGTCAATTCTGGTGTTCCACAAGGCTGCTAGTTATCACCTACTCTGCTTCTTCTCCAAATTAGTGACGCCTTATACACCGGCTGCGCTAATATTTGTCGGGACCAGGTCGATGAGTATAAGCTTGGGTCTGAAATCGAGTGTTTATTAACCAAAGTTTCGGATTGAACCCTAACAAACTTGGTACAATTCAACTCTAATACGTCTCAAGTTTGCGCGATGTCGGTTAAAAGACCTTTTTACATATATACATGAGGGGTCATTGTGAGAATACCGCCTCGCTGCCATATCCAGTATCAAGACGAGGAGTTCTGCGGTCAATTGGAAGATGAAGCCAAATTAGCTCTAAAAGCTTTGTGCACTCAATAAGCCAAGACAGTACTTCAAGTCAGCTCATCGCCTAAAATTCTACCAGGCGAAAATTCCGCCCCGCATGGAGTACTGCTCTCATCTCTGAGTGCGAGATATGTTGGATCATTTTGCATCTTTTATCGGGAATGCTCTGAGGAACTGTCTTGAAGAGCCCAGCCGCTGAATTTCCGGACCGGACATCGCGTCTAAATTCCATTCATACCATCTCGATGTATGGAAGTCCACTACAGCGCTTAAAGAATTTACTGCCTCGCACAGCCACTCTGCGGAACCATAATTCCCGGTGAGTTTTCCGAACCGTCATGACATAGAAACCCTTTCGACTGTGCGAGGCAGTAAATTCTTTAAGCGTTGTAGTGGACAAAGAGCCTACTCATTCCTTAAAGGCCGGCAACGCACGTAATCACTATTCATCAGGTGAGCCTCCTGCTCCTACATTTTATTTCATTACTAAGGGGTTTTCCAATAGGGACGCTTGAACTTTGACAGCTGATTGCGGCCATGTTGTTTGAGTGACAGCTGTCAAATGCAGTGTGTTATATTCATTCCATCCTCCCAAACCACCATGGCAGGTTACAGTGTCGAGCAGCACGTGCAAATCATAAAATTGTTTTATGAAAATGGGTCTTCAGTTCGAGCAACGTTCCGCGCACTTCGCCCGTTTTACGGTCGCGATGATCGTCCTGCCGAGTCGACTATCCGTCGATTGGTGGACAAATTCGAGTCAACCGGGTCAGTTAACAATCAGCCGGTTCCCGTGCGTCAACGTAACGCGAGATCTGCTGAGAATATCGCCGCTGTGCGCGACAGTGTCCTCGAAAACCCGCGGCAGTCAATTCCGCGTCGCGCACAGGAACTCGGCCTTTCGCAGACGACAACTTGGCGAATTTTGCGTTGTGACTTGAGCTGCACCCGTACAAGATCCAGCTGACCCAAGAGCTCAAGGTTAATGACCATAGACAGCGCCGTGTGTTCGCTGACTGGGCATTAGAGCAGTTGGAAGTTGACGCCGATTTTGACAAAAAAATCATCTTCAGCGACGAGGCGCATTTTTGGATGAATGGCTATGTCAACAAGCAAAATTGCCGTATTTGGGACGAGACCAATCCACACGAGGTTCACCAAGTGGCAATGCACCCGCAGAAAGTGACTGTTTGGTGCGGATTTTGGGCCGGAGGCGTGATTGGTCCGTATTTTTTCGAAAACGATAATGGTGTGGCCGTCACCGTCAATGGTGAGCGATACCGGTCGATGATAACCAACTTCTTTTGGCCTGAAATCGAGAATATGGATCTGGACAACATGTGGTTTCAACAGGACGGCGCTACGTGCCACACAGCACACGCTACGATGGAAGTTCTGCACGATCAAGCGCCCTTAATGGAAAACCCTATAGTAGGAGCCTACTACTACTACACATCGCTATGTGATCAATGCCACAGTATGTTTGCATCCTTCATATATATAAATTAACAATCTTGATTGTTAATTTTATTTGGACTTTCATCACAAGCAAATGTACAATAATGTTTCGTGGCTCTGTATTTACAACATACATATAAAGCATTAAAAAATAAACTTTATAACAATAATAGTATATCTAATATTCATGTCAATTACAAATGTACATAGCACGTTCAGAGTCATTTTAATCAAATTCAAATTAAAAGTAACAAAATGTTATCAGTAAATTATTAAAAATGTTAAAAATTAAATTGGAAATTAATGCCATTATTTGTCATATTTATTGTCTTTATTGTAACTATCGCGCTGTGTATGTAAAATTAAAATGTATGAAATGTTTATTATATTCAATATCGATATTATCTTTTTTTTTTTTTTTTTATTGTATAGTTTGGCGGACGAGCATATGGGACACCTGATGGTAAGTGGTCACCAACGCCCATAGACAATGGCTTTGTAAGAAATGTTAACCATCACTTACATTGCCAATGCGCCACCAACCTTGGGAACTAAGATGTTAAGTCCCTTGTGCCTGTAATTACACTGGCTCACTCACCCTTCTTACCGGAACACAACAAAACAAAGTACTGCTGTTTTGCGGTAAAATATCTGATGAGTGGGTGGTACCTACCCAGACGAGCTTGCACAAAGCTCTACCACCGAGTAAATCTATCGAAAGCGGAAAGCACTAGTATCTACATGAAGAGTACGGACTTATTTCCGATCACAGTTATGAATCATAATGAATCAGCATTTACAAATGGTTAAAACAAACAATAATAATAAGTTCACTATACTTTGTCCATTTTATTAATAGTTTTTTGACAGCTCGACGACTGACAAACTGACAAACATCGACGGACGAATCTAGTACAAATGATGATTCTGACGACTCATGTTAATAAAAGGAATTAAGCTATTTTAGTTGTTTTATTTGTATGCCTTATACTAAGAAGAAAGTAAAACTTTATATAAAGTTAATATTTTACTTTTATTGGTTACAACCTTAAAATTTTGTTGTCTTCCTGATTAAATATCATATTACATCTTATTTACATATTAGCATTTATTTCTACCAATTATTTGTAATCTGTGTTACAATCGTAGTAATCGTTATGTGTGGCACATCACTAAGGGGGCGGTACCCGTCCACGAAGTACAGTATTATTTGTATGAAAGTTTAAGTTAATCAATACAAAACTTCATGGGCGTGAGCTGTCAAAAAACTATTAATAAAATGGACAAAGAATAATATATTTCGCGTGATTTGTAAAAGAATCCGCAATCGTAAGATCGACTTTCAGGAGATTATTTCCACGTGAAAATACTGCATAAAATATTATATTAATGAATCGTTCTAATATAATGATAAGTGAAAGAACGTATTTGAGGCGTCAAATCACAAAGAGGGATAAAATAAATACCAAATTATTAACGCGCGTATAGCAAGAGTCGCCCGCAATAACGATTGGGCGAAAGACGTCACAGCCATAACTCTGATGGAGCAAGAATTATTCGAGAGCGTCTAAATAGATTTATTTATAAAAAAAAATTATCCATGCTATAAACAACAATTTTTTACATATGTTTTTATAATCACCTAAAGATTATTTTAGTATAGAAAAAAGATATTTTTTTTATTTACATCTTCCTAATTTATAGGTATCTAGAACCTACATAGTACATACTGGCTGTGTTTCCCCTTTGTCTGGTCATGTCACATGTGCTGCGTTAATTACTCCAAAATAATAAAAGATTACGATTTAGGAGGATAGCTTATAATATAATTTAACTAGGTTTTGTAATTTATACCTTACAGAATCACATAATTACTCAGTAGGTAGAGTACTAAGTAACAGACAGTAAATATCCACGGATGGGCTAAGGTCTCTTCTCCTATCATGCAGGGATCATATTTAATTATTTTTTTAAATAAAATACAACTAGCAGCGTCAATCAATATGCAAACGAAAATGTTTATCATTTACTGGTAAAATAATATACCTCATATAGGCTTTCCATAAGAAAGACCAAGTATCTATTTAAACTTTAAAGCTTCGATGCTCGTGTCGCAGATAGAACCCCTTAAAACACTTGTTATTATTAATGCCACTCACTATCATGTAGATTGAGATAGTGAAGTAGAAATTTATTTATAAAATGCACAATTTATTAAAAATGAACATTTACATGAGATCACATAGAAAATTCAACAGGTAAATATGAGTGGAAACCGTAAGCATTTAATCTGAAAGCCAATTATATTAATCATTAGAGCTCGAAACACGACAGTGCAAGAACAAACAGACATTAAATTAGCGTATCACCAGATGTCATTTTCTGTTTCGTCACTTTTTAGATCCCACAGAAAAGCGCTGCAGTAAATAATTCTGGGATTGACATTTTGCATTAGTTCATTATGTTTCGTCAATTTATATTATTTAATAATAAAAACGACTCACAATTCAGTATGTTATAAGAATTGCGCTTTGTTTCACTTAGAATGTTTATCTTAAGATTGTAAATAAAAAGTATTTTTTGATGAGCACTAATATATTTTATTGACTTAAAATTAACACAATAAATAACAACATTGACATTTACGTTTTAAATTAAATATATTTAATCAAACAGAACTAGTAGTTCCTTAATGTTTAGTTTTATGCAATACAATAAATAATTTCGAAAATATAACAAAACTTAACACATTTATAATGTCAACTTCATTTTGTAGAAGTTATTTAAAAAATTAAACATTGTGTTATTTAATAAAAATAAGCATAAATGCAGCAGATGATATTAGAAAGCAGACGAGTGTGTCAGATATCAGATAAATAATTTATATAATGGGAGACACATTGTAGTGATAAGAAAGAGCAAATAGTAGGAGCATAGATAAGAGCCAGTAGTGGGCCGAGTGTAACTGAGTTTACATCAACAACAAAAATAAAATTATATTTCAAGCAAATATACAACAACATAAACTGCATCTACACTATTCTATCAAGGATATGAACAATACAGACGAGGTACATTACTTCAATTATCATCTAAATTGCAAACATTTGTTTCTTATAATTATACAATCTCAACCTTGTTTCAATAACAGGAATTTAATACATTATCGTAATTATATGAATGGAATACAACATTCAATTTGTTTAAAATACTGTTCCTAGACAATCATAACATCTTAATATTAATTAGTTAATATTATTTAGTTAGACATTTTTCTAGTAATTAAATGTTTATAGTAATAAACCCTACATCAGAATGTAAAATTCAACTCTACCATAGCATCATACTAACTAATAATTATTGTACTGATAATTTGATTTAAGATTTTCATTTATGAAGTTGAAGCGCCAATATATTCTTTTTAATCTCTCATGTAAGGATAGTCAATGTCACGAAGAGGAACAAAAGTTTCCTTTATAGACTGGGGAGAAGTCCAGCGCATGACATAGTTGGGTCCGCCAGCCTTGTCATTAGTGCCAGACATGCGACCTCCGCCAAATGGTTGCTGTCCAACCACAGAGCCCGTTGACTTGTCATTAATGTAGAAATTTCCAGCAGTCATCTTTAGCTCTTCCAATGCAGTTTGTAAGAATGTTTTATCAGAAGCAAACACTGCACCAGTTAAGCCAAATTTAGTAGACGAGCCAACAAGTGCTAGAGCCTTGGAGAGATCTTTGTCTTCGTAAACATACATAGTTAAGACAGGACCGAATATCTCCTCTGTCATAAGTTTGTCGAGTGGATCCACAGTCTCAATGATAGTCGGTTGAACAAAGTAACCTTTGCGGTCATCAAATTCACCACCTCCTAAAATTTTATTCTTTGGATTGTTTTTAGCATTTTTAATGTAACCAGTGATTCTTGCAAACGCTTTGTCATCAATGACTGCACCAGCAAAGATTTTGAAATCTGTTGGATTGCCAATTTTTAATTTAGCACGCTCCTCCAGCAGGCCATGCTTAATGGGTTCAGCTAGAGACTTGGGCACATACATTCTGGAACAAGCAGAGCACTTCTGTCCACAATATTCAAATGCTGACCGTATTGTTGCAGTTACAACTGATTGCACGTCTGCAGACGGGTGAATAAAGTGGTAGTTTTTGCCCCCACACTCTCCAATGAGTCTGGGATAGTTGCTGTAGAGATGCAAATTTTTACCAACCTCATTCCATAGCCAATTGAAAGTGGGTACAGATCCAGTGAAGTTGACACCCGCCAGTTGAGGTGATGAGGTAATGGTACGGCCAAATGTAGGCCCATCGGCTGGGACAAAATTAACAACTCCAGCTGGAAGACCAGCCTCTCGCATGATGTTAAAGATGCGCCAGTTAGATAGAAGTGCAGTGTCTGAAGGTTTCCAAATTACTGCATTACCCATGAGAGCCGGGGTGTAAGCCAAGTTACCTCCGATAGCAGTGAAGTTAAAAGGACTGATTGCAGCTACAAAGCCTTCGAGACCCCTGAACCTAAGTGAATTTCTTGTAACAGATGGGCTCTCAGAGATAGGTTGATATTTAGCATTTTCTTTTAAAAAGAAAATGTTGAAGCGAAAGAAATCAATAAGTTCAGCAGCTGAATCAATTTCAGCTTGAACTACAGACTTTGATTGACCCAGCATGGTAGCAGCGTTTAGACGCTGGCGGTGCTCTCCAGCCATCATGTCAGCAGCAACCTGCCAGATTCGCAGACGCTTCTCAAATGGAGTACGATCCCATCGCTTTTGCGCCTCGCTGGATACTTGAATTGCTTTTTGAATAATTTTATCACTGGCGTAATAATATTTGGCCAGTTTGCGTCCGTGATCATGTGGCATGACTTGATACCGGGGCTCGCCATCTTTTATAAACTCGTCACCAATTACGATAGGCACCTCCTCGGTTACATCGGCAGTACGTTGCAATTCGGTCACTAATTCGGCTCGTTCGCGACTTCCAGCTCGGTATCCTAATACAGGCTCGTTTTGTACCTCAAAATCCTGTAACTTCGGAATTTCAACAACGCTGGAAACACAGCGTTCCATGGATCGCGCTCTAAGAGCGGTCCTTGAACATATCGCTGAAATCATTCTGCTGGATTTCTAACCGTCGATTAGTTGAAAATTGATTTAACTTTTTAAATAATCTGACTATGTAATTTGTTACGTAAATCTACAAACGCGGCGTTCGCGACGATCTCGGTAATACTGATGCACTAGACACTCAGGCAGGCCGTGTCCACGACGTGGAAAAAAACGCAATTCGCTTTGGCAGGGACGTCTGAACGATGACCTTCACCAATTCACATTTTACTTTTAGTGAACCGCAATATTTTTCTCAGCGACAGTTTGAATTATTCACAAATCACATCGCACGTCACACTTCACTATGAATTATTTCGAGACGACAATGTTCGTTCAGAATTTCTGTATACAATGTTATTGTGATACCATTTTCAAAACGTTTTACGAAAACAATTCAAATGTAAAAATATACTAAATGCAAACTCTTTGGATTTTCTTCACTCAGCTGATAAAGTATCCATAGACACTTAACATACGTTTTCCCTAAAACAAGACACAAGTTGAAATCTTATTGGATTTTTGTATTTTTCTGATAGACTTTGGATTCATATTTAAATATGGATGAATATTTTAATAATAAGGTTTAATAAAGTTCAAATAAAATAAATTGCATTTTATATACTATAAACCTACTAATATATATTTTTTTGTCTTTAAATTAAAACTTTTACTTGAAACTGTACCTTAAGCTGCGATTTTCTAACGATCCAACCGCGCATGTTCAAAAGGTGACCAGTGACCTACATTTAGCGCGCAAGCGTCAAAAATGAGGATAAGTTGGAAGGGGTAGTTATGTAACAAATCGAATTTTTGATATATATACCGTTTATATGTACTGATACTATCCTTCGTATTCTACAAGCTTTTATTTGATTTCACTGTTAGTAGGTACTTTTGAATCAGATCTTCTCAAATCATTTTTGTTACACTCAATCAATTATATTAAATTTCGTATTTTGTTGAAAGGTTAATTTTAAGGAGCTATTTTAAACTATCTTAGAATAATAAAAAGGTCAAAATTATACAGCTGTACATAAGATATTGATATATTAACGAAGACATGACTGCTACATAAATGTCTTGCTTAAAGTACCTATATCATGTAATTAAAAGAACCCTGACCTGTTAAGAAGTTTTTTGAAGTGATATTGATTCTATAGGGTCCGTCAATAAATATTGCATATCGACCTTTGAAGAGACAATCGTCATCGTCAAGAGATAAAAGTTTTTGTCACCGTCAGTGAACTCATAAGACAAATGAGAAAAAAACGCCTTCTATTGATGAAAAAAAGCATTATACATATTTTTTCTCGATATTTCCAAATGAGTGTTGGAAGTTTTGATGAATTACTTAGCACTTTAGTACCTGCATTATCTAAATATTCTTTTAACTTTTTATAATTAAATGCTGATCTTTTTTTCACTTCTTCTATAAACAAATTTATTAAATAAATAAATCAAATAAAAACTTTTATTTTAATTTTATCTTTGTTTGTATTTATCTTTTTTTTTAACTCGTTTATATATATTACATTTTTTATTAGAATGTTAACTAAGCCATAATCGGTAATTAAGTTAAAATTTATTTTTATACATTTTAATACATGTAACAAGGATAGGTGGTCTGTTTTTTATATTTAGAAAGTAAAACCAGGTTCTCTCAATCTTTTCATGTTTGATTTTTCTGGCAAACAAGGTTTTTCATATAATTTTGTTTATTTTATGGAAAAAGACATTTTATTTATTTAAGTGATGAGTTTTTTTTTTGTATTCATATCTGAAATAATAATTAAAAATATACATTCTTTTTGTTTCTTTCTCAATAATCTCGTCATTATTTAGCTATAAATAATGACGAGATTATTGAGAAAGGAACAAAAAGGAAAAATAAAATAAAAAGATCATGTTTATATCGCCGGTTATAGATACTGAGATGGAAGGAATAGGGAGTTTAGGTGTTTTTTTTTTTTTGGAACATAAAAAGTTGACTTTAACAAATGTGATTGTTAACAACTACATAAGTCATAGACTGTGTTGCAGTCATTAGCGCCCACCTCCAGAAGGGAGACAGCGTTCCAACATTTAATATATGTTTACACAGTTCTTACGTACTATTATTTATATAAACTTAATAATATTATGTTACGTGTGTGTGTGAGATGAATGTGTAGTGGGTTGTATGTGTATGTGAATGGGGAATGTAAGTGCATGTGTGGAAGGGCGAGTGAAATGTGGGACACTTTTTTTTTTTTTACAACTGGCTTATTTCGGAAGTTACCAATTTTCGTAACGATTAGTAATGATATAAACAAAGTGTACAGGGCTATATTTTCGCGCAATTTTCTAACTCATCATAGGTTAAGCTATGGAGCCAATCATCTGTGACCCTTTTGCATTCTCTTGAAGTAAGTGGATAGATATTTAGAGCTTTCTTAATTTTATTATATAATGTAGGGCTCACAAAATGATACTGACGTCTTACTACCGCAAGCCGGGCTGGGTTGGTCTTACACACTTTATCTGATCTACGTTTTTGTTGGCTAAGATTGGGGTCATAAACAAGTTCAGAGTGTTTACGAACGATGGTGTTAAGGATAAATGCATGTCTTAACGTAGGCACTTTGCAAAGGGCATAGAGTTCAATTGTAGGAAAACGTATAGGTTTGTGTGCCATAACTTTAAGTATTGCTCTTTGCGTCCTTTCCAGCCTAAGCATTAAACACTTTCCAGAGTTACCCCAAGCTGTTATACAGTAAGTGAAGATGGAGTGCGCCAGGGCAAAATAAACCATAGTAAGTGTAGGTAAGTCAGCAGATGATCTCAATTTCTTAAAAACATATATTAGTTTTCTGACCCGAGATACCAGTGATTCTCTTTGGTGGCTCCATGATATTGTGCTGTCAATAATAACCCCAAGGTACTTAATATTTGTTGTTCTCGTAATTAAATTACAATAATAATAATTTATTAAAAGTTTTTATTAGAAGGTGATTCTTATGTATGCAAAAATAAAAGAAAACAAGTATAGTATAATGATGTTATATAACATATTGTATAAAAAATGGTGAATTTTATTCATTTACACTGAAACTAATAACTGTTTTACAACTCCCAATAGATACCGGACATTTAGTGTTTTGTGTGACAGAGATAACGCTCTATGAAGATGAAATTAGGCGATTGTCTCTTTTTAAAGGTCGACGGGCACTATACATAGTACATATATTTTCACGACTTAAAAAAATGACCAGATAGATTTAATTATAATAGTGATATTTTAAGCACACGTCACATTAAACACGGATAAGCTGTGAATAATGATAACTATTTTTTTTATTCTTGCATCTTGTATTGTTATTAGACAGATGAACTATACAAATAAATAAAATGGAGTGTCTGTCCGTTAAAAATAACTGCCTCTTAAAGTTTATATGGCTATAACTCGCATCAATACCAAAATCTTCAATTGAATAATTCTAAGAAGTATTTCAAGGTTCCGTTCTGTAAGTCATACTAACGATATCGTTGTCCTAGCAAATGGAAATACTACACCTAACGTAGTGTATAAGGAGGCGTTACAATAATTCAGGATATCCATTTTTCTTTAATTACCAGAATCACACTGATATCGTAAATATTATCATAATATTTGTTAGTTCTTCAGTTTTATCACAGCTAAAATATGACATAATTAATTTAAATGGGCCTTTTTACCCCTTTTTACTGGATATTCGATTTTGCCACGAGCGGTGCGCTAGTCTTAAATCTTAATTATATGAAGGACATATCATAGCTGTGACTGTCAACAGTAATTTTAGTTATAGTAAGTGACTGGGAAAGGGAAATAAGATAAACAAAATATAAATTTGTGTACATTTTTATTGCCGTTTCAGCATTAGTACATAAAGATAATAATCAATAATTAGCACGCAGCGCAATGACTAAGCTCCGCGCGGACTGTTCGCCGTCGCGTCACTACAATACATTTCTGCGACGGCGAGAGTCCATAGCCTTTGTACCCGAACGACGCGGACATCAATCGACACATTGCTAAAGTACAAAATAATGCTTAAAACATTGTCAGTTGTCATTGGTATCCTCGGGGGACGAGTCGGCGACAGTCGCTTGAGTATTTAATATTATCACGCGTCCCCAGTTAACTGCACTACTTCTGCGACACGGGTCTAAACAAGTTGCGTTACATCATAATCACCTCTATAGAGACTTAATGTAAATGTCATAATACGCATAAAATACAACTAGGCATTGGCAAGTGTCGGCCGGGCGGCCTGCGATGCTCTCGTACACACAGCGTCGAATACCCAATAAACTAAATATGAATCGTTAGAAAACTCGTAACAATAATTGCACCATGGTCTCGATCAGCCGAACGTTAACGTTTAACACGATAACGCTGCGTGTACGACGCAGCGGAACATACGAACGAATAATATGACACTCTTAAAGCGTGTCTGAACGAATCAGCTACTCTAATAACTAACGATAAGCTACGCTAAACATAACTAACATAAATGCTCGAGAGCCGCTACAGACCATACTTTACTAACGACACAAATGTAGAAAATCTAGCGATGTATGCGATTCAATAGGCGCCATGGACAAAAGTACGTCACTACATTTGTACCTCGTTACTAAAAAATATACACATTTGCAGCTCGACGTTGACCTAACGCATTCGCTGCTGAGTGCCACGTGTGCGGGTCGATGCGATGAGACCTCTCACCAACGGCTCCGCAGCGAGTGCCTCGAGTCCGATTACACACAAACTACGAATTCACCGCTAAATACATTCTTACGTATCACTGCATATTTGTATTACATTACATTATATTAATATTATTATAAACATGTAAAAACAGGCAAAAATCTCATGTAAAAAATTTAGGAATGAGTCGAAAGGAATGACCTCTTACAATACAATCGCATCCAATAAGTATAAAATACAGTTACAAGATATTCACCTTAGGCTAACCTTTAAAATGCTCGAAAAGATGTCGAAATGTAATTTGTAATTACAAGCTAGTCAGTCAAGCTTCGTTATTAATTAACTCGTGTATTTAAGTACATTAATTAGATATGACTCGGTGTTCCTACATTATACTGAATTCTTGAGCAGAACTTAACTTACGTTCACCGTAATAACCGGCTAACATCATTTTGGCATTATAAATATAATCGTCATTATTACCGCTACTTCATTGTGAGGCGACGAGTCGATCCCACGATTAAAAGAATCGATCAATTCAATATAATTACAAAAATATCGTCTGTAATGTGGAGCGGAGCTCCCGCCGGCGTGGAAGACTGCAACTCACGTATTCAATTCGATACGACATCCGCCCTCCAATATACGGGGCTCCTTCTATTTATATAAATAAGGAATGTTTATTCACAATAGCTTAGTATTACACAAAAAGATATGCCTCCCGTCTCGCGTCCGTCGAATCGATTATAATTCGTATATTACTATATAACGCATTCATCATAACAAATAGTAGTGTTTTCGTACGCTTCACATAAAATTTAAAGAAAATTTAGTCACACATGGTTTCGCGCCAGGAGCGCATAAGCGATTTTCGGTTCGACTCTTAGTTTAACTGTAAAAGTATCTCCCGTGGCCCCTAGAACAGCAGGTCGGTGGCGAGCGTGCGCGCCTCGCTCCACGAGCGCGCGCTGTCGGCGCCGCACGGCCGCGCGTCGCCCGCCGCCGCCTCCGCGCCCGCCGCCCCCTCCGGCTCGGCCGCTACTCGCTCGGCGTCTACGCGAGGGAGACACGTTAATCGCTGTATATAATTGTGTAACAAACTCGGCGCAGCGTGTGAGCCGCGTCGAGCGATGCGGGCGGGTTTGTTACTCGGGTTATTAACAGACTTAACAGAATGAGATCGGTTCTTCTGCGGCTTCTTTAAATGGCACCTATCTATGTCTGTGGTGTCGACTCGACGGACCGTTCGAGATCGATCATAACAAACGGTCCTGTGCTATTTTATGTGATTGCCAAATTATATTACTCGTATAATATATAAAGAATATTGACAGATTTTTTATGTTATTTTAATTCGAATGTCTTTCGGCTCGAACGGTGAGTGAGTCAACGTAAGGAGCGATGCACTCCTCAAGCCACCGTCCATGGGCGACCTCTGTGTAATATCGACGGGCGGCTCGTTCCTGAAATAGAATATAATAGGTGTATCCGAGGGGGCGTTACCGTGCGCGTCGGGGCGGCGCGCGAGGCCGAGCGGGAAGGCGTCGGCGCACGTCTTGCTGGGCGTGTAGCGCGACAGCGACGCCGACACTGCGGACACACGAGCGTTACATCGGAACACATACACGTTGACATACTCTACAGTAATACGATAGGTGTACGAAGGTGCTATTAAAAGTGTATCAAAATCGATAAAACGACATTTTGAGGAGGGGAGTCATGTCTCCCTTTGCCCTCCCGGTGTGGTGTGAGAGAGAACGAGGAGGTGCTATCGGAGCTGTAGAACGTCACTGTTATCGGTGCGTTCTCTTATCTTACAATTATGTAAAATAAACTACGCAAGTGTCGCTTCGTAACATCGACCAGTCTAGCGATAATTTAGCATATTTTGTCCAATTTTCTCTAAAAGTCTAAAAATAAAAAACTTCAGTCGTATAGTAATGCGGAATAAGATCAGAGATAATATTATTTTAAATTATGTATTTTACAATGAAGAGAAAGTTGCAGTTGAACCCCATCTGTTGACGTCAAAAGCGTCGTAGTGTTTGATGAATTATGTCATCTAAGCAGCCGTTTGTGTCCATCGTATTCGATTTTTGTTTAAATCTACTATAAATATATATTAAAATAACCAAAATCATCATCTAAATGATATAAAGACAAAAATTTTGCAGTATTAATTGCTTTTATTAAATGTTATATTGAAAATCATAACTTTATTAATATTATATGTGATTCTATCAAATATAATGTTATCACCGTGGCTCATATCACTATTGTTTTAGGTATACATGACGTATACGTTGCTACATATGAATTAATAGTAAACGGGGTCAACGACGACTTCACCAATCGGTGTAATATTAATACGTTATAAAGTAACATAGCTATGTAAGAGTTGTTTCGATTCGTGAATCAGCCCTTGTGTGAGGTTATCCTCGTTTGTAATAACATATAGAATACGTAATATGTAATAGCACGACTTGCGTAAGAGATAAGCTCGGTCGAGGTGACTGTGCCGGCGTCTGCGCGATAGCGATTGTTTACAATATTAACATATATTACATTTGTTTATTAATTATTATGTTAAAACAATTAGTCGAGCCTCGAGTTATCGAACATACGTTTATTACTAGTTTCAATAAGAATGATTTATACTTTATACTATAATGTACCCAATATTATTTTTGTAATAACAAATAGTAACGAGGCGAATTTGGAACTTAAGGGTCTTCTTTGACGTTCCGCCGCACGAAGTTTTACGTTTTTAGCGCTACTGTCGCAACTATCGAGGCTCGGGCACGGCACGCACACATATACGTATGCAGAGTGGGGTCGTCGCACTTTTTTTTCCTAAACTAAATTTTAACTTTATTGTCACTGATTTTGAAATGTTGTCAAATACATATCTATAGCGTTGAAGTGAGTAGTTTGGTATAAATAAACTTCTTGATGTCGTAATGTGGAATAATAAAAATAATTGACGAAAGACGAATGTGGAATGCTTTATTAAAAAACGGAACAAGTATATATACAAAAAGTGAAATAAAAATAAATCAATAGGAATACAAGAAATACATTATATAAACATTATTGAAACAAACATTTTATGCTAAAATAATAAAAACAATATTATTATTACTGTAAAAATAAATGTTTTATTTTTTTAATTACTCAATATAAAAAAATATGTGAATAAATACATAAAATAATTAAACTTGTAAAGAAAAATATATAATTCCTGAATCGAAATATATATTTTACAACATTTATTCTACTATGAAATTCACTTTCTCTCTTTCTAACCAATTGGAATAAAGCGGAATAAAAAGGATAGCGGGAATTTTGCAGTTTGACTTTCGGTTTCTTGGTTCTGCTACGGAAATCTATTACACAATAATCGACCTTACTGATAAAGTACCTAAAGACTATATTTGCCTGAGCACGTTAGCTAATAAAATAAAAGGATAGCTAAGTTCTCAGGCGATTTGATGAGGCTAGGCATTACCGAATTCAGATATCTAAAATCGGATTTTGAAATCGATTTGTAAGTCTGAAATCGGATAAATATCAATTTGCAAAACCAATGATGACGATGAGGCATGAAAACGTTTCGTATATCCTCACTAGATAGCGCTTTGACGTAACAAAAAACTAAAAGAAACATTTTATGCTAAAATAATAAGAACAATATTATTATTACTGTAATAATAAATGTTTTATTTCTTTAATTACTCAATATAAAAAAAAAAATGTGAATAAATACATAAAATAATTAAACTTCTAAAGAAAAATGTTATAAAAATGTATAATCCCTGAATCGCGGTATTAAAGTTTTTAACGCAGCTTATTATATATACAAGCGTGGTGGTCTTCCAATTGGAAGTGTGTTCTTTAGTGTGATGCCACTACTGTTCTTAGATCACAGTTACAAGGATTATGTACTTCGTTCTACTCATTTCCACTTGAGTATTATATTGCCCGCTGAGTTGAGAGTCAGTAATTTACTGACTAATGAGGGTTTGTTAGGTGGGCCATCACGCGTGTTTCGTTTTATGCATAAATAGGATTTGATCATTTTTATTATTTAGTGTTCAAAACACTATTTATAAATACTTTGTTTAGTTTTACGTTATCAATGAAAATAAGAATAATTTGAATTTTTACGACAATAAATTTATTGCCTCAGTTGTTGTTTTACTGGCCAATATAACTAGGAAATGGACGAAATAAGTAATTATATATATAAATATTTCAAAAAATTATATTTATTTATAAAAAAATTGCAATGTATCATTATATATGAGAGTGTTATAATTATGTAACTAGTTAGAATTTCAACTCGAGTTATTTTTTGTTTTTTTATCAAACTACAAAATATACAAAATATTATCAGTAAAAATATCGTATCAAATGATAAAACACTAAAAATACCAAAAAAAAAACAGAATACATAAGCCGGTGCGCGCCCTAAAATTTATGATGAACAGTCGGTGACAACTAAAACGTTCAAATAAATACTAAATACGCTATTTACGCACACATTGATTTTGTGTAAGTACACGGTTCGATCGCGATCTATCAATGCGGCGCAAACCGACGTGCTCTCACTTCGGAGGCGCGTGGCCGACTGGTCTGCGAGGATTATCGGCGGCTCGCATAAGAAAACGCGTACAATTTCATTGTAATTTATTATAACAAAAAATAAGAAAATGTTTATTAAAAAATGAAGACTCCAGACGTTTCTTTATAGTTTTAACTTTATTATTTGATAAAATTCATTTCTAAATTCTCGACGATTACGATAATTTCGTCTCAATAAGGAAGTGCGATTTTACACGTTTTAGTGATTTTTCTGATTTTTTTTACACTTATCCATAAACATTATCTTAAATTCGAATGCTCTACACGTAAGTTAAATTCATTGGCTAACTGTGTGATTTATTTCAAGGTTGTGGAGCATCGCTTTCTATATAATTCTATCGAAATCCCGACCTTCGAATTTCAACAAACGTCAAAGAAGACCCTTAACCGATCCGAATATTCGATAACATTTGGAAAATTCGTTTTTTCTTTGTAGATCCTCCGTCCGCTGATCGGTACGCAACGATCGATATTATAACGTGCTTTAAAGAGTAAATAAGTCGCACATCTCATTAGATTGATCTATGAAACGAATGCCGATTGTTCGGTTAATAATCCCAATTGTGAATAATTATAATATTTAAAGATTTATTTTGCTGTCGTCAAATTTTTCCGCAAGGATTGAATAAATATTAACTATCAATTAGAATTATTAGAAATATTAAAAAAAAAAACAACAGTAACAGATAATTGTCTAGCGCATTCAGTTCGTTCTACTCGTAGCGTACAGGTAACCAGTACTCTGCGGGGCGGTGACGTCACACGAACACGGCCCGCGCGCACACTGCCGCACGCACGCACGCACGCAAACAGACAACACACTTATTAGTTTAGATTATTAATGATAATGATAACAGATGCCGACTCTGTTATTCTCATAATACTATTATTGTTACGGGAAAGGGATAGTAGTATTGTTAGTGCTACCAAATAAGTTTAAAGATTGACACTTATTTGATAGCACTAACAATTTAGTCGGCACCGATATGACGTTAAACTCTTGTCGTAAGCTTGTCCAACGTTTGTCTGTGTTGTAAATACACCCAGATAAAGTCGTTTTTTGTGCCGGGAGGTGCGAAATTCCATTCTTGCATCACTAGGTGAACCGTATACTGTCGAGCTTTTGAGGAGCTCTATATAAAGAAAAGGCTACGATTTTTGTGAATTCATTTTAATCATTAGATTGTTTTGTTTATATTACTGTAAATGTGAATCGATTAGATGAGATAAACGGATAAATCTTTATATGTTTCATAACAAACCAATCATGTTATTAGGTTTATAAAAATAGGATCTACATACGACTTATATTAGTTAGTATTCATTTGAGTTTACAAGCGTGCGTTATATCTTTCTATTTTACAATAACAAATATAAACTCTCATAATTGTGCATTTCTGACGTCGACGACACCTACGTGACCAGAGTGAGCCTCGCATCGCCCGGTCACGCCGACGTGTTCGATCCTTATACCTACCGAAAGGTACTTTCGGTGAACCTTAACCGAAAGGTCGTATGTTATAATTAAATTTCAAGGAATAGCTTCAACACTTTATGTTTCTTGCATTAAAAGTATAGTTTATCTATAGTTTGCAAGAGAAACGGCACGAGGCTAGTCTGTCGATAATCGCTATATATCTGTTTGGCGCGTACTCACCGAGGTGGGTGTTGGCGCTGAGCGGCGCGAGGTGCGCGGGCTGCGCGATCTGCTGCGCGGCGTCGCCGTTGTTGTTGGCGTTGGCGTTGACGTCGGTGGGGGTTGGCGAGTTGTTGTTGGCGTTGGCGAGCGCGGTGGGCGATGGACTCTCCTCGCACAGCGACGTCTCCGACGGGTACTCGAAAGTGCGCGTCAAAGAATCGTCGAATTGTAGCTTCAACTGAAACGATAATATCGAGTGATATTTGGGAAGTACATTTTGTACAAAACCTGTGGTGCCTTAAACATTAGTCAAAGTATTTTTATGCTGAATGATGCCTTCCACAGTAGTAGTATTTTGAATGTCCAAATGGTTTCGATTATATTTTCGGGTTGAGTGGTACTATACTGGGAGCTGTAGTAACACTATTCAATCACGAGCCCTGTTCACACGCGCCCATTGTGTCGGCACGGTCGGTCCGGTCAGCGAGTGTGTCGGTCGCGGGTCGGCGGCGACACGTGCACTCTTTAGGACGTACACTCGACAGAACTTGCCTGATGTTGTATTGCAGCGTTACTGGTTAAAACTATTACAAAAAAAATTATGTTCACGAAACACGAGCTTTGAAACTTGGATGTTGATGATCTAGTTTTAAGAAGTATGTGTGTCCTGAGACGCCTGTCCAACCATAGATTGCTGATGATATGTACGTAAACGCTCAAAAGTATTATTACAATGAGTCATAATATTTATATTATAGAACCTAAAGCGATTAACATAAGACACTGCACCACACGCTCATCCTCGAGCCAGCGGTTTATCGCTTACTACTTCTGTTCCCACGTCGCTCGGTGAACCGTCACTTCGAAGGGTCAAGAGAAGAGCGTCCGTATCTTAGTACATAATCTTCATGTACCAGATATAATTTAGTGAGGTCTATTATTTCATACGTTAACGCTGGTATACATATCAGATTCAAAGAAGCTGTTATGAGATCTATCATTTTAAATTATTGTCTTAAAAAAAATCATATACATAGTTTGGTTTTTTCTCATTTGTAACGATCACTTTTTATAGTAATTGTAGTAATAACAGCCCGTGAATGTCCCACAGCTTGGCTAAGGCCTCCTTTTCTTTTTTGAGAAGGTTTCGGAGCTTATTCCACCACACTGCTCCAATGGACCCTCATGGTGGAATAATTTACAAAACCTAACACGAATACACGTGTGACAGAACTTCAGTGAAATTAAACACATGCAGGATTGCTCACAGTGTTTTCCTTCACTGTCAAGGACGAGATGAATTATAAACACAAATTAAGCACTTGAAAATTTAAACGCTTATGCGGGTTTGAACCCACGATCATTGGTTAAAATTCATGCGTTCTTACTAATAGGTCATCTCGGCTATATGGTAATAGTATTTGACATGACACAAGCGTATCTTGACGTTACATCTTCATTCTCGCTTATCTACTTTGCACTAGAGAAGTAAACATACACGACGTAACATATTTATTATCTTTAGTGAAATCCTCGATGAGATAAGAGCAAGTGAGCGACGGCGAAGATTACCTTAGCAGCTCTATCCCTGCAGAGCTTGGCGGCCATGGAGGATCGTCCGTTGATGAGCACGTTGTCGTTGACGAAGCGCACGCTGCACGGCGAGGGTGGCCGCGCGTCCTCCTCCTCGGACTCCGAGTCGGCGGCCAGCGCCTCGGGCCGCAGCACCACGACGCCCGCTTCACCCGCCTGGAATGGTCAACGGTGCCAACTTTCAATTCTGGGTTTTATTTGTGAAAAATTAATATTTCTTTATACATTTTTATACTATCTTTAAAATAAATAAATAACTATTTAATTTATCTATATTATGAGATATAAAGAATCGAGCTCAGTGGCGTGGCGTGCCATTGGAGACCTATGTCATGTCATGTCATGTTCAAGTTATAATGTGTCATGTTATAATGTTCGTTTATCGGTGAAGATTAGGTATATAAAATGTTAAGATCTATATTTGTGTAATAGTGTTGTTTAAAATTACATAAAATACGCCATAAGAGCCATCTGAACTCACGGCTAGATTGCATGTTGGCAAGTACACATCACAGCATGTGTACCTTACACGCAGTTAACGGTATCAGTTCTAGTTAGTAGTTCTACTCGATCAACGTTACTCTGCACTCCTTCGTAGTCTCCATTAGCGCGTACCGGCGAACCGAACCGAACCGAACATATTTTCATTTTATTACATATATAACTATCACTTCATTACGTAAATAGACTTTTACTTTAAAATGTATAAACGCTTACTCAACCCGGCGCACGCTGCGACCGGTGCCGGTGGAGGGCCAGGCGGCGGACGCGCGGCATTACTTCTACAATAGAATGCAATGAAGTGGAAAATATCTTGTTTTTCATACGGCGCGATGCGTCGTCGTGTTTCCTGAAGCGGGTTCGTAACCGGCGCGGAATCCGGTCCTGAGGTTCAAGGGAAAAACGTCACACGCACACACGCATCGATACGAGAGCCTACGTCCATCGATTGTATTGCGCGGTCGAGACCGAGAGTTATATGTATACTATTGCAAATAATGTAATCTTTGGAACGACAACAACTAAGTATATTGTTGCCTAAATCAATAGATTCAAATTATTACACAATTTTATATATTTACTATATTATATTACAAGATGACATTTTAATAGTGCCTACTGATCATCAAGGACGGTGACAGAGCAGAGCTGTACTATGTGTTCAGTGGACTAGCGACGGCGGCGTGCCCCAATACGTCATAGTATGTGTGCCTGTTTATTGAAACTGATCAAGATTCGTTACGGGAACCGATCACACTGCACTTTGATGGCGTTCTGTTTATTTATCACAAACGCTAACGATCACTTACAACCGTACAAAACTAGTAATACAGCAACTGACGTTCATTACACTTGAGATTAGTGAGTTTCCATATTTCATATAAATTATTTTATAAGCTGACCGTGAAAACATAAAAAATACTACTTATTAGTTTGTCGCGAGATAAATAGCAAAGAGTTTGCGTCAACAAAGTAAATTTTCTTAAAATGTACCTGTTTTCTTTATTATAACAGTTTGACGCACATCAGTAGATTTAACGTCATTTCGGAGTTGTCTTTATCGCGGAACGACACAAACAATGGAGATTTCGATGCGATTAATTGCCAGCAGGTTTATACTAATGCATTCGATTCGAGTCGCAAGTCTTTTTTCCGATAATCTTTCTTTTCTTTCCGATCACGTGACACATCACGAACATGTGATTTCTATACATTCTGGTATAAAACGAATTACGGTGAAAAGGTACTTTAAGCTAATTCTAATATTATAATTAAGCTAATTCTAATGTAAATGCTCATTAGGATTTGAAGAAGACAGTTTAGTCGATGTAGAAATGTGGGTGTTACTATAAAATACATATCTTAAATATTATGTGTGTTTCCAGGATACCAAATGTCCTCAATCCGCTGACCGCTCGAGGCGCTAATGTTTATGAATCCGCCATGACTCAAGTTAATTTCTCGAAACTCGTATTTCATTAGTAGGCCGTTTCCGGTAAACGAATTGATAAAATCGTTCACTCTTAATAAACACATGAAATATTGCTAATCTATGTTTGTTAACAATAACATTCTGCTATCATCTATGGATATATCGAAACTGTCTGACAGATAGTGTTACTAATTTTGTAGATGATAAAAATCAAGTATTATTTTAAAAGTGTCATTTGTCCGTTTCTCTATGCATCACGCAGAAACAGACTGACATGTAACTTATTTTTAATTAAGATATGATTGTCTTAACAGAAAGTCGATGATTCAAATCCTACCCGATTGTAATATTGCGTCCTGATATCCTGCATGGGTCGGACTTGTTGGTTTCTATCCTGACTTCTATATATACTATTATATACATATAAGTGTACTTTCCACTTTGTGAAGTTAATGTTTCACACGATGAGTTTAAGCAGCGATGAATATCCAATGTTAGTATGTTCCTACGTTCATGCCGATCATGATGCTGAAGAAACTGATCTAATAAATACTGAACAACATCAGCTATTCCAACATTGACTAGGTACTTTCATATACTATTGAGCTAAATTCTCCCGATACGCCGTGAGCATGAGCGTTTAAGGCAGGATCTTAAAACATTTTTGAATTCTAGGACACGACGAATAAAAATAATAAAAAGGAATGCACTAAAAAGTTTAAAAGTTAATTTCTTTAATATAAATTTAATAACCGTAAAAAAGCCTAGAGAACTTGATATCAGTCATGTTATTTTTTTATCGATACCTATTCGTAAAGGTGAAGTCATGAACCAACTTACATCAGTTGGAAGAAAATGTAGTATTGTACGATAAAGTAGATTTAGTATATACTCGATTTATCTGCTCATACATTACTCGAAGAGATATTTTCTATTACAAATAAAGAGCAAAATACAAACTTAAGTTGAAGATTATTATAGAGTGGACGGACCAATGTGTTTTATAATAATATTTCAATATTTTTTGTTCATCCGTATCAATAAATTTTATGTATTATGATTATAAAAATGAATAATCAACTCAATAAACATAGTCATAAACTGATAAAGGTTGAATGGACTTCATGTTTTATATATTACTTACTATTAAAAAAGACTGAAAAGGATGTGTTTATGATAAAAAAAGTACAAAACGTTAAACCGTTATATAAAAATGTTCATTGAACATATTTAGCGGGATCAAGTTACGGTAAACTTGTTGTATTGGTAATTTGGTGACCGATTTAATCCTCCTTCCTCTTCTCATTTAGAGAGACAACAGCAACATATTTTTAAGTTAGTTGATAACTTTAATTTATTTTTATTAGTGGTGGTAGAAGACATCGAATATACCACGCACGGGTCGAATGGACCTCTGCCATATATTTGTTTATCAAAACGAGAATGGTTCAATTCCTTTTACAAAAATCAATTACCAATTCCGCAAAACCCCCTGATTTATTTGCCTGTCTGTTAATATTAAAAATACTAGTCTGATAATAGAATTTTAATGAACTTTTACATGAGAGTGGAGATGAGGCGGCCACCACCCGGTATGTAACAAATTGCAACAATAACATGCTGATCGGCGAGCATCCAACCGTGACTATCGGTCACTCGCTCACTCGTCGCATGCGCATGCGCCGACACACCGCGTCTCTGCTTCACAGATCACTGGCGATCTAAGCAGTTTTTTGCAGTAAGGTAATTCTACACTCTGTCTGTGATTGAAATTAGCTCTTTTTTACAAAACTTCAATCTCCTCATTATGCCAATAATAATATTATAATAGTCGATGTTCCTATAAATATACTTTAGCCATGGAAATAATCTGTAAAAATTAATAAAAAAGTTAACAACGGGAAATGCGTGTGTATTGATAACGATAAGATAATATATCTACAGAGCAGATTTGCTACAATATAACGCGTTAACACGAAGTATCGCAGTTACACACGAGGGAGCCAAGGAGTACTCAAGGCACAAATTAGTATAAGCCTCAGCTCATATTCTTTATGGTTGCTTAACTTGATGTTCGGGCGACTTCTATCTGACTACGGTGTGCCGAAGATGGTAATGTCTATGCAAAGTTTACGTAACGTACGTTAAGACAGCAGGGGTGATGTCTTGCAAAGTTTTAATAAACTAAGTTTTTTTAAAATAATTATTAATGTGAATTGGCACAAAGATTACGAAACAAAGTCGGATCTGAGGTTTAGGTGTTACGGTTTCAGTGTCTCGCTAAGTGCGGTTGAACTCGATACCGTGTTTCACGGGTTACAAACCGACAAGTGACAATTTGTACCAGTCACAAATGAAGAGCTTAGCGAATTTTAAAAATATAAAACGGACCTCAATTTAATGACTATATGGATCATTATCAGTACAATTTATTTAACAAACACATCATCTATCATCGTCGTTTTACATTATCCCTTAACACAACGAAGCATGTGAAATATGAAATTATGCAGCGTGTTTTATACTAATATTTTAAATAAAACAACTGCACTGCCTGAGTATCTCGCTCCTCTTAAACTATCGCAAGACTATAACAAGCTTACAATTGAGGTATCCTTTGTCTTGGACGTAGGAGAGCACAAAGTATATTATGTGTAAATATGATAAGTATCGCGCTACGGACTATTTGGTAATATAATTTTTGCTTTACTTTAGAAGGGCAGTGTTGGATTAAGTATATGCGCATGACCTGTCCGAGTATTATTTAGAAATTTGTACAATTGAAATGGTATAATTTCGTAATGCGATATCAGTAGCACGTCACGTACAAAAATGGTTCGGACCAAGTGATTTCGGATCGTTGACTTTTAACTTTCTGTGGAACAAAGCACTCACCGTTACGAGGAAGATGGGCCCTTCGTCAGTCATCGTCACATATGTAGTTGATTTAAGTTCGTATTGAATAACAAAATATAAATAAATGAGTATCACACGTCGATACGCTTCGCTGTTTAGTTTACTTGAGCGATGGACTTTATCTCGGATTAGAGCAGTTTATCGATAATCCTTATTATTTAGACGAACTCATCGGTATTTTGCTGATTACGTTTATAAAGGATGTAATAAGTATTCCAATACGTATAATGGTGATAATCGATACATCAGAAAACATTGAAACATTCGTTTTACTATTATTATAACATATAAAAAAAGCGTTTTAGTGGTTCTCGCTATCGGGGTGCCCCGTTACACGCGGGCGTTAGTGATGTCTATAAAAATGCAGATTCATGTCGGTACAGAAACTATGGAGCCTTTTAATTTATTCTGCTACTTTTATATAATGTCAACATAATAACGATTCGTATGTAAATACACCCAAACACAAATAGTTCGTGTCCTCTAGACTCAGACTGAACGTGCTCATTTCGGACACGAGAAGATTATGATCGTCTGGTAACTGATTGTACAGTGACATGCTTGGAGCCGATTTCATTACAACTTCAGATATACCTACATATGAATACAATTTTACAGCCAACACAATATGAGAGAGATATACTATATTTCTGTTTTTTGAGAATTGAATAAAAAGATTAACCTTATTAAAAGATTTAATCTCATTTTATTAAATAAGAATTTCTTGTCTACGAGTGTATAATAATAGCCTTTATTTAACAATCTTACATAATACATTTCTAAAATACTAAATTTTAATATTTGACACCAGTTTCGCCAAGATTGTTTTGTTTTCCAGCATAGGCCTCCCCTAAAGCTTGCTACAAAGTGCGATCTTGTGTTTTCCTTGTCCGTGTAATGCCTGCTATTCTTTTTGTCTCTTCCCACCTACGACGTTGTCTTCCTTTCCTTCTTTTATATTGTCTTAGGTACCACTCAGGTACGTCCTTGGTCCATTAATCTTTTTTGTTCTTCATCATGTGACCCGTCCACCTCCATTTTAGTTTTTTTAATTCAATATGTCACATCTGTAACTCCGGTTTGCTTCCGAATTGTTTCAAGTTTTATCTTGTTTTTTATTTTAACATTGACCATGCTTCTTTCCATACGAGTATATACATACATTTAAATGTTGTGTATATAGGAAACGATTTTATAGATTTGGCTCGAATTTAGCATTTCGATAAGGTTTTGCTTTTAAATTTCGAAATAGTATAACTAAGAGTAGAGAGAAGCTTAGATTCCATAACAACATAATCAAATCAAAGTAGCGTTTTCGAATCGTCAATGTTTTAACTCCAAATTTGAAATAATGATATTTAAATAAATATACAACTTGATAATTTCAATGGACTTTTAAAACCTACGATTTAACAGTACATTAATAAATTATTGAATACCTCATTATTGTATGTATACACTGTACTGTACTGTACTGTACTGTTAATGTTGCTTGCTACAGTGCAAGCTACGTTAGCCTTCTATTATGACGTCATTACAAAACACCAAAATATATTTACTATTATAATATTTAAATTGAATAGATTATACACTAAAACCTACCTCAAGACAGTACCCACAATACGGTAAGAATCGCTTAAAGCAAATGGGCCGGCGCGAAACGCTTTAGTTTATAATGTATACTATTGAAAGAGGTAATGTTTTCAAATTCTAATTACCTCTTTTGTCGTTAAGTAGAGATAATGGTAACCTTCAGTTACTGAAACGCTGTTTAAAGTCGGATTTAATAATTTTATATCAATCTAAATGGTAACTAGTCGGTGGCGTTGATGTCGCAATATGTGACCCATGATACAGATTTAAATCAAATTAGTTCAGACTGGTCACCGTTTCAGAAACTAGAGGTATGTTAATATAATTCTTTATTTATTCGAACGTATTGTCAATTATATTAAAACTGCAAACTAAGGTCATAATAATTCAGAGATGCTATATACTTAACATAGGATCACTGAATTATTATATTAAGGTCAGTCCTAATCACTCGGTGTTGATTTTTATGTCAAGCGTATCGCATAGTAACATTATTTTAACGACATCTCACAGCTCCCAATGATAGTAATAAGCGCCATTTTATAATTAACGATCGCCATTAGGGTAATCTCAGGTAACAATCTCTGTTCCCGTGGGATCCGAAAACAGACACACACATGTGAACATACATATATTATAATAATCAGATCTGAGACCAATGCTGCAGAGATCTGTTAATTATACGTTAAATACCAGTCCATATGATGGTTTGAACGGCAATTATTTTACGATTTTTCTGTGAATAATTTTCAATAATTGTACCTCGATAAACGTTTTACACAACATTTGCCTTGAAAGTGGTCTATCAATAGGATATCCTGCCCGTGATTATTTTAAAACGTTCCCGCCATAATATGCCGGACAGATCCGCCTCGAACCGAACAACCATGAACACGACTCGATACGTTTCGCAAGCACGCTCTAAATGATTAATTGAATTCTGTGATAGCTAAATTTCCCAGGAGGTTACTGTTTAAACCAAGCGAGCGTCCACGGAGCGAGCGGTTCGATTTTAGTCTCTTTATAGTCTAACACTACTTTGGTCTTGGCCACACACGCTTGGACCAAATGTTATCTTGCAGTTAATTTCTTGTTTCCGTTAAGGTTTTCGGTATTGTTTTTATTTTCCGAAATATTTACGATATCAAATATAATATTTAAAAAACTCTGATGTTTAAAAGACTCTGATGTTAATAAATTTTTTTTTTTTTAAACCCCCTAGAATTTTCTTTTTTATGCTTTAATATTGACTCTGATACTGTTTACCTTTATTAAGCTTAGAATAGCTTTATACCAAATCGCATCATTCTCCTTGACCTGACCACGTTGTTAGTCTCACTCCGTAAGTTTTTGAAACTTGGCGATAATAACTTTATTACTGATATTTATAAACAATACAATTCTTAGGAGTTTTTATTGCCTTTATTTTGGTAACAAGTACTTTTTTTGTATTCGTTGAAAGAGAAAGGAATGAATCACAAGTAATGTTGTAATTACGCAGGTATGTTTTAATTTTAATTTTTAGAAGTAGTTAATGCAATCAAATAAATCTTGGATTCTGTTTGACTTCATCTCTTAGTACAGATTAAACAATATATTTGGTATTAAATATTGAACGAAGCGACATTTCAAATGACATTTATAAATAACACGTTTATTTTATTTCAATGTTAAAATCGAAAACAAAAAATGTTACTTGGTCACATTTAACAATAATATTATCCTAATTTCATATGTGCGTGGGAACTATAAAATCTCGATTTCGTTTTAGACTCAGTAGTCCGGTTTACACTGAACACGTTTTTACATTGAAGTATTGAGCGTAAGATCAGAACTTTTTAAATGCGAATTTGTTTCCGAGACCTATAATTTAAGCTTGTAAAGTAGTTATATACTGCGGTCAAGTCGAAGTCATTAAATATAAAATTACTCCGAGATTCCTTCAAACAATACATTCTCGGTTGTTTTAAAGCGAAATACAATTGATACTTGATTTTCGCTGGCAGTTTTATCAGCGTGCATCTACACAAAACTCTCTTCAGGAATTATTTGTATTTCAATGCAATGCTTTGCAAATGTTCAATATAACTGTACACATTGCCTTTGTAAAGAACTGTATCTACAGACAATTTGTTATAATATTATTACATACTCAAATCAACAGGTTTCCGGTAATAATTTTCCCAATTCTATCAGAATGATGATGATTACGATGTCCGGACCGATTTTGGTCATAATATAAATAGTTTGCAAACACGTGCAATTTTTTATGAAATCTGTCTCATTATCCTATAGGCTAATCTCTCATTACCGGAAATAGTTTAGGTGCAGTACTAACTGCTTGCTGCAGTACTACTCCTACACTGTACAGTACTAACTGCTTGCTTGCTTGCTGCACGGGAGCGTATCCAACTTCCAGACCCAACCCAATAACTTTTTATCGGCCCGACTTGAGGATTCACCCCAGGACCTCGACTAGCCAGTAGACCAAGAGACAGTCGAGTATTCCTCTTACACAAGACGGTGGATATATTACCATCTGGTTGGTTCTTAGATGGTTTTATCAGCTGCCTTATATAGAAGAAGTATTGTCAACGCGGAAACAAAATGTACGCATTAAAATACAAGAATTTAGCGCTTACGCATATATCTCTCTCTTTATAAATAAATCTACTTTTAACGGATTCCGATTGGGTTACGATTATTGGATTACGTGGCATTTAGAAACATGTAATTGCAAAAATGTCACGGCCAAAAGCAGAATCAATGTCCACTGCTAAGCTGTTTACGTTCATGACACTTTTTATTATATTTTGAGTCATACTTAATTATAAATAATAATCAATAAGTTATGATTATGATTATCAACAAAAATAAGATAGTGTAAATTAATTATGTTCATTTTCATTAGTTTTAATGTTTTGATGACATACTTGTTTTCGTTGTTGAAATTTGATTAGCTGTGACAATAATCTCTTTGACACATAAGAATAAACGAGTTTAATATCTATCTAATGTATATAGTAAGCTAAGGGTCCGTCCTAAGCTGATCGAAGATAATAGCTTCTATAAATTAGTTACGCAATTACTGATGTTATATAATTCAATGCGTAAGGTTGTCGAAGGTTGTGATAGATTGTCCCTTCTCAGGCGTCGCCAAGTAAGCCACTGACCACTGAAATGTAATATGCAATCGACGCATACAATTACTGGCAGCTAATATACCCGTGTACTATAAAGGTACGTTTCAGCTGAAACATTTATCGATCCTATGAGTGCAACAGTGTGTTTTTTTAAAAAAGTCACCAAACATATTTGATTCTATTGGGTCATGTTTGTAGATTCTGTTATTATAAATCTTAATAATTTTTTCCACGCGCTAATCATAAAACCTACCAGTCCGATTAAAAAAAACCCGTTAGTCTATTTACTGAAAGGTTATAGGTTTTGTAAGCCAGTTATGTTTAACGCGAGTTAGGCTGCGCACAGTAGCTAGTATGTAATAAAATGGTTTCGACTACGCTCGGGTGAAATTATTTTAACAATCTTAATTTGTCTAAACGAGCTAGATCGATAGCTAGCAACTTATTTGAAAGTAGTATTATCAAACTAATTTCGGACGAAATCTCCTGAGATATGTTCAGGTGATGCTGGGTAACATTGACGGCCGGCGGCGGCGTACATTCATAATACAATTATGTAATCCTGTAAGGAATTCCTTTTATACGGTTTCACATACCGTGTTTCAATATTTCGCGGTTATGGTTTTTAAGATATGATATTAGGAAATTGACTTTAAGCTCTAATTTCTTTATTATTGTTAATAATATTCAGACGTATGTTTCTTACATTAAATTATTAGATTTTTTACTGTCTATCTTATACATACTTTTTATTTACATTCGATTTTGTGCATTGTATATTTTTTCATGTAATATTATTTGTCAGCGCGTCTCCTAGTGATCATTTACCTTCTCGCCTCGTCCAAATTATATGACATTATCGGACAATATGTAAATCAATTTAGAGCTCTTTACATTTATATTACATTTTTAATTGTTTTAATAAATTAAATTTAGATTTAAAAATCTTAATATTTTTTTCGTAAAACTATGATACGAATAAATTATAAGGAACATTAAACATGTTACTGGCGTAATAAAAAAGTCCTTGTGCGTTATTAAATGTAATTAAGATAAGTAATGAAGAAAGTAAAATAATACGAAGCGTGTGTTGATGTCCAATCATTATGACAAGTGGTGATATGTCGTCTGTTCGGAGGTGGTGTGCGCTCGTGAGATAGTGTATATCAACAAACAGGGGAAATACCATCGTAATGCTCATTCTGGTTTCTTCTTGTACAATTAACACTTTAAAATATATATTCAATAGGGAATATGATGGTAAAAGGATGATGGATGGACGACTAAAGGAAAAAAAGGGGTATTACAAATTTATCGTGTCCGAGTTGAGTTTGGCCAAAGCAGAAGGTTTAATATCCCTAAGACATGTTTTAAGTTTAGGGTGACTGTGATTTGCAAATTGTCAAAAATGATAATGTCAATTGTAATATTTGTTTACTTAAAAGTAATTTAACAATAACAATAAGTTTAGTTTTTCTCAAGTAGTGTGTGATTAGACTAGTAATTAAAATATTTTTCAACAGTAATTAGTGTCTCGCCAACAAGTTACAATAACTAAACTCATCATTAGATAACACTAAGTAGGTTAGGGGAGATCTGTGGTCGATTTTGCCTTGGCATATGATCTGACACAATAGGTTACCTCGCCAACGCGAATCCCAGATGTGGAGGATCATACCTCAACCATCAACCTTACCTGCTAGACCTTCTGCTGACCTCTTATCCGGACGGGTACCGTGTTTCCGTAGCCTCCTCTTGGCTCGTCGGTCCACTGTCTTGTCCGGAGTACAGTGCCGATTACACGCACCTCACGGCCACGGGGTGTGGCACTATAGGTTAGTGGACTGGGATGGGATGCGGTATTTCTTTGCATCCTACCCATGGGGGCGGATTTGTTTCCCGCCGGATGATCCAAATGTCGTTGCTGACTCGGCAGCAGATGTTGTGTTTCAGGGTATGGAACTCTTCATTCCGTACTCTGCAATACCCATATGCGGCAGATCCCGGCCCTGGTTTGGTTGCTTCTGCAAAACGGCATCACGCCGAAATGTAGAATGCTATCAAGCCTGGGCTGAAGCATCGGAATTTTGTGATGTAAATACCAGCGCTCTGAAAAAGGAATACAACTCTGCCTCCAGGTCTTTCAAAAGTGTTATTGCCAAGGCGAAATCGGAGCACATTGGCAGGATTGGCGAGAGATTGGTGCGACTTCCTTCGGGAACACGCCTTTGGAAACTCCTACCGACCTGCCGACCGCCGACCTTTTGAAAACCCTCATCGCATCCAACTCGACTCTTGATGATCAAGGAAAGACACCACCGACAATCTTGCTACCACGATGCCGAAAATTAAATTCCGGCAGAGTGCAGTTCGTAAAGTACTTCTTTCCTTGGACATCCATAAGTCGAGTGGGCCCGATGGCATTCCTCCGATCGTGCTGCGTACTTGTGCTCCCGAGTTGGCACCGATCTTAACGCGCCTTTTTCGCCACTCCTACACATTAGGAGTAGTCCCGAATTCCTGGAAGACTGCTTTGGTGCACCCGATTCCTGAAAAAGGCAATCGCTCTGGTCCAACAAATTGTAGGCCTATTGCTATCACCTCCTTGTTCTCCAAGATAATGGAGTCCATTATTAACTGCCAGCTCTTGCGGTACCTAGAGGAGCATCAGCTGATTAGCGACCGCCAGTACGGCTTCCGTCGGGGTCGCTCAGCCGGTGATCTTCTAGTTTACCTTACTCACAGATGGGCTACTGCGGTTGAGTCTAAGGGGGAGGCATTAACAGTCAGTCTGGACATAGCGAAAGCCTTCGATCGGGTATGGCATAAAGCGCTTCTCTCAAAACTTCCTTTCTACGGGCTTCCCGAGCATTTTGGCAGATCGGAGCATCAAGATCGTTGTCGACGGTGCATGCTCTGATCTGAAATTCGTTAATTCTGGTGTTCCACAAGGCTGCGTTCTTTCACCTACTCTGTTTCTTCTGCATATCAATGATATGTTACAAATCAGTAACATTCACAGCTATGCGGATGATAGCACTGTAGACGCCCTTTACACCGGCCGTGCTAATATTTCTCGGCAACACGTCGACAAGTGTCAGAACAAACTTGTGTCTGAAGTCGAGACCTTGCTAACCAAAGTCTCGGACTGGGGCCGACTAAACTTGGTCCAATTCAACCCCAATAAGACTAGTTTACGCGTTAACCGCAAAAAGTCTCCTTTTGTCATATCCCCTCAGTTCGAGAATACTCCCCTTACTGCCACAGCCAGTATCGGGATACTTGGCGTCGAGATTTCGAACGTTGTTCAGTTCCGCGGTCAACTGGAAGTTAACGCCAAATTGGTTACTAAAAAGCTTGGAGTGCTCAACAAGGCGAGACAGTATTTCAAGTCGGCCCATCGAGTAAATCTTTACAAGGCGCAAATTCGGCACCACATGGAGTACTGCTATCACCTCTGGGCGGGAACTCCCCAGTACTAGCTTCTTCCTTTTGACCGCATTCAACGAAGAGTAGTTCGAATTAGCGACGATCAAGCTATTACCGACCGACTTGATCCTTTGGATTTGCGTAGAGATGTTGGGTCACTTTGCATCCTCTATCGCATATATCACGGGGAGTGTTCTGAGGAGTTGTTTGGTTTAGTCCTGGCCGCTGAATTTCACCGCCGGACATCGCACCAGAACTCAAAATTCCACCCTCCCACGATGTCTCGAAATACACAACAGCGCGTTTCCTAAGGAATATCCTACCTCGCACAATCACTCTGTGGAACTAGCTTTCGTCGGCGACTTTTTCGAACCGATATGACATTGCAACCTTCAAGTCCTCGGATGTTGTAGATGTCCATGGGCGGTGGTACTTCACTTTCCATCAGGAGAGCGTTCCGCTCGTTTGCCAACTTACAAAAAAAAAAAAAAAGTGGAATTCGCTTCAGAATATTTGTACTTGGCCTTCTCGAGAACTTCCTAATTAAAGCTACATTGATTAGATAAATCAAATGCGTGTACGTAGTTATTTAGTTTTGATTTAATACTGGCAGTGTGACCCCCGTGCCCCGCGCATCTTTCATTGGTTTCTCGCACGGTTCGTCCAAATTCGGCGCTAACTAGAAACACTCGGTTTTGGTTTGACCAAAGAAAGCCAAAAGATCGGTCGGACTCTACAAATTTATTTACTAAAATAATAATTATAAAGGAATTCGTAAAATGAACCGAATGTCTGGACATTCATGGTCCGATATTGCGGACTTTACTGTAAATATTTATTTGTTAAGTCCCATTATAAATAAGGGGAAAATAAATAAAAATATATTATTAAAATCACTGCAAATTGAGGAAATAAATAGTTTATTACGGTTGAAAACATGTAACGCTATCGCTCGGTGAGTAACGTCCGGCTGCCCGAGTCGCAGGCACGTCTCACATACTCGCTATATGCGTCTGTCAAATTTCGCAGACAACTTTTCATGTAAATATTACATTTCCCATGTTTCCATATACGTCAAAATCGTGTTCTGGTTCTATGTCCGAGTTTTACAAAACTAGAAAGTTGGTTGACAGTATTTCTTGATTTCTTTACTTTGGCTAACTACAAATATGTATATAGATCAATATAGCCCCTATAGCCCCTATAGGGGCTGTGACGATGTTAAGTCGCAGATTAATGTCATAGTAGCATATAAGAATAGAGTAACTTTTTGCAGAAAAGTAACATTTTAAAACTTCTTGGTTGTTTGAATTGAAACAAATATACTAAATTTAGCCAAACTATGTTTCTAAGGGCACATTTCGTATTAATCAACCACAAGTCCCAATTAAGACGTCATTACTTCTACAATATTCAGCTCACATATTTTTATGATATGCGGATATAATTAAGACTTTCATTTTCCAGACATATTTCGATTTAAAAATAATACATGTTCAAGGAAATCGAAAATGCAAAATAAGTAAATACGGACTACATCGTTATTTATTTTTAACATTTTAATATTAAAATTACCATTTAAAGTTCAACGGGAACAATGACGTGAAACGTATAGTTAAAACTGGCAACTTGTTACTTGGTTCATCAAATATATAATAATACCAGAAACATCGAAATATTGCTCTTCTGAATGACTTCCAGTGTATTTAAAAATAGCTGCACTATATTTTCCTTTAGTTGCTACTGGGAAAACAACACGACTTTAAATGCTTTCCTGGGGAAATGGTAACACTGCGAGCTTCCTAACTTCGAGACCTTGGGCACCCCTATTATCTATACACAAGACTAAGTAAATAGATGATAAGTAACATAGTATTATATATTTACCAACATTAAAACTTGCGCGACATTTCCATTTATGTTTTTAGTAAATATGTTTTTTCTTTATTCAAATGATTGAGTAATCGCTAATTAGCTAATAGCGCATGTAATTGGATACGTGCGTGCGAGTTTTTACAGCGACGACAATTGCTGACGGTGTGAACAGCTGCTGCTGCGACAATCGATCGATAAACAACATTTTGAATTTTAACTAATCTAAACATTTAAATATCGATTAAAATTATTTCACGTTTCTAATGTAAATTAAATCAATAACGTATTTGAATTTCTATAATTCACTTTGTTATCATTTTAGTCAACTAATGTGAACATGAAAGTTTTATATTTAACCGTCTAGTTTTATGACTGGAAATGGGATTAACACGTGGCAAAACTTCAACAAATACATTTTTCCTCAAGATACTTCACCGCCGAGCACGAAATTGTTATTGTATTAATGACTTGCTTCAGATTTATTTATTTGTTACTTCGTAATATAACTGAACAAGAAGAAATGAACTGAAAGTCTATGATATTTCTATTATTTTCCTTACGGTAATTTTTGGAGGAATATTTTGACAAGACATTGGTTTCCACCATCGTGCAGCGGACACGTGTCGTGATGATGGGATGGGAACCGAAGTCTTTCATAGACACGGCGACAATTCCTCGATAACTATCACTATAGAGTATGAGAAACCTGAATATTAATAATGAAAATAGCATAAACGACACGTCGATCAGATGTTGTGTTAAGTAAAGTCTTATTTAAATTATAGATTTAAGGGAGACAAAAAACTACGTTTCAAAGGAATATAGTATAGTGTGACTACATGTAGTAGTTGGTACACAGTCATGAAGTATTCACTTTCCAGATCAGCCTTTGCAAAGCTGAATATAAAGTTTTAACCCTTGAAATAGATGATACGGTCGTATTTTTTTTGTTATTAGAGTTGATGCACCGCTGCGTGGAAATGACTTCAATAACATGCATTTTAAAAGGCTTCATAACATTAAACAGGAAATTAAATGATATCCCCTCGACATCGCCAGCATGAGTCAGGATTAGTTCGTACGAGCGATGTGTGTTTCGTACTTTAACATGAGTTGCGATAGCGTGTAATGTGTTTTTATAAGATTTATTATGTATACATGTCTATTTTAGATCACGTATTTGTTAAAGATAAGAATTCGACAAATGTCTCTTTCTGATATGCGATAACAATGTATTCAATATGGCAGATACTATTTTGCCAAATTCTTATATTACGTTAATGGCTGCATGAGACAATATATTTTAATTATATGCGACTGACTCCCATTGTGTACAACTAAAGGATATCAATTCGTTATACATGACGTGTCAAAATGTATTAAGATAAACAATGAGTTCGGGAGCAAACGCGCGCTCACTACATTCGAGCTGCGCGGGCGCAAAAATCAGAGCGGAACGCGACGACCGTCGACCGCGTCACTGACACGACCATGTACTGCCATTGTATCATATCCTCACCACTTGCTCGTAAACATTTATAAAACGATCAATAACTGGGTTTTCTTAATCGTAATCGTGTATACATTTTTGTTATGAAAACATTATAAGTTAAAGTTTGTACAAGCGCAAATGTTTTGTTTGAAACTCGGTGCGATAAAACTGCGTCGTCGTGAGAGTAATATTTACAATACTTCATCGGAAAGCGTCCATTTACAGTTATCTTTGTAGATACGAATGTCATAAAGGCTTATCAGTAAATCGATAAAATAGGTATGTGGGTCTCGCGTCTAGGTCAATAGTTAATGTCAGCTTACAGATTCATCACTTATCAGATCGCATATTAGCTTGTGCGAGTAAGTTGGGATGACTATATTAGTATTATACTACTGGGGCGAGCGCTTGTTATCGTCTATCGTCTTCATATAAATTTTTGAAATCGATGAATAATGATAATTTGATTTGACATTGACTGTCGAGTGTTATTCGATGTGCGACTCGATTTTGCGAAATAAAAAAGTAGGGCAAAGTGTTTCAGTAATACAAATTGCATTTCTCATTATCGCCTTTTGATAGCCATCAGCTTCTGAGTTACAATAACTCTATTACCTGACCGTTTGCTCGCCGTCGATAGAGTACATTTATAGAGGGCAATCAGTTCGATAAATATTTGGGTGATTATACTTTATCGGTATGGCGAGCTATCGTAGAGATAAACTATCGTTCAATATAATATTGACAAAGTACTTTGGTATTCATATATAGCTTCACTCTATAATTGGAGTTTATTAAAAACACTTTAATGATATTTTATTTTTCAGATATTCTACTGCAAAGCAGCAGTACTTTGTATTGTTGTGTTTCGGTTTGAAGGGTGAGTGAGCCAGTGTAATTACAGGCACAAGGGACATAACATCTTAGTTCCGAAGGTTGGTGGCGCATTGGTGATGTAAGCGATAATTAACATTTCTTACAATGCCATTGTCTATGGGCGTCGGTGACCACTTACCATCAGGTGGCCCATACGATCGTCCGCCTATCTATACAAAAAAAAAAAAACTAATGATAAATTCACAGATAATTATAAAAAATGAGATCCAAGATATTTGCTATGACAAGGTCGTAACAAAGATGGATTAAATCGTGTATAAATTACCAAACTAAAACGATTCTAGTCGGTTCCAACAAAAACAATAGAATTTTAATAACAACACATACAAGCAAGTCGTTTTATGATTTCACAAAACTTTGACGTACAAGACGTTTTTAAACGATTCATAACTTTCATATTAATTTACGTAATACGCTTTTGATTAAGCGATTGTCCAGCGAGGCGGCCGATTTTGCTCCGCGATGCAGAGAACAAACAAGCAAGATCGTAGTGTGCGGGACATTCCACGAAAGGTGACTTGTCGCATACCTCGCCTCTGACTGTCCCACTCTTGGGAAACAGTTGCTAATGAAATGTTAACTTTCTGCGCCTTCCCCGGGGTGAACATTGTTCGATAATCTATTTATAAAACCAGTCCCCGTTGATCGATAACCATCTCGGAGTGAACCAGTTGCATTTTAGATGTATTATTTTCCAACAGTTACAACCGATATCTGTGCAGTATTTACGGTTGCTATAATAAAAAGACTTTTTCTTAGGATATAATTAACAAATTTTTTAAATTAAATTTTAGTTTGCAATTTGCATCATCATTTGCGTTCAGCAACAATGAATTTTCTCTGTAAACGTCATATAACGTATTCCTCACGATATGGCTTCCTCGATAAAATAGACTCTATACTAGCAGAGATTAAGTATTAATACTCCTATGACGTGGCCTACCTAAGGGAAGCAACAGCTGAAGACTGTGATATATTTCTGATGTTCTACATAATACATAGGAGATTAATTGCGAATTAAAAAGTTACATAAGAATAATTATAATAATGAAACAAAGAAGTTACACGACAGCGACGCATATAAACACGTGCCCTTATTTATGGAAGTAAAGGAATGTATTTAGTCGTCGAATATTTTTCTCAATCGATTTCACTAATCGAAGGTGGTTCGAGACATGAATGTGCACAAAAAACCAACATGCAAAACCGGTCGAGGACGTCCGCATGGCGTTAGATTCGTCTCGGTAATAATTATGTAAACTACGCTCACCGCTCTCACCCGCTGGGAACGCGTTTTTTGGCGCACATTGTTCGATGTGAGATTCGCTTCTGCATCGCTTAGAAAGTAATCATCAATTATTGAACGTTTGAACTTCCGCGCGTGCGGGGACGCAGCGGATGATCAATTGGTATTCGTATTCATTCACGGAACGTTCGATCGCACGTGACGTTTGTTTGCGGTGATGGCATCGAAACTAGAGCGTTACTGTTTGCACTGCTTGACGAAGTTACTAAAACTAATATCACGTACTTTTAATATAAATTGAAATGTATTGTGATCGTCTCTACAAAAAAATAATTGTTTTCATTTTAACCTATTTTAATGTGAGAATACAGATCATAAGTTTATTGCAGAACGAAATGATTTTATATTAAATAAACCTACCGTTTAAATATAATAAATAACAATGAATACGTCAGTGCGTCGAATGCTAAAATATTGTTTTTACTCCGTCAGTTCTAACTGTTTCAGCTGATCTTAATTTAACAGTTGACCCAGTAAAATGAGAAATGTTTCTATTAAACTCAACGTGTGAAATGTGATCACCGTAATTAGCTATTTAATTTTTTACGCTAAGCATTAGTCACTAACGTGCCACGTGTCTCTATACGCGTTCAGTTTATTGCTTTATTAGAATACGACAATCGAGGAAGTGTTCGGACTTGTTCACGCAAGTGACATTTTGGTTGAGACTTAAGAATTTATTGCGGATCGTACAAAACTTTTTGTAGTTCCCTTAACACTCATATTTTCACCCTACTCTGGAGTAGACGGAAGGGGAAGGGTTATTTACCCTGCTTGTGTGAATGTAGGTATTAATCTATCGATTTAAACACATGTATTTTGCGTGTTGTTGTGGGCTTCATAAAGTCATTTAAGCTCTTCATTATTTCTTACTGGTGCGATGGACAGGATTCATAAGACTATATATAAATATTTAGCCGTTTTAAGCAAAATTAAGAATCTCCTTAATTAAAAGCGTAAGACGTAAAGATATAACTACGATTAGACCAGCACAGAATCCGTTACTTCAGGCCAGCAGGCGATCCATGTTAACTCATTTAGTACTGCGCTAACGGTTTACCGGCGTGAAACGTCATTGTAAGCATTCTCTGCCTTATGGCATAGTTACTACATTTTTTGTGAATTTACTAAATGTATCCAATTAAGTTTTAAAAACTTTAAATAATTTAAAATTTGTCCTAATCAGAATCGTCTAGTGTCTAAGTCCTATGACGTGACTAATAATCAAACAGGGCGCGAATGGGGGAAAACAAGTAGTAGTAAGTCCTGACAGTCCTTCAGAAAAGTGTTAGGAGTCGTCAGTCAGGGTTTATGGCGGGGACGTCGTTAATGTTAAAATAGGATGCGAATCATCAAATATGAACAAGTACTAAAAAAGGGACGAAGTGGCTCAGTGAATAGAACACGAGGTAACAGTAAGCAGATCGCGGTTTTTTATCCGGGCATGCAGCACTTCATTAGTGTTAATAATTTATACTGTGTGCGGCGTTAAAGGAAACCTTTAATGCATGTGTTGGACGAATTGCTGCCATATTGGGGATATGGCAGCAATTCGTCCAATTCGTCTTGGTGGATTTGGCCCGAACTGCTGCTACTTACTACTACTTTTAACTTGACCTTCAAAATGAGGTTGTCATCTTATTTATCGCGACCGTGGGAACAACCTCCGGCCGAAAAACTATATGGCGGCTGATTAGCGACATACAAGCGGACGCATTATCAAATTAAGTAAATTTATTATTTCCAATATTATTGGTAATTGTAGTTAAAACGAGGAAACCAGTTCGAGGTAAATACCGTAACCGAGTTACTTATAGTTAGCCAATCGAGTGCCAACCCTTGCTGACTCATTTCACATTTGTAACAATAAATTGCTTGTACAATGACGCCTGCTTATCACCACTTGCAACCAACAAGCTGCTGTGTGCTGCTCGAAACTGCGACGACTTCAAATGTATTTGATGACTATCCGCTGTAAAACTTTTATTTCCAGCGATAATTGATTACATTTTGCCCGTGCCTTTTAGGCAACTAACTAAATTTGTTAAAATACATTACGTGATTTTTTAAATAAGTGCTTGCATTAATATTGTGTGAAAATATTGAATAGTTAAGTTACTTCAATACACGCAGACGCAAGGCTAGGCACTAGTGCACTCGTACTCTGAAGACCCGGCTCTATGCTGATTAATATTATGATTCAGATTCTTTTGATCAAGTTAACAGTGACGTTCGGGCCAATACATGTCGTTACGTTGAAAAAATAGAATAATCTTTGATTTATATAAGAAATATTTGATTAAGACTAAAAGGCGCGTTTTTTTCCGGGATAAATTTTAATAATATATAGAGACAAGAATAGTTGTCAGTAAAGAAAACATGGGAAAAATGATAATTTTTTTTAGTAATAACCTTTTTTTAATTTTAAGAATGCAAATTATATATGTATACATATACATGGTTATTTGTAACGACCTAGCAACCTCGCAGGACTAGATAGCTAACACCATAAGAAACAACTTTTGTTCTACGATTTCTGATAATTTGTTAGATTTTATTTTCATACAAAAATAAGAATTAATTTAATTTCCCGCTTGAACGTTTATAAATCTACGCGCATCGCAAAGATGGACGCGTCGCGTCGTCCTTTCGTTTATAAATGAAATATAGACCAACAAATGTTACGACAGTACGACAAAAACTTGTAAAAATTTTTTTTTTTCGTATATTGAGTCATGTCCGAAGTCGTAGAACAAAAGTTGTTGCTTATGGTATTAGCTATCTAGTCTTGCGAGGTTACTGGTGTGTTACAAATAACCCTGTATATATGTTAAGAAAAAACATAAAATATTTAGTTTTAATCTTTATGTATTAATCGTTATAAAAATAACATCGGGGGGTTTTTATATTAATTAAAATTGGTGGTTGTACTTTGTAATTTGTACTATATATACGTACCTACTACCTACGTCAGGTACGATGTACTAACACTGTACGGGCAGAGAGATCACTTGGTATTATATGTATTATGTATTGATATATTAGTATTAAAAACTTAGTATTAAACAATTCACTTTGTTCTACGCGAAGTTTGGACGAGTGATGCGAGAAGAAGCCTAGTATTCTATATTATATGTTATACAGATTCCGGAACTGTACTTATGTGTTTTATACACATAGAGATAAAATAGTTGTCTAATCGATTCATAACTATTTTGAAATATCATTTGAGTAGGTATTGTTCGTATTAAAGTGGCAATTATTGGAGCAAATAACAGGGCTATTTATATTGAAATCATTGTGTAATATTTACATCCAATAAAGTTTTAATATAGAATATGTGTTAACTATAAATATTATTTATTTATTCTTTGATGTATATATAGAGGTAGACAGAGCAGCTGGGTGAAATCAAATGAAATCGGCATCAAAACTCTCGTGAAATAATTGTTTTCATTGAATTTAGATCGACCATATTCGTGAAGCTCACAAAGGAGGGTAATTTAAATTAAACAAAACAAATATCGGATTGAAATCAAACACAGTGACAAGTAACAAAAAGCGATAATACTGAAAACTTGCTTCCCATTAAACCTGTAGAACGAGTTCGAGTTAGGAAATAAACGTCAAAAAAAAACATCGCTGACGAGTTCATCTCAGCCGTCGCATGCACCTGCCTTCTTTCTCTTATTAATTGCCTAATATCTATCTGAGTCTATCATTTGTTTAATTTTATTAACATTGAGTTGCTTCAGTGATGTGTTATAGATTACGTAATGGTAGAAATTATTAATTCATTATACATGTAATCATTTTGCATTTCTCAGGGACACATTAAAAGTGGGACATTATTATCAAAACACAATTTGAGATACCAATCATCATCCGTATATTACATGATCTATAATAAAATCAGTTTATGTTTATTGGATCGCAGTACTCGCGTACACATATAGTGATAGTATAGCTATAAATATGTACATACTTTGAATGAATCCGTAGTCAAGACGTAGACGACACGTTTAAAATAAAATATCATAATGTGCAGAACCATCAATTGCTCTCGTCTACTTTGTTTTCAGTTTCAAATGTCTGTTAATTTAATTTACCATCCGAGCCCGTGAAAGTTTTTTTAACGGTCGACGATTAAGGCCGGCAACAATCTGATCATCAGGATAGTCAAGTTCAAAAACAGATTCGATAACGCTTCGTAATTATAAGCCGATCGACCGTGTCAACACGGTTCACTGGCGCACTCCGACGGCCTGTGAGAAAGGCTCTACGGTTTTCGAGCATTAATTAATTAATTACATTTTGTCGTAATTAATATATTTTAAAACCAAATCAAAATAAGCTTTATTCGAGTATGCTGTTAGAAGCATTATTGAATCGTCATTTTGAAAGAAACAATGAAAAGGCAAGATTTTTTTAACAATCTAGCAGATATAATAATCATGCTGTGTTCAAAACTAACGAATAGTCGTTTCATAAGGAATATTGTACGGGTTGACTACCTCGTTGGTCTAGTAGTAGTAGTAGATATAAGGCCGCAGACCCGGTGGTCTTGGGTTCAATTCCCAGGTCGGGCCAATAAATAGTTATTGGGGTTTTCTGTCAAACAATTCTCAGTAGCAGCCTGGAGTCTGGAAGTTGGAAGTATGTGCATTCCCGTGCCTCGGAAAGCACATTAAGCCGTTGGTCTTGCGCCTGAACTCTTTCCGGTCGTGTCGGATTGCCGTCCCATCGGATTATGAGAGCTAGGGAATAGTGAGTGCACCTGTGTTTGCGCACACACTTGTGCACTATAATATCTCCTGAGCAGTTGGCTAATCTCACTTGAGATTAGCCGCCGTGGCCGAAATCGGTCTGGAGGACCTTAGTACGGGATAATATGCCTTATTTATTCATGTATTTTAACACGAGCTATAAAACGTATTTATTGTTAAATGTAAATGTAGTTGCGCAATCGTCTCATAAATATCTGGGTGACTTTTTGGAATATTGATGTGGATCGCTCGTTAGCATTCAGCGCAGTGGTCACTTTCCACGCTATCTCATCGAAATCGAGAGTGGCATCGATTCGACCATCGCCACCATAACGCGACCGTACGCATGGAAACGGTTTCACCCGACCCGCACGTGGACGCTACTTTCTCCGTACAAAATATTATATCTTTGCATATTTCGCAATCGATTGATTTTACGAGTCGTCGCCTCCAAATTCGGTGTTGGAAAGCCTAACAAACGGTCGTTCGAGCAGCGAGTGGCCCGTGAAATGGATGCTCGCGCAACTCGACCGTGGCTTATTGTCTCTCGATATTATGATCTTTGAGCTAATGTACTCGTAAGCACGACTGTGTCCGCTTGCGAGATTACACGGCTAAATACATGTAGTGCCGACCCCAAGTAGTGGGATAAGGGCAGGCAGAAGAAGACTAAACGTATATTTTTATTTAGGAATACATTTCAATGATACTGTAAATATTTGAGAACGTTGGAGACGGAAATTCAATCCGGTATGAACTATCATACCGAAGCAGCGAAAGCTAGAAGAGTTCGGACATTTTAGTTAATTTCATGGCATTTAGCAATTCGTTGCGCTAAAGGAACTAAGCTACGTATTAAGTTTTGTAAATATTGATAAAACCTCGTTACAGAGGCGATAACACGAGTAAAGAAACGAGCACTAACCTTGAATCTGTTCCGTCGGTTTGCGCGCAAGATGATGCCGTCGTTCTCGATGTAGTCCGGGACCTCCTTGCGGTTCGAGAAGTTGAACACCACGGAGGTGGAGGCGGGCGCCTGCGGGCGGGGCTTGCGGCCCGACGCCGGGCTGCCCGTGCCGGCCCACGGCACCACACCACTCTTAACTTCACCATTATCCTTCTTTTCTTTGGGCACGACGTTATTCTTCTTTTCATCGGCGCCAGTCCAGGCTCGCTCGATGCCAGCGGCGCCGATACGAGACAGCGTTCCTTTGGCTTTGGCTTCTACCAGTTTAGTCGGCGTAGCGTGACCGTTCATCAATATTTTCGCCGGGGGAATCTTCGGCCCATCTGTCTGTGGCGGCGCCTTCTGTTGTGGCTTATGCTCCGGTTCCGGAGTTAGTTCACGGATAACGGGCACGACCGAGTTGGAATTTGTTTGGGAAGATATCGAAGCGCTATCCTCGGGCGTCGATCGAATTATGGGCTCGACTAGAGCGGAGGGCGGCGAGTCTTTTTTTGTAAGAGTTTCATCCTCGTATGGCAGTGGTGATGCGATTCGTTGTACGTCATCTTTTTCGTCAGTGTCGTTTAAAGCGGGAGTCGGAGAGGAGATCGATCGGTCGAGCGTCGGCGCCGGCATCGGGCGGATGACGCCCACTCGACGCGGTGAGGCGGACAGGCGCGCCCTACCCAACATGACAGGGTTCGTTGCGGCCACCGGCGGTAGGTGAGAGCCACGTTTAGGCGCCTCGAAGGAATAACGCACCGTCGATCCTGCGCGAGCGATGCCTTCTAGTGCAGCCCGAGATACTGGTTTGGTTTCACATGGCACCGAAACGGCGACCCCTTCCGGTTCATCGATGGCGGACAGGTCGGCCGCCGCAGGACTCGGGGATCGGCCTCGGGGTTCTGGCGTGGAACTGCGCGGCAACGCTTCTAAGCCACGAAGGACGGCAGACACGCGTGCGGCCGGCGCCGTCCGGCGCGGCGGAGCGGACTCGAATTTTCTCAACGTCGACCGGACTACGTCGGCGGGAGGCCGCTCCGTCTCGCGCAGGAGAGGAGTCGGACGACGAGGCGGACGCGCCGAACGCGGGAGAGGCGGGGGAGGCGAAGGAGGCGGCGGCGGCGGTTGAGGCGGAGGCTGGAGCGGCACATGAGGTGGAGTGTCATCGCGGGAGTCGAGGCGGCTGAGCGCGTCGACGGAACGAGCACGCTTGACGGAGTCGCGGCGCGGCGGCGGAGCGGACAGCGCGGCGTACGAGGGAGCGGCCAGCGACGCGGGGCGGGCGGGACGCGGGCGGGGGGCCGGCGGCGGCCGCTCGTCCAGCAGGTGCTCGAGCGACGCCGCGCGCCGCAGCACCGAGGGGCGGCGACGTGGGGCTTCGCGAAGGGCGAGGCTCAGGTAGCGCGATTTGAGTCTTTTGACGATGCCGGGCCCGTAGCGCAACTCCTCGTCCTCGTCGGCAGGCGGCGCTGGCGGCGGAGGAGGGACGGGGGCCGAAGGAGCCATGGGTGGTCGCGCTCGAGCCGCCCGTCTCTGTAGAAGCTCGCGCTTCCATTGTGGTAGAGCCCCGTTCGACATACCTATAACCGACGATACTTAGACCCACTTGCACAATTGTGTACTAAGCTACTGATAACAGACTAATTTTGATTTGTTTCCTAATTTAAAGTACTTAAAAATTCATTATATTTTCGTCCCTTTGACAGTTATACTTTTTAATTATATTATTATTTTATCAAAGGATCAAGACAAAAAAATATTTTATGCATAAGTTTAATGAACAGCACACTATCTGTTCAGTCAGTTTACAGAACTGTTTTATTATAAAATCAATGTTCTAATTGTTTTCCCACCTGTGGATTTTTGGATATAAATTAAACCTATCAGTTTATCTAAGTAGGAAGTCGTTGCAATAATATCATTATAGTAATTGTACTCTCACAAAAAGTGCTGAGTGCAAAAACCATTCCGGGGTCACTTTTAATTGAATGATACAAATTTCCGTGGACACCGAACTAACTTGGAACCTTCACATAATATGCTTGAACTATATTATAAAGTAAGCATACTAAAATATGTTAAATGCAAGAAAAAAAACTAAAGTTAATATTTTATACAAAATCTTTAAACTATACATTTATTATAATTGGTATGTATGTGTGGTCAAAATTTATATTTATTTGATTTTGACAAAATTTGACAGTTTACTACTTTTATGATAAATAATTTAAAAAAAAACTTACTGTAGTGTTGTATAATACAATAGTAAAGATTGAAATAACTGTTAAATTATGATTATTAGTGTTGATATGATATACCAAGATCCACTGGATGGATTGAAAATTTAGAAATAAAAAATAAATGTATTTTCTCTTTTCTATTATACCGTATCCTGTTTTACTATATCTTATGTGCTTTACTATTGTTTATTAAATTTATGAATGTTTTTGTGTCTGCAAAAACATTTAGGTTTATGTAATTATAAGAAGTTTTTTAACAAATTATTATCTAGACAAATGTGTGTTGATAAGGAACCTAATATATTTTTGCTGGGCTTGAATGCCCGCTGTACACAGGTGTAGATCTTATTATGCAAAGAAAATAAAAATCGCATGTTGGCATATTTCTTATTACAAATGAATAGGAGTAAGAGACACATTTCAAAGATTTTTGTAAACAAATATATCCACATATAAGATCACCACAATAATTCACTTTGTTTGTAATACATAAAAGCTTGTGCTGTTGTACTATATATATTAATCTAACAATCCTAAAAGTCTTCCTACTCTTATGAAACAAACACAGGAAGGTGATAGAAAACCTTTTAGTTGTCAAATTAGTTTATGAGTATATCCAAGGTATATTGGTGCATATGTCAATATAGTATTCTCAGACAATGCCATGCCTAACAGAACATATAGAAATTATACAGATATTTATTAACAAGATCATTAAGGACTTACCAAAGTCCTGAGAGGACTCGAGGATGGTTTCCACCATCATCTTGAGGCGGTGGCCCGGCAAAGCAACTGATGTAAGAATCGCAAATAAAAACACATTAAGCTTAATCAACAAAAATAATGCTAAAAAAACTGTAAGCAATCAAGTCTTCATCAGATAATAACATTTAATCTACTTTCCTAGTATTAATTAACCATGTTGTATGGAGAATACATTACAGTTTAAATTAACCAAAGGACTTTGGTTAATTTAAACTGTACACCACACTTGGCATTGTGACATGTTTAAAAGCAAAACTAAATCAAATACTTTAAATGATATCAACACAAAACATGATAACATAAATAGTAAATAAAATCGTTATTATAAAATAATGGCAAATGAATATATAATAATTGTTTATCACTTAGGGCTTATGTACACATGTATATAACTGATAAACACAACTTCAACAATAGGAGTTGGGTCGTATATTTTGATACAACAAAGTAACGGAGTAACGTCGTTGACCCCGCGGACACGGCATACCAGCTCTTCTAACTGTTACGCTGTCTCCGTACACGACAATTACAAACTAACAGATTGTGTCCATAAGCCCACAGCAGTATACGCACTCCAACCACAATAGCCGCCATCATTCACCGGCGCATTCCAATCCGCCATGCTTCGCATAACATCATCCTTACCTATTAAATATCCATCGATGTTCTCAACGAACTACAAGATTGATTCGTATTCAGTTCCAATTAAAGTATCGCCATTTATGCTTTATATTAACTTTATTCTATGAGTATTTTTAAAACTAACATCAATACTAAATGTACAAATGCACTCCCTGCCTTTTTTCAGAAATCAACCAGGGTTTAGATTTTCTACAAAAGTCGTCGATTATACGCATAAACTTTTTTAATCACGATAAAAAAATACGGTCAATATAATGGATTTATAAAAAATATTAGTGATTGACTTAATACATTATTATTAAATTATCAAAATATATTAATGTAGAATCATAAACGAACAACACACTAATACACGACCACCAGTCGAAGTATAAAATATGACACTATTGTATCCACTATAGATATTTTTGTAGCCTTAATTCTATGTTGTCTCTGATATAGAGGCACAGAGTATAAAGTTATTTTGAAATGACAAATGTCAAGCTATTAGGCAACGACCATACGGTATACGGCTTATAGAATAAAATTTATAATGAGTGTATAAATATTTTATTTGAAAAGCAGCACCACACCATTATTAATATTAAACAAAAAGGGTGTGGGTATTTGACTGTTGATAGTTCAATGTTACATTTTTGTTGAATCATTCTCATGCTACTCACTTGTAAGGCTTGAATCATTATTCCTTTTACATGTAGAATATTACTGATTGTAGCTACCATTTTGAGATTCTTCTGATTTTAAAATTAAGATACTTATATTTATTAATGACTATTATATAGATATCTGAAAGGGTTAGAGACCAACGAAGGCGTAATTTGCGCATTACACTACAGCAAAGAGGAGTAAGCTTAACAAAATGGAGACACAATTCCAACTTTTGTTCGAAAAATTGAAACTAGAAATGCTACAACAATCTGTGGAATCCATTACAAATAACATAATGTCTAGACTGGATGAACAATTAATCCCGACTATAGAAGACAACAAAATCTTAAAGTTAAAAATAGAAACTCAGGAGAAAGAGATAGAATATTTGAAAAGAGAAAAAAGAAATAACAATATAATTATATTTGGCGTGGATGAAACAGAAAAAAACAACATTAGAATTAATAGATAAGATAAAGAACAACTTCAACAGCGACATAACTATTGATATCGAAGATGATATGCAATATCGATGATCGAGAGAAAATGCAATAAACAATATATATCGATTAGAGAAAAGAAGTAGAGAAGGTAACAAACCGAGGCCAGTCTTCTGTTCTTTCGTAAACGGATGGAAAAAGAATGAGATATTGAGAAACAAGAAATATCTTAAGGACATATATGTCACTGAAGACTATCCAAAGGAAGTTCTGGATAAAAGAAAGGAAAAAGGGGAAAATAGCTTTCTTGGAATATGATACGCTTGTAGTGAAGGAAAATGAAACAACTAACGATAAAAGAAAACGGGAAACTTCTTCTTCACCACATTCTTCAGACTTACAACCTAAAAAACAGCAAGCCACCGTATCTTTTAAGGCCAATAGAACCAACGCATTTGACGTGATGAGAATGAGATTTAACTCTCTTACAAACAAACAACAGTAGCAACTAATTCTCGGCAATCGGAAAATACAAGAAAACAAAGAAACAAAAACACATTCAATAGGAAAATAACTCCCTCCCCCAAGCCGAATGGTCATCGTGGGGAAAACGACCAACACCCTTATTTTTTTGTTTGTCTAAGGATAGACAAACAAAAAAATAATAACAACTGCGACATACACACAGCGACGCTTAATACACAATCACTAAGAATCCCAGAGAAACTCATTGAACTAGAAACAGCAATCGACGAAATTAATTGGGATATTGTAGGAATAAGCGAAGTGAGAAAACTAGGAGAAGAAATAGAGGACCACGGGAAGTATATACTACAATACAAAGGGCAATACGGTGTTGGTTTTTCTATAAAAAGGAAATATACCGACCGAATCGAGGAACTAAAAGGCATATCCGAAAGAATATTCAACAATATACAATTCTCAACATAAAACTTCCCGTTCAAAATAGCAGAGACGAATCATGGTCAATTATTCAGGTTTATTCATTTACCGAAGCTGATAAAAAACAAGATGAAGAAGAACAAATTGAAGAATTCTACCAAAAATTACAAAGTACTGTTGATACTGCTCACAAAAATATAATAATAATGGGTGATTTTAATGGACAAATTGGGGAATGTCAAAGTGGTGAAGAGTACACTTTAGGAAGATACGGCAATGGCAACAGGAGCAAAACGGAGAGAGATTGGTTAACTTCGGTTTAGAAAGCAAACTAAGTATCCTGAATAGTTTTTTCAAAAATAAAAAGAATAAGAAATGGAAGTGGACTTCCCCAAATGGACACTTTAAAAATAAAATCGATTATATTATGACCAATTAACCAAAAGTTTTTAAAGATCTGCCAATTTTACATAATTTAAATTTTAACTCGGACCATAAAATGATTCGTGCTACGTTACGAGGGATACATACAAAGAAAAGCCGAAGGCACATTGAATCGATACCCTATGCGAACATTAAAAATAAGGAAGAAATACTGAACAGCTTAAAATAAATTCTAGAGAGAAGAGAAGAAGAATAATTAGCCAATTGAGGTGAGATACTGTGATTTTGTAAATACTCTCAAAAATGAAGCCCGAAAAGTGTCTACAAATAATAAAGCCACACTATCCACCGAAACAATTCAATTACTTAAAGAAAGGAAATTGCTTTTACAAGGCAAGAAAAACAAAGAAACATGAAAAGAGATTGCAGAAATAAGTAAAAATATCAACAAAAATATAAGGAAAGACAGAAAGCAAAAAAGGGGCAAACACTTTCCAATATCATATTAAGAAAACAGGCGGAGTAAAGAAAGCGTTCAAAGAATTAGAATCGAAAAAGAATTGGATGCCGAATATAAAGGATAAACAAGGAAGATGTACTACAAGAAGATCAGATATATTAAATACTGCTACGGAATATTATAGGGAGCTGTATAAAAGTAAAAATAATAAGCTCGCTACGACTATGGCAGACGACACGCAAGATACTGAACCTATACCACCTGTTCTCGGTATACTCGGTGGTAGAGCTTTGTGCAAGCTCGTCTGGGTAGGTACCACCCACTCATCAGATATTCTACCGCAAAACAGCAGTACTCTGTATTGTTGTGTTCCGGTTTGAAGGGTGAGTGGGCCAGTGTAATTACAGGCACAAGGGACATTACACCTTAGTTCCCAAGGTTGGTGGCGCATTGGCAATGTAAGCGATGGTTAACATTTCTTACAATGCCATTGTCTATGGGCGTTGGTGACGACTTACCATCAGGTCGTCCGCCTACCTATACAATAAAAAATAAATAAAAAAAAATCTAAAAGAAGAAATAGAAAGAGCTATTACTACACAGAAGTTAGGAAAAGCACCAGGTCCCGATCAAATCACCAATGAACTACTTAAAATATCCATGCCGGTAATTGTCCCTAAATTAACCAATTTGTTTAACGAAATAATAACAACAGAAGTTATCCCAGACGATTGAACGAAATCAATGATAGTTTTGTTACACAAAAAAGGAGACAAAGGAGATATTAACAATTATAGACCAATAAGCGTAATGTCTAATATATATAAGGTATTTTCTAAAATACTATTGTTTAGACTACAACCCTTGATGAAAACCAGCCGAAGGAGCAAGCTGGGCTTAGGTGCAACTTCCCGACCATTGATCACATACACATCCTACGCCAGATACTTCAGAAATACAGAGAATACAACAAAATATATTATTTGGGTTTCGAAGACTTCAACAAAGTGTTTGATTCCCTGGAACATCACTATATATGGGAATCATTAGAACAACAAGGGATCCATAAAAAGTACATACGCATACTAAAAATCATTTATGGCAAAAGCACAGTACAAATAAAACTGGAAAGGTCAGGTGAAGAGTTCCCGATAGAAAGAGGCGTCCGTCAAGGTGACCCTATTTCACCAAAGATATTCTCAGCTGTGTTGGAGTTGATCTTTAGGAGACTGGGTTTGGATAATTTTGGACTTAACGTGAACGGAGACAAATTAAGTCATTTGAGAGTCGCAGATGATTTAATATTTTTCTCCGAATGCCCGATGTCCTTGGAAAAAATGCTATAGCAATTATCAAATGAAAGTGCAAATGCAGGGCTCACAATGAATTTAACAAAGACAAAAGTAATGAGCAATTCCTCACAAAAAATGCTATTACAATTAATAATCAGCAGTTAGAATATGTAGGCGAATATATTTATTTAGGACAATTAGTATCACCGACAAACACTTGGAAGAGATTCTGGTCGTTGAGCGAAGTAATGAAAAATAAAGAAATGCCTATGGCGGAGAAACGAAAAGTCTTCAATGCTTGCATACTGCCATGTCTTACATACGGATGCCAAACCTGGGCCTTAACTGAACAACATCAAAATAAATTAAATATAGGGTTTTCCATTAAGGGCGCTTGATCTTTGAAATGCAAAAAAAAATACATGTAGGAGAGATATTTGCGAATTTTTTTTTTATTTGGAAGGTCTATCGACCCCATTATGTATGGAATATGACATCATTCAAATGACCGCCACGGCTTCGGTTGGTGGCGCGCACACGAAAGGTCCAATTTTCGATGACTCTGGCGCACAAATCGGGCTGTATTTGATCGATGGCGTGGCGTATGTTGACTTTGAGGGCATCGGTGGTTTGCGGCTTGTTGGCATAGACCTGCGACTTAAGAAAACCCTACAAGAAAAAGTCCAGCGGGGTCAAATCGCACGATCTCGGTGGCCAGTTCACGTCGCCTCCGCGCGAGATGACCATGTCCAGAAATTGCTCGTGCAGAACTTCCATCGTAGCGTGTGCTGTGTGGCACGTAGCGCCGTCCTGTTGAAACCACATGTTGTCCAGATCCATATTCTCGATTTCAGGCCAAAAGAAGTTGGTTATCATCGACCGGTATCGCTCACCATTGACGGTGACGGCCACACCATTATCGTTTTCGAAAAAATACGGACCAATCACGCCTCCGGCCCAAAATCCGCACCAAACAGTCACTTTCTGCGTGTGCATTGCCACTTGGTGAACCTCGTGTGGATTGGTCTCGTCCCAAATACGGCAATTTTGCTTGTTGACATAGCCATTCATCCAAAAATGCGCCTCGTCGCTGAAGATGATTTTTTTGCCAAAATCGGCGTCAACTTCCAACTGCTCTAATGCCCAGTCAGCGAACACATGGCGCTGTCTATGGTCATTAACCTTGAGCTCTTGGGTCAGCTGGATCTTGTACGGGTGCAGGCTCAAGTCACAACGCAAAATTCGCCAAGTTGTCGTCTGCGAAAGGCCGAGTTCCTGTGCGCGACGCGGAATTGACTGCCGCGGGTTTTCGAGGACACTGTCGCGCACAGCGGCGATATTCTCGGCAGATCTCGCGTTACGTTGACGCACGGGAACCGGCTGATTGTTAACTGACCCGGTTGACTCGAATTTGTCCACCAATCGACGGATAGTCGACTCGGCAGGACGATCATCGCGACCGTAAAACGGGCGAAGTGCGCGGAACGTTGCTCGAACTGAAGACCCATTTTCATAAAACAATTTTATGATTTGCACGTGCTGCTCGACACTGTAACCTGCCATGGTGGTTTGGGAGGACGGAATGAATATAACACACTGCATTTGACAGCTGTCACTCAAACAACATGGCCGCAATCAGCTTTCAAAGTTCAAGCGTCCCTATTGGAAAACCCCTTATATTATGTCACAATGGGATCAAAAGATCTAAGTTTGGAAATGTTCAATCAGTATGTAGAAAATTGAAATGGCGTTGGACAGGACATATATTGAGAGAAAAGAAAGAAAAATGGTCCAGAATAATAACGGAATGGTACCCTAGAGAAAGTAAAAGAAGTAGAGGAAGACAGCCAAAGCGATGGGAAGACGAGTTGAAGCAAGTAGCTTGGCCAGAATGGCTACGTACAGCAAAGAAACAGAAACAAGTGGAAATCCTTAGAGGAGGCCTTTGTCGAAAGACAAGCTGTTAAGAGCGGAGGTAAGCCGAATGCCGAGAATATGTTCTAGTTTAAGTTAATTTATAGTTTTATTACCCCTACTGTTATAATTTTTAAGTAATGTCTGGTCAAATATGTCTTAACAGCAATAAAGGCTTATTTTATTATTTTATTTTTTTATTTATTATATAGATAATTTTAATATACATTAATAAAATGTTCAAGGTTTCATTTTCATAATTTGATTTGAATTGTCATTATTTGTTTAGTGTGTGTGATATATATTATGGTTCTTCCTTTCTATGATAAATATTAGCCGCATTGAGGAGTATTTTCATGTTAATATACTGGTCACACCAACGATATTACGTGTTGTGTAATATGTTCCATTAAATAATTCTATTAATGTAAACGAATATTTGTTTTTGTTTTTTATTTTTCTGTCAAATTAAACAAAATATAATGTTAGATTGTGCTTAAAATTTTTACGAATTCATTAGAGTAATATAAGGTCCTCCAGTCCAATTTCGGCCACGGCGGCCAATCTCAAGAGAGATTAGCCAACTGCGCAGGAGAAATTATAGTGCACAAGTGTGTGCGCAAACACAGGTGCACTCTCTCTTTTCCTTAGCTCTCATAATCCGATGGGACGGCAATCCGACACGACCGGAAAGAGTTCAGGCGCAGGTACAACGGCTTAACGTGCTTTCGGAGGCACGGGAGTGTACACAGTACACACTTCCAATTTCCAGACTCCGGGCTGCTACTGAGAGTTTTCTGACAGATAAACCCAATAACTATTTATTGGCCCGACCTGGGAATTGAACCCAGGACCACCGGGTCTGCGGCTTTATATCTAGCCACTAGACCAACGAGGCAGTCATTAGAGTAGACAGGTTGAATGAACTTTATAATGAAAGAACTTACAACTTGTCTCTTTCTTTCATTAACCATGTTAGTGCTTACTCTAACCCCCGGTCTTGTATACAGGCCTAGCAACCGAGTCCAATTTCAGTGGTGAGAGATAGGTGCGATTGTCTTACAACTTCTATTTCGCAACGACGCCCGCAGTACGTCGCTGTTTTCGCCTATCGAAATAATTTTACTTTAGCGCACAATAAAACAACACTAGTTGTGCTTATTATATTTGTATATTACAACTCATGTGCTCATTATATAATAAAGACATGTTTGAAAACAATATTTTGAATTACAGTGTTATTGAGTGAAAGGCAGAAGAAAAAAAAAATGGTCAACCTTAGTACTACTATTATATATAAGTCTTTATATGTGTATTTTTCTTGTTTGTATTTTATGATGTATGGTTTATAGTTGTTTATTAGTTAGTTAATTGTTCATTGTTAATGTTGAGTACGTCTGTACTTGTCACGCATATCAGTTCTCTAAAATATTGTTCAGTATTATCTACCTGTAAGTGTTTAATGTGTGATGTTGATGTACCTGTTTAAATAATTAAATAGGTACATCAACATCACCCTACCCCTTACCTACCCTTCACTGGAAAAGTGCGTAAAGCGAGGGCATCGGCCATATAAACGTCAAACGTTATATAATTTTGGACAAATAGTGTAATTTTATCTTCCATATTTTTTTGAGTATCTGTATCCAGCACGAACCTATCGTCATGCCTCTGGCGGCCGTAAATTGAACTGAACAGCGTCATTAAGTCGACGTACCCGTCGTATCACTACTGTTGTTGCAAGACCTGTGTATAAGACCGTGCTCTAAACTATTCAAACGTGTATGTTCCATGGGCAAGTCGTTGCATATAAAAAAGAAATTGTAGGCGCACCAAATAAAATAAAAATGCCTTAGAAAATTATTAATTGCGAAACTGGAAGTGTCAAAAATAACACCTCTGATTTCCATTATGCTAGTAAGCTAATTACTTCTGACCAGGATATAGCTACTCTTTTTGAAATTTTTTTTGCTGGCATTCCAATTTCAACTAATAAATCACTCAATTCCTTTCCTACCGTCGCTGAATGATTACTAAAAAGCAATGTAATATTTGCTTTGATTTTAACATTGTCAATGTTAAGGATATAATAAGAATTTTTATTTCATTAGATCTTAATAAAACGACCGATCTGTGGGGTATCTCTGTTAAGGTAGTCAAATCAATTATATAGGGTTTTCCAATAGGGACGCTTGAACTTTGAAAGCTGATTGCGGCCATGTTGTTTGAGTGACAGCTGTCAAATGCAGTGTGTTATATTCATTCCGTCCTCCCAAACCACCATGGCAGGTTACAGTGTCGAGCAGCACGTGTAAATCATAAAATTGTTTTATGAAAATGGGTCTTCAGTTCGAGCAACGTTCCGCGCACTTCGCCCGTTTTACGGTCGCGATGATCGTCCTGCCGAGTCGACTATCCGTCGATTGGTGGACAAATTCGAGTCAACCGGGTCAGTTAACAATCAGCCGGTTCCCGTGCGTCAACGTAACGCGAGATCTGCCGAGAATATCGCCGCTGTGCGCGACAGTGTCCTCGAAAACCCGCGGCAGTCAATTCCGCGTCGCGCACAGGAACTCGGCCTTTCGCAGACGACAACTTGGCGAATTTTGCGTTGTGACTTGAGCCTGCACCCGTACAAGATCCAGCTGACCCAAGAGCTCAAGGTTAATGACCATAGACAGCGCCGTGTGTTCGCTGACTGGGCATTAGAGCAGTTGGAAGTTGACGCCGATTTTGGCAAAAAAATCATCTTCAGCGACGAGGCGCATTTTTGGATGAATGGCTATGTCAACAAGCAAAATTGCCGTATTTGGGACGAGACCAATCCACACGAGGTTCACCAAGTGGCAATGCACCCGCAGAAAGTGACTGTTTGGTGCGGATTTTGGGCCGGAGGCGTGATTGGTCCGTATTTTTTCGAAAACGATAATGGTGTGGCCGTCACCGTCAATGGTGAGCGATACCGGTCGATGATAACCAACTTCTTTTGGCCTGAAATCGAGAATATGGATCTGGACAACATGTGGTTTCAACAGGACGGCCCTACGTGCCACACAGCACACGCTACGATGGAAGTTCTGCACGATCAAGCGCCCTTAATGGAAAACCCTATAGATGTAATTGCATCTTATCTGGTTATTATATTTAATAATTGTATTCTTAGTGGCGTGTTTCCTGACCTTATGAAACATAGTTAGTTCCTATTTCAAATCTGGTAGTACTTCAGACACCAAAAATTATAGACCGATTTCTGTAGTATCAATGCTTAGTAAGATCTTTGAAAAATTAATGCTCAATCAGATGTTAGAACAATTTGACACATACAAGTTGCTACACAATAAACAATTTAGCTTTACAAGGGGTCGCCCGACAACCGATGCTGGAGTCGAGCTTGTTAAAAATATTTACAGTGCCTGTCTTAGGGATATTTTGTGATTTATCTAAGGCTTTTCACGGTGTGCAATATGAAACGTTGATCAGGAAACTACGTCACTATGGTATTAGAGACACAGCACTCAGCCTTCTGATTTCGTATTCGGATTCAGAGGGTTGATATAAATGGAAAGAGATCTCCTAGGGCTCCAGTTGGTGTGGGTGTCCCTCAAGGATCTATTCTTGGTACATTTCTCTTCCTCATTTATATAAATAACTTGCCACATCTCTTAAATAATAAACATGAGATAGTTTTGTTTGCTGATGACACTTCCTTATTTTTTTAAATGAAAAGACGTTTTTCAATATATGATTACACAACAATGCTTTGTCTGAAATAGTCCATTGGTTTAGTGTTAATAATTAACTGTTAAATAGTAAAAAGTCAAAATGTATTAAATTCACTATTCCTAACGTAAAATTTGTAAAAACGAATGTACTTTTAAATGGGGAATTGTTAGAAGCTGTAGAATCAATAGAATTCCTTGGTATCACTATAGATTCTAAGCTTCAATGGGGCCCTCACATTAATAAATTGGCGAATAGACTAAGCACTGTGGCTTTCGCGGAAAAAAAATACAATGTTGACTGATGTAGATAAGGCTCGCCTAGTGTATTTTAGTCATTTCCACAGTATAATGTCTTATCTTATATGATTCTACTCTGGGTAAAGCAGCCAATATTCATATAATTTTTGTACTGCAGAAGAGGGCTGTTCGTGCATCTGAGCCCAAAAGGTTCATTGAGATGTAAATTTAAAGAAATTAAAATAATAACTGTCGCTACTCAATATATACTTGATAATATTATGTATGTACCCAGAAAACATGACGTACATAAAGTTAATACCAGCAACAAGTATAAACTTACAACTACTAATACCCGATTAAACAGGGTCAGTAAGTCTTTTATGGGACAATGTATACGCTTTTACAACAGGATCCCAGAAAACGTTCAAAAATATTCAATTGTGAAATTTAAAAGAATCGTTAAAGAACGCTTGTGTGCTAAAGGATACTACTCAATCAATTTATTTATAGGAGATTGCACACCTTGGGAATGAAACGACCGCCTCAGGCCATTTCAAATAAATAAAAAATACAAATCTATTGTTGTATATTACTTGAAATTGTAAAGGATAATATAGGGTTATTTGTAACATACCTGCAACCTCGCAGGACTAGATAGCTAACACCATTAGCAACAACTATTGTTCTACGACTTTTGATAATAATTTGTTAGATCTTATTTTCATACAAAAATAAGTATTAATTTAATTTCCCGCTTGAACGTTTATAAATCTACGCGCATCGCAAAGATCGACGCATCGCGTCGTCCTTTCGTTTATGAATGAAATATAGACCTACAAATGTCACGACACTAGGACAAATTTTTTTCATGTATTGAGTTATATCCGAAGTCGTAGAACAAAAGTTGTTGCTTATGATGTTATTTATCTAGTCCTGCGAGGTTGCTGGTGTGTTACAAATAACTCTATATATGAAAAAAATCCCGCTGAGTTTCATTCGCCGGTTCTTCTCAGGTCTGAGTGTTTATTTCCGCACCGGTGGTAGATTTATGTCAATCAATAAGTAAGTGTAACGCTTCTATATTGAATAAAGATTTTTGACTTTGACTTTGACTATAATGCTGACTTGGGAAATTATCCATAGCTTATTTTTTTGACTTAACGAATTATGAATAGTACATTTTATAACAGGCACCTAATTGATAATATAATATTTACCGTCTCCGGTTTCTCCTAGCATTGGAAAGCGATCGGTTTCCCATTTAAACACCAGGGTCTCCCTTACCCTGCCTCATTATGAGAGCGTGGCGTTCTATTTTTATTAGTCTGGCTAAAATAGAATATATTATAATTTAAGCAACAGCAAGTAATATAATTTTCAACTGTTTTAATTTTTTTTATCAAAATCTAAGGGTTTGGAGTATGCAGGAATGACAAAGTATGGTGTTTGCCTTATGTACGGAACAGTTTGCATCAACTTTTATTAAATATTTTTATAAATTTGAACAAATTGAAAAGTAACAATTAGGCTTCAGTATGAATATGTTTTTTGGAAACAAGCGGCGTGTCGTAGAGGATTATCTTCCGATGTTTACAAGATATCAATTTACGTCGTTAGTTGCCGTGACTAGCGTCAAGTTAAAAAAAGCGATGACATTAACGTACCTGACTAAAGTTGAAACTAATCATTTGAATTGTGATTAATTCCGAAATTGACAGCGATGAAATCTATAATTAAACCGAATAAAGTAAAAATCTCCAAATATATAAGAATTAATTAATATCGTTATACTTTAAATTTACTTGTTCTTGTGTTACTAGTTCTACGATTCTACGTATATAATAATGTCTGCTATAAAATATTATAAGGCGTTATACTGACATGACCGCTCAAAACTAGCTATATTCTCATCGCAATTTCGTGGTTGGAGATCGCAATGAAGAGAAATGGTTGCCTTCAAAAGAGTATTTCTTCATTTAGTTCCTGGCTTAATAAAACCCCCGGGCCCGCAAAATGGTGCCAATTACTTTCAAGATAACCCTTCCCTCTCAGAATTAATGCGAATGTAATAGTCCCCGGGCTGATTGCTTTTAAAAACATTTTATGGTTTTCTCGTTGTTTAGGCGTTGGAGTAATGAGCGTCAACGTACATATTTATGAAAGTTCAGTACCTACGAAGCTCATCTAAGATATTTTACTTTAAATATAATAAATTACATTTATCCATGGTCTTTGTGTCTATTACATATATTTGGCTCCAAAGTACCTACTAATATGAACGATGTGTTTTAGCTGAAGTCAAGAAATATTTTATAGAATGTGAAATAATTACGTGTGAGGGTTTTTGCTGAACACGCAAAAGCGCCCGCAGCGGGGCGGCGGCCCTGCATCCGAACTGACTCATCTCCGCGGGCGTCGCGAGTAAACAGCTATGTCTTGCGTTGAATTGTGAGCCTCATATAGTATATAGCCAGTGCATTGAGGCGGTAAAATTGAAAATATGACGACGTCTGTTATCATCCCTTAATTTTTTTTTTTTCATTTTGTTGTTAGTCGGACGTGCATATGGGCAACCTGATGGTTAGTGGTCACTAACGCCCATAGACATTGGCTTTGTAAGAAATATTAACCATCGCTTACATCGCCAATGCGCCACCAACCTATGGAACTAAGATGTTATGTCCCTTGTGCCTGTAATTACACTGGCTCACTCACCCTTCAAATCGGAACACAAAAATACAAAGTACTGCTGTTTTCTAAAATCTCACAGCGTTCGAAATACTTGCAGTTTAACAGTAAAAGTCATAAAAGTATGAAGAGAATGGTGGGACGAGGAAGCGGGCTTGAGTTCCGGACAAGCATTGGGTTGGTATCAAGTACTTTCCACCCGCTCATGAAGCGCCGCTTAATGAGTTTTTCGTAATGAATGCCTCGACATACGTCTGAGCTCGAGGAAACCTTTGTTTTATTATTCACTTCTTTTGTGAAATAATATTACTCTTATATTATACTATGCTTTATATGATTTTGAGTTCCCTATATGATCATGTTTTGATGTACATATATTAATTATTATTAATGTAACAGGCGTTCGGCTAACTGACGAAGAGTCTGCGAAACCTATAAAAAGTCGACTGTTTTCGATTTTTTCTTCAATTCTCTCTGAAAGCTGTGTTAAAGTGAAGTGTCCCAACAACGAAGTCTTTCGGAACGACAGTCTACTTTTTTTAAAACTATATATACTACTTTTTAAAATATATATGTATATATTATATATATATATATATATTTATATATATTTAGTTATTGTATTGAGTATGAAACAGTACATTAGTAATTCTAACACTCTTATTATATTTATAATTTAAGCGTTTCGTCTTCTTAATAAATAAATTAAACTTCATAGTTTAATAACATTTGATACTTTTTTAAAGTGTTTAATAAATAATGAAATAAGTTTAAAAAAGGCATAAATAGTACATTTCAAGAGGAAATATTTATTAACTAAGTGCATATATATTCTAAGTCCATCCCTGAGACGAACCGGTGAAAGAAACTCAACGGGATAAATATATTTGATTTATGTCATTACTACAATTTTAAATTTTATATGTACGAAAAATATATGTTGCTACAACTTGTTGTCTTTGAATATAGTTGCAATGTTACCTAAATATCAGTCACCGCCAGTCCTGACAAGTTATTAATTTAATTACGGTGAAGACACGTACAATGCTCGCATCATCAATTAATTACCCGCCATTTAACCGCCATATTGGCAAAAGCCTCGCTAGGACGTGTGTTAAAGATAGAGACACGGAGTCGCCGTCAGTCCATGAATAAGGATAATATGAGGGAACTAAACAGCCTCATCAATAATTGGGTATTACATTGTTTTTGACACTAAGCTGATACGACGGTCCAAGAAAACTCGGCTCCTTCGTCGAAACTCAAACCAAGTAGCGAGAGTGGCGTTCCTCGGAACAAAAAGTTACAAACAATATAAAACATAAATGTAATTTATTCACACAAGTAAGAGAAGGAAGACATTTATTGACGATGTACGTCTAAATGCAATCGTCCAGGCGGGTTTTTAGTGTTTACGCGTTTATTCATTACTATTGATGCTTGAGAAATAACCGCTCCGCTTTAATTCGCTCAGTGATGCAACAAAAAAAAAAACGAATTACTTTGAAAAGAGTTGCCATATTTTTGGAATGAAGTCCTTTTACGCGGCTTACAGTAGAGTGAAATGGCAGTGGCCCACGTGACGTCATATAACGAAATAGCGTTCATACATCGTGCCTACCAAATGCTACAAAATGCGATGCGTTGAGCGTTCGAATTTAGGAGGTCGATATAAAGAAGGTTGAGGTGCTTTTTTATACATTTTTTAATACTGTTAAGAGTAGCTGTTAAGTATCGTTCTGTTGCACCTATTTATATAATGCTGCTTATTAAAAATAGACTTTTTTATACATTTATGTGAAGTAAGTCGCGAGTATAATATATATTATAAGCTTTAGAGACCCCTTAAAAGTAATGATTTGATATTTTACTTCAGTAAACTTTAGTTACTGCTACGTACGCTGCTATTAATATTGATTTACAAATTACATTAATTGGATTATGTAATAAACGATTACAATATTGTGTGTTGATCTAATCTATCCCAGATAGTATATTGACCTGGCTCTCGGACTGACTGTGTTTTAATGTTTGTGTCTCATCGTATCTGGGGCTTGTAAAGCCGCACAATCCTAGGTTACTGTGTTCAAAAGTCACTAAAAAATGATCGAATCGAAATTTTAGAAGCAGCCCGAATTCTGCAGGTTTTATAATTCCGTCCCTCGAAAAGCACTTAAACCTGTCATTAGTCCTGCACCTGTACTCTCTCCGGCTTGAGACTAAAGGTAAAAGACTTGTGTTTGCGTACTCACTTGTGCACTATTATACGTCCTGCGCAGTTGGCTAGTCTTCCTTCAGAATGGCTGTCGTTGCCCAAGTCGGTCAGGACGTCATTGATGTACTTATCGAATGTAGACTAATTGCAAACAATGCTATAATTTGCTTTTTTAATTTCTTAATTGCTGCCACAAGTAAGCAAAATGATAATAAATAAATGATTCGGGGGAATAAAACAAACACCTTTTAACGATATGATACATTAAATGATCTTTAATTAATCGAGAACCATGTTGAACATGACAATCACTTTATTCTATACAATATTGTTGCAGGTGCCCAGTGCTCTTTCAGAGCATGGCTGCTGTCAATTATCTCAGAATATCTTACAAATATAATTGAATGCTTTATTTACATTTTATTATATACATACATACACAGTTTTCGATAAAATTTTACAATTTCTTATAGTGTCTAATACTCAAGACATAAGTTAATAAGTAACGATGTTTTTTTCAAATGGTTCTATTTTTATTTTAAACTTTACTTGGTTGCCAATTAAAATTAAAACCTTTTGATTTGATTACAATTAGTTCATAGTATCTTAACACAACACTGTATGTGACACATAATACAATAATTGTCTTTTAACTTTCTTATAAACTACAATTCACTTTTATTTGAAACATTCGTTGTCACTTCACTTTCTAACACTAGTGGAGGTAGTTTTTCTTTTCAAGCGCATATGTTTAAAGCGAGCAAGGAATCTATGATTCACGGCGTCAGAAATGAAGCCTCGAATTTCCGTTCCATCGTACTGCGGAAGGCGGTGCATCGGTGGAAGCGAGAGAGATGTCGGTGGAGGGCGTGGGTGCTGGATAGTAGACGGTGGGAGCGGGCGAGGCAGCTCGTCGAGGTCGGCTCATACGCGTCGAGCGCATCTCCGACCGTCGAAGAGTGCCGTTGCGCGCCAGCCGCAGCGACATGCGCTCTCCGCACGACGCAAACGAATCGTCCCGTGTATGCTCTGGCGAGTCCCGCAGCCCCCGTGGCCGAACTCGCCCCGCGCAAAAAATCTTGAGGAATACACGTTTGAACTTTTCTCCGAAAATAACATAGATCACGAAGTTAACGCTGCTGTTTATAGTTACGAGGAGATTACTCGTTTTCACGAGTGGATCGAGATTGTCGAATGCATCTCCAAGAAATACTTCAAAAGCGTTGGTTACGAGTGGTAACAGATTGCAGAGGAAGAAAACTAGAACGACGACAAGCAACATAGTGGCTAGGCCTAGTTCACGGCGTTGCACGCGAGATAGTCGCGCTCGCTCTGCCTGCGCGCGATGCACTTGTCGGACGATACAAGCGTTGAGGGCTGCTAGAGCGGAGAAGGGTACTATGTACATTACCACCAGGTACATCCAGTGTATGTACACCGCCACGTATCTATCGGTGCGGAAGTCCACATTTGCTCGAACACAGTATATTATTTCTTCGTTTTCGGGATCGCCCTCGGCTACAACTTCTGCCTCGAAGAACTTGGGCGCATTGTAGGCGAATGCGAATGTTGCAGTACCGAGTACATACCAACGCGCTCGTGACGACGTGCAAAGAGCCTTCGCTCGAAAAGGATGACAAACAGCCACCCATCTCTCGACGGTTACTATCAGTGTGAGGTAGACTGACATTGTTTGGGCAACATTTGCCAGCGGATAAGCGTAGGGCGTTAAATGAGGACATATATGGTAATAATAGTACCTCAGAGCTCCCGTGTAAGGGTATACAGCTGTGAGTCCGAAGAGAAGAATTGATGTGAATATGAGCACGGTGTCGCAGGCTGCGAGGCCAACGAGTAGGCAGTTGATGGAGGATCGCATCTGCGGTCGAGATAGTACTAGCACTGAGAGCGCATTGCCCAAGAGTCCGCCGGCACCAATCGCGTTGAGGAGCACCCCGTGCACCACGAACCGGAACAGCTTGTCGGAGTCGGGCACGCCCACATCCGTGTCGCACTCGAGAGGCGCCGACCGGTTCATGTCGCCAGCGCACTGCTCTAATCGGCAACATTCTAGCGCAACGCGCCGCCTTGACAAACTGCCACGTCCATCTGTAAGTAAAAGTAGAGAATGTTTAGTTTCTGTTCTAGATAATTTCCTAACATATGGATTAGACTGAACTAAAATATTTTTCTGTGTTGTAAATTCCTAAAAAACCAAAACGAATATGAGTTTTTATACAGATATAAGTTAAAAGCGTAAGAAAATAATAATTAAATAACATTTTTTTCTTCGAAATATAAAATAAAACAGAAAAACACTGTAAAATCTTCTTTGTATAAAAAAATCCATGACAAAGTCATATTTTGACGCATAAATTTTGATAGATGAATACAAACAATCTTTCGTTATAAAAATGAAAAGATTCTCAGTTCTAGTTATAATTATTGCTTTGGAATTTTCAGAAATTGTAATGATGACGATGCCAGATAATGATTTGGCTCCTTTTGACGTAGGCAAAGCCGAAAATGTTAAAGAACAGGTCAAGGTGCACATTGGTACGAGGCATACATTTTTTCGGGACATGGATCCAGATCCAACTCTTGGCGGCGCTTCCACGCGACGTGTGTTTGGAGGTTCCGCTGCTGATCTGAAGAGTTTCAATGCGGTGTGCGCTCTTTTGGACCGTTATTGGGTCGTTCGCTGCACTGCAACTATCATCAACCCTCACTGGGTCCTGACGGCAGCCCACTGCGTTACATCGCGTCTTGCTTACGTAAAATACAATACGCGCCGGCCAGCTTCTAACGACGGAAATGTTACAGCTGTTCATTTTCTTTACAAGCATCCTAAGTACGTTCTAATTGAAATGATTATTCAGTACATTAATTTGCGATTTCATTATTATTACTGTTTAGGTATGCAGTTGTGCAGAAGGATGAAGGTCGAGGCCTGGATGTGACCGTGTTGCAAAATGATGTGGGTTTGGTGCGTACGCGGGATGAGATGAAGCTTTCTTCTAATCCCAGGATACTCTCTAGTTTGCGATCAAACAATGCGTTTGATTTGCATGACAAAGAAGTTCAGGTAATAAGTAACAGTAGGTAATAGTTTCTATATAGCACTTCGCGCGCGACTTCGTCCGCGAAAATTTAAAAACTGTTATATAATGTAAATACGTAAATTAGTATTTGTTAATAGAATGAACGAAGGACAGTTACAGCTCGTTCAAGCCGTGTAATTTTTCTTACTTAAAGATTTTTATACCCGTCATAACTTCTAAACGAAAAGTGCGATCTGAATAATTTAAAGTGGAATTTACACGTACGGAATCAACATTAATTTTTAAACCGTTTAAATGGATAAAGATTAATATCATGATACCAATATCACCACTATTCGATTCCAACCGTATTTGAACTTAATAATTTAAACAAAAACTGTTACTGTGGCTTAACTATGATAGTTAGGCATATAACATCGCAGACTTTTTTGTGAGCAATCATGAATACTATTAACACTTAGAACACTTTTTATATACAGTTAATAGTTTTCGCAGCGCACGCCAAATAATGACTTTTATATATTTTTTTTGTATATGTTGGTGGCGGACGAGCATATGGGCCAGCTGATGGTAAGTGGTCACCAGCACCCATAGACATTGGCTTTGTAAGAAATGTTAAATATCACTTACATCGCCAATGCGCCACCAACCTTGGGAACTAAGATGTTATGTCCCTTGTTCCTGTAATTACACTGGCTCACTCACCCTTCAAACCGGAACACAACAATACAGATTACTGCTGTTTTGCGGTAGAATATATGATGAGTGGGTGGTACCTACCCAGACGGGCTTGCACAAAGCCCTACCACCGTGTTATAGGCAACGTTTTGATACCTTGGGTTACATTGTTCCATTTTAGTTAAGGATTTCTAATTTTTTTCGAAATATAATATAGCCTATGTGAGTTGGTAAAGATGTAGCTTTCTAATGGTGAAAGATTTTTTTAAAATCAATCAATAAGAGTAGTTTTTAAGTTAAATCGTAACAAACAAACAAACAAAAAATCAAACCTTTCCTCTTTATGATATTAGTATAGATGTGAAATAGCTATTCAATTAGAAGTTGTGCTTAAATCAATCTTATTATATTATATACCGTCAAACGTGGCATTTTTACTTTCCGTGGGCATCTTTACCTAAGCATACCCTATACTATAGTTTCCATTGAATATTTTTTATATGTGGAAGTAGGCGCAGGTGTATTGGCAGTGCTTCCTTAAATAAACATAACAGCTTCAAAAATAAATACGTCGCTTTTATAGCGCCACGACGATCGGTTTTACGTCGCGTGCTCTTTGCAAACACAATCTATGCAAACTGTAGGCTAGGTAAAGTTTCCAAAATTATGTCAATTTTACCCCGCTTATACTTTTGGTTATTAAAGTGTTCCTATGTGACATTTAGTAGAATTCAATAGTGCGATTAAAGGTAAGGTATTTGTAAAAAGTCATTAATAAAAACTTAAACAACAAGGTCCATGTTGGAGTAAATTGGGAAAAAGTAAAAAAAATATGAGACGACACAAAATAAGAGATCTAAATTCTAAAAAAGAATGTCTTGCCCATCTTTGGCTGACACCTATAATATACAAATATTTTAATGGTTGGAACAAGTAAATATTAAACGAATATTGTGGGTTCAAACCCAGGTAAGTGGAGGGTATGTTTATTTTATTATAAGTTAATGAGTGGGTGAGACACTTTTGTATGAGCGGGCGAGTCGAAATAAAACGCTTCAACGAGACGCTGTGTTTACTGTACACCTCCGATTATTCTAATACACGACAGTAAGCACCGGTGAATTTTCATGTGGTTAATTTGTGTTTAACCACATAAAAAGTAGCGGCGCTGAATGTTATGGAGAGAGGCTTTAGCCTAGCAGAAGGACATGAACAGGCTGTGACATTATTTTATTGTTTTACTTTTTATCGTGACAATATATTATTTGTGACTTTTTAGTTTGATGCAAATTTTAGAAGCGTTTCGGTTAGTATTTGATCAGATCTAAGCATTAATTACTTTAAATTGCAGTATTTTTTACGATATGTGCTGCTAAGAATGCGCAACGCCAAATGACCTTCTCACGGGACTTAAATTGATTTATAAATAACTTCAAGTTAAAGAAAAAAATTATAAAATGTAGTATACTACATTGGTACCTATTACCAATCGGCTGAATTTTACGTGTTAAAATTCTGTTCCAAGATTCGAACACAAATTCTAAAAGGTGAAGTTAAAAAGAGCTTATCAAAAATGTAGGTGCTCGGATTTGGTCGCACAGAGAGGGCGGTGTTGGGTGAAGAGTTGTTCGCGGTGAAGCTGCGTCTGGTAGGATGCGAGCGGAGCGAGTGGGTGTACTGCGTGTGTGGCGTCGCTAAAGTAGGAATGCCCCGGGGCGTCTGTTCCGGGGACTCTGGCGGGCCCGTTTTGTACGAAGGCGTGCCGGTATACATCATTTCTATTCAAAATTTCTATGTAGCCACAATTAAATGAGAAAAAGTCCTTTTTTTCAAGGATAATTTTTCTTAGTTATTATTGAATTGAATTAAAAACCTGAACTATTATTATATATACATAATATGTCATATTATATTCATTCGTAGTTATTTATTACGCTGGTTTTCGTATATATGTAGTTTCATATATATAATATCTTTCGTCTGTTTTCTCAGAACTCAATGACACAAATTCGTTATTATTCAGGTGGGAGTCACATCGATGGGCCCAGTGGAATGTGCACAGAACAGCGAAACACCGCCAGCCGGCGCGACTAGCGTTTTCACGTCTCTTTATCAATATATTGACGTCATCAACACTACGATCACCGACACAGAGGCTAATCTGCGTTTGCGCAAATTATCGCACGCATCCAACATTAGCTGTCCTCGTCTAATTATATTGTTTATAATAATTACTTTACTTATGCTTCCTTCACGATAAATGCATATATACAGACGTATATTTCGACTATTAACATTGTATATTTTAAAAATTAATATTTTTTTGACTGATTTGTATTTGATATTACTTGTAAAGTATTTTATTAGGTCGTGGTAGCAAAAATAAACATCAGCCGTAGTAAAGTTGTAAGTTAATCTGTTCGCATAAATTGAATGTTACCGCCTCTCGAAATAATTGACGTGAGATAGGATTCGAGTTTCATGATATTTTATAGATTGTTAGTTCCTGAGGTTCGGCACTCGTTATCTAGTCCAGGCGCGTCGTAACGCTCGCTCATAACGCTGCTGGGACATCATGGGTTTCTCGTAATATACACATTTTATTGTTTTTCTTGTGACGTTTATTTTGTTCGTAGCTCTATTATATGGTTGTTATTTTTCTGTTAAATATTTCATTACAAGTTTTGGTAATAAAAATATTTTTTTATTCATTATTCCATATTCCGGAAGGATGAGTAGTATTGACCAACTTATTGACAATAGCTTAATTATTAACAACTAAACTATCCATCATTAACATCCTTTCCTTGACTCGTTGGTCTAGTGGCTGGTATAAGGCCGCAGACCCGGTGGTCCCGGGTTCAATTCCCAGGTCGGGCCAATAAATAGTTATTGGGTTTTTCTGTCAGAAAATTCTCAGTAGCAGCCCGGAGTCTGGAAGTTAGAAGTGTTTACACTCCCGTGCCTCGGAAACGTCGCTGAAAAGCACGTTAAGCCGTTGGAAACGACCGGAAAGAGTTCAGGCGCAGACGGATTGCCGTCCCATCGGATTATGAGAGCTAGGGAAGAGAGAGTGCACCTGTGCTTGCGCACATACTTGTGAACTTTAATATCTCTTGCGCAGTTGGCTAATCTCTCTTGAGATTGGCCGCCATGGCCGAAATCGGTCTGGAGGACATTATTATTACCAATCGAACATGTACGCGCCTCGAGGGCTTGTGTGGTTGAGCGGATACAGGAGGCGAATTCCACTAATATAATTGTCACATTATTGGGATCGAATCGATTATAATCACTGACGTTTAGTTTTTTCCCTATTCTACTAAAATCACCGATCCAGTTCCGATTCGACTCGTCCTTGATGGAACGTCAAATTTGTTAGGAAATTATGACGCCACAGCGTTAACGATTTGACTTTTGCAAAAAAGCGTATTCTGCTAACCCGGTCGAACGTGAACCTTTACTCGATGGTAGAGCTTTGTGCAAGCTCGTCTGGGTAGGTACCATCCACTCATCAGATATTCTACCGCAAAACAGCATTACTTGGTATTGTTATGTTTTGGTTTGAAGGGTGAGTGAGCCAGTGTAACTACATACCTGTAGTACAAGGGACATAAAATCTTAGTTCCCAAGGTTGGTGGCTCATTGGCGATGTTTTTTTTAAGAAATACATAATGCCACTTTCTATGGGCGTTGGTGACCACTTACCAGCAGGTGGTCCATATGCTCGTCCGCCTACCTATACTATAAATTTTACTCGGTGGTAGAGCTTTGTGCAAGCTCGTCTGGGTAGGTACCACCCACTCATCAGATATTCTACCGCAAAACAGCAGTACTTTGTATTGTTGTGTTTCGGTTTGAAGGGTGAGTGAGCCAGTGTAATTACAGGCACAAGGGACATAACATCTTAGTTCCCAAGGTTGGTGGCGCATTGGCGATGTAAGCGATGGTTAACATTTCTTACAATGCCACTTTTTAAGAAATACATAATGCCACTTTCTATGGGCGTTGGTGACCACTTACCATCAGGTATGCTCGTCTGCTTACCGATACAATAAAGTAATATTATAAATGTGAAAGTAACTCAATCGTTCTGTTACGCTTTCACAGCTAAATCACTGAACCGATTTTGATGACATTTGGTACGGAGCAAGACGCGGCTGGAAACTAATAACTAAGAATAAAGCAAACTTGCAAATTTTTTTATTTGATGTTTTATGAGTAAATGCGTATAATTTTATAACGTTGGGATATGCAATATTGGCTACAATAATAATAATAAAAATATGTACATTGCAATAATTATATTTAAAGGACAAAGATAAATAATATCATCTTATGTCGCTTTTCAACATTTTACCGTCGCCTCGGATCGAGCATCGCGTGTAAAATTTATTTATTACAGAACAGCATATCTGGACTGCAGTATGAGCTTTAGACGGTTCCAGTTCTAGTTCTACACATGAATATAACAGACGTTCCACGACACGGTTGCGGCGCGGCTCGTATCTCAGCTTGCAGGTGCTGTGAGGCTTACGTTGGTTATTTCACTCGCTCAGCTTTAAATCGGAATACATTTTGTATTCGGTTAAAATACAAACAAGCACGACTTGAACACTCGAATTGTTTATATTTATTGTTTTTTAGATTCAAAAAGAATTATTTCTATTTTCAATATATAAGCAGAAGTAAAATAACAGCTTATAAAAAACTAACAAAGCATTTTTTGCCGTCAGATATTATTCAAAGTACCTGGGCGACCGAGCTTTAATCGGCTCTAATACTTAGTTACATTTTTATTTGATAAATTTCGTGTTTTCGACAATACAGCCACCATATACACAGCCACATAAATAAAAATTGAAATGGTAAACCTTTATTTCAAATTTATATAGAAAATTTGAGTCAATTTTTTAGAGCCGATGCGACCATTCCATTTCTTTGGTTATCACTATATCTGCTTGTGTGTTTAAAATTAAAATATTTGGGGGAGCCCACTTATTTATTAGATGATAAATAATTGAATATTTCGTAGATAAGAAATTCGGACAAGAATGTTTTCTTGTTTCGTACGTCGTTCTCAGAGTGCATTATTATACTCGTGTTTTACTTTTTAAACTTATTTATTTAAAGTTTTAATATTAGCTTAATATTAACAATATTGACAATGACAAGAAAATAGCGACATACTGTGAACTACGGGATCTAACATGTAATTTCGCTTTGGCTTGTAATTACACTGACTCACTCACTATTCAAAAAGGATGACAGCAATAAAAAGTATTGCTGTTTAGCCGTAAAATAACAATTAAGCGCGTCGTACGCAGCCGGGTTTACCGACAGAACAGCAAAAGTCAAAGTAATGATTTAAATGACATGACAAAGTTATTAATAACTACAATTTTCTCTTTGATAAGCTGCAAGATTTTTTAAGGCAAATAATATAAGCTTGACTTAGGTACATTGAAATAACTAATTTTGTTAAAATTTAATTTTTAATCAAATTAATTTAATTTGGTTTTTTATGATAGAAGAGGGTCATAATAATTAATTACCAATTATTTTCTCCCAAAACTTATATCATTCCACAGCACAATTTACCACTACTTCATTTTGAGTATTAAAAGTAAAAGTGTTAGCCAGTACATGCCCTACAGCTGGGCTAGAAGGTATTAAATTAATATTATAAGCAATTATAATTATGGTGAATAAAAACTGACCCTTTAGCGTTTATCGGCGAGTTCTTTCACTTGTTTTCCCGAGGCCAGCGTCTCTTGAAATATGTAACGTGAGTACAGGCCGAATATCGGGCTATCCGGCCAAACAACCATCTTTTTCAAACTACTCGTTATGCCTTCCTCTCATTATCTTATCGGACAACAAATCGCATAACAAAAAACACCAAACTCTCGGGAACTAAAGGAAATTTATAAATAACGAGTCAAAAGACCACATGCTATAGTATAGCCATAAAGACTCGACCTGCATTTTGAACCCTTTCGAGATCTGCAGCTTAATAACTCAGTTACTAGACCATTTGATATCGTGATGTAAATCTCTCTACAAACTTTTATGATAACATGAAACGTAGGTCTATGTAATGGTTTGGGTACTATAAGATGAGACAATGGACGATTAATCAGGACGCAGGAAACGAACGCGTCCGACATCTCCCGCTGTTCGGAATAAATTACGAGCAACACTTGAGAGTTACATCCACTTCCGCGACTCTTATTTTTAAAAACATGACTCGAGGTTTTTAAGCCGTTAACTTTTATAGAAATGTTTTTATTTCATTTATAAAATTCTTATTATTAAGAATACGAAATAATTGTCGTCAGCTGTTAAAGTTGTCTAACTTAGTTAAAGAGTTTTATTTTAATGTTTATTGTATTAATGTATAGAAGTGTTAAAAATTGTGCGGTCGGGATACCCGTACTGACCCGTACTGTATTTTTGTCACACCAAAAAGCACCTCAATCTCCTTTATATCGACCTCCTAAATTCGAACGCCCAGCGCATCGCATTTTGTACACAATATGAACGCCATTTCTTTATATGATGTGACCTTGGGTCACTGCCATTTCATTCTACTCTAAACTGCGTAAAAGAACTTCGTTCTAAAAAAACAATAAAAATCTATTTTTATTAGTTTATACTAAATAAGGGGTTTTCCAATAGGGACGCTTGAACTTTGACAGCTGATTGCGGCCATGTTGTTTAAGTGACAGCTGTCAAATGCAGTGTGTTATATTCATTCCGTCCTCCCAAACCACCATGGCAGGTTACAGTGTCGAGCAGCACGTGCAAATCATAAAATTGTTTTATGAAAATGGGTCTTCAGTTCGAGCAACGTTCCGCGCACTTCGCCCGTTTTACGGTCGCGATGATCGTCCTGCCGAGTCGACTATCCGTCGATTGGTGGACAAATTCGAGTCAACCGGGTCAGTTAACAATCAGCCGGTTCCCGTGCGTCAACGTAACGCGAGATCTGCCGAGAATATCGCCGCTGTGCGCGACAGTGTCCTCGAAAACCCGCGGCAGTCAATTCCGCGTCGCGCACAGGAACTCGGCCTTTCGCAGACGACAACTTGGCGAATTTTGCGTTGTGACTTGAGCCTGCACCCGTACAAGATCCAGCTGACCCAAGAGCTCAAGGTTAATAACCATAGACAGCGCCGTGTGTTCGCTGACTGGGCATTAGAGCAGTTGGAAGTTGACGCCGATTTTGGCAAAAAAATCATCTTCAGCGACGAGGCGCATTTTTGGATGAATGGCTATGTCAACAAGCAAAATTGCCGTATTTGGGACGAGACCAATCCACACGAGGTTCACCAAGTGGCAATGCACACGCAGAAAGTGACTGTTTGGTGCGGATTTTGGGCCGGAGGCGTGATTGGTCCGTATTTTTTCGAAAACGATAATGGTGTGGCCGTCACCGTCAATGGTGAGCGATACCGGTCGATGGTAACCAACTTCTTTTGGCCTGAAATCGAGAATATGGATCTGGACAACATGTGGTTTCAATAGGACGGCGCTACGTGCCACACACCACACGCTACGATGGAAGTTCTGCACGATCAAGCGCCCTTAATGGAAAACCCTATATATTAACTTTCTTTCTGAATTATTCGTTTCGCATTTATTTCACTTCCTCATTTTTAGCAAATAAGCAAAAAATAAGCAAAATAAATTTATACTCTTTGACTACTTTGAAATGCTCGCGTAGAAAACGAAATGAAAATCTCTAACAAATATAAAACAAGTCCTTTGCTATTAACAAATAAACAGAGAAGGATCAAAGTAAGTTCGTGTTGAAACTAATTATAAAAATGTAATTTAAGAGCCGAGCTGGCTCAGTATCTGCAATAATTAAATTTCAACGGAAAATTACGGGTTCAATTTGTGCTTAAAATTAATCTCGTGGTCGACAGTCACTACCTAATAAATGCGTACGTCTACAGACAACCAATACGTTTCTGTGCATTCCATCCAAATTAGTTGTATCTTCAGTATTGCATCCACCCTACCAACCCACTTTTAATATGTTTAAGCCCTATGTACTCGTACATATAAAAAGTAATATGTACAATTTTGAGAAGTAACAAACAAAAGGATAACCTTGTAACTCTCTTTTGGCAAAGTATTAGCCATGTTCTGGTTGGCTTAGAAATTAATCTTTGAATTTATTTATTTAATTTATTTTAAAAACAGTACTTATGTATAAACAACCTGTCTCAACTGTACTTTATTAAATTCAAATTTCAAAATACTTTATTCAATATTGAAGTATTACACTTTCTTATTGATAGTCAATTAGAAACTACCACCGGTTCGGAAAAGAAATACCCAGCCCTGGGAAGAACCGGCGAAAGAAACTCAGCGGGTTTTTTTGTCTTTCTTTATTGAGTAATGTACTGTTAACAAAAAAAATAAAAATTCAAAATTCAATCAAAACATTGGATCCCCAAAAGGGAGCTGGACCAGATGGCCTTCCTCCCATTTTTGTTAAGCGCTGTGGCTTGGGATTGGCACTTCCATTGATGTTTATATTAAATCGTTCCATTGATGAAGGTGTTTTCCCTGAAGAATGGAAAAAAGTGCGAATCGTACCAGTTTTCAAGAAAGGTGACCGCATGGATATTATAAATTATCGTCCTATATCCATTTTGTCTTGCTTGTCCAAATTATTCGAAAGTCTTGTGTATCTCTTGTCAGCGAAACACCTTGATAATTTCCTTACTAGCTCTCAACATAGATTCAGAAATGGCTTTTCTGTACAAACGAATCTATCCAATTTCACATCTGATCTGCGGAGGTTGACAAGGGACAACAAGTTGACACTATCTATACTGACTTTAGTAGTGCTTTCGACAAAGTTGATCATCGTCAACTTGTTAACAAACTCTCGCAGTATGGTATAGGATCTACTCTTAACTAATTGGATTAAATCTTATCTTGAACGGAGATCTCAGACAGTTGTTGTAAATGACTTCGAATCTAGGTAGTATTTGGTCCAATCTGGCGTTCCCCAAGGATCCTATTTGGGATCACTGTTGTTTTTAGCTTTTATTAATGACATCACTAAGGTTAAAAAAAATGTTCATGCTCGCTATTTGAAAACAGTAAAATAAGTAGATGACATTAAGTTAATACAGGATGACCTTAATAATGGGGTGCAGGTCAGTCACCTCCACGTGGTGCACCCTGGGCAACGGGGTCGACAAGCATTCCGAGGTCTTCTCGGAATGCTTGTCTACTATGCAGTCGAGTAACGGGAGTAATTAATTTGTGTTTGTTCCTTGTACCAATGTTATGAGTATCACATTTTCTCACAAAATAATTAATGTTTTTCCGTACATACATTTCCATACATAATATGTATTGAGAAGCAACAGTTAATATTCTAATTTCTTTAAATTTCTGTCTTAGGGATTCTTTAGCTCCAGGGTTATAGATTTCCTTGCAAGAATAAATAGATTCTTTGCAAGAAATACAGTAGACTCAACTGGATCCATCGACTCCCCATTGATATGTACATCAGCTTTTACATTTTTAACATTTGACGCGCTAAATTTTACAACTTTTGTTTTTTTATTATTTGACATATGTATGATATATGAGATTATTGACACTAAGCCAATGTACTATATCAGACATAGCATTGCTTACATCGTCATACTGTACTTGTTTTCTTTTAATTTTAAAAACTAAAGAGGTATCATCAGCAAACAATACTATGTCATGTTTGTTCCCTACAAGAAAGGGCAGGTCGTTTATGTAAATGAGGAATAGAAAAGGACCGAGAATTGATCCCTGAGGGACCATACCAACCATATCCATACCAACTGAATCATCTTTTAGAAGCTGCGATCATTTCTGACCGTGATATAGGGCCGATATTCATTAATGTATATCGCCTACCTTCTTACGTACAGTTTTCAAATAGTAGCTGTTATCAATTTAAGACAAGGTTATTTCTCAAGAGAGAGATAGAGAGAATGTTTCTGTCAAAGTGAGTTATTCGATCTTATTACTTCCATTGATAACAGAGAATGGTTATTTTTTGTCCTGAGAATCTAGAAAAAGTACCTCTACTATATGAGATTATATTTATATACATCGTTTTATAAAACTAAACGACGTACTTTTAATTCAGTAAGTATTAACGAGCAATATTTGTAATTCGTCAATACTTTTTGGTTTGGTTTGGAAAGCGGCTTCAAATATTTTAATTTATTTATCGCTATTCGTCATATCGAGGCAGTTAAAAACGCAATATATATTATTTTTATTTATTATAAACTTTTATTTAAATTCGAGATGGCTCGGTGGTTACAATACGTAAATCTTAACAGATGATTGTTGGTTTCAAACCCAGACAAGCACCACTGAATTTTCACTTGCTCTATTTGTGTTTATAATTCATATCGTGCTCGGCGGTGAGGGTAAACATAATGAGGAAATATGTATATATATGTCGAATATAAATCTGACTTATTTGTATTTACCAACCAGCATTGGAACCGCGTGGTGAATAATCTTCGAGCCTTTACCTTTAAGGAAGAGTAGACCCTAGTAGTAGAAGAATTTAGCCCGGCAGCGTGATATTTACTGACTGTTACTTATTTTTTATATTAATCTTCGACAACAAAAGCCCAATACCTTTTTTTTACGTCCGACGTGGAGCTCGATTTGCGGTCTGTAATATCTAGTCACTAGACCAACGCTGAATACAAAGCTATATAATAAATAAATATGATATGTACATAAATAAATAAAAAAGACTTATTGTTGAAAATATTTTTATTTTATTTTTAAGGTCCTCCAGAGCGATTTCGGCCTCGGCGGTCAATCTCAAGAGAGATTAGCCAACTGCGCAGGAGATATTATAGTGCACAAGTGTGTGCGCAAACACAGGTGTAATCTCCTTTCCTTAGCTCTTATAATCCGATGGGACGGCAATCCGACACGACCGGAAAGAGTTCAGGCGCAGGACCGACGGCTTAACGTGCTTTCCGAAGCACGGGAGTGTACACACTTCCAGCTTCCAGACACCGGGCTGCTACTGAGAATTTTCTGACAGAAAACCCCAATAACTATTTATCGGCCCGACCTGGGAATTGAACCCAAGACCACTGGGTCTGCGCCCTTATATCTAGCAACTAGACCAACGAGGCAGTCAATTTTATTATGCTTATAACAAATAGTACATAATATAGTACCCGTGGCCTAATTGCTACACTCCTGTCAATACTTTACAGTACTGTCGTGTAGCTTTGATTGACAAGATTATTTAACACACATCTGTAGCACGTAAACTGATTAACTTAGGTTTAGTTAATTAATTAGTTTTACTTTAACGATTAGTTATATTATTGACGAATCATGAAGTATGCTTTAATTATGTTTATGATTTCTATCGAACATTGTATATATAATATTGCGGTTTTATTGATACTTATTTATATAATACATAAGGCAGAACATGTGTCGTACAATGAAGTATAAATATATAATATATTGTACTAAAGACAGCTTTAATGTGAATAGCATTCCGATGTATAAATCTTCTTGTGGCAATGTTTCCGTTGCTGTAATAAATATCCACTGGTAATTTTAAATTAGTCAATTTCGTTAACTTCTGCTTACAACTGCTTAAGTATATATATTATTTTAATTTACTGTTAGCGCTCTCTGCCCCACCAGAGAAATCATTATGGTCGAGTGTATAAAGCACGGCAAACAGCAGAATCGCTTCACTTCGCCTCCGTTGCTCGACTTGATCGTAGGTCTTCCTTATAATTTTAAAAGTAAACTGAAACACTGACATTACATTATCTAAAAGCAATAGATAAAATTGGTTGTCGCAAAAAAAAAAACAAATAATAGCTACCCTAATCAAATTTGGCGAAGGTTCGTAACTTAATTAATGGAAATAATATATTATTTAATGGAATTAATAACTCTCTATTTACGAATTGTGCCATTTTGAACTTTCAAATTAGTTTACCGTTGTTGACAGTATGAATTAGTCAAAGCTAATCTAATAATAAACAGTCGTGGCGTGTCGAGTCGAGTTTGAAGACGAGAAGGTACGAATGGGAGCTAATAGTCTAGTATTCGTGTAACTTGTCTCATAAAACCTCAGGGTCTACGCAAGTCTATATAATTATATAATCTTGTTCATACTCATGCAAAGTTCTCAAAGAGAAGGACTTACAGAACAAAGGCAAAGTTCTGTTAATTTCTCGCATGGCAAAAGGCTTCGCAGCTAAGGTGGGTTCCTAGGGGAGAGTGACGAGTCATTTACGGTGATTTTATTAAATACAAAGATAAAGACATATGTATATGTTGCGGAAACTCTGTTCGTATTTGCTTATCAAAAGTTTAGTTGTATTTGTTTTAATGTTCTCTTATTAACTATATCTCACAAAATTACTATTACAATGTACTCTTAAACAGCCCTTTTCAGCAAAGAAAAACCAACTACGTGGGAGGTATTAAAGTGTCAACTCACGTGACGTCACTCCGTCATGACAGGAGAGATTTTAGACTCAGTTTAAACCCCTTTACGTGTTTCCTGAAGCACGGGAGTGTATGCTACGAGATTCCCCTATACATGTTTAAATTGTAAACTTTATTAAAATTAATATTTCATTTCAATCGATGAAGAATTATATACTAACAGCGCCGCTGTGTTTTCTGTAAATAAAGATAATATATTATTGGTTGTAAGGCTTTGCACAAGCTTGCCTGGGGAGGTACCACCCACTTGTTACATATGTTACGGCCGAACAGCAATGTTGAAACACATGTTGTCAGGTTGCCCCTTTTCTACTTAGGCTACCTATCAGTGAGCCTATTTATATGAATAAAATAAAACAGTAACTGTTTGCCTGTCTGTATCTTCGCTTACTTCTTTTAAACAATGCAACGGTTTTGATAAGGTTTTCGTTAACAGATAGTTTCTACAAAATGACGTGGTATTGTACAAAAAAAGATTAGTAAAAATAAAATTAAAGGTTATTTGCTAAGCCATTTTGTTGATTCATAGTAAATCTATAGTAAAATGGACCATTAACAAATAGTTCCAACTAACTTACCAACCTACTCCAATTAATTCATTTAAACGCAAGTGCTACGTCTAGCGTCTACACAAGCTACGACGTAGAATCCGAGAGGACAGTAAATTCTAGTATTTCATGGTGTACTCAAGTTTTTTTCTTATGTATTCTTGTCTTAATAAGCTTACTATATTTTAATAATTGCTTCATTTAAATATAACATATTACTACATATATATTATACAAGCACTTTGCCCGGGACTTCGTCCGGGAAACATTAAAAACTATTACTTAACGTAAATTAGTATTTGGTTATTTTATTTTTATTTATTTATTAAGGCTTACCAACAGTTGTATACACTAAAATAAAACTTAAAACATTAAAAAAATACACATGGAATAACGTAACAACTAATTATAGGTGTACACCGCTTGTAATTAAACATGAAGAAAGTAGCCGCAGTGAATTCATGTAACTCTAAATCTAAACTTAAACTTAATTACAACAAAAGAAGAATATCCGAGACAAAAAAAGAAAGTATTACAAATAACAATGTATATCAGATAAAGTTTCTTATACAATTAGTTATTTAGCTAATCAAAGTAAGACAAGCCAGTACAAGTTGATTTCAACTTTGTGAGGGAATCAAAATGGTAATCGATTTGATCACTGCAAGCATGTTACATAATCTCGAACAGAGAGAGTTAACGCCTAACACAGTCTTTCTAAGAGGTGGACAGAGTGGTGTTATTAAGCTGCGAGGGAGCCTAGAAGGTTCACGCAACTTGAATAGGCCCAGGAGCTGGGGACAGTCAATTTTGTGGCGAAAAATTTTACCCGCAAACATTGCATCCAGGATATGCCTGCAATTGGCTAGGGACTTCATGTTAGTGTTTAAGGGGACATTTGTATGAGCGTATTTTTTTAGGTATGCCATTTTGAAACGCAAGGTGCCATACAAATCGTTTTTGAATACGCTCAAGTCGCAGTGAATGTGTGGCATAGTGACTCCAGACTAAACTACAATATTCCAAGACACTACGAATCAAGCTGTTATAAATTATTATTTTAGTCTTATTGTCACGAAACACCTTACAATCATAGACTAAACGTTAAACTTAACAACAGTTACAGTTTGTTCAAAATTTTTCTTACTGAGAGAATTTTATACCCGTCATAACTTCTGAACGAAAAGTCTGATCCGAATTATTTAAACTGGAATTTACATGTAAATAATCATCCTTAATTATTATCAAACCATTTAAATGGATAATTATTAATAATATCATGATACATATATCACCTCTATTCGAGTCCGTATCTGAACTTTATAATTTAAACAAAAACTGTTATTGCGGCTTAACTATAATAGTAAGGTATATACCATTGCGGACTTTTTTGTGAGTAATTATAAGTACTATCAATATATAGAACATTTTTATATATATTGTCAATAGTTTTCCCAGCGCACGCCAAATAATGAGTTTTATAGGCAACAATTTGATACCTTGGGTTACATTGTTCCAGTTTAGTTAAGGATCTCTATTTTTTTTTTAAATATAATATAGCCTATGTTACTTAGTAAATATGTAGCTTTCTAATGGTGAAAGAATATTTAACATCGGTCCAGTAGTTTTTGAGTTAAATCATAACAAACAAACAAAAAATCAAATCTTTCCTCTTTATAATATTAGTATAGATAATACGGAATTAAGTCTTCTGAAGTTTGTTACTGATCGCAGGTTATTTATTGTTAACTAATAAGAAGACGTTCCAACAAATATCAGATTGTTGATCTATAGAATATAAACTATTCTATAATATTTCGACCTAATGCAAAAATACAAATATCTATGCAACATTTCCAATAGCAAAGATATCAAAGGAAACCGTTTGAATCCACAACAAACACGTTTGTCACATGTTTATTTGAAACAGAGAATAAATATAATTGCTATTACTTGTTTCAGTAGTTGATTGTTTGCATAAAGTAAAACATTATTTTTCTGCAAATGGGAAATGCTGCTCGCATTCTTGCTTTCACTCCATGTGCTTCTTACAGTAGATAGATATTTGAAAAATAAATGACTAAACTTAAGAGTCTATTGTACAATACAAATTTAATATAAATATTGTCCTAGAATTTAATTTTAAATAATTTTACTAACAAACCTTATATACAAGCGCAACAAAATGATAACGACTGCCGATGAACATCCTGCTGTTAGTTTCGGAATACGTAGGTATTATACGGTGATACGAGTTACCATCTTGGTGGATACTACACTCTTACTACTTATTATGGCCAAAAGGTTGAATGTTCAGTGAGCCATTGTAAATACAATATACATTGATAGTGTAAGAAGTGGTTATGAGGGTGAGCAGACATTTGTTTCACGTATTAAGTTTCACTTTTAATATTATCTTGTAAAATGAAAATTCAAAAGTGCTTTTAAGACTAATAAAATGTATTTGGATTTGACTCGAGGTGAAAATGTAATTATCTCTATTGTGAGTTTGTTAGCAAATATTTGAATTAGTTTGCAAATGAATTGATCCAAATATTGGTTGGTTGGTGCCATGGACTAAAATAAATATTAGTTAAGAGGCATGGCTTGACTTGAAATTATTATTAATTTAATTATTATCTATACATATAATAAATCTGTAACTGGTCTATGTCTGTACATGGAAGATATATGAGTAAAACTTTTATCGGGGGTCTTTATAAACCCAATAGAACCCAAAACAATGATTAATAAATTTTTTGTCTGTTTGTCTGTTTGTCTGTTTGTCTGTGCGTTTGTGCACGCTAATCTTAAAAACGGCTTAACGGATTTGAGTGCGGTTTTCACTAATGTATTGTGGCTAACTTCACTTAACATTTAGTGTTTATTTTATTTCAATCGGTTCATAAATAATAAAGTTATGTCAATTTAAAGATACACGTAGAACATTTATTAAAAAATGGTTATGGTCAAACTGAAAAGAGATTAAATATAACATGTAATATACACTTTTGCTTATGATTTATCCTATATTTTGTACTATAATTTTTAATCTCTTTATTTATTTATTAAAAGTTTAGTATCACTACCAAAAATTAATAAATTATTATCTGTAGGAAAAGTACGCGCACCTGTTAGTTGTCAAAATCAAAAAGTTTTGTTAACAATTTCGTCTTTTCAGTAGCTTCGTGTGTTGTTTTTGCATAAAAACTAATATTGCATATATATTGTGTGTATCTTTATGATCTCATCTTATATCTTTCATAACAGTACGCTTTAAGTCTGCGTGTGAGCAAGTCAGTTAACTCAGTGACAATAATTAATACGTAAATAGTACATAGGTGTATGAACAAAGCCTAAAAAACAACTATAACAATAATACATGGTTTTAGAAGTGCTTGCTTTAAACATAAACCTGGTATATCACTTCTTAAAACTTTAAATAGGTAAAAAAAAATCGTAAATTCGTGTTTCCTGTCAAAATTTTTAAAACGGCAGATAAAAATTCAAACGTTTTACCTACCGAAGGTTTTTCTAAACAACGAAATAAATAACAATTTAACGCGGAAAAAATGGCAACCATATTTTGAACTATATTTATTGGCCTCTTGGATATATATAAGGAGTATTAGCCACTGGTTATGTATAAGAAGTGTAAATAGAGAAAAATAGCAATTTTGTTCAACATTAAAATAACAGAAATTACTTTAGAAGACCTCATTAATAAATGTAACAAGTATTTCGAACCGAGGAAAAATTTAACTATGGCTTGACATGTATTTTTTATGAGAAAACAAAGCAAACACGAAAATATAACCAACTTTATTACGAGTCTAGAAAATTTCACTTTAAAATGCGATTTCGTGGAATTAATAGTCATTGGTCAGTGATAAATTTACAGCGAATATGGGTTAGAGTAGCTCGCCAAACATCAAAGATTATTACAACGGTCTGATCTGTCACTAAAGAAAGCTATAGAGATAGCTAAAATAGTAGTGATCGAACAACAAAATATGGAGCACATAAATAAAAGCACTGAGACGTCGTCATCACCGTCATCATCTAATGAATATCAAGTGATGAAGGGGGAGTAAAAGGGTTAAACAACACACAGTACAGAATAGAGAAGATGTGCATATTCCTACGAAGTCAGACGGGCAACTAATTAAGAAGAGAACAAAATTGTGAAACGTGGTTATATTTGCCTCATCCCAATATAAACCGAATAAAAGTATTTTGTAATCTCTCAGCTTAATTCAATTGGTCTTTGGCTACATCAAGCTTGCGACAGCATAATCATGAATAGGAAGAAGTAGATCTGTGCGAGCATATAATATATAATTAAGTGTACTCAGATATTGATATTATATATTTTAAAAAAAATCACTGCAAAAATAACATAAATAAGTTAAAAATAATAATGTATTAAATGTATTAATTTATATAAAATGAATGTACCAACCCATCTTAATATTCAATATTTTAGTTTGTTATAAATTTTGTACTGTAGTCATATTCTTGCTTGCCTTTTAATTGTATTTGGTTAAAAAATATATAAATAATATTTATATCATTTATTTACTGCATTTTATTGGCCTTACTCAATGTAATAATGCTTAAGCTATGTGATTTCATTTATATTTTGTTTTTGTTAAATTTGTGTTTTCATTAAGTAATTAATTATATTTGATTATAAAAAAATCTATACATATAATAAATCTGTAACTGGTCTATGTCTGTACATGGAAGATATATGAGTAAAACTTTTATCGGGGGTCTTTATAAACCCAATAGAACCCAAAACAATGATTAATAAATTTTTTGTCTGTTTGTCTGTTTGTCTGTTTGTCTGTGCGTTTGTGCACGCTAATCTTAAAAACGGCTTAACGGATTTGAGTGCGGTTTTCACTAATGTATTGTGGCTAACTTCACTTAACATTTAGTGTTTATTTTATTTCAATCGGTTCATAAATAATAAAGTTATGTCAATTTAAAGATACACGTAGAACATTTATTAAAAAATGGTTATGGTCAAACTGAAAAGAGATTAAATATAACATGTAATATACACTTTTGCTTATGATTTATCCTATATTTTGTACTATAATTTTTAATCTCTTTATTTATTTATTAAAAGTTTAGTATCACTACCAAAAATTAATAAATTATTATCTGTAGGAAAAGTACGCGCACCTGTTAGTTGTCAAAATCAAAAAGTTTTGTTAACAATTTCGTCTTTTCAGTAGCTTCGTGTGTTGTTTTTGCATAAAAACTAATATTGCATATATATTGTGTGTATCTTTATGATCTCATCTTATATCTTTCATAACAGTACGCTTTAAGTCTGCGTGTGAGCAAGTCAGTTAACTCAGTGACAATAATTAATACGTAAATAGTACATAGGTGTATGAACAAAGCCTAAAAAACAACTATAACAATAATACATGGTTTTAGAAGTGCTTGCTTTAAACATAAACCTGGTATATCACTTCTTAAAACTTTAAATAGGTAAAAAAAAATCGTAAATTCGTGTTTCCTGTCAAAATTTTTAAAACGGCAGATAAAAATTCAAACGTTTTACCTACCGAAGGTTTTTCTAAACAACGAAATAAATAACAATTTAACGCGGAAAAAATGGCAACCATATTTTGAACTATATTTATTGGCCTCTTGGATATATATAAGGAGTATTAGCCACTGGTTATGTATAAGAAGTGTAAATAGAGAAAAATAGCAATTTTGTTCAACATTAAAATAACAGAAATTACTTTAGAAGACCTCATTAATAAATGTAACAAGTATTTCGAACCGAGGAAAAATTTAACTATGGCTTGACATGTATTTTTTATGAGAAAACAAAGCAAACACGAAAATATAACCAACTTTATTACGAGTCTAGAAAATTTCACTTTAAAATGCGATTTCGTGGAATTAATAGTCATTGGTCAGTGATAAATTTACAGCGAATATGGGTTAGAGTAGCTCGCCAAACATCAAAGATTATTACAACGGTCTGATCTGTCACTAAAGAAAGCTATAGAGATAGCTAAAATAGTAGTGATCGAACAACAAAATATGGAGCACATAAATAAAAGCACTGAGACGTCGTCATCACCGTCATCATCTAATGAATATCAAGTGATGAAGGGGGAGTAAAAGGGTTAAACAACACACAGTACAGAATAGAGAAGATGTGCATATTCCTACGAAGTCAGACGGGCAACTAATTAAGAAGAGAACAAAATTGTGAAACGTGGTTATATTTGCCTCATCCCAATATAAACCGAATAAAAGTATTTTGTAATCTCTCAGCTTAATTCAATTGGTCTTTGGCTACATCAAGCTTGCGACAGCATAATCATGAATAGGAAGAAGTAGATCTGTGCGAGCATATAATATATAATTAAGTGTACTCAGATATTGATATTATATATTTTAAAAAAAATCACTGCAAAAATAACATAAATAAGTTAAAAATAATAATGTATTAAATGTATTAATTTATATAAAATGAATGTACCAACCCATCTTAATATTCAATATTTTAGTTTGTTATAAATTTTGTACTGTAGTCATATTCTTGCTTGCCTTTTAATTGTATTTGGTTAAAAAATATATAAATAATATTTATATCATTTATTTACTGCATTTTATTGGCCTTACTCAATGTAATAATGCTTAAGCTATGTGATTTCATTTATATTTTGTTTTTGTTAAATTTGTGTTTTCATTAAGTAATTAATTATATTTGATTATAAAAAAATATATATCTTACTACACCTTTACTGATTATGATGGTTTAGCTGTTTGATTTTATATATGTTTTGATTATTTTAATGATTGTGTAATTATTGTTGGTGGAAACTTAGCTAATGTATGTATATATTTATATATATATATGCTATAAGTGTCATCTCATTTTTAACACTTAACCTACCAGAGCGGTAAAATAACTGCTTTTGAAACTTTAATTAAAATTGTTATATAGCTGCTTTTGTTTGTATATTATATACTTTTTCTACATAAAATGGCCGCTTAAGCAGCTTATTCAGATGTGTGTCAAGTTCAATGGACAACATTTGTTTTAATTCCCTTTTTTTGTTTAATTAAATTAGTAGCCTTGGTTATGTCTGATTTTATTTAGTCTCTGACAGAAGAAACTTTTCCTTTACTTTATACTTTATATTGTACACATAAAATAACATAAATCTATAACAAAAACGAATTAATTATTAAATTATCCATACATATAAATAAAATTGAAATTTCTGTCTGTTATTTCAAAATAACTGCCTGTTTTAAAGGTTATATGGCTATTTACGATTTACCAAAACCAAAGCAATCATTTTTTTAATTTTTTTACTGTCTGCATGTCTGTATCTTTCAATCGTCTAAAAATTGAAATAACCGAATTATTATAAGAACTATTTCAAGATTCCGTCACTTTTGGTGTAAGAAGAATGATATTTAGTATTAAAGCTATGCATACGTATTTCGTCGTTTTTAGAAATTTAACTCCAAACGGGAGAAACGGGGTAAAAGTATTAGTATAAAAATTTTAAAAAATAGAAATATACTATTTGAGTTTTTTGATTGAATTAATAAACATGAATTTCAAAGTTTTTAGAAACTTTTATTTTTGTTTGGAAGAGTTGGGTGCAAATAATGAAATTCAAAATACGCAATATCTTATATCAATATATCTTAGGGAGAAATATACGAACTTCACTATGTTGGTGATGTTTGGATAAAAAAACATATTCCATTATTGCCATATGTACCACTTAATTGGTATTCCCTAAGCTTATATTATTGTAAAGTTTCATTAAAATCCATTCAGTAGTTTATGCGTGAAAGAGTAACAAACGTCCATACATCCATACAAACTTTCGAGTTTATTATATTAGTAGGAAGTAGGATTATTATATGCCCTGTACTGAACACACATACACTATACTGGATGGGCGAATAAATCGATTGGTAAATGTTTATATCTTATTGATTAAAAAATGATAAAATCCTTATTTTACCCGTACGAAGTCGGGACGGGCAGCTAATTACTCGCTGATAACGTATCTTTCTGTAGGTAAAAAAGGTTTTTAAAAACAGTACAGCAGTTTTTTAGTTTATTCGCTACAAACAAACATACAAAAAATCTATTTTTACTTATTTATAATATTAATATAGATAAAGACCACGCGCGAGCGAAGCTGCGGGCAACAGCTAGTCATTAATATAATTACTCTGTTCAAGATACTTATTTTCTTCTCTGAAATTTTAATATTAGTGATGAATTTGACGCCACGTTAAATAGTCTGTCTTTTTTTGTTTTATATGAGGTTGAGTTAAAACTTTATATTGATACCGTATGGTATTGTAACGAGAATGTTTGTGGTATAGTATTCTCGTCGTACAATAGTAGGAAGCCTGCGCACTACTTGTATGGGTTATTTTAATAACTTTTAAAAATGTATTGCATCGCATGCCATACATACATAGATAGTAAGCTTAAAAAAATTTAAAGATTTAATTAGGCTCCTCCATTCGATTGAGTTGTTTGCTATAATTAATGAGAAATACTGAAACCGAAAAAATAATCAAATGTTTTGATATTATATAATCACAAGTTCATGTAATTCTATTTTGTAGCTACAGAGTGATTGCTTTTATAAAAAGTCGTAAAAAAATCTGCCAAATAGAGGAAGTCAGCTTTTATACTTTTAAAAGAATTTCAAGGGATTAATCGAAACAGTCAAAGTCGAATTAACTAATTTGGCTTGAATCTGAATGGTAATTGGTTTGTGGTAGCAAATGACGAAACATTTAAAAACCAATGAGCAATGAGCTTTGAGATTTATGCCAAATTATTTATTCTGACTGAGATCAGCAAATATAATTTTAAAATGATTAAGTATTCTTTGTTTTGTTAACTCTGTGTTTAAACTTAGCATATATCGCTAATGAATTCGTTAATGTTTAAAATACGTCTGCTGTTGAATGTGTTTTGTCAATAAACTTAAACAATGTATTTAATAACGCTATTGACTGCGCATTATCTGGAAACGGCAGTTTAGTTGAGCGACTCTGTTGTAGAATGTAGATACCAAAATTAATCGTTTTATTCTGTTCTGTTCAATATTTATCGGTCGCGATGCACAAAGCCAATGGACGTTGTTTAGTAACAGGATATCGGCGCTTAGCCTCGTATTATTTTGCTATTATGTTCATATTTGTAATCTGAAATCTCATGCAAAATGAAAATATACGATTTTCATTTTGCATGAGATTAGATAACTGTGTAGCCATTACTATAAAGTTATTTCGAAAACATATTCGAGCAATATATTAAATACTGAAGGATCACAGAATGCTAACGAAGTTATATTATAGTCAGTTTATATAAATCTCCATTCTAACGTATTAAATACGAGCCGACGTGGCTCAGTGGACACTTGAGTTTTAGGCGTTAACGTTTAAACTTGGATATTGAGTGATTATGTGCTTAACTTACGTGCGTCGAGCACGTATCATCGGTGAAGCAAAATATCATCTGCCACGTGTCTATCCCTAATCCCCGTTGGCGTGGTGGATTAGGTTCCAAACTTTTTACTCAAGAGGAGACGAGCAACGGTGGGATATTCACGGGCTTTATTTGAGTAGATTCATATGAGCACTTTTCACAACACCAAACACAATTCACAAATGAAATACATAGTAAACTACATACTAAAATTAATTTATCCCAATATTCAAACCACGGATACGTCTTCGTGCGGTTTTGTTATTAATTTATGGATGAGCGCTAAACTAAATAAATCACTTATCAATGCTGCTTAATGATGTTTTCTAAATTATCGATCCGAAAACGATTTCCATTTCGCGACGAGAATACAATTAAGCGACGGACGGTCATTGTACCAACTTTTGCTCCGAGTTCAAGACCCGAACTTTCCAACCATAATGATTACATGAAACTTTTGTTCATCAATTTACGTTGTTTTAATTGTTTTGTTCAGTATTGAGTGTAGCTCACTATACTTCGATTATAATTATTATATCGAGTTATTGTGAAATGCATATACCGTAAACGAGTGACTTTATATAAGCAGGTATGTGTTAATTACTATAGGGTTTTCCATTAAGGGCGCTTGATCTTTGAAATGCAAAAAAAAATACATGTAGGAGAGATATTTGCGAATTTTTTTTTATTTGGAAGTTCTATCGACCCAATTATGTATGGAATATGACATCATTCAAATGACCGCCACGGCTTCGGTTGGTGGCGCACACACGAAAGGTCCAATTTTCGATGACTCTGGCGCACAAATCGGGCTGTATTTGATCGATGGCGTGGCGTATGTTGACTTTGAGGGCATCGGTGGTTTGCGGCTTGTTGGCATAGACCTGCGACTTAAGAAAACCCCACAAGAAAAAGTCCAGCGGGGTCAAATCGCACGATCTCGGTGGCCAGTTCACGTCGCCTCCGCGCGAGATGACCATGTCCAGAAATTGCTCGTGCAGAACTTCCATCGTAGCGTGTGCTGTGTGGCACGTAGCGCCGTCCTGTTGAAACCACATGTTGTCCAGATCCATATTCTCGATTTCAGGCCAAAAGAAGTTGGTTATCATCGACCGGTATCGCTCACCATTGACGGTGACGGCCACACCATTATCGTTTTCGAAAAAATACGGACCAATCACGCCTCCGGCCCAAAATCCGCACCAAACAGTCACTTTCTGCGGGTGCATTGCCGCTTGGTGAACCTCGTGTGGATTGGTCTCGTCCCAAATACGGCAATTTTGCTTGTTGACATAGCCATTCATCCAAAAATGCGCCTCGTCGCTGAAGATGATTTTTTTGCCAAAATCGGCGTCAACTTCCATTCTCGGCAGATCTCGCGTTACGTTGACGCACGGGAACCGGCTGATTGTTAACTGACCCGGTTGACTCGAATTTGTCCACCAATCGACGGATAGTCGACTCGGCAGGACGATCATCGCGACCGTAAAACGGGCGAAGTGCGCGGAACGTTGCTCGAACTGAAGACCCATTTTCATAAAACAATTTTATGATTTGCACGTGCTGCTCGACACTGTAACCTGCCATGGTGGTTTGGGAGGACGGAATGAATATAACACACTGCATTTGACAGCTGTCACTCAAACAACATGGCCGCAATCAACTGTCAAAGTTCAAGCGTCCCTATTGGAAAACCCCATACTAACTACCTAGGACAGGTCATACAAGCCGGTAGGAACAACTTCGAGAAGGAAGCCGATCGAAGAATTCGCTTGGGATGGGCATTTGGCAACCTTCGTCAAGTCCTCACGTCGTCTATACCGCAATGTTTGAAGACGAAAGTCTTCAACCAATGCGTCTTACCTGCCATGACATACGGTGCCGAAACGTGGACACTAACTGCGGGACTAGTCCACAAATTCAAAGTCGCTCAGCGTGCTATGGAGCGAGCTATGCTCGGAGTATCTTTGAAGGATAAGATCAGAAATGAGATTATTCGGAAAAGAACCGGAGTCACCGACATAGCTTGCAAAATTAGCAGGCTGAAGTGGCAGTGGGCTGGTCACGTATGTCGTAGGACCGATGGCCGTTGGAGCAGACGAGTCCTAGAGTGGAGACCGCGAATCGGCAAACGCAGCGTAGGGCGCCCTCCAGCCAGGTGGACCGATGACCTTATGAAGGTGGCGGGCACCGACTGGATGCGGAAGGCGGAGGACCGGAAGCTTTGGCGCACTTTGGGAGAGGCCTATGTTCAGCAGTGGACTACGATTGGCTGTTGATTGATGTGTTAATTTTAAGCTTGCAATTTTTAAATTAAATTAATAATGTCCTTCTGTCCAATTTTAGGCCATGGTGGTTAATCTCAATGATTATTCGTATTTACATATTTTTTTGCAAACAGAGCAAAATCAAGCGCAAGGGCAATTTATTTCATAATCCCGAGCTGGTACTAAAAACAATTTGAGAGCAAAATCCATATTATTCCCAGGTTCAGCTTAATAAGCTAGCCACAAGACTAATCAATCAGTCTAATTTGAAAAATATTTTTTAAATTACATCGAAGGCCAAAAAGTAATAAAACTAATGGCACTTAAAAAGTATTTATCCTGATTGAGATGTTATATTTTTGACTATTTTATTAATTATTAAATCATTTGTTGTCTCAAGTTATTTGTAGTGTGCATGAATATGTTTAAGACACATTTATTCCTTAAATAATATTTCATATACATTACACAATATGCTTTGTATTGTTACGCTTATTTTATAACAAAATATTTCATACTCTCACTCTCATCCGACTCGCTCGTATCGATACATATGTCAGACCAAATACATAACACACTTGGGAATTTTCGAAGAGGTTTGTAGTTTTTGAGAGGAAATATATACAGAGATTTGTAAGGAAGTTCGCGTGCCTGCCCGGTATATTCAATTAGCCGTGTCACTTCGGGGACTGTGTGCCTATTGCGAGTTTTTTTCATATTAGATGGCGTTGACGACTGACGTTAATCGCGATTTGTATGGAATTCCGATTGTCATTAGATTGCGCAATTTTCGTTAATAGTTTTTAGTTAACGTCAACGCTATCGAATAAGTAAAAAAAGAGTAAATTTGTAGGTTGTATTGTAAGGATTTTTATATATCAAATTATAATCTATTGACAAAATGCACAATTATCTAGTTAAGCTCCTAAATATCTTCGTAAGAGAAGAGACTTGGCCCAGCTCTGTGACACTTACAGCCCTTAATAAATCTACTGAAAATTATAATTGGAATAAAAAAACCATATCGTACGCAGGTCTTCACGTCAAAGTTATTGAAAACGAATTTGTTTTTCCGGAAAATAGGATGTTTGCAAGTCAAAGTTTTCATGGAAGTTTTTATTATAAAGTTTATAACTTTACTTGTATATTTCTCTTTGTAACTTTGTAGGCAAGCTTAGCATCGAAGTTTCATAACTTCTACAACATCGAAGACCCAACGTCAATCTGTCTGTACCACGTTTACTAATACAATAATTAAATGAACAGACTGGAAGAAATACTTTGATTCGTCAATCTCTACCATTGGGTTGAAATGTAGATTTTACCCAAAATAATCTACAATATATTTTTTGTAATCTAAAGGCGCTCTAAATTAAAGACGTCTAGAATAAAATTAAAATCACAATAAATTATATACTGTGTTCAAATTAGATCTAGAGATTATTGAAGTCTCCCATTACTATAAGATTTTTGTTCGCATGCTCTTGAATCGCCTTGTTGAGATCATGGTAGAATGTATTTATTGTTTCTGGATTCGATTGTTCTGTAGGCGAATATATTAGTACAATAGACCAGGGATCTTTGTATCCTTGGTTTCAATTTCATTATTGCTATACGCTCCGATATTCTTACAAATCCTTCTACACATTCAGATATAAGTTTTTTAATAATGAATTCCACCCCGTGGTGACCTTGGTTCTAGTTGTTATCTATGCACTTTTGCCATCTCATGGGTAGTTCATTGATCCCTTTACTAAAAAAAACCATGGGGGCAAGAATCAATAAACTCTTTAAAGGCGGTTTGGACTGCCGCATCGGAGTTGAATTTTTTTCCTTGTAAGAAGTTGTCCAAATTCCGGAAAAAATGGCAATCTATTGAAGCAAGGTCCGGGGAGTACGTTGGATCTCGCAGACATTCCAATTGTAGCTCATCTAACTTAGTGGTTGTTTGTTGTGCAGTGTGTGGTCTTGCGTTGTCGTGAAGCAGCAGTGGCCTAGAGCGATTGACCAATCTCGGTTGTTTAACAGCTAGTTCTTCCTTCATAGTTTGCAGTTGCTGACAATAGATATCTGCCGTAATCGTTTGGCCAGATTTTAGAAAGCTGTAGTGAACGACACTGGCGCTATTCCATCAAACACTCACAATTAACTTTTTCTGAGTAAATTTTCGTTTAGGGCAGGATTTGAATGGGTCTCCAGGGTTCAGCCATTGCGAAGAGCGCTTCCGATTATCGTACAGTATCTACTTTTCATCACAAGTAATGATTCGATTTAAAATTCCTTCATTATTGTGTCGGTTGAGCAAAGTAATACAGCAGTCGACGCGTGTTTGCAAGTTCGATTCACTCAATGCTTTGCAACTTCAAAAAGTTAATTGAAGTTAATAGAAATTAGCACTATTTGCCCGTGAGTTAGCTAGGCATCCGTTATTGATTTAAAAAAATGTTATTATTATTTAACACTAACCATATTCATAAACTTTATTTAACTGGTGATTAGTTAAACAACAGTTTGTCTTCTTCTTTCGTATGTCAAATCAATAATGACAGAAAGAGACAAATCAGTGTTTAGCTAAACAGTAACTAAGCAACGTTTATAAATAAGGCCGTAAGTCTTTGTCACTATCGAATAACAGTATTTCATACAGGTATTTTTTTATCTCCTACTAGTAGTATTGAGCACCGAACGCTGAGTCTCTGTGTGAGCGAGTCAAAACCAGCGACCGTTCTCGTCCCGCAGGGGTGAAGTATGCGGTTAACGCTCCCTGCACAGCAGTGTCCACTTGCAATTATTACTTAACGTCACAAATCAAACTGTATTGTTCACACTATAATAGTTTTTATTTGTTTAGATTGAAGTATCACTTTTGGGGAGCACTAATTATCTAGATTTAACATAAATGAAGTACACGTCTGCTTCGGACGTTTCGAGAAGCACTCTCGAAGTAAGTATATAAATACATATATAATTTTTCTATACGTGTATATGTTAACTGAACTCCTAAAGGGCTAAACCGATTTGATAAAAAAAAATGTGTTGAAGTGGGTCCTTGTAGGTTGCGCTGATTTTATTTTAAAACGAAATAATTCACAAGTGCATCCTTGTTTCGTTTCCGTCCTTTGCCTGCTTCCAGGTGTGAGGTGGCTGATGTAATATGAAACGTTCATATAACAATTTCTCACAGAGTAAGGCAATGTAAAGAGATCTATCTCCATTTATCGCATCGTATTCATGGAGTCACAGCTACAGAGGCAGTGTACTCCGCATTATTGCGCGCTACACTCTGTAATAAGCCACGAGTCACGTACGACGGTGCCCTTGACGATGCATCGTGTTTATTGCAAAGCTTAGACGAAACGACTGTGTTGTATATGGAGATAGTGGCTAAATGTCACATATTGTACATTACATATAAACATGGTAAAAGAGCTCGGAGTACTCGATGGTTTTTATACAGTATATATGAATTGAATTGTATATGATCGATGTAAAAGATTAACTAACTACTGAATTCCTTGTCGTTTCTTCTTTTGTAGAATCAAGAATCTATATTCCTGACCGGTGGTAACTTTAAATTTAATGAGGCTTGGAAAATGTCTTTACATGTTAAAAATCTTTGTAAGAGCAAAGTATTAGATATACAGTGGTGGTCATATAATTAGAAACACTTATGAATAAAGAAAGTACAACTTCAACGTACAAATGTTCGTAAAAAATATACACATTCAATAATTAATAATCATGCAATAATATAACCACTCAAATAAAAAACTCATTAAATGCATACAATATAAAACATATCTTACTTTTAATTACAAAATGTATGTCTTACACATGTAGGAGTTTATTTTCTGTTACTGGTCGCTTGGACGACTAATTAGAAACATTTTAAAAAAGCATCCATAGCTCGTTCTTTTTTTGAAATTGGACATTAACATTTCTTTTTCTATTATTTTGGCGGCAAATCAAAATTTAATCTGTTTTATTTTTTTCAAAATGGGCAAAACTAAAAGTAGTGACGCGTCAACTAAGCAAATCATTTTTAATTTACATGTAGATCATAAGTGGACGTACAGAAGAATAGCTGAGCATTTAAATTGTTCTGTTAAGAAAGTTTTTAATGCAATTGATCATTATAAAACACATGGAACTGTTGAAAATGTTCTTAGAAAGGCTCGGCCAAGAAAATCCCCTCCCAGAGAAGATACGCTAATCGTTCGTGTTGCTAAAAAAGAAAAGGCTCCAACCAGATTAAAACCTGATGCCTCGCCTGATGACCCGAGAAACATCTTGTCAAGACTTATAAGCCGAAGATTAGTGCAAGCTAAATTGTTTGGAAGAATCCCTCGAAACGTACCGCTTCTTACCAAGCAACACCGAGATAAGCGATTATTATTCGCTAAAAAATATGTTAATTGGACGGTACGAGAATGGAAAAACGTGTTATTTTCAGATGAAACTAAAATAAATATGGTAAATTCCGATGGAAAGCGCTATGTTAGACGCCCGTAAACAATGCTTTTAATTATAAATACACAAGGAGTATAGTCAAGCACGGTACAATGGATCAATGGAAATACAAAAATATCTTAGAGCACACAATGATTCCCTACTCGGACGATCATTTGCCTATAACCTGGATCTTTCAGCATGACAATGACCCTAAACACACGGCCAATAGCGTCAAATGTTTCCTTAGCGAACAGCGTATATCCATTTTAGACTGGCCAGCAAATAGTCCGGATTTAAACCCGATAGAAATTCTCTGGTATATTGTTAAAAAGAAAGTCTCAAACAAACGTAACACCAGTCAAAATGAACTATATGAAGCATTTGTTGAAGCATGGAATTCAATCCCCCTAGAAAAATGTATGAAATTGATTGAATCAATGCCACGTCGTTGCAGTGCTATTATTGAAAATAAGGGATATGCCACTAAATATTAATTATAACTATTGGTAGGCTGCGGATAGTAACTATTTCGTAAATAAAAATAGTAATTTTTTATATTTTTTGTTGTTGTTTCTAATTAGTTGACCATTATTGTTCATACCTCAAAACTGATTTAAATGTTTGTCCGTAATTTAATATTAAAACTGTACTTATGTAATGGGATTTATATTGTTTTACTAATATATGATAAATCGTTGAACATATTGTTGTCCTATTTATTGCTTAATTTCAAAATAAAAACGATTGCGGCGAAGTATCTTACATAATGTCAAGGACCGTTGGTAGTGTTTCTAATTATACAACCACCACTGTATATATACAAAGTATATATTTCGATAACGTTCATCTGATACTATTGTATACTTTTATTGACTGCCTCGTTGGTCTAGTGGCTAGATATAAGGCCGCAGACCCGGTGGTCCTGGGTTCAATTCCCAGGTCGGGCCAATAAATAGTCATTGGCCCGACCTGGGAATTGGGTTTTTCTGTCAGAAAATTCTCAGTAGCAGCCCGGAGTCTGGAAGTTGGAAGTGTGTACACTCCCGTGCCTCGGAAAGCACGTTAAGCCGTTGGTCCTGCGCCTGAACTCTTTCCGGTCGTGTCGGATTGCCGTCCCATCGGATTATGAGAGCTAAGGCAAAGAGAGTGCACCTGTGTTTGCGCACACACTTGTGCACTATAATATGTCCTGCGCAGTTGGCTAATCTCTCTTGAGATTGGCCGCCGTGACCGAAATCGGTCTGGAGGACCTTATTATTTATTATTATACTTTTATTTAAAAAAGATTGACTAATTAGCAAATGGGGCACTTGATGGTTATTATTTTTTTTTTTTTATATTACCCGGGAGGGCAAGTGACTCTTCTCCACCTGATGGTAAGTGGTAGCAGAGTCCAAACGCGACGACGGCTAGTGCAGTCAGGAAGAATGATATGCACTAGCCGCCCCCGCCTTGCCGGCCCGCAAGATGCCTCTTCACGCCTCGTTTGAAGGAACGCAGGTCATAAGAGGAGGGGAACACGTGCGCTGGTAAAGAATTCCATGTTTTGGAGGTGCGACAAAGAAAAGAGTTGCCAAATTTCTTTGTGCGCGATGGAATTGATGTCACAGTTAGGCGGTGACATCGAGAGCCAGCACGCGTAGACTTGTAAAGGAATGGGGAAGCAGGAATGAGGGAGAATAATTCCTCTGAGCACTCGCCGTGATACAATCGGTAGAAAGCGCTCAGTGCCGCTATCTCTCGACGCAATTGTAAAGGCTCGAGGGTGTTGGTGACCTTTACGTCGCCAATAATGCGAACCGCAAGTCGCTGCAACCGATCCAAGGCCTCCAGTAAGTAGTAAGTAAGTACATTCTAGTTCAGACTTGAAGAGTATCAATGTGAAGTTAACTCTTGGTTCACTATTCACCGTGGGTTGATCTATTCTGACCTCATTAGCTCGTAAGCGAATGATCTCGTTGCGGAGCTGAGACGCATCAAGGTCGGTTGTCACTTACTTGCGTGATCAATTTTATTTATGAAGGTGATGTGGGGCTTTTCAGTCTCTCAATCGGGGTTTAACAAACTGGTTGCAATATGTATAAGGCGGATATCGTGCTCCTACTGTTAAATGTAATATGTCACCACGTCGCTTTCCTTTAATGTGGTGATGAAGTAATACTGACAGCTGTGCGTTAAATTAATGTCGGATATGTTTGCCAAAGCCAGAGTAGCACTTATTTGCGCACCATAATTGCATAAACTTAAGACAATCAATTTTATGAATACATAATGTGATTTTGCAAATTTTTAGTTTTTAAAACTTACTATTTGTAACAGTCTGTGAATGTCCCACTGCTGGGCTAAGGCCTCTTCTTCTCTTTTGAGGAGGTTTGGAGCTTATTACACCACGCTGCTCCAATGCTGATAGGTGGAATACACATGTGACAGAATTTCAGTGAAATTTAACACATGCAGGTTTCCTCTTGATGTTTACCTTCACCGTGAAGCACGAGATAAATTATAATCACAAATAAAGGACATGAAATTCAGTCGTGCTTGCTCGGGTTTGAAACCACGATCATCGGTTAAGATTCATGAGTTCTTACCACTGGGCCATCTCGACTGGGCAATTATTTTATCTTACAGTTATTCCTTCGAAGTTTGTTACTGCAAATAATATCATTTATTTGTTATTGCAGTCGTTCTAGAAATATTAGTTATCGTGAGACTTACGTTTTTAATTATTTTGAAAGCACGTAAAGTACAAATTAAAACGGTTTATTTAAAGGCGGTGTAAGAGAGCGTTAAATGTTGACGTTAAATATATATAACTGCGATAATTTTCGAACATCCTCCATTTTTCAATTGATTTTACTCGACGATTTCGACAAGCGTATTGTGTGTAAGGCATTTTAATTACCGGGATAGGCAAGGGTGGTATTTCTTTAAATTGTCGGACCCGTCGTTTTAATTAAAGAAGGATAATTGAAACGGCTTAAAGCTTCGTGTTCCAAGATATCGATTTAATTTGTCGAAAGATAGCATTCCTTTGAGTTTTTATTACAGTGTTAATTTAAATCTTAATGTAATAACGAATAAGCTGATAAAGAGTGAGCAAGTAAGCCTAATTGTAGACTTAGAAGTTAAAGGAAATGTGGCATGATTGTGGTTTCTTTTATAACTTCTTTCATTCTTTCACAATGAATATAGATGCTAGCCAGATTATAAGTCAGTTATTTCCAAAGCGATTTTATAGTTTTACATTTTAGCATTTTTATATTAGGTCAGGTTTTAATTGTTTATTAAAAAATTATCAACTTACGAATAAATATATCGTGCGCATATTATTCAGAATTTTGTCATAATCGTTTCTACGTTTTAGAGTACAGTATGAATTATACACAAATCGAAGTACATCAACACTCACGCGAAGCTTGTCCGGTTTTGTATCACAATCTTAGGCTTAGGTATACGTGCAATATCGTATAATGAGGCTTTAATTATCGCGGCCATGTGTAACATTTTCGGAGAAGCCGCTATATATAGGAAGAGGTATTAAGAAATTATATTACATTATAAAAAATCAAATTCTTTGAAGAAGTGAATTACTTTATTGATTCATCTAAAGGTTGAGATGGAGACTCGTTTTATATCATTACAAGCTTTAGTACACGATATTTGTTTATAGTGAACGTCTAATGATGAAATTAGCATTTAAATGTGGATTTTACACTAATTGCAGAATTTCTTGGCACTTGCACGTCCTGCAGATGAGAAAGGCTGTTAAGATGCAAATAGGCTAACGGCTGCTGCGCTTGATAATCTCTCTGTTGTTACGTTTTTCAAGTTAGAAAAATATGTTAATATCTTATTGTCTAAGTGTAATCGATAAGTAAAAACAAGAATCTTGACGATGTCGGCCAAGGTCGCCAATCTTAAATATTAAAACAAGCGCAGAATGTCGTATAGTCAACATGAGTGTGTATGTTACGCGCAGAACTAATACCTTTACGTGGTTTTCGATTCATGAAGTTAAACAAGGCAAGGTTTTTCGTAATCTCCTTAGATCGCAGAGTAGCACGGCTACCTTTTTTGATTCCGATATTATGAGGTTTCATTAAAGAAAGTCCTAATTATTTTATTGGCTTCACCTTGGCTGCAACTTTACTAATAACATATGAAATTATAGTTAAAGTAAAGACAAATACTCTCATACATTCGTCAAATATACACATATTGTATATACTAGATGTATATACAATATGTGTATATTCTATTAAAGATCAAACGACGACGAGAAGCGTTGAAATTAATTATTATCACGACTGTTGTGTCAATTTATTGTCATTATGACGGGTTCGGATTACTGTACAATATGTTCGTGCAATAGCTATAAGTTATGCCAACGTAATCGGCGAAAATCGACGCTCGATACAAAAAATGTAATGTAGAGATAATGGGATAAGCACCACCAAGTTTTAGTTTATAATTGAACTTGTATTCAGGGGTGGAGGATCTTGAAAAGATTTGCATATGTCGAAATAAGCTAATAATTTAATTTAAGATAAAATGAAAATTTTAAAAAGATTCTACCAGCGAATGCGGAAAAACTAGGACATTTTTTTTTGTTTTGAATTATTGAAAGAATATTTTATAATGCTCATTTGTACAATATATATTTTTAGATATGTGTAATTTTATACATTACTTTTTGTAAAAAGCTAAGTGTACGAATACTTTTTTTTTGTTATTGTATAGGAAGGCGGACGAGCGTATGGGCCACCTGATGGTAAGTGGTCACCAACACCCATAGACAATGGCATTGTAAGAAATGTTAACCATCGCTTACATCGCCAATACGCCACCAACCTTGGGAACTAAGATGTTATGTCCCTTGTGCCTGTAATTACACTGGCTCACTCACCCTACAAACCGGAACTCAACAATACCAAGTACTGCTGTTTTGCGGTAGAATATCTGATGAATGGTTGGTACCTACCCAGACGAGCTTGCACAAAAGCCCTACCACCAAGTAAATTGAACCATTTGAACCGGTGTATAAATTTTTTATGTTTAACTATTATTTTTATATTTGTGTTTTTATATGAATATAATTATTTTGATTTGGATATAGTTTTTCTAACATAAAGTTTCGCAAACAGACCTTAAAGAATGGACTGAATAGAAGTTACACAACAATAGAGGGCTAAAATAATTATTGATACAAGTACAATCGAATGAACATGGAATCAAGTAGAAATGATACAACATATATATGTACATACAAGTATAAGGAAAATAATAACCTGTATATGTCCCGCCGCTAGACAAAGGCACTCTCCTCTTGAGGAAAAGACTTGGAGCTTATTAGCTTATTTCGACATATGCATATCTTTTCAAGATTACTGTCTAATTAATGATCGTCAGTACGGGTTTCGACCGAAACGGTCCACAGGTGATCTTCTAGCGTACGTAACACACCTCTGGGGTGAAGTTATCGTCGACAAGCGTGGGGAATCGTTGGCTGTCAGCCTCGATATCTCCAAGGCTTTCGAAAGGGTCTGGCACAGAAGTCTTCTCTCCAAGCTGTCGGCATACGGTCTGCCAGCTCACCTCTGCACCTGGATTGCCAGCTTCCTACACAAGCGTAGCCTTCGCGTTTTAGTTGATGGTTGCGCTTCACAATTCCATATAGTGAATGCTGGGGTCCCCCAGGGGTCTGTGCTATCCCCCACACTCTTTATTCTGCATATCAATGATATGCTCTCTCTTGGGAACATACATTGCTATGCGGATGATAGTACAGTGCACGGGGGATACCACGGACGTGCAGTAGCTGGGCGGGTGGAAACCGAGGAGAGACTAAGGGATCTTGTTGTTGAACTCGATAGGACGTTAGGACTCATTGCCAAATGGGGCTCTGACAATCTTGTTGAGTTTAATGTCAAGAAAACACAGGTATGCGCACTCACAGCAAAAAAGTCACCTTTTCCCCCTCCTCTCTCCTTCTGTAGCACTACGCTGGAGATGCAAAGCAAAGTCGCCATACTGGGAATTGCGTTCGGTGCGACCTCAGTCCAAGGGACCACATCGAGGCTGTTATAAAAACAGCTTCACAGAAACTCGGAGTCCTGAACAAGGTGCGGCGTTTTTTCACGCCACAACAACTGCTCCTGTTGTATAAAACACAGGTGCGGTCTTGCGTCGAATATTGCTCGCACCTCTGGGATGGCTCCGCTAAGTACTTACTGGAGGCCTTGGATCGGTTGCAGCGAAGTGCGGTTCGCATTATTGACGACGTAAAGGTCACCAACACCCTCGAGCCTTTACAATTGCGTCGAGAGATAGCGGCGCTGAGCGCTTTCTACCGATTGTATCACGGCGAGTGCTCAGAGGAATTATTCTCCCTCATTCCTGCTTCCCCATTCCTTCACAAGTCTACGCGTGCTGGCTCTTGATGTCACCGCCTAAGTGTGACATCAATTCCATCGCGCACGAAGAAAGTTGGCAACTCTTTTCTTTGTCGCACCTCCAAAACATGGAATTCTTTACCAGCGCACGTGTTCCCCTCCTCTTATGACCTGGGTTCCTTCAAACGAGGCGTGAAGAGGCATCTTGCGGGCCGGCAAGGCGGGGGCGGCTAGTGCATATCATTCTTCCTGACTGCATTAGCCGTCGTCGCGTTTGGACTCTGCTACCACTTACCATCAGGTGGAGTAGAGTCATTTGCCTTCCCGGGTATAATAAATAAAAAAAAAAAGATCCTTCACCCCGAAATACAAGTTCAATTATAAACTAAAACTTGGTGGTGCTTGTCCCATTATCTCTTTATTACACTGTATGTATAAATATTGTTGAAATATCAGTTTGAATCGAACCAGAATGTTTATTCCATTCAATGGGAAAAAAATATTTTAGACAAAGATTAGAAGAGTAATGAAAATGAGATAAGGAATCTTATGAAGTTGCGTTTAGGGAATTGATCAGCAATTTAATTGTCACGATTGCCACAATGACTAGGAATGGAAAGTCGAGATACTCCAGCAAGTGTAAAAAATGCAAACTTAGAGAATGAAGTTAATAAATCGTATAAATTAATATTTACAGATTACATCCAAAACTAACTTCAGAATGCAAAAAAAAAACCAAAAACAACCGTTCAAAAGTATAGCAAAATGAAACATTGAATCACGTCAGATATTATGTTTATACATATAAATATTATATAAAGAATTTATCTAATCTTTAGAATGATAAGAAATTTTGGTAAGCCACGGTAAGGGTTTTGAGCTACCTATAGCTTGAAGGCAGCTTACGCAATCTGAAAATCGTCCGGTTCGTGTAATGGCTTATCGAATTTTGTGTGTGACGAATACTAATCCTACGATTTTTTGTCTTGTCATATCGAAAAACATGTCTTATCATTTTTTTGAATATGAAAATTCAACTCAATAACAGCAAAGATTAAAATGGGTGCGTGTATTTCTTAATAATTAAATGTTTAGCATTATGTAGGTCCAGTTTATATCGTTTGGTCATGAACTTGCGGTCCACCCAAGCCATAGTTCTCCCCAGGAACACTAATTGTGTAACACGATCGGGTCCGGTCACTATCTTTTATTCCGACTACCCGATCGATGCTTCATCTCGGTCAATATCAAGGACCTGACGTAGTGTTATTACTGTCGCTAACAATAAAGTCTGAGTACTGCATTCGAGATGATGGATTGCTTCCTTCTCTAAGAAATATGAATGTGTTAAACTAAAATGAACCTTATTTTGTAAACGTTAGATTTGATATTCTTATTCTTAGACGTAGGTTGACTCATTTTTACTTAACTAATGAGACGTCTCTCGTCAAGGGACGCCAACTGAAATTCTTTCGGCTTTAATTTTAGTTAATTAATGATCTTTTCGGGTGGTGTCTATGCCTACATAATAAAGTTTAGACATTTTTTTATTTCATTCTCTTCTTGTCTATATTTTTAGAGTTAAAAAAGAGGCGAATCCTATTTACATGTTTTTGCGTTGTTCTCAGAACTGCTCCAATCCCTTCAATTCAATCCCACGAACAGGCGTCCAACCGTCGGGGTAACATGGTAGTATGCGCAAGCGATTCTGTGTCTTTACCCGAAGAGACGGGCTGGGCACCGCTGGTTGCTTTAGTAGGCATTTCGGCGCGTTCCGAACCGAGTGAAAATGAGTCCCACGTTCTTCCCACTTCATGTGTGAGAAACGCGTAAGTGCTTCCACAAAGATCAACAAGGCTCGCTCCATTTAATGTTCATTGGTATCGGGACTTTTGGCTGTTTACTAAAACACTGATTTCGCTCTTTCTATCACTATTGATTTGATATTCGAGAGAAGAAGACACATCATTGCTTAAATAATACCATAATACGTTTTTAAATAAGTCTGCTTGTATTAAAATATGTTAAAATGATGTGATAGGGTTTAAAATATGATGTTCCGTTAATTTCGATCTGCACGTTAAACTCGCTCATATCTTTTCTTACGTCATTCAATATTTCAAGAAAATTTGGTTGATAATTATTACTAAAATAGTTATGATTTGAAAGCGTAAGTCATTTTCGTTAATTTTGTTCTTTATTCATAACACCCACGTTATTCTAAAGAAAAACGCCTACACGAATATTTATAGACTAGTCATTACATTGTATTTAAGCGAGGTACAGAGAATTTTTTGAAAAAAAATAAATCTTTGCTTATATATTTCTATTTCTATATTTTGCTATAGAATAGGTAGACGGACGAGTGAATGGTACCCTGATGGTAAGTGGTCACCACCGCCCATAGATATCGGCATTGTAAGAAATGTTAACCATCACTTACATCGCCAAAGCGTCATCAACCTTAGAAACTAAAATGTTATGTCCCTTGTGCCTGTAATTATACTAACAAGTACTGCTGTTTTGCGGTAGAATATCTGATGAATGGTTGGTACCTACCCAGACGAGCTTGCACAAAGCTCTATCACCAAGTAAAAAGTTGTCTCCTATGTTATCGTATTATTCAATAAATAATTGATATATCTACAGTATTATTAACTTTGACATAATATGTAATAATGCAAAATTGATTTCAAACGCGCCGATCTCACTGCTAAGCTCATCGAAGTAAAATTGATTGCCTACAATTTGTCTCCACCCATTACGCGTCATTTATCAAAATCGTTCAATTTCCTTTCGATCGGCCCTTCATCTTTCATGGCGCACTGACTGCGCCCTAAAGTTTCGAGATTATTAAAAAATCGTTTATAATATCCACGAGTAAGTGACTGCATGACTTGCAAGGACTTATCTAACAATCTGAGATATATGTACGTATATGTCTATTCAGTATAGGTTCTGACATTCATAATAGGTTAGTTAGGTTATTTTTGGTCATGAACTCTGTGCTAGCCTATTAAATGGCTGTGTTCCAGTTTGGATGAGTAAGCCAATAGAAAGATAGATCTAACATTTTGGTTCTCATGGTTGGTAATGCATTGGTCTTATATACTATGGTTAACGTTGCCAATCTTACATGTTGTCTTACTTGCCAATGGATACGGGCGATAGTGATAACGTCGACCTCATCATATATTTAATTTAAAAAAAAAGTTGTTAACCATTGTTGATATAATTGCTGTTCTGTAAGAACACCGCGACCCGTCACAAAACGACATTGAATATAATTAATCTGATACATGCATCACAATATTATATTAATTGTATACACAATAGTAGTTGTAGTAGTAATCAGTTTTAAAAGAAATCACGAATGAGATACGAAGTCTACTGTACGTGTTACCGAACATCGCTGATGTTATATACCACGATAGCACACGACAGTGCGTCAGTATTGTTCGCACTGCATGCTTCATCGTTCAATTAGTGTTGTGTCATGAGATTGATGACTGAAATTGATATCTTCATGAAGTTATAACTTTGATCTAAGGACGTTTATTACTCGTCCTTAGATCAACACGACAAGTAACATAGGCTATATAACATTTTCAAAAAAATTAGAGATCCTTACCTAAACTGGAACAATGTAACCCAAGGTATCAAATTGTTGCCTATAAAAGTCATTATCTGGGAAAACTATTGACGGTATATAAAAAAAAAAGTTCTATATATTAGTAAATAGTACTCATGATTGCTCACAAAAAAGTCCGCGACGATATATGACTAACTATTATAGTTAAGCCACAATAACAGTTTTTGTTTAAATTATTAAGTTCAAATACGTCAGAATCGAATAGAGGTGACATATGTAAAGAGGCGTGGGTGGTGTGGGCGACCGCCCACGGCCACGCGGTCCGGGGGACCTCGCGGTCCGGGGGCCTCGCACCTCGGAAACATGTTACTTAAAAGCTTTGAAGGCGAGGAAAAATTGGACTCGTCATGAATCGAAATATATTAAGCGTAGGAAGCGCAATGCAGAAAAAAAAGCGAGATTTAAAAAAAAGAGGGCCTCGCAAAATGTATCGCGCCCACATAAAATTTTGGTCTTGCCCTGGCACTAGCACTGCATTTGTATCATGATATTATTAATCCTCGTTCGTTTAAATGGTTTGATAATAATTAAGGATGATTATTTACATGTAAATTCTTCTTTAAATTATCCGGATCGGACTTTCGTTTAGAAGTGACACATGTTTGAACAAACTGTAACTGTCCCACGTTTAGTCTATTACCAAATACTATTTTACGTTAAATAATAATTTTTAAATTTTCGCAGACGAAGTCGCGGGAAAAGTGCTTATTTTTAATATAACCATAAAAATGATTAAGTCAGTTATTAATTATTAAAATATAAACCATGACAACGTTTTAGACGTTTCATGAAATTAATTTTTAATTTGTTTAATTTGGATTATCTTTTAAGTAAGCGACGTAATCTTTTGCACTTTTTTCCATTATGTAACGCATTCTTTTTAGCTTGGTTGAAGTAAATAAAGGTGTCATGCTCTTTCTTATCAGCTGCCATTTCTTTCAATTCGGGAATATAATGTTATTTGCCAGAATATCATCTTCATTAGGGTCAAATCCTCTGTGACTGAATGCGTTGAAGTTTGTCGACAATACATGGTGTATATTTGTGATATCTCTGACATACAACGTCGGCGTCAGCAGAGAACCGATACCAACGGCGGGATCGTTAGGATATTGCTTATAAATGTCATGCGGGTTTTCAGCCAACGAGACATCCTGTGTCATGAAATCCCAAAACATGCCAAGTGCTTTGTTCTTCTTATAAAATGTTACACCGCGTTTCTTCCAATATGTCTCATTATATTTACCGTTCCAATAATTGTAGCTTAATATTATGAAAACAATACCAAGTACAAAGTATAGGAATATTATTAATACACGTACGTTGCTCTCCAATTAAATTGAATGAACGTAAGTTTCTACTTACGTATATTGCTTCATATATACATTGTAATATCTATATTTATTTGTTATCGTTATTGAAGAAAATTTTCGTTATAATTTTTATGACTACCAATATTTTAAAACTAGTCTATTTGACTAGATATCTTAAGACATAGGATAGGATCGTAAATCATCATCCAAGTGACATGTAACAACGTAAAAGTAAAGTAAGTAATAAAAAAATATAAATATCTGTTAAAATTATTTTCATATTAACTTTTCGAGATGTAGTTATATTGTTATCACTGGTGAATGATTTACAAATTCATTTAATATAAACATATTTTTGTGTAAGTCATCGTGAACTTTAATTTTATTTAGATTTTAAGTATTGCTGTGCGGCGGTAGAATGTCTGGTAAGGGGGGCTTGCACAAAGCCCTATCATGAAATAAATACAATTAAATTAGCTTATCATTGTTTACATAATTATATCGCATGCTAAAATTAAAAGCGTCGAAAGTCGTCGGAGCAAAACAAGTATGGGTACAGGAGGCGAGTAATGTGGAATTCAAAGTTATGAACTTACCAGCATACAAATTTACTTCTCGCTGTCGGCGTAATGTTATTGAAAAAGTAAAAAGTAATTTTATGTTTAAATATTAACGGCAGATATCTGATTTATCACGAGTTAAGCAACAGTTCCTTGAAAAGTTTTGCTGGTTGATTAAAGTCGTAGGACAGATATAATCAAATAATATGTTTATGATTAATTTTCGACAATTGGAAAAATTAAGAGGCTTTGTTGTTTTATTTTTATTTTGTTATTATATTTCGAGGATGGTCAAATTGCACCCTCTTTTCTCGTAATTTAAAGTCACACTTAAATACAGTTTAAGTCAAAAATTAAATCGGAACCGTATATTAACATATCTAACGACGCTCGTGCACGCGTGCACTGAGAGATAAGCACGCAATCATTACAAAATAATTGTTCGCCTCCAACATTATTCAAATAATGACAATAACAACCTTTGAACAACTCCGAAGTTGAATATAAACCCACAGTTTATCGTTTAAAGTAATATATAATTCTTACATTAAAGAGAGACCGAAAAACTTATATATTAAATTAAATTGTGTGTGGTAACTTTTAGGATAAACAATTTTGGGTTTTATTTTAGCCGTTCTTTTAATGTATCTCAACTATGTAATATCTTGTTAAAATCATCTTTTATTTGGCAAATAAAACTAAACATTAGAGTTATTCTGTAAGAACTAACTCGAAACTTGCCGCTCAACACGAATGTTAAACGTCATACAAGTGATGTACGACTTTGATGATAATAAAATGATAACATTTAAAGAATAGATGCATCAAAATAACGGAACAGTGTAAATTAAACATTTTATGAAGGAGATACGAAGAGAGTTTTTGCAAAATAGCACTGCAGTCATAGTCAATTACATTTAATATTTTATACGTCGTATACGTATACGATCCTGTATAACCTTGTATTATATGATTTTGGTTTTTAAAACGATGAGCAAAATCAAATTTATCAATCTCTGAAATAGTGAACGAATATTTGTGGCCTATTAGACATGGGTTCCCGTCGACCAATTACCATTTAGATTAGAAAGTCAAAAAGTTAATCAGATATTGCTTTTGATAATTCAGCATTTCTGACATTTTCATAATGTGTAACTTATATATTTTTCGGATCGTTTTAAATTAATAAGATTAAAAATAAAATCATTTAGTCTTATACAACTTAAACAAACATTTTCATTAATAAAACATTACTTTGATAGCAATTTAGGGCGAGTTATTATTAATGGTTGAAACAAATGCCGACGGGACGCAATTCTATCCCATTACGATCGAACGCGTTTACGAACGATAGGGGTTCATATCCTTGTTTATGGCCTATAAAATATCGTCTCAGCTACGAGACAGCCTTCTCAATCTGAGGATACTTTAATGAAATGTAGGCTCGGTAATGGTATCAATTCGATTGAAATCCCACTCTACTCCCTGTGTCGGGGCGATGACTGTCCCAAGCCAACATAGGAATACATTTTCCTTTTAAAATAGTTAATGTCCGTTAACGTGCCCTTATCACATTGTTTTAATATTACTGAAACTCGCAATGCAAATACAATATATATGAATTCATTGCTATTTTATTCGAAAGTAAATCTGTTTTATTAGTTGCCTTTATAATCCAATATATGTGGTGAGTGGGTGGTACCCACATATATTGGATGGTTGCGCATTGATGATGAAAATAATGCTATTGGCGATGATGACCAGCTACCCCCAGGTGGCTTATTTTCCCCGTCAACCTTTCTGCATAATAATGTAATGTTCAAGAAAAGGCAAGTACACGTAACAATTTGTTATATAATATGAAACTTGATAATATATTAAATATGTCAATTCATTTCATTTTATGGGTTAGAACCTAGGAGCTCAAAACGAAGCATGTTTTGTTTCCTCCCGAAAAAAACAGATGATTCAGACTTAAGCTCTTATTTATTTTTACAAATTACTTAATGTCGGTTCGAATTTGCAGGCACGTCGCTTATTTAATTAACAATAACAGGTCCTTACGAATAAATGTTACGCGTTAGATACTTCGTTTATTGAGTCAGGTTATTATTTATATTAACTTCATTCAATATTGACCAGCATGAAAATGGCATATATGACAATTTGAATATATATCTTGTTTAGACGAAAAAAATTTAGTTCTTCTTTTATAATCTAAGTTGAATCCGAGACTGTAACGCACCGGAAGAAATATTAACCATCTTACATCGATAATGCCCACTCACCCTTAAAACCGGAGCAAAACCATAACTAGTATTACTGTTTGGCAGTAGAATTACTTATGAGTGGGTATTACATACCCAGGCGGCTTTGCTAAAAGTCACTTTAGGCACTGGAAATCTAATAATCTGTTCCCTATATCGCTATTTTATATTGACTGCCTCGTTGGTCTAGTGGCTAGATATAAGGCCGCAGACCCGGTGGTTCTGGATTCAATTCCCAGGTCTGGCCAATAAGTAGTTATTGGGTTTTTCTGTCAGAAAATTCTCAATACCGGAGTCTGGAAGTTGGAAGTGTGTACACTCCCGTGCCTCGGAAAGCACGTAAAGCCGTTGGTCCTGCGCCTGAACTCTTTCAGGTCGTGTCGGATTGCCGTCCCATCGAATTATGAGAGCTAGGGAATAGTGAGTGCACCTGTGTTTGCGCACACACTTGTGCACTATAATATCTCCTGGGCAGTTGGCTAATCTCTCTTGAGATTGGGCGCCGTGGCCGAAATCGGTCCGGAGGACGTTATTTATTTATTTTTATATTATCTGACTGTTGTATTACGTACATTTTTGGGGATTATTTTTAAGGGTTTTTAAATAAAACAAAACTACGCATCTTCTTCACTTACATATCGCAATTGCGCAGGCAATTTGACACATGAAAAAGAATAACGACTTTCTCGTCGTCGTTCCTTTCAGTAGAATCTAATCTTTGAACTGGCGGTTGTTCTACACTTAATTTAAACATTTTAATTAAGAAATTAATTTGATTCTTGTATACAATTTATTTGTATATTGAATTTTATATTATTAGCTAAAAAAAATTGAATTCGGAGGTTTTATTTGAAAACAATTTTATTAGCTTGCTACTTCGCGTATAATTTTCTTATTGAAATATTCTTTAAGTCGGACGTATATAGGTACGTAGGTAAGTCGTACATATGTGAACATTTATACAAGTTCTGTTTTGTCAATTAGAATTTGAAAGCTAAATGAAACGTAAGTTTTCTCAACAATGTTGTTTAGTGAGTCGGCATTACGGACGCGCCGAAACACGTGCTTATACATATAATATAGATAGAAGGGTAGCAGTTTGTCACTGTAATCAAGTTTTACCTTTATTGATAGTATTTTTGTTTGAAATTTGGGATGATATAGCACATTTAATAAAATATTATCATATATATCTCGAATTATAAATTAAGGAATCCTTGTCTATTTATATGTTTAACATAATATATAAACCTAAAATGTGGATTTCTTGTAAAATGCTTAGGATCGAAATGATCGAAGGATCGGAAACCTCGATCAAGGAAGGAAGGATGCATTGACTTTGAGAGTTAATAAACTTCATATATATAAGTTTTTCTAATAAGCTTATCTTTCTCGTGCAATGTTTCTATAGAAATTATTATAATTATTTTGGATGTTCACAAAAATGTTATTACTATTCTTGCGCTACTGTAAATATTCCTGCTTTGTCAGAAATATTCTGAAGGTTGTCTCGAGCTAGAAGCTTGTAAATAATCTGGACAATTTATTTTGTGTAAGAACTGTTTTTATAACTGTCATGTGTTTTGGACAACGCCAAAATATACCGAGACAATTGCCCGTCCTGTCTTCTTTCCGGTAAAATTTATACAAAGCTATCCCATTAAAATCTTTAAGAAGGACTCTAAGGGTCTCCACTAAAGTCCTAGTCGTAGTCTTGGCTGTGCATTGATAGTCGATGTAAATGGCATTGTTTGACAATTTTGGCGATATTCCGTAGTGTTATGCAAAGTACCTTCTCCTCAGGTGGCTTAAAAACGTTGTGCTGTTCAGAGCTTCTGGAACATCTAGTCAGGTTATGTTTTGTTCTACTTGTGTAGTATATTGATTTTCATTTCAATGCTTTGCCATATAAGTAAGCCAATTTTCTCTAGAGCACCGTTATTGTTAAGTTTTGTAATAAGATGACTTCGTTGAAGACAGTCTTGTACTCGATGTTCGAGGCGTTGATTTTTATTATGTTTTCCCATACCGCCTAGCACGAGTTGAATAATCAATACAAAATAAGCACACGATAAAACGACTATGACTATGATCTAGACCCACAATCTACGGTTATAATTTACGTGTCCTAGCCATTGGGCCATCTCGACTGTACGCTAAAGTGAATTTGTTACTTTTTCACAATCATGTTACATTTCAGTATTTAATAATGCTTAAGAGAATCCTTTTTTCAATTTTTTTCCTCTCTAAAGAGAGTAAAGTCACGAGCTTAGAAGTAATTCAATAAAAGTAGAATCTCTTTATCTCTTTCATCGGAAACCTTTTTCTAGAAAAAATGAATAATTTCTCGCATGGTTAGTTTAACCGAGCGAACTCCCTCGACGCGTGATACGTGAATCAAATAAAAACTTTAGTTCGAGCTTGAGTTCATCTCGTGTTCTGAATAAACTTGTTTGAGTAGAGGAAGACAGACCTTCAACGAATACAAGCTTGGTAAGCGATTAAAGGATCGGTTCCTTGAGGAGACTTTGTGTAAAGTTTCGTGAGCCTTAGTCATGGGAATAAACTTATTGCTTCCTGGCTCTTTCTTTATTAGCTGTATTTGAATTGTCTAAAGAATACTTGTTAGTGTTATTAATGTTCTATATCTTAGCTGATATCATTTATAAATATTGGGTTTGAGTTTCTTTATTCCATAATAGCTTTTAAATGCCTCAACAGATTTGGATGTATGGAGTATCGTTGGAATCCTTACGTCATCCCGAGTAATATTGGTCATAGATTTTTGAAAAAATAAAATTAAATATGGCGGCTGTATAGCAGACGCATTTTTAAAAGGATTTTTTTTTTTGAGGGAAAATTTTTAGTTGGATCCTACATAAAATGAAGTTATCCTCGCTAGAGAATATTTCATGCCATCAAAAAGAGCCAACAGTATAGAAGTTTATTTCATCGCAAGCTATTTGTAATAAGGAATAAAAATCCGATAGTGAGAGTGTACTGTTTCACTAGACAATCTTAAATGTTTCACTTCAATATGAAATTTATAACGTATCAACTTTGAACAAAATAAGTTATTAGACACTTAAGTATTTTCTTTATAAGTCGACAGTGAGACCTTTAGTATACAGCGTCTAAGACACTGTACAAACACAGTATCAAGAGTTTATAAACAACAGATTTTATCGAACACTAGCTACTTGCTCAGCTGATAGCTTTTGTCCACTTCTAAATGAAAGTAGTTCGCATCATCATTTTTTTACATTTACTTAGGATGGCCGACGAGAGGACTGGTTTCCCGATAGTTACTACTAAATATAATACTATTTAAAATATTAGTTTCTAAACTATTCAGTTTTTTTTTTCATATATTCGAGACAAACACAATTTCTCAATAGTATTAACATGATAAGTTTTCTTGATCGTATCATAAGTTCTTAAGCGTCCCACTTGATAGCCATCCCAATATCGCTATAATCAATATGTCAGTTAATCACATAGCTGTGATTCTTAAATAAAATATTATAAATTATCATAATCAGATGCTGTGTGTACTTCTTTAATTAATACAATGCATACTTAGAAACAAGTATCGTCGATGCTAAACCAGGCCGATCCGGCATCTCACCAAAAGGCAAATTAATTATAATGGATTAATCATCCGTCTTACAATTAGCGAATGAAAATGAGTGAATAACAGGATCAATTTGAATATCTTACGCTTCAATTCCACTGAATTGAATCATAATTGCATCACTTCGTTAATGTAATCCTGAAAATTAATTTAAAGATGAAAGAGACTGAAAACATAAAACGAACGTTGCGAGCGACCGGCGGAACTCAAACACGAAGTAAAACTTGCATTTGTTCCCGCAGTGTTGAAATAGCGCTGCAGAACTTCCGCAACTGCGAGATATTGAAATAGTGAAGGGCTGAGTGCTTCCCGTAAACTCGGTTTGCAGCTGCCTCGTACTAAGGATCGCAGGGGAAGTGGCGGACGTGGCGAACCTATAATAGTAAATCGTCACTCGTTGCTCGATATTAGCACATCGTACCGTATTCTTTATTTATTTGTTTTTGATTGCCAAGCACTTCAGAATGTGAGGCCATGTAATGATACCAGTAATAACTTGATTTAAGGTCATTTAAATAAACAAAAAAAAAATATATATGTTACATTTGAGATTATAAATTGTTAGTTTTATCAGATATATTATATACAATATTGTGATATAATAGTATTTGCAATTTTAACAATGGATCCATTATCGGCGTTCTTGTAATTATATTGCCGCCAGTAAATACCACCTCGTGCAATCAATTATGTTTGAATAAATTTTATTTATAACACAAATAATGTTTCAACATAACATCTCATATTAAATTTAACAATAACAAATATGTTTATTCGTATACTTTGTCTTAATACGAAAAGGGAAATTGAAAAGGCACGGAGGCAGAACTTCACAGAAAAAGAAATAAGTGTAATAAAATAATAACATTTCTTAAGTTACGCTAGATATGTCGAGGCGTGTTGACTGGCTTATCGAACACATTTTCCAGTTCTCGTAGAGGCTGGATCAGCGCGTGATCGAATAGACTCTCAGGGCGCGTGGCACTCGGCAATATTTCAAATTGGCTTTATTATATAAATGCTTCACGTCTTTGATTACAAAATAAACTGTATGATCGAATTGAAACGAATATAATTATAAAACTAGTGAGTTTCTTGAAATATCATTTTATAACATAATTTATGGCTTTGCGTAAGTTAAGTGTTTATTTTATTATGTGTACGTAAACTTTAACTTAATTTAGAGGTAGGGCGTTTGAAAGTCAATCGGAGCGGCTTTCTTAAGAAACTGTTCATAAAGTCATTATAGTCTAGTGTTTAAATGTCAATTTAGGTTAATCATTCTATGAAATAAATAAAGTGTAAATTATCAAATTATATTTCATAAATTCAATTATTTTTCAATTTGTTGATAAGCTAACAAAAGATCCTAATAGAGACCCAGAGAGTCAAGGCAAAGGCCTTCTCCTTTAAGATATATTTTTTTAATTATGTGTAATATAATTAATTACTAGAAACCCTGTTAAAATGAATGAGTGTACAAAATATATAGTTTTGATCCCTGAAGAGTCGCCACACTGGTACATAATGACCTGGAATGTTATGTTACCATCTCCCGGTCTATCAGTAGGTATTTGGAAAAAATAGCATTTTAAAGGTCGCCAAGTCTTTGTCGTTATATTAGTAGACTAGTGTTGTATTATAAATAAAGATATATTCACATTAATTGATAGTAGTCCATGATATAGTAAATATATTAGCAAATCACGTGGAATATGTAAACCTAGGGTTTATTTTTCTTTACTTCTACTTCGATTACATTTGAGGCTTCAATTTAAAACACGGATACTAAACGTATAAAAAATACAATCACGTCTAACTCTATTGTGGTTATAGTATTCAATTTAGAATATTAATTTACTAATATTCATTTTCATTGAGCGTTACTTTGAAAAAAATACATAAAAAGTGTGGTAGCTGGGATTACAACAAAAACCTTCAGAAATCCCACAATTTCAAATACGCTGCCGTTTATGTGTAGTTGACCTATTGTAGCTTTTGTTCTGTTATGCTATTTACTAATTTATGGCACAATAAAGAAAAAAATACATTTTATGTGACTTAATTAGTATAGTAATTTTTCTTTAAAGAGAAACAGTTTCAATAGTCAATGTAGTAATAGAGAGTGAGTGTTCTAATAGTTTTATTGGGCTCGCCGCTAGTGGCGCGGCCGAGCTGTGAGCAGTTCTTTTATAGTGTTTGCTCAACGACGTCGTTTCCGACGAGTTCTGGCGCTTAAAGGTGACACTACTTTTTTCCTATACATTGCAACTCTTTCATAATTGTTCCTAACACTTCATTCAATGAAAATTCTATGTTGTTGTATTTTATATAATACTTTTTGGCTATTAGGTTCCGAGCAAATATTACACACTCCTTACAGGAACGCGATCCGCATGGACCACGTGATAAATCTACCTCAAAATATACTTTATTTTATTAAAGTTTTTATTTATTAAGAAGCAGCTGAATAATAGTACTAGCGTGATTAGCAACAGCAATATTAACAAGTCTAATTGCTCTGGGTGGATTTATGTATTCGTAGTGGCCAAAATAATAGTTGTTGTTATTCGTAAGCTTGTCTTGGTAATTCCATTATTCAAGTCAATTTATTGCGGAGGTCAAACAATTTTATAGATATATAATGTATGTTCATATTAGTAATAAGATATAACTAAAAAATATAAACGTCCTTATAATTTTTGGAAGACTTAACTTCCTACGTGAGGGTTTGAAAATTGATGGTAAGGCGTCCACACGGTCCAGTTCGCCTACGGTGAAAACAACTGCTTACCAATCCTGTTCCCTTAATATTAATTTTATCACAGTCGAGTCTAATCGTACTTAATAAGTAAGTCAATGTATTAATCACTTTACATGATTAAATGACCCATTGCTGAGTCAAGCCATCGTCATTATTTCTATTGCTTATAAAGTTATAAATAATTAATGCGTTCTTAAATAATTGCTATCACAAGTTTTAATTAAAATTAACATTAACCACGATCATTAACTATAAAATAAGTTATTCCTTCTTAATTAAATATATGCCAACATTATGATTTAATTATTACTGAAGAAAATAAATTGAAAAGGGAGGCAACCATATAGAGGCTACGTGTGTGTATGAATTATTTGCGTAGGATTTGTTGAAGTCTTGTTGAAAAAGGCAAAAAAAGGCTTGCACGTGTACAACTTGTGGAACTCACAAAATAATTTGAGTTCTTCTTTGTCGTTCCCCAACATATGATCGTGACTATATGTGTTTTGTCTCCATTTGCTTCTGTCCTGCGCCAGTTCAATAGACCGTCGTAGAGTTTCTCCTGTTGCCTCTACAATATTTTTACGCCATCATATTGGAATTACGGCTCATAGTGTTTGAAAGATAAGCGCAATTCGCGCAATCTCTGTTGAACTACATGGAACGAGGCTCTTCAATATAGTGGTAAGACACGGCAATTGATGATGTGCATAGTTGTAATGACTTACGGTGCCGAAACGTGGACACTCACCGTAGGACTGGTCCACAAATTTAAAGTCGCTCAGCGAGCAATGGAACGCGCGATGCTTGGGGTTTCTCTGGCAGATAGAATCCGGAATGAGGACATCCGCCAGAGAACTAAAGTCACCGACATCGCGCGTAGAATTAGCTCGCTGAAGTGGAAGTGGGCTGGTCATGTCTCCAGGCGTCTTGATGGCCGATGGAGCCGACACGTGTTAGAGTGGAGACCACGCTTAGGCAAACGTAGTGTAGGACGCCCTGTGGCGAGGTGGACCGACGATTTAAAAAAGGTGGCAGGTACGGGATGGATGCGGGCTGCCCAAGATCGGGATGGTTGGCGTTCTTTGGGGGAGGCTTTCGTCCAGCAGTGGACGGCGATAAGCTGAAGATATATAAGATATATAGTTGTAGCCGCGTGATTTACATTGTATGCGTTCGCATCTTTAACATAAATTACCGTAACTTAACTATATCTCCACAGCTCCTCGTGACTAATTTACGACATAAGTGTGACGTGGAGGCCTCTGTCCGAATTATAATTGCTTAACCGCATACAATAATTTGTACAGCTTTTACTGAACACCGATCAGACGTCGCTATCATTAATATTTAAATTCCTAAATCGCACTGTGACGTTTTAATATTTATAATACTTCATTTTGATTACATTTTGTTTAATATCATGAATAATAACGAAGTAGTCTGGTTGCTTAAAACAATAGAGAATTAATAAACAGTTATGAAAAAGAGGATTTGCATATTCTACATTCAATGAATTTATATAAAAATAATTAGTCTCTAGTATATAATATAGCAACTATGAAGCAATAGTCGTGGAATTAGAAGTTGCCCTTGCGTATATTGCTACTCCTGTTTTACATTCGTTCAACCCTGACGTTCGTATATTAATGAAATTCTAGATTATGTTAACCATTGACAGATTACCTTGTAGATCAACAGGGTTATTAGTGGGTTACAAAGTAAGAACATTGTTTGTATACATAAAATAATTATCCATCAACTAAACTATAATTATATCGTTGCTTATTTGTATATTGTTTAACCATATAAAGTTGAGGGGTTGTGTTTGAATGCAATTGCCATCTCAGTATCAGGTAGATCTGATTTGACAAATCTTTATTTTTGTTTTAGATAGTCTGCTTTTGATTAAGTTTATAGGCTATATAACTTCACGCTGAAACGTTCGTAAAACACGGGAACAGTCACCATAAAGCAACCAGTCGAACTGTAGGCCCGTACTCACCGTGCGTTCCTAACAGATTGTATAATCAATATTCGAAACGGATTTCTATTTATTTATTGTTTTTTTTTTATCATAAGTTCTTTCAATAACCACCAATTTCGTTTCGACGGTCTCTCATGACAACCAACATTTTTCAAATAGTATTTATAAGTTATTGTTTGATTCGGAATAAAATAACTACTAAGTGTGATACATTCATACGATCACAACACCTTTAAGTCCTTAGAATTGACTCATAAGAATATTTTCAATATTATACAGTTCTAGTGTAGTCGTTATAATACACTGTTCTATTTCTGTTTAAGAAAGATATTTTCTCTGACGCTACGTGTAACCTACTAAAATGTTGTTTTTCTTTCTTCATAAAACGGAATTCGTTTCCTGTCAAGATCATTATCACGACACTGATTGAAACTGAATTTTTTGATATTTTTTTCAATAGCGATGTCTCTTCTAGATTACTTTCGAAAAAAAACTTCGTTGTTATTATTAAAAGTCTCATTATTAAGTGCGCGGTGTGTAAAACAAATAAATAACGGAGCAAATAGCCATGTGTTATGTTATTGCTATTGATATTGCAATCGTTAGGTTAGTTCTATTTTTTATACAAATTTTAGCTTTTTCATACAGACATAGAATTTGCTATAGTAGTAATTGAAGCTACTGGTCAACATAAAGCTTTTATCATTGCAGGCAATCAAAAGATTCCCAAGACGACAAGCTCGTTAAGGAACCTCACATACTAACTTACTACTTGGTAATAAGTTATTGCATGTTGTCACAAGTGTATTATAAGAGTTTTAATGAGGGTCAAAGCAATTTGAATATTTGGGTTCGAATCCCAGAGAGTGTAATGAGAATATGTGCGGTTATTTTCGAAGCATAATGGAATACGGTGGCGCCGTTGTATTACGCGTCAAGATAAGTTAGCCGACGACTCGCGGCGCCAGTGGAAAGGGGCGGTTATTACAATTTATTAAATTAACATATATTTAATGAAAATGGGAAATTACGTTCGTGGAAAATAAGTGAATTCGAATTATTCCTTAATTTACGAAAGCCTCTGAATTCAAATGAATTTATATTCCTTCTCGTAATTTATATTATTTACTAAATTTAATCTATATATATATATAAAAAGACTTGTCCTGACTGATTCATCAACGCAGAACCAAAACCACTGGGGTTAGAGACATCAAATTTTGACAGTTGATGCATTTTATTACGAAAACGCGTACTAAGAAAGGATTTTTGGAAATTCCATCCCTGAGGAGGTGAAATAAGGGATGAACCGTTGTATGGAAATCCGTCATTCTCAAAGTTAGAAGCATGATATTTCATATACAAGCTTCTGTTTAGAAAAAAATAAATACGTTTATCAGGGTTCTTAAAAACTACCACGCAAGAAGGTAAAATACGGGTTTGAAAGTTTGTATGGCGTGTCCGTCATTTTTTATGTAAAAAGCATGAAATTTAATTTTAAAGCTTCTGAGCAAAAATAAATGTATACGTATTTTGTCATTTTTAAAAATTCAACCCCAAACGAGAAAAATGGGTTGAAACATTCTTATAAAAAATTGGTCTGATCTGCTTGATATGTACTGTTTTCACAGCTTAAATAGACCATAATTAACATATTTTATTATTTTTGATTATGTCGCGGGCAAAGCCGCGGGTGAAGCCGCGGTAATTATGCTTTTATAAAAACGATATTTGAATTTTTATTTTACAGGAAAATTTAATATAAATCCTATGTACCGACAGGATAGAATGCCGGCAAGGGAAGTGATTTTTGTTTGGGAAGTTATTGAAAAATCAATATACAGTGGTGGTCGTATAATTAGAAACACTACCAACGGTCCTTGACATTATGTAAGATATTTCACGGCAATCGTTTTTATTTTGAAATTGAACAATGAATAGGACAACAATATGTTCAACGATTTATCATTTATTAGAAAAACAATATAAATCCCATTACACAAGTGCAGTTTCAATATTACATTACGGACAAACATTTAAATCAGTTTTAAGGTATGAACAATAATGGTCAACTAATTAAAAACAACAACAAAAAATATAAAAAACAATATTTTTTTAAGTATTAGTAATTAGTATTGTTATTTATGAAATAGCTACTATCCACAGCCTACCAATAGTTATAATTAATATTTAGTGGCGTATCCCTTATTTTCAATAACAGCAACGACGTGGCATTGATTCAATCAATTTCATACATTTTTCTAGGGGGATTGAATTCTATGCTTCAACAAATGCTTCATATAGTTCGTTTTGACTGGTGTTACGTTTGTTTGAGACATTCTTTTTAACAATATACCAGATATATATTCTATTGGGTTTAAATCCGGACTATTTGGCCAGTCTAAAACGGATATACGCTGTTTGCTAAGGAAACATTTGACGCTATTGGCCGTGTGTTTAGGGTCATTGGCATGCTGAAAGATCCAGGTTATAGGCAAATGATCGTCCGAGTAGGGAATCATTGTGTGCTCTAAGATATTTTTGTATTGCCATTGATCCATTGTACCGCCACCGTGCTTGACTATACTCCTTGTGTATTTATAATTAAAAGCATTGTTTACAGGGCGTCTAACATAGCGCTTTCCATCGGAATTTACCATATTTATTTTGGTTTCATCTGAAAATAACACTTTTTTCCATTCTCGTATCGTCCAATTAACATATTTTTTAGCGAATAATAATCGCTTCTCTCGGTTTTGCTTGGTAAGAAGCGGTACCTTTCGGGAGATTCTTCCAAACAATTTAGCTTCCACTAATCTTCGGCGTATCAGTCTTGACTAGATGTTTCTCTGGTCATCAGGCGAAAAAACTTTATTTTTAATCTAGTTGGAGCCTTTACTTGGGTTTTTTTTAGCAACACGAACGATTAGCGTATCTTTTCTGGGAGAGGATTTTCTTGGCCGAGCCTTTCTAAGAACATTTTCAACAGTTCCATGTGTTTTATAATGATCAATTTAAATGCTCAGCTATTCTTCTGTATATCTATATTGAAACACGCCTGCTCAGCGCGGCGAGTATGGGCAAATCCTCCTATATGGTAGATGCACAAAAAAAGGCCCCAAGTTACCGGCAAGCCCGCTAGATCCGACCACGCTAGCCGTCGCGGTATCGGCAGGGCAGGGGGTGCAAGGAATCACCGGCATGGCAGGCTACCATAAAAGACGACTACACATGGGAAGGTACAATGGACACTCAATTTGAACCATCACCTCGCCGAATTAGAAGTAGAGTTAAGTCATATAAACTGGCATATATTGGGGTTGCCTGAAGTCCGAAGACAGGGGGAGGACATGATAACTCTAGAGTCCGGTAACTTACTCTACTTCCGCGAAGGTGATAACCTCTCCCAGGGTGGTGTCGGTTTTCTAGTCAAAAAGGATCCCATTAGCAACATTGTAGAAATCAGTAGTGAGTCGAACCGGGTAGCGTACCTTGTCCTAAAACTTTCCGACAGGTATTCCCTATATTGAAGATCGTACAGGTATATGTGTCAACTTCAGCATACTCTGATGATGTGGTAGAAGACATCGCATGAAGACATCGGAAAGGCCCTCAATGCTATCATGCTCCAAGCTGCTCAAGGCTCCGAAAAGTTCCAAATGGAGCTTCAAAATCAATTCACCGCATTGGAAACCGTAAGCAGTATTGATGAGAAAACCGACACGCTGGTCAAAATACTGCAAAATACATCCCGCAAGTGTTTTCCGCCACAGACAAGAGACAGTTTACCAAAACTCTCTGCTGAAACACTCGAGCTCATGAGGAAAGGACGAGAACTACCATTGTTTTTGTCAGATAAGGCCGAATTAAAACCGAACAATAAGAACGCTGACGCGACGCGATCTCCGATGTTCCAATACCCGTGCCATCAATCGCAGAGCAAAATCGGGGATCGAAAGTGAAACCTCTCGAAGTTGTTAGTGAATATACCTACCTAGGACAGGTTATACAAGTCGGTAGGAACAACTTTGAGAAGGAAGTCGATCGAAGAATTCACTTGGGATGGACATCATTTGGTAACCTTCGTCAATTCCTCACGTCGTCTATACCGCAATGTTTGAAGGCGAAAGTCTTCAACCAATGCGTCTTACCTGCCATAACATACGGTGCCGAAACGTGGACACTAACTGCGGGACTAGTCCACAAATATAAAGTCGCTCAGCGTGTTATGGAGCGTGCTATGCTCGGAGTATCTTTGAAGGATAAGATCAGAAATGAGATTATCCGGAAAAGAACCGGAGTCACCGACATAGCTGGCAAAATTAGCATGCTGAAGTGGCAGTGGGTTGGTCACGTGTGTCGTAGGACCGATGGCCGTTGGAGCAGACGAGTCCTAGAGTGGAGACCGCGGATCGGCATACGCAGCGTAGGGCGCCATCCAGCCGGGTGGATCGATGACCTTAAGAAGGTGGCGGGTACCGACTGGATGCGGAAGGCGGAGGACCGGGAGCTTTGGCGCACCTTGGGAGAGGCCTATGTTCAGCAGTGGACTACGATTGGCTGTTGATTGATATCAATAGTTTACCTTGGGTTACATTGTGTCTATTTATTTATTTATTTGGGAAACATACAGCACAGTATAACACACAAACACTTGATATCAACATAAGTCTCACATAAGCCAACAAAGTTTCCATTGTTACATTAAAACATGGAGTGAACCTAATAAGAACAAGTAATTAAAGTTTTAAAAAGTAATATGAAGTGTAACAAAAAAAAAACAGTAAGAAGAACAATAAGACTCTAAATATAATATAATAATTTTAATATTAAATGTTTTGATTTATAAAAGAACATAATGTCTAATATGATATTCTCCTGATAAGATTACAGCGGCCGTTCCTCACTTGCCCACTGTGTTGAAAAAAGAAGATATCATTTAACGCACAAGTAACAATCCGAAACGATAAAGAGGGCACTGGAACAGGAAGAACAACTTTTTTTATGATATAGGTAGAAGACGGAAACATCCAAATACTTTAAATGACAATACACTTGGTGAAAGGGCTCTGTGCAATCTCGTCTAGGTAGATACCACAAATTCATTATATATTTTACTTTTAGACACCACGGTTCTCGGTTGACGACGTAAAAATTTATTTATACTTCTTATAGTGCTATATATCTGTTGACAGGTTACTTATTAAAAAGAAACTAGTTTGCCTAAAAAAAACTTAAAATATGTGGTAGGCGGTAATATTAAGTAAGTGATCGACACTTAAAGAAACATGAACCATTAATTGTAATATCGTTAACACCTCTACTACGACGTGTCGCTCCAAAATAATGTAACTTTCGCCTGTAATTGGATAATATAAAGTGAATTTGCCAAGGTATTTATTTAGCTTCTATATTTTGTAATCGAAAAGGCTTATTCAAATAATTATGTTATATATTTTTATATAAAAGTCGAAATTAATTCCAATAATTTTTTTTTAATTTATGTGATACAAAGTAATAACTATTAAGTTTTCCTTTCAAATTTTGCAACATTCGAATCAATTAGATGAATCTAAAAGTCAATTTATAGAAGCAATGGACCGAATACAGAAGAGTTTGGGAACACAAATTGTGCCATTTTTAGCAATTAGGTCAAAGAAGCCGAGTTGAAAAAGGTTATTGCAGTTCTAAATTAAATATGTGTCGATTTGGGTTGCTTAGCGGGTGATTTATTAAACAAAAAATATTTTTAAATGTGAACCGTAAGCACGTAATACCTATGTAGGTTACCTATAGGAGACATGTTATCCAATATATCATCTAGAATTTGATATTTAATTAAGACGGCCGACTTCGTCCTATGGCGACGCTTTGGCGCAGAGGTGTTAATTAGGAGTCATCATATCAAAGGTCACTAAATAGTATGAAAAACCCTTTCTAATAAACTAAATTTGTTATAATTACAAAAGTTGGTTGCTCTTTTTTACGCAGCAATGGACCACGTGACGCACGTGTGACCTTTAATCTAAAAATGGTTGCTTCCTGTGGGACAGATCTGTAACGCTTTTTGTTATTCACAATAAATTCTGTATGTAATTATAAAATATCTTGGGGTAAGTTTGCCTTGAGAATAAAACATAGTTAATGGTTATTGTACTTTCGGACCTTATATTGAAACTTTCAGCGTAAATACTCGATATGTTTTGCTAGTTATTTACCGTTTCGACATTCGAGTATTACGCCTGATTCTAAGGTTTCTTTTCGCTATTGAAAGAACGTAGGCTTCCAACAATAGCTGTACGTCAGCTGTGTCGCGTGGGTGTCACTGTCGATACATCAATTACTGCTATACATACGAGTAGTACGTACCGGCGTCGTACGCCCACTTCAATTTTTGAAAGCAATTTTTGTCGAATAGCTTCATTATTCGGGCTTCTAGTCAATAGATAATATTGATAATATAAGTTACGTGCACTGCCAATAAACTGTCATCGGACTATCTTGAAATTCGAATATTGTTGGGTAAATAAATATATTGATAGTACGTCGTATGGTTGCGCGATTTGTATGAAAATGGATATATTACGAGCATGTTATATACCTATCTGCTTTTGTATCGCAGTCATGTGTAGTTTGGGATGTGACCAACATAGCCGCAACTCTATTTGAACGACGCAAATATTAATACATTAAATGTATACAATATATTATAGTTGAGCTTTTGGTGATTTCGTCATTACTTTTGTTTTGTAATGAGACAATAATAAACAATCAGTTCAACATTAAAATGTTACATACATTTACTATTCTCGTGTATGATACTATGTTACCTGTATTAATAAAGTAAAAGCTAAGACGACAAAGAAATTATAGGTTTAATTTCCTGTCGTAAGAAAATGTTAAAATTCTAAATTAAAAGTACTATTCTGTAAAATTTATTATAAATACTTTACAAATGTGTCCATTCAGTTAGTTAACATCGATGTCTGTTAATTTCTTTAATTCTCTTGTAAGTCGAACGTGTTTTTTTTCTAATGGTCGTTTCTTTCGTTCTTAACCAAAAAGTGGAGCTGTGCAGCAAAGCCAGCGACGTAGTGCTCATATCTTATTGGTAATGTGGTAAAATGGTATTTGGGAATTGCGGACTCAGAAGTTAACCACTACACTAGACCAACGAATCAGCCAATGCTTTTTTTGTTTTTTTATACGTAACACTCGTGTTAATCTAGACGGGTACATATATAGGTTCTTTTGTATTATAAACTTTATTCAGTCTGTCTTCTACCTTCGAACATTTGTTTATATTTCTGTCTATCGCGCTAAACTTAAACATGGCTTTCGGTTTTGTTTTTGTTTTTTATTGGATAGGAAGGCGGACGAGCATATGGGCCACTTGATGGTAAGTGGTCACCAACGCCCATAGACATTGGCATTGTAAGAGATGTTATCATCGCTTACATCGCCAATACGCCACCAACTTTGGGAACTAAGATGTTATGTCCTTTGTGCCTGTAATTAGACTGGCTCACTCACCCTTCAAACCGGAACACAACAATAGCAATTATTGCTGTTTAGCTGTAGAATATCTGATGAGTGGGTGGTACCTACCCAGACGAGCTTGCACAAAACCCTACCACCAAGTACAAAGCCCTACCACCAAGTAACATAATAGGTTATAACGTTACTTATAATTTAATAATAGTCTTCCAGACCGATTACGGCCACAGCGGCCAATCTCAAGAGAGATTAGTCAACTGCGCAGGAGACATTATAGTAAACAAGTGTGTGTGCAAGCACAGGTGTATTCTCTATTTCATAGCTCTCATAATCCGATGGGACGGTAATCCGACACGACCGGAAATTATTCAGGTTCAAGACCAACGGCTTTACGTGCTTTCCGAAGCACGGTAGTGTACACACTTCCAACTTCTAGACTCCGGGCTGCTACTGAGAGTTAGTGCTACTGCTAGTGAGAATTTTCGACAGACAATCTCAATAACATTTTATTGGCCCTACCTGGGAATTGAACCTAGAACCACCGGATCTGCGGCTTTACATGTAGCCACTAGACCAACGTCATAGGGCAGTCATATTATTATATTTAATCAATATTTTTGACTTTAATTTTGTCTATTCTCCTTCACTCCCTGACTATGAGGAATTATGTTCCTTCATTCCTGCTTCCCCATTCCTTTACAAGTCTACGCGTGTTGGCTTTCGATGTCACCGCCTAACTGTGACGTCAATTCCATTGCGCACGAAGACATTTGGCAACTGTTTTCTTTGTCGCACCTCCAAAACATGGAATTCTTTACCAGCACATGTGTTCCCCTCCTCTTATGACCTGGGTTCCTTCAAACGAGGTGTGAAGAGGCATCTTGCGGGCCGGAAAGGCGGGGGCGGCTAGCGCAAATCATTCTTCCTGACATACATTGCACTAGCCATTGTCGCGTTTGGACTCTACTACCACTTACCATCTGTTGGAGTAGAGTCATTTGCAATCCCGGGTATTATAAAAAAAAAAAACTACTTAAAGACAATATTACTCCTTGTCTCAAATTGTTTTAGTAAATATACGTGTATTACTAGTTAGTTTAACTACTTCTGGTGCTAATGTAATGCAATTTCTGTATTTAGGAGACCTACCTACATATGTTAACCGTAGTGATTTATTCACGTACCGTTTATTCATTTTAATCAAATCGTGTTTCCGATATATGAAAATAATTCGCATCATTCGGGAGCGTGATTGCTGGATCACGACCGTCATCGTGCAGGCTCTGTTTCATTAAATTTAATCTTTAAAATACGCTTCTATAATTCGCTTTTAATTGAATATTAGCTAGTTCAATACAAGCATGGGAATTAATTTTAATCCATATAATATATATTTTATATTTCGAAAACTTCAAGCTGCTCAAATAGATTACGCTAATTGTATTTGTCTTTCAAAGATCATTTTTCAAGGACTGCAAATAATCAATAAGCCAGATATAACCAACCATGGAAGACCGTAATTCATCCATTATTGAACATTCACACACCGTGTCATTTACAAGTTTCTTTATGTGTGTCTGTGCCAGTTCTTTATGGTTTTTTTTAATGGTTGCCTTCATAATTTTTATCTTATTTATTTTAGTTTTTTTAATTTTTTTTTTGTTTAATTAATAAAGATAAATAAATTCAATATTAAAGTACATGTATAAGGCATGAATTTTCATTATAGTTAATTGACACGGTTATCGTAATTCTAATTAAAACTTATTATAGAACCACAACATATTATTTATTAACAATCAATATAACTAATAATAACGACTTGACTGCAATCCGACACGACGGGAGAGAGTTTACGCGAAGACGAACACCTTAACGCGATGTCCGAGCCACATATATGTAACACTTCTAACTTACGAGTATTATCATCGGGCTGTCATTGAGATTTTTTTACAGAAAATATTTTTTATTGAATTGCAAACAGACTGATAGGCCATTAGAGAAACGAATCATTTAGGGTGTATTTATATAACTAATAGTATATAATTAATATAAAAAAAAATGTTCCTACTCACTTTAAGTGGTATCGCAGCGGTCCAGCAGAGCCATCAGTGAGCAGTCACGTAACACTGAAAACATTAATATACATAAATACGCTTTGAAGTATTATAACATATCGCTTAACAGCCTCAACGCTATTAAATTCTCCTTATATCCGTTTCCGATATCAGTTCTCAGACATATCTAGTAACCGGAAAATGGAGAGCCGTCCGTGGCATAGCGTTTCAAATAATTCTATTAATGTGAGTACGAGAAACGCGAAACTTTTTCTATTAAATATTCAATAAAGGGCTCTAGTATTCGTACTTACCTAAGGCTTATATAAAACTTATATACCACGAGCTATATATAATTATAAGTCGTCAATCAACTAACGATCGTATACTGTAAGTGCATTGGTAACAATCTATAGGTAATGTTATATTTTTTAGAATAGCAATTATTCATGATATAAAGAAAATATTGTTTTGAAATGTTATATTTCAAAACAATATTTTCTATTCTTTATGTGTAGCGGAATAGAATGTTTAGTTTGTATGTTAACTTCGTCATCAATTTATCAATTACAAGGCAAATGTTTGGTTCACTCTAGAGGTCAAACGTGTAACTTTTTGTAAAATACCGCCAAATTTCTTTATTACCGAGAAATCAAATCACAAGTTCGGTCATAGTGAGACTTTGTGATTAATATTAAAATAAATAATTAAGTAGATTTAACTATACAAATAAGTTTTCTTATACTTTCACTTTCTTCGTAAGAAATACAGATTAACCTGATTTTATTATTATTGAAGTTAAGCAGCCACCGAATAAATATATAAGAGTATCGTGCTCGTTACCGTTACTGAACAAGTCTTTCAAGAATTTTCTAAAAATACTAACCGTGGGCGAAAATAGTTGATAAAATTAAAAAACTTCGGAGTACTTTTAATAAGTTTCAAGAGGTTTCGAATCCTGCGAACACCGATAAGTGCTACCTGTTCCTTTATTGCTAAACTTTCTATAATTTAACAGAAAGAGATTTCTATAATATTATTATAGCTATCGATTAGGTATTCATTCTTATTTTGCATTAACGGTATTATTTAATTAAATTTTGTTATTACGTTGGTTGTATATTTTTGCCTTCGTGATATTTGAGATATGTGAGAGTATCCTCGTGTCACGCGTTAATCAGCGCGTTGGCTTATATTCAGGTGATCAGACGAGCTTACATAATTTAGTTTTTTAGATATTCCCTAACATTAGTATTTGGTTGTTTCAGATAGTCTTTAAACAAATTAGTATTGCTACTAATGGACTCATTCTAGTTATGACTTCTATTTAGTGTCAATAAAGAAGAAACACTTACAAAACCATTAGATATTCATTCCATTATGTCATCCAGATATATTTTTATTCCAGTTAAACGGCCTCGCGTCAACCTTAAGATCAAAAACAAACGTTTGAGTTTTATTATTATAGATCATAAATATTACAATGAATGCAGCATCAATCTGATATCATTGGACGCGTTAAAGTGTAACCCGACACTTGTGTTAACAACTTAACGGCGGCCAATACACTGTTCAACTTTTATATTAATCCCCTAAAGTTACAATACTAAGTTACCTGTATTTATAAAATAAATCTAAGCACTCCGTCAACCCTCCTCTAATAATGCATTCCGTCAAAAATAAATGGTTTTACTAGGTGATAGGGATTTGCACAAGGCCATTTGTAGGAAGGTATCACCCACTCGTCAGATATTCAGCACTCAGCAGCAGGAATCCTTACTTCTGTTCCTGTTTGAAGGGTGAGTGAGCCAGTGTCAGGCCAGGCACTAAGGACATAAAATCTTAGTTTCCATGGTTGGCGATATAAGGAATGATATATAAGGTCCTCCAGACCGATTTCGGCCACGGCTGCCAATCTCAAGAGAGATTAGTCAACTGCGCAGGAAATATTATAGTGCACAAGTGTGTGCGCAAACACAGGTGCACTCTCTTTTCCTTAGCCCTCATAATGCGATGGGACGGCAATCCGACACGACCGGAAAGAGTTCAGGTGCAGGACCAACTGCTTAACGTGCTTTCCGAGGCACGGGAGTGTACACACTTCTAATTTCCAGACTCCGGGCTGCTACTTAGAATTTTATGACAGAAAAACCCAATAACTATTTATGGGCCCGACCTGGGAATTTAACCCAGGACCACCGGGTCTACGGTCTTATATCTAGCCACTAGACCAAGGAAGTAGTCTTACTAAGGAATTTATCTTTACTAAGGAATAATATTGCTTACATCGCCAATTTCTATTGGTGGTGGCGACCACTTACCGCCAGCAGGCTCGTTGGCGCGTCCGCTTGTCTTTAACAAAAAAAAGTAAGATCAGGATAAACAAATTAAAAGTTCGTGGCAAAACTTATCTATTTTATCTTAAGTAAGGCTTCGTATAATCTGCTTGCAAGTTTATAATTCCTTTGGGACGAGGCTGCGAGGAATAGCTTGTGTAAAAAAGATACTTTACTTTACAAAGCAGCTTATTAAGTCCGTTGCGGCTTACTATTCTATTTAGAACTGTAGCGAAAGATAAGAGTTTTTCCTTTTATAAAATAACGAATTAATATCTGTGTAACGAACACGGAGTGTTATTAAACGAGCACGCTACGATGCAGTTCTTCTTGGCAAGTGCTTCTTGCCAAGGATCCTAAGGAAGGATTTTCGTTAAAAACATATTTTCACGCTGGCGAAACCCCGAGTTCGCTGCTATGTATGAACTACCAAGAGTCGTAGGCGAAGCGGCAAGGAAGATGTTATTACTTTCCAACAGTTATATTGGTAATATTTTATTTACTTGGCACGCATAATAACAGTCAGTAAAAACAAAAGATACAAAAATAAAGCTAAACTATAATATTTCACAATGTGTGTACAGACAGCGTGAGTACACAGTACAAGAGGGTTAGTTATGTACTCGTATTGTTTATTAGGTATGATAATGAAATTCAGTCAAATTTGAAACATACCGAATGATAATCAACAATCGCTAACCCCGCACCTTTTTATCATCCCTATTCGTCAACATTCATATCATGAAATATATTTGTGTGCAATAAGATCTGACAATGTTTTTTTTGACATAAAAATTAAATAATGGCCAAAGTTAAAATTACTGGGGATTTTATTACAGAAACGAATAATCAAGATTATTGTGAATGTTCATAGTATTGGTGTAACTGTAACTATGCCTACTCTGTTAGAAATATCCTGAAGGGAGACTCCAGCTCCGACATTACGAATAGCTGTCTGAGCTCGACAGGTTTCGTGCACTAAATTAACAATGAATCCCTGTACTTTACTTTTTACTGATGAGCCGGTTGGCGTGGTTCGTAGATACTTGACTTTCGCGCCGCAGGTCGTGGGTTCGATTCCTACCCAGGACAGACATTGTGTGCATGAACTTGTCCTTAAGTCTGGAGATCCATATAAGTGTGTATTTACAAAAGAAAAGTAGTATATATTTTGTTGTCTGGTTTCCGTGGTTCCAGCTCTGCTTAGTTTGAGATCAGGTGGCCTTGTGTGAATAATGTCCCAGGATATTATAGCGGCTGGAGTATATCTTATTAAAAATTGCAACATTTTCGAGATATAGACGATCCAATAAAAATAAATTCTCAAAATCGGTTCACAATACAAAGAAAATAAAACGAAATTGATAAGTCTTTCATCAGTCGTCAAAAATACAGTTACGTATGTAAAACATAAACAATTACATATTATGCTGTTGCAGTAACTTATATAACGTAAATACTATAATTACGATTATATATGAAAGTTTTATTTATAAAAAAAGAATGACATGTTGCGGTCTCATTCCTATAATATGATCGTTGATATTTCGACCGTATGTAATGTATGCGTTAGTTTACGAGTGGTCTCAATATATATAATATATACAAGCACTTCGCCCGTGACTTCGTCCGCAAAATTTTAAAAACTATTATTTAATGTAAATACGTAAATTAGCCTTTGTTAATAGACTAAACGCAGAACAGTTGCAGTTTGTTCAAATCATGACAATTTTCTTATTTAGAGAATTTTTATTCCCGTCATAACTTCTAAACTAAAAGTCCGATTCACATAATTTAAAGTGAAATTTACTTGTACATAATCAACCTTAATTATCAAACCATTTAACTGGATTAGGATTCATATCATGATACCAATATCACCACTATTCGTTTCCACTCGTATTTGAATTTAATAATTTAAACAAAAACCGTTATTGTGGTATAGTTCATCGTGGACTTTTTGTGAGCAATTATAAGTTCTATTAATATATAGAATACTATTTTATATATCGTCAACAGTTTCCGCAGTGCACGCAAAATAATTACTTTCATAGGTAACATTTTGATACCTTGAGTTACATTGAGAATTTTTAAAATCGGTCGAGTTGTTTTTGATTTAAACTGTAACAAAAAATCAAATCTTTCCTCTTTATAATATTAGTATAGAAGTATAGATGTATGTAAGTATGTATGTTTCGCTCGCGTTGTTACAATTCATATCACATCGTGGTATGTCCCGGGAGACGTCAACTGAGATGTGAACCTAATTTACGTCTGTTTTTGTCTCCTCGTTCATTACTAATCTAGGATAAGTACAGACATGACATGACGATGATACAAGCATAGCTGTTATACAACACTAGCTCCGCTCCGCGCGGTTTCGCCCACGTTATACGTATTTTGACTTTATATATACTTGGTCTATAAGCTTTCGCAATAAATTGATATTTTAATTTATTGATACTTAACATTTAACTACTTTAATATTTGACGTATTATTTGTTTGATAACAATTGCATTCGTTTCGCGGACAAAGTCATCTGCAAAGATTGACAAGATATATATAGCGTGTAACGAAATTCGTGTCCGACCCATGAAGTGGTTATTAGGTATCGTGTGTCGGTTGTATTTATGTAATAATTTTTAAACTGTCTTTCGCCTCAGTGTCTTAGATAGAACATAAAATTCTTACGAGACGCTTAAAAATAGTTGATACATACAAAGACAGTTGCTACGTACAAAGACAGTTAAATTTCATGAGCATTATTGTAACAAAAAAGGCAAAAAATTATTAAAAACAAATGAATGTGTTAAAAAGTGATTACGTACGTAGTGACATACAATAGTCGTTACTAATAAATAAACGAACTTATTTATTTATGAGTGTAGTTTTATCTTTGCGAGTAAGCGAGCGTCTGGCTCATGAATAAATTTAATTATACTCACATTAATGAGATTACTAGTTTCATAATATTTCTTTCACGATAGCAAGATGATGTAACATTCGTGTCGTCTCTTTTAAATCGACGTACACATTTAAGGCATTCATACTCGTTTTCAAGCAAGCGTTGTTTCAGAATGAATCTCGAAGACATTACATATCTCTGACGGCCTCGAGTCCCTGAGCGATCCGTCACTGCGAGATAAGGAGACGATGTAGCTGAGATTAGACCGTCTCTCGATCTTGACTGATGTATCCCGATCACTTTCGAAGTGAATCGATAGAAAACTGAGGTAAGGGGTATTACTTAAACTGCTCCGCTGATAGCAAGAAGACCGAAGAGCAGAAGCGCCGTCTTGGAGTAATTTATTACTTCATCGAGGCAGCATTGACTTAAAATATATCTAGCTCAAGCTTTTGTTCCTGAAATTATCAAAATAAAAAGAATGTAACTTGTTTATTGCTACACGCCATAGTGATCATTGAAATATAACATAATAATATGTTGTGTGGCAAAAGGAATCAGCTCAGTATCACAGTCGAGTTTTACTTCGGACTACAACATGTAAAATTAACAAATAATTGATTATGTATTAAGTTTAAATCATTCATGATATTAACAAAGGAAAAAACAAAATAAATGGAAATAATAATAAAATGTTCTGTGACAACCACACAACAACGGCTAGTTATTCCAACCAAGTATGAATAAAGTGAATAAGGGTTCATTCATTATTGACGTGTTGCTCTCATCATCGAACCGAGTGGAAAGGCGAATTCATTGAGAGTTTTACAAATTAATTTATTTTTTAAATCAAAATCTAACTTCATTTAAAAAGCATGTCAAGTTTATGTTTATGCAAGTATATCTTTATAAAAAGATTTGTAGGTTAATTGTAGAATATGCATCTAATGGATTTCAATGAAACTGGATTGATGTGACACGAAAAGATGTATTTAATGCCATTCAACGTAATTCAATTGCCAATACGTCGAGGATATATATGTACGTATATAATGTATTAGAAATTCATTAATAACGGAGCGAAACGAAAACACGGAAACAAAAACATGTGGAAATGCGAATGCACATATTTATTAACAAAAGTATCGAGGGAGGGACATTCGCTAGTGACGGACGGGAAACGTTCTTAATCCGTCATTAGTGGGAGTGAGTGATTCAGTGTAGAAGAGGAACGGAAACACATGCCGGTTGGACTGATAGTCAAATCAACGTAGTATTTAATTTATAAGTAATTCGAATGTTTTATATCGCTCTAAAAACCTTCACTTCTGAATCTGAAATAGTGTCTGCTTCCTATTATTCATGTGTGAAACTCGATTATTCTTGGAAAATAAACAGGAGTTTTAAAACACGTAGATAAATTTTCTTTTATATTTTTTAGTTCCGCGCAACTAAAAATTCGCAGCAAGCCGTTAGAAAACTTAGACAAGTGACTGATATTGTCGGAGCTCGATTTGTATATTTTGGTTGTTTTCATACTATTATTTTTACGACATTCGACTTGGAGCAACGAAACTGTTTTCATGTTACCAAATAGAGCTGCCCGGTCTATTTATAATCTTGGAGCTCGAGACTCCGTTCGGGATGTTTTTTTACAAAGTAAGAACGCCCACAGTTGAATCAATATTATGCATATTCACAATAACATTGATCATTTTGATAGAATAAGTGATAACACGAGAAGTAATGATAAGCTTATAACGCCCATTTTAGACTCCACGAAAGTAATAAATCTTTTCTCGGGCAAGATATTTGTTATTAATTAATAAGGCAACACAAGATTATTTTGATGAGAAAAAGCATAAAATGTTGGAGTTTCTTGCCGAATCTTCTCGATAGAATCTACGTTCCGTACCGGACACCGGTGCGGGAGTAGCTTCACGTTTAATATATAATATTAGGTTACATTACATATGAAATTAGCGTTTTGTCGTACTGATCACTTTGATCTGAAATATCTCCTCTTTGGTAGAAATTTATTTACTTGATTGAAATTTTATCAGTGGTAATTACTAAAGCAAAAAATCAATTTAAGCAGCTATTAGTGTTAAGCCTTGGCCTGAAATTCTATTTAACTTTTTCCGTAAATCTTTTTATTTTTGTAATTAAGCGCAGTAGAGTTCTTAGCAATTTATTTACCGCTTTTGAAACAATATTTCATGTTCATGTGTTGAACATTCATTTTATGAGATGTAGCATTTAGTCTAAATTAATTTTCTATAACAATATTTTTTATATTCTTAACTGACGATATGGTTTTGTTATTCAATAAATTAAAGTAATGGTTATTGTCTTTTCTACTTAATGTATTATGATTTATTGGTATCTGTTATCAAATGTGTATCATAAATCTGCTCGACTAGCGGACAGTCTGAAACAGAAGCGGCCCGCTCGCCAACGCGCTACGGTCGCGGTCTTCGGTCGTACGAGTTGTTATGTCGCGTACGTATACATAGGTACATTCGCATATCACTTAACATATTATTCCAATTACAAACTTATATTTCAATTATATTCTAATATTTACTTTAGAATAAATATTAAGTAATATTAAAAATAGAGTGTAGAATTGTTACCAACAAACAAGATTTTGCAATTGAAAACGGACACGATGACCATCGATATCACAATAAAATATTTTCAGTTGAAATAATTACTCAAGAAAAACACTATACTCTAGATCAAGTACACAGGATCCCAAATACAATTGAGAAAGCTTTAGAAGAAAAACGGGTTCGCACTACCGTGTTCTTTGATATGGCCCTAGCTTTCGACAAAGTGTGGCATGAAGGCTTCATTCACAAAATTAAGAAAATTCTTCCGAAACAATTTGTTGAAATAATAAATTCATACCTGTCACAGAGTTTTTAGAATAAGGCAAGAAAATGCATATTCAGAGCTCAAACAAATAAATGCTGGATTACCCCCAAGGTAGTGTACCAGGTCCGGTCCTATATCTACTATACACCTGTGATATACCAGATCTAAAAAATAATACCATTGCAACATTTGCTGATGGCATAGCTGTTATGGCTACAGGTGTCACTCATGCGGAAGCAGTGGAAAAGGCCCAAGAAGCCATTAATACGATCTCTTATTGGACAAAATGGCGTATTAAACTAAATGAATCTAAATCAATTCACATAGATTTCACCAATAAAAGACCTCACTATCATCCGGTATACATAAACAGCCACACTATACCATACGAGAATAACGCCAAATACAACAAGCTACTCCTATACAAGCAGGTATTTATGCCAATATGGACCTACGGTATCCAGCTCTGGGGCTGTACCAAACAAAGTAACATACAAATAATTCAAAGATTCCAAAATAAAGTACTCAGAAGCATTGTAATGCACGATGGTACATAAGAAATGACGATCTACATCGGGACCTTAAAGTAGAATTTGTAGCTAGTGTTAGTAAAAAATACGCCGAAGATCATGAAAAGCGACTTCATCATCATAATAACGTCGAGGCTATACAACTTCTGGACAGTACAAACACAGTGAGAAGACTAAAAAGGACTAAACCTTTTGAGTTAGCTTATTAGTGTTATGTCAGTATAGTGCAGTGATACATTAAAATTAAAATCACATTAACAAAGTGACTTCTCCTTAATAGAGACAATAAGAAAAGTGTTGATGGACGCATTATGTTTATATTTTTATTTAGCAATTTAAGTTATAGAAAAATTAACTTGTCTGACTTTCTTTCGACTTTAATTTTTTTTTATATAAAATTTTCAAACGGGCGTTGCTCTCTTCGAGATTCCTTTAATTCGTTTCTTGTACATCAAGTGTTATTGCAAATAAGAACGCTTTTATGTTCTCGAAGTTGATGCCAAAATGCTTATAATAAATAACTCGTAACGTTGGTTTTATACGATACAATGGTTGGTACATCCAATAATAATGATGACGTCTAACGTAGTTTGCATTACCGAGAGTGCAATTTACGAAAAAGTCAACTCTTAATTTACGATACTTAGTTTACATTGGCGGGCATTGATCTGAATGTTGTTAGAAGTAAGAATATATTGCACGCTGGAAGGCGCAATTTGGTTATCTATTTTGTTATTTGCTATTATACCTATCTGTTACCCAAGTTCGCAATAAAGACGTTGAAAGGAATATTTGGTTAGATAAGAAAATATTAATAAACTTCACCGTTACTGTTTATTGTCGATATATTATTGTAACTAAAGTTATAATATTATACTTTGAATATTATCAAAAGTTGCTCTTAGTTAATAAACCGAAAAATATGTTAGTATTTATATAAAACTGTTCGTTATGAGGCTGACAGGATTTTACAAATATTGACTTTGTTAAAAATATTGTAACATATAACTTGATTAGGATTTTCGGTTGATTCGAATTTCAATAAAATTAATTTAGTTGTGAATTTTTTGAAAACAAACGCCTGATTTTGTTTTAAATGAGTACCAAAAAATGTAACATGAAGACAATAATAAAACCACAGAAAAAGTTACATGTTTTGCAGTTTGCATTGTCAAGAATCAAGATCTGAGTTATTGTTCAAATTCTTTGTACATAACCTTTTAAACAACCTTCAAGTGCCGGCCGCACGCGCGGATAGATAACAGCAAAATTTTATGTTTAAATTAGCTCACAACTGAATTTGCAACGATGTTTTATTTGTAATCAGATTTCAAAAAATCTGCTAGTAATGGTCACCTCTGTTCTGGGACGTTGTTAAAATAATTGTTGGCACTAAAGTACTATTGCCGACATCATTCTGTGGGAGCTAATCTAAGTCTCGTTTACTCGTGTACAATCGCACTAAGTCACTCAACTGATATAAAATACAATATTTGTCGGTGGTGGCTGTTAGCTACGCGATTTACTATTATTTGTGTTTGTTAGCTACAACCATTATAATACAATATAGCATTTCTTCATCTATAAATCTTCATCTTGGTGACTGGTTATTATTTTCTAAATGATAGTACAGTTCGCTATTCGTGTCTGATGTTACAGTGGTCGAAGTGATGAATGCGCGATCACAAGTGTTACAATGGCCAGTTCATCTATTCGTGGATATCAGCGGCTGCCAAGTACACGGCGTGTCGCGGCCAAGACATGGCGTGGACATTTATTTTCGCCGACACATGTGTTCCTGCGATACAAGTGCAACACGTTGATATTGATATCTTCACGGATACACTTGCTTGTAATGAGTCGCCGGTGCCGCGGTATGTATATAATATAAGCCGAACATTCCGTGTCCCAACTAGTTCCACGTGGCATTGTCTTTGTGGTGGCGCACGGGAATATCGATTATTATTACGGTTGCCATATATAAGTTGAATTAGCGAGTTACGTGTACAATTGAGTACATTAAAATCTTCGAAAATACTTGACATTTGCGTCTCTCAGCTTCAGCTCCGTTGTTTAAATTTAATTTAATAAGTACAGCCTAAGTATCTTTTCGAATTACTTATCAACTTAAAAATCAAGAATTTAAATTAATTAATCTTCTAAATTTTTTAATCTTCTAAAGATTTGAAAGCTATCACCGGTGCGGAATGTAGATTCTCTCGAAAAAATTGGCAAGAACTCGTTGTTAGTATTTATCATATCATATATATTTTGTGATATATATTTAGTACATAACATTTTTATGTCATAATTTAAGAATATGTGACATAAAGGAAAATTAAATTATAGCAAAATTTTCGTATCGCTCATAAATAACATTTATATAAACTATTATACTATCTGTTTAGACACAAAACAATAAATATAAAGTGCAGTCACCTATAATATTATACTTTGATACATATGATGTGTCGTTTACTTTATTTCTTATTATTTATAATATTGTTTCCGTGATGGCCCAGTGGGATACGTGTAAATCTTAAGTCTACGTGTTATCTTACTCTACCAGTCCGGCAAATAAATATAGTTTTGATTAAATCACGATATTGGTCACATTTGATTACTATCCTTTTAATTTGATTTGTATATTTTACGAGCAGTTCGGATCCAATCATCAATTCAGATGAGGTTTCACTGCTCATCGAATAGCGATGATCATCCAATTTTATTGCCATACAATGCTGTACGAAGTATTGCCGCGTGCATGTGTGTGCATGCGTATGCGAGTGAAAACGTCACGTGGTGTATATATGTGTTTGTGATGCTATATTTATCAACTTATTCTTAGTTTTCTTAGTTTAGAATGAGGGCTTATCACCCTGAGGATAAACTTCTAAGATTGTTTTTACAAATCCAAGGGTTTTCCCCCTGCGTGGGTACGTTTAATTTCGTCACGGTAGCATGCGCAAGCGATCCCGTGGCGCTCCCGTTAAGACGGGAAGGGTACCGCTGGGTTTTTAGTGGGTATTCCGATGACCGGGGCACACTCGGTGCCTTGGACATACGGCGAGTCCCACATACCCCCCCACTGTTCCCGTGGGGGGAAACGCGTCATGCGTTTTCCCAGCGTCAAAAAAAAAAAAAAAGGGTACGTTTAATTACGTTATCTTGTTAAAAAAAATTTAATTATGTAATATCCTTTATATTAGTAATAGTCTTTAATATTTTAATTTAAGTTTCAAAATTGGACGTTTTGGAGTATTTCTCTGATTCTGTTTTCAAGACGTATAAATTATCCCACAAATCCCACAATGTCATCGGATATTGGCACAGGTAAGCAAATGATAATAATCTGTAATATTATATTCTATAATTGAAACAGTAATTAGTTATTTATTTATTAATTTATATTTTTGATGTCTACTGTAATTGAATGTTAATTTTGCTAATTGACTTTTGACGTTAATTCATTCAGACAAAATACATAATGAGAAACGACAGCGCAGTTATCACTTGCGTTTAATGTGAAATTGGCCCTTAATGTGTCCTCGATTAGCATGTGGACTTTTAAATGTATATTTTATATAAATAGATATGACAAAATGCGGAAAATTTTCGGAAATTCCGAAATACATGCGTGTCCGCGTGACGGCGAGTGCGTCGACGTGACGGACGTTGAGTCATATCTACGAGAAATGTCAAAAAAGTATCAGAAATAGATTTTTTATTTCAATGACGATTGTCGGACGACGGTTTTATTTATTTAAAAATATTTCTAGTAAAATACTTAATACTGTTACTTTTTTGTAGCAAATACGTACATGTGATTTACTTAATTCTATTTAATAAATGCTTACACGCCATTGCCCATACAGGTTTAAGTTTAGGATTGTCTACGCCCCGCTGACCATAATACCTAAATTGTTTAATTCATCTTGTGTGTGTGTGTTTTATAAGGCATTAATGTAATTACAGGAATTACATTAATGCCTTATAAAACATATACATACATATATACTCAGACTAAACTAAACAGCTCGTAAATAACCCACAGCTGGGTAGGCCTTCTCTTCTTCTTTTAAGTTGGAGTTTGGAGCTTTCCCCTTCATCATTCAATGCGGATGCGGAAACAAATGTGGCAGAATTTCACAAATCAAGCGAATGCAGTTCTTGACCGAATCTTAACCCGCTATCGTCGGTGAAGATCCACGTGTTACATATTTACTGAGCCAATTCAGTAGAAATTAGACCTTTCGGATATATAATACCAATTAAACTTTTTGGAGTATTTCTTTACTTTATTAATAGACATTTTTTCTAGCGTAATTTCGTCCTCATTCCAATTATATAGCGAGAAATGAATGCACGGAATCTCTTAAATCTCAATCTGAACAAAGATTTGTAAACCGTTTAAATATAATCGTTTTATAAGAATACACATCTGCGAGAGTCTCGCGCTCGGATTGTTAATGTTACGAGCGCGCCGGTTTATGAAACGCGAACAACTAAAAGTGCGGTTAAACTTTTATTAAAGCGAACATCAGTTTTGAAGTTCTTTTTTATATTTCTCGTCAAGTCGAACGACTACTGAGAGCTAACCGCTAAGGCGTCTGTAAGGTTATTTCGGCACCGTGAACATTATATTGTGCTATTATTTACTGACAAAACTGAAATATTTATTATTATAAAATTCTGGCCAATCTGCATGTTGCATCGCGTTAATCCCGGGAAGTAGAAATCTAGCAAGTCAGTGAGATAGGTCGTTTATTAGGAAAGGTTAAGGGCTGTATAACATAATGCTACTACTCAAAGGAGCGGAACAGTCACCATAAACACCAACCAATCAGGTGAAGTATAGTAAAATACTCAACATGAGTTCTAGTTCAAACAGGCATGCATGCGCTACAATGCGCTAATCACAAGAACTGCTTAAATTTTGTTCCGTTTTTACGAATGCACAGACATTAGACAGATCACATAATATTTTGTACAAATTAGCTAACGTTATGATTATACTAGCGGTACCCCGCGGCTCACACACACACACACACACCCTGGTAAATAAATACGTATTAACGATTTGAAAATAATTTTCATAAGATACCGTAGGGTTTACCGATCTTATATGTGGCCTAACATTTGCGCCATCACATGTTCTTTGTGTGTACCATTTTTCATCAAGATTGGTCAAGCCGTTCTTGAGTTATAAGAAGAAATAGACAGACAGACAGACAAAAATGAAAAAAATAGTATAATGTGAATCACTGCATCATAAAACGATTATTTATCACAAAATTAGGTGAAAAAAAATGTACAGACAGAATCAATAGATTTATATATTAGTATAGATTTGTCGATGAATTTAGAAACAGTCCTCTACAGTAAAGTGATGTGATATCCAACTAAAGGTGAATTACTCTACCGATTGTCTTTGGTTTTATTCATGGGAGAAAATGTTGTAATGTTGTGTTATTAATAATACAAATTCTATAAATCGCATGTTTACATAATAATAAATTATTGGTATGTACTAAGCGGTATGAGGTAACGTGCGGCCCTATCTCTCCATTCGTCTTATATTAATCCGATGGGCCGGCAATCCAATACAATCGGAGAGAGTTTAGGTGCAGCGCTAACAGATAACTTGTCTTCCGAATCACGGGAGTGTTAACACTATGTTGGCAACATCTAAACTTCGGATTGCTTCCGAAAATTCCTGAAACACGCAATAGCTATTAATGTGTATGAATATTACTCGTATATTAATATAACATAAGTTAAGTTATCTTGCTGTAAAGTGCAATTAATTGCACCTCCGACGATTGGTCTAGCCGTAACGTATTGCGACCGAAGTGCTCAGATAATTAAGTTCTGGCACCCGAGGAACTGCCTCGACATTCTTGACAGTCTATTCGTTCTTAGTCCTTTCTTCACGAATTCACGACTATGTTTCGAACTTTGTATTGGGGATTATCTTTCATCGTTTAAAAATGGAATCCTTTGTATTCGTCGTATATTTTTTTGTTTTTTTAAGTAAGGCAAACAGTAATAAAATACACAAAAAATATATCACTTTACAAAAAAAAAACCAATCAAGTCTTCACAATTAAGTCAATCAAAAACAATTCAATTATATATTTTATGATTCCGTTGTTATCTAGGTTACCTACTCGTAAGTTTTTTTCAAAAGCATTGTTTCCTACGAACTTAAGCAATAAGTATGCAAATGCAAAGATAGTCACGTTAAAGATTATCCAATTACTCGCTGCTCCGCTCAGTTTCACACGCGTTAAATGCATTACTGCTTCGCCCCCATGGGAGGTAGCTTTGTGTTATTATAGAGTATTATCTTTTTCAATTAATGTGCTAAGATATATTTTTAATTGGACTGCTTAATTCTGAAGTTATTGTGATCAAGCAAACAACATCTTTAACAGCTGTATAATATTAATATAAATTCAATATTTTTGTTTCTAATTATTTATTAACTGGTAATAGAAGTATATATAAGGGCGCTGAGATCTGATGGCGATCGAAGATTGTGATCAGAAACACGGTCAAGTACAAGTGTCGGATAAAATTCGGTCGCTTTTTCTTCCAAGTGTTATTTTCGAGAAGAAAGGAGGTGTTTGTCCAGCAGTCGAAAATTTACAATACTTTTTAAATTATGTATTATTTGAGTAAAATTATATTAATTAAATAACATTTCTATAAGCCGTCATATATATTACGTATATTTATTACAGTACCGAATTTATTTCTAAGTAACGACAGACATAACTTAAGTTTTAACTCGGACAAATCGCAGCTGCTCCTAACAGGATTAGGACAAAAGTTGTACAAAATTCCAGAAAATGTAATGTTTTGCCGTCGCCACACCCCATTACTGGTACAAAAGCTTTAACTTCTTATAATTAAAATTTACTGGACTGTAAACGGTTTCAACAACGACATCTTACCTCCCCTTCGACCTCCTTCGTTAAAGATGGATGCCGTATGCCGTATTGCCGTATCGTTTGGTAAACGTTTGTAAAAAATGATTTCAAAATACTGTAATGCTCATATTTTTAAGTTAACTGTGTTGATATGCAGATGTTTTGTAAATATTTAGGAATGAGTGCAAGTAAAGGTGTATTGTATTAATATGATGTATTTAGTATATAATTTTCTATTTCTTGGAAGTTGATAGATTAATCTCGTATGATTTCCTTTCTATCCATTTAATGCCAAATAATATCAATCGTTGTTTTGTTGTTTTTCACTACTTTAGAACGGGTTTTGTGGCTGAGCGACAGTGAACTTCGATATTTATCGAGATCGGATATCAATAATACTAAAATATAAATAAAACAATACTTTGTATTTTACATGGAAAAATTATGAGATTTATAGATTACAAAATTATATAATATTAATTTACAATGTAATGTACAAATAATAGGTATTGAGTACAACTACTTGAAACTTTGGTTAGAAACATTTAATTCGTAAATATACAACAAATGCACAAACTGAGTTTGTCGACGATTCTTGTCGGTAGAATCTACATGCAGGTGGTAGCTTTACATTTAATTCATTTTGTAACATGAATAAGCCTACTTGATTTAACAATAACTTGATTTGATTTCATTTACTCATTGCCTCCCCTATATGTGTGAGAATTTTTTTATTCAAACGTTTCGCACCTAAAAAGTTGCACGCAAATTTGACCTTGCAATATTCCGCCCATCGCATCTAGTAATTTTACAGAATCGATAGCACGTGATGCGTGACGCGTCATTTAACTCTGACCATTTTACACACCGCAGAACTTTAAATGCAAGCTTAAAATAGAATGAAGGAATGCAGAATAGAACGAGAGATAAAACGACATGATCTGTGTAGAAACGATGTGTGAGGAGCTGAAGTATGAGATTTATGTAAGCCGTGAGCAGGTCGTTGTTTTGAGAATTTATGGTTCGTATAAAAGTAATAAAAACCCGCCAGAGCGGAAATTTCATATTTGTTGTTTAAAGTAAATAGGTTAACAATATAAAGATTTAATATTCTATAATACTCAGGTCGATTGCCGTTATTTTATTTATATTCTGTTGTCTACGTCTGTAACCGACAAACAATACAATTCAATAGTAGTAGAAGGTCGCCCGTCGACAATTCCTTAATTACCGAATATCGTCATTGAAAATAACACATTGACATTAATTGTATCGCTTCACGGCGAGAACACACCACTTAATGATATCACCAGTGTAGTTCGAATTACAGGCATTCTCTTACCTAATGTTGCTAAGAAACAACTGTGTGATACAGAGTATGCACAGAGCTTATTATATTTGCAAGTATATGTATGAAGAAGTAACATTGATATCAAATATCAATATATTTTCGTGATTTCTGGTTTTGCATTAGTCGTCATCTTGAGGAAGATGAGTTCGGGGAAAATTGTATTGTAGATCGTAGTAAAATAAATATGGACACCGTGGTCATTCTCAACCGAGATTAACCAACTACATAGGAGAAAATCAATAGTTCGATGTAAGTTCACGACAGCGAAGAGACCAGACACAAGGCCGCGGTTTTTTCATCTTATCTGAAGTACGCGAGAGTTACACAACAAGCTTCACTCCACTCTTAGAATTAATTGATCTAAAAACACAATATTTTTTTATTGGCTCAAGCTGAAAACCACGTAATCTTCAGCGTCACAGGCTGCCTACTAAACACACGAAATATTTAAAGTAATGAAAACATTGTCGTACCGTTCAGAATCAAATATCGTTTGTTATTTTGTTGATTGTTGTCGATATGGTAAATGGCACTTGATATATTGAATACCTGCTAATTCAATGAATGCGCGACGCCGCGACATTTAGTACAGTAATGCTAATAGATTTACTGTCAAGGCGTCCAAGAAACAAATGTGAAACATTTAGATGTCAACGTATCAAATAGTTCGGGCTTGTAATCTATACTACTATATAAATCTATTGGTTCTGTCTGCACATTTTTTTTTCACCTAATTTTGTGATAAATAATCATTTTATGATGCAGTGATTCACATTATACTATTTTTTTAATTTTTGTCTGTCTGTCTGTCTGTATGTCTTCTTATACATTATTTGCGGCCTAATGTTAGGCCATATATAAGATCGGTATACCCTACGGTATCTTATGAAAATTAATTTCAAAACGTTAATTACGTATTTCTTTACCAGTACGTATGTGCGCGAGCGTGTGTGTTATTATAGTAATAAAATAATTTATTATATTTTTATTAATTATACGCGGTATATTTCTTAAGTGTTTCTGATTATATGCAGTTGTTAATGTAAATATAAATTGAAATTGTTTTTATATTTTATTCAATTAAGGCATATTATGTTGAGTTCCAAGTAAGACGTACCAATTGTCATTTCTATGCGTTTAAATGTGTAATAAGTAAGTATTAGTTTCTTTTGTACATACGTTTGTTGCCCCACCTGCCCAGAATATGTATTCAACTGTGTATCTCACAGATTTGGTTATCGGAAAGAGACTGCAAATAAGCAATAAGATCGCCAACTGATGTACAACACAACTATTATTTTATTACTAAGGAATTATATAAATTGTAATTGTACAATGAGGTATAACAATAATCTATGACTACTGTGCCTGATCTCGCTTCATGGAACATTGAAAGTCAAAGCATTCTTGGCGGTAACTTGGCTTGATAATTCGATTGTGGTACCGGCTGTTAAACTCGCTCGGAATATTTTAATACAAGGAAATAAAACAAACTGATGTATTTTTTTTGTAGAGTATGACGTTCTATTCGTCCTTTGTTCAGTTAAATTTGGTTAATTAGCCGACCGCTTTCAATTCTTTGATATATTGGCATGAATGGATTTGCTAAAACTCTTTGTTAGTACAAACAAACCGTTACAAGAATACAGGTACAGTTTGCTTAAAAATAACTGTCGATTTTTTTTTTATTGTAAGAATCATTTTTTATTCGTTATATCTTCAAAGCGACACCTGGTTCCCTAGACTAGGCCGTTGAGTTATTTATTGAGAATGACATATTAAATTATTTATTATATTACGCAAATCAAAACTTGTGTAACATTTAAACGACAGAGACTATGTACTTTTTGCATGATTTTTCAATTATATAAATGTGTTTTTCATATGTTATTCAGAATAAGCATCGAAATATATTTTTAATTTAAATGAGAACTTAGCTTAAATTTCATATTTAGAGTTAAATTTCGGAAACCGCGCGATAAGGTCGGAAGCAGTATTACATCGACTGATAACTTATCAGCAAAGGTCACCGCCCACAGCCTCGCACTAAATTATACAATTAGTTATACAACAATAATTAAAAATTAAGTATATTTTCGAACAAAATCATATATATTTCAGTACTATAAAATTCCATCATCATTAACGACTTCATCGTTGTACCTTTTTTATTTGCTTAATATAGTTAGGCAGACTAGCCTGATGGCAAATTGGCACTATAAGAAACTTTAACTATTCCGTACATCCGTACGTTCCGTAAGATGTTTCCTTCTTTTTGGCTGTAGTTATTGGCTCACTAATCCTTTAAACCAGAACACAACATACTAAGTATTGCTTACAGTGCCGATGGCTATGAGCAGTGGTGAACATTTATCACCAGGTGGTCCGTTTGCCTGTCCACCTACCGATTTTTGAACATTATAATATTTTTTTATTAACCGACTTCAAAAAGAGAGTTTCCATACCACGACTAATTTTCACGTCCAATTTAACGGCTTTTGGTCCAAAAAAAATATTAACACATATTTATAATATTAGTACGAATTATCTATCCGCCGGCGCGCGGCGTGGCGTGTGACTGCAAGTGACGTTCAATTCTGATCCCACGTCGTTATGATATACTTGAAATTTAGATGCATCTACTTGTGACATAGGGTAGTTGTCATGTGTCTAGCTCTATATTCTTGCACTTCATTCGAAATTTGAATAGTTTCACATTTGAGAAGAAGCCTCGAACTTAAACAGCTATGCTATTTCGATACGGGCACAAAATTCTTAGAATTTTGTGAAAAGCCAGTAAAAGATAATAGTGTTTGCCCGTGGTATTTACATTTCCACCGAAGACGAGATTGGTTTGTAAATATAGATAAATTAATTGAACTGTGCACTTTGCAAGCTACTTGAGCATGTCGTGTGTGTGTTGCCCAGCTTGCAAGGCAAAAGGTCCAGAGGTCTTGGCGTCAAGCCTCAGCTCGGGTCAAGTTGGTGGGTAACTCTGTCAGGAAAATCTAAGTAGTAACTGAAGTTGAGTTAATGGCAGAGCGTACATTAACGTGTTACACGCAGGGAAAACGCGTGAAGCCGTTGGTACTGAACCGAAACTCTTTTCGGCGGTATTGTGCTTGTCTGCTCATCGAATTGTAAACGTGAGGTGAGATCGCACATTGTGTATGTGCGTACTGAGCCTCGTTGGTCTAGTGGCTAGATATAAGGCCCTAGACCCGGTGGTCCTGGGTTCAATTTCCAGGTCGGTCCAATAAATTGTTATTTGGTTTTTCTGTCAGAAAATTCTCAGTAGCAGCCCGGAGTATGGAAGTTGGAAGTGTGTACCCCGTGCCTCGGAAAACACGTTAAGCCGTTGGTCCTACGCCTGAACTCTTTTCGGTCGTGTCGGATTTCCGTCCCATCGGATTATGAGAGCTAGGGAATAGAGAGTGCACCTGTGTTTGCGCACACACTTGTGGACTATAATATCTCCTGCGCAGTTGGCTAATCTCTCTTGAGGTTGGCCGCCGTGGCCGAAATCGGCCTGGAGGACCTTATTTATTACTGTGCCCTGTGCAGTGAAGAGTCTCCTTTAAGAATGCTTATTATAAATAATTCGAATTAAAAACCAATTAACATTTTATTTTATGACATTTTCGTTATAGCGTAATGGCTACAAATGTGTCCCACTTTCGCGGAGTTATTTTAGAATTTAGATATTTGTTACGCAACAGAGCATCCTTACATACATTAGCTAATAGCTTCTTCGAACCATCACCATAAATTTGTCAACATTATAAGATAGACCATCATACATATAAATATATTTCTTCCTAAAAGAATATAGTTCGTAAGTATCTTCTCGTATGTTGCGAGTTTTACATCCACGTCGGTCGATGTTGGACAATATTTGCCAACTAAATACAAACGTGCTTCTAACAAGGCATATAACTTGATTTGTGATGCTGAAATTGTTGGTTTTGGTAAAGTTCACTGTTTATTCAATTTATTTATTATGTTTCGCAGTTTGCGTCCTGCTGTTCGAGCTCTCCTTCACGGGTCAGATGTTTTGCAAAACTATTCGAGAGAGTCCACTTTAAGCAATATATGTAACAATATTTTGTTAGTAAATTGTAAAGTAGCAGTCAGTACGTGCTCCACTACTAGACTAAGACCTCCTATCCCTTTGAGGAAAAGGTTTGAAGCGTAGAAAGAATGAGGTTGAGTAGATATAGATGTTGCAGATTTAAGACCGATACATGCAGGTTTCCTCACGATGTTTTTCTTCACCGCCAAGAACGAGATGAATTATAAATACAAATGGATTTGAACTCGTGAATCATCGGTTACGTTCACGTGTGCTAACCACTGAGGCGTCTTGACTAGGTAAAAAATGTATCCAAAGCGCAGATAATGGATTAAGAAATTGTCTCTTGCCCTCGAACGCAAACGTCCGCGTCAACCACGTCACGCCGGTATAATCACCGGTTCGTTAAAATTAATTATTATTTGATTCTTAATCTAAGTAAAAAGATCCATGACTAATTATTTAAACGGTAATCTTATTTAAACATTTCAGTTTTGTAGCTGCTAAATAATAAATTATGGACCTGTTATAAATACATAAATCACCATTTGATTTAACTTTTAACTGAAATATTTATAAATTTACCGCGCCTGCACCAGATAGCATGTGTTTTGGTTAACAAATTAGCTTGGAGAGGAACATCTTTCAACATTTGCATGATGTCAGCGGCTACAATGTATCCTGTCACTCGTTACAAATAATGTTCTTTTGCTTTTATAATTTCTTCTCTCTTAAAATGTCAAGAAAATACACTTGAATAAGTTAGTGCATTTACCCGCGAAGACAGTTTACACTTATTACGAGAATTAAATGACGTGAAACCCATCGTTCTTTTCATAATTACCCTCTTTTATATTTTGATACGTACGATCGGATACACACGACACTATACATGTGAATAACATGACAAATTTCTCATTATAAAATTACTCAGAGGTAGAACTTTGTGCAAGATCGTCTGGGCCAACACATCAGATATTCTACCGCAAAACAGAAGTACTTTGTATTGTTGTATTCCGGTGTGAAGGGTGAGTGAGCCAGTGTAATTATATGCACAAGGGACATAACATCTTAGCTCCCAAGGTTGGTGGCGCATTGGCGATGTAAGCGATGGTTAACATTTCTTACAATGCCTTTGTGTATGGTGGTGGTCATTGGTGACCGCTTACCATCAGGTGGCCTATATGCTCGTCCACATACCTATAGAATAAAAAAAAGACACTTATTTTATTAATTTATCGAAACTTTATGAAATAACCAGCTCGATTCATTTTATTAAACATAGAATAATAACGCTTAGAAGGAGTGTAGGTCCAAGCTAATTGAAGTCATTCAATTTCACCCAAATAGGTTCAATGCATTTGACGTCACGTCAGCCGTCACAACAAAGTGTCATAGTAAACATCTCGCGCAATTTATTAAAAAATGACATACTGTGTAATAAAAGGGTGTCACGCTACTCATAAAAAAAATTAGAAATAGAAAATCACATTTCACACGTAAGTACTATTTGGCAACTTATAATTTTATGTAAACACATTCATCAAAACATAAAAATAATTTGTAAACAGAAGACGTCATTACAATAAAAATGTAATAATTATTTAAAATTATATTTTTAACTTTTTTAAATTACATATAAATAATTATAATTTTTTTTTCTTTATGATTATACATAAAATAAAAGCAATACTAAATAATATTACTAAATAAATTAAAAATACTTCGAAGCGGCAAAAATTTAGAAAACTTTTACAATTTCAAGGTAATTAAGATGTTTAGCCTAAGTTCTATATTATAATATGAGATACTATATATGTGTTGTTATTATTAAAATCCAAATTTATATTGTTTCTTCTTAGATACCCCGTCCTTATTCTATACAAATCTACTATTTATCACAATTTACTGTCAGAAAACCTTTCAGCGTTGTTTAATTAATTTTAATGAAAAAATAATAATGTCCAATATTATTGTCTGACAAATTGTTACATCTAAATACAACCTACGTAATAATTCAAATTAATTAAATGCAAACAAATATATTACATAATTCAAGTTCAAACAATATCAATTTCCTCGCTTTATGGGGGAAATGTGTATTCACTTGCAACATCATTCGGTCGTATGTGTGCGTATCGGTGAATGTAATTACGTGACACTTACGCACTCATTAATTATAGTTATTTCAATTTTGAGCGAAACTTTATATGACACTATTATTCTATGTTATTAAACTTATGTTTTTGACGTTTGACATATTGTGTAAGTCAATTCTGTCATGTTGGATTTAATATTACGTCACATAGTCTACGACAGGCGAGACTTTGATACGAACGACATCTCATTTGTCAAAATAATAAAAGAGCTAGAAGAAAACAAGAAAACATCCGTAGTGTTATTATCAATGCGAAAGTGAGTTTATTTGATCAATTGTTTGTTGGTGACGTTTTAACTACTCCACTGAACATCATGACATTTTGCATACATGTTGTCAGGGGTAGAGAAAACGACAAGGGGTGCATAGCTCCTGTCCTCCCCCCCACCTCACGAGCGAAGCCGTAGTCGGAAACTAGTAATAACATACAATCTGATAAAATCATAACTGTATAAGAAAATATACAGACTTATAATGGAAAAAGTACAAAAGGCTTTCCTTAGATACGTATTCAAACGTTGCTATGGATATACCTTTTCCCATACACAACCAAATTTATTTTAGGTTAAGGTTTGAATTCCTTGGAAGTCAGACGGACTTGCAATCAACTAAAAACGAGAGGCATCGATGCATATATTTATGACCAACTGTGTCGCTAGAGTGCCCCTAAAGATAATATTCGTCCATGAAAAAATAAATTTATATTAATCCGCGTATGGGATCCATTTAATAACAGGTGGACAACTTCGTTCGATGAGTCACTCAGGTACTCCGAGAAAGTTAATGTACTTATAACAATAATCTATATAATGTTGTGTAGATTTAATTTAAAATAATCACAATAGTGTTGCATACAACATCCACAGGCTCATAGTTGCCCGTGCGTTTATTTATGTAATTGGTTTTTTGTTTTACATTTTACTGGCGTACTTTGAGTGTTACAGTAGTTATTTAACGATGCTTACAGATATATTAACTACTCTAACACTGGAGACAGCACATAAAATACCTCTAGGTTATGATATATGTGGGTTGATTGGTTACATTTATTGTTACAAGGATGCCATCTTATTGTGTGTAGAGTATATAAGGACACGGGCTAATCCGAACGTAATACACAATTCACAAACGGCAATAAAGGTCAAGTTACCTTTATTTCCGTAAGGTAAGGTAAACCTTACGGAAATTGCTGCCGTTGAGCTATACATTTACGCATCTCTCATCGTATGTGGGCCTCTCTGGCTAAGTGCCAGAACACCCATTAAAACCTATCGGTACCCTCTACGTCTTTGAGGGATGCTACGAGATCTTTCACGCATGCTAGCGTGTTGCCCCGGAAAGTAACCTAACCCATATATATAGTCAAAATAACTTTTAAGTAAGTTATTTTGACTAAATATATGTTCGCGAGGCAGAAGTCGTTTTGTCTGACTTTAACATACGTAAATAATGTGTACATTATTTACGTATACAAAACTAAAAAAGCACAATTTTTCTAACAGTACAGATTACTAACACTACAGACAGGTTTCAAATGACGTCACGCGGAACTCCATTCCAAAAGACAGCATGTGGAACGTTTTTTTTTTTAATTTATAAGTTATCAATTTATATTGCCTACTCAAATGCCGTCGTTACGTCGAAAGCGAACATAGTGGATGGCGATTTTAATGTTTGACATATTTACAAAATATATAAATTATTATTCAAATTGATTTAAATAAAATTTTTTTGTTATTTATAACACGGAATTAGATTTTGCGATGCGATATCATTGACGAGCGAGATTAAGGTCACGTGCCAAATAAATAATTAATGCCTTCGGCTGTGGTAACTTTTTTTTTTTCAAATAAGTATTTAAGTAAAGCCTCGTTTGAATGCAATCAGACCTCTCATAGACTGCCTCGTTGGTCTAGTGGCTAGATATAAGGCCGCAGACCCGGTGGTCCTGGGTTCAATTCCCAGGTCGGGTCAATAAATAGCTATTGGGTTTTTCTGTCAGAAAAATTCTCAGTAGCAGCCCGGAGTCTGGAACTTGGAAGTGTGTACACTCCCGTGCCTCGGAAAGCACGTTAAGCCGTTGGTCCTGCGCCTGAACTCTTTCCGGTCGTGTCGGATTGCCGTCCCATCGGATTATGAGAGCTAAGGAAAAGAGAGTGCACCTGTGTTTGCGCACACACTTGTGCACTATAATATGTCCTGCGCAGTTGGCTAATCTCTCTTGAGAATGGCCGCCGTGGCCGAAATCGGTCTGGAGGACCTATAAGAGAGGGGGAACAAAAAGTGTAGCTACGTGATCTGCGTCTGCGCACACACTTATTTATCTATAATATCTCCAACGTAGATGGTTCGCTTATAATAAACGTCTTCGCCGTAATAGGTCTGGATGACATCAAACGACGTCTGAATTATAATTAAAATATACAAAATATATATATCTGTACCGCGCGGTTGATTCTTTATATCTTAGAGAAGTTCAACTGCAGAGTAACTGCTCTAAATCTGAGTCACGTACCAATTTTAATTATACTTGAGAAAATACAGAGAGAGTATCGCGTACGAGCTGTATTAATTGTTATTCTTAAATTGATGGAATTAATTTGAATATATGAATTTCTGTTTCCTATTTATGTAAGTATATAAGAGGGAAAAAATAAATGAATAATTTATGTATTCTGATATCTACGAGTATATATATTCTAAAATGTTTTGTAAAATAATCTTACTAATGTTTCGTTTTTATGATTCATAATAATCTGTTAATATTTTCGGCCTCATATAAAATAATTTAAGTTGATTAGTTTCTTAATTTACATAAAGTTTATAAGATAGATATACATAAATTACATATTTTAAATAGCAAAAAACTTGCTTCCATGACAAGGAAACTTTGGACTATTTATATTTAATTTTTTTTAATAGCTTCTCTGGGGCGCTATTACTCAAATTATCTGTTAACGTCATTATAACCTTGTGTCAACTCATGATATAAATTCATAGCTTCTATCTTAAAATTATTATTGTAATGTGATCAATCGATGGTTTATAGCTTTATCAACATTATAATTAAAACATCTTTTGATTTATTGTCTCGAAGTTCATAAATATACCTTATTATAAAAACATATTATATACGTTATTATAAAATGTTTCCATCGTTTGTAAAACTATATAACCGATAGTAAAACCATTTAGTATTTCGACACTTGTAAGTACTCAGAATAAAATTTTAAGCAAGTCCTTGTTACTATGCAGTGTAATTATATTTCAGATTTAATTAATACTAATTTTTTTATTTATTATTTTATTTTTTTATTTATACTTTATTGTACACCACAACAATTTTTTCATTACAATAACTTAGACAGCCTATATAAAAGTAGCATACAATTTTGGCGGCCTTATCGCTACATAGCGATCTCTTCCAGGCAACCAACGGTGTAAGGAATAATATCAGTGACTAATATCAGAGACTAATATCAGTGTTCAAGTCGAACGTGCTGTAGACCACAGTACGGAGAAACTTAGAAAGTTTATACAAAAGGGTTTCGTTGGGTAACGCTAAGAAGAGGTTGTTCAATAAAACAACAAACAGTTTGTAATAGTTTGTAATAATATATGTGTTACTGGTTTACTATAACAATTATTAATACTAAAAGTGTAAAAGTCTAGAGCGAGAGAACCGCATTTATTTTAGTTTAGTTTTAGGGGTTATTATTTAAAGTCTTGGTGGTAGGGCTTTGTGCAAGCTCGTCTAGGTAGGTACCACCCACTCATCAGATATTCTACCGCAAACAAACAGCAGTACTTACTATTATCGTGTTCCGGTTTGAAGGGTGAGTGAGCCAGTGTAATTACAGGAACAAGGGACATGACACCTTAGTTCTCAAGGTTGGTGGCGCATTGGCAATGTAAGCGATGGTTAACATCTCTTACAATGCCAATGTTTATGGACGTTGGTAACCACTTACCATCAGGTAGCCCATATGCTCGTTCGCCTTCTTATGCTATAAAAGAAATAAAAAATCCCATGATTAGCTCAGTCGGGATCGAGTAAACTCGAGGTAAAAGATTGCTTTTCGTGTACAGTGACTGCACTTACTAAGCATATTATCAAGAAAACGAACACCTAAATAGGTATTTATTATCATTTATCCTCTTTGTCCGTAAGTATTTATATTTTAAATAGAAATAAAGTTCGTGCAGTCGTCGAAGCTGCAACCCTATTAACAGTAACAACCGCGTTAGTCGTCATGAGTTACTATGTTTCGTTAAATACTTAGACATATGTTTCAATTTTAACTAAAAAAGTTAAAGCTAAGTTGATTAATATAAATCTTAAAGGAGTTTCCTCATCGCAAAGGTCACAGAAACCGCAGATACATCGCCCGGGAACATAATTTAGAATTCATTAACCGGTTTGGGCGAAGAACATTATGTTTTAGAAAGGGTCATTAATACGACTTAACGTCATATGAGCACGTGAGTTATCTAAAGCTACGTAATTAATTTATAAATAATAGATTATTTATGTATTATATTATATTCCGTAAATAATTTATTATATCCCTTTGGAGATATTAAAAGTATAAATTATACATATTAACAATAAATTAAACATAGCCATAAGCCAACTCTAGCTATTAATTTGTGTTACTATTATTTTTTGTAAAAAACAAACGCTGAAAGTATTTATAACGTCTAAAATTATTTTCCTTTTTGCATAATATAAAAGCAAATTAAATCCATACAAATGTTCGAAGCCTACGTAGCTTCGACTATATTATTGTTTATAGAAGAGAGCTGAGATCAGAGCTGCATTTAACTAGTAGGTTAAGCCGAGTAACATATAATAAAACTGCTAACAAATTAAGTCAGTGTTACACAATGTATTAATTAATGATCAGAGAATTAGTATAGCGAACACTGTGTGTGAAAGTGAAAACTGAGCAGGAAATATCCCGTCCCGTTCAATGTAGGGAAACTTCGTTAAGAACTATAGCGGCCACAACTAATAAATTTATATATGAATAAGTATGAGTAAATGTATTTTATGGTTCAGATACCGCGTAAGCAGTCTAAATCGACTGGTACCTCTGATAAAAATAACTCAAATAAGGAGGATCCTTTAAACCGGAACATAGCAATACAGCAAAACTTGCCAAAGTCTTGCCAGGAGTCCTACCAGCAATATTTATTATTGTTGTGTTCCAGTTTGAAGGGTGAGTGAGCCAACGAAACTACTGGTATAATCCCTACAGGTGTTGGCGCATTGGCAACGTGGGGAATGTTTAGTGTTTCTCAGAGCGCCAATCACTATCAGTAATTCGTTTACTAATACGATACAAAAGTGCCACTTCCACCAACCTCTGCTCTGTGCTGTGTCAAATAAAAATGTAATCATATTTATTTACGAACGTACGTAATTAACATCCTGACATTTTCTGATTCCCTTTGAGTTTATTCGTGACCGGTTCATATCGCTTTTTTAATAGCTTGCTTTGAACACTTGAATGTTGTGTACGATTTTGTAAAATTAACAAATGAAGATTTTTATTGAAATATATTTATATAAATTAATTAACATACGAGACGACTCGTAAACACAAATTAAGCACATGGAAATCAGTCGTACTAGCCTGAGTTTGAACCCGCAGCCGTCGATTTAGATTCTAATTGTTCTAAGCACTTGACCAAATCGGCTCACTTATTAACTACACGTGGAAATTTGATTTTTATACCGGCGTCTTAAATCCAACATATTAAGCGATACAAAAATAATCTAAAGTTCTTCGGTAATTACATTAAATTGCGTCGATTATACACCCGCGACGTTTCCATTAGTATCCGTAATTTCGTTTTATATTATTTTTTATTATCTTTAATTACTATCTGCGCCCCGCGGTTTTTTCCGCGGTAAAACTTCGATTATATATTCCTGGTTCAAACACATGGTGTCTACAGTACACTTGCTATATTGATTTACTTCTATGGTTAGTGTATACTAACGATCTAAAATAGCATTTCCGGTTGACACTTGCTACCACTATGTAGTAATCGCAAACTTTCCAATAATGTGACCCATATAATTGATATCTGAGGACCTTATATAAGTAATTATACATCGGCGAAATAAACGTTAATGCGATTCAGAAAATATTCTTCCATAAAAAAATTGTAAATATGGTTACGGTCTTACAGTCGCCGCAATTAAACGTGTATTCTAGCCAACTTGAATGAATATAACCTAAACAGTATAGATTTGAAATACACGCTTTCCAAATACAATTATTCTTCTGGGTGTGTGTGAACACCTTGATGAACGTAAGTGCTATTTGAGTTATTGCTTAAATTCTCACATTCACTCGGTGTCGTCTGCAGCCAAATATAAATTCCATATCAAACGTTATGACAAAGTCAATTATTGTAACTTTTAAAACCACCTGAATACTAATTGTCAATTAAAACTCATTGTTTGAGAGTGATCGTTCATTATATTGTTTAAGCGTGACCACGCTGCTAAATTTAGATAATTATTTAAATATGTCTGCTTGTCTGCCATTGTGTCGCTGCCAACACTTATTATATCGCTTATGTTACGTCTTGTTTAACGTTATTGTTCGGCTCAGCTCAGACTATTGAAAAGTAAGCCTGACTGAAGGACCAATATTAAAAATATATTAATATGTTTAATTTCATCATGTACACGTTGATTGCTTATAACTCGTATTGTACATAGAGAGTAATCAAATTTTTATGTATATTATGTAAAAGTGTTTGCATAGAAACATTGGTTTTTAATGTGACTTAAGTCTCTACATGGTTTTTATTTAGTTATTTAATTATCTTGAATTACTTAGAGAGATCGTCGGCCTGAGCGCTTTGCTAACATTAACTCCTTGCGACAGAATCTATAATTTTAATAACCAGAACCCAGAACACACTGTTACTGTACTACTATATTGTTTTGTTTAAAAACATAAAATAGTAAATTGATTTCACATTTTCAATGAAACGTTACACGACTTGGTTTATCACTTAAAATATATTATATCGCGTCGCAGATCATCGTTTAGGCTACAAACGTAGGCTAGACTCGTAACTATAACCTCTCTCATAAACGGGTTATCTAGTGCAAAAAGTGATTTTCAAATCGGTCTCATAAATCCTTAGCTTAGCGCATTCAAACTAATAAACTTTTTGGCCTTATATTCTATTAATACAATACATTTTCGACTCCATTAATATTCTAGATTCTTGGGAGACGATGTGAGTTATGAGTGTAATGATAACAGACGTGAAGCATACGTCATATGAAAATATTGTCAATCTCTCTGATGTGGATAGTTTATGTTCTGAATACAAATAGAGGTTACGCATTGATGTGGGACAACAGAGAATATACTAAAGTCATACGAATAAATAAGGAGACCTTTTCTGTAATGTTCAACTGAAAAAACTATTAAAGCAATATACATATATAAGACTTATACCAGAAGATGCTGTTCGGTTCGGAGAAGCTATTCGTACATAGTATACATCTAGGCTTCGCATTTTAAAGTAAAACTATTGTCATCACACATGTGAATTTCATGATCTTGTAAGTATATAATTATAATAAAAATGAAATTATATCATGTTCAACGTTGAAAAAATAACATACTGAAGAAATCTGCAAGAGTGGGAAAGTCCTAGCGGTGGGATGTTTACGAGCTGCCACTGATACATACGAACAGTGAGTGTATACTTATTAGACAAAACACAAATAGTCAAAGTTCCAAAGATTTTATTAATATACTCATTTATTATTGGAACGAAGTTCTTTTACGTGGCTTACAGTAAAGTGAAATGGCAGTGGCCCAAGGTCACATGAGTAACGAAATAGTGTTCATACTGTGCCTAGCAAATATTACAAAGCGATGCGTTCGAATTTAGGAGGTCGATATAAAGAATGTTGAGGTGTTTTTCGGTGTGACAAAAATACAATAATATAATCAATTAAAATCAACATTTTAAAACACGGTTTGAGTCGAAAAAATATTACACAGAATTTCGTTCCTGACGGGGGTCCCCCGACGACAATGTTTTTTAATATTATTGTCTGTGAAGATAGCGATAGTAGTACATGTATTTCTTTGAAAATTTTAACTCTGAAATGTGGCAGACACACACTAGATTAAGAATTTAGAGCCCACTTGCTAAGTTTGTGTGGTTAAAAATAAGGTTAGTATATTAAAAAAAAAAAATCGCAACACTTTAATGTCAAGATTTCGTCTCATATAAATCCGGTTGAACAAGAGCGTGGTCTCGGCTCACTATTCAAACTTTATCTTTATTATATTCATGTAAATTAAAACGTATCAATATATAATCTTGTCACTTAAATTAAATGACATGCGAAGTTTTTATCATTTTTAAACCAAACTAAACGTCCTTGACATCGTCTGTATGAACTTGATAAAAATGAACAGTTGAATTTAAATCAGTTTGAAAACTATGTTTTTTTTTATAAATAAAAAGAAATAATTGCTTGTCTTGTAGCATGTCGCGTTTGTTATACATTCTGTAGAAAGGGAGCAAAATAAAGTAATAGCCATCAAATAATCCACTACTAGAAGAAGACCTTCTTTATGCGACAGAGGCACTCATGTAGGTTTCCTCGCAATGTACTCTTTTTTTTTATTTTACTTTGAGCACAATAATACTTTTTATTAGGTGAAGGGGAGTGAGCTGGTGTAGTTACATGCAAAATTAGCATCTTGGATCCAATGGTTGAAGGTGGTTTGAATGTGTGAGGAATTGGTAGTATAGGTACTAAGTTCGTTTGCCTTCGTATTTAAAATGAAAAAAATATCTATGACTTCATAATTGCGTATCAATTCGGTTGTATCGATCAGTCAACTTTTGATATTGCTAAAAATGTATAATTATTGAGTTTATAACCTGTTACCGCGTCGTAAGTATCGATGTCGGTTACAATTTGACTGAAATAAACTTTATATAAATAGATGTTGAAGGATATCTTCCGTGTCGAATATTTTAATTTCAAATTGGCCCGTGAACGGCGATCAATGGCATGTCATTTATTTTATACTTATATAGGGTTTTCCATTAAGGGCGCTTGATCGTGCAGAACTTCCATCGTAGCGTGTGCTGTGTGGCACGTAGCGCCGTCCTGTTGAAACCACATGTTGTCCAGATCCATATTCTCGATTTCAGGCCAAAAGAAGTTGGTTATCATCGACCGGTATCGCTCACCATTGACGGTGACGGCCACACCATTATCGTTTTCGAAAAAATACGGACCAATCACGCCTCCGGCCCAAAATCCGCACCAAACAGTCACTTTCTGCGGGTGCACTTGGTGAACCTCGTGTGGATTGGTCTCGTCCCAAATACGGCAATTTTGCTTGTTGACATAGCCATTCATCCAAAAATGCGCCTCGTCGCTGAAGATGATTTTTTTGCCAAAATCGGCGTCAACTTCCAACTGCTCTAATGCCCAGTCAGCGAACACACGGCGCTGTCTATGGTCATTAACCTTGAGCTCTTGGGTCAGCTGGATCTTGTACGGGTGCAGGCTCAAGTCACAACGCAAAATTCGCCAAGTTGTCGTCTGCGAAAGGCCGAGTTCCTGTGCGCGACGCGGAATTGACTGCCGCGGGTTTTCGAGGACACTGTCGCGCACAGCGGCGATATTCTCGGCAGATCTCGCGTTACGTTGACGCACGGGAACTGGCTGATTGTTAACTGACCCGGTTGACTCGAATTTGTCCACCAATCGACGGATAGTCGACTCGGCAGGACGATCATCGCGACCGTAAAACGGGCGAAGTGCGCGGAACGTTGCTCGAACTGAAGACCCATTTTCATAAAACAATTTTATGATTTGCACGTGCTGCTCGACACTGTAACCTGCCATGGTGGTTTGGGAGGACGGAATGAATATAACACACTGCATTTGACAGCTGTCACTCAAACAACATGGCCGCAATCAGCTGTCAAAGTTCAAGCGTCCCTATTGGAAAACCCTATATATACTCGTGATATTAATTATTTTTGTTGCTAAGCGATCCATGAACTAGAATTAATATTGTTAAAATAAGGTTCGAGCTATTCTCATAATGTGTTTATTTGTTTATTTTCCGAAATCACAAAATTATAATCCCATTGATTGGTACACATCCGGCAGATGTTACAGTACTGTAGTTTATTAATTCAGCATCTCCTTGCAAAAATATGCTCACATAATTTCTAGTATATTTTTTGAGCTATACCTTAATATATCATTGTAAACGAAGAGAAAATCACTTTCCAACAAACACTGCGAAAACTACATATTATAATACTAGTCTGTATTAAGATTTGTAGAAAAATTCCTACGAAAAATCTGTAACTGCATAATATATCTATAATGAACAGATATGTCACAGAAACCATTTTTATGTAAATGTACCAATGGTGGGAAAATGTAGTAATAGCTTTAGTTTAATTTTTATGGCACAAAGTATTAATCGTTAAAATAATTTATATTTGGATTATACAGAATGACAAAATAGATGCACGTGCGGTTGAAGGCATTAGCACGGTCGGATAAAACGCTTAACTCTGCAATTATTATTTGGTTATAATATTCCCTAATGTGACCCGTGCCAAGTCGAGGCGGTAAGATAGTAAATATTAAATTAAAATAACCAAGGGGTGAAAATTAATGGCTAATAACACATTTGCTACCGCCGTAGTATATGTAGATACAAAATATTGAACAATATAACATAACAATCAGTAGGTCGTCGCCGAGCAATCTCTCCGCCCGTATCTGGCCAGTCTTTCCCTCGCTAACCGTCACGTAGCCGAACGACATACATACTATCTCGTATTATTGGTTACTGGTTAAAATATTTGGTTACATTCTGCCATTGCGATGCCATTTCACTAACTAACGACAGACAATTATTGAGGTATTTTCCGTCACACTTACAGGAATAGAGCCGATATGATCCAACGTTAAGCGTCACAGAAATTTCACGTGCTTAACCTTTATTTATAATTCATCTTTAGACAGGGAGTGCATGAAAACATCGAGAGATGGCCTGCGTGATTCGGATGACATTCTGCCTTGTGTATGAGACGCAGTGGAGCACCGTGATGAAATTAACTTGAGGACCTTGGCCTACTCATAGGACATTTATTCTTTCTTTACTCTCAAACACTATAACTTATATTACTTATTTATTTATAATTTCTTTTACAAAGCGGCTGCACGTGCGTGGCGTGTGTCAGCTTTGACTGTTTGCCATTCTCCAGATTCCGACACGTGGCGTCGTTTTGTCTTGAGATCGACAAAGATTCGAGACAGCTGAGGACACAAGCTACTGCAGAGCGAAATCTTCTGTAAAGTTTTTCATTTTGAACTTTATTAAAATTCCCTCCCGCTCAAGTTTCTCTGCCAATTGCGTTTCGAGTTCAAATTAATTAAGTGAGAGTTTTTATACTTCTTAAATTATCTCTTCTTCAAATCATTTTGTATAATTTATTAACACGACCCCATCGTGAACCTTTAACTAAGTCTTAGTAAGTAACATATTCAGGCAAACTAAAATTGTTAATTTGAATATACGGCTTAATTATGATTTTGTTACATGTAATGTATACATACAATATGTTGTCATACGAGTTTTATGTAACGGCTTTTGATAAATTTTAATAAATAATATGAGAAATACGAACGTCTAATATATTACCAGTTTTTAGCCAGAGCGATGACCACCTGACCTCAGACAGCTGTCAAGGGCGAGTCGTGAACACGTTGGACTAATACAACACTCGATGATTGACTGGTTGAAGTAGTCTAGTGTTAAAATAGACTACAGGATTAAAAATAATTTTACCCTAATTCGACAATAATTAATTGATAAAGGACCGTTTAGTCTTGATCATTTCGATTATTGTTGCCAACGATTTTTTTTAATTCTATTTCAGATTTTTGGAGTTGACCGTTGAAAAGGGAGGATCCTCCGACCAGACGGGTGTTAGTCTGGTGGGCTACTGCCCGACGGTTGTTGTCGGATTCTTGTATATATGTTCAATCGCTCGGATAACTTTAATATCGCGATGTAGGATACGTCAGTTTTTAGTTTTCGTATGTGGCGAGATAGATGTCGCTACATCACTCCCCTCCGAGACCGGAGGTCGATAGCAGGTTGAGTCGTCCATATATCTTGTGATGTTTGCCGGGCCAGTGGAATGTTCCAGTGAGTCGGAACCAGATGCCGCATAGTTCACGGTGAGTCGGAACTGCGGTGATGCCCCAGTGAGTCGGGGTGATGCTGCAAATGCTCCAGTGAGTCGGAGTGGTGCAGTGCTGCGTAGTGGCTGGCTGCTGCGTCGACCAGGAGAGAAGTGCGTCTCTGCTTGCTGACCGGCCGAAGTGCAGTGTGCTGTGCCAAGGTCGCTGAGACTGTGGGTGATGACCAGGAATGCGCGTCCGCTGCATGCTGGTGGTCAGGATACCCGTAGTAGTCGTGGATGCTGGCTGGCTGTATGACTCGCTGCTCGAAAGCTTGAGGAAGTGATGATGACGTCACGATTTTTGCGAAGGCTGCGCTGACGTTCATGCTCGGGGTCACCAGTTTGGTGTTGAGCATTGAAAAGGGAGGATCCTCCGACCAGACGGGTGTTTTTGTCTGGTGGGCTACTGCCCGACGGTTGTTGTCGGATTCTTGTATATATGTTCAATCGCTCGGATAACTTTAATATCGCGATGTAGGATACGTCAGTTTTTAGTTTTCGTATGTGGCGAGATAGATGTCGCTACAGATTTATATATATAATTTCACAGAAACTATTAATTTTGCTTCGAAATCATTCTGGGTAAAAAAATATTTTTATTAAAGAAATACATGACAGTGTAAAAGATGATATATGATCAATATGATAAAACATATATAAAATAAAATTTAGTGGCCTGTTAATTTTTGGTGTACAGTAATTAGTTGGTACTAGTTGGTAGTAATTGGTTGGTACTATACAACTATGATTTATGAGGTAATTGTTTAAATTAACCGCAATTACGTTACTCTGTTACAGCGAGTTCATGCGATTTTATTTTAGCAAAACAAAATTGATTACTCTACAAAAAAAAAATTGTAATTGAATCAACAAAAGTTGAAAGATGGCTAAGTTTATCGAATCCTCTTTGGAGATAAAATAAAATAAAAGTTTTAAGTGAGTTTCAAAGGTCATTATAATTATGTAGTTGTCCCTTGTGCTTTCAGTTACACTGGCTCACTCACGCATCAGATCGGAACACAATAACATTAAGTATTGTCGCTTTGCGGTAGAATATATGAGGAGAAGATGGAACTTACCCGCGAGGCTTTGCACGAGACCCCACCACAAAGTAAAACAAATTATACACGTTTCTTTTGATTAACTTTTCTAACTCATCATTATAGTCGCCAGGATATTTTGACCTTTACGAAGATTTATTGTAAAGGTAATATTAACAAAGGGGTTATAAACTAGAAAAGTTGAGGAAAAACGCGATAAAGAATTATAAAAGTTAGAGCTGTCGAGTGTCTGGGCTCAGTCTTGTCTGGGTTCGTTCGGTTTGTTTTCGGACATGTGAGGAATTATATTTACCCAAACTTTACGATAACACTCGATCGAAGTTATGCGTGAAGTGTTTGCGTTAAATGATTTATTTCGCTTTCTCTGACATATTTTCAATGTTAGTTATGTACATATATATTTATATATACGCATAGGAGTTAATTATATGTAGTGTAATAGTGTTCGGGTGTAATGACCCCCTATTCCCCCAGCTATCGTGCACTTTTTAAATAATAGCTATTGAGATCAACTTAACAATTGCAAGAGTTAATTAAACTATAACAAAAATAAACGAACGAATTAAAGATTTGTTGCAAGTATATAGTTAAAATAAAAACTAAAATATTTTTACAATACCTAAGTTTTATAAACAATGTTAGCCAAAACAAGACAAGGCAAATCAAATGTCTAGATGCAATGTAAATATGTGTATAGATTATAGACAGATATTAAATATGGGTCGGTCCTTCTGAGCGGAGTGCTTCATTGTTATAGCGCCGCTTAGAGTAAGTGATTAGTCCCCTGGTCTTCCTCTTAGTCCTCTTAGTCGTCATCCTAAGTATATCCGATATTTATCATTAAATCGACAAGACACCAATCTCAACTCAATTAAAATATTGTAATTTTATAGGTAGTATAAGTAAGGTAGTTAAATAAAATAATAATTATATAAATTGATTCACAATAGATTAAAATATGAGATACACAGTAGTTTCTACTCTTATTTCACTCCAAGGGTGAGCTCTTCTTTGTTGTATCCGATTCAATACAAAAATCGGCTTACAATCGGCGAAGCTATAGAGGACAATAACTACAAAAGAATAAGACGGTTTGATTGACAGCTAGTGTCTTTTTGATGTCGGCTACAAAAGTATTAAGTGTGGGATGAACTGATAAACCCATTTGTAACTTTTCAAAGTTCATGTAGTTAGTATCACTTGAGTCCAGTTCAGTTATCTACACCCTGGGGTATATAGTACCAACTGTGTGGCACTATATTATAGTGTGTGAACTTCTTAAACAATAGATGCTTGAGGTAACGTAACGTAAGGTTTTTTGTGCAAAAAAAATTCTACAGCTTTTTTGTCATATCGGAAGTGTTAAATAAAAAGAAAAACAAACGATTAATATATATATCTGCAGATAAAAAATCCTACACTATAGTAGACACAAGGTAAATCACTAGGTTCCACTAGGTCTAGGTCACTAGTCAAAACGCAGAGATGGCTCAGCGGTAAGAACGTGTGAATCTTAACCGATGATCGTGAGTTCAAACCGGGTAAGCTCCATTGAATTTCATGTGCTTAATTTGTGATTTATAATTCATCTCGTGCTTGACGGTGAAGGAAAACATCGTGAGGAAACGTGCCGTCAAATTTCACTGAAATGCTGTCACATGTGTATTCCAAAAACCCGCATTGGAGCAGCGTGGTGGAATAAGCTCCAAAACCTTCTCCTCAAAGAGAGGAGAAGAGGCCTTAGCTAACAAGTCCCACCAATCACAGGCTGCTACCGTTACCACTAGGTCTGATTTATGGGCACTTCGACTTGATCATAAATGATTCTTAATGCGAGCACATAATGTAATGTATACACATATTGTAAGGTAGTCAATTATTTCTGAAGTATGTTTTAGAGAAAATTGGAAATAATGAAGGACCCGAATACTAGAAGTTAGGCCGATCTTAAGCCTTAATATCGTTCGTATCGTTGAAAACAACGTCGATAAACAGATAAAATATTTTTTATTAAAAATTTTGTAATATATTCTACTCTTAAATTTAAGAAATATTTAAAACCATGTAATTTTTCCATGAATTTTCATCAACGGAACATTCAACTTTGACAAGGGCATCTTAATATAATCAATGATTTATGCGAATATTACGATTGTTACTTACGTGTACTAATAGATGAGTTAATGGCAATACGGGATCAATCAACTATTCACTAAAAGTCACAATACGTTATAGTAGATTAATAATTATATCGATACACTATTGAGTTATTATCATAAAGCATTTTATATTTTAAAATTTGCCAATGACATAAGTGGCAGCCTATAGCACCTTCACAATTTGGAATTTAAGAACAACAGTATTTTTTATTGTTACACTCAACAATTGGTTATTCATAAAGATAGTTCGGGGGAGTTTTCCCGCGTAGTCGCGTGATAGTGCAAGCTACGTTGCGCGTGGATGCGAACGGTCGCTCGCTCGGCGTGCTACTGGCTACTGCTGCGTGCGGCGCCGCGCGTAACTCGTGACGCTACGGTGACAGCTACGGTCACGGTGTCCCGCCGTTTGAATTATTATTATTTTTGAGACGGGAATTAAGTTATTCCTACATGACTTCTATTATATTTAAGCACAAGTAACTTAGTGACTAACATACAGTCCGTCACCCATCTGTGTAGGTTAACATTCTTCTGCGATTAATTACTGCGCGCCTGATGGCGTCGTCGATTAATTTTAGTTTTTACTACATAGTAATATTAAATATATATTTTTTATGAATATTTACTATGGGTGTTTCCCTAAATTATTAAAATGATAAAAAGCACGTCTGTAGGATGTAGTTTTATAATTCCCCGATTCAAGGTGTTGGCGTTTTATCAGCGCTCACGATAAAATTATCCGAATTCCGTTTTTTTGCTTCCCACCCCGTTAGTCGTGTTAATATTTCATTACCCAAACCCAACTAATATTATAAACGTAAAACTGAGTTTATTTGTTACGGTTTACAGTTAACCGTCACCACGCGTCACCCGCGGGCGAAGCCGAGGAAGGAAACTAGTATATAACGAATAGTATGATGTAAAAGCTTTTTTCAGTCGCTTTATAACAATGATAATAATTTTTATTCAAGTAGACTCGTATAAGTACTTTTGAATCGTCATTTTACAAGATGAAGTTGAATGTAATTTAACTGAGAAAAATCATTAAAAAAACGTGTGGTGTCGTGGGACACCAGATAGGAACGAAGTTCCTTATTATAAAAATATTAATTTCAAGTTCTATATTTTTTATTATGATTTTTTTATCGATAAAAATCAAAAACACTACTTTACAAAATTATCTTAACACCTTTATTTTGTTTACGATTATAGTAATGATTTATAAAGTAATATATAAAGAAAGCTATTTACATGAATAATAATAATTAAGACTAATCATATTCTATCATAGAAACTATAGCTTTATGGTAACTAAAATAAAAATTGAAAAATTGAATAAAAATTGAAAGTAAATCTTACGCTTTGTTTTTAGCTCCGCAACGCCTCATAAGGAACTTCGTTCCAAAAACTTAACAGCTTCTCTTTTTAGTAAATGAAATACATAATCAACTATATAAAATTAAATTTTACATATACTACATATAAATCGATGAACTTAATACTTTTTGGTATCTATATATTCTTATATGCTCACACAACAAACACAAGTGAGAGAGCGGCGCTTGTCGCCACGGCATACGAGTCGGATCTTAAATATTATTTATTGTTTAAAAAAAAAGTTATTACATATAATTTGATTAGATCGCTTAAGATATTGCTATCGCCGCTCAAAGAAGGTAAAGGTATGAATTATCGCCCCAAATTTAACACAAGAAAAGCTCTGTAAAGCCCGAATATTATGTTTATAGCGACGACGTGCTTCTTATACTAATATTAACTATTTCGTTAAATTTACGTTTTTATCGTAACCACGTGGCGATATATCCGACGCTTCGGTTCCGTGATAATTTGAACCGTACTCTTGATGAAAAATGGCGAGTGATTCTAGATAATTGTTTATCTAGAATCGTACGTGAAACCGGAACAGCAACAGTTAATAGTAATATTTAGTATTAAAATGTAAATTTTCTACTACTGGGAAAGATTTCTTCTTCTATTTCTTCGCTATGTTGACTTTCACGGTCAGGCATGATGAGTTATTAGAGCAAATTCAGTATAGGAAACCTGAGATATGCTTGCCCGGATTCGAATCTGCGATCTTTGATTTAGATCCGTGACTTTTATTCACACTTTTGTATCACAGTTCACATCTCAGAAGGTGTCGATATCAGTGTCCTGCGCCTGTCAGTGACACGTCTCCATGAATGCCAGTAGCCTTTAAATTTGACGTCAACGCCATTTATTTTACGCTTATATTGAATAATATGATCCTTAGGTAGTATTGAGTTAGAGACAGTAAACACTGTTATATCGATAGTAATATTAACTATTTCTATTGTCTCATGGTTTTTTTTATTGTATAGGTAGGTGGACTAGCATATGGGCCACCTGATGGTAAGTGGTTACCAACGCCCATAAACAATGGCATTGTAAGAAATGTTAACCATCGCTTACATCGCCAATGCGCCACCAACCCTGGGAACCAAGATGTTATGTCCCTTGTGCCTGCAATTACACTGGCTCACTCACCCTTCAAACTGGAACACAACAAAGCTTTTTTGCGGTTGAATATCTGATGAGTGGATGGTACCTACCCACATGAGCTTGCACAAACTGGCTGTCTTGTAAAGTTCAAATCCCGGGTTTGGCGATAAGAATTTATTGTAAAATAATTTCTACCGGGGGTGGCGATTATAGTTTCAAAACACCAATTTACTGTCACAATTTTATTTTTAAATAATTTCACACATCAATCACATTTTCAAATCACTTCATTCAATCACAATACAATTATAACACGGTCTTCTTCCACTAATAGTAGTCCTTAGTTATATCGCAATTACACATTATAAATGTCGCGACTAAGTTGCCTTCGAGCAGCGTAACGACAAACTGATCTCGAAATACGTTTGAGACCCTTTTTATACACTTTATTTTATACATAAAAATATAGGTAACTCGTATTTTTCTTACAGTTCGGCCGTCCTGCAAATAAACACGACCTCGTGTTTCCCCCAAAAAAAAAAAAAAGAGCTAGTATAATATTCTCGCGATCTGCAGATGTCCAGGCGATCTGCCCGCGGCCAGGCGATCTGCCCGCGACCAGGGCAATCCGCCCGAAACCTGGGCAATCTGCCCGCGGCCAGGCGATCTGCCCGCGACCAGGTCATCTGTCCACCAGGCAATCTGCCCTCGACTAGAGCAATCTGCCCTCGACTAGAGCAATCTGACCTCGAATAGAGCAATCCGCCCTCGACTAGAGCAATCCGCCCTCGACTAGAGCAATCCGCCCTCGACTAGAGCAATCCGCCCTCGACTAGAGCAATCCGCCCTCGACTAGAGCAATCCGCCCGCGACCAGGGAAATCTGCCCGCGACCAGGCGATCTGCCCGCGACCAGGCGATCTGCCCGCGACCAGGCGATCTGCCCGCGACCAGGCGATCTGCCCGCGACCAGGCGATCTGCCCGCGACCAGGCGATCTGCCCGCGACCAGGCGATCTGCCCGCGACCAGGCGATCTGCCCGCGACCAGGGCAATCTGCCCGCGGCCAGGCGATCTGCCCGTTATAAGGGGCCATTGGCCCCGGTCACATAAAAATGTTAGAAGTTGTAATTTTATTATTGTAAACATTAATTAAAAAAAAATAAGAGTATCAGAACTATCTCAAAAATAGCATAGAATAAATAATTATAACAGTCAAAAAAATAAAAAATAAATATTGATTAAATTCATAAACTAGTAGGGGAGAGTGGGGTAATTAAGAACGGCGGGTAATTGGGAACTGCTAGGTAAGTAATACTTCCCCCCGCCCTACACCGTCCTACGCTTGTTCAACAGACGCATTCAGTGCCCCTCAGTGCAACAGTGAGAGTTAAACGCCGTATGCTTGCTGTCACGGTGAGTCGAACAATTTTTTTTGCATTTCTGTTATAATTTTTGTCGTGTATTATAATGGATGTAACTATCATATTTTTAAGTTAAAAGGCACCATATTTTGTTACTATCATACATGTACTATCTGTTTTCAAACCCTACATGATTTGCAGTTAAAAAAAATACTATTAAAGATGGCGGCCATTTTATTTATTTATTAACTACTCTGGGCAATTGGGAACGGCATCGGGCGGGTAATTGGGAACGTTCCCAATTACCCCTTGCGTTCTTTCTTAATTACTCTAGTACTACTGGTTGATTGTTTAAAAATGTTTTAATATTTTAAATTGTTTTAGATGCCTCGAAATTACATACGAAAGACTAAACCAACATATAAAATTGAAGATCTTCGCCGTGCAATCGAAGATATAAAAAGTAAAAAGCACACATTAAGCAAAGCTGCTACTACATACTCAATACCAAAAACAACATTATTCAAACAATTAAAACAAAACGAATTCAAAATACCTAAAAAAGGTCGGTCTGCTGTATTTAACAAAGAACAGGAAGACCAACTAGAAAAATACATACTTGATTGCTGTAAGACTTTTTATGGTATAACACCAAGTTCACTACGTAGAATTGCTTATCGATTTGCTGAAGCTAATAAACTGAAACACAATTTTAACAAAGAAACCCAGCTGGCAGGCAAAGACTGGTACTATGGTTTTATGTCTCGACATCCTTCCATCAGCTTACGGATTCCAGAAGCTACTTCACTTAATAGAATAACCGCTTTTAACGCCACCGAAGTGAATCTGTTTTTTGAGCAACTAAAAATGATCCAAATAAAACACAATATACCTGGTCATCGTATTTTTAATATTGATGAAAGTGGCATTAGCACAGTTCAAAAAAATTACAAGATTTTGGCTCCAAAAGGCTTAAAACAGGTATCAAAAGCAACAAGCGGAGAACGCGGTGTCACAACAACAGTAGTCTGTGCTGTAAGTGCTTGTGGCTTATATGTACCTCCCATGTTTATCTTTAAAAGAAAAAGAATGAACGGACTGTTACTTAAAGGCTGTAACAGCGACATGATTGCCACGGTTTCTGATTCCGGTTGGATAAACGAGTCCATATTTCTTGACTACTTACGACATTTCATTTCTTTTGTAAAACCTACCAAAGAAGAACCGGTATTATTAATACTCGATAATCACGAAAGTCATATCAGTCTGGGAGCATACGAGCTTTTTCGAGAACATTACCTACAAGTTCTTTCCTTGCCTCCCCATGTATCTCACATAATGCAGCCACTGGATCTTACAATCTTCAGTTCACTGAAGATGGCATATAATAAGGAATGTGAGCTCTACATGGTTAACAATCCTGGAAAACGAATAACCCAATACGAGGTTGCAGAACTTTTTACAAAGGCGTACAACAAAACGGCTAACATAAACAAGGCTGTCAGTGGATTTAGAGCTGCTGGGATTCATCCTATTGATCCCGATAAATTTAAAAACATCTTTGAAAATATGGTATTTGATCCATCCCATACCAGTCAGACTCAAGAATGCAATGTTCATAAAACTGTAGTTGAACAAAGTTTGAATGAGTCCGTTAACACTGTCAGTCGGAGTCAAACTGACAATGCCAATGATATGAGCATTACCATGAATACTTCTTCTCCACATACTTCTGTGCCTCTTGCCGAAATTATTAATGTGCCTGTCATTCTTAAAACAAGAACCAGTTCTGCGCGACATAATAAGAGGCATTCTCAGATTTTATCCAGCACACCAACAAAAATTCAACTCGAGGAAAAACAGAAAAGACAAATTGAGAGAAAAGCTAAAAAAGAATACGTTCCAAAAAAAGAACCGAAAAAGAACATTAAAAGCATACAAAAGAAGCCACGAGTCAAGGGTAAAACAGTAAGAAATTTGAAAAAGGCTTTACAAGGAAAGGAAAACGAAGAGGAGTTTTATTGTATAATGTGCAATGAAAAGTACGAATCCCCACCGTCAGAGGATTGGATCATGTGCGCCATCTGTAAACTCTGGGCACACGAAAAATGTACTGCCGGCCAGACTAGTAGAGGTTATGTGTGTGAATTGTGCCAACCAAAAATATTGTAGTTTATTATAAAGATTTAAGTATGTCATTCCTAATTATCCCATACCGCTCCCATTTCCCCCGCGGGCTGATCTCAATTACCCCATAGGGTATCGGGTAAAAAGGAATGACAATGTTTTGTGTTTTTGTTTATATCTTTTATATAATGTTGATTTTTTAGAATATCTTATAAATAATAAATAGGTAGATAAGCATAGTTTATGTTATAATAAAAGTTGATTAAATCTGTGACTTTTGCTATTATTTTTGAGCTTTTGAAGCTAAGTGTTCCCAATTCCCCCACTTTCCCCTATATATAACACTTTAGATTACAATTAGTAAATTTCTGCAACAATTTTAGAAGAACATTCTATTAAAATATATTTTATATATGTATTTTTTTTATGCAATAAACAATCATGTTATCTACATTTATCATATCGTTATAGATCTTCATTTACTGTTTTGTTAATGCGACTGTCGAACATGCTAACCATTTTGACACCGAATAAAACATCAGCTGGTATACATCCGATTCCCTTATTAAATTTATAATATTTAAGGACCATTGAATTTTAGATACATCTCACCTGTTTTCGGGACAATTATTATTTGTAACTGCTAATGATTTTGTTATCGTGCGATTGTATCGTTCGACTTACCTATTAGCTCTTGGGGTCGAAACTACATTCATAGTATGCTTAATACCTAATTCATTTATGAAATTTTTAAAGGCTAGTCTAGTAAAACTGCTATCTCTGTTTGATATTAATCTAACTGGCACACTAAAAGTAAAAGATGCGTCTGCGATACTGCTATCACATATGTCGAGTCAGTACCGTGAACAGGTTTTATTATTAGAAGTTTGGAAAATGCATCAATTATTATAATTAAGTACGTGTTTTTGTTATGACTACGCAAGAAAGGACCTAAGTGGTCCAAATGAATTGTATGAAACGGAATAGGAGTTTTAGGTATCAGATTAAGAAACCCCTCCGGTTTTCCTTCTGAAATTTTATGGTAAACACAGTCTAAACAGGAATGCGTTCCTGTATATATATATTCCATACTTTTGCATAAATTGATTCATTTTAGGAAACCATAGCCATTAGAAGTCTTTGCTAAAGCCTTGTCTATTCCTAAATGCCCAATATCGTCATGACACTGTTTGACAATTCGCCATCTAGATGCTTTTGCAACAACTCATTTTAATCCGTAATCTGTCATTCTGTATGAACGATTATTGATGTAAACGTAATTTTTTTAATGTCAGTCACTTCATCAGTTTTTTTGTTAGTCAGAATTTTTATAATACCTACGTTTGTATTTTAGATCAGTATTTTGAACCGTAGCTAACCAACCATTAGAATTAATTGTAAATACAGAGTCTTGTAAGTTTTATTTTGATAATCGTTATATATGGGATTACGATTCAAAGCATCTGCTCTATACTCAATATGACAATTGAATTCTTGAAGCTGACCCCACCACCTTGCAACACGGGGTATAAAGTCACGTTTTCCGAAAGTAGCTCGCAAAGAATTACAGTCAGTTACCATTTTAAATTATTCCAAGTAAATAAACTCCAAAACGCTATAAGGCACTAATTACGGTCAGCGTATCTTGATCGTAAGATGTGAACCTTTGCTCATCGTGAGACGTTTGACGTCTAAAATAAGCTACAGCACAGCACACATACAGCAGTCATAAAAAAGCTACATTTTGATAATTTTAGTTAAGCCTGAACATTTCAATAGATCTAAAATAATTGTCAATAGTTAAATTATTTAAACTACTATGATTATGTTTCGGAAAATCTTGTTCTCTAAGTTGGAACACATTAGCAGAAGACATTTTAGATTCATTTGTAAAGGCTCTTGTTATTTTATCGCCTTGTGAAAACATTATTTTCGAATTAGGTCTACCTTTTAAAATTATTTTACTATTACCGTCAATAGAATGAAATAATCCTCTTACAACGATATATTATTTGCATGGTTCTAATCTAACCCCCTTCTATATACAAATTGCCAGTGTAATGTAGTTCGCAGTAAACGTCAACTATATTTATTTATTTATTTATTTAATTACTGTTTTAAATTATAGCTTAGATTAGACATTCCTTTTAAAATTTTCATGAGTTTTGATTATAACAATATGACCAGTCAAAAGTGGATATCTTGGTAAATATTTATCACATACAATGAGTACCTGTTATAGCTGAAATGCCATCAACAATAATTTGAACTTCGCAACTACCTATTGGTGTAACTAAAGAATTGCCAAATCCTATCAACGTGTCAGTATTACTATTATTCCAACCACTTAAAATATTTCGTGCTTCAGTTTCACGGAACAATGTTTTACTGCTACCTAAATCAATAAACGATTTCAGTTATATAACAGTAACGAAAGCTTACTTATAAAACTTTTCGTCATCATTTAAATTATTAATTCTCATTATTACTACCATCTGTTACTATATTTGTTTTTTGACCAGTATCATTCAAACTGCTTTCTTTAGTACATTAATTAGTTAAATGACCAATAAGATGGCACTTCAAGCAACGTTTAATAGGTAAATGACATTTAGAGCTATAATGTCCAGATTGACCACAATTGTAATGAAAAATAATTCAGTCTACAGCTTTTCTACCATCAATACCACAACGATTTAATAAAACACATTTTTCATAGAAATATTCCTCCAAGGAATCACCGAACTTTGCACGTTTCAAAAGCATGTCATTTAATAATTGACCATAATTTTCTTGACAAGGAAATGCATCTAGCAGTTTATTTTGCCAATCGGACCAAGAGTAAAGTAGTGAAGGTAAACTCTCATACCATCTTTTGGCTAGTCCAGTAAGTCTAGATAAAGCAAAATGTATTGTTTGTCTTTCGGACCAATCGAAAATAGATGCACTCTCATTTACTTTATTTAACCACATAGACATTGTTTGGTTTTTTAATGATGGATCAAATTCAGGTAGTGTATTAACAGTATTTTGAAATCTATCTGTATTATTTTTAGCCATAGCTGTTGCTAGTGAATTGATAATTTTGTCAAGGTCAGGTTTATTGCTCTTAGTACTTTCACACAAAATATTATTTGTAAAGTCCATACCTTGAGCATTAAGATGATCCATGAATGCGTGATGGCTCCCGCGATCGTGATTATGCAACTGGTTGGTGCAGTTAGGCAGCCCCTCTTGATTACCGCTGCTGCTACGGTCGCGGACGCTGCGTTGATCAGCAACTTGATCTTGGTTACGACTGCAGTGACGATCATGGCCACGACTGCGTTCTCGGCGGCGGCCAAGGCGGTATTCGCTCCTGCGACTTCGGCTGTAGTCACGTTTGTGGCTACGACTACGATGACTGGTGCTCTCAAGGTCAGATGTAGTTTTGCGGCGCTTATTACTGTTACGTAAAGATCGATTCTTGGATCGCCGACTCCCTGTTTCCTTAGGCGCAGGTGTCGCAGGTGTCGCCGGTCATCTTGACCTAGTGTTATCCCACTTCTGAATTTGTAAAATAATTTCTACCGGGGGTGGCGATTATAGTTTCAAAACACCAATTTACTGTCACAATTTTATTTTTAAATAATTTCACACATCAATCACATTTTCAAATCACTTCATTAAATCACAATACAATTATAATACGGTCTTCTTCCACTAATAGTAGTCCTTAGTTATATCGCAATTTCACATTATAAATGTCGCGACTAAGTTGCCTTCGAGCAGCGTAACGACAAACTGATCTCGAAATACGTTTGAGACCCTTTTTATACACTTTATTTTATACATAAAAATGTGGGTACATCGTATTTTTCTTACATTATATAGGTGTGTTATGTTTGTGTGTTAAAAATTTTAGTGAGAGCTTTAATTCGGGTTCAGGTACTGTCTCCAATCCGTGTCTTGAAAAGCATTTAAAGCACCCTTAACTTTTTCATATCGTATCGTTATCTTATCGTCCCGTTCCACAAATCATAAACATCTCGAATTCAGATTTTAAAATAAAACGATCAAAAACTCTGATGTCGTGTAAAGGTCGATCCTGCAGCCTATCCAGCCTATCCGGGCCCCGCCGAAGACAGTCATCACAACGGCTTCTATGAGTGGGAATTGGATTGTCAGAGGTTAGACTGCGTTTATGAATATACATATAATAAAATCGTTTATTACAAAATATATAAAAGGCAAATTGGTATTTGCTTAGTTGGAGTTTTATTTCAAATAAAATAATTTTATTTCACAATATCATTAATCAAATGAACAAATACTATTAAAGCTTCGCCTGAGCTAGCCGAGAAGACATCTATGTCTAAACTAAACAAATAATTATCTGTATCTCAGACTTCAGGCTGTCCCAGATTTCTTAGACATTTACGTGTTGCTATTAACAAAAGATTTCCACTAAGCATATAATAACATCCTCATTGTATAGATTAACATTATTGCTTTATACAAATACTATCCGCACGTGAATTGGGTTAGATGTTAGATCCTTCTCTATACTCTAATGTTTCTGCAAAATTTAATTTAGAACGGGTCAGTAGTTAAGACGAGAAAATGCAAAACAAACTTACATTCGAATTTATAATATTAGTTGGGATTTTTAAAGCTTTTCATTACTCAGAAAAAGTAAAAAGTAAAGTAATAACTACCAACAGTTAGAAAGAAATATCCGGCCAGCCAACCGAGCGGGTTTTTTTGTCATGCTTTCAATTTTCAATATAAGTAAGAAGGCCATCGCTTTATTTCCAAGTAGTGCATCATGAATCATGAATTCACTAATTGTACAATAACGTTTTGCAAACAAACGTTCCATCACAATATCATCATCGATCATCAATCATCCCAGTTGAGACGGTAACTGATGAGGACTGAATATTTGTTTGAAGTATATAATTTCCCGCGGAGCTGGCCGCGAGTCTATCGTCGGCTGGCATAAACAATGCACGTGTTTGTAAATAGTGTTTATTCGCGAAGCTTAATAGCACCTGGATCACTGATTTATTTGAAACATAAACTACCGCCGCGTTTACAGTAAAAGAGAAATCGTTGGATTGCGTTTGCATGACGTTTATTTAGAAAATATAGCTTGCTATTCAAAGAAGATCTCAGAATAATTACTCCGGCTAGTAATTAAATGACATATTATGTCTGTTCATCGAAGGTATCTTTCATCACCGGCTTAACTTAAAATCTATAGAACGGGAGAGCCCGTATACAATGAGTAGGTTACCTGGGAGCTCAAACAGTGTTCTGAACACTTTAGTACATAATACGGAAAACCAATTTGTCGGGTACTGGGTGAGTATGCACGCAAAGCATATATACGAGTATGTGATTGAATTTTAGTTAGGATAAATGCATTTTATTCCTTTTTTTAATTAATCGATGATGTTTAATTGCTGAAAAAGACAAAAAGAGATTTTCTTACTAGTTCTTCTCATTATAATCTACATAATTAACTCGTGGTAGCTTTACTTAGATAAATAAGTAGAAATAATTGTAAGTGCCTAATATATCGATAGTAAAATTATTTGTTTTACTTGATTACCATTTTGACTGAATAGATCTGGACTAAAATTATGTTATTATAGTAAAGACAGACGGTAGTATTTTTAAAAGATAGTTGTTTGTCCTATTTTCACCGCTCGCTGCCGTCGAATGGTTTCTGAAATATTGGAGCCGAGAATAAGATAAGTTTATCTTTAGAAAAAAAAATCGCTCAATTAATAATCTGTACATGTGCTTAGCTTATTTTTTGTTTAGTCTATGGTTTGCGTCTTAATGTCAGTTCTGGTGTTTTTCACTCTGTCATAATAAATAGTTGAAATTAAAACGCATTAAATAAAACCTCGGGTTCTTTAACAAAATGCTTATACCGATTTGTCGTATTCATATTATTTGGACTACACGATACGTTTATATTTTAAAACCCGATAGTGATACAAATGTAAAAGTTAGTTCAGATGTTTGTTTTGATATAAAAATCCAACAATTAAAGTAATTTTTGTATTTTTAAAAAGATATCAATCTGGTGTATGTGCCGATTAACAGTTTAAGATTTAACATTTAAATCAATTAAATTTAATGAAATAAAAAAGGGCTTATTGTTAGAAATAATGGAATATTATCTATGACTCTCATAAGTTATCAAATAAGTTTGTGGAACAGAGAAGAGGTCGGAGATGTAATGGTAATTAATAATTAAATTACTTGTAGAACTGGATAGGACCAGCAAGCTCTATGGTGTTACAAATATCCATGGCGCAGGCGGGTGCCCGTTATACTATAAAAGGTTTAGTGTGGTGGCCGAAAATTACAGGTTCCAATCTGAAAGCAGCTGAGATTTTAAGTATTTAAGTTGTGTTTATAGTTTATCTTGTACTCGGCGGCGAAAGAGAGCGACATATAAAAAGGCACGTGTTGGATGATATTTTGCCACACGTCTATCCACTGCCCTTAACTGGAGCAGCGAGGTCGAATAAGCTCCGAATCTTCTTTATTCAAAGGAATTATTTGCCCAGCAGCGGGATACTTATTGGCTTTTACTTTTATAAAATACACGCGACCGGAAATATTAGTAAAACTATTAAATTGGCATGATAAAATACCTATTGATTTAGTCTTGGCAGGTTTTCATGTTTCAATTGAACTGTCAAGGAAAACTATTAATGAATCTTTTCTATAGATTTGTTTGTCATAGTTGATTTCGGAGAATTCGTATTTTATGCGTCTTCTCGTTTAGTACGATATCTAGCTTCATGTTTTGGCAACAGTTCAGAAAATATAGCGCCGAGACCGCGCAGTGGATGGAGCACGTGGACTTAAACTGAAGGTCACGGGTTCAAATCCACTGATATTCAAAGTGCTAATCAGTAAACAGCTAATAAAAATGTGGCGCCAGAGTTTTGCAAGCAGGGGAGACAATTGAAATCAATTCAGTTTGTTGATATGAAGCAAAATTTCTATAACGGTTATAACACATATATTGCATAATATGTATCCTACTGTAATGAATAACCTACAGTGACTCATCTTCATGTATATTATGTCGATCAATGGACCCAATTTCCAATCTCAAGAATTATTATACCGCCTGGCAACGTTTCATTGATACGGATAGTATTAGCCTCTATTCAATCATTTGTTTTCGTGTTATCTGTTCACATGCGCGAGGACAGCGTTAACACTCGTCATTTTAGTATTTACGTGTTATATTTTGCTAACCCTTCTTCGATTAGTCTAATAAATGATAGATTGAGAGAATATTTATAGTGTTGTAATTAAAAAAAATATATTGGAGTTATTTTATCTGATTGTTTTATAATATTATTAATGTCTCAGTGTTTGTGGTATAATTTTATCTGGCACATGCAGATTTCCGCAAAATATTATGCATCACCGCAGGAACCCAAAACAAATTTTAAATCACAAATTAAGCGCAAGACACCTCTATTGACCCCGGTTTGAACCTGCAATTTTTTTGTGAAAATGTACGCATTGCATAGATGAAGTACTCATTAAGAATATTTCTGTCACTTACAAAATTTTGCACGGGAAATAAAATCTATTATTTATGATTTTTCAAGAAGTTTAAAGTACGGCATTTTATCCAGAAAATATTAAATAAAATGTTTTAAATATGAAACGTTTTTGTTTTCATATCATTAAGGTCCTCCAGACCGATTTCGGCCACGGCGGCCAATCTCAAGAGAGATTAGCCAACTGCGCAGGACATATTATAGTGCACAAGTGTGTGCGAAAACACAGGTGCACTCTCTTTTCCTTAGCTCTCATAATCCGATGGGACGGCAATCGGACACGACCGGAAAGAGTTCAGGCGCAGGACCAACTGCTTAACGTGCTTTCCGACGCACGGGAGTGTACACAGTTCCAACTTCCAGACTCCGGGCTGCTACTGAGAATTTTCTGACAGAAAAATCTGACAGAACTATTTATTGGCCCGACCTGGGAATTTAAACCAGGACCACCGGGTCTGCAGCCTAATATCTAGCCACTAGACCAACGAGGCAGTCATATCATTAATGTATGTACTGACATCACAGCCCAACTACTGCTGACCTCACGATGCCCTTATTTATCCGATAATGAAACTCTTAACTAACGCTAAAATGAGGAGTGAACGTCACTTGTGACGTCAAATAACTTTCATTTTTTTGGTACACGTGTTCCTTAAAACTAACATAGGATATCTTTACTTAAAAATTCTTACTTTTATAGTCGACTTCGAACAGGAATTTGTTCTTATTGTTATTGTTGAGTCGTTTCGTGTTGGTGAGTACTATTCACAATTCGTGCGATAAAGTTTTGCTTGGTATGTGTATCTGTATGTACAGGAACCATGCGCTCTTAAGGTATTACTCATATAGATATCGAATATTATTTAAAAAAAATACGTGAACACAGAAGGTACTCGAGTAGGTAGTAACGGTTATATTTGTAACATCATTGTGTATTCGCTTTTGTAGTTAATAGGCGTTTTATTGTTATTTATTCTGTACACAATGTATGTTTCGCGAAAACGTCACTATTCGATAGTGACGTTGAGTACCTTCTATGTTCACGTATTTTTTTTAATTTTCGCGAAATATGTGAATATGTTATCACGCGTGTGGCAAATGATATTCCATGATAAAATAGAAAAAGTATTATGTATTGATAATAGTTTTTAGTTATAAGATACGTGTCACATCTGAGTCCAGTTGACCCAGTACTTAGAACACGTGATTCTTAAGTAGAAAAACCGAAGACCTACTGAATTCCCTAAGTGTATATACACTTATTGTTTAAGGTTAAGGTTAGCTTAAAGGCTTTTGCATACAAACGTTCCTTTACATTTTATTTAAAGTAAGCAACAGAGACAGCCTGGAGACGTTTTCTGGGATCCTGCACTATACCATCATCGCCCCACAAAAGAATTGTGGGCGCAGTCGATTCGGTCAATTATTAAAAATAAGAATATTAAATTTTGTCTTATATATCATTTAAGTACGAATACATTAAAGTCCAACGAAGTCGCGAGCATGAATATTTCAAATTACTAAGACTGTCCGCTTCCTAAAGCGTGCCATTAAGTTTTATCAATGAACTTGCAACGTCAAAGTTTGCGTCGGGCTTATCTCGGCGCGTACTTCGAGATAACGTTATTAACGTATCAGCTTAATGCGCCGCTTGTAAAGTATATAAGAACGGCTGTCGTCTCATACATAGTATGTTATGCGTTTACTTCGGAGGCTTAAGGTTTTTTATTTAAATATTAATTAACTATTTATTCAACTATATATTATACTAATACATTAACTAAAATAAATTAAATAAATGAAAAATAAAATTAATTAAAGTAGGTTATTAACAGTTTAAATCATCATTTTACAGGATTATATTGAGTGTAAATCTACCATCAGATCGGAATGTAGGGTCTGTCGAGAAGAACCGGTAAGAAACTTAGTAGGTACTCTTATCCAAAATATAAATAACATACTTAATAAAATACAATTTAATTTGTATATCGTCTCTGGCCATAATTAAACATTAAATCTACGCTCCACGTTATAATATGATCTTGCGTTGAGCTATATGCCTCATTTATTAATGAGTAAACGTCAACTGTACGATCCTGCTCGTAATGTTTATTTAAATGAAGATTCGTTATAAGCGTCGAGCGATAGTACTCGTCTCTTACAAAGTAAAAGTTATCGCACTCTCAGTGATTTTATTTTAAATTTTTACTCAAAGATCACGAAGAAAATATTTCAAAATATTTTTATTTCATAAAATCATTTTTCTAAATTTAGTAGTCGATCGTTACATACATACTATTAAGTCTTTGTCGTTAATATAAAAGAGAACTTAGAAATAAATAACATTTTATAATATTAGAATTATTATTTTGAAAATTTGTAAGAAAATCATAATAATTCAATCAATCAAAGATGAAAACTCCTCAATAATTTCCGTACACATATTTTCACAAATATCGACAATATGATAGAGATAGACAAATGACTATTATTTTAAAATTATAATATATCTCGTGGGAAGCGATACCGTTAAATGGTAAATTGCTTATTTGATTGTTGTAGTACGATTGAGGTTAAACACCGAGACGTCGAATGTAATGTTGGCACGCGGACGGCGTCCTGATTGGAGAGTGTGGATGGGGCAGAATGCTCTTGCAACATTGATTGGCGACACCGAACTGGTAACTAAATACGAAGATGTCGGTTAACAAATAACTTTAGCGATTATGTTCTCAATCAGTAAAGTACGGTTATTACACAAACTCCGCGTTGAAGGTGTAATTCTACGTGTTGAGCCTGTACCACCCAACGTGAATGACGACGGCTCTGTTGCTCGGGCGTCACTGGCGCCGTTATATATAAAAAACATAAATTAACTCTTCAGTGTCATAGTGCCCTAAATAATCCATATCTAATGATTATAAAACTTTGGCATCGACTGTGGGTACTGCTTCGATTTAGGACCATTTTGTTTGAAGGAAGTACCAACCGACCGATTGAGTTGATATGTTGTACATGTTGTCGGTGACAATACAATATATTTTTCGTATGAAATGATTGTTTTTCGTTTATTTTGATACATGGAGCTGTTACATACTATAATAATGAAATTGATTTACCAATGAACAGTGAAGAGAGGGACATATTATTCATATAACATATTTAAAAAGTAAAAACTTAAACATTACACACAAATTTATAAAACGAAACTATATTTTATTTAGTTACTTTCTATGTTTTATGTACGTGACCTCCGCCCAAAGAAATTGGCGATGTAAGAAATATTAACCATTCCTTACATCGTCATTGCGAAACCAACCTTGGGAACTAAGATTTTGTCTCTTGTCTATAGTTAAACTGGCTCACTCGTCATTCAAACCGGAAACAAAAGTAAGTATTGCTGTTTAGCGAATACATAGAAAACTATTATATAATATTACATTTATTAGGGATATCGGCCGTCGCCTTAGGGAGAGGGGTACTGACGATCGCTCCGGGTCGTACTTGGCGCAAGAATGTTCATTGCCGTACAGCGCGGAAACGCGGCCTGTGTTTTGGGCAGCTTTGCGTCGAGTGAGAATTTGGAGGGAATATTTTAAAATTTGAAACAATGTATGTGTGAAATGTTTATTAAGAATTATAACGTGATTACTAGATCTAAAATGAAATGAAATTATATAATATAATATAAGAATATCTGATGAGCTGATGGTACCTTTCCAGTTGGGCTTGCAAGAAGCATTACAACCTAGTAGCCGTCTTAAAAATATTTAAGGAATTACTTAAAAGGTATTAAATTTATTTGTTTTTAACCTTACATTTTATCACTTGATACTGCAAATAGCCTTTTCATTTATTTTATTTTTATGAATTAAACTTATGCATACAACGAGAAGAATGCTAAAGTATTGTGATATATTTTTTATAATTTATTTCAAACAAACAGTTGAAGTCGGGATAGACTACAAGAGACGTGTGGACGTCTCACGTCACTCGAGTCGTTAAACGTGTTGTGTTATGTTATGTTACAGTTATAAGTTAGATGCAATAAAATTTACGACACTATTAACTTCGTAGAAGAGAATATTTTTACTTCGCCGGTCCGGTTCTCGTACATAATTAATGTCTAGGAAAATATTTCATAAAATTCATATATAATAAATAACTCTAATAAGTTTTATTAATCCCAAAAAATATACGTTAATTCAGTTTGCGTTACGAGGAAAAGATCGTGATTGAGTTGTTTTACATAATTTTTGAGTGAGAGTTTATTTTGGACTTTACACGCAGTACGTTTTTTTTTATTATTGTATAGGTACGACAAGCATATGGGCCACCTGATGGTAAGTCACCACCGCTCGTAGACAATGACATTGTATGATGATTTTGTGTGAAACATATGAATTACAAATAAAGTATAATTAACAACAGAAGAGAATTTGACTTTCTGTGAAGGCATACACAGGTATACCGACATTATTTATTATACCGCCAAACAGTAATACTTTGTACCGACGTGTTCCGGTTTGATATTATATACATAATGGAAAATACAAGTTCCTCTTGAGGCTCGGCCTTGAAGAAAAATCGTGAAAATATTTCTTTTCATCCGTTTCGATAGATCCCGATATTTTATATATCCTGTAATTTGTAATGAAGAAAAACGCGAATTATTTTTACTATACGGAGGATACGTCCGATAGTGAATATTTACGGATCATTAGATAAATCGAGGCAGTTTTCATAACATCGGTAGTCTTTACGACGCTCGGGATTTTCCGAATCATAATCACACGTCTGAACCTCACTTTGTACAAATTGGTGATATTGCTCTATAATAAACCCTAAAATTTTATAATATAATATAATTTCACGCATTTTTATAGTGGCCGATGGAAACAATATAATGGAATTGTATTTATTACTTTTATTTTACGTATGTGATAGGCGATAATGACGACAATAATTGTATTATAACACACAGATACAGACGTCGATATAGCGTAATCCGTAAGTCGGTTTTTAACATATCACGAGTGACACACGAACTGAACAACACTGCAGATTACATTATTTATTTAATTTTTTTTAAAATAAATATTACATCAGGTATTGAGGAGAAATATAGATGCGTTTTTTTACTAAAAATTGTTAAAATAAAACCTTTTTGCAGTGAAACATCCTTGGAAAAATGAATTTGAATTTGAATTCTAATGTAAACCTTTTCTGACGCAAAACTTTTTATGAGGAGCTGGCAAAGATTACAACAATAATCGAATCTTACGAAAGGCGTTCCTAAGTGTTGTGGATGTTCGAAGGTTCTCCCCGATACATGTACATAGTCGTGATCAATCACAATTTGCTGTCAAGCGATTTCTCCTCTCGCTTCCACCGCGCGTTCCACGCAAATATTATTATGTGTTCTTTTTGAAAACATCGTTTAAATTACAGTTCAAAGGATTATCTAGATGATCATTTTATGTAAAAACAATTTTTACATTTTGTTTTCCTTGATAAGGATCATATTGTATTAAAGCGTGAACTTTCTCTGCAGGAAGTACCTTTATTTGATGCGTCAATAGGATATAATAACATGTACCAGACAATATCGAAAGCTTATTATCAGGCTTGCTCATTGTCTTCAAAATATTTCATTCTCATATTCGGATTTGTATAAAGTTCAGTAATCAGGATTTCCATTCTTATTACTGAACTTTATAAAATATATTTCGTTAAATAATATTTGCAACATTCCATGGCCATGCGTATCACTAGTAGGCAGACTCCGGTTTAATTGCCTTAATTAGATAACCTTTAAGCCGGTTCATACTTAAATAATATAATTGTATTATTTTTATAAACTCAAACAGGATAAACGCATAAATTGGACAAATTGGACGGACTTCGTAAGATAATACGCTCACAAAAAATTATTCGAACGAAGTTCTTTTACGCGGCATATAACGAAGTAGCGTTCATACATCGTGCCTACCAAATGCTACAAAATGCGATGCGTTGGGCGTTTGAATTTAGGAGGTCGATATAAAGGAGGTTGTGCTTTTTGGTGTGACAACAATAGATCAAATAAAATCTACATTTAAAATCTACATTTTAAAACACGGTTTGAGTCGAAAAAATATCGCACAGAACTTACTTCCTGACGGAGGTCCCCAGACCGCACAATTTTTTCTATTTCATTAATTCATAGAACTTTAACAACGTAAAGTATATTATGTATAGATTTAAAAAAAATCCTAACGTAGGATATATTATTTCTAAATAAGTAAAACAAATAATGAGCAGAAGTTTTAAAAAGATTTAAAGTTAAAAAATAAAGTGCAAAAAATGCACAAGAAGTATAGTATAATACGTTTTATAATCATATTATATATCTGAAAGTAAAATTTCAAACGGCAAAGCGTAAAGTATAACTTTATATGCGGAAAACGTTTAAAATTAGCATTTTATTCATTTTGATAAGGAATAATACTGTGCGTCAAATAATTTAAACACATAATAGTTTAGTTATCGGGAAGTGCGGGCTCGTGGGTAGGTAAGAGGTAGTATGCAGCTATTACCGCGTAACTTAGAAACTACAGGACAGATTTGTTCGACAATACTAATTGATGTGAACTAAACCTCTGTAAGAACGCAGTTTGTGAATGAGATTGGTTGTTACATTTAACACACTTTCATTTATTCAAATCAGTCGAGTCGTTTTTCTTTACCGAAGTAATCGAATATAGTTATTTCTGTATTTACTTAATTGACCGACATACACTATATTTAAGAAAATGTAGCACTTGTCTCTGTTAAGGTAATCGATTTTGTACTTGATGCACCTTATAACAATTGTTATTAAATGTTTTCTCTTGAAGACTTATCTGACCCAATGACTTTTGTACTGCACTTGTAACGCTTCATAAAAAATGTTTAATCATTAAATTCTTAAAAACAACTTTTTAACTAAATCCATCCGTAATATGCTGTGAACAGTTTTTTTATAATGGAATTGATATGTATATACATTATTTTTGACATTTTGAAATGAAATCGTTGTAGAGCTCATTAATCAAGTATTAGGACGAGAGGACGCTTAAAAGTTGAATTAAGTGAAATGGGGTAAACGATATCGGGGATTATTCAAATATTCATGGGATCTCTTTCAGAGGTTTCATTATTCAGGGACACGTATCACAATAAAATTCGACAAATCAGACGCAGAAGTAAGAAGATAGAATAAATATGTACTTACACCATCAGTGGGGCAATGATAACCTAAATAATGAAATCTAAATACAAGTATATGAAGCAATGTTGTTTGACGGTACGATATCTGATGAGTACCCAGAAGATGAAAATTCTTTTGTGTTGATACCACCCACTAGTACGCAGTAGCAGTACGATTATTTGCGTTTGTGAATAAGTATTTAAAATAAATGAATACTGGTGTTAGTTTTAAAAATTTGGCAATAATGAACCGACCTAGTTTCTGCTGAAATGGATTAACATTAAAAATTAATTCGAGCAAAAATGTTACAAAATTGAAAATCCAAGAAAAAAACAGATTTCGGAATATAATTTTATCATGAACGGAATAAAATTCGTTTTGTATTACATAATAGGTTACTTACTTAAGATTTTTTAATTAAATCATTTATATTTAACTAATTGCCTTAAAAAACATTCCTTAATGTTCCAAGTCTGACAGTTCTTTGCCGTCAAGACGTGAGACTTTAATTAGTAGTAAAAAACCAGACAAAAGCGGAAATTGTATGAGAGAGATATTTTTGAAATTATCATTTTGGTCAAAGAATCATTATATATTTATTATGCACGTATCGTTTTACCATTTAAGCAAGTACATGTTAGCAGCATAATCAACTAAATCCGAGTGATACTTAGGTTATACACGAGTGAGCCTAGCACGTGTTTCACTCGCGTTAAACTTAACTGTAAGCATTGCCACTCCAACCCGAAGGGCATTTTAACATCTTCATTTTAATCTCTATTCTAAATAAAATAAAATAAACTAAAATGTTTTGTTAGCACCAAAAAGTATGCGGGAAGTTTCAATTGAGATTTAACTTACTAACATACAAACTGGTGAAGCAGGTATTTTCTGTTTATGTATTAAGTTTTTCTAAATTATTTAGTGACACGGTCTGGCCTAATATTAGAAAGTCATTCTGTCTGTCTAATTACGCTTTCAAGCCTAAACCACTGAACCGATTTTGATAAAATTTGAACCTCGAGAACGGCTGGAGGCTACTTTCTTACCTAATAGCCGCTTCTTTCCCCCTAACACGGGGACACTAGTTAGTTTTATATGTTTTATGAGTATAATATTTTCAATGGGCAGTCGTAATCAATCATTATCAGGATCATTTATCTATTTTTGTATTTTACTTTTAGTGAAATCCTACATTAAATTTGGCTGACTGTACTAGCCGTATTTAAAATATACCTAATATACGAATAATAGGAAAATGACTTGATTTCGAATACAAAGTTAAAAAGTATTTATTACGAAATTATACGGTGAATAAAGCAAGCGGCATAAGAAATAGTCCAGTGTAATGGTCTGGGCGCCGGTAATGGAGCACGTCCTTACTCAGACATTTCTCAGATTTTCTATCGAATAATATTTTCTGAATTCAATGTCTAATATAAAAAAAATTTATTAAGAACTATTCACTTAGGAAATAGTTTCCTAACATTTTCAGAAATTTGAAAGAAATATTTTATTAATTTATTTTAGCAAGGCAGACGAGTAAATTGGACCACTCGAGAGTAGGCAGTCACTTGCGCGGGTACACTGGCAATGCACGTAATGCACGATTAAATCACTTCGTGTATTTGAAACTTTTAAATAATATTTTGTGAAAATAAATGTTCACTAGCTGCAGTAACAGATAAACATACGTAATCGTAATTTTATCGTTAGAGTGCAGATGTCAGTTTGAGTACAACGTTATGTAGCGACGTCACAAAATATCACAGACCTTGTACGGCGAAAAAATTATATGGGTGTAGTTGAAGCGTCCGAGTGGCGTAATCATCGAGGGAGACAGGAATAATGAAAGAATACATAAGTCGTTGTTCTTTCACTCTTTTCACGGTTATGATATTTTTTGAAGTGACAACTTCTTTTGGCGCACCGCATACACAGCATACACATTTTTTCGTAGGCTGTAGGTGTGGCTGATCCGTTAAGTTCAGAGGTGAAAGGCTCGATCGGGTGAACAGTCAGCTGCTCTTCACTGCTGTTTCGCTGTGTTTACTATATTCAATTATTTTTGACTTGTTTCTCATTAATTCTACTAATACGATCCATAATAATACTAAATAATATCTAATATATATAAATATACAGGTAATTTGATTACGATTGCCAATGAAGTTTTCACTTCTGCCGTGCGGTCTTAAGCACACACTCGCTTATTCACACAACGATCAAATGAACCAAATGAGAACTAGATCTCATTTGGTGCTCGGATTGAAGCGTGTCAGGGTGCAGGGAAATATACTTTGGTTGTATTTAATTATTGTTACAAAGAAAAGAGGTACTTTTCTTGGTGGTAGAGCTTTGTGCAAGCTCGTCTGGGTAGGTACCACCCACTCATCAGATATTCTACCACAAAACAGCAGTACTTGGTAATGTTGTGTTCCGGTTTGAAGGGTGAGTGAGCCAGTGTAATCACAGGCACAAGGGACATCACATCTTAGTTCCCAAGGTTGGTGGTGCATTGGCAGTGTAAGCGATGGTTAACATTTCTTACACTGCCAATGTCTATGGGCGTTGGTGACCACTTACCATCAGGTGGCCCATATGCTCGTCCGCCTACCAATGAAATAAAATAAAAAATGGAAGAATATTAGAGACTACTGATGATTGAGTTTGCGCCGTAACAATCGGCGTTGTACTTTGATGTCATACTCTTGTACCAGTAATCACACCAGCTTTACGACAATCAAGCTTGAGCCCACTCTACTATATAAATATTACATTGAATTATAGTACGGGAACATTACCTTAACCTTTAACCTTTGTCAATATTCTTCTAATGATTTAAATAATTATGGTGTTTCTCAAAATCCCTTTCCACCCGGGACCTGTGACCTGGCTTATCCGTTTCGAATGTCAGGCTCCGCCAGTATACGTACATTAAATTTATTTTAATTGATGCAAGTTAAGTGTTGCTTTAATATATAAATTTATGATTAAATCGAGTTTCATGTTTGTAAGTTCTAGTAAAATTAAATTAATATTCTACAGTTCAACATACCATACGCTAAAGTATGAAGACAGATTCATCTCGCTTACTCGGTAAACAATGCTAATATAGTTCGTCCAAGAATATCCACAGCCTTCAATAGACTAGTATAATGTAGTTATCTTATCTATCGAATTTGTAAAGAAGTTTGCCTTTTGTAATTAAATACAGAAATAAAAATTTAATTGAACATTTAAGACATCGCTTTGTGATTGCATACCTCTCTTTTGTAAGTTAACTTATGTTAGACTCCAATCTTAACCACCAACAAAAATATATTTTTTTAGTTATTTGCATAGTGTAGGTAAGTCAAATTATTTCTTAACAGTTTCGTTAGTTTGTTTAATGAGATTTAATTTTGTTTAATATCAGTGACCCAGCAGTATAACATATGTCGGCACAAAGACAGCGGTGATTCTATAATTTATGTATATAACTTTAGTATTGATGAGAATCAATATTAAACAATTCAATCTTAGGTTATGAAGGTTAGATTGTTGGAACGTTCTTAACGCGGCTTACAGTAGAGTGAAATGGCAGTGGCCTTGGCCATGTCGCACTAAGAATATAGCGTTATGTCTACCTCCAAAATTCTACAAAATGCGATGCGTTGCTTGAGAATTAAATATAAGCAAACTCAATCAAAAGGATTAATTTTATTTCAGTTCTTACCTAACGTACTTAAAAAAAAAAGAAATTGGAGGGGTAAATTACTAAAATTCCTAATATTAGTAAACTTCTTAAAATAATCCCCATTTTGCCATTATTATAATGTTAATTGAATTTAATAATTTAAATCGTTTCTTAATCTTTGATTAAAGAAAGTAGCATAAAGAAGGTTGAGTAGCTTTTTGATGTGACAAAAATACTGTAATATAATCAATTAAAATCTACATTTCATACCACGTTTTGAGTCGAAAAAAATCGCAAATTACTTCGTTCTTAGGGGGTCCCCCGACCGCACAACTTTTTATAATTAATTGATATTTGTGTTATATTATATAGGCGAGCATAGTTGTCTGCAAGTATTTACATCATACAATGATTCACGTCGGATACACATAGGTTGAAGATATTGGATCGACATTGTCGTGTAGGATGTTATGAAAACGGGTTTATTCTCTGATACCTTTTAAACCTCTTGTTTAGTGTTGCGTGTCAAAATTAATAAAATAGTATATCTTGTTAAGGTCCAATATTATCGAACATTCGGATTAGACACTTGGTGTAACATGACAGACATTCGCTTTCATTAGAAGAAAATTCATTTTTACGCGTTGAAGATAATATTCGGTTCGGTCGGAGACGACGGTTTGTTATTAATATTTATTGTTAGTTTGGGCTATTTTTTATTATAAATTATTGTATTCGTTCTGCCACTTGGACGTGATTGTTTGGCAAACATACTTGCTTTCTCATTATTAATATATATTTAATGTGTGCCCATGGGCGTGTGTCTCAGATTTCATTGTAATAATTATAAATGTGGTATGTATTACATTTGAGCTTAATGTTGAATTATTGTACTTCTAAAAAGTTTATGAATTGATTTCAGCCATACAAAATAAAATAAGTAATGTTTATTGCTTGGATCGACCGTGAACATTCGTTTCATTACATTTAGATACAATATTCAGGGACACAAACAATGCCGCTGATAGCGAACGACAGTTTCACGTCCCGAGTCAATTGCACGTTGTCTGACACGCACGTGACCTGACTGGGTGACACTTTTGCTTTAAAATAGTATCTTAAGTGATCTACACTTTAAAAGCCTTGCAATTCAAGAATAACTCGTCCAAGTCAGCGTAGCCCTATCTGTATGTGAGCTCCGCCATATTAATCGAAAACACGAGTACGTGCGCTTCATGGATGAATTTTCTGTTCATGGATGAATTCCAAGTCCATCGAAATTATTCTGATTTGTTTGTTCTATTATATCCGTTTTTCCCAATTTAAAACCTACTGAGTTTCTTTCGCCGGTTCTTCTCAGGTCTGAGGTGTTTATTTCCGAACCGGTGGTAGATTTATGACAGTCAATAAGCAAGTGTAACACTTCTACATAGAATAAATATTTTTGAATTTGAAAAACCGCGAGTTAAAATCAAAAGATGAATCAAAAACAAACGTAAACTTAGATAATTAAGAATAGTAGTGTCGAGCAGACCGCAACAAGTAGTAAAAGTTTCTCATCCAAGTACACTCTGTCATAAGAAAGATAATATAATATGATTTTAGCTATAAAAATATTATTTACTTACAGTAAATACTTCATTGAAGCACGGTGAATGTATGAAATACAATATTTGACCACTGATCTCTAAGAATATCAGAAAAAAATAGTTATGAGACGAGGTTAGAATTTACGATACCAATTCTTCGACTTGTAATAAAATTATATTTCATTAAAAGTTAAAGACGTATACAAACGGTTTTTTTAAGTATCTAATTTGTCAATTTGAAAAAATAGCAGTTTATTTTCGATTATATTCTTCAGCATAAAGTAACAGTAATCGAGAATATAATCGAAGTATCTATTGACTGCAATTGTAACATAGCCTTATCTTTTGTGTCTCGCTTTTCATGCTAATGAGATTTACGATGTAAATTAGCAAACCGCTGTAAGACAATCTCGCCTGAGGAGTCCTAGAGTCGCTTCTCGCCAGCGTTTGTGTCTACGTTTGTGTATCGCAAATACTTTTTTCTTTAAAGCTCACAGTTTGTTTCATCAAGTGTAAATTAATTAAAAAATAATTAATTTACATCACTATCTATTACACTTATCTCCACCGAACAGGTCGTCTCATACTACTCAATAAAATTATGAATAATGTTTTATTTTCGAAATTCGTAAATGAAAAAACAAAAACTGACAGGTGTTTTGTTACATAATTTTGTACCAATAAATAATATTTTACATACACTTATCATTTCATTACGCAATTACACTAAAACAGTAATAATCTCGCTTATTTGGTGTAATTGTAAGCGGCGTGCCGGACACCGCTATACATCATTGTCCGGAATATCGACCGCAGTTACATTCTCTACGAATTTCATAAATTTATATTCAAATTAATCCCAAGTGCACATACAATGAGGAATACCGAACGATTTCCATTTGTCTTTATTCGTTCGTATTTCAAACGCGTATTCGACGTATTATTTCTACTGCACTTTACAATAGGAATACTCTTTGCGCACGAATATGTAGCGAACATAAATCTAAAGCAAATAATTTTATCTTTTAGCTTCAAACTGACACTTTGTCATGTAATTAGGTAGGTCGGTTTTAGCACAAACCGACCTACAACATGTCCTTATTGAACTGCTCTTTATAACAACAAAAAGTGGATGGGCCTTTGTGACGCATATTCTCCGTGGGCGATTGGTCGTGATTGACGCGTGGTCCTGGAAGATGCATGATCTTCACTGATGGCTAATGCTGATGGACGCGTGATCTTCACTGATGGCTGGTGTTGTTAGACCACACGCTTGGAAGACGCACGGCATTTTATTGTCTTTTGCTCATGGTAGTGGTGTGGTCTTGGAAGACGAATGGTCTTCGTTGACGTATGTTCATAATGGACGTATGGTCCTTTCAGGCAGTTGGGACGCCTTCTGTCTATTGCTTTGTTCATAGGTTTCACAATGTCCGGACCCTGTCTTCGGTGGAACCTAAGCTATAAAGATGTTTTAGGTGGTAATGGTAATGGTGAAAATTAGTAATGAGAGCTCTCAGTTGTTATTTTCGTTTTACTAATTGGCTGTGTATGATAACTGTTGTTACTCTTATTGTGTGTTACTTTACTGATTATGCGAATTATAAGTAAAAGCGAGTTACTTGACTGGTTATGCGAATTGTAGCATATGCCTAAATATGCTAATGTTTTACATAATGACGAATGTTATCCAAAAGCAGATCTAGCGGCGGTGGACCTGGATCCTTACGCCGAATATTCTGGCTCGTTTGAGACATGTGGTGGCTTCTTTAAGCTGGATCAACGATACCTACGCTACGGGTTAGGAGACTCCTTGGCCCATTCAACAGAGTTGTTAAAAAAAAGAAGCGCGAAAGTAGTGCACATAAAAGTAAAATAATTAATTAATTATGGGCGCGACTTGTGATTTGTGATGTGTTCATATGTGTTATTTGGATTTAAAGAGTAATTGAGTGAGTAATTTACATCAATTTATATGATATAATAGACCAATTCGAGGTTCTTCTAAAATCAATTTTCACTTCTGGATGCTAAATATATATATAATTTATTAAGTATTGTACGAGTTGTGTTTGTAATGAGAATAATTAGTTAAAGTAAGTAACAAATGTATATATGTCACCGTAAAATTAACACCGTAACAGTTTCACTTCGATAGATTATAATCTACCGAAAAATAATGCGTTAAATTGTAAGCAGTATGTTACGGTTCACAATCTTTCGACAGTTTACAATCTCGCGAGATAGATTATAATCTAACGGTATTTACAATTTTACGGTGACATATATTCCCTTTAACAAAGCGATTTACACGAAGGTTTTGATCAGTGATGCCATAAAACAAGCTTAATATCATAATCAAATTATACAAGACAAGAAAAATGATTAAAGGATTTAGAAGAAATAAAACATAAAACTTAATTCAGAGTTTCAAACTTTAAAAGCAGAAGTAAATCTGCCCGTCTATTTGTTACCTATAATTGGCTAAACATGACGTAAAAGATATGCAAATGATGTATTGCGTAAATAGCATATGGGACTCTTATGAGACCACACTACACACAGTACAGGTTCAGCAAGTATTTTAAATTATTTATATAAATATCTCTTAACGGACTCTAATAAAAAAAATATTCGACGCCCAGAGGCGATAGCTCTGAATCGAAGGGAATTGTATAGAATTTTATATTTGTTTCATTAATGATGATACAAGTTCTCATTGCCACCGTCAAATTGTCCCGAGTGAAGCGACATTTCACACTGCTCCACGTTGTTCTCTTTATAGGATTGATATAATATATTTAAAGGGTGTGGATTTAGATATTTGATGTTGGCGCTAAAAGATTAATCGATCAAAAATACTTTAAATCGAAAATATAATAAACTTCTACTACTTCACATCAAACAATATCGTGTCGGGTAACTTACAACAGCTATTTGTTCGTTTTGATAGGAAAATCTTTGTTTTATGAACTCGCGAGATCAAATATTTTGACAATGCCTTATTGAGATATAATATTCTCTTATAAATCGAGATTTGGGACTAACTTTATTCCGACAACTGCTAATGACTCATTTGTTGTATAGTCATGCGAGTACGTCTCCTTTCATGGATTTTTTAATGAAGAGTTAATAATTCTAAACCAGTTTATAGAAATTGTTATCAACAGGGTTGCTCTGTGGTTATATAAACCTGGATCTTCCTTGAATATCACCCCTAAAAGTCGGATAACTTTTGAAGACTTCAACTGCGTTAAATGGGCGCTACCAATATCCACAACGTTACCAAAAGATAATAAAGTATTATTTATTTATTTATTTTGAACAATTAATACATATCGCAAACAACTTATACGATAGCAACTACTGTAGTATTGCACTGTGTCGTAGTTACTAACGCCCTCCAAATCGACAGCACATTTTTATTTTATCATTTGTTCAACATAAAGTAGAATAACTATTTAATTAAATAAAATATAAAATTGACAAACATATTATCTTTTTTTTGATTATTGTGACAATCTTTTATAAAAATAAAAAATAAAATGTTGAAAAATAAAGTGATAAAATGATTATGTGCACCTGTTCACTAACAATAATAAGGTAAGGTAAGGTCCTCCAGACCGATTTCGGCCACGGCGGCCAATCTCAAGAGAGATTAGCCAACTGCGCAGGGGATATTATAGTGCACAAGTGTGTGCGCAAACACAGGTGCACTCTCTTTTCCTTAGCTCTCATAATCCGATGGGACGGCAATCCGACACGACGGGAAAGAGTTCAGGCGCAGGACCAACGGCTTAACGTGCTTACCGAGGCACGGGAGTTTACACACTTCCACCTTCCAGACTCCGGGCTGCTACTGAGAATTTTCTGACAGAAAAACCCAATAACTATTTATTGGCCCGACCTGGGAATTGAACCCAGGACCACCGGGTCTGCGGCCTTATATCAAGCCACTAGACCAACGAGGCAGTCAATAACAATAATAATAAAATAATATTTGTATATGTATAATGTATGCTACATTATTTGTTAGATGAACGAAATAACAAATAGGCTTAATACAACTATCACAAATTGGATTTCTAAAATGAAAATCAAAAGTATATTTATTTAAATAGATTATTTCTTTAATAAATTTAAAAGCTAGCTAATAAAAACCAGTGAGAACCTTTTGTCATCAATCGCATAGAGTACTTGTTATAATGATCATCGAAATCTGACAAAGCATGCGAATGAGTGCCCTTGTATGTATCTGTCTAATACCATAAACTGTTCGATGTGGTTAGTCAATCATGTGTACATTACACGAGAGCACGATTGCTAACAATGATTACATAACTGACAAATTCAGACATACCACGCATACGCGAATGTATCGTTCACGTGCATTTTCCAGGCGAACCGACCGGCTCGGGCGAGAGTAGCAATGTTGCGAGTATTGATGAAACAAGAGTGCGAGTTGAACCGCGAGATCAATTAACAATGCCCCCGAAGCTGCAAATTGTTGCGGTCGTACGTCACTGCGAAGTGTAAACTGACGGGTATGGAAAATATTTCGATGGTAATTTAATTCGTATTGTGTAGTAGTATTGTGTTCACAGCCCTGAGAAAAGCTGAGGACAGGAAGGATTGGAGAAAATTCATAAAGAAATTGACCAGAGTGGACACGACCTTCAGCAATGAAGTAAACGACCGAAGTGTATTGTGTTTATCGTAATTATAAGATATTATATATCGATGTCGCGAGGAAAGTCTCCCGGCCATGACAGTCTCAGTATTGAGCATCTTAAGCATGCTGGCGTCCACCTGCCTAGAGTGTTAGCGATGTTCTATAACCTGTGTATAGGACACTCGTACTTACCTTCGGATATGATGAAGGCCGTGGTGGACCCAATTGTGAAAAACAAAACGGGTGACGTGAGCGACAAAAATAATTATAGACCAATTTCATTGGCTACTTACTATATTGGCAAAAGTTCTTGATAGTCTGTTGAATGCGCAACTTGATAAATATCTAAAAATCCACGACAATCAGTTTGGTTTCAAGTCAGGTCTATCTACTGAATCTGCTATTTTGTGCTTAAAACAGACTGTCAAGTACTATACCGATCGGAATACACCAATTTATGCTTGTTTCCTCGACCTCTCGAGGGCGTTTGACCTGGTTTGCTATGATATTCTATGGCAAAAGCTTAGTAACATTTCCATGCCCGAAGATCTAGTACACATCTTCAAATACTGGTATCTAAATCAGGTCAACGTCGTCCGGTGGTCGAGTGTGATGTCAGAACCATACAGGTTGGAGTGTGGGGTAAGACAGGGTGGGCTGACTTCTCCAAAGCTCTTCAACTTGTATGTAAATGAGTTGATTGAGGAGCTTAGTGGCACACGTGTTGGATGTCATATCGATGGAGTGTGTGTTAATAACATCAGCTATGCGGATGACATGGTGCTGCTGAGTGCATCTGCTTGTGGTTTGCAGAAGCTACTGGGGATATGCGAAAGATACGCGCTTAGACACGGCTTACAATATAATACAAAGAAAAGTGAATACATGATCTTTCGGGCCAAGGGTCGGGGTTGTCCGGACTCTGTTCCACCCATTCGATTAAACAGTATTGAATTAAGTAGGGTACAGCGATTCAAATATCTTGGACATATAGTAACCTCCGACTTGAAAGATGACTCGGACCTAGAGAGGGAACGAAGGGCCTTGTCTGTCAGAGCCAATATGATTGCTCGCAGGTTTGCACGATGCTCAACATCAGTCAAAATCACCTTATTTAAAGCATTTTGTACAATCTTCTACACGTGCAGCCTGTGGGTAACATATACGCAAAAACAGCTCAGAGCACTTCGTGTCCAGTATAATAATGCGTTTAGGGTGCTGATGGGGCTGCCACGGTATTGTAGTGCATCAGGGATGTTCGCGAACTCGCGAATCGATTGTTTTTATGCAACCGTGCGTAAGCGATGTACATCTCTTTTGCGCAGGGTTCAGGGCAGCTCCAACACCATCCTAAAAATGTTCTCATACAGGTTTGACTGTCAGTACTTGTATCATTGCAATATGATTCATGTACTGACTAATAATGAATATTAATGTGTTGACATTTATTTATTTATTTATTTGAATTGACATTAAATATAGAGTTATACATTCATGACATTGTTTAATTTTAATGTGACCTAATTTGATTTGACTTTAATTTCATTTAATTTAATTTAATTTGGTTTAATTTAATTTGGTTTAATTTAATTTAATTTAATATAATATATGTAATGTATATATGATACTTGTTGGTCGAAATAAACGATTTATTATTATTATTATTATTATAATCCATTTTACTGAACTCCCCGTGTTGTTTCTTTTTATTTGTTTATTCAAATACATTGTATTAATCATCAACAGGATACGTACATCGTTTTAAAACAATAAGCGTCAGTCAAACATGCGGTTCTAAAACGTTTTTTGAAACATCGTGTTACATATCTGAAGAATATCCTTTTTTAAATCGTATAATAAAATCTTAAGCCTTCTGATAAAACAGCATCAGGTGAGTTACATTGTGATGAAGTTGGTCACCTATGTTAAAGATACTATTGCGAATTGTGTTGAATTTTGAATCAATCGTTATAAAATTCTATACAATTCCTTTCTATTCAGAGTTATCGCCTCGGGGCGTCGAATATTTTTTTTTTAGAGGCCGTTTAGAGATATTTAAATAAATAGTTTAAAATACTTGATGAACCTGTGTGTAGTGTGGTCACATAAGAGTCCCATATTATGTTATTTATGAAATACATCATTTATATATCTTTTATATCATGTTTAATCAATAATAGGTAACAAATAGACGGGCAGATTTACTTCTGCATTTAAAGTTTGAAACTCTGAATAAAGTTTTATGTTTTATTTCTTATAAATTCTTTAATCGTTTTTCTTGGTCTTGTATAATTTGATTATGATATTAAGCTTGTTTTATGGTAAAAATCGCTTTATGTTTGTTACTTACTTTAATTAATTACTCTCATTACAAACACAACTCGTACAATACTGACCGGCATTTGCAAAACTAAATTTAATTATTAGCTTTTGGTGGAATCCCACCTGCAGTTATACCAGATTTCCCCATCAAATAATATTATTTATAAATTAACTTTTATACATATGTTGTATACGGCATCCCAATAGCAATAAGGGAGGGAGACAAATATATATATTTTGTTACAAGTTGGAAAGAGTTAACGTGTATTCCTTGTAATTAGTGTTGCAAGTGTTATAAATTAAACATTAGTAAGCGTTCGAATTTGTTGCTGAAACAAATTCGATTGATTTTTAACTTAATATCCAGTTACTTCTATAAAGTTTAAATAATCTATCAATAAGATGTTTCTTAAAAAATAAATTTTAATTATGATTTCAATATAATTTTAAGCCAAATATAAATACTTTATTAAAACATTTTGATTATATATGTTGTATACTGGTAGGTAGTAGCAGGTAGTTGTACGCGTGAAGTATCTAAGTTGCATAGGAAGCTGAGCCTGTATCAACGATAATCGTTTATTTTAAAGAAAAAGGAAAGAAAGAAAAGAAAAGAACACTTTTATTTGGGACATTTTAACAAAATGACAATTAGGTACAAAATAAAAAGTAAAAAACAATAAAAAAAAAAAAAATTAACGATACAAAAAAAATATATATATAAAGAAAAATATATATATGAAGAAAAAGAACAAGTACAATATAGGTATATGACGTGTCCCAAATAGGTATACCATTCAGCAATTCATAGGTGTGGACACCTAATGCTGGTTTTCAATGGTACCCTTTTTTGATACCTACTGACGGGCGGTGACCCAATTAAATTACAAATACTAAAATTTAAAATAAAAACAATAGACATTACATATATAATTTATTTATAAGATAAATTGCATACATGAAATAATAATTTATTAATTCGATAAACTACACGCAAATATATTTATATTTTGTATAAAGCAAAACCAGTTATGGAAAAATAGGATCACTGGGAAAGTTATTAGAGTGCCACGTGCGCCGCGCGCCGGTGGTCGCGTGACGCGTGCATGTAACTTGTTTATAGTGAATTCAGTGGACACAAAAAAAGAAAAGTACTTGGTGGACGTAAAGGTTTAAGGTAAGATATAAATATATTACATATAATAATAGTGTATGTGAGCTCATATTAAAAAAAAATAAATAAAATACTTTCTTTGATTTCTAGACTACCCAACGATAAAATCAAATAATAAAACCTCGTTATTAGCGGCAGTTTTCTCAGCGCAACTAACGTAAAGGCAGATTATAATTGTATATTAAAGTTACTACTTGGAATTAATCTCATTTAATATCTTAGAATTTTTTTTCTTAATAATACCCGGGAGGGCAAATGGCTCTACTCCACCTGATGGTAAGTGGTATGAGAGTCCAAACGCGACGACGGCTAGTGCAGTCAGGAGGAATGACTTGTACTAGCCGCCCCCGCCTTGCCGGCCCGCAAGATGCCTCTTGACGCCTCGTTTGAAGGAACCCAGGTCATAAGAGGAGGGGAACACGTGTGCTGGTAAAGAATTCCATGTTTTGGAGGCGCGACAAAGAAAAGAGTTGCCAAATTTCTTCCTGCGCTATGGAATTGATGTCACATTTAGGCGGTGACATCGAGAGCTAGCACGCGTAGACTTGTGTAGCACTTGCCGTGATACAATCGGTAGAAAGCGCTCAGTGCCGCTGTGTGAATATTCCAGGGAATTTGTGATATAATACGAGTATTTTAACGGCTGTGGACTAATATCTCAAATTCGGAGCTGTTTGCAGCGGCTGTGGCCGACATTACTTAATGAAACTATCTTCGGTCGAATTAGCTTATCTAGCGACTACTTTTAGTCAATAACACGTTATATTCAGACCAACAGCAAATATTTTATTTAAAATAAACAAATTAACATTAACTCGGTGGTAGAGCTTTGTGCAAGCTCGCAAAACAACAGAACTTTGTATTGTTGTGTTCCGGTTTGAAGGGTCAGTGAGCCAGTGTAATTACAGGCACAAGGGACATAACATCTTAGTTCCCAAGGTTGGCGGTGCATTGGCGATGTAAGTGATGGTTAACATTTCTTACAATTTCATTGTCTATGGGCGTTGATGACCACTTACCATCAGGTGGCCCAAATGCTCGTTCGCCTATGTATGTATTTATACTTCTCACCGACATCGGTTTAATTGAAGAAATTATTTAGTTGTTATAACAGAATTTGGGTAAAACGAGAAAGATTTGAACAAACACGAGGTTGGGACACTTTATGCGTATCTGACTTTTCTGTCCTTTTAATAATTGTAGCGGATTGGAGAGAAAAAAAACTAAATAAATTTTCATAAGATTTTAATCATTTTATTCCAAAATTTATAAAAGAAGTTATATGCGCGTAGGTATAATATTCTGTGATGGATGTGATGGAAGATGACTTTTCGGATTCTTCAAAACTAATTTATTCTTTGCAATTGCCACCTACCTATCAATTTTCATTTGTCAACGCTCGATAACATTTCGGTATAGCTACCATAGCAATTCAGTGCAATCATAAAGACTATGAATACAAATAAAGTAAATAAATAAAGGTGAGAAAAAACGGTGAGACTAATGTGGTGTTTGCCGCGTAAGTGCCCGAGGTGCTCGAGGTTATTGCTTTTAGATATAACGCTGAATAATAGTAAACGGTATATTATTTAAGAAGATTGTATTTTGTAAATGGAAATTACTGTCGAGATGTTTTTTTCGGGCCATCGCATTACGAGCTTACATTTATGGCATTAGCAATAGCGTTGGGATGTATTTTATAGGCCATATTCCTAAGCCCTTGCGCATTAAATCCAAACATAAGAACCAATATGTGAGCACAAGTTATGAGAATGGCCCTATATAATGGCATAACTTATGAAGGCCATAGGATTTATACACAACATTCGTTCGCTTAATCATCAAATTATAATATCACGAGTTCTTGTCTCATCGGCTATTGAAGCACTCAATTTGGAGGGTTTGTTTGAAGTGAACGTGATTTACCTTTCTGCCCTTTTACTGCCCAAGCTTATTAACTAGTCATTTGATATTCGCCTGCAATAAATGAGCCGCTATCAACTTTTGAAAGTGCTACTATGTGATGTCTAAATTCATTGCGCGGGATGAATATGTTACGTATTTTGTAGCGGAATGATACAATTAGCGGTTTAGTTATTTAAATGACTGAGACATTATATGTGCGGTACATATATTGATGAAAAATTAAATATAACCTTTACTATAACAAACAGTGTCGTTCTGTTCATTTAATTTCATTATTTTTAAACTCAGCCTTAAAAATATAAAACAATATTTTTAGTTCCGACAAAATTAACGTATGTTTGATCGATTGACATTGATTCTCTCCAGGCCGATTTCGGCCATGGCGACCGCTTCAACTCCGTGCATGGTGTCGTTCATGTGCTCGCATGTGGCTTATGTACCCAATCTTTTTACTGAAGATCCTCGCGCATAGCGAGCATGTGAGCTCTCCATTAACGTAATTGTAGTTGATTGCCGCAGGTGGTCGGGCTTTCAACTGGTCGCGTCTGGCATCAAGCTCAGCAAGGCGACTTATTTCGAACTCTTGGATCCTCGCTTTAATGTCGGATCTCCATTCTTGCCTGTTGGCGGCCTGCTGTTCCCACTGCGCGGTTTTTATGCTGCACTTTTTCATGTGCCAATTCTGATTCTGCCACAAAACACAAGTCGTCCGCATACGTGATCTCAGTGATCATTGTGTGAGACACTTTTGTGTAGGCCTTTAACCTGGCTAAATTGAAAAGGCTGCCATCAGTGCGGAAACGGACGCGAACTCCTTCGGGAGTCGTCTGTAGGACGTCGCGAACTACAACTGCAAAGTACAGGGCAAACAGTGTAGGCGCTAGAACGCATCCTTGCTTTACCCCACAGGTAACGGGGAAGAAATCCGACTGTTCTCCGTCAATAGCGACGCAGCTCCTCATGCCGTCATGCAGTAGTCTCACTAGTCGCACAAACTTCTCCGTGCATCCCAGCTTTCCTAAAACAGTCCAAAGAGCTTCACGAGGTACGCTGTCAAATGCCTTCTCAAGGTCGACAAAGCAAAGATAGACATTACGACCCTGTTCTCTGCTTTTCTCTTGCAGTTGATACACTGAGAAGATTGCCTCACAAGTACCCCGGTCATGTCGGAAGCCAAACTGGGTTTCAGGCAGAATCTTTTCTGAAAGTTCTGTAAGGCGGCTTAAAAGAACTCTGGCCAGGACTTTTCCGGGGACCGATAATAGTGAAATACCGCGGAAGGAGTTGCAGTCAGAACGGTCCCCGTTACCCTTATACAGTGCCTTGGTAAGAGATACTTTGAACGTATGAGGGACTTGTTCTTTGGGGTGTAACTTATGTTTATAATTGCAACTAATGATTATCAACATCTACTAACTTTTGCAAAACTTTTTCAAAATTCAATCCATATCAGTCTTACCATCAATACATTATAATGCTCGAGTAATAGCATTATTAACTAAAATTCACACGTTAAATGGGCGATAAATTGTATTACATGACATTACGAAGGTATTAGGAGGTAGAGGATAAATTCAAGCAAGTTATTACTTTGGGAGACAGACAAATTATTTCCTCAGATTGTCGTCGGCCTCGGACGGCTATTATAATGAATAAGTCCCTTTTATTACCAACATATTGTCATTGCACGATATGTCTTCATGTGTTTTCTCAGTGAGTAAAATCGGTGTACTTATATATCAACATATTATAGCGTTACGTAGCTGTATTATTTACATAAATATGTAAGGAAATGAGGCGGGCGGAGATAGTCTTATGTGGTACTGATTACAGAATTTTATCTCATTTCTTAGAGATCACACCGTACCGTCATAACTTTTTCAACATACTTGGTGGTAGAGCTTTGTGCAAGCTCGTCTGGGTAGGTACCACCCGCAAAATAGCAGTACTTGGTACTGTTGTGTTCCGGTTTAAAGGGTGAGTGAGCCAGTGTAATTACAGGCACAAGGGACATAACATCTTAGTTCCCAAGGTTGATGGCGCATTGGCAATGTAAGCGATCGTTAACATTTCTTACACTGCCAATGTCTATGGGCGTTGGTAACCACTTACCATCAGGTGGCCCAAAAGCGCGTCCGCCAACCAATGCTATAAAAAAAAATCTTGGTATTGCTGTGTTCCGGTTTGAAGGGTGAGTGAGCCAGTATAATTACAGGCACAAGGGACATAACATCTTAGTTCCCAAGGTTGGTGGCGCATTGGCGATGTAAGTGATGGTTAACATTTCTTTCAATGTCTTTGTCTATGGGCGTTGGTGACCACTTACCATCAGGTGGCCCAAAAGCTCGCCCGCCTACCAATAAAAAAAAAAAACTTAAAATTTAATATAATTACGAAACTTAATTACAAAGTTTGACCGGTAATGTTTGTTCACGGATATCAAGTGTTTTTTGTATAAAAATTTATTCTAATAAACATTCTTAATAACAAAGTTAATTGTTTCAAAATGTACCCCTTACTGCAGCATAATGAATGGTTATGTTAGGATTTCGTGTACAGTTTAATCGTGTATTTTAGATATATTAACTGTAACAAATGACGTGAAACGGATTAAGAGTTGCATGTGGAGTTTTCCTCTTCAAGATAATTAATTTTTAAGATACTAGTAATGGTGGTAATTTTGTATAAAAAACATAAATATATTAAAATTCAATTTTTTTAAATTAGGTAGACAGTCTGGCAACTGGGAAATCTGGTGGTATGTGGACATCACCGTCTATAGACATTGACATTGTAAGAAAAATTAAGCTTGGTGAATAAAATATTATGTCCTTTGTGCCTGTAGTCACTCACCCTTCCAACCGGGACGCAACTATACTAAGTATTGCTTTTCGACGGTAAAAAATGTGAAGAGTGTACTTCCAGTCTGACTGCACAAAGCCCTACCACCAAGCATAGTATTCAAGAAGACTCCTCCTGTAAAAATGTTCCCGATAATTATTAGGTTATATTTTACGTCCAGTGAAGCGGGCGAGTTAGCTAATAAAATAATAAATACAGCAGTTGATTAATATAATCTTTAATCTGTACCGTAACCAAAAAACTTCTCGCCACATTTACATCACACTCGTTGTTAATGCAATATATATTTCGTTAAGCAAAAAATATATTTAAATTAAATAGGGTTGTCGAGGGCCCGCGAATCAAAGCTTCGAGGCATGTAAATATTTGTTTGGCATCAATTCAAACATTTGAAATCGTTAGATGGGAATTAATACGCATCGGTGTCGATGTCGGTTGTCTGATTTATCTACTGTGGAGGTTTTATCGTACATGTTTTATTTTTTCTTTTTTGTACTTATCATGAAATAAAAAAAATGTTTACGTTTAATTGCCCAACTGCGCCAATGCCTCTTAGCACAGAGCTTGGAGCTGATTCCCCGTTGCTACCATATGTTACTGTATATGTATATACCTACCGATCCCATTGTATACCTCCAGGACCGCTCGCTGAATTCGAACGCCTAACGCATCGAAATAGCGTTACAGCTACAAACTAAGAGTTTGTAGAGGTAGGCATAACGCTATTTTGTTATGTGACGTAACCTTTGGGCACTGCCGTTTCACTCTGCTGCTAGCCGCGTAAAAGAACTTCGTTCCATAAATTAATCATTTTATCTGCTCATATTATTTTGTAATAAATTTAAGATAAGAAATAGCCTATATCGAATTTTGTTAAAGAAACATTTTTCATTCATGCAGACCCACGTTTACATGTAATGTATATTTTTGCGATCTAGTTACGAACGCATCGCTTGCAGTAAACTGTATGTACATATTCGAACCGGAGACGATGATAGTTTGCATCCTTTATCAACACGGGTCAAGTTGTTTGCCGGTCAGTTCGTTGTCGGGCTTAAAAACAATACACTTACGAGTTAATCGCTTGCGAGCTAAAGTATTTACCAATACAATATTTGCAAAATAAAGTGTTTATTTTTGCAAATATCGATGTCCGAGAAAAGGAAATCATAATTACTATGTTGTACTTGGGTGGGCAGCCCTCAGAGGTCTGTACAAAGGCCTATTGGTAATCGTATAACATCGTGTATGACTGCCTCGTTGGTCTAGTGGCTAGATATAAGGCCGCAGACCCGGTGGTCCTGGGTTCAATTCCCAGGTCGGGCCAATAAATAGTTATTGGGATTTTCTGTTAGAAAATTCTCAGTAGCAGCCCGGAGTCTCGAAGCTAGAAATGTGTACACTCCCGTGCCTCGGAAAGCACTTTAAGCCGTTGGTCCTGCGTCTGAACTCTTTCCGGTCGTGTCGGATTGCCGTCCCATCGGATTATGAGATGTAGGGAATAGTAAGTGCACCTGTGTTTGCACACACACTTGTGCACTATAATATGTCCGGCGCAGTCGGCTTATCTCTCTTGAGATTGGCCGCCGTGACCGAAATCGGTCTGGAGGTCATTATTATTATTATTAACATCATGTATTACCATAATAGTAATTAACATTTATATTTTGATAAGTAAAAGAATGGCATTAATAGTAGTTGGTCAACTCCGTAGATAATTATTAATTACATTGTCATGAGGTCCACGTTTCCGTGGTTTACTGTAATGGACTGCGCTCTGTTTACTCTTATTCAGTATTAACTTAGGTTTAGGTTATTCAGTATTAAGTTATGTACAGCTTACAATAAATTGGATACAATATTCATTGATACTAATAACATTTAAGAATTACATTTAGTTTGTAAATTGAATCACCTTAGAACTTACCGGATTATAAGAAATATATTTGACGGAATTATGTAAAAGACTATAAATATTATTTTTGGCTTAAGAATGAGTATGAATTCATGTCACAAAAGACATTACGGATACGAACAATTCTTACATTGATAAAGAAACAAATATATATCAGATGCAAAAAAAATAGACGATCGACAATTGAATACATAGAAAGAGCTATGAACGACGTTAGCGTCGCGTCACGTGTGTTCGGGAACGGGGGAGGGCAGAATGAGATATTAGAACAAATAAATGGGCTTAGCTCGCGTATATTATTTTGATGTTTGGAATGACATCTCAGTGTTCGTGTAACTGAACAGACCGCGTGTAACCGTCACATTAATGTGATTAATGTTCATAATGTATTGTAAGTTGTTTCGTATGGAAATATATCTTATACTTAATAATATTATATCACATAAATATAAATTGACAAATTTCGTACAGGTATTGTAGACCAAGTAAGCGACTCACTCTCATGTTACTTTCAGCCGAGATGACGCAGTGGTTTAAATGGGGAAGGTTGCGGGTTCAAACCCGAGCTAGCGTCACTGAACTAACGTGTGCATAATTTGTATGCACACGTTAGTTCAGTTCTAACGCTCGATGTTGCAGGAAAAAACCATGAAGAAACTTGCATAACTCTAAAGTAAGTGGGACATTTACAGGCTGTTAATTTTACTTCTAAAGCATGAACCAATAAAAAAATCAATCACGTGACCACGGGTCGTGCAGAACATGTCGATATATAAAGCGAATCGCGTGTGTTCACCGCTCTACTCTGCAATAATAATCGTAAAAAGAATATCACACGTCGTAAACGTAATATTATATCGGCATTTCTCAAATAAAATCGCTCGATAAAATGTTGTTACTTTTTTATTCGAAACATTGTTCAGTTTGCCAAAGAGCTTACAATCCTCAGCGGGTAATTATAGTTTTTAATTGTGTGCGCTCGATTGCGGTTTTACTACTTCACACTATCACTATCATCTATTTCACACGAGTGGCTCGGTTACGTTACGGCGTCGTTTAATTGATTTCGTTCCAAAACAATTAAAAATAGTGAATAAAGGAATTTCGTTATATTTTATAGATAAGTTAAAATGCAAATTTTATAACCCAAAGATACTGCATAGTGCTGTTTAGCGGTAGAATATGTCACGAGTGAGTTATACCTACCCTGCCGGTACGGTTCGACGCGTACGGCTTTTTTATGTTGGTTAGACCGACTTGTATGGTTTAAACTTTATTCTATTGAAGTAAGTTCCCTTTTCGGTGGCGTGTAACTTTACCGTGTTACAATAACTCGGGTATGTTAATAAACTGTCATCTATATATATATATATATATATATAGATGACACCCCTAAAGGGGTGAAATAAGGGATGAGCCGTAGTATGGAAACCCGTCATTTTCAAGGTAAGAAGCATGATATTTCATATACAAGCTTCTGGCTACAAATAAATAAGTACGTAAATCAGAGTTTTCCAAATTTCACCACGCAAGAGGGTGAAATAGGGGTTGAAAGTTTGTATGGCTGGTCCGTCATTTTTGATGTAAGAAGCATGACATTTTATATACTAGCTTCTGTTTAGACACAAATAACCACCATCAAAACAAAACAACATTCATATCATAAATACGAGAGGTCGCGTGAGTTTTGATTATATGTTACTTCTTCAAGCCTTTTTATTATTTTTGATTATGTCGCGGGCGAAGCTGCGGGTGAACCGGTAGTCAATGTATATTTGTGATGGATTTTAATATATATTTATTCATTAAAGAGATTGAACAGAGCAGTTTAATATTACAATTGGTTTGTACAAATTAATTATAATTTAAATCAAGTGAGTGTAGTACTGTACTCCTCGGTAGGTTATAAAATAATCTGTATTAAGGAGTAACAGTCCCGTTCTCTTTTTTGAGTGTTTCTAAACCATGTAAAGACGTTATATAGTATTACAAAAATTATACAATATTAGATTCCATAGTTATTTTTCAAGTGTGTGTATGAGTGTGTGAGAGTGTGTGTGCGTGTGTGTGGGTTTTTTTTTATTGTATTGGTAGGCGGGCGAGCATTTGGGCCACCTGATGTTATGTGGTCACCAACGCCCATAAACATTGTAAGAAATGTCAACCATCGCTCACATCACCAATGCGCCACCAACCCTGGGAACTAAGATGTTATGTCCCCTGTGCCCGTAATTACACTGGCTCACTCACCCTTCAAACCGGAACACAACAATATAAAGTACTGCTGTTTTGCGGTAGAATATCTGATGAGTGGGTGGTACCTAACCAGACGAGCTTGCACAAAGCTCTACCACCGAGTAAATGTTTCTTTAAAAATACTAGGTATTTTTCAGTTTCGTTATAACTCTTGTGTAATAGGTACTCTTGTGTAATAGGTACTCTTGTGTAATAGGTACTCTTGTGTAATAGGTACTCTTGTGTAATAGGTACTCTTGTGTAATAGGTACTCTTGTGTAATAGGTACTCTTGTGTAATAGGTACTCTTGTGTTAATTTTTTTCTATTTTGTTCTATTTCTCAATAATGTGACAATTCCTTTTGAATATTTATTTAGTGACAGTTGTAGTGTGTATGTTGAAAGTAATTTCCGGAACCGGAATGTGTTTGATAAATCCTTTCACCGTTTGAAAGATACATTGTTCGAGATAAGCATAAGCCGTACATTATATATAAACATATTAATTTGAAACGCTGCATGTTGATCAATTTTTGTAACAAACACTTTGAAATTCGCACCAGTAATTTTAAAAATATAATGAGATATTTAAATAAACCTATTAAAAAAATCGCAGGTTATGGTCTACGATGCTTTAGCCTGTACTGTAGTCGTACGTGAGAATATATTGGTTGGCGAGTGCTTACATCTTATTAAATAAAAAAAACAGCACGGGATAAAAACAAATACCCATAAGAACAGACGGGCAGCAAGTTACTTATATAGTAATTAAACACAGTCAGTGAAAAATTTCTCTCTCTTTTACCATACACTTTTTCACTCTTACATTCGGTTTCCATTTCCCACTGTGATACAGCATACATTAAAGCTCTCTAACAGTATTTATTTACTAAATATTGTATTCTTGCTATGAGCCGGAATAATCGTCTGTGACCCTGTCACACGCGGCAGCATATTATGCAGTTATTAGGTTAGAAAATGAGGTTGCTACTGCTCGTTTAATGTACTTTGGTTTAACTTCATAGTACGGCATGTCTTACGGCATTCCATTTTGGGATGACGCTACAGATATTGAAACTGTTTTCATTCTGCAAAAAAGAGATGTCCGATGGATTTAAAATCTTCGAATCTCGAAGTTTCGAGATGTTGTTAACGAAGTGGTTATACTTACAGTGGCGTTACAATACGAGTATGCGATCTAATCTTATCTTTCAACGAATCAGTGATAATCATTGGTTGAGGAATGGTAAACTTATATGCCTACTTCACAAAGTCAATAAAACGTTCTGGGACACGGTACTTGTTCCTGTAAGATTCCACAGTAATTTTTAACTTGGCGTATAAATAAATTTACATCTAACGTCAATAAACATTCGATAAATAACGCTTTTTGCTATAATAAAATACTATGTTTGTGATAAAAAGTCAAATCGGTATATTCGTTGACATTAGTACATGAGTAATAATTAAATAAGTTTAATTGTTTTTACTACTGAGTTTCTTGTCGGTTCTTCTCGTTAGAATCTACATTCCGAACCGATCTACAGTACAAACCGAACTTTACGTTAATTTCAATATTGTAGCACAACGATTTATAAGTGATTTTATGAGCATACTTGAATAAAAAATAGTTTGATATTGAATTGCAAACGGAATGTTGAAAAAGTAACAGCCCACTGCTGGGCTAAGACCTCTTCTCCTCTTGTGAGAAGGTTTGGAGCTTATTCCACCACGCTGCTCCAGTGCGGGTTGGTGAAATTCACATGTGACAGAATTTCAGTGAAATTTGACACATGCAGGTTTCCTCACGATGTTTTCCTTCACCGTCAAGCACGAGATGAATTATAATCACAAATTAAGCACATGAAATTCAGTGGTGCTTGTCCGGGTTTGAACCCATGATCATCGGCTAAGATTCACGTGTTCTTACCACTGGACCATCTCGGCTCTTTGGAATGTTGAAAATTCTTACTTAATTATTTCTTACTCAACTGCTTCACGTTTGACGCGGGTCGTCGGGGGTCACGCGGTTGACGCATTAGGAACCGCGAGTAGTGTTTATTTATTTATTTAAATACAGGAAACAAACAGTAGAAATGAAATATACAATTAATAAAGATACCATATACATATACCAATAAAGTTTCCAAAAATAATTAATACATTAACAGAGCAAAATAGCACACATTGTTAAATAAAAAACAAAAAAATTAAAAATATTTAAATTACAAAAATTCAACCATTACATAACAATGAATAATAATTACATACATTTGAATACAATACAATTTCAAATTCTATTTATACAAGACAATCAATTTACATTAACATTTTAGAATACAATTTACTATAATTTATTAATTATTGCTTTCCTTATTTTTTGCCTTGTGCAGACAGCGAAATCAATGTCTAGGAAATGTTTGTTGTACATTCTGCAGGCTCTGAGAATAAAGGAATTCTGCGCATATCTGGTCTTAGTTCTTGGTAACATAAAAATGGATTTACAGCGCGTATTTATATTGGGACATCTAAACATAATATAACTCAGCAGAAAATGAGAATCAATAAAATTACTGATCAAATTAAATAAAAATATTTGATCTCTCTCCAATCGACGATTTTCTAAAGATTGAATATACGGAATATCTTGGCGCTGCAATAGAACTTTATAGAGCTTTACGATTTAAGCACTTAATAAATTTAAAATTGATTTTCTCCAACTGAGCAACATGAGATTTATAAATCTGATTCCATACGGTTGAGCAGTATTCCAAGACAAAGGTATTATATACTTACAAAGGAATTATAAAGAAGAATAATTGTGCTAATATTCTTGAAATCTCTTCCCACTCTTAAAATAAAGCCAAGCATTCGAAATGCCTTTGCTGTAATCAAATTAATATGTGACTTAAAAGTTAATTAGCTCTCGATGTAAATACCCAAGTCTCGCACCTCGGTAACTCGGGTTAATAACTCATTAATAACTAGGTAATTAAATGTAACAATATTAGTTTTACGAGAAAAAGATATAACGCAACATTTTGTTATATTAAGATACAAAGAGTTCTCTAAGCAGTACTTATAAAGCTTATTTAAATCGTTCTGAAGGAGTGAGCAATCTGAGCTATTCTTTACAAATCTAAAAATCTTTATATCATCAGCATAGAGAAGAATATCAGAATTATCAAAAACTTTATGTATATCATTAACATTAAAAATAAGTGGACCAAGGTCCGAGCCTTGAGGTACTCCCGAAGAAATAGGTATAAAAAAAGAAACATGACCTTTAACTGTAACTGCTTGGCTACGATTTTCCAGATAGGATAAAGCCATCGAAGTAGATCGCCATGTATACCGGCCTTTTCTAGTTTATGTATTTTATAGTAAATTATTTATTTAATTTTGGCTTAATGGAATCGAGGCTCAGTGAAAAGGCTTATAGCTTATAGATTTGTATTCGATACGTGCAGGTTTCCTCGTGATGTTATCTATCACCATCAAAAACGAGATGAATTATAAACACTAACTAAAAAATTAATTGATGCAAGCGTGGGTTCTACCCGCAATCATCTTTTAAGGTTCACGGGTTCTAACCACTGGGCCATCTCGACTCAATATCCCTATTTGTACATATGTGCACGTAATGTAATGAACAAATAGTCGCGGTTAATCTATCACTCGAGCGGTTGGCGTGAGATGGAGCGCCGAATAATGTGCGTTGAAACGAGGTGATTCTATCAATCTGCGTCGCGTGTGACGACACAGCTGTTGAAACTTTCAATAATAAATTCTTTTCAGGCTTATGTATGCTCAGTAATATTAAAGGTGTAATCAAAAGGATAATAATATATTTGAATGTTTTACCTATTAATATTTTGATAAGTACTAGTGATCGCCACTAGTGATCGTACTATATTTAAATTTTAAGTTTGAATGTTATTAAGGTCAAAATCTCTATAAAATCACAGACTTCGCCAAGGCTTTCGGTAGGCAAATGGGCCACCTGATGATGTGCGGACACTAACGCCCATTGACATTGGCCTCGTAAGAAATGTTAACCGTCGCTTACAACGCGCTACCAACCTTGAGAACTAAGATGTTATGTGCCTGTAATTACACTAGCTCACTCACCCTTCAAACTGGAACACAACAATAAGCAGAAACAGGAGTAGGAACTGCAGGCAATCATGAACTAAAAGGCATCTGAGCTCCCTTAGTTTTAGCAGCTAAAATGACTAATGTATTAATCTTTTTATAGAATAATAATTTCTTATAACATTTTAATAAAAAATAATTTTCATCTCCCATAATTACCTATTCAAGAAATTAATATTAAAATTATAACATCACTCTTTCGATTTGATAAAGCAGTTAATATTCTAGCATTATAAGATTTAATATTGTGATAATAAATAATTAAACAATAAGAAACTAAACCTAAATCTCAACCTAAAAAAAAATCGAATTATATTAGGTCTAATAATTAATGAAATGATTGAAATAAAATAAAACAATTTAATTCAGAACTTATATATCTTTTTCTATAAAAATAACATATAAAGAAATTATAGAAACAAATATTACAAATAATAATGACATTCAATCTAATAAAATAGAAACTACAATATTTATAGAATTAATGGAAATAATTTGTCACTCTAAAAAAATAACTATATTATTTATAGTAAAATAAATTATTATAAAAAAATAAGTAAAATATTAAAAAAAACTAACAATATTTAATTTAAATTATTTAAATAAAATCAAATTATTCTATAGTAAACTTTTAAAATAATAATATTTAAAGGTAATCAATTTAATAATAATATTGAATATTCTCCAGACAATCCTCTATAAAATCTATACATTCTTATATTTCCATGTTGAATAAAAGAATAGATAATCTATAACCAGCTATAAAAAAAGAGATTCCTATTAATATAAATATTCTTATTTAAGATAATCTTACTAAACTATTAATTAAACTAATTTCCCAGTTATATTTAATGAAGGAGGAGCTGCTATAGTAGGAAATATAAATAAAAATCACCAAATACTTATAGAAGGTATAAAAGTTGTAATTCGTTCTGTTTTTTAAATAAACTTTGTCTATTAATTCGCTCTTAATTAATATTAGACAAACAAAATATTCCAAAAGAACATAAACTCGATAATTTATTGAAATAATACCCCCAAACATAATTACAACTCTTATATGGGCAACTGAAGAATAAGCTATATCAACTTGACAAAAACAGTTAAATCTAATTATATTATATTATTTCTATTCGTTGAAGGTCATACAGGTATACGTGCCTACCTCGACACACTCCGACGATGAAGTCGAGGTAATGTATGAGGATTTATCTAGAGCCATACATACCTATAAGACTCATTTCACAGTTGTTATGGGGGACTTTAACGCGAAGCTGGGCAAAAGATTCGGCGAAGAGCTAAAGGTGGGACCACATGGAATTGGAGACCGCAACCCTCGGGGCCAGATGTTGGCTGACTTTTTGGAGAAGGAGGGACTCTTTATGATGAACTCCTTTTTCAAGAAGCCTGGTCACCGTAAATGGGCCTGGGTGAGCCCTGACGGTGAAACTAAAAATGAGATAGACTTCATCTTGTCGACGAGAAGACAAATATTCAATGACGTCTCTGTGATCAATGCAGTGAAAACTGGGAGCGATCACAGACTAGTAAGAGGGGCATTGAATCTGAATGTCAAATTCGAGAGATCCCGACTGATGAAGTCTACGCTCCAACCCTCACCTTCCCACATCCATAATCCCGGAACCTTTCAGCTCGAACTCCATAACCGATTCGAATGCCTAGCAGACTGCGAAGAAGTGGACACATACAACGACAGGTTTGTGGAAGCTGTCCATACTTCTGGGTCTAAGGCCTTCAAGACCAGCCGTATAAATTAAAACAAAAAGATCTCTGCCTCTACCCTGCAGCTAATGGAGGAAAGACGGAAAATGATTCTGTCGTCCTCAGATGATGCCGCTAGTTATCGGCTGCTCAATAGACGGATTTCAAGGTCTCTGACTCGCGACACTCGCCAATTTAATACAATGCGTATTAAAGAGGCCATCGAGCGGAATAAAGGCTCGAAAGTGTTCGCCAGAGATATGTCTATTGGGCAGAGTCAACTGACGAGGCTGAAAACTGAGGATAGTAGAGTCGTCACGTCTAAATCTGAGCTGTTCAGTAGTCAAGCTGCAGATCCCAGAGCAAGATTGACCCGACATTACACCGAAGATTTTCAGGACGTCAGCCTTTCCGAGATTAGAATGGCTCTCGAACAACTCAAAAACAACAAGACACCTGGTGATGATGGTATTACAGCTGAGCTTCTGAAGGCAGGTAGTACACCAATCCTCAGGGCTCTTCAGAGGCTATATAACACCGTCATAGCCAAGGGTCAAACGCCAAAGGCATGGCGCGGAAGTGTGGTGGTGCTTTTCTTTAAAAAGGGTGATAACACCCTTTTGAAGAATTACAGACCCATCTCATTGCTGAGCCATGTCTACAAGTTGTTTTCGAGAGTCATTACGAATCGTCTCGAGCGAAGGCTTGACGACTTCCAGCCACACGAACAAGCCTGTTTCCGAAAAGGCTTTAGCACCATAGACCACATACATACGCTGCGGCAAGTTATACAAAAGTCTGAGGAGTATAACCAGCCACTTTGCTTAGCGTTTGTGGACTATGAGAAAGCCTTCGATTCGATCGAAACCTGGGCCGTGCTAAAGTCTCTCCAAAGGTGCCAAATCGATTATCGGTATATCAAGGTGTTAAAGTGCTTGTACGAGAACGCCACCATGTCAGTCCGACTCCAGAATCAGAACTCAAAATCTATCCAACTGCAGAGAGGCGTAAGACAGGGAGACGAGATATCTCCGAAACTGTTTACCGCTGCATTGGAAGATGTTTTCAAGCTTCTGGACTGGAAGGGATTTGGCATCAACATCAATGGCGAGTACATCACTCATCTTCGATTTGCCGACGACATAGTGATTATGGCTGAGACCTTGGAAGACCTCGGCGCTATGCTCGATGACCTCAGCAGGGTCTCTCAACAAGTGGGTCTACAAATGAACATGAGCAAGACGAAAATCATATAGAACATCCATGTGCACCCACTCAAGTAAATGTTGGAAATTCTGCACTCGAAGTTGTGGACAGTTATGTTTACCTAGGTCAGAACATCCAACTAGGTAGGTCCAACTTCGAGAAGGAGGTCAATCGTCGAATCCAACTCGGCTGGGCAGCGTTCGGGAGGCTACACGATATCTTCTCATCCAAAATACCGCAGTGTCTTAAGTCGAAAGTCTTCGACCAGTTTGTGTTGCCAGTGATGACTTATGGATCAGAGACGTGGTCGCTCACTATGGGCCTCATAAGAAGGTTCAAGGTCACCCAACGAGCAATGGGGAGGGCTATGCTCGGAGTTTCCCTGCGAGATCGAATCAGGAAAGATGAAATCCGCAGGCGAACCAATGTAACCGACATAGCCCGAAGAATTGTTAAGTTGAAGTGGTAGTGGGCGGGGCATATCGCTCGCAGAACTGACGGCCGCTGGGGCAGAAAGGTTCTCGAGTGGCGACCACGAACCGGAAGACGCAGCCTGGGCAGGCCCCCTACAAGGTGGACCGACGATGTCGTGAGGATCGTGGGAAGCCTTTGGATGCGGGAAGCCTTTGGATGCGGGTAGCGTAGGACCGACTATCGTGGAAATCCTTGGAGGAGGCCTTTGTCCAGCAGTGGACGTTTTCCGGCTGAAATGATGATTGTTAGCGCCTGTCATAAAAGCATAGCAATCTTATTACCACTTATTTATACGCATGTGACCATATGTCATCGTTGTAGACAGTACCCACACAATACTCAAGTTATCTACTAATTGTTAGTTAATCGTTTTCGCCATGTCATTAAGCAGACGAATTTAAATGCTCAACCTATACGCACGTCAAATAAAGAGCTATTAATTTTACATGCATTGAATTTTCTTTAGACTCATTTACTACAATACATAAAGTGGCGACCGTGACAAATTTCGAGCCGATATCGCTTATAAATAGCGATTACATGTTATACTACTGCGAGGTCGAAGTCTACCAAAACAAGCAAATTTGAAGCTCAAGCCGTTAGCCGTGAAAGTCGTTGGCCACGCAGCAGTTCAACATCCAACTCAGTTCTTCGTGGCGTGCAAGGACATTTCCAGCGTGCAGCACATCAGCATCACTGCCGGTCCAATCAGATAAGTGTCCTTCTATATCCTTATTTTTCTTCTATATATAAAACCTAAAAATCAAAACCGAATTCCCTATATTTTAAATCCAATCAGTATAGTTGTTTTAAGTTACGAAAATTTAGATCCAATGTCCCAGAAATTTTTCAATCTTCAGAAATAATTTTGCAAGACGATTTAAGCTTGAGTGAATCATCAAGTGCTTTAGGCCTTGGATAGAGTCCAGCAACCGATGATTTACATTTTACTGTCAATATTCCATCCAACAATAATATCAATATTACAAAACGAGTTATTTTGTCAACTTCTTTCAAAATTTTTGATCCGCTGGGATTATTAACTCCATGTACGCTTCAACCCAAATTACTCATACAACAACTTTGGTTCAAGAAGTTGGACTGGGATGAAACAATTCCTGATACACTCAATAGGGAGTGGGATAAAATTAAAATCAATTTCCCTCTTCTCTCTTCTATTAAAATTCCACGATTAATCTTATGTGACAACCCTAGTTCCGTTGAACTACATACATTTTGTGATGCTTCTAAAGCTGCCTGTGGAGCGTTAGATCCACAAACTCGCAAGGATAAGTTTCTGTGCGGCTGCTGTATGCTAAATCAAAAGTAGCGCCAATCAAGCCGACGACAATTCGACGGCTCGAATTATGTGGAGCGCTACTCGCTTCTCGCCTTTATAAGACGGTTGTTGAGTCCTTGAGGCTTCCCATAACTCGCAGTTTTCACTGGTATGATTCTAGCGTAGTTTTAGGATGGCTACACGCTAGCCCTAGCAATTTAAAAATGTTTGTTGCAAACAGGATTGTTGAGATTACAGAGTTGACTACCTCGTCTTATTGGCGATATGTACCCACCGATGTCAATCCCGCCCACCTTATCTCTCGTGGTACTAGCGCTGAGATTCTTAAAGGCTCGCAGTTGTGGTGGTCAGGACCTATCTTTTTACAACAGCATGAGTCAACATGGCCTACGTTGCCATCTCAAGTTATACTCAACAATTTGGCGGAGATAGGGGCGCTTTCGAACAGTTTGGATGCATCTGTGATTAACGTAGAGAATTTTTCGACTCTTCGCAGATTAAAAAGAGTTGTAGCATATATTTTGAGAGCTATTCATAATTTTAAATATCCACAATCTAAGCTAATAGGTCATCTAACAGTCAATGAACTAAATAAATCCTTTTATTTTATATGTAAAATGTCTCAAGCAAAATCTTTTCCTAACGAAGTTAAATTATTAATTAAAAATAAATATATTCATTGCAAAAGTACTTTAATTTCATTAAATCCTTTCTTAGACGACAATCAAGTTATGCGCGTAGGGGGAAGAATTAATTTCTCAGATTACGATTATACTAAAAAACATCAAATTATTTTACATTCATCACACTACCTTACAAAATTAATCTTTCAATTTGAACATATTGCAAATATGCATGCCGGCCCTCAGCTTCTGCTATATTCTGTTAGAGAGTATATCTGGCCAATTAACGGTAGAAACCTTGCTCGACGGGTTGTAAGAAACTGTGTAACCTGCCGGCGATATAGTGGAAAAACACTACAACCTGTGATGGGGTCTCTCCCATCTCAGCGAGTCACGCCTGCTTTCCCATTTCAAACAGTAGGCATGGATTTCGCCGGACCTTTCAATATATTAACCAGAAAGGGTCGGGGTGCTACTACTTCAAAATGCTATCTGTGTTTGTTCATTTGCTTTTGCTATAAATGTGTACATTTGGAAGCGGTAACCGAATTATCGAAGCAAAAAATCGGCGAAGAGCTAAAAGAAAGGCTTCTTTTAGCTCTTCGCCGATTTTTTGCTCGCCGTGGTAAGCCGTCAGAAATCTTATCGGACAACGGGCGCAATTTTGTTGCTGCTGCTAAAGAAATCGGTACATTTTTTTTCACAGAATACCTCAGCTCTGTCTGAGTATGCTGCCAATGAGCACATAAAATTTAATTTTATACCCGCATACGCATCTCACTTTGGTGGACTGTGGGAGGCTGGTGTGAAGTCGGCTAAGCACCATATAAGAAGAATCCTAGGAAATAACAACTTAACTTATGAGGAGTTGTCGACTCTATTTGCACAGGTCGAGGCTATACTGAATAGCCGACCCCTGTGTCCAATGTCTTCCTCTCCTCATGATTTCGTTTCTCTCACTCCAGGGCACTTTCTGATCGGCCGTCCGTTGACATCGCTGCCTTCACCTTCACAAGAAATCAGATCTTCAAACCACTACGAAAGACTTGAAGAACAAATCCGGCTGCATTTCTGGAACCGCTGGCAGAAGGAATATGTCAGCGAGCTTCAACAACGCTGCAAATGGCGAACAAACCAAGCCAGTCTTAAGATCGGGGACCTGGTTTTGCTTCAAGGGGACAACATGGCCCCTCTTCATTGGCGCCTTGGTCGAATCGTGCGCTTATTTCCCGGCGCAGATGGTACATCACGTGTGGCCGATATAAAAACCATTCGAGGATGTATTCGAAGACCTTTCACACGCATATGTCCACTCCCAACACCAGAAGATCTTCGTTGACGAGATTGAAGACTTTCAAAATCGTTCGCCTTCAATAGGGGGGGGACTATGTTAGCGCCTTTCATAAAAGCATAGCAATCTTATTACCACTTATTTATACGCATGTGACCATATGTCATCGTGGTAGACGGTACCCACACAATACTCAAGTTATGTACATCTAATTGTTAGTTAATCGTTTTCGCCATGTCATTAAGCAGACGAATTTAAATGCTCAACCTATACGCACGTCAAATAAAGAGCTATTAATTTTACATGCATTGAGTTTTCTTTAGACTCATTTACTACAATACAATGATGATGATGAAAACTTGTAATAACCCATAAATCCCTCATTTTAATAAATGAAATAGATCAGCTGAAGTTATAAAACCAGAAGTAGGAGCCTCTACGCCGAAAACAAATATCAAAAGTCAACTGGTCTTACTTGCCATCCATAATGTTTGACAATATTGTCATCCCTGTGATTATGTTAACAACCTGGGAGTTTTCTTTGATACTACTCTAAGGAAAGCAGGAAAGTGTTTGCGGTCTCTGAAGGCTTTGCGTCATCTTCAAAATTGACATACAACATAATATCTCGAGCACATAATATTTGCTATAAATATATCAGGCACCAATGCCTATTTAATGAAATCAAATTTTAAGCTGTTGAGTGTGTGTATCTTGGGTTCTCTTTGTTTTCTTATATTATAAATAATTGTTAAATTTATTAATGAGGTCTCCTAAAGTGATTTTTGTTGTTTCAATGTTGAATGAATTGAATATTTCAACCTTTTCCATCAATCGAGAGTTTTCACACTTATTCTCTCGACCAGTGGCTAATAAATAAAGCTAGAAATGTTGTAGGCACTTTTTCCACGTTAAATTGTTATTTATTTCGTTGTCTATAAACAACTTCGGTAGGTAAAACGTTTGAATTTTTAACCGCCATTTTAACTTTTGACAGCGAAGTACGAATTTTCGACAAAATTAAAAGTTTTATGAAGTTAAATACCACGTTAATGTTCACAGCACAGCAGTTCTAAAGCCATGTATTATTGTTTTAATTGTTTTTTTTTTGGCTTTGTTTATACACCTATATACTACTCACGTATTAATTGTCACCGAGTTAACTGACATTGCTCACACGCAGCCTTGAAGCGGACTGTTATAAAAGATCAAAGATATGAGAAGATGAGTTAATATATCACAATACATAATGCAATTTTAGTTTTTTTTGCAACAACCATTGACAACATGAAATTGTCGAGATAACTTTTTGTCGAACGAGTTAATTATTGTGTTGTGTTAACAAAATGACGGGGTTCTTACAGATAATAATGTAGTGATTTTTAGTCGACTCCTACACATGGCCATCAATCTATTTCATTTATTTATTAATTAGTGAAACAAAACCTTAAATTAATGAATAAAGAGATGGCAAAATAAATACATTATAACGTACAAATATCTATAAGACTAATTATAGGATAAATCATAAGCAAAAGAGAATATTACATGTAATATTTAATCTCTTCTCAGTTTGACCAGAGACTATAACCGTTACCAAAAGAATGGATGTGCATATGTGTGCGCGTAAGCGGTGTAATATTTTATATTATTTATTTAAGGTATTTCTAATGCTTATTATACAAAATTTTTTACTTTCTATACTCCTCCTCCATCTTAACTTTAACTGTGCAAAATTACATTCCTCGCCGTCCAAGCAATTCTCGTAAAAAGGGATACAAAGTTCTTGCTTCACGTATTTATATAATGAATAGCGGTTCACCCACGTCTATAATAAAAAAAATGCCCGCGAAATAATAAAAAAAAAAAATAATAATAATTATGGTCTATTTAAGCTGTGAAAACAGTACATTTCAAGCAGATCAGACCAATTTTTTATACGAATGTTTCAACCCATTTCACTCGTTTGGGGTTGAATTTTTAGAAATGAGAAAGTACGTATGCATTTATTTTTGCTCAGAAGCTTTAAAATTAAATTTCATGCATCTTACATAAAAAATGACGGACCCGCGATTCAAACTTTCAACCCCTATTTCACCCTCTTGCATGGTCGTTTTTAGAAAAACCTCAAATACTATTTATTTATTTCTAACCAGAAGTTAGTATATAAAATGACGGACCCGCGATACAAACTTTCAACCCTCATTTCACCCTATTGGAAGTTAGGTTTTCGAAAACCCTGAAATACGTATTTATTTATTTCTAAGCAGAAGCTACCATATAAAATTTTATTCTTCTTACATGAAAAATGACTGAGTCCCCATGCAAACTTTCAACGCCTATTTCACCCTCTAGAATATAAATATCCGGTAGATTTTCAAAAACCCTTAAATAGGTATTTATTTATTTCCAACCAGCGGCTTGTATACTATTCATGCTTCTTACTTCATAAATTACGGAGTTCCCATGCAAATTTTCAACCCTTTCTTTCACCCTCTTGGGGTTAAATTTTCAAAAACTTTGAATTACATATTTATTTATATCTAACCAAAACCTTGTATATAAAATGTCATGCTTCTTACATCAAAAATGATGAACTCCACATATAAACTTTCACCCTCTTAGGTGGTGAATTTTGGAAAACTCTGATTTGCGTACTTATATATTTCCAAACAGAAGCTTGTATATGAAATATCATTCTTCTAACTTTGAAAATGACAGATTTCCATAGAACGGTTCATCCCTTATTTCACCTCCTTAGGGGTGGAATTTCCAAAAATCCTTTCTTAGTACGCGTTTTCATCAAAATGCATCAACTGTCAAAATTTCAAATCTCTAACCCCAGTGGTTTAGGCTCTGCGTTGATGAGTCAGTCAGGACAAGTCTTTTTGTATATATAGATGATGATTGTTAAAAATCATATGCATATTTTGCGTTCCGCAATTAATTTTAAGCATAAAAATTTCGCCTTTGAATATGAATTTTAATAAAGATAGAAAACGTCATGTTCTTATTATGTAAATGAGCAATTGATATTGATGGGCGTGTCCATGAAATGGCAAAACAATCAATAACCGTAATATCAGAAAATTACTGCTCCGCCGGCCTCGGGCAGAAAACATCCATTATTATTTTCCTGATTACCAGCGCAAATCATTCCGTGCATAGTTGTTAAAAGTATTTTATGATAACCGTTTCAGTAATTATCAAAAATGTTTTCAATTTATTAAACCATATTGCGACTGCGTAATGACTCACGATTGTAGTGTTTCGTTTTGTAAAATGTACAAGTACAAATTAATATTGTTTATTAATTTGTTAAGCAAATACTACAATATTTGCTTTTAATGATTTTCATTATTTTTGGGGCGTGTGTTTCATGATTTTGGCGTGATTATAGATGGCGATGCTTCGCACGGATATTGCCTAAAGAGCCGTAACTCTTTCAGTGAATCTTGATCTGGAAGGAAACGGCGCAGCAGCAACGAGAAAAGGCCGATCACGCTCGGTGGTGATTTATATATAAACGCGACAATCTAGGTAACCTAAAATCCTTAGTAATTTAATTTTAATAAATAATTTACATATTTTTTCCATTTACAGTAATACAACTCACCTCTCGCAAATATGACAGTTATTATATCGGCGAGTGCGTGTGTTTCCGGTCCGCGAACGCAACGCGCCTTCAAATTGTAAAATGTATTCACCGACTAATTGGCGCTGAATATTTGCGATGCATGAATTCAAGTCATGTTGATGTTTCCCGAGTGGAAATGTGTGTTATCTATTGGTATTTCAAACGAATGTTATGCTCGAAGTTGTTGAATTATTTAAAATATACATTCATATTTAAATTAGCAATAAGTTTCCAATCCTATGAGTTGTACTCGTTGTACCCGCTAGACAAGCGATGATAAATTGATAACCACCACATTGATCTAATCAAAAGAATTCAATCATATCAGAAATAATCCATATTTCCTTCGTTATTCTATGTCATATATTCCGCGGCGTTCGCAAACGCAGGATTTTGATATTTTGGATGGATTGAGCCAGAAATATAGAGAATAAAGTTGTTAAAGATTTTTTTCTCTGTGTTGTGCGCTGATTTCACATCCCATTCATTTCCATTGTGACTAGAATTTTCGGCGACCGTATTTCCTCGTCTCGATTCAGCAACTTATCACTCGAGCGTGGTGGTGACATCTGCCGTTATTTACAATTTGTCATTCATCGAAGAAATAAAGTACGATTACTTTTTTGGTGATACACAGATTTTGTGTACCGAATGGAACCTCAAAATGCGACGCATTTTGTTAACAATCTGACCTTGGTCTTACTGTATTACTTATCTAGTAGAAGTCAGATCTCGAGTAAGTCAATATAACGACAAAGCGCATTTTCACCGAGAGTTGACTTACAGGCGCCCTTTAGATAAGTGTACGGTTCGCTTGCAGCCTCTGCGTTTACCTTGTGTTACTTTTGATGTTGGACGTTCAACCGACACATAAAGTAACAGCCTGTGAATGTCCCACTGCTGGGCTAAGGCCTCTTCTCCTCTTTTGAGAAGAAGGTTTTGGAGCATATTCCACCACGCTGCTCCAATGCGGATTGGTGGAATACACATGTGACAGAATTTCAGTGAAATTTGACACATGCAGGTTTCCTTACGATGTTTTCCTTCACCGTCAAGCACGACATGAAATATAATCACAAATTAAGCACATAGAACGGATTATTTCGTTGAGGTTTTAACTCTCTTCTTTTGTATTTGTAGCCTATGTTTAGAAACTGCTTTTGATAAATCGTATGTAACCTAGTATTGATATGTTATAAAAAGGTAAAATTAGTTTGTGTGTATGTAAGGGATTATCTCCGGAATTAAAAATCCAACTCTAAAAAATATATTATACTAAAAACGAAGTGTCTGTTTGTTATATCGAAATAACAACGTTTCATTAAATGCATATAAAAGAATATACCTAAAAAATGTCTGTCTGTTTGTCTACCTGTCTGTCTGTTTGTTTCAGCTGATGTCCAAAACGGTGGGGCTGGTTTTTAGAGTTCTTTCACTGATAGATACCTTATGTAAAAAGGAGTAGCGTAGGCTACTTCTATTGTATGAAAAAGATTAGGTTTCCTTCCAAAAATTTAAGACCCATAAAATCCGTAATCCACGCGGACAAAGTTGCGGACGGAATAGAGATACAATACAGTTATTCCTGGTTATGTTCTTTATATAATAAATTTACTAGTTTTAAAAGTTTTTTATATATATTTAAATGTGTATAAATTATATTTAAATATATCTTAATTTTAATTGGGATCGATTTAACGCCTACTGCTGAGCAAATAAGTTAAGATGAATAAAGCGTGGATCTTAACCAAAAAATTGTGGTTTCGAAAACGGGTAAACACTTTTGACATTGATTCATTTGCTTTATTTGTGTTTGAAATTAACAAACCTATAGAGTCTAATTCTGCAACAAGTTCAATGAACTCGGGGTGAAGCTGCGTGGAGGAATAAGTGGAAAAACTTTATCAGATGATGACATTAAGGGCTGTTTTTTTTATCTGCATATATTATACAGTTTTATGTTAAAAAATACATTTCTGTTCGCAAATGTTGTGATTCTATGTGATGTATGGCTTAAGTCACTTGTCTATATTTTCAATAGTTGGAGATTCGTCCTTGCAAAGGGCAATGCCCCTCCTGATTAGATGTCTAAAACGTTAGTATGGAACAACTAGATCTATTTTCTCTTTACTTGAAAATTGCTCCCTTCGGTTTTTTCCTTTCTGTGATTATTGGTTAGGGGGCGGCAGGGCGGCTGGGTCGGACGCGCATTCATCTCCATTGAGAGCAATCGAGTCTAATTGTCAACACTTGCGCTCACCTCGATAACTCAGAGCTATAAATGTTGCTGATATTTCAACTTGCGTTAAATTCAATTTCAACTGATTGTGCCAAATAAACGGATTATCTAAACTTAATAGGTCTTTTTGCTCTTGTACTAAAAACCTGGCGGTACAGTGTTGTGCAGATTAGTCTAGATGAGCTTCATTTCACATCCAATAATCAGTTTTAATCTGTCGCCAAACATAAAACTTTCTATTGCTGGTTTGGGCTTGAGGTATGAGTGACACAGTGTTATTATTGTCATTGCATCAGGCATCTTAGTTCCCAGTCTTAGGGGCGTACAGCTGGATTCAAATCAATAAATATTAACGCGAACTAAGCACTTGTTAACTCAGTACTTGTGCGGATTTCAAGTAGCAATATTCGGTTAAGATTTAAGTGTTCTATCCATTGTGCCGCTTCGGCTCATTTCTACATAAAAAGGTTAAAACACTACGTTTAAATTAATTAAGATTCCATTGTAAAATATACTTAGTATCACATAAATCACTCGTGTTTTTATTTAATTTTGTCACAACTGTTGGATGAACAGGAAATATATCGCCGTCGAAATAGTCCAGGGTGTTTCTTATAACGAGACAACGCGGTTAAAATATATTAAGTGTTAAAAGTTCACCGTCCAGTGATCTTGTAAGCTGCAGCGGACACAAAGCGACGTCCGTTTCCATCTGACGTAAATACTATAGAACGGCCAGCGCACACGACGTGTCGAGTGAAATGCATTGTGTAGCTGTACAAGTAATCGTCATGCATGTACTCCGTATAGACGTCCTGTTTCGACGGCTCGGTTGATATCGACAATTTTTATTCTCATTCAATCGGCAGCTCTCAATTTAAGAAGTTTCAAGGATTTCCTACACTGCCTATTTTTTAACAGAAGTCGACTACATCAAACCCTTTGCCCGACATCGGGGCATTTTATTGTTTTAAATATACTTTAGTAACCTCGTAAAACAATAAACTATAAACGCTGTGGACGGCTAATCTAACTCGTTGCCCAGATCGGTGTCAACGCGTGTCACGGCCTTAACAATCAAAGTGGCTCGCTGCCAACTTCGTCTATTATAGTTCTCTTATTTGCGTCGTGTCCAATATACAATTATTTCTTAATTATTCAACTTCATTGGTTATCACTCAATATGTGAACATTATTAGTCGATTCGGGAAAAAATGGCTTCTTAAATTGTTATCGTAAGTATGAAAAATTAGAATAATGTGTTTTTACGCAGTTAAGTGAAATTCTCTGTTATAAATAAAGTACTATGTTACATAAGATTTTTTATAAGTACATAACATAAGACCTTTCTAGTAATCGCATGGAATATTTATATGAAAGGTTTGTGTACTCCTCGTACCTTCGGAATGATGATACAATTGTATTGAGTGAAACACGAAGAAGATGGAGAACTATCAATACCAAGAACATTAGTACAACTACATAATCTATGTTGTGTACTTCTGTGGTATTCGTAATCACAGGAGTATATTAACAATTAAACGGCCTCTCGTTTTAATTATTATTGATACCTACTTTAAGTTATTTCGTGGCAAAAAATAACAAGTTTCAAATTGTTAACTACGTCTCTAATTCAAGTCTAATCAAGGATAACAAAGTTATTAATTAAAACAAAATGATATATTAATATCATAACCGACTTACGTGTCGAGTCTCATTAGAATTTACGACTACTTGAATATATCGGACAAGTTATCAATATAAGTTATATCATACATTAAAGATCGGCTAAGAACTTATTGAGTTGGATATGCTCAGTGTTCTGTATAAGCTATCAAACTGTTCTATGTTTGCTAGATAATATTGAAAATAAACTCGACGTTAAAGAAGTGTACCAAAACTTAGTAGCTTATTTTATAATTAGCTGAAATTAATGGTCAAAATGATGAATGATAAAAATGTATGTATTATATATATTACATTAATTTGGATTAATTATCATAGTTTTAATAGTACATTTGGAAACCGTACATTCGTCTCTAAATAACTACTCCACATTATTATTGATACCGGATATCAAATCATTTCTAAAAAAAGTTCAGTTTTAATTCAATTTTCCAACATTTTCTACTCAAGTTTAATTTTCTATCTTAGGAATGTCGGACAGAAACAAGGACGTAAAGAAGTCAACAAATGTACTCGATTAGGTAGAACCAAACCGTAAAACCGGTTCTACCATATCTACGAACACGAGATAGATTTCAAATAAAACAAAGACTAAAGGGGAAGAGTTATAATCGGGTTCTGATGTTAATAAGAGGTACATCAGCCGAGCGGCAAAAAATAACTAGAAAAAACGCATATTACAATATTCGGGCAAAAAATTAATTGCTATTTTTAGTGTTAATATTTCAAACGATTATTTATTCACCAAAGTATTACTTAGTGTCTCTTCATAGAGTCATAACCACAGCTTCTTTTTTGATGTACAGACTGGCCACCGCAAAGTCACCGTGAATAAGTTTATATCGGCAGCTGTTTTGTGTGGGTCATTGGACATTTGTACGATCACTTATCTGTCTATGTAAATAGATCACAAATAGCTTTCCGCCTTTGATTAAAACATATCTTTGTTCTTATTTATGTTAATTAGTTCCACTAGAACGAAAGCGGTTGAGGTCAAACAAAGTCGTGGGACTTGTTTTGTCGTTGCTGTTCATTTGTGGAAGAGTTCCGAGGACGACGACGACAAACCTCAAATGAAATTCCATGAAAACATTTAATTAAAGTTATCGTAAACATTATTTCGACAGTAAGCTGTCGATAGTGTAAGCGACCAAGAAGCAAAAGTCTGCGGAAAGGAGACGCTCTCGGACAGAAGATTGCCGACAACTTTTGATAAGGAACGCGGTTTGTTTCCCTTATATTAAAATAAGATAGACTTACCGAACTGCATATTAAAAAAAAACTTTATGTTGGAAAAATTGTGGTAAATATTAAAGATTTTTAATATAAGCGTTGTTATTATGTTATTATGTCCTCCAGACCGATTTTCTGCTACGGCGGCAAATCTCAAGAGAGATAAGCCAACTGCGCAGGAAATATTATATTGCACAAGTGTGTGCGCAAACACCGGTACGCTGTCTCTTCCCTAGCTCTCATAATCCGATGGGACAGCAATCTAACACGAACGGAAAGAGTTCAGAAAAACCCAATAACTATTTATTCATCCAACCTGGGAATTTACTTCAGGACCACCGGATATGTGGTCTTATATCTATATAGCCACTAGACCAACGAAGCAGTCATTATAATTTACCAATGTAAAGAGAATTGATGTAACAAACACATTTATGAGCTTCTTCCTTCACATTTCTCGATTTCGATTCGGCATTGTTATATATAAATCATGATTTCCGAACAGACGAAGCCCGCAGTGGAGGCGCCAAATAAATAAACATAAAATATTTACCAATTTGATTGCTTCCCATCAATCACTCTATTTACAATTTAGAGAATGGATCTATCAGCGCCGTACAAATATAAATTATATTTCTAAAATACAGAAAATAGTCGTGTAACGGTGTACGTCTTGTTATTTATTCGATGGTAAAACCACTTGCCCGTTCGACCTTTACATTATGAGAATTGATGAACTTGGGGTTGTTTTGCGTATATTTACACTATTTTTAGATACAAGCGTTACATTTTATTGATCCCAAGTTTTATGGTTAACTAACCAACGATTGAGAATATCGTAATCGTTTCACGAAGAAGGACTACAACTCGACAAAACATTCCATAAAAGCTTCATAGACCATTTAAGAGATACACTGATATTGCGTTATCTTCCGACCCTTGGACAGTATCAAATCGGTACGACAACTTGGAATGGTCCAAATTAACTTTCTAATTTAGTTTACATAATGTTGACTTTGGTATACAAGTACATAATATAAATCAAATAAAAGAGCAGATAAGATTTTTGATCGGTAATATAGAGAGACTATTGTTATAGAACACGGCGTTATAATATACTTCGTATAGTTACTCAGAGACTCATTTTCATTGATTCAGTCGATACACAACATGTGGCGAATCCCCGCAGGCAAGAGGATGATTAGTATAATAGCCGTTCGAAAACTCGTTCGGTTTAAAGCTTGCGGAGTAGGGCTGGGGCGTTGTCAGAGGCGGAAACTATGACAACGCCCGAAACACAATCAAATGTAATGCCGTCCTGCACTCTTAATGCGATCCATATACTTAATAAACTGGTCGTAGTAGTAAAGCAGCTATGTATTTTGTTAAGTGGTATAAATTTTATAAATAGCGTTATTTACATTTTTTACTAACACACCAAAGTGTCTATTTTTAAATTGTAAAGGTAGTATTTATAATTATCAAAAATGTATTTAAAAACAAGAGATATTATTATTATATTGTGTATGCAACACATAAGTAGTTTTATCCGGTTCTGAGATAAAAGGATGAGCGCTACTCCTTCTCTTTACGTGATGAATCAGTTGTATAGCATTTTATAAAACTCCCGAACCCCGCTGTCAATCCCATAAATAATATAAAATTGTAGCATTGTTATCCAACCCTGAGCCTTACAAAATTTCAAGTCTTTAAGTTATCAGGAAGTAAGTTAAAAACAATTACAAATTTCCACCTTCACCGACATTCCCCGAAGCCGGTTACTAAAAACGTGTTGAAATAAGTATTGGGATCAATACTTCGAGCAAGTATCACATATATTGCTAGCTATAATTAAGCAATTTAAATTCATTGAATCGAATCACTATTAATAAATAGTAGTATGTAGGATTAAGTAAAATATAATTAAAATTAATTTTAAATGTTATACTCATTCTATCTTGTCAAATTTGAATTGCATTATGTTGTAAATGTTTCATACAATATATTATGTTTCAACGGTAGGATTATGTGAATGTCCTGCTGCTGATGTTTATTTATTTATTTAATAGTTCAATCTTCATTACACGCACCAGACACAAGGCGAACATAGGCAAAGGTATGTGAAAATAGAACTAAGTGTTAAAGGCATGATTATCCCTTGAAGAGATTTCTACTAGCGCACCCAAGAAAAAAAAAGTTATTTTGAGAGATAAATAAGAGACTAACTAAATAAAACAACTCTTCAGTTATATATGAGTAGCACCACCATAAAGGCACCGCACACTCAGCAATTATTCTGAACATTCATATTATGTTGAACAGAAATACTTTGGTTTATTGGGTGAGTGAGCAGGTGGAATTAAAGGCAAAAAGGTACATACTATTTTAGTTTTCATGATTGAAAAAGTACACCGTCACGAAAATTTTGTTTCACTGGACAAAATATTTCCAATGGATTGAAGACTAGTTAGAAGACAAGTACTAGATATTCTACCGCAAAACAGCAGTACTTTGTATTGTTGTGTTCCGGTTTGAAGGGTGAGTGAGCCATTGTAATTACAGGCACAAGGGACATAACATCTTAGTTCCCAAGGTTGGTGGCGCATTGGCAATGTAAGTGATGGTTAACATTTCTTACAATGCCATTGTCTATGGGCGTTGGTGACCACTTACCATCAGGTGGCCCATATGCACGTCCGCCAACCTATACAATAAAAAAAAAAAAAAAAAAAAAAAAACTATTTTTTGCGTTTCTATTCTTATTTATTTTTTAAATAATTATCTGTTTTGCGTTTACACTATAATTATCATGTTTATAAACTTAGATATTATGGCGCAAGGCGTAGGTCACCAACTTTGCTCCGTGCCTACCGAGGCGATCAAGTTATATATATATAAGTGCGGATCCGAATCGTTTATAATAACTTCCAAATTTATAACATTGGACTTTCGTAATTTTTCATCTGTTACGGTAAATTTGTCTCGCTTGACGCCTTCTTCTATCCATTTCTTTCAGTTTAATTTAGTTATTTTATCGTCTATAAATTAGATTGTGCTATAGTTACATTAACTTACTTACGTCCGTATTTTGATACGCGTTTATTGAAAATTTTGGTATTATTTTTTCTTTGTATATCTTAATTAAGCAATAATTATATGAAATTAGCAATAATTACAGAACAAGAACAGATGGAATACTGGAGCGTTTTCTATAATTATATTGGTCGTCCCAGTGGCCCAATAATAAGGACGCTTGTCCAGAGGTTCTGGCATATATAAAACCGTTAGTGTGATCATGTAACTTTTAAATACCTTGACCGTTTGAGGTCTTATTAACACAATAAAATATTTTATATTTTATATTTTATGTTTATAATGAGTCTTATATATAAGCAAAATGATTAATATACAAAAGCGAGCGTATTTCGTAAGACTACAAAATAAAAAGAATTAAATAATACAATATCAATATGAAATTAAAGTAAAAGCATTGCCAATTGCTCAATGTGACATTATATGTAAAGAGTGAGGCGATTATTCTCTCAGGAACAGGAATTAACAAATAGATCATTAGTGGTAAAGTAAGTTCAAATACATTATAATAATAGTTGTAGTGCATAAATTAGACATTTGATTCTCATTATTTCTCATTCAATTGAGTAATATCTATTATCTATTAAAATTAATCGTTAAACATTAAAATTATCATTGAACAATAAAATCATTATCAAATATTAAGATTAATTATTAATCATTAAATTTTACTATTGAACACTAAAATCAATTATCAAGTATTAAAATTAAATATCAATCATCAAAATTAATTACTGAACACTAAAATCAATTATTAAATATTAAAATTTCTGAATTAATTGTATATTTTTCATGCATTTAATTATTAAAATCAACTTTTGAATATTAAAATCAATTATTAAATATTAAAATGAATTAATTAGTTGTAAATTTTCCATGACCCCCTTCGGGTATAAACCCCCTCCAAAGAATGCTCGACCTCTGCCTCTACTTCATTTTGGTCCTTTCCATGTTGTTATTGTAAGTGTCCATCTTTCATCGGTGTACCTTGCTAGATGGCCAGTCCATTTCCATTTTAGTGTTTATGGCGTCAGTCATCTTAGTTTTGTTGCGAATGTCCGCTGCTTTCACTTTGTGTCTTTCTCTTAAGTTTAATTAATGTATTACTTTAAATCTCGCTTAAAAGTCAGATCCGAATATGAAATTGCTTGAAGTTTGTACTGAGGCTTTAAGTTTAACGGAGACGCGGGACCGTATCGACTTCTTACGTTTCTTAAATATTCAATACTGCTCAGTGGCCTGGATAACTGAAACTTCTGCTTGAGAGCATCAACTTTGTTCGAAACTTGTAACATTTTTGTTGCCAGTTCCTCAACTTTCTGGCGCCCACGTCACAAGATGAACGAGACAATTGCCTAAATATGAATTTTGTAATAGATATTTTACTAGCGGCAAATCACTCTTTGTATTTTATTACTAATTTCAAAGTTATAGTATTCAGTGATATTTTGTTTTGGACTGTGGAGTGATATTTTGATATATGAGATTTTAAAATAATGGTAGAAAGGCCTCGAGAATATTACACTACTGGGGATAAGATTTTTTCCTTTTCATAGCGAGACACTTTAACAAGATTTCATCTTATGTAACAAAAGTATTTAAAATGTCTCGGTGGTAGGGCGTTGTGCAAGCTCGTCTGGGTAGGTACCACCCACTCATCAGATATTCTTACTCAAAACAGCAGTACTTGGTATTGTTGTGTTCCGGTTTGAAGGGTGTGATCTAGTGTAATTACAGGCACAAGGGACATAATATCTTAGTTGAGGGTCAACCTTGGGGGTTGGTAGCATATTGGTGATGCAAGCGATGGTTAACATTTCTTACAATGCCATTGTCTATGGGCGTTGGTGACCACTTACCATCAGGTGGCTAATACACTCGCCCGCCAACCTATACAATAAAAAAATATGAAATTTAAATGATTGGTTACAAAATGTTACTACGTGTTGACTGTTCTATTATAAACCAAATACGTTTGGCCAAACGTTTGGGTTTCATTTATATTGGAGGAACTGAAGCTTTGTATGTATTTATTAAACAGAAGTACAAGTAGCTTTTACCGAGTTACTATAATACAATTGTACCATTAAATACATATAAACGCTAAGTAAGGTGAGGCGTGTTACGAATCTATTTGTTATTTAAAATCTTGCTCTGCTAGAGGGAACTCTGTAAAATAAAAGTTTTATTACATACCCGTTTATGCCTTACAAACATATTGATAATGTTTACTAACACAAAATAAAAAAAATGTAGTGCCTTGTGGGCCTAGGCATACATCCGGCGCTGTTATATATACTAAAACAGTTACTGAGAAATAATTTAGTATCATAATATGACGAACATAAATAGACCGATCTAAGACAATCATATCGTGACAAGTTCAAGACCGTAATGAGTAGTTCTTGAACCGCGTCGCTGACTGAGCCAGTATGTGATGATTTAATTAACACACTTTTAATGAGCGCCGCGCGGACCGTCGACCCTCTTTGATCTTAATATATATCTATAGTAATAATAATAATATTATAAAGAAGAAAGATTAGATTTTTTGTTTGCTTGTTTGTTTGTTACGATTTAACACAAAAACTACTGGACCGATTTTAAAAATTCTTCCACCATTAGAAAGCTGCATTTACCGAGTAACATAGGCTATATTATATTTTCAAAAAAATTAGAGATCCCTACCTAAAATGGAATAACCCAAGGTATCAAATTGTTGCCTATAAAAGTCATTATTTGGCGTGCGCTGTGAAAACTATTGACGGTATATGAAAAAGGGGTGTGTAACGGTTGATATAATAACAAAAAATCTAACGTTCACTTGACATAATATCACTTAATATAATTTTATTTAATATAACGATCAGTTGTCATATTGAACTGTAGATATAATTTCATTTTATCTAATTTCTTTTGATATAATGAACACTTTTTATAATGCACATTTGACATAACATTCATTTAGTATATTATTTATTTACTATAATATTCATAATCTCTAAGTAACTTTTAATATAATTTAGAATATTCGATACGATTTTAAATGATATATATTTATAATTGATGTGTTAAGATTAAATAACTAATATAGCTATTGTATTAAGTTTTTGTTCTTCCCTTTATACCCTATACATCACCCAACTATTGTTACCAGGAGGATCTGGATGCAATCTGGACTTTAGGGCACCCCGACTCGGATAGGTTAGGTTAGAAGGGGATGGCGGGGTCGTAGACCCAGCCATCCCCTTCGTGGTTTTTTTTTTTAAACCAACCAGAAGTAGGAGCCCCGCGAAGCGGGGCTCCTTCGACCAAGTCCGACCTCGACCAGAAAATTAGGTCAAAAGAACATTAGGTTAAATGAAAGTTATATTAAAAGAATATTATGCATTTTGAAAATTATATCATATGCACTTTATACAAAATGTTATTATATCAAAGGAAGATTATATCATATAAAACATTATATCATATGAAATTAGGTTATTTGATATTATAGCATATGAAAATTATAACATATGAACGTTATTTCAAGTGAAATTAGAGCATTTGTTATTATATCAAACATTACACACCCATGAAAAAGTGTTCTAAATATGAATAGTATTCATGATTACTCACAAAAAAGTCCGCGATGGCGAGGCATATACGCCTAACTATTATATTTAAACCACAATAACAGTTTTTGTTTAAATTATTAAGTTCAAATACGGTGGAATCGAATAGGGGTGATATATGTATCATGATATTATTAATCCTTATCCATTTAAATAGTTTGATAATTAAGGATGATTATTTACATGTAAATTCCACTTTAAATGATCCGGATCGGAGTTTTCGTTTAGAAGTTATGAGAGGTATAAAATTCTCTCAGTAAGAAAAATATGACAATTTGAACAAACTGTAACTGTCCTACGTTTAGTCTATTACCAAATACTAATTAATTTAAATAATAGTTTTAAAATTTTCGCAGACGAAGTCGCTGTCAAAGTGCCTGTATAATTATAAATATAAAGGAGGTTTAAGCGGCCGTCTGTTTAAAACGTTGCCCCGGTGACTTCTGTCGAACACTTCCTGTTTCTATATAAATTATACCTACATAATATTACTAAGAAAGATAATAATTGTTAAACCCGGACGAAGTCGGCGCGGACCACTAGCGTAAAAATAAAACAATGCAAAATTTATTATCGCGATGATTAGGTTTGCAACGACTCACTTTAAGGTGCGTTTTCATTCAAATACTAGACAATGTATTTGTATTTTATAAGAATCGCCAACATTCTCTGTTGACTACTTCAGGTAAATAGATAAAGTAGGCGGTATAATTAAGCTTGCTATTAATCGCCGTGGCGTCATGTAAATGTAATCCTTCGCGTTTGCTCATCAATAACAAATTAATTCTGTCTCGTGTTCTGAATAATTCAAATCATTTTCAATCTGCGGGAAAATGGAAATGTTTTCATATTGACATGCAATTGTATTTGTTTGCGATGGCGGGAATACATTTTGCGGATTATGAACGAACGGAGTTTATTACTAAAATATTACGAGGTCGTCGCTGAGCTCGACGAACGCGCTTTTCTTATAAACCGCAAGTGTGAATCGGTGTCAGTTATGTTGACATCTTGTGGGAAGGTTACGGCTTTCATATTCAATCAAGAACGGATAAAAACTTTAATAAATCAGGTGTATTAGTTAAAACAAGATATATAAATAATAAATAGCGTAGCATTGCAAAGAAAGTGTTCGGTGATTTTCAGGGTTTTTTACAGGATATATATTTAATTGTATGTTTATAATACCTGTGTAATGTACTGAGTTCGATGGCCTTCATTCTTTTGAGTAGAATCTACATTTTGAGTCGGCGGTCGGTATCTTTCAATTAATATTGTAAAATTATCATTTAAGCAAATAAAGACTATGTATGACATATATATATACTTTGAGTTCAGATATATTTGAATTTAATATATTGACAAATAGATGGACATTTTAAGCTTATAAAGTCGGAAACGATGCACGTTATATATTGCGGACAGCGCGGCCCGAAGATCGAAAACAAATTGGTCCGGCGGCGCTGAATATTCATAAAGCCGGCTTGTTTACTTTGAGCTGCGGTCAGATATTTACTCAGCTAGCACGGGCGCCCTTACCAAATATTCGGATCGAAGATTTCATCGCTAATATAAACATTGCTTTCTATTTTTAGTGTTACCTGAATGCACTCGTCTGTGTACCTGGTATATTGTACAAAAAAAGATAAAATTCTTTAAGGGTTTGGCATGCATTTTTGTTTTATAGTACACAATATAAAACTTTTAATTAAAGTTATTTTGTACTCTTTAGTGCCTTCTTTGTTATTTTTTCTATCGGTTGTTTAATATTTAATATAATTGTGATAGTGATTAACTTTGTTTTTCTATGTGATTCAAGAAAAGGAAATGTATTAAATCATAAAGTCGGTTTCAAATATATAAGTAATCTCTGCGTTACGATGTGACAAAATACAAAGGCTATGTATGTATAAACTAGTTACTATAACTTTATTTAGGTTTAGGAACTTTCCCAGTGCTCGCTCGCCTTCGTCGGCGCGTAAGCCAAATAGAACTATAATATATATGTACATGTGATCATGTGAATTAGTACAAAACTACTCTCAGTATAACCCTAAAGCTGTGAATGCCAGAATTACAAAGGACCTTATTAACTCATCTCACTCTCTCACTCACTGATTAAAGTCATTACGCTCTAAGGTGAGCGTCTAACGAATCGTCATGTATCTACAAAATGTTCGGTATATGTTTATCTGAAGCTTATTACAACGCGAAAGTCACTATGTTATACAGAAAAACAAGAAATAAAATTATAGCTGAGAATGCTCCGACATTTTACATTTGAAACGTTTTAACCAAAATGTCAATTCATATGGAATTTTGTGAAAGATATATCGCTATAAAATGGACCGTAGTTTGCTTTTCCATCAGTTGAGCAAAATAAAAGGTAAAAAGGAGAAAAGTGAGAGATACGTTAATTTATTTGAAGGTTATGTTTTGCATTGTCTCTTTAATTAGGTTTTGTATTGTACATTTGTTATGATACAGACATTTAATGAAAAACATGTTTTTTTAGATTATTACCATACAGTTTATGTTTACTTATAATAATCGTCGTTTATATGTATGCATGTGTTTATGTAGGCCACGTAGATTAAAAACGAATGAAAAAACAGAACACACGATGACATGATTTAATAATATGCATATGTAATATATGGCGTAGTGTGCGTAAACGAAAGAATGTTTGTAAATGCACAATATTGAGAGAAAAATAATTTAACCGTATAATAGACCGACTGTGTACACGTTAGAAGTATGTTTTTAATTCTTAATAAACTCAGAACAACTAAATGAACACAATTTTCTCGAAAGGATCGAAAAATATTTCTTTAAAAAAGCAAAAAATTAAATAAAGTTCGGAAAGGAATCTCGACCACGACGACTCGCAGGAAATAACTTTGAGTTCAGATATTGTTCGTATTTCGTTGTTGGCTTTAAAAATTCACTGATTATTTATACGGAATTTTACAATTTAATCTCAAGCTATTTTATATAAGCTATTCAACGCTACATTTCTTTTTCTGTAACGATACATGACTCCTTCTCTTTACGAAAAGAGAGTCATGTATCGTGGGGAAAATAATTAATTATATTGGTAAGGTGGAGGTTTCGTATCTCTTAGGGCCGTTTATATATTAGAAACTTTCGCTATTTTAAACGTGAATACATTGAAGCTTTGTAGTAACATGTTTTTTTGAAAATTAATTTAATATATTGAAAATAAAACGTAGGAGTTTCCTTTATTCTTCAAGCAATTTGTATATAGAAACGTTTGAGGGTCGCTAGCAAAGTGATAACATTGTACGATTGCGGGCACAAAGAAGGGACAACATTAATGTAAAGATAATACAATCAGGCTCGAGTAATCTAAACACGGGAACTTAATGTAAAAACTTTTAACAGAAGAAATAGGACCGATATGAGATGTTTTACAAAGAAGAAGAAATTTATATCAATTTAAATGTACATTATCATAATAAAGTTATAATTTAGAGTAGAATTTTGCGCCCTATTAATTCCTGCTAACACAACTTTTAGGTAAAAACTTAAAAAATGCGTAGAACCAATATCAATAATTATTTTATTAATAATGCCTAGTGCAAGTATTCCATATTAAAACCAACTCACTATTGAAGTTCTATTGAATTAATGAGTTCCATGGTTTCACCATGAATCTCATTATTCGATCTTGACCAAGTTTATTTCATCTGTACATTGCGGTGTTCGTTACGTAATATGTAAACTTTCGTATTGAGCATGATTTATTTTAAGAAAAACGGCTTTACACGAATACTGAATTATTTTACTCTATTTGGTTCGTTGTCACAAATCATAACCGTTACGAAGGAGGGTTCAGGTAACTGCGTGCTGAGGTGTACATATTTCAAATTTATTTCCGACCCCAACAAATGTCACGAAGCTAACATTCAACAATTCATTCACACTCAACAGTTCATAGCAATAATACATAATTATAAATGAATATAATGGAATAATGCAGATATGTATGTGTACTTCAACATTTCCACTGTGAGAAGTGACAACTATACAGAAGCATATTCCGTAGTAAACAAAACAATTTGCGAACAATCTGAATACATTACTGTGATGAGATTTCGAATTATTCGCGGAGACGGCCCGAAGAGAGTTTTGGCTTAATAAATTCAGGACGCAGCCATTTTGAGGACAAATCGTCGGCAATCCTTACAAACTAGGGGCCATTGTCTTGATTTAGAAGACGTTGCCTTCGACATAATGTTGTCAGTTTTTTTTATTTCAAACTTTTTGGATTGTTCTAATTGGACAAGTTTGTCCAGTCTCGGTGTATTTGCATATCACAAGAATGTCAAAGTAAACTCTGAAACATTCTTCTTCCTCAGTAATGACGCTCACACACTAAACAATGACGATATACGCTATCTCTAAATGTGAACGTTAATAAAGCTGATCAATAAACATAGGTCGTAAGTACAAGTGTATTAGTGTGTAGAGCAGAGCATAAAAACTATTTATTTTCTTACATTTTATTAATATAATTTCAGATTTACCCTCCGCTGTTTGAACGGTCACTAATATAAAATACGACTTTTATATAACAATACTAAGTTTTTAGCACAAGTGTGAGTTAATTGACGGAAAAGAGTAACTACTGAGTATCTTGCTGTTAGAATCTACACTAAGAAATGCTAGTGCTCCGTTCACTCCAAGCGCCGCAGCTACCTCAATAAAGTATGCTTACATTTCAATTGACTCTTATTTGATTTTGTTGCGAATAAATACTGACATTTTACATACAAGACTTATATCGGTAGCGTTCATATCACGTGCTAGTTATACGCGTGCAATTAAGCGAAATAGCCGTAACAAAGACATTAAATAGTTTGGTCACAAAGGAGTGGTCATCGTTTTTCATATGATACCATCGTGAACGTTTTCGCTTTACTTTGTCATGTGGCACACCCACAATTGAGGAACAATAGCGTTTAAAAGTTGATTTAGGTACAACTAAATTTATTTTGTATAATTAAATAAATATTGATATAAGAAATATTATAGAAAAAAAGCAAAGTATTTATGTTTTGATAGAAAGAAGTGATTATGCGTTGCATATAGTATACATATGAAGTCAAATCTATTTATAAATATAACCAAATCGCTACTCAATTATAGTGTCGTCTTTAGAGATTTAGCGCATAATATCTGGAGAAGCATAATTCGTTGTACCCATGGTAGGGCTTTGTACAGTCCCTTACAACGGTGAAATTTTAGACAATTTAACTGACGATGAGTCACGAATACAATGAAAACGTTATTTTCATTTCATCGGAAATTAAAAAATATTATGTGTTTTTTGCTTCAGTCAATTGCTAATAACTCTGATAATAAACATATAGCGAACGGTAGGAAAAATGCTACGGTAACGACCCAACCGAAACGGACATAATCCGGCTTAACTTTAGAGCAGCCGCCCGACGTTCACCCTCCGCGCTAATGGAGCATGTTGCGAGATTGCCACGCTTCTACACAAATAAATGTAATGTTCAAAACATCTTTACCATTGAACTATATTTTAGGTTCTATATTTAAGTAGCTCTAACATTGCCAGCAGTAGAGTGCAGAATTAAGTTCTGAGCTGAATCTTAGAGTCAGAAATCAGAATTATATTAGCCGTTTACGTTCAAAACTTAGGCGCTTGGTCTAAATCAAATCAATGTCCCCTCGGTAACGAATTACGAAATCTAATTGAGTAGTTGTCCTTCTTAGCTTTCTGTCTGTGAATTGTTGGAGAATTGAGTGACCCGCATCGGTTATTTGAACAGACATACGAACTAATTTGACGAAGCGTCGGATCAAACGTAACCATTGTGCTGTTTTTTTAACAGATCAATTACTCTTCTCTAACTGCAACACCTGTCTGCCTGTGTTTAGTTATAGATTGATTAATGTTTGTGTTCATTGTTATTGAAACAAGAGATTCGTGATATTAAAAATATTACAAGCCTTTTTAAAAATCTACTCACACTTCTATAATATATGAAAATTCTTAATAAAAGACTAAATTATATATTTTTTTCCACTTATTCGATTCTAGTGTTTAACATATTGTTGTCTCGAGAGAGATTTCTAATACATACATACATATGTTACTTAACACTTTCTTCAATTTTATTTAGTGTGTCCTGGATTTGGTCCCATCTTCCGGGTGTGGCTTTAGTCGTGATATTATTATTCAACGATTTAAGAAACGCGATTATCTTAGCAGAGGCTATACAATTGCACTCTGTCCGACCACTCAAACTGCTACGTCACTTATTTTACATATGAACTCACCAACTTACGAAACAAATTTTGTAAATAACAAAACTCTGCGCCTCATCGATACCTAATCTCGCAAGGGTATCTCTGTTCCATAAAGCTTCTAAATCCAACGAGGCTGAAATATTCCAGATTGTCGTTGGGCACATTTTCACATAATTTCTCGCTTCAATGGTTTTCTTCGAGCGAGACATCTCAACGCGGCGTTTAGAAAATAAAATGAGAGACAAGAGGACGGCTAATCGGTTGCTTAGTAACGGATCGGAGCTAGCTAGATACTGAACACATATTTACTGAAGTTTTAAACTTTAAAAAGTTGTATTTAAATAAGTAGGTATTTAAATAAAGCGTTAACTTTACATTGTACTATTTGACTTTATATATATACTTTATATATACTATTATGACTGCTTTGATGGTCTAGTGGCTAGATATAAGGCCGATATAAGACCCGGTGGTCCTGGGTTCAATTCCCAGGTCGGGCCAATAAATTGCCATTGGGTTTTTCTGTCAGAAAATTCTCAGTAGCAGCCCGGAGTCTGGAAGTTGGAAGTGTATACACTCCCGTGCCTCGGAAAGCACGTTAAGCTGTTGGTTCTGTGCCTGAACTCTTTCTGCTCGTGTCGGATTGCCGTCCCATCGGATTATGAGAGCTAAGGAAAAGAGAGTGCACCTGTGTTTGCACACACACTTGTGCAATATAATATCTCCTGCGCAGTTGGCTAATCTCTCTTGAGATCAGCCACCGTGGCCTAAATCGGTCTGGTGGACCTTATACTATTATATAAAATTTTTACTATTTATTTTTTCGGGCCGGATAAAACGACCGTTACATTTTTGACACCCTGAACATATACATAACGTCGTGTACTTTTGTTTGTTATTATTAAGGACAATAAATCACATCAAAGTTCTAATAGCTTTGTTTTGTATAAACATGAACGCGTAGAATGGTAGCAAAAATAATTATGCGAATCATCAATACCAAAAAAGCATTAATTTGAAAAATCGCTTATTTTGTTTAGCCTGCTTATACTTATAATTTTACCGTTATTTAATTTGGTCGTTTGCATGAGTTTCTAAGCGTGGCTGAACCTTTAGTCGTGTTAGTCTACAAAGACGAGTTATAACGACAATTAAAATGATAAATGGAAACGTAATTCCAAGTTATGCGATTAGTATCCCGTGCAGCGCCGTAAGTTGTCTTTAACTGAGAAAACATTTAAGACAAAACATTCTGCAAAGTTATTTATTGAGTTCTTACAAAACGTTTATTTTAAAACTTTATATTTTATTTATACTCGTAGCTTCTACTACCTTTCGATTAATTATGTTTCGCTTTTGCGTATGATAACGCTGTACTCTTTATCGACACCGGGCTGCCTGGCGGTGTGACGTTATTTCGACCTGCAAATATCTAACCTACATTCGGTTATTCATAACTGAGAATATCATGAGCGAAGGTGCGCCGGATGAAAATCTAACTTTGTTATCGATTATCTTCTGCATATTTCATACATTCAGTATTTATTCCGCAGTTTCAAGTAAGCGTTTCTTGGTAACACTTGCCTGTTTCAGTCAGTTTCTACATTGGTTACATTTCATCGGTATTTACACTTACTCTTTGCTCTATAGACGCGTAACGTGAAATTATATAGCGTACATCCTTCTTCGATAAGCGGACGATCTAACGCAAAAAGAATTAACCGAAACGGTCTAGTAGTTCCTTAGGCCAGTGCGCTCAACCAAACAAATTAATTACTTTCCTAATTGGCATGACAAGATTAGTTTGTGGTTATCATGGTTAGGTCCTGCTTGAGACAAATATCTCAAGCATGATTTAAAATAAATTACATATTGATCTTTTATATACAAATATATTGTAAATATATAGGTTCGACTGAACGAGACGAGACGGTTAAATAACAACACGTACTAATTAGAAATTAATTTGAATGAAACATTTTCAGAGTAATTTGCACTTGCGGTAACAAATGTGGAGAGGAAGGAAGATGTCGGCGGGCGACTGCCTGCCGGTGAACAATTTTGAAACGGCTTTCGTATCATTGTTCGAATTTAGCAGCTATTCAAACATTAAATTCTGAAATTGAAAAAATTGCAGTACGGTGTCGTTCATATGGACTTTTACTCAATCCGAACAAATCGCAGGCTGCTATTATCGGCAGCTCCCAGCAATGGTACAAAATTAATCAGGCCCGTATCCCTCCCGTCCTTCTTAATGGTAGTGCATTTCCACTGCTCCCTAAGGTTAAAAACTTAGGGTTCATTATAGATAAGTCGCTTTCTAGGGTCCCTCAAGTGGCAGAGGTGAGTCGTAAAATTTTCGCCACCATTGGCTCTCTCAGGCGCTGGAAAAAGCTTATGCCGTATAAAACCAAACTCGCCTTAGCCAACTCTCTGCTATTGCCCCTATTGGACTATGCCGACTTGGTCTATCTGGATCTTTCTGAGGAGCTGTTAGATAAACTAGAACGCTTGCAGAACATGTGTATTCGCTTCATATTTGGTTTACGCAAATACGATCATATCTCCCAGCATCGTTAAGCATTAAAGTGGCTGCCAATACGGTTGCGTCGAAATATGCATGTTCTGTCCTTACTTTACACCATACTCTACCATCCTCAAACTCCAACTTACCTTAAAGAGCGGTTCACCTTTCTTGGCTCTCATACACCAATCAATCTACGCTCCGAGCAAGACAATAAATTGCTGATGCCGCTGAGTCACACCAAAATATATAATAGTTTAATTGTAAAAGTACATTTGCTGTAAAAGCTGTCAGACTATGGAATTCCTTGCCTAGTGACATTCGTCAAGCTTCGTCAAGCAAGCAAGAATCCGTGAATACTTTTAAGAGTCGTTTACATAATTATTATTTATCAATATAAGTATGTATTTACTATATAAGTATATGTATGTATATATATATATATATATATATATAAATATGTATGTATAAGTGTATATTATGATTATATATATAAGAGTATTTGTGTCATATTATATATTTTATTAAGTTTATAAATATTTAATGAATTTTATGTATAAATTGTTCGCACACTGCCCGATCAATTCTCCTGGCTAACAACAATATGTTTTTACTATAGAGGTTGCCTGAAAGAGATCACTGTAAGTGATAAGGCCGCCTTTGCATACTATATTATGTAAAACTTGTTCTTTGTATTTGTTATGTTTTCGTAGTGTGTGCAATAAAGGATAAATAAATAAATAAATTTCATTTAGTACATATGTATTTTAAGCAAGTTTTGTATATCACTTGCTAATTAGATACGGTATATAATTAAGTTTAAAATAGTACGGTAAAAATAATATTCGATATACTATATTTGTTCGCCGAAGAAAAAAGAGAGAACTACATTAACTAATTGATGTTTAAAAATTTTAGAACACCTGTAAAAAAGTAGGCAATTACCCAAATAATGATGATGACTTTTGGTTTATAGTGTATTCTTATTGTACTACTTGTTAGTGTTGTCAAATAAATAAATAAATTAATATATAAAAAAATCTTCAGTTGTTTTAAGAAAACATATGAATTTCAGACCTGAGCATAACAAAAAACTATTTTTGAGCCTGGTTGTAAATGCTACCAAACTACGTTTTGTGAAACAGTAACTAATTTCAGTTGCCGAACTAGTACCAAGCTTAAATAGCTTTAAGGCTGACTTCGGTCTGTTGAACAGCACTTAAAATGTTAGTTCCAGTTCACGAGTACCTACATTTACGACGGCGGTTATCGGTTATTGCTGGCATTTGATATATCGACTATATTGGTTTTGGAAACTATCGTTAATGCAAATTTGAATAGGCTGGAGACAACAACTACAACATAACAATTGAGAACTACAGAACCCCTGTTGGAGATTTTACTTTATGGAATTCCTCCTATATGTTGGAAAAGGGTGAAAGCTCTGCCCATTATGGTGGATGAACAAACAATGGATCTTGTAGTAAATTTTGTCAAAATTTTTAAGCTGATTTTTAACACCAATAATAAAAGTCCTATCGCGTCGTTAAATCCTTTTTTTTCACGCAGTGTAAATAAACCCATAAAAACGTACTCGGCTCCATTTGGGGGTGCAACCGGGTTATGTGGGATTCTTTCCCACTAAAACTACTGCGATCCTCGGCATGGATCGGAGAGGCTGCGGGATCGTTTTGATATAACGCATCCCGTGCTCTGCTCCGCTCGTGGCTCGGCGGAGCTCTTCTCAGGGGGCGACGGTAATTTTGCCTCCCCGCACTCCTCACTCGTGCGTACGGAAGCGAGCGCGAGGCCATCCCGGCTGTCGTCCTCCTCAGGGCCGTCTGAAATAGCATTCGTGAGGCCCCCACCTCACGCATCCACGATTACGCCCTATCTTTTAAACCCCGGGCGTCGGGGCTGAATAGTTTAATCGTGTCACAGCTCTCAAACTTTTTAGCAATAGACGACTGAGTGATTTATACAATTAGTTCGGGTGAAGCCCGAACCACCGAGCGGCAAATTACCGGGGCGAGGGGCTCGCAAAGGATTTTTCTAGTGAAATATTGTGGCTTTTGTGTAACTTTACGGAGAATTGCGAATAAACCTTAGAACAGATCGAGGGAGAACTACTTTTACAGACTACAGACGGGATACATATGAAGTAGAAAATGTCTGTCGACGTAAAGAAAGTGTGGAAAGTTTGTATATTTTTTTTTGGAATGAAGTTCTTTTACGCGGCTTACAATAGAGTGGAATGGCAGTGGCCCAAGGTCGCGTCATATAACAAAATAGCATTCATTCATCGTTTTTTTTTTTTTTTTATAATACTCAGCCGGATCATTCATCGTGCCTACCAAATGCTACAAAATGCGATGCGTTGAGCGTTCGAATTCAGTACTGCGCGAGCGTTTCTGGAGGTAGGACCGTATGCGTAATTTATTTCGTTTCGTTTCTTAATCTCTGATTAGAGAAAGTTGCATAAAGGCGGTTGAGGCGCTTTTTGGTGTGACAAAACTGCACTAATATAATCAATTAAAATTTACATTTTAAAACACGTTTTGAGTTGAAAAAAATCGCAAAGAACTTCATTCCTGACGGGGTCCCTCGACCTCACCTCACCTCACCTCAGTTTTTATAATTGCTACTCTTTTTTTTCCGTTAAGTGTTAAGATGGTCCAGTGAACAACATATGTATTTCAGAAACCTAGGTTCAGATCCAGGTAATATAAAGGGGATAATTTAAGTTTGTTATCTACCTCGTGTTCGGCAGTTAATGAAAATATCTTGAAGTCACTTGTCACGGGTAAAATTCAGCAACAAATGTTATCAACCAACGTTAAAACATAACTTTACACTGCGACTTTAGAGACAGATTGTATACACTTTTCAGGTGTATGGAATATCCGCGTAAAATCACTAAGAAACGCGGCACTCGTCACTGCGACACATCGAGCCACCAGTATTACATATATTTAGTTTATTGTTATACACAACAATACATTCAGTGTTTGAACTTTTAGTGAAGTCAATGTCATCATTATTTGAGTGATCCTTCAACTAAAATCAAAGTGCACTTTATTCTCTTAAATATAATAATATAAATGTTTTGCACATATTCTGCTCTGAATGTGCATATATTTTTACGGTGACGTAAAACGAAATCCTAATTTGGGGCGAGCTGGGTCGAGCCGGGCCGGACGCCGACAGATTACTGTCAGATGCTATTTGACAAATACTGTCATGGAATTACTTACTATTCGCAACTGCATCGAGTTAACGTTATTATGCTAGTTGACTCATGTCAGGTGGCGCTTCGTGTACAGTCTGATAACTAACTATGATAATGTCGGTACTAAAAGTTTAAGCACTGAATGTATTGTTGAGACATGTTCAGGTAATAGCGGTGAACATTTACTATATACATCATCATCATCATCATTATCAACAATTTTTTGTCCACTGTTGAACATAGGTCTCTCCAATGGCACGCCACTGAGCTCGATCTTCAGCTCTCGATTTCCATCCGCTATATAGTATCAGCGGATACTATATACACATGTGCAAATTTATTTATTTATTTTACTTATATATTTATATTGAGGATAAACTTCCGAAAAGCGCATACCGACGATCGATCTGAAACTTGGTGTACTTATGTATTTTGATGAGCTGATTAAGAATATGATACTTAAAATTGGCGCAAATTTTATTTTGGATTTTAAATCAAAGAAAAAACTAAAATATTATAAAAATGTGGGAGTGACGCCCTACAGTTACTAATCTCCGCTGTCCACACACACATACCCCTTACATTACCTCCGGGGAAAGCTAAAATAGTCTAAATCGTTTAGGAATGCGAGATTACGCACACCGAACGAATCAAGGCTCTCCTCCGTTTTTCATATTCAAAATGGCATTTGCGCCAATTTTCGTTATCATATTCGTTTCGGAGGTTAAAATGCGTTATTATACCAAATTTCAGATCGATCGGCGGTATGCGCTTTTCGAAAGTACACCCTATATTGATGCGATGCAATCATAGAAACTTATTTAAAAATCTCAAACTATTAACGTTGCCATGCATCAAAATATACGAAACAGCATGTTTCGTAAAGAAATTCAAAAACAATTACTTTGAGACTAGTAAGCGTTTAATTATATATATATTTATCAATTTTATAAGTGTTATTTAAAAGAAGAATTATAATTATGTTTTTGTTTGTAATTTAATTGTAATAAAATGTATATTGTCACTTGTAGTTTTATAATGTAATGTAATGAAATGTGTTATAGCCTTTTAATATTTAATAATGAAATATGGAACAGAAATCAGGCAGGCGACGAGTGAAGTATAATTTAATAAATTATTCTTAACGTTAATACTTTATTATTATATACCAACATTTATTTCCTCAATTAAATTCAGAAAATAAGATATTCATGATGTTTCTCGAATAAAGTGACGAATATATTAATTTGGTTAGTTTAAAATTTAATTAGGCTACTTAATTAGATTTCTCGGAAGGTTATAAGACCCCAAGTCAGTAGTAATAAATTGAAAGAAAACAAAACGCCATTAATTTAAATGTTTGTCAAGTACTTCCCTTTGAAGTAGGCCCCGGTAAGAAATGAGACATCGCTTAGATTATGAATTAAGATTGCTGAGTTTCATTATTAATATGTTAAGTTATTTATATATTTATTACATGTCAAGTTGTATGTATTTTAAATTACGATTTTGCCCTATATAATATAATAATCAATATGGTAAAATATAAATAATTTCATGTAACCTTACTAGAAATATTTTGTTAAATATGAATATCCCAACATATCCGTTCAATCTCTTCAATGATGTGTGACGTAGCTCTGTCAGGTGTTCATCTGACAAGTCATTACTAAACACAATTACAAATGATGCGCTATGGTCTTTGTAACTACAAACAAGACAAAATATATTGAGACAGATTGAGGACAATCAGTAATATAAATAATACGATTTTTATAAGTTATTCATGTATTAGTAAGCATATATTGTGTGAATAATTTCAATTTAATCAGCTTAACTGGTAAAAAAATCAGTAGCAAGATTTGACCCACACATACTCGTACCAATAATTAACTACTGATTTCAATAAGGCCTCTGTCTCGAATCTTGCGGGCAGCGGGGTGGCGGCGGCGGGGGCGGCACGGGAGCGGCAGGATCTTATGCGTAAAATCTGAATAATTGGGAATAGGTAATGAGGCGAGACAATTCAAGGTGTTAAGTTTAACTTGACTATCCATGATATTATTAGTGGTAAAGGAGCTGTTAAGAGAATTAATGTCGAGGTTATGCAAGATTTCACTTTTTTGACAAATTCCTGGGGATTTTAGAAATTTCCATGTTTTACTGGGGTTATTATGCTCAAGGGACGAGTGTATAAACTTACGTTTTGCATCACAGCAGACTCTACTGCAATAATTACGTAACTTTTTGTACTTTATAGGTCGTCTTTGACGTTCGTGGAGATTCGAAGGTCGGGATTTCGATAGAATTATATAGAAAGCGAGGCTCCACAACCTTGAAATAAATCACACAGTTAGCCAATTAATTTAACTTACGTGTGGAGCATTCGAATTTAAGATAATGTTTATGGATAAGTGAAAAAAAATCAGAAAAATCACTAAAACGTGTAAAATCGCACTTCCTTATTGAGACGAAATTATCGTAATCGTCGAGAATTTAGAAATGAATTTGATCAAATAATAAAGTTTAAACTATAAAGAAACGTCTGGAGTCTTCATTTTTTAATAAACATTTTCTTATTGTTATAATAAATTACAATGAAATTGTACGCGTTTTCTTATTCGAGTCGCCGATAACCCTCGCAGACCAGTCGGCCACGCGCCTCCGAAGTGAGAGCACGTCGGTTTGCGCCGCATTGATAGATCGCGATCGAACCGTGTACTTACACAAAATCAATGTGTGCGTAAATAGCGTATTTAGTATTTATTTGAACGTTTTAGTTGTCACCGACTGTTCATCATAAATTTTAGGGCGCGCACCGGCTTACCATACCAAAAAAAAAAAAATAGAATACATCTGTTTTTTTTTTGGTATTTTTAGTGTTTTATCATTTGATACGATATTTTTACTGATAATATTTTGTATATTTTGTAGTTTGATAAAAAAAACAAAAAATAACTGTCACGTCAGGTGTACCACAAGGGTCTCATCTTGGGCCTTTATTATTCAATATTTTTATTAATGACATTACCCAAATCATTTCTAATTGCAATATTTTACTCTATGCGGATGACATGAAAATTTTTAAAACTATAAACTCGACTCAAGACTGTGTATCACTTCAATCTGACCTTAATAACTTAAGCAACTATTGCGTTAAAAATCTCTTATATCTAAATATAAAAAAATGTAACATAATAACGTTCACAAGGAAAAAGAAACCTATAGTATATAATTACTTACTGCAGGATACCTTATTAGCCAGAATATCAGAGGTTAGGGATCTGGGTGTACTTTTAGACCACAAGTTATCGTTTACTTGTCATATCGAGTATATTACTTCTAAGGCTTATCGTATGCTTGGGTTCATCTTAAGATTGAGTAAAGAATTTACACATTGAAAGAAAGAAAGAAAGAAGAAAGAAAGAAAAAACATTTATTGACATACACACATATAAAGAAAAAAAAAATAAAAATACAAAAATGGATATAAAAACAACATAAACAAAGAAAGATATAATAATATAAAACTTGTGTGCAGTCAAAAGGAGACAGCTCAGGCTATGAGGGATTTTTATCCCTCTGCTGATTTTCAGCTGTCTCCCTTGTAGCCACGCAATGACAGTATCAACTTAAACATAAACATTTGAGGGGTACGGGACGCGAGGCGCAGGTTGCGACCGATCACACCACCGCGTCGTCTCGGGAGTGTTTATGAAAATGTTCCCCGCGGGGCGGGGGGTGCGCGGCCGCAACGTGGATGTGGACATAACGGAACACCGTCGACGTCAGTGTAATCGTCACCGCACGCCCGTGTATTGCATTATTTGCTCCACCCTTATTCTTTTATTCAACGCATATGTTAGGTCCATACTTGAATATTGTTCCACAGTTTGGAATCCCAATTATAACAGATACGTAGATAAAATAGAAAGATTACAAAATAAGTTCTTAAAAAATTTGCGATTTAGAGCTGGTTTATCTGATAACAAAGATATCTCTAGAATAGTCCCATTAACTGTGCGTAGACAATTAAGAGACCAAATATATTTGTATAAAATAATTAATAACACGGTTGACTCTAAATATCTTCTAAGTAACATTTTATTTAAATGTCTTCGTCTTAGTGCTAGAAATAATTCTTTGTTCTTTGTACCCTCATGTAAAAAGAAATTTACAAAGAATGTGTTTTTGTACCGTTCTTGCCTAAATTATAATAATAACCTCCAAAACTTAGATATTTTTTGCCCAAAAATTGGTGTTTATAAAAGAGCAGTTCGTGATATCTTAAAATGCTAATTGTTTTTAACCCTTTTACCTAAAGTGATAATGTATTTGCAGTTTTTGTTTTTGTTTTACTTTCAATTTTAATTTAATTTAATTCAATTTGTTATTTTTTTTTTTTTGTGTATTAGCTTTAAGTGGAAACTTGATTGATTTGTGATTTTTGTTATTTTTGTTTTATATTACAGTGTTTTTAAAATTGTTTGTTTCCCAAATTAATAAACAAGACGCTCGCATTCAATAATGTTTATATAATGTTTTTCTTGTATTCCTATTGATCTATTTTTATTTCACTTTTTGTATATATACTTGTTCCGTTTTTTAATAAAGCATTCCACATTCGTCTTTCGTCATTTTTTTTTTTTATTATTCCACATTACGACATCAAGAAGTTTATTTATACCAAACTACTCACCTCAACGCTATAGATATGTATTTGACAACATTTCAAAATCAGTGACAATAAAGTTAAAATTTAGTTTAGGAAAAAAAGTAGTGCGATGACCCCACTCTGCATACGTATATGTGCGTGCCGTGCCCGAGCCTCGATCGTTGCGACAGTAGCGCTAAAAACGTAAAACTTGGTGCGGCGCAACATCAAAGATGAGCCTTAAGAAGATTAATATCTGTAGGCCTGATTTTATATTTAAATTTAGCAGTGTTACGCCTAGCTATCAATAATTTAATATTCTCAGTTAACCATGGTGCAGGAAGATATTTAAGCTTCACCGGTCTCAAAGGCGCGTGCACGTTAAACAATTGTACAAGCTGAGAGTTGAATATATTTAATTTATCTTCCATTCGTTGGGTGTTAAAAACCGAATCCCAGTCAATTTGACTTAAGTCACGAAGAAAGTCAGTGTTATTAAAATTTTTAAAGCTACGGCGCATAACAACCGTAGGCTTAGCCTTAGGTGGTCGTATTCTGTAGGAAAGAAAAACTAAATCGTGATAAAAAAACGCTTCAGCAGGTAACGGGCCGTGTGTCACGACATGATCAACGGAAGACACTAACATCAAGTCTAAAACAGAAGGAGAGCAATTAGGAAAGAAATGAGTGGCATTAGTTGGAAGAATATTAAGATTAGAGCTATTTACAAGATTTCTAAGGCGATTAGCTTGTGTGTCGTTTTTTATGAGGCATGTGTTGAAGTCTCCCATTATAATTGTATGGTCTACGGCAGGTACATGCAGTTCAAGAAGGTTTTCAAAGTCTTCGAAATAGTTGACATGAAGATATGGGCTATAAAAGACACCAAGTAAAAGTTTTATTTGTCCAAATAAAACTTCAATTAAGAGGTGCTCCGAAGACTCTGAGTATTGAGCTGGAGACTTGCTTAAAATTGTGAACGGGATATTGCTACGTAGATAAATAGCAACACCACCACCGCCTTTACCCACACGATCATTCCGGATTAAATGAAAGCCCGGCAGACATTAAGAGGTGGAGGGCAAACAAGGCTTTAGGAATGTCTCTGAGATAAGTATGGCATGGATATTTTTATTATCAAAGGAGTTCAGGAGGTCTGGAAAATGAGATGGGATGCTTTGAGCATTTATATGGATTACATTGAAATTCTTAGGGTGAGCCGTAAATGTTGTACTCAGAGCTGAGCCGAGTGGGGTTAGGGGTATATATGTACTATGAAAACTGTCATCCGAAAAAGATGAGTCGTTGAGATTCATAGAGGAGCCATCTGAAATTACACGACTTACGTCGTTTAAGCTCATACTATAAAAAAAAATAATAACAATAATAAAATATAATTATTTTAAATATATATAATAAATACTAATATATATATATATATATATATATATATATATGTCGAAGCATCAAGAAGTTTGATTGAGAATTATTTTGATTAATTATTGTACTCAGCCGGCAACGTCAAGCTGGAAGCTTGAGCGAGGTCGCCACTGTGTCGGTATGACGTAAAGAACACGTGACGTCCAAAAAATGTCATTTTGAGATGGGCGCGGGGACCGCGTATGTTGACACAGTCGATTGGACGAACTCGCTGTGTTACCAACTGAATAGTCCTCCATCTTGTTATCGTATTGTAATATTTTAAAGTTATTGTGATTTAATATTGAAAATAGATTATTAACGTGAACGACTAGGCTTTTATTTCGAAGTTCGCCATGTATGATAACGAGTTGACGTCCGACCCCTCCGACATCAGAAGTGGGATCGGAACCTCATGTGTTCTGATCCGCTCTGCTACCTGTGGTAACGTATTATACGATGAAAAGGATCTGGTGAGTGCGTTCCAATTTGTTTAAAAGCGATAGACACTATGTCTTACTGTGTGTCGTAATTTATAAGTTTCTTAGTAAATTCACAAGTTAGCTTGCGAAAATTTCGGTATTTAACAACCCTGCTTTGGATTATTATTAATTAAGAGTGATCTTGCGTAATAATAGCTAAGAAACATGCCGCCTAATAACAGCCATAACTCTGATAAAGTCTTAACAAAACAAATGTGTCACATTCTAGCTCGATTAACGTCGTCGGAGGAACGAAACTTCCACTCGGGACCCCGCACCGCTGCAACTGCGGGAAGTGATCGTAACTATGGAGGAGCATCGGGACTCCGCGGCCGTGTCTTCGCCAGGGTATGAGTGCTGCTACGAACCACGGTGCTGCATCAATGACATAAATATTGGGTGCGAAGAGGTACATCGCGTTAATATTAAATTTTAATGGAATCCGAAGCGTGACGTATGTGGAGTAACTTGGCTCCTGAAGGAAGTTTAAAACACAAAGGTCAATCTTTCACATTCCATTATGATTCAGGTGCTGAGTGTTCTCTTATTAAAGAAAGTGTTTCTTGTAAGTTTTGTGGGAAACTTGAGCAGAACGTAGTCACAGTCTGTCAAGTTTTCTCAGCACTGTTCAAATATTTTGTATTTTCGAGATTGATAATAATTTAATCGAATTTTTTTTGTATGTGTTGTCGTATGTCTATTTGCGTAGCGATATTATCAAGGCAGAGCGCGAAATATTGTCGCAGAGATTTAGTGTTAATATGACCGTGAAATAATTTAAAATTTCTAAAGTTCATGACGTAAACAATTATTACTCACATGTAGAGTAGTATGCCGTTTGCAAGCCCAGCTCTGTTGGTTAAGAAAAGGGGCGGTTCGGATAGTTTGTGTATTGACTATTGATTGTCGTGAACTTAATAGTAATACACTACCCGATCGATATCTGTTACCACTTATATCAGACCAAATATCACGATTAAATGGTGCTCAGTTTTACACAAAGTTACTGTGGTTCAGGTTTTCATTAAATTTAGCTAATACTTACGTCATTGTTCATGTCGGTATTAAAGCCTATGTTGACCGCTTTAGAGTGAAACGATCATTCTTGGCAGGACGCTTTAGGCGAAGTACAGCTTGTAGTTAACTACCCGGTTAGTCTTACGACAAAAGCTAGTTCTTAAAAATTTTTAATAGTTAAAGTCGCGAGACCTTTATCGATTATATGTAGTGAGGTCGAAATTGATGTGTGGTCAGGAGTGACCGAGCTAAGTGATACTGTGTGACAAACATTGTTTCAGAGTAACACACGAGGATAGTGCTTCAGTGCTTCGGGTGCGATACATCATTCTGCGCACAACTGGTGCTGATGGCTGACCCATATCCAGTCAGCAGGCGCTCCAGCCTGCCGGATGTGGTGTTGCTTGCGTAGCGTAGTGCTAGTGGCCGAGCGTCACCTGTCAGTGTGGGCGCGTATTGCGCTTACGGCGCGTACGGCGCGTGAGGCGCGTACGGTGCGTACGGCGCGTACGGCGCGTACGACGCTTGAGGCGCGTATGGCGCGTACGGCGCGTGAGGCGCGTCCGGCGCATACGGCGCGTACGACGCTTGAGGAGCGTATGGCGCGTACGGCGCGTGAGGCGCGTCCGGCGCATACGGTGCGTACGACGCTTGAGGCGCGTATGGCGCGTACGGCGCGTGCAGCGTGTTCGTCGCATGGTGCTGCAGTAATCAGCACGTGTGGTTGATCATGCTGAAAGTGTTCGGCTCGTGGGGAGCGTCCGACTCGCTGAGAGTGCTCAGCATACCGGTACACAAGCAATACAAAACATGACAAAGAATGCTCATTATGGTAAGACGCGGTTCGATAGTTGGATTTCGGGTGGTTGTCCATGGCTTGTTCGGATTCCAGTCCGGTTATCCATGTGTTGTCGGATGCCAAGAAGTTGTCCATGTCTTGTTCGGACGCCGGCCTGGTTATCCTGGTATTGTCGGATGCTGAGAGGTTGTCCATGGCTTGTTCGGACGCTGGCTCAGTTATCCTGGTGTTATCGGATGCTGTAAGGTTGTCCATGTCGTGTTCGGACGCCGGACCAGTTATCTGTGTGTGCCATCGGACGCCAGCTAAAGGTTGTCCAGAGGCTGTTTGTTAATTCAGAATGATAGTTAATGGATTTAGCGAATTAGCAAATCAGCAAATAGTTGTCAGCATTTTGACGAATCATCAAACGATATGCGTAATAATTCATTGAGCTAACTTTCTTTGTAGTTTCTTCACCTGAAATTAAAACAGTAGATTTAATATTTCATAATAATATAATTTTCGTTGCCAGTCATTTGTCTAATAAATAAAATAAATTATGATATTGATACTCACCATTCAATGAATTTATCATTTTGATATTAAAATAATATCCATCTTCTACATCTGCCAAAACACCAGCGGGTATTGCAATGCGTCATATGATCGATGTGTTTCAGATATTTTTTGCAGTTGCCCAGTATCGCGACGTGTAAGCACAGTATCGCGTGTTTCCAATTGTTTACCAACAATCAGGATGGCAACTTCATCTATTGTTGGAGCGTTATATGTGCGTTCATGTGTTCCAGATGGTCGTTTATATGCTTTGATGACAACTTTATAGTCATCATTTGGCATGCGCTCTAAAGCACTCTTAAACAACCTGACAAACGCATGATGTTCATGAAGCAGTTGCTGCAAGTCTTGAAGAATTGCTCGCTTCATTCCTGCATTGATCTCTCCACGTCGATCAAGTTGTTCTTCCATGTTGCCCATGAAATATATTTGTAAAAATTTATGCTGTGCATCTTCGAGTGGTAGTAATGATCCAATTCGATGATGAATCTGTCCTTGTATCTACAAAATAAAAACCAGTCAGTATTAACTGAGTTATATACACTTTTTTCGGTGTGAGAGTAGAGTTCAGAATTAGCAAATATATTATTTCTGTAGATTGGTGAAAATCATGCTCAAAAATTCCATTACATACATACATACAACCCAGGCTTATAAATGCGTATTAATAAATCGAAACGCTGCTCGATTCAAATCAGCACTTGATAAATCTCTTGTTCTGCGTCGCAAATTATCTATTTGTTGACCTCTGTTGTTCGCTCGATAATTTTGCATTGTCGACCGAGCCGTTTCACGGGCTGCCTCACTTTGCTCTTGTGATTGAGAAGCACGAAGTCGAGTCATACTAACGCGGCGCTGTTCACTTGCTATTTCTTGTTCTTCTTCAGTTCTTTCATTTGCAGTGTTTCGTATCCTTCTTGCATTACGGCTTTGTCGGGAAAGATTCGATCGTCTTGGTCGCGGCATTAGTAATTAAACTTCACTTCACTTCAACTCACCTAAATATTTATTTAAAAACTCAAATTTTCAACCATTATAATATAGACAAAATTACTTAGCTTTTTGAGATAGGCAATGGCTCTATTATTACATTATAATTGTTATTTATTTAATAGAAATAGTTTTAATATTAATTTCTTATAAAAATCAAATTGTCATCCACACGTCCATTACATAGCTGTCATTTGTGTTTTGTTATTCCAAGTCTGATTCTTTTTTGTTATACCACGTTTTATAGTGACTGATGTTTTATGTCAAGTCACACGGGAACACTGTCGAACGGAATAAATAGTATCCTATGTCCGTCTCCTGGCTCTAAGCTACCTCCTCCATACCACACGATATATATATATTACTATTTTAATATAATATAATATAGTTTAATATATTAAAAATAAATAATAATAAGTTAAATATAAATCACGCAACATTGTTTATATATTATGTATGTAACGCGCATAAATTGATTTAAAAATCTATAATAACAATTGCTGCCGGTTCTTCGCGGTATAATGCAAACGGTAGCATTTTTTATAGGATAGGTATGCGGACGAACATATGGGCCAACTGATGGTAAGTGGTCACCAACGCCTTTAGACATTAGTAGTGTAAGAAATGTTACTGCCTGACTGCCTCGTTGGTCTAGTGGCTAGATATAAGGCCTTAGATCCGGTGGTCCTGGGTTCAATTCCCAGGTCGGGCCAATAAATAGTTATTGGGTTTTTCTGTCAGAAAATTCTCAGTAGCAGCCCGGAGTCTGGAAGTTGGAAGTGTGTACACTCTTTCCGGTCGTGTCGGATTGCCGTCCCATCGGATTATGAGAGCTAAGGAAAAGAGAGTGCACCTGTGTTTGCGCACACACTTGTGCACTATAATATCTCCTGCGCAGTTGGCTAATCTCTCTTGAGATTGGCCGCCGTGGCCGAAATCGGTCTGGAGGACCTTAAGAAATGTTAACCATCACTTACATCGCCAATGCACCACCAACCTTGGGAATTAAGATAGTTATGTCCCTTGTGCCTGTAATTACACTAGCTCACTAACCCTTCAAACCGGAACACAACAATACCAAGTACTGCTGTTTTGCGGTAGAATATCTGATGAGTGGGTGGTAACTACCCAGACGAGCTTGCACAAAGCTCTACCACCAAGCAATAGTAGTAGTATTTTTGTCTAAAAATATGTAACTTATTCAGGAATATTTATACAACTTATTTTGTACTTTAAAATTACAATGAAAATAAATGTTGCTTTACATTTATTTACACAATACAAGACAAACATTCAACCCCTCTGAGACGTAACACAAACTGTAGTTACCAAAGAAAGGCTCTGTTACTTCGATGACACCTTTTTTGCTACAAAAGCGAAATGTTCTTTGTATGCTCGAGGAATGTTTTTAAAGCGATAGGCGAGTGAAAGATCAGATAAGATGCGGACATATGTTTATGACTATAGATATATATTTTGATCCCGATCTCAATTATTAAAGAGTGGAAAGATTTGAACGGGTTTACCAAAAGATGAAAAAATCCAACCAGATATTTATTTGGGGATTTATTCAGTACTGCGAAGACAAACAAACCAATGTTTTATTTTATTGAATTTTGTCTTTAGTGGCATCCTCAGTAATAGATTGTCGTGGAGGGGTTGGTCTGCAAACTAATAATTTTGTGCAAAAACCCGTACGTTACCGTGTTACGTAATTTTGTATTTATAAGTATTCAGCATGTTCATCAATCGTCTAGTTCTCTGCGATGGAGAAAAATATCGCGATTGTAGCGTGGTGAAATAAGCTCCAAACTTTCTTGTCGAGAGGAGAAGAGGCCTCTGCCCACCAACAGGACATTTACAGGCTATTTCACTTTTGCAAAAGAATTCAGGTGGAATAATGTGATGAACTAATCAAATTACCCGAGCCAATTAGACATACATGTTAATTAAGTTTGTCAACGTGATTGATATTGATGTTAATTATTTACAATAGTCTCACCACAAACTTAGGGTATTATGCATAATATAATTAATAACGCACTATGGATTGGACCAGTACAACGGCGATTTCATTTTGGTTTGACCCTTCTCTTAATAAATATTATTTGTCAAACAGATATTGATCGCGCACTGAGCAGAGCGACGTACCCAGCACTGTGTTTCTGCTTAATTCTATATCGAAGAGAAACTCGTACAATCATTATTATTTGAGTAAATTTATAGTGTGGTTAAACTGTCTGGAAGCCGTCAAGTGCAATCAACTCTAATGGCTCAGTTTATATACATTTTACAACCTACTATCAGTTCGGCCATCGCTTGTCTGCTTTGTTGCTGTCTATAAAATAATATAGTTAAATGTTTTTTATATTGACTTTTAACTGTATTTAAACATAAACATACTCACAACTGACTTAAGAAGAGGAGGTTCTCAATTCGGTTATATTTTATTTTTATGTTTGTTATCTCAGTGTTCCGTCATTTATAATCCGATTTGGTTCCATTAAAGTTTGAAAAAAATACCGCCCTGTCAGGTGAAAATTTAGTTTTTAAGAAACTTAAATTCATATTAAGCTACTATTCTTCCGCAGCTGCGTTTTGTTGTCGACGTATCGATATTTTGTTGACGACGCCAAGAATATGTTATTCGTCCATACTGCATCGTAGCAGAATATATCTCTTTCCCTTCATACATTAATTGCAAAATTCGCCCTTATTTGATACTGTTCGTTCAGCCACTAAACATTTTTAACACAAAATATGCAGGCCAAATTCGAAATTGGACAACAATGAAAATTATTATTACTATTACTGAAAACTTTCTGACAGAAAAACCCAAAAACTTGAACTGGGCCGTCCTGGGAATTGAACCCAGGACCTCCGGGTCTGCGGTCTATATCTATTTATATTTTTAAGCTCTTGATTTTTGGAAATGCTCTTCGCACATTAAATTGCTTGAACCAACAAAATATGAAACTACTTGTAAAACTACTGTACTTGTAATATTAGTCATTTAAACGAAATAATAACGCAAAATACGTCTTCGTAGCATGCCTAGTGCCGACATATAAATGACTAGCAGTTGCCCGCGGCTTCGCTCTCGCTTAATTATTAAGTATAAGTAAAGGATATATGATTATATTATGGAGTTTAAATTGGTCTGTGATTTTAAAATAAGAAGCATGATATGTAATTCAAAGGCTGGCATTTAAAGGCCGGCAACGCACCTGCAAGCCCTCGGATGTTGCAGGTGTCCATGGGCGGTGGTAGTCACTTTCCATCAGGCGAGTCTCCAGCTCGTTTGGCCCACTTACATAATAAAAAATCTAGTTAGAAAAAAGTATATTAAGGGCTTTTTTAATAATTATTCTTAATTAATTAATTCTGTTAATAATCATCAGTGAATTTACTGTGAATTTCTGTTTGACTCTATATATATTTTATAGTGACGTAAATGGATTAAAGAAAATTAAATTTTATACAGGTATTCCACTGTACGAATAGTCTTTTATTCTCAGATTAAACAAAACTATTCAAGTTAATGAAACGGTACCTACCCAGACGGGCCTGCACAAAGCACCGTTTACAAAGAGGTGCTTCGATTATTCATTAATAATAAAGGTTTCATCACATGAACACACCGCCATCTATGGGCTACTAACTGCGACATATATTATAACAACAAAAAATACCTACGTTTTTATAACTTTTTACAGACTCAACCGATTTTGATGAAATAAAAACTAAACGGAATCTCGAAATACTTCTTATAATAATTTAGTTATTACAATTCGTATTTTTTTGCCGTTTATAAGATTAGCCTGGCCATAGAGACAGATAGACAGACAAAAAAAAATATTATTTTGGTTTTGGTAAATCGCAAATAGCCATATAAGCTTTAAAAGAGGCAGTTATATTGAAATCATAGACATCGACTTCAATTTTATTTATATGTATAGATATCAAGGATTTTGGTCACACTGTGCTGTATATAATGAGATATATACGACTAATATATTAATAACATTAGGATTTGGAGTCGAGAGGAACAGGGTGTAAAGTTTCTCATCCACCATTGAAAAGGAAGGATCCTTCGACCAGACGAGTGCTTGTCTGGTGGGCTACTGCCCGACGGTTGTTGTCGGTTTCTTGTATATATGTTCAATCGCTCAGATAACTTTAATATCGCGATGTACACTCACGGGGTTCTTCCTTACTGGCCCTATGTCCAGTACGGGTACGGGCCTCGAGGTTTCCCTCTTTACCCGGGCATATCCTCTCCGGCAGCCTTAACTGCCGGGTCATTTCTTTTTGACCTAAGAGGTCTAGGCCTAGTTGGGCCTGGTGGTCGTCAGTTCAGGGTGGGTATGTCTGTCTAATCCGGTGGTTGTCGTCGTCGTCCTTTCTTCAGCCTTCCAGATCGTCGTCGTCGATGCCCGCGCCGGGGCAGATGGTCGGCGACAGTAGAAGCTCCCGAGGTAGAGGACGGCCCTCAGGTGGTCGAGCATGCAGGGGTGCAATGCCGTGGAGGTGTACGCACGCACTGCTGTCCGCTCTGGCGAACAGTTTGCGTGCGAGGTGGCGGACGAACTCCTCCACGGCGGGCGTCCTGGTGTCGCGATGTATTACGTCATTCTTGACGTACCTCGGGGCTCCCACAATAAGGCGCAGGCATCGGTTCTGCTGGATCTGAATCCTCCGCTTCTGGTACGCTGAGCAGAGTGCGTACCAGGCGGGGGCCGCATACGTCAGGCGCGAGCGGACGTAGGCACCGTAGATCCTCAGTTTGGTCTTCATTGGTAGGCGGGATGTGAATACGGTGTGCAGCTTGGACCGAGCAGTCGCGGCATGACTCACCACCTTGTGGTGGGAACCATGCGCAGCTTACGGTCCAAGTGACACCCCAAGTAGCAAACTGAGGTCTGCCACTCCACGTCCTGGCCTCGGAGGGTAAGTTGACGCAGCGGCCTATTGGCACCGACAAGCAGAGCGGCCGTCTTGCCGACGTTGACAGCCATCCTCCACTTGTCTAGCCACTCCGGAAGCAGATCCAGCAGACGCTGCATCCTGTTTGCAGCGACGATTTGGTGAAAGGACGACGAGAAGAACGCACTGTCGTCGGCGTACAGGGCCAACAGCACGTCCTCTTCACCCTCACGCAGATGGTCGCGGAGGGTGAGAATGTCGTCCGTGTACACCGCGTATAGACGCGGTGACAAACAGCTACCCTGGGGTACTCCGGCTCGTATGGGGCGCGGTTGGGAATCCGCGCCCTCCACCGAGACGTAAAAGCTACGGCCTTCCAGAAATGACGCCACTACTCGCACATATGTGAGGGGCGTCGAGGTGTTCTGTAACTTAGCCAGGAGTCCGGCATGCCACACCCGGTCGAAGGCCTTCTCCATGTCGAGAAAGACCCCGACGGTGGGATGCCCTTTGTTCCTCTGACTGGCTAAGTGATGTAGAACTCTCGCCAGCTGGAGCGTCGTGGAGTGGTTGCTGCGAAATCCAAACTGCTCCTCGCGCAGGGGCAGATGAGGCACGAGTCTTCGCAGCAGCAGACGCTCAAACAGCTTGGCGATGTGCGAGAGTAGCGTAATAGGCCGGTAGCTTTCCGGAAATCGGCGGTCTTTTCCGGGTTTGGGAAGGCAGATGACCTTCCCTCTCTTCCACGCCTCGGGGAAGTGACCGGTCCGGAGTATCCCGTTGAATGCACTCGTGAGCGCTTCGAGGCAATTTCTGGGTAGCTGCATCAACGCGGCGTTGGTGATTCCGTCGGGTCCTGGCGCCTTCCTCTTCGGTGCCCGGAAGACGGCCGTCCGCAGCTCGGACAGGGAGATGAGCTCGTCTCCCTGGAGCGGCGGGACTCGGGCCGACAGGAACACCTCCACTTGCTGTTGGATCGCCGCGTGATGACGGACGACATTGGGGTTGGTCATGTCCGGTGGGTTGGGGGTAAATTGCCCCTCCAAATGCTCCGCCAGGATCTCTGCTCTATCGCTGGCGGAGTATCTTCTGTTACCCGCTCGATCTAGGAGCGGGTAGACAGGTGAGTCTTGTCCGGTGAGTTGCTTGCAGAGGTGGTACAGTGTAGTGTCGTGCTCGGATGCTCGATCGATGGTGACTTCCCAATGGTCATCATCGAGAGCAACGAGCGCACACGACACCTCCTCTGCAAGCTTGTTGAGGTCACGCTTCACCCTCGGGCAGCGCGTTCGTGCCCAGAGCCGACGAAGCTCCCGCTTCCTCCGAAGTTTTGCTCGGAGCGAGCTCGGCAGCTGGTCCAGACGTCCGCTTGGTGATCTTCCTTGTGTTGTGGCTGCTTCTTTGGCTTTTTGGATCGCCTCAGACAACTTAGAAGCAGCTTCCTCCACGTCAGCGGCCGTCGCGATCGGGACCGTGAGCTCGAGCCCCGAGAGTTCCTGGTGGAAGTGCCTCCAGTCGACCCGCGATCTTGGGGGACGAGGCACTTTGAACTCGTGCTGGAGGGTGAGCGTGACCAGTATTGGCAAGTGTTGAGTGTTGAGGTCGTAATTGACCTCAACATCGATGGGGCAGTCCAGTCCATGGTGCAGTACGATGTCCAACACGTCTGGGTGGTGCTCAGGGCTGGACGGAATGTGGGTCGGCGCTCCTGGACCCAACACGCCGTAGCCCTGCGTTTCACTGTCCTCAAGCAGATGCCTGCCCACCGGGGTGATGACGCGTGAGCCCCAAGCGTGGTGCTTCGCGTTCAAATCACCCACGATTAAAGTGGGCAGCTGCGAGTCGAACAGCGTCCGGATATCAGTACTGCAGAATGTCGTTCCGGGTGGCTTGTAGGCGGCATACAGAAGAAGCTCCATTTCACCAGCATGCACACGCACCCCCTGCGTTCGCAGGCTCACAAAGGGGGCGTGTGCAAGTTCTTCGTGCACAACGTCTCTCCTCACCAGGGCTGCTGTTCCCCTGAAGGGGAATCCCCGGGGAGTGACTTCGTCGCGCCGGTACACGAAGAAGTTCGGGATTCGGAGCTCGACTTCCTCTGAGAGCTTGGTCTCGCCCAGGAGAATGACGTGTGCATTCTGCAACTGGGCGAGCAGAGTCAGCTCCCGGATGTGGCCTCGTATGCCGCCTGGGTTCCAGTAGATTATTCTCAGCTGGAATTTAACTGGGCTAGTGAGGCTATTCCAGCTGAGATGGCGGGTATGATGTTCTGGCCTCCCGTATAGGCGACCAGAATCGCCGTCAGGGCTTCTATAAAGACCCGGATAATGGTGGTCGTATCCGGGCCTGTAGTTGCACTCGCCGGGGGGAGCGCCTTGCCTAGTAGGGCAGGATGCTCACGTTGTGCCTCGGGAGCGGGGACCGTCTTCGTCATCTTATTGGTAATCTTCGGGCAGGCCTCCTGCCTGGGCCGCGGTGTTGATGCAGCCGCCGGCTCAGAGCGGGCCGGTCTAGGCGCTCGTTTGTTCTTCCTTTTCCTCTTCCTCTTTGGAAGAGGTTGGCCCCTTTCCGTTGCTTTATTGGCCGGGGGGGCAAGGGAGGTGGTGGGTGTCGGTGCCTCGGAGGCTATTTCCGGCTCCTTCCGAGCAGCTTGCATTGGCGCTGGTGGTATAGAAGGCAACTTGACAGGTTTGTCAAGCTGCCTTGCTTTGGTGCGGGGAGGACGCTCCTCTCCGCCACCTTTCACGGGTCTTGTTACGGGTGGGCGAGGGGGTGCAACGTCGATCCCCCTCCTCCTTGCCTCTTTTTTGTAAATTGGGCACCGGCGGTCTTTTGCTGTGTGCGCCTTGCCACAGTTGGCGCACGTAGGTGGCTCCTCGATTGGCCGAGGGCAGTCCCTGGCCAGGTGCTCGCCGGCGCAGCGAACACATTTCTGCTGTCTATGGCAGTTGGCTGAGGCGTGTCCAAAGGCCTGGCAGCGATGGCATTGTGGGGGCGTTTTACCCCCTCTCCAGGCTTCTATCAGCAGACCCGGCATGCACAGGAGCTCAGTTGTTTGATAGAGCTCCCTGAGCTCCTGTTCCCGCAGGTGCGCCAACTGCACGAAGTAGGTGCACCCATGTCTGCTTCTTACGTTTGGGATCGCTCTTGCACGCTCTGCAGGGAACCCTAGTCCCTGCAGCGCGGCTATTACCTCTTCCGCGGGCGTATCGAGAGGCAGCCCCCTGATGGCCACCTTTGACGGCAGTTCTGTGGCCGGGCTGTAGCAGAACCAGGATATTGATTTGTCCTGGTTCATAGCCTCGGTGAGGTGGCGTTGAATCACCCGGAACTCCTCCGCTGATCCGGGCAAGAAGCGCACCCCTTTTCCTAGTGGGCGCGCATTTGGGGCGTGTCCTAGCTTCCTCTTTATAATCTCGAAGTGCCGCGTCCAGTTAGGCAGGCACTCCGCCGTAATCAACGGGTAGCTAGATCGCGGCGTCTTTCTTGGTGCTGGTACAGGTGGTGGAGGGGCTCGGCTCCTGGGCGACGCTGGAGCGGCAGCTGCTGCCGCATAAGATGGCCCCTGCTGTGGTGTTGGTGGTCGGGTTGTCTCCCCGACCGTCGACGGCAGAGCCGTGTAGCTCGTCGAGTCACGCGGCCAAGTATCCTGCGACCCCCCCTCCAGGGAGGAGGGGGATCGCGGCGGTGGTGGTCTGATTTTAGGTGCATCCTGGCTTACTTCACTCGACGTAAGTGAAGCGGCGTGCGACGAAGATGCATCTTGCGGCGGTGATGAAATCGTCGGAGGGGGTAGCGGGGGGAGGGGTCCGTCTTGGGACGCTTGTCTTCCCCTTCCGATAGTTCCGGGGATGAGTCCGGCCTCGGGCGCTTGGCACCTTCTGCGCTGGTTGTAGCCTCACCTACAACAGCGGCGAAGTTCGCCTCAGCATCCCGGTACTCCTCATCACCCCCGGTTTCCGCGTGCAGAATGCGGATAATAGGGCGCGGAGGGGCAGCCGAGGTGAGGGGGACGGGCACGGTCGAGTTGTCGAAGATGTCTCTTCGAACAACTGACCGCGGAATGCCCGTCCTGCCTCGGCCACGCTTGCGTTGGTCTAAGGTGGGGGGCTCCCCCCCGTCAGACATGATGGTGGTAGTCCGAGTCTGCTATCCTAGTCTAATGTGCATGGTCACCACAACCTCGGCGCGTGCAACCCAGCCAGGTGAGACCCACAAGGGGAGGCCCAGCTAAGCGCCCGCGAGCGGAAGTTCCTACCGCGCACACAGGTAGTTCTAGGGCGTAGGCAGTCTTCTCGAATTGATCCTGCAGGAGTTTTTATTAAATAAAAACGTGCAGGATCAGCAGTGCGTTTTTCTTGATGTGGTAGCAGCAGGCTCCTGGCAACTAACACCGGCCGTTTCCTCAAGCCAACGTCGGGGGACGCGGCGAGTACAACTGGCACCGGAGGGGGTCGTTGCGGGGAGCGGGGGGCGTCCGAACAAGAAAGTAGCACTATGTGATATATTCTCACTCTTCGCACCTTTATAAAAAAGCGCGAGTTACGAGAAAATATATAATCGCGATGTAGGATACGTCAGTTTTTAGTTTTCGTATGTGGCGTGATAGATGTCGCTACAAGGATAAGAAACAATATTATTGATATTTGATGTGATTACCAAATATAACACGCAACCCTAACGCGAGTAAAACCTCGGGGCATAGCTAGTAGGAAGTATTTGTATATTTTTATCTGACTTGTACCAAATAAATATAAACGTCAGTCAAGGCTAATGTTGGTACTTTTGTACTAATAACAATCAGCTGTGTCTACACCGCTCGCTCGTATCGTGTTCAAAGTAGTTTATAGTTCGGTTTTATTATGTAATCCTCAATATTTATCATAGTGATGTGAGTCATCGAGTCGATTCTGACCCCTGGAACTATTGTGGGAATTATCCTGACACAAGGTTTACACTTGACTGGATGAAAATTACTCGACTCGATTTAATTTTTGGTTTTAAATATTATACTGCACAATACAGTTTTAACTAATAATAATTCAAATTTAATTAATTTGAAATATTATTAGGTAAAACTGTAGCGCCGATCCGCTGATTACTTACACGCAGTCTCACTTGTAACACTATCAATTTACGGGTGTCAACTATACTGTTGAAACCCGTGAGCACGTACTCGCGCCGCCTGTACATATCTTCTGGTTAGTGTTATTGTTTATAAGCAGCCTTTGATATTGGGATTCTTGAATATTGTTCTCTCTACAACTTTATAAACGGAAATAATTATAAATAAAATTATAAACAATGTTAAAATTTAAAAATATAAACATAATATAAATGATCTCTCTGTCTCTAACTCGTGTTATGTGACCATCAATCAACTCTATTCCGTCACTCTCTCCGTCATATATGTTTATTTATATTTACAGTCTAGCTTTAAATTTATTTTATCTTGCAAAATTATTATGGTTTAAAAGTACTCGTAAGATTGTAATATTGATAAAGTATAATGTTTACCGGAGGTAGAGCTTTGTGCAAGCTCGTCTGGGTAGGTACCGCAAAATAGCAGTACTTGGTATTGTTGTGTCCCGGTTTGAAGGGTTAGTGAGCCAGTGTAATTACAGGCACAAGGGACAAAACATTTTAGGTCCCAAGGTTGGTGGCGCATTGGCGATGTAAGCGATGGTAACATCTCTTACAATGCCAATGTCAAGTACTGCTGTTTTGCGGTAGAATATCTGATGAGTGGGTGGTACGGGCTTGCACAAAGCCCTACCACCAAGTGCAATGCCGTTTTTTATAGGCGTTGGTGACCACTTACCCAGGTGGCCCATATGCTGGTTCATCTACATACCGTAAACTGCTGCAACTTTGCCAATTACCTTCAAGTTTGCCTAATCTATTAAAACTAACATCACTTGACAACCGTCATCTATATTCTATTTCTAATAAAGGAAGAAATATTATTGATATTCCGGCTACGTATTTTAATATTTTTCGAAGTGGTACCACTGCTGTGTTTTTAACTGTCTGCCTTCAACGGTCACAAGAAAAATGCACGTTTTTTAGTTGAGCATTAAACTTTTATTTTTTCCTTGGAAAATTCGAGAATTGGAGCTTTTTGAGTGTATACGGGTAAGTAAATATGCTCTTTCTACTGTTTTTAATGGCTTTTCTTTTAAATATTATCATTTCGGACTCGATGGTTGTCAATGTTGCAAAAGGTATTTTGGACAAAAGTGACACAAATTTAGGCGTAGACTTTGAGGCGTTTTAATATCTCGCGTTTCATAGACTACATAGCTATTTAAAAAAAGTTCCAATTTGTTTTTGTTGTCAAAATATTACGTACGTTTTTTTAATTCAAGTAGGAACTTGCAAGGGATCATTTTACTTTACATGTAGAATTTTTATAATTTATATTTATATTAGATAGTAATGACGAGTTAGTACAATATATCATATTTTACGTCCATTGTTTTATAGTGTATAGTAAGATAAAAGCATTCTTATGTTTTTGTGTAAATAATACAAAACAATTGATAGATGTTGAAGATAATTTATAGGTACATTTAGACTATACATAGTCTATTTTTTTCTCTATAATGCGTTATTTATATCAGTACATTGTTTATTATATGGTACGCAAATAAAGAAAAAGATGGATAGGAAAAGTCGAAGAAATTAAGTTCAATTTTAAAATGCGGCACATATGTTTTCTGATAATCTTCTAGGCAAAGTTTCGTCGTTTTTCTACTACTTTGCTTACAACTTTGACAGTAACTGACAGTTAATCTAACAGAGTTTTGGCTCTATGAACTTTAACAAATATTATACAACTCTCCAATTTGTGTGCTAAAGTAAAATGAGCCGTCACGGGACAGCTGGCAGATGTGAAACATCGAATGAAATAAAATGATGACGGTTTGTTTATTCATTTAACGTTTATTTTCATTAAATACAAAAATTTTAAATTCAAAAATTTATATCAATTTGCGACAACTTTATTCTTTTACTCAGTGACTTCAGTAATCGTTACATTCGAAGTTGCCTGAATTAAATGAATATAAAATTATTAATTAATTGAATTAATAATTATTATAATTTTATGAAATGTTTAATATGAGTTATTTCGCCAGACCGTACGCACTACTACGCATAGACTGTATATATATCAGTTTAACCCGCGGCTATAGATGTTTCACATCAAAACGTCATAAATAACAAATATTTTGAGAGATATTAATAAAAAAACATAAAATTTTGTGCAAAGTTGCAACAGTTTACTTATATAAAAAAAATTATGTCTTATACGCCCGTGCTCACGACACATGATTAGCGCAGCGTCATATCGTGTATGACGCGAGGCAGGCAAATGTGAGAATATTAATGTGACTAGTAAACAAAATATTAACACCATTTTATGAAGCCTGTACATACAAAACCGGGTTAAACTCTCCTAAGCTCACCCTCACCTAAGCTTCCTTCAGGTCGAGAGATACTTCAGTAGCTCAATGAGCCAATCACTTAGCTCACGGCCGGTCCTGCACGGCTCTCACTCACTCACTCACTCTTGACATTGAAATTTCCATTGAACGCCTGAGATCTCCTTGAACCGTCGTATACATAAGGATAGGTTCTTCATTCATTGTCTCCGTTTACGTTGAAATCAATTGTTTTAATTATACATTACGGCAACTTAATTTTATATTAATCGAATTTCATTGCTAATAAAAGTAAGACTTGACATCAAAGAAGTATGAGACACATTATACGCAATAAACCTTATATGATTTTTAATCGACTCTTAATTTTGTTCGAGACATTTCATAGAATTTCTTCATATTGATTAAGGAAATTTAAATTTGAAATTTGTCAAAGCTGACGTAGCCAGCAACGAGCTGGCATTCTAAAACTCGTAGTAATTAATCGGATACGGATCTCGTGGGCGTCACCTTCCTCCGATATTAAAGCGTCGCCTGTAAATGTCGCTTCACTGTTCACGAAAACATAATATGAGAAGATTATATTAAAATACGGTTATTGCTTCCGTCGCTCAAATACTCTAATCGAACTATGTTTTACCCTTGATATCACACTTTGTACGAAAACAATATTCCATGCATATATATGTTTTATATTTTAATAACACCTCTCAGATTGCTCGTAATTTTATCATTATTCATGTATTTGTATTTGGTACAGACATCATAAGCTTATAAAAATTTAGTCTATGTACATAAAAAAACAAAAAAGAAAGCACATAAATTAAAATAACTGTTTCATTACAACCTACATAAAAGAAAAGTTTTACAATAGGTACCTAATCAGTTATTACTGCGGTCTGTTTCTGCTCATACGAGGCAAAGCAAATCTATACAGAATTACAGATCAAACGCTAAAACAAGACAGCGCCGCTTAACGAAATAATTACTAAAACCCCAATCTTCCTTTGTAGCCTTGTAACCCTTGAATTAGTGAATTTATGATTCAAAACTAAATTTTACTTATCATCTTTCGCAATGTCCTTTTATTGATCGTTTATATTTTGTAATTGTAAAATACTTAATGGTGACTGGTGGTCTAGTGACTATTTTACTAGGCTGCAAATCAAGAGGCCTTGGAGTTTAAGCACCAAGTCGAGCTAATCAAAAGTCATGACATACCCATACCACGGAAACCTTGTAAATGGTCCTGAAATTTCGCCGGTCGTAACTGCTTGCGAACCTGTAGCGACATCTATCTCGCCACATATGAAAACTAAAAACTGACGTACCCTACATCGCGATTATAAAAAGTTATCCGAGCGATTGAACATATAAACAAGAACCCGACAACAACCGTCGGGCAGTAGCCCACCAGACAAACATGATGGATGAGGAACTTTACACCCGGTTCCTCCATATCTCCAAACTGGTGACCCCGAGCATGAACGTCAGCGCAGCCTTTGCAAAAACTACGTCATCGTGACGTCATCATCACTTCCTCAAGCTTTCGAGCAGCGAGTTATACAGCCAGCCAGCATCCACGACTACTACGAGTATCCTGACCACCAGCATGCAGCGGACGCGCATTCCTGGTCATCACCCACATTCTTCTCAGCGACCTTGGCACAGCACACTGCACTTCGGCCGGTCAGCAAGCAGAGACGCACTTCTCTCCTGGTCGACGCAGCAGCCAGCCACTACGCAGCACTGCACCACTCCGACTCACTGGAGCATTTGCAGCATCACCCCGACTCACTGGGGCATCACCGCAGACAGTTCCGACTCACCGTGAACTATGCGGCATCTGGTTCCGACTCACTGGAACATTCCACTGGCCCGGCAAGCATCACAAAGATGTATGGACAACTCAACTTGCTATCGACCTCCGGTCTCGGAGGGGAGTGATGTAGCGACATCTATCTCGCCACATATGAAAACTAAAAACTGACGTACCCTACATCGCGATATTAAAAAGTTATCCGAGCGATTGAAAATATATACAAGAACCCGACAACAACCGTCGGGCAGTAGCCCACCAGACTAACACCCGTCTAGTCGGAGGATCCTCCCTTTTCAATGGTGGATGAGGAACTTTACATCCTATTCCTCCCAACACCAAAAACCCATATGTGTTTGCACACAAACTAGTGTTTTATGATATCTTAAGTGCATTTGGCTATTGATGCGATTAGATACCCCACTAACGTCGGTTAGGAGGACACCAACATCATCGTCGTATAACAGTGTCGTATGTCGTAGCTGGATATATATACGTCATTATATCATATGGACAGACCACATTAAATTGTCTACGAAGTGTTCCCTTATTGAATTTACACGCAGTGCCATCAATAGACAGAAATGGAGAAGTCTCGCAAAAGCCGCAACCAACTCATCAGACTTTCCATGACCACGACCACTCCGTCAGGAGTGTACGACTGAGAAGAAGAAGAATATCATATTGATGTACAAATTCAAAAACCTATTTTTAAAGGCAATTAGAATTTCAAAAATAATTTCGCTCTAGACCAATTAAATACTAAACAAATATGTTATTTGTTTAGTATTTAAACAAATAACATATTATATGATAAATTTTTAACAACTGTATATGGGCCTAAATATAATGGATCAAGTTTGCTAATATTTTCATTTTTAACCAATACTAAGTCTCCTTGTTTATACTCCACTGGGTTTATACTTCTATCATATTTTATTTTTCTTAAAGTTTTACAATTTATGAGGTTCGTTTTAGCATCATTTTGTGACTTTTGTAACCGGTATTTTAGTTCTATTGCATAATCATCAAAATTGTAAATTGGATCTATTGTTGACCTAAGATTACTTGGTAAGTTACATTGTTTGCCAAACACTAATTCGTATGGAGTAAATTTTGTACTCGAGTGTACAGAAGTGTTATACGAAAAACACCAGTAAGGAATCCATGAACTCCATTCCTGACTATGACTGTTAACTTGCATTCTTAAATAAAATGTTAAATGTTTATGACTATTTTCAAGTGATCCTAAGGTCTGATGGTGGAAGGCTGTAGACTGTAATTGACTTATATTTAAAATTTTACAAGCCTCTTCCATTGTAGAATTTATAAATTCAGTTCCTCTATCGGTCACGATCTGCCGAGGGATGCCATATCTAAGTATAAAATTATTTACTAGAGTTGTAGCTACTGTGCGCGCATCCTTACCTGCTATCGGATATGCCTCGACATATTTGGTGAGGTCGCATTGGAGCGTTAAAATGTAATTATAATTATTATCTCTTGTCAATGGACCTACCAAATCTAAATAAATCTTATCAAAAGCTGAATTTCCACAGTCCGTTATGGTCATAGGTTCTTTTATGGTATTTAAATATTTATAACGTTGACATTTACTACATTTTTTTACAAAAAGCTTAACATCATGCTCTAATCCTGGCCAAAAATATTTTTTCCGAATGTTATTTAACATACGTCTTATTCCTGCGTGTCCGCTAGTGGCTAGGATATGATAATCATTTAATATAACTCTTTTCGTATCGTCGTCTATAATTTTTGTAACTCCTTTAATTACGCATAAACGGGGTCCGGACCACTTACGCATTTTATTTATAACCTGAGCTAGCTCTTTAATTATTTGAAAATTATTCTCATCTTTTATTACATATAACGTATTTATTTTTAAATCGATACAAAATGATTCCATTTCCCTCACAGAGACAGCTCGTGTACACTGGGATTGGGTAAACAGTTTCACAAAAATTGTACGATTTGACGACGAGTATGCATAATCACCACGCTCTAATGATACGCATTTTTTAACCTTTTTCCATTCTTCTTCATTCACAAATACCAACTCCGTGTAATACTTCGGTAGTTTTAACATCTCTACCACTCTTGGGTGATCAGTCCAATCGTCAGTAGAAATATTAGAAACCGAAGTAGAATTACAAGGTTTTTCATTAAGCTTCTTCTTTTGTGCCCTTGTAAGTACTGACAAAATATGATCATTCATCGCCTTAAATTCTTCACTACTAATTTCTATGCGTGACAATGCATCTGCAGCTACATTATCACACCCTTTCACATAAGTAACCTTAAAATCATACTCTTCAAGTATTAGCCGAAATTTTAACAATCTACTGGAAGGATCTGTCATATTGTATAAAAATATTAAGGGTCTATGATCCGTTTCTATAATAAACTTTCGTCCATAGAGATACGGTCTAAAATATTTAACAGACCAAACAATCGCTAAAAGCTCTTTCTCAATCGTTGGATACCTACGTTCAGCTTTATTTAAACTACGACTGGCGTAAGCTATTGGTCTACGATCAGCATTACATAAAATCGAGCCTATTGCATACCCTGAGGCGTCTGTCTGTAGTATAAATGTGTTATTATAATCGAAAATAGGATATTGTAATATTGGAGGGCTGATTAACATTTCTTTTAAAGTACTAAATGATTTTTGACAGTTTTTATCCCAATTAAATATTACATTTTTACGACATAAATCATTTAATGGAATACAGATTTCGGCGAAATTCGGAATAAACTTTCGATAATAGTTCGCAAAGGCTACAAATCGTTTGAGCTCGTCTACGTTTTTAGGAACCGGATAATTAATTAATGCCTTAATTTTTTCTGGATCTGGTTTAATGCCGTCCGCTGATACCACGTGTCCGAGGTATAAAATTTCTTTTCGAAGAAAATCGCACTTATCAGGATTTAATTTTAAATTAACTTTTCTAAGCCTTGTTAAAATATCTAACAAATTTTTATTATGACTATCTAAATTTCTTCCGAAACAAATTAAATTATCCAAATATACAAAACATTTATCGTAATTAAGTCCCGACATTGCTACTGTCATTAAGCGTGAAAATGAACCCGGACTGGTTTTCAAACCCATAGGCATACGGGTCATTTGATACTGGCCCGACGGTGTTGTGAATGCGGTATATTTCCTACTGTCAGCATTTAGCTTCGTTTGATAATAAGCTTGTGTTAAATCTAATTGAGAAAAATAAATAGCTCCTGAAAGTGAGTCTAATATATCATTTATATTCGGAAGGGGAAATTTGTCATGCATCATACAATCATTTAATTTCCGAAAATCTATCACTAAACGCCAGCTTTTATTATTATCTTCTGATTTTTTAGGTACTAATAGTACTGGGCTAGACCATTCGCTATTAGCGGGTTTGATAATATCATTGGCCAACATTTTTTGAACTTGTTTTTCTATTTCATCACGTTGAGAAAACGGTAATCTATATTGTTTAGTATAGACCGGATTCGTATTAGCTTTTAGTTGTATATTTTGTTCGTAAAGATTACACGTACCTAACTTGTCTCCTGGCAAGAAAAATACGTCAGCATATTTCGCACAAATACTTTGTATACTAATGCTTTCTTCTTTGTTCAAATGATTCAATTTAATTAATGATAATAATTTCCGAACTCTTTTTCCGTCCAAATTTTCTTTGTTAAACGAACAAATATTATAATTCGATAATAAATCAATTTCAGGCCTAAAATAACTAAGATTAATTTCTGTTTCGCGAGTATTTAAAATTTGAATAAATATTTTTCCCTCTTTCGGTTGACAGATACTTCCAGCGATAAATACACCTTCACACAATTCTCTGGGAAATATAACATGCGATTCATTCAAATAAGAATCAATTTGAAAAAACTTTTCACACCTCGGAGGTACCTTTATAAATGTATTTTTACCTAATTTTCCTAAACCTAAGGATAGCGTAATTGGTTTGTCGAAGCTATTTAAAGTAAATGTATTATTTTCGTAATTTAATACACAATTATAATTAGTTAAAAATTCTTGTCCGATTAAACCATCTTGAATACAAGGCAAATTCTTTAAGACATAAAACTTATGTTTGAATTCTATTCCACATAAGGTAAACGGTATGTAAACATAGCCCTCGGTGTACGAGGTGCCACCAATACCATTTACGGCTACGCGTTTTGAATGTATTGGAATATTCCTATCTCTTATTACATCGTATTTAATCACTGACATCGAGGCGCCCGTGTCAACTAGCATTCTATATTTGGTACCTAATATTGTAAACTCTACGAAATTATTATATGTATTGCATGCTAGAATAAAGTTAGGATCGAAAAAACTCTAAGTTTTGGTTATTTTCCGAAGTAGTGACCTGTATATCGTTTTGGGATTGATTCATAAGATACCCATGCTGTTTTCTACCGTTATTATTTCTACCTCGCGATACTGCACGTTCAAAATTATGTCCGCGTCCTCGAGAATTACTTGTGAATCCTCTATTGTTTACTCGGTGGTATAAACTAGATATTTGATTCGGCATCGGCCTAAATGAACGATTTGGCGTGTAATGTTGGCGTGCGTTGTTTAATACTCGACCTCTACTATGCCCCCTATAAGATGGTTGGTACTTACCTCGGTGTTGAGTCGTGAAAATCGTTTCAGCTGATGTAAAAGAGCCTTGACGCGACAGTTCCTCGTCTTTGGCTGCTCTTATAACATCTTTCAGCTCTGAGTAGTTGCGGGCCGCTAAAATAGTGCTTAATCGACTGTTTCTCAAACCTTCGGTGAATCGCTGTATTGCTAATTTTTCGTTTACGGGTCTCAATATTTTAAACGCGTTATCGTCACCGTTAGCTTGGGAAATAGTCAATTCAACAAATAAATCCTCAAGTTTCTTACCAAATTCCTCAATACTCTGCGAACCTTGTCTAGATTTTAACATTTCTATTTGTAGTGCCGTGGCTGACTGCTTAGTCAACAGATTATTTTTCATGTCGGCAATAAGTTCTGTGGAAGATTCATAGTTAGATAACAAACGTAATTTGGCATTTTTAGTTAAACGAGTTTTAAGGACAAAAGAAATAAGTAACTGTTCATGTTCTTTCCTAATGGTTTGGCTATAGAATTCGATACAATCTATTAATTTTTTAGTAACTTCTTCATCTTCTGTCATAATAGGTAGGAGAGAAGTAGCAGTTTTCATGTCAAAGTCAGCCATGGTGCTAAAATCTTGGTCACTAACTAAACAAGTTGTTTGAATTTTTTGATAAAACGATTCAATTTCTTCGCAAGCAACTAATAAGTAATTTATCTCTTCCTTTTTTATATACCCTTTAGATGCATTAACGTTTAACTCGTCACGATATTTTATATATTCGTCATATAAACTTTTTGCCTCTAAATATTTCTGTTCTAACAACTTTTTAGTTCTTTTCCCTTTATTTAGTTTAATTAAATTTAGTTTTATATTTTCAATTTGATGTTTTATATCTAATATATGATCCATTTAAATCTTAAGAAACATAATATAATATTTAGTACCGAAAAAATAACAAAAATTGGCTTAAAAATATACACTTAGAAATAATGATAAAATATGAATATATCTATTGTCTATAATACCATAACACCTTTGCTGATGACACTATTTCACTTCTCCTTTTATATATTTTTCACACTTTTACACTCCTATATTTTTTTATAAACATCTATTGATGCGTCTTCAGGCTAAACGACACGTTCCTGATTTCTTTCTTCAGTCTCTGGTCCACGCCTCGAACGTCTGAAAGCGCTCCTGACCATCTCCTGACGCATCCAGTTTATGTGGCAGCGTTTATATAATTTATATATGGCAAACTTTGCCCCCAAAATTAAAAGTAAAAGAAAAATACCCAAAATTATATATGTCACTTTCTGATTATGGTGTATTAGCTCCACGTTGGCCGAATTCACGCCTCCTGCGGCATTTTGTGCAATCACAATTTTTTCTTTACTTTGCTCTTTGCCCATTTTGTATTATGACGCTACTAACGTTCGAACAATTAAATACACGAAAGTCCAATCTTACACAGAGCGACATTATATTGTTACACTGCACTTCGTTAGAACCCGAAACCGAACCTTAAATAGCAGGGTCGCCATGTAAGGACGGGACTAGGTAAATAAAGTAGATGTGTAAGGTTTGAAGATAGATTTATTACTGCTCCTTAATACCATGTGTCATCTGCTTATATACTACACTACAATATTTAATAAGAGTAAAAGTAATAACGCAGAACCAATCTGTTTGATAAGCGATGGGTTATATGTATTTGTAACGTAACGGGGAGACGTACAAACACATCGGCGACACCTGGCCGACGCGGCCCCGGTCCCGCCGTGTGACACTGATTTATTGCCGAAATACATCGGAAAGTAATTTTATAATTTACACACACTATTGGTACGAGCGGAGATGTGGACAAAGCTTGTCGCCTCGAATGCGTGGTGGACGTGTAGGTCCTATTACCAGAAGTGGCATGTTTCATTTATTTCAAGAATAGAATGTTAAAAATTTAAATCATTATATTTGTATCCTCAGGTTTTGATATTATATTTGTGTAATATAATACTTGTTCGGGTTTAAGCCCGCGTTGTGTAAATGTGGATAAATGAAAGGAATTTTCCTTCCTGAAGGTATTTACTCGGTGGTAGAGCTTTGTGCAAGCTCGTCTGGGTAGGTACCACCCACTCATCAGATATTCTACCGCAAAACAGTAGTACTTGGTATTGTTGTGTTCCGGTTTGAAAGGTGAGTGAGTGAGCCAGTGTAATTACAGGCACAAGGGACATAACATCTTAGTTCCCAAGGTTGGTTGGCGCATTGGCGATATAAGCGATGGTTGACATTTCTTACAATGCCATTGTCTATGGGCGTTGGTGACCACTTACCATCAGGTGGCCCACATGCTCGTCCGCCTACCAACAGAATAAAAAAAATGTAGGGCAGTTTTAAGCATAATTATATATACTAAGTTAAGAAAATTGTGCTTAAGTATACTTACTTCAGCACAATTTGTCAACACAGTACAGTACAGTTAAGTACAGTGTTGTCAACTTGTCAGTAATAAGCCGATTCTGAGGAAAAATGGAAAAAACTTCATCAGGGCACGAACTACTCCACTATATCAGTAATGATAAATGATATTGTCAATACATATAATTGTTCCTTGTAGATAGTAGACGTACATTTCAGTGTTCGGTAAATATATATTATTATATCATTTATTATGCTATTAGACTACAAAACTCAAAACTGTAATGTTCTTCCCTTCATCGGTTTTCTTACCAATAGTAAGATATACCATTTCGTGGTAAACCAATAAAATGTTTCATTTACGATCGGGCGCAATTTGTCTCAGAAGAGTCGCTACGTGTTGCAAAGTTTACTCCCCGGGGAAGTTGGGCCAAAGGAAACCATTTAGGAGCATGAGCGACCTTTGGAAACCCTCGACTTTATCGCTTCGAATGTATCAAAGATTTGCTGCCTAAGGCGGACTCACCCTGAATTCGTAAACTTCAAGACTTTTTTAAGGAGTCTATCTAAGATCCAAACAAATCGTAACATGCGAACCGTACTTTGGTAAGGGTTGGGGAGGGGATGTTTGGAATATTAATGGTGTATCACTATATAGCTATGACAAAAAAATATAAACAGTGTTTTTTTATCTTTTATTAAATTAATTCAATTTTATTCAAAACGCAAAATAACTGCATTTTTTAGAATAAAAATATACTTTAGTTTTTTGTGAGATACGAAATATTATAACGATGACTATTGCATTGCTACGCTACATGCTCACACAAATAAAACATTTATATTCGCAGTGGTTTCTTGAAATAGCAGGTGCACGTCCAGAAATAAACGCGTCACTGAGACGGGGTGGCGACTACGGACTATCTCTGCATGTACATAACTCCTCATGTTTCTCTATTCATACAGTAGTTGGCAGCGCGACTCGCGACGCCGCGTGACGGCTAAGGCCGCGTGTTGTCTAGTACATTTAGATCGTACACATATATTATGCTGGCTTAGCAGCGTTAATAAGTCTGCGGATACTATCAAGAGAATATAGTACATACATAACTTAGATTACGAATTAATTATTATGGCTCACATGAGCCTTCGTCACAGAGCTTAAATGTCAAGTAATGTAGATATTGGTCCTTGGAACTGTACGAGTTCATATTGGTTTTCGTTTAAGTTTTAAAAACTGAGCACTCTTCGTTTTATGTTACTTTTATCAATTGTTTATATAGCAAAAAGACAGTCAAATTTATTTAAATTATTTCAATGTGGGTCGAAATGACGTCATATGGGGGCAATAAATGTCGATTGAAAATCATTATTTCATTTAATGGCGGTTAGTGCTTTCGCGTTTAAGTACAAGCTAATTACCAACTATGTAATATCATCATATAAATATTTATTAACGTTACTGTCACACGATTATTTCAGACTTATATTTTATATTAAGAAGTGACGGCCCGTATATGTCTCCCTGTTGGGCACAGTCTCCTCTCCTCTGAATCTTGAGGGGCTGGCTTGGGGCTTGTTTCACCACGTAGCTCCCATGCGGGCTTATGAATAAACATGTGCCTGAATTTTATCCGACATATTCAGTTACCTCACGATGTTTTTTGCACAAATTAGCCATATGAAAACTTTAATATTTGCCTGGTTTTGGACCTGTGACCCTTGATAAGGTGTCCTAGTCGCTGGGTAACGTTGGCTTTATTTAGTATTATATATCCCTTAATTATAATAAATAAATATATTAATTAGATTCATTTAACTTTATATGTGAATGAATATATTAATATACGAATATACTTCAAAATCTGCAATAGAGGCAATTTAACGTAAATGCGTTATGAATTAGGTACTTAAACTATTAATAGACAGCAGAGATTGTCGTGCCTTTACGCCTATAATATTGAAAAAACTTACAAAATACGACTACATTTTATAACGACTATATTGTGTTTTCTGAATATCCGTTGAACAAATTAACAACTTACGTACAGCTCTTCACTACTTCCTACTTGAGAGGTAAATAAAAAAAAACATAATATTTCTGAACTTTGCGTTCAAGCTTGCTCCGAACCGAATTGCATTAAAATCGATTCAAGGCTTAAGCGTGAAAACGTAATAGACATACATACAGAGGTACTTTCGATTTTATTATTTTATTATAATTAATAAATATGTATAGAAGAATACAATATAAGATTTTATAGATTTGAAATTGGTTACGACTACACTACAACTATTACCGTAGTCTTTAAATTCGCCAAGAAACTTTAATTATATCAGACGCTCTCGTATTAAAATAAATTAGCTCGTAGTTTAATTTATAAATTGAATAAGTTATATGTAGATGTTTTATTAAATCTTTATAATCTGTTGACATCTATCTTATAATTTAATCTACTTTTTATTAGATTTGTTAAGAGTAATCTACGCTAAATCGAACTCTGTAAAATGTTTCTTGAAATTTATGTCATACTAGTTTTCGGCCGAGGCTTCGCTCGCTGCTGGCGGGACGCGGATTGAGTTGTTAACTCGTGCAAACGTAACAAACAACCATATAAACAAACTCGCGTGTAAACAATTTCGCATTAATAATATTAGTTAGAATAACGTCTCCTCGTGTCATACACAAGGTCTCACCCTTTATCGGGTCAATAAATAAATACAATTCTAAGGGATTCAAATAAGCTTACTTTAAAAGGATTCTCGTTAGAACAAATGAAGCAAAATAAGAAGTCGTGGAGAGCTAATTGTTGAGCTCTCCAAACAATGTGATGTGTCTGTAATATCAGTACTCTACGAGTAATTGGTAAAACTACTGACATAATAAGTTAATTATAAATCTATTTCATTCTGTTTTGGATCATAACAGTCACACGGTCTGTTAACTTTGAACTGAGATATAGTTAGTGGTGTCTTAGTTAAGTTTAACAAATCTTATGGAATACTCTTTGTTTTAGTTGGTTGCCATAAGTATAAATAAAATTAGTAAGAAGTAGTGTAAGTACATGTTACTAGTACATTTACATAATTATTTTATTTATAACTTATGGCAATCACAATTCAATCACATTTCGGAACACGACAATTAGTAAGGCTGTAATTGTTTCACTGCTTCGCTAGACATAGCGAATATGACTTTGTCGTATCAATATCGTGTTTTCAGTTGTTTCTGGTGTAGTTTTGCACAAAAACTAATATTGCATACGCATTATGTGTATCTTTATGATCTCATCTTATATATTTCATAACAGTGAACAGTCCGCCACAAGGCTGCGTGCAAAGTCAGTTAACTCGGTAACAATTAATACGTGAATAAGCAAAGCCAAAAAAAAAACAATTATAACAATAATACATTTACTTTTACTTTTTTGCTTTAGAAGTGCGTTCTGTGAACATTAACGTGGTATTTAACTTTATAAAACTTTTAATTTAGTTTTGCTGTAAATTCATGTTTCGCTGTCAAAAGTTAATGTGGCGGATAAAAATCAAACGTTTTACCTACCGAAGTTGTTTATAAACAACGAAATAAATAACAATTTAACGTGGAAAAAGTGGCTACAACATTTGCTGTATTAGCCGCTATCTGTATTAGCCGCTGGCCTAGATATGGAGTATGAAAAGAGAAAAATCGCAAATTTATTACACTTGATTGGTGGAAAAGGTTTCGAAATATTCAATTCATTCAACATTGAAATAACAGAAATCACTTTAGAAGACCTCATTAATAAATTTAACAATTATTTCAAACCGAGGAAATAAAAAATAAAAGCACTGAGTCGTCGTCGCCGTCATCGTCACCATCGTCATCATCTAATGAGTATCAAGTGATGATAAATATATTTAAAAATTGGGTTTATTTGAGTGGTAATTAGATTATTTGGTGCGTTATAAATTAGATTTAACTGTTTTGCCAAGTTTATTTATTTATTTAATAGGAATCCAACGTTGCATACAATATTAAACATGGTCTTATAAGTAACTTGTATATAAAGCACAAAAATATATTGTATGCCCCACTTAAAGGCTAACTCAGCATGCATAATCGTACAGACGTTCCTTGTTACATTTACTTATTCAAATGAGCTTACTCTACCAATAAAAAAAGAAAACATACTAACTATTAAATAACAAAAAAAAGGATATAGCTTATTCTTCAAAATTTCGAAAAGAGTTGATATAGCTTATTCTTCAGTTGCCCGTATAAGAGTTGTAATTATGTTTTGGGGTATTATAACAATAAATTATTGAGTTTATGTTTATCTGAAGTATTTTGTTTGTCTTATATTAATCATATAAAGGAATAATAACTTTTATACCTTCTATAGCTATATGGTTCTATAACTATCAAAAAGGATTAAAACATTAGTCGTTTTAGCTAATAAAACTAAAAGAGCTCAAATACCTTTTAGTTTATAATAATAATACCCTGGGACATAGATCACACACGGCCATCTGATCCCAAACTAAGCAGAGCTTGTACTCTGCAAACCAGACAACTGATATACAGCATATACTACTCTCTGTCCTCTAAATACATTAATCATTGGAAACTATTTTGGTAATGATTTTTCAATATTTTATATTTATAAAACTTGTTATGTACTGTTTGTTTCCATTAAAATAAAATATAAAAAAAATAATAATAATTACACACAGACTCAGGACAAACAGTACACACAAATGTCTGTCCTGGGTGGGAATCGAACCCACGATCTGCGGCGTCAGGTATCTACCAACCACGCCAACCGGCTCGTCATCGTCGTTAATGATTGCCTGTAGCTATAGCTGTTCCTACTCCTGTTTCTGCTTACTGTTGTGTTCCAATTTGGTGTCGCATTGGCGATGTAAGCGATGGTTAAAATTTTTTCAATGCCAATGTCTATAGGCTTTGATGGCATTTGATGGCTACCCATTCTATAAAAAAAAGTCCTTGGCGAAATCTGTGATTAAGAGATTTTGACCTTAATAACATTCAAACATAAAATTGAAATAAATTATGGTCGAATTCCGACCACTGGGCGATCTCTAGTTGATTATAAATACACTTCAAGCACATGCAATTCCCGTGGTGTTGGCCCGGACTTGATACTACAATAAAATCGTTAGTCAGTCAGTAAATGAGTATATTTGGTAGGTGCAGGTACATAGTACAGTTGGCTCGTGTCGATGGTGTTCGAACGCAATCTTTACCACGTGCACCATAACGATTCTGTTTCTGTATTCAAATGTAACCGACGACGCAATCCAGTTTTATTAGTTTTTAATCCTAAGCCATTTTGTTGAATGGGTTTTTCGTATTTTTGTTTACAGGCACATCGTAGATACTAAATTTTATTTTTACGACATTTATTTGTATAGTTTAAATAATATAGTTGCCACCGTTTATTTGCCAATGAATATTTGTTTACTAATTATTTGTTTTGTAACAATATCTGCCCTTGCGTTGCGATGATGATAATGGCCGGTATTGCATAAATTTACATATATTTTAAAACGCTGATATGAAATTAATAAATTAAATTTTAGGAGAGCACTGTCGTTTGAAATACGGGTTTTTGTCAGAGACAGTAGGCTTAATTCTTATACAAATGTTGCGTTTAATTGTTATGTAATTATTTAGGAGTCCAGTGTTCAGCGGCTAGATGAGGTAAAGACGTTGTCAAAGTTACGGGTTTAGCCGAAACAGACTGGTGCGTGACCGAGGCAGGCGACTTGCGGAGTGAGAACCCATACCCTAAACACAACAAATAAGGAGAAACTATGGGCCCTACATATAATACCATGTATAAGGCAGGTTATGGATGGTGTTGATGATATTGTTATTATTGTTTAACGTTTTCACATACTATTCTCTAAAACTGATGAGTCCTACATTTTAAATTTGGCTCACATATTTGTTACGGTATCTCAGAAACCGCCTCAAATACTCAGGACCGGATCTCTCTCCGGTCGTGATGGATTTCTGTCCTGTCGCATTATGAGAGAACATCTTAGTTCCCATAGCGGATTGTTCGCTCACAATTTGAGGAATGATTCATATTTTATCAAGTGGCTAAATAAAATTGTTCTTATAAATAAAAGCTTGTAATTCAATCTAAATCTTCCTTTAGCTCATTTATAATTGAGCGTTCAAAAAACGACACATGTTTAATGACTACGTGTAATTTTCAATTGGAAGAGAAAATTTTATTGATAAATTATATGTCGTTGTTTAAATTGAACTTAATTGAAAAACGAACACGTAACTCGTATGTTTATGAAGTTACTTTGCAATACAAATAAATATTTATAATGGGCAAAAAATGGGTTGTTTATCAAAAATAAGCTGCAACTATCCGACTTCGGTCGAGTGAAATTTACGTTTTAGTAATATTATAATAATGTATTTTTTTATAGTATAGGTGGGCGGACGAACCTATGGGCCACCTGATAAGTGGTCACCAACGCCCATAGACATTGGCTTTGTAAGAAATGTTAACTACCTTATGTAAACTTGGGAACTAAGATGTTATGTCCCTTGTGCCTGTAATTACACTGGCTTACTCACCCTTCAAACCGACACACAACACAACAAACCAAGTAATTTTGTTTTGCGGTTGAATATCTGATAAGTGGATGGTTCCTACCCAGACGAGCTCGCATAAAGCTCTACCGTGAGTAGAATGTAACCACCAATGTAATTGTTTCATCAAACCTATAAAGTCGATATGTTAATCTGTCAAACCAATATTAATGTTGTCGTGACGCATGTCCATCAACAATAATAATGGTTACAGCAAAAAGTCTTTCAAATTGTTCAACTCACTCACTGCTCTATTCTTGTGTCATTATAACTATAGATTATCCTACAATTATGTTTGTGTTTTTAAGAATCAATCGCTGAATAGACTCATTAATATAGATTTTCGGAAGTGAATTTTCTTGTGGCCGATGCGTCACATTCAAAAGTCGAATTTTGAAGCAACTTCTAAGTAAAACTTCTTTCACATTTTAAGCATTCTTAAATATAATTAGTAAAGAAATGGAATATAATCAAGTTAAATTGATGTAAAAAGTCAAAACTTGTAATTATAAGAGACCGCGCGCTGTAATTCGTTTCTGTGAACCCCTTTAATCAAAACCATTTATCTTTGTTTGTGACAGTAGAAAAGGCTCTAAAGATTAAAAACGGTTTGTTTCTTCCTTTTTTAGAATAATGTTGTTACGAAAAAGGGTTCGTTAATATCATGGTTTCCGTCGAGCCATATTTCATGGAACAATTTAGATCTGAGACGGAGTTGTATTGTTTAGTTTTGATCAACATCAGACTCGAAACTGTTCAATTCTTTATACGAGTAAAGTAACAATTGTGTTGTGTGTTTAATTCGAGCTGCGTGCGTTACGCAACGTTCATAATGTTAGTAATCATGACTTCATTTAAATTTACTTTTTTTATCGTATATTTATTATATTTTATTTGACTGCCTCGTTGGTCTAGTGGTTAGATATAAGGCCGCAGACCCGGTGGTCCTGGGTTCAATTCCCAGGTCGGGCCAATAAATAGTTATTGGGTTTTTCTGTCAGAAAATTCTCAGTAGCAGCCCGGAGTCTGGAAGGTGGAAGTGTGTACACTCCCGTGCCTCGGAAAGCACGTTAAGCCGTTGGTCCTGCGCCTGAACTCTTTCCGGTCGTGTCGGATTGCCGTCCCATCGGATTATGAGAGCTAAGGAAAAGAGGGTGCACCTGTGTTTGCGCACACACTTGTGCACTATAATATGTCCTGCGCAGTTGGCTAATCTCTCTTGAGATTGGCCGCCGTGGCCGAAATCGGTCTGGAGGACCTTATATTTTATTTATTATATTTATTATATTATTTATTATATTTCTATTTTGTAGAGATATTACTTTATTGCGTTCGCGACAAAACCCTCGGGTTAGCGACCGTGGAAATCAGTTTGTGAAACCATCAAGATCTGTCATTTTATCGTATATAATATTGCAATTATAAACATAAAATATTTAAATTATTAAAATGGCTGGTAACTAGCAAATATCCAAATTAACTTAAAAAGAGTCAGTTATTATTAAATCGCAGCCGGAGTCTCCAATTTTATATATTTGCATAGATATAGATGACGCAAAGACACTCTGAGATAGAATGCTTAGACACGACTCTTTTATCTAAAAGCTCATTATAAAATTACACGCAGGGTCTCCGGGAAGTACAAATTCTTTTGGGATTGATTCCACCAACCGCTAATAATAAAATTTAGTTTTGCAAATGCCGGTCAGTATTGTACGAGTTGTGTTTGTAATGAGAGTAATTATAATCGATAAGTTGTATGCTAAACTTACCCCAGTCTTGAATTATTAGTCGTTCACAAGCACTCAACCACTAACTTTTATATTTATTGATGTATGCTCTCTTTGCTAACTACCGTATTTTCACATATAATCTAATCCAATCGGAGTAGGAATAAAGGTATACACACCGTAGATTAACAAATTCTTGATTAATTTACCTTTATTTATAATACAACATAATTCCAATTAACTAGTTATAACTACATTAATTTAACTTTCGAAGTTCCGATTACAACTTCGCGAACATCTTTTCGCGAGACCGTAGTGAATATCATAGATTATTCAAGATCTCGACCAATTATGTCGATGATATCGTATTAATTCGGTGCCTAAGTTGTTTATTTGGGCTTATTCCTGTTGTGGTTGGAATAGGCTTTATAATTTTTAGTAGTTGTTTCAAGATGGCGTGAAACCATTATCGTCGTTTATTATATAATAATAATAATAATTTATTTAAGCATCATATTATATCATTAACAAGAAGTGATAATGATTACAAAGAAATTGATAATGATTTACTTTAAATTTATTAATACAATTGAAATGTAAATGAGAAAATTTAAATTTGAGAATGTTTGTAGTAGTCGTTGACGTGCTACGTATTATGTAGTATATGAAGTGGAACAACATTGTTTACAAATAATAGATTGATTCTAAAACAGTGTATGTGACGTTGTAATATATATAAATAATTTAACTCTAAATTTAAAAAAAAGTAGCTCTGACGCTAATAACACGACAAAATACACAAGATCGAATAACGAATATTAAATATAATTATTATCCAACACAATTACTATGTTTGGTTTCTAAAAATTATAATACAAAGTTGTAACAAATTGAGGTCCGTTCAATAATATCTAGTCAATAAGTTGGGCTGCGTGTAGGCGATGTTGTTCAAAAAACATCTGTTCTTGTCAACGCTCTGCCACGTCACTTCATACATTCATTATATGTATGCTGAATGTATTTTATGTAAGGTAGGTTAAAGTCTTTGCTTTAGTATGTGGTATATTTGACAGTTAGTCGTGCATATTCCATTTAAAAATTCTCACCCAACGACATTGCCTGCACACATATAATATCTATACGATATCAAGTATAATCGTCGGATCGGACCAGTCGCTTCTCTGTCCTGGTATTGCACTTAATCATAAGCTTTAGTTAAATAAATAAATGTATGTAAAGCTATAGTTTAATACATAATAATAAAAACACCAGTAATTATATTACCCGCTCTAACTCTAAAGGTAAGTGTTATTAAGTATCTAACTTGTAACTTACTCACTACATAATATTTACCTTTACGATCCAAATCACATCCACGATCACTTCTTATCCACAAACGCGTCTGGAACTGTTTATGTTTTAGATACTTGATTTATTAAAAATAATTAAGTATGTTAAAAGAAACACAACTTATAAACGGAAATTCCGAAGATCAAATCACAAATTAGCAATGTCGATAGTTGGTCTCGCCGCGTGTCGCCGAGCGGTGGGCACGCGCGCCGGCTCTGTGCGTTACTGCGAATTGGGGGGCGATCGCGACTAGGACAAGCGACAAGCGAATCTTTTATTGGATACAGAAAGAGTTTTAAAGAGTATATGAAGTGTTAAGAATCTGCTGTTTCACTTAAATATAAATTCATAAACAGATAGACTTTAGCTGTCGACAGGCTACACAACTGAGGCTGGTGTTGCTCCATTTAATCTTCCTCTACATAACTCGACAGTGCGGGTCGACCACTGTATCACAAAGACGCGAAGAACAAACTAGAAATATAGCAAGATAAAAGTGATTGGCGCCGGTCGTGTCGGTGATGGTACCCAAGCAATCGGCCTGGAGGAGCTTAGTCGGTGAGAACCTCATATAATCCGGATTCCCTCGAGGAAGCCTTTAAAATATGTATGGAGTGTTTTTATTTATAATTATGTGAAGTTTGTTGGGCAACTTTACATAAAATATACTTCTACTATATGTGTGGAATTTAAAACCATACTTCGCTTCCAGATGGTTATATACGAGTACGACCCCGTGTGTACTACAAGATATGACTTCATTTATGATAAAGTGATCTTCAATACAAAATGGCTCTAAAGTATAAGCGCTTGTACGACATTTGCGCCGTTCGACGATCGGGTACGTACTCGTATGTGGAGCGATTACATTTTATTTTACGTTTCGGGAACAAAGGAAATTCAAAAATCAAGTTAGTTTCGTATTTTGTTTGATTTACAATATTGCACTGAAGAGGCTCATGTAGCAATGAAACCTTCTTCTTCTTCTTTTTCGTGGCACTCTTGTACGTGTATATACCTTCATCACTTTAATTCAAACTGCAGTACAGATCAATGCGAATACTCTAATTGGCTGTGTATTGAACAGTCACAGTAATTGAAATCAAAACATAACATAATAATTTCTAATTTATAATAAATTATTGAGAAAAATCACAGCCTTAGAAATAAAAATACAGTTTTTATAATACTAAATAAAAGAAATATTAATAATAAAATTAAAATAACAAAAATAATTAAATAAATAAAAACACAATTATGATATAAAAACTAGGTACATGAAATGTGATAGGCTAATTATAGTTGATACTCAAAATAGGTCTATTGACTTCCAAACTAGGATAACCTGTATCTTGGAAGTCAAAATTCACTTTATACGACCACATAGCCCGTGTGCATGCCTATCTTAGGATATATATATGTATATTAGAGTTACAATATATTAACATTATGACTTGTTTCTAATTCAGTAATCAGTCTATACATATAATAAATCTGTAACTGGTCGATGTCTGTACATGGAAGATAAATGAGTAAAACTTTTATCGGGGGTCATTATAAACACAATAGAACCCAAAACAATGATTAATAAATTTTTTGTCTGTTTGTCTGTTTGTCTGTTTGTCTGTTTGTCTGTGCGTTTGTGCACGCTAATCTTAAAAACGGCTTAACGGATTTGAGTGCGGTTTTCACTAATGTATTGTGGCTAACTTCACTTAACATTTAGTGTTTGTTTTATTTCAATCGGTTCATAAATAATAAAGTTATGTCAATTTAAAGATACATGTAGAACATTTATTAAAAAATGGTTATGGTCAAACTGAAAAGAGATTAAATATTACATGTAATATACACTTTTGCTTATGTTTTATCCTATATTTTGTTAAATTTTTAATCTCTTTATTTATTTTTTAAAAGTTTAGTATCACTACTAAACATCAATAAATTATTATCTGTAGGAAAATTACGCGCGCTGTTATTTGTCAAAATCAAAAAGTTTTGTTAACAATTTCGTGTTTTCAGTAGCTTCGTGTGTTGTTTTTGCATAAAAACTAATATTGCATATATATTGTGTGTATCTTTATGATCTCATCTTATATCTTTCATAACAGTACGCTTTAAGTCTGCGTGTGAGCAAATCAGTTAACTCAGTGACAATAATTAATACGTGAATAGTATATAGGTGTACAAACAAAGCCTAAAAACAACTATAACAATAATACATGGTTTTAGAAGTGCTTGCTTTAAACATCAACGTGGTATATCACTTCTTAAAACTTTAAATAAGTATAATTTTGTCCTAAATTCGTGTTTCCTGTCAAAAGTTTTAAAACGGCAGATAAAAATTCAAACTTACCTACCGAAGTTTTTTCTATACAACGAAATAAATAGCAATTTTACGTGGAAAAAATGGCAACCATATTTTGAACTATATTTATTAGCCACTGGATACATATAAGGAGTATTAGCCACTGGTTAAATATAAGAAGTGTAAATAGAGAAAAATAGCAATTTTGTTCAACATTAAAATAACAGAAATTACTTTAGAAGACCTCATTAATAAATGTAACAAATATTTCGAACCGAGGCAAAATTTAACTATGGCCTGACATGTATTTTTTATGAGAAAACAAAGCAAACACGAAAATATAACCAACTTTATTACGAGTCTAGAAAATTACAGTTTAAAATGCGATTTCGTTGAATTAATAGTCATTGGTCAGTGATAAATTTACAGCGAATATGTGTTAGAGTAGCTCGCCAAACATCAAAGATTATTACAACAGTCTGATCTGTCACTAAAGAAAGTTATAGAGATAGCTAAAATAGTAGTGATCGAACAACAAAATACGGAGCACATAAATAAAAGCACTGAGACGTCGTCATAACCGTCATCATCTAATGAATATCAAGTGATGAAGGGGGAGTAAAAGGGTTAAACAACACACAGTACAGAATAGAGAAGATGTGCATATTCCTACGAAGTCAGACGGGCAACTAATTAAGAAGAGAACAAAATTGTGAAACGTGGTTAATTTGCCTCATCCCAATATAAACCGAATAAAAGTATTTTGTAATCTCTCAGCTTAATTCAATTGGTCTTTGGCTACATCAAGCTTGCGACAGCATAATCATGAATAGGAAGAAGTAGATCTGTGCGAGCATATAATATATAATTAAGTGTACTCAGATATTGATATTATATATTTAAAAAAAAATCACTGCAAAAATAACATAAATAAGATAAAAATAGTAATGTATTAAATGTATTAATTTATATAAAATGAATGTACCAACCCATCTTAATATTCAATATTTTAGTTTGTTATAAATTTTGTACTGTAGTCATATTCTTGCTTGCCTTTTAATTGTATTTGGTTAAAAATATATAAATAATATATATATCATTTATTTACTGCATTTTATTGGCCTCACTCAATGTAATAATGCTTAAGCTATGTGATTTCATTTATATTTTGTTTTTGTTAAATTTGTGTTTTCATTAAGTAATTAATTATATTTGATTATAAAAAAATATATATCTTACTACACCTTTACTGATTATGATGGTTTAGCTGTTTGATTTTATATATGTTTTGATTATTTTAATGATTGTGTAATTATTGTTGTATTTATATATGTATATATATATATGCTATAAGTGTCATCTCATTTTTAACACTTAACCTTCCAGAGCGGTCAAATAACTGCTTTTGAAACTTTAATTAAAATTGTTATATAGCTTTTGTTTGTATATTATATACTTTTTCTACATAAAATGGCCTCTTAAGCAGCTTATTCAGATGTGTGTCAAGTTCAATGGACAACATTTGTTTTAATTCCCTTTTTTTGTTTAATTAAATTAGTAGCCTTGGTTAAGTCTGATTTTATTTAGTCTCTGACAGAAGAAACTTTTCCTTTACTTTATACTTTATATTGTACACATAAAATAACATAAATCTATATCTATAACAAAAACGAATTAATTAATAAATTATCCATACATATAAATAAAATTGAAGTTTCTGTCTGTTATTTCAAAATAACTGCCTGTTTTAAAGGTAGGTATATGGCTATTTACGATTTACCAAAACCAAAGCAATCATTTTTTTAATTTTTTTACTGTCTGCATGTCTGTATCTTTCAATCGTCTAAAAATTGAAATAACCGAATTGTTATAAGAACTATTTCAAGATTCCGTTTAGCCTTTATTTCATCAAAATTAGTTGAGTCTATCAAAAGATATAAAAAATACGTATTTTTGTTGATATCTATTCACATAATATTATTACTCTTCCTAACTGATTCATTAACGCAGAGCCTAAACTGCGGGGGTTAGAAACTTGAAATTTTGGCAGTTGATACATTTTATAACACCACTAAGGTTTTGGAAATTCTACCCCTAAAGAGTTGAACGATTGTTTAGAAACCCGTCATTTTTAAAGTTAGAAGCATGAAATTTAATGAACAAGCTTAAAAATAAATAAAAATGTATTTCAGCGTTTTTGAAAATCTAAATCTGAGAGGGTAAAAAAGGGGTTGAAAGTTTGTATGGGGATTCCGTCACTTTTGGTGTAAGAAGAATGATATTTAGTATTAAAGCTATGCATACGTATTTCGTCGTTTTTAGAAATTTAACTCCAAACGGGAGAAACGGGGTAAAAGCATTAGTATAAAAATTAAAAAAAATAGAAATTACTATTTGAGTTTTTTGATTAAATTAATAAACATGAATTTCAAAGTTTTTAGAAACTTTTATTTTTGTTTGGAAGAGTTGGGTGCAAATAATGAAATTCAAAATACGCAATATCTTATATCAATATCTCTTAGGGAGAAATATACGAACTTCACTATGTTGGTGATGTTTGGATAAAAAAAACATATTCCATTATTGACACATGTACCACTTAATTGGTATTCCCTAAGCTTATATTATTGTAAAGTTTCATTAAAATCCATTCAGTAGTTTATGCGTGAAAGAGTAACAAACGTCCATACATCCATACAAACTTTCGAGTTTATTATATTAGTAGGAAGTAGGACTATTATATGCCCTGTACTGAACACACACACTATACTGGATGGGCGAATAAATCGATTGGTAAATGTTTATATCTTATTGATTAAAAAATGATAAAATCCTTATTTTACCCGTACGAAGTCGGGACGGGCAGCTAATTACTAGCTGATAACGCATCTTTCTGTAGGTAAAAAAGGTTTTTAAAAACAGTACAGCAGTTTTTTAGTTTATTCGCTACAAACAAACATACAAAAAATCTAATTTTACTTATTTATAATATTAGTATAGATAAAGACCACGCGCGAGCGAAGCTGCGGGCAACAGCTAGTACTTATATATGTAATGAAATGACATTTCATTATTCCAAATTTGCTGCGCTCCGCGCGTTTTTAATCTGTAACTAAAAGTCAGTTTGCCGCGCATTTGATGGTTGAATGACAGAATGACGGATAATGTTTAGATTATTTTGAACTTTGATATTATAAAAAAATAAAGAGATATAATAGAGGAGGCGATATTAGTGAACTTTAAATGTCGTTTCTTTGTATTTTCGGAGAAACAATTTGTGTTTCATTTTGAGCATCCTCAATAACCTATCTTATATATATATACATATATAGTATGTCGGCGCATCTGCTTCTCTAGTGCAAAGGGATTATCACTTTTAGATCGCTAGGCGACTCATAAACGATTTGTTTTTTCTTTTCAAGCAGTGGGAACCTTCAAAAAGGTACCCGGCTCCTTGAAGGAGGAGGAACCGGGTTATGTGGGATTCTTACCCACTAAAACCACTGCGATGGCCGTCCAAACCAATGCATTAATGACGCTTTTGGATGAATATGGCAGTATGGCAGATTATATTATGCGAGTACTACTTAACCAGAAAAGCTGGTACAAGGCCCTGTCGTAAAGTGCTCGTTAAAATAATTTTATAAAACGCAAACAAGCTACAACTAACGAGGTATGAGCACCGTGAGTCTGTAGCCCGAATATCTGATTCATAATATATTGATTTCGTTATATAGTTTTTATTATTTCCGCAAATTAATATTTTACATAACTGCCACGAATATAAACAACAGACATACGATTCAAAAGATCTTATGAATAAAAATAACATTGAGGGCTTACAATGAAATGAATATTCAATGTAAATACACTTTCGAGAAATATCAAAATGTAAACATTATTATTAAATTTCTCCGCGACGCGCGCGGGCGCGTTATCTTCAAAACTTTATCAATGAAGCCTTAAGCGCGGGCTTACAATTCGCTCGGCTTATCGAGATTTCACTCCGCAGTATAAACCAGAACAGATTTCGTTTGATACGAATTTAGGAAAGCTTACTTCATTGGCATAAAAGTGTATTTTTGGTTTTTATTTTTAATGGACCTACTGATATAAACAGTGAAACTAATTGCTTTTGATATAAACAGTGAAACTAATTTGCTCGATAAGGAGCCAAAAATGGCTCCTTATCGAGCAAATTAAAACAAAATAGTCTAGATAGCCAAATTTCATTTCCCAAATTCGTATCAGGGCCTCGCATTCTTTTCTCTAGTGATACCCTCGCACGATTTAATGATAAAATGCTAGAATCCTTACACGAAAAACATCCTTTACCAAATCCAGCATCTGTACTTCCAAATCCACCTTCTCAGAATACTTTTTTACAAGTTAAAGATGAAGACACCTATGCTTCCATTATGTCATTCTCAAGCGGATCTGCTGGTGGCATTAACGGTATCACACCACAACATCTTAAAGATCTTGTGAGTGCCTCAGCTGGTTACGCTGGCAGGGTCCTATTGGGTGACATAAAAGCTATGGAATTTTATGCTATCTTGTAAGGCGATTTCATCATTTTTACCACATCTTTATGGTGCAAGTCTTTGTGCCTTTAATAAAAAAGACGGAATTATTCGAATTGATTCTTTAGATATAAGCTAACACATGTGTGTATACTTATAATACAAGTGCTCTAGTATTTTCCTTTGTCATTTATGTGTACGCATATAATGAGACCTTCACAAACGAGTATGTGATGTATTCCAGTTACATATTTCCCTATTTTTATGCATTTATATATTATGCGCCTTTCATTTAATAAAAGATTATTAGAATGAATGTTAAAAGTATTTGATTATAAATTATGTCATAGCGCAGTGCACTCAGTGGGCAACTAGCGCGAATAGGACTTTCAATAATGAATTAACAATTTCAAACATTTATTGGAGTATTAGACTTTGTTGGTCGTGATAACGTTTGCGAGGTGAAGAGCTTTCAATTTTTATTACCATCATACAAGCGTTTACCGATCGGATATTTGAATCAAGTTGCAACGTTTATGTAAACATTACGATACTCTATTATTTATGATTATACCTACTACGATATGATCCTATACAAACATATTATAATGACAAAAAGGTTATAATAGCTCAGGTTTCAGAGGTATACACTGTATCAAGTAGTAGTAAGTAATATTTTTAAAACAAATTGGTTCATAATAAAAAATAATAAACATACATATATGTAGATATCGATTATTGTCTGGAAGTCTCAAATTGACAACCTAATGAAAGGACTAGTTTCGGGTGGCGCTGACGAGGACAGCAGACGGAGGATGAGGACGGGCTTGCACTTGTTACGATGGCAATATTTATGGACGACTAACCGTCACCGGCATTGTACACGTCTGTCAACGTCTCAAAATAAAACAAATACAATCAAATAGACGAGTATTTTATTTTATATAAATAACTGAAGCATTTATCATATTTACCTAATAGATTATATGGCGAGTGGTAAACGTTAAACGAGTTGATGTGCTACAGCACTATCTTGTGTCGATTTACACAATGAAGCTAGCATAAAAAAAAATTTTTGATATGTAAATTGCTATAGTAAATACTTAGTAGAATTACCTAAAGTAACTATATCAAGATTATTATGAACTTGAATAGTCTTGTAATATTCTTTGATGATTTTATCGCCACTTCGAGTGATTAAATAACTTTTACGTGGTTGAAAACCTCGATAGTATTATTTGTATTAACTTGAAGCTGGAGACTTTGTAAGGCTAAAGTTACTTATAGCAAAAAGTGTTTGTTAGAGTTTAATTAAAGTAGATAAGCCGCTTTGTGTCTTCCGTGGAGACGATAAGAGGATAACAACAGTTACACAGCTCGCAGGTCTCTTGAATGATGTGTTCTTTTGAAAATGCCGATAATAAAGTTTAACTCCTGCAAAATTAAAATAAAAATAAAACAGTTCGCATGATGCCTCAATTGACAAGCCGTTCTTAGCCTGACCAATTTAAGTGTATTATTTTGGACTTGGGTTTGCGCGCTGTAATATGCCCTGCGTAGTTGGCTATTGTCCTTTACGTCGGTCGTCGTGGTAACATTTTACTATTTAATCTCGATTATTTTAAAAACCAATGCAGCACTTGTTGCGAAGTGGTGGTAATCGACGATACACCTCGTCGTCCTAAACTTTACACTAATATTACTCCAAACCACTTGTAACAAACACGAAACGAGCGATAACTGAGTGGTCGTTGTCGTAACAGGATACACTTGTACCTCTGGTGTTCGGGCCGTTAAGTAATCATCTTTTCAAGACGCAGTGACTCACTGCGTCTTGAAAAGATTATATCTTATAGTTATTTTCATCTCAGTTCATATTTTCGCAGATATGCTCCTCAATAAGTAGTCGCATAGTCCCTCGTCTCTATTTTTATTTTTTTTATAATTCCCGGGAGGGCAAATGACTCTAGTCCACCTAATGGTAAGTGGTAGAAGAGTCCAAACGCGACGACGGCTAGTGCAGTCAGGAAGAATGATTTGCACTAGCCGCCCCCGCCTTGCCAGCCCGCAAGATGCCTCTTCACACCTCGTTTGAAGGAACCCAGGTCATAAGAGGAGGGGAACACGTGTGCTGGTTACGAATTCCATGTTTTGGAGTTGCGACAAAGAAAAGAGTTGCCAAATTTCTTCGTGCGCGATGGAATTGATGTCACAGTTAGGCGGTGACATCGAGAGTCAGCACGCGTAGATTTGTGAAGGAAAGGGGAAGCAGGAATGAGGGAGAATAATTCCTCTTTATACAGATAGAAAGCACTCAGTGCCGCTATATCTCGACGCAATTGTAAAGGCTCGAGGGTGTTGGTGACCTTTACGTCGTCAATAATGCGAACCGCACGTCGCTGCAACCGATCCAAGGCCTCCATTAAGTACTTAGCGGAGCCATCCCAGAGGTGCGAGCAATATTCGGCGCAAGACCGCACCTGTGTTTTATACAACAGTAGCAGTTGTTGTGGTGTGAAAAAACGCCGCACCTTGTTCAGGACTCCGAGTTTTCGTGAGGCTGTTTTTATAACAGCCTCGATGTGATCCTTTGGACTGAGGTCGCACCGAACGTCAATTCTCAGTATAGCAACTTTGCCTTGTATTTCCAGCGTAGTGCCACAGAAGGAAGGAGGAGGAAAAAATGGTAACTTTTTTGCTGTGAGAGCGTACCTGTGTTTTCTTGGCGTTAAACGCAACAAGGTTATCAAAGCCCCATTTGGCAATGAGTCCTAACGTTTTATCGAGTTCAACAACAAGATCCCTCCCCGTCTCTCTTTAGTTTCCGCCCGCCCAGCTACTACGCGTCCCTGGTATCCTCCATGTACTGTACTATCATCTGCATAGCAATGTATGTTCCCGAGAGAGAGCATATCATTGATATGCAGAAGAAAGAGTGTGGGAGATAGCACAGACCCCCGGAGAACCCCAGCATTCACTACAAGGAATTGTGAAGCGCAACCATCAACTAAAACGCGAAGGGTACGCTTCTGTAGGAAGCCGGCAATCCAGGTGCAGAGCTGAGCCGGCAGACCGTATGCCGGTAGCTTGGAGAGAAAACTTCTGTGCCAGACCCTGTCGAAAGCCTTGGAGATATCGAGGCTGACAGCCAACGATTCCTCACACTTGTGGATAGCTTCACCCCAGAGGTGTGTTACGTACGCTAGAAAATCACCTGTGGACCGTTTTGGTCGAAATCCATATTGACGATCATTAATCAGACAGTGATCTTCTAGGTAATGGATCAGTTGGTTATTTAGGATCTGTTACATCACCTTACAAAGTACTGAAGTGATAGCTATTGGCCGATAATTTGCCGGGTCAGACCGATCTCATCAGCAATAGTAGCGGCGCTAGCTGTCGGGTCATTCTCACTGAAGCAGCGTTCCTTTCAAGGCATCAGTAATCGCGCAAAGTGCCGACTTATAGTGCCAAACGCGACGTTTGCATACCGCTGATGACGGTAGCTTGGGCTGTGGCACTTTGATAGATATCAGGCAGTGATCCGAAAAATCAAGAAGAGCCCGAACCTCAACCTGATATTCCACCGGGTGAGTAGTCAGCAGAAGGTCCAGTAGAGAAGGCGCTTGCACGTCAATGTCTGGGATCCTGGTGGACTGATCAACCAGTTGGGTCAAGTCATACGTGAGAGTGAAAGCATGAGCAGTCCTGCCAGCATGGTCAGTTTTGGGGTATTTCAACCATGACTCGTGGTGAGCATTAAATTCCCCCAAACATATCAGTTCCGCGTTAGGAAACTGCTCTTGTGCAGCATCTGCCACCCAACTAAGATGGTCAAATAGTCGGCTTGTCTCCAAGTCACCATTGTGGGATCTGTAGAGGCACACGTAGACTCGACTCTGACGAATCAGGTCCACACGTACCACCAACATGGAGAAGGAAGGGTCCTCCAAGCAGCGCAGGCGGATGAGAGACATCCTACCACCAGATGAGCAGATGGTCGCTCAGATATCCTTTAGTCGCCTCTTACGACACCCACGGAAGAGGGAGGGGCAGTGAATTGTATTCTTACTCCGTCACTGCACGGAGACTGTTCGTCTGAAGTAAAAGCGTTTTTGATTATCCGATGAGTAATAATATCAAGCTAAATATTAAGTTCAATTAATAAGAAAGATGAACAACAATAAAATTGTTAGCTATTACCCACAAGGCCTTTCATTATTTTATTGTTTATGAAAAAAAAAAAACTTTAGTACTGAGAAGAACCGATGAGAGATCTTGGTCTATGTCTATTATTGATTTCTCGAATAGATATGTTTTTTCAAAAACTCTTACCAATAATAACATTTATATAACTGGCTTAATATTATGTAATTAATAAATTAATATTTTTTTCTGCTTCAATGGTACTACACATATTATGCACGTTAAATATTATTGAGAACTTAAAACATAAGTTTTCGCTTGTTTCCCAAAAAAAAAACAGATAAAGTGGTGGAAAGTGCAAAATAAATTATTGGTTTTCTTAGTTATTTTGATCAGATTAGAAACGTATTAATAATAAAAACGTAAAACGGAAAAATCTTATCATCTAAATATGAAGCAAACATACTAGTAAGTTAAATTGTAAGTTGTTATGATCGTAATTTAACCTGAAGGCAGGCTGTCTGACGTAGGCATGGCAATCACAATGAACTGCGACATTGCTCCATTAGGAGTCTGTAAAGCCATTCATTGGCTCATTATACAGGCTCTGTCTGATTCTCACGCCGCGCCATAGATCGCTTTGATTCACGCCGATATACATTGCGAGTGTACATTTAAAATATACGAAACTGATGTACGAATACAGTTATGCAGTAAAATTTCCAATTTTTTCACACCTCAATACAATTACACTTAATTACAAAACTCGAGCGGAATTATGCGAACGAACTTCAATAATACAGAAATTAATTGGATAAATAAATTGGACCGCAAATTACGGTTGTGGTCAACCACCAGTGGCCACGTGACGCCTCGTCCCCGACAGCCTGCAGACCTCTCGCCGGCCACCCAACAACCTCCCGACGACCGCTTGACGATGAACGTTTTCATCATTTTAAAAAATATATTTAATATTTAAATAATTATAAAAATATAACCCCTATCGTCCTCGAAGGAACAAATCGATATTACAATTTACTGTCTCTAGTAGTCTATAGAAAATCTGCGTATCCACTAACCCGCATGGGAGCAGTGTGGTGGAGTGAGCTCCAAGCTGCTTCTCCTCAATAGGAGAGGAGTCCTCCGCCCATCAGCGGGTCATTAGCAGCCCGTAACTTTATAATTTTTAATTCCATTTTAAGATATAATTAACATAATTAATTGATTGTAATAAAATATATTCTTTACTAATTTAGACACTGGAGGCCAATTATACTAACACAATTGTCATATTATCGAATCGAAACATAATCGGTGACGGTTAGCTTTTTCCCTATTCTACTAATACATACAACGGTCCAGTGGTGATTCGATTTGTTCTTGATGGAACGTCAAAAGTTAACAATTCAGTTTGACTTTGACATGGTTTTTTGGCATTTGTATATGGTAACATCACACTTCTTCGGTTTTATGAGGAATAGTCGAAGCTGGATGGTAATCGAATCGAGAGCTTCAATAAACCTTTTATATTAGGTGGTTATATTGGCTTCCTGTTCCAATATTGAAAGTGAATTCGGTATGGAGCTCCGAGTGTTTGCTGAAAGAGTTAGGTCTGGCAGGAGGGCTCAGTTGTTAATGAAGGCGAGTATAAATACAACTGGTTAATTAAATTTGTGTTTATTTAAGCGAGTTCGTTTTAATTATACTTATATAAATTACTATGGGTAAACATTTACAACGCTTAATTTTTTCACCGACTCAATTAAATAAACAGGTTGGATGAACTCAAACTATTAATTATTTAAAAGTTCTGACGAGGAAAAGTCGGACCTATTTTTAATAATACAATGTTAAACAAAAATTACTACACTTTTGAAAACATTGTTTGTTACTCCATTGCGTGCAAATCACAGCAAACAAATTAATTACCCATCTACACGTTTTAAATTAATTGCAAAGAACCATACACGCGCACACAGCAAGCACGCACGCAGGCACGCACGACAATACAACACGTTCTCATTGTGAGTTTCTCGTATTAATATTAAGCAACACTATTATTTTATTGTACACTAGCTGCCCGTCCTTAAAGCGTCGGGTCAAATAGATATGTTATCTATAAATATAGTTAAATATATATAAATATCTCGTAATATTTGTAAAATTACTGATTCAAATTTTAAAAAAGTTAGAAATGTTTACAACATGAAGTGTTTAAAATTATTGTTATTTATTTTGATAAGGATTTATACTTTTGTGACTAATAATCTAAACTACAGGTGTAGTTATTATAGACTCCTAATTTATGATATTAGCATTTGATGAAGGTCAAGCAAAATGAGACGTAGACGTAATTGAAGTGACATTCAAATACAGTTTGAACAATCGTGTTTGATAGTCGGCCCAAACTAAGAAAATAAGGATCTAAATTATTATGTATGTACAACAACTAACATTAAATTCGCAGTGCTGACCGTTAACATCTCTTACAATGCCAATGTCTATGGGCGTTGGTGACCACTTACCATCAGGTCGCCCATATGCTCGTCCACCTATGTATGCTATAAAAAAAAATCATATAAGGCGCGCTTTTGGATTCCTGTCCGGCCAAACCAACACTACGACATTGGGCACTCGTTCTTAGCCCGATGAGGGATAAAATTATTTCGGAGAAGCAGGTGCCGGATCAACGGCAACATGTGCCTTGTGAGCCTTGTTGTAAACATTATCAACTTCTGATGATCCTTCCGATCTGAATGTTGGACTAATTTGTATTTAAAAAATGGGTGACATACATAATATTAAAGTGGCGATATGACTTACGCGAGCTCGTATCAGAATGTGAAATAAGTGCTCAGCAGCCGAACGCCCGACCGACCGACCGCGACGCTTTTAAGTAATTACGGACTCTGTGATTATGTTCATTGCGAGTCGCCGCTGAATCAAACCGTTAGCATTACTTGGAAATGCACTGGCGAGTAAATTGTATCACATTTATTTTCAGCTTTCAAGCGTGACACAAACCTTTATTTGTCGAATAAATTATATTCCAAATAAAAGTAAATTGGGCGCTAGTATTACAGTCTCTGTTAGTTTTCTTTGATGTTTCATACAATGTGTAACGACCCGCGAAAAGAAAGTAATTGGCCTCAATTTGTCTACAAATGTTCTCAAACTACTCTGATTTTTTTTCAGTCACATTACTGCATGCCATAATGGACAATTACTCTTTAGTATTTTATTAAATTTATAATGAAAATATTTTCAATATCTATAGCGTTACCCCGAACTAATAGCGTTACCCCGAACGAATACAATAGAAAATATTTAGTATGTAACAGGTTCACTAAATTCCTGTTACAATGATATGATGTACATATGATCAGATACATTGTTGAATGAACACGTGTTACCCGCCTATCTGATCTCGCTACTTTCTTAATAAAGTACATAATCTATATAATTATATTAATACAACATTGCTCCATAAATAGTATACGGGAATAATACAAACGACTGGTATTTTATCGAGCACTTATTGAGTTAGTGGAGTGCATTACGGTTCAAAGTAAGTTGCTGGGAGAGTTACAGGTTTGGTCTAGTTTACAACATGCACTCGGTACGAGGGAGCCCTCGCCTCAGGAAACTGCTATTTTGCCTTAATTACCTTTTTACTGCATAAGTACACTGTGCCTTATATTCTGATTAATTCAACTTCCTTTATCATAATCAATAATAACAGGGGCGCGGCTATAGCGGAGCTCGTCAATGTGAGTATGTGACTCGCTTTGGACGTCGTCGGTACTACGGCGGGAACGCGTGCATGCCAACAACTTGAAAAAGTTTTAACTCTGGTCAATGTATGACGCGATAAAACTAGCATTATATATGTCGGAGAAGCATCGTACTCGTTACATCGTTATTAGTGGTTGCGGGCTTAGTGGGCGTCATCAGGATAAATAGTCCATAGAAAAGTTACATAGACCTTGCATTTGTCAAAGTCAGCAATTTTTTTTTTTGATGTATAGGGGGGGTTGTTAAAAGCTTAAGTTCGAGTTTGTGGGGTTGCAACCCTTGGGGAAAATCCGCCATCTTGAAAAAAGGGGTAAAATCGTTTTTGCGAAATAACAAGAAAACTATCCACCGCGTTAAAAAATTGTTGCATTGTTTTTTGTAGGAAATTTAATTCTCTACAAAATTGCTCTCTTGACTTTTTGTCGTAAAATTGAAAATAACAAAGTTATTAACAAAAAACGATAAAAATTGAAGGAGCAAATTCCTTTAAGTCGCTATAACTTTTTTTATTGCATTTTTTTGGAAAATAGGTCCAGATGAATTTGATAGACAATTTCAAGTCGAACAAATTTCGCCCCTGATTTTTTTAATTTCGTTTATTTTTAAGGAGTTTACAGCGCTTCAAAGTTAGATAAATTTATACGTCAGAAGGTGCTCTATCAAAATGAATTAGATATATTTTCCTGTAAATTAAAAAGAAAAATTTATAACTATTTAAAGCAATTTGTCCTTAAAAAAATTGTTCAACAAACAATTTTTTTAACGCGGTGGATAGTTTTCTTGTTATTTTGCAAAAACGATTTTCCATGCTTTTTTCAATATGTTACGTATTGACTCATATTTTAACCTTCAATACGCTGTAAAATCCTTAAAAATTAACGAAATTGAAAAAATAAGGGGTGAAATTTGTTCGTCTTGAAACGCGCCAAAAAATTTCTCTGAATAAATTTTCCCGAAAAATGGATAAATAAAAAGTTATAGCGACTCAAAAAAAACGCTGTTTTTCAACTTTTGCCGTTTTTTGTTAATAACTTTGTTATTTTCAATTTTACGACAAAAAGTCAAGGGAGCAATTTTGTAGAGAATTAAATTTCCTACAAAAAATAACTTAACAATTTTTTAACGCGGTGGATAATTTTCTTGTTATTTTGCAAAAACTGATTTACCCCTTTTTCAAGATGGCGGATTTTCCCCAAGGGTTGCAACCCCACAAACTCGGTTTTAAGCATCCCATACAATCCACTATGCATCAAAAAAAAAAAATTGCTGACTTTGATAAATGCAAGGTTAGGCCATATTTTTGTAACTTTTCAATGGACTAAAAGTACAAGCACGAGCAAGGTGTTGTTACTCGTTAAAGCGTTAATTAATTAATTTGTTTTGTTAATTAAAATACTGTGAAACCGTGATAGTTGTGTTTTGTTTTTTTTTAATAGCATAGGTAGGCGGACGAGCGTATGGGCCACCTGATGGAAAGTGGTCACCAACGCCCATAGACATTGGCATTATATGCGATGTTAACCATCGCTTACATCACCAATACGCCACTAACCTTGGGAACTAAGATGTTATGTCCCTTGTACCTGTAATTACACTGGCTCACTCACCCTTCAAACCGGAACACAACAATACCAAGTACTGCTGTTTTGCGTTAGACTATCTGGTCAGTTTGTGGTGCCTACCCAGACGAACTTGCACAAAGCTCTACCACCGAGTAAACCTTACCTGGTTTACTAACCACACCTAATTTACTTGGTTTGAAATTTTTAAAAATTATAATCGATCAGGTCAATTTATTCAATTTACTTGTTCTTATGTACACAGGTAAATATTTGAACAGGATTGCGAATCGGTGCCAATCTTTAATTTGACAATCAATAAGTAATTGTAATGCTTCTCTATTGAATGAAATTCGGATTTGGTTGATTTATTTGGGATTGAATCTGCAAATTTCTTGCTAAATCATTGTGCTAGTAAAGCTAAAATGTGCTAAGTTTTGTGCGCGGTACGTTCGGCCATCGTATATAATATTTTCTGGCGTAATGAGATTAATGTACAGTCGGGGTTAAAAAAGGTTCGTCACTACTTCTCGATCTATTTTCGTGTGCTCAGTATGAGCGATAATCTGCTTTACCGATTGAGTATGACATATTGCGTCGCAATGTCATTATAAGTCGCATTTAGCAAAGAGTAAAATAGCGTTTAAAAGCTATAATAATAAGAAGATAGATAGAGTAAAATAATATATACTCGCATCTAGTAAGCCTCTAATTTCCAGACGGCTGTCGGTCGCCGTCAATCGGGATGATAATTAAAAACTTTTCACGAAACCTCATAGCCCTTCGTGAATGCTCGTGTAACATCGGAGATTAGGACATTGTCTTGTCTCTTATAAAAGAGAGTGCATAGTAGTAATCCAACTCCCTACTAATATTATAAAGGCGAAAGTTTGTGTGTATGGATCTGGCTGATTTCTCTGAGTATGGATGGATGTTTGTTACTCTTTCACGTAAAAATTACAAAACGGATTTGGATAAAATTTGGCACACAGATAGAATATGTACTGGAATACAAGATACTTTTTATCCCGGGAAAACATAAAATCTCTCGGGAACGCGGGTGAAACCGCAGGACGGAAGCTAGTAGTAAATAAAATAGTAAAAATAAATAGTAATTATGGTAAAATTTATTCATTTAAACAAATCTTATTTATTTTATTAAAAACGAGTATATCCGCCATTCGCATCAATCACAGCTTGTAGTCGCTGTCGCATTGATCCAACAAGGCGAGAGCATATGTCGGTTCCTCTGAAGCCCTCCCAAACACTTCGGCAATATTCTACGACAGCTGCTTTGGTTCTCTCGTTATTATTTATCCACCGCTGCACCATCAAATCCCATAGATTTTCGATAGGGTTTATATCCGCAGATTTTACAGGCCAAGGAATCACCACCACATAATATTACAAGCGTTTTGAATCTAAGATTGCAAGATATTGCAAGAAAATATATGACACTGACAGACTTTGTCAATTCAGTAGAAGATATCATATCTAATTTAAATCTGACTAATTAGGCCATTAAAAACGGTTTCATGTTGATATGAAACTAGACGTAGTCCAAAGATGTTACACTATTTTGAACCAAGTTACCATACTATGTTAGTATAATTTTATATGCAGTTGTCTGCTTAGTGCTTTAGTTTCAAAAGGAACTAAGAGTTTACGACTTGATAAAGGAATGAATTTGATAACTGACGAAGGTTTTCTTACTCTGACTGTACAAAATGTGATAGTAACACTAGCAAGTGGGATAACACGCCGCTCGACCGTTCTAAAACATCAACTAAAACCAACCAAAACAAATTTTTGTACATTATTTTCTACTGTAAACAACATTTTATATGAAAATCTAAATCTATATCTAATCGATACTAAACGTTAGTGTACTATTTGACTCGGTATAACTGGTGAAGGATATGAAAAGTACCAATCCTACAAATACCGATTCAATAGGCATAAAACAAAAAGACGGTAACAACTCATCTATGACTAGTTAACTCCGCTCCACGCGCCCCGCCCTCCCGCGTCTGTTATACACATTTTGTTCGCGCCGTCTCTTCTATACATTATGACTCAATGGGGCCGATACGAATCTTTTAAACATATTCGGTAGCAGCACAATATTAACTTTTTAACGTATTTATCATTTGAAGTTTTATTACGCATACGACCATTCCTTTTTGAGTACTCAGCTTTTGCTGATTGGAGCTGTATTCCGTAAACCTAGCCGACCTCGTACATAGGAGCGGATCCCTGACGAAGCACCAATAAGCTCACACCCGTTCCTTCTGCGTACCTTTTCACTTGATCTTACTTTATTGTATTTCCACTTTGTCGGGTAACAAGGTGATCGGATATTTATTTAATCATTTTAACGAAAACTTTTCCTTCTCATAAATATATGATGCAGTTAAACAGTGAAGAAAATACCTCTGACTATCTATATAAGCACTTAATAAAAGTACCGCTGGGAGTACCTCATGTGATTGAATAGAATCATTCGAGAACGCAGTTGCTTGTTTCTTCTGAAATTCAGTTTGTATTTAATACGAAAGAGTTTATTTAATATAATTATTATTGGGTTTATTACCTTAAATGTATCTGAAAAAGTATTACATAATATACAATAGAAGCGGACAAGCAAATGGACGAGTGATGTCAGCTGTAATATTTTGTGTAGTGATGCGCTACGACATCCATCCCACGATACGCGACATCACACCACGCCACACTATGCCGTACTATCGAACAATACGCCATGTAACTATCATTAGTTTCTTATAGCAGTTTTAACAATTTTTTTCAAATTGTAACATCAATACTACTTTGGCGATGTTAGGCGACACAATAACTTGTTACTCGAGCTAAGCATCACTTTTTAAACGCATGATTATGTTGCGCGTGTCACGCGAGACATGAACATGGTTCATTTCAACAAGGACATTTCAAGTTCAAATTGTGTATTAGGTATAACGCCAACAATAGTTTCATGTCTTCCCATGATGGATTGATTGTTCAAATCTGTAAACGAAGTGCTATGTCATCGTAAACATCTTAAGTAATTGCCATACAATAAATAGTACCTACCGAAGATAATTTTTATAGCTGTAGCTTTTATAAAAATCAATATTTAGTATATGTAGTACACATATTAAAAGCTGAAATAATATTATGGCTAGCTTTATTATAAGTATGCAGAATTAAATGAATAAAACCGATTAAGACGCTTATTTCTGTATTCCATGTCGCGGCAAGTACGCATGAGATCCGGTAGAAATAATGGATGAGGTCGATAAGTAGCAACGATAAGATGGGGGCTCGATTTTTTTTTCTGTGTAATTACAGGCACAAGGGACATAACATCTTAGTTCCCAAGGTTGGTGGCGCATTGGCGATGTAAGCGATGGTTAACATTTCTTACAATGCCATTGTCTATGGGCGTTGGTGACCACTTACCATCAGGTGGCCCATATGCTCGTTCGCCTACCTATACGGTAATTAAAAAAAAGGTTACTTTAAATAAAATTAAAAATAAATTGAAGCTAAAAATAGTATGTGATTCCAGATGTAACATGAAATATATACCACATTACTTTAAAATATGTTCGCGATTCAGTTAGCAGCCATCGCATATTCGTACTCGTATCCTCTGAAATATTGCTGCGATAATCGTATCGTAGAGGTTGTTCCAGCACGGACGCACGGCCACGAGACGGATTAGGCGAAATTTATTACATTTCCAATATATCCTTTGATTTTCTTGTGTGTTAATTTGAAGACATGTTATCAAGGTAGCTTTTTAAGTTTTATTCTGTGAGATCTCATTTTAATGTCATCAGGTATTTGGTGTTCAGTCGTATCTGTTTAAATTAAGTTCTAATAATATAAGAGTTAGGTATAACTTAAACATAAGCCGTAGATATTACGTATACTGTGCCCAGCGATGTTGTTGACAGCTTATCTTGATTATTGGGATTAATTTGACAACAAACAGCTGAGCGTAGAGCGTAATTACTTGGATTAAGACAAGATATATATAAGACTGAATCAAATCTCGTCTGTTGACGTACCTCAGACAGTGGCAGGGAATTTATATGTATATTTTAGAATTTACGAAGAAATATTCCTGATATTATACGAAGGCATTGTGCGGAAGGTAAATTTTGAATATTTATTATACAACTTATACAATTTAGCTCCTGTATAATGCCTAGTTGCAACGACACTTTCACGGCAATCGGTTTGATATGTGTGTGTATTTAGTTGCACGTATTAGGTATATGTAATATGAATAATTTGAAATGTTACATATTACAAGTCTGTAATTTGTAACACTGTCACTGTCTGTCGTCACACGAAGAGCGTTGAAACAGTGATAAGTCAGAAGTGGGAATGTTCGGACAAAACGTAATAAATGAGACTGACGAGTCGGCACAGATCACGGGGGTTCCACCTGATTGGATTGTAAGGAGAGGTTTATTTAGGATGTGTTGATGAGACTAAACTATGTTCTTAATTATTCTTTTTTGTATTTATTTATTGATTTGTGTAACACCGGCGGTGTTCACAAAGAACCATAAACAATAAATACGTCAATAGTATCATCGAACTATTAAAATTAATATTAGTTATTTATATGATAATATTGAACCTGTATTATTTATTATGCAGATTAATAACTTCTTATTACTCTATACTTTCCAATATCATTGTCTACACAGTGTAACTCACTATAACGTGCATTAATTAAAGACAACAATACGAATAATACCAATAAGAATAATCCACTGGACCTTTATTTCAAAATTCCCCTGTCTTTCAATACAAAAAGGTTGTACATATTATGTTAGCGGTTGATTTTTATAATGAATCTCCAAGTGAACGCCTCACGCACATGTGAATATACGAAACAATAATAACAATAATCTATATATATAAAAAGACTTGTCCTGACTGACTCATTAACGCAGAGCCTATATTACTGGGCTACTATTTTTGAAAACTTACCCCCCAAGAGAGTGAAATAGGGGTTGAAAATTTGCATGGGAACTCCGTCATTTTTTAAGTAAGAAACATGAAATTTTGTATACAAGCATCTGGTTAGAAATAAATAAATACCTATTTAAGCGTTTTTGAAAATTTATCTTCCAAGAGGGTGAAATAGGGGTTGAAAGTTTGCATGGGGACTCCGTCATTTTTCATGTAAGAAGCATGAAATTTTATATGGTAGCTTCTGTTTAAAAATCCGCGGCGGGTCCGTTATTTTTTATATAAGAAGCATGAAATTTAATTTTAAAGCTTCTGAGCAAAAATAACCGCATACCTTATAGGTATATGTTGTTTTTAAAAATTCAATCCCAAACGAGAGAAATATGTTGCAACATTCGTATAAAAAATTGGTCTGCTCTGCTTGAAATACTTTTTGATTATGTAGCGGGCAAAGCCGCGGGTGAACCGCTAGTAATATTATAATTTTTAAAGAATTTGCTGTTCATTATATTAATTTTACTTTACCATAAATATTATAAAGCTGTGGTAACTTTCTCTCATTACACATAACAATTACGCAGTCCAGTAACTACAATAATCATTTAACCACTCGTCACACAGAGCACACTAATTGACACGTTCACCGTTACTTGGAAATGCGACCAGTAACAAAACGGCCACCGTAAACTGCGGAGTACAAATTGTAAACTGTCTGTTTAATTGTTATCGGCAGTTTACTACCCTATTATATAATCAGAAAGTTTTATATCAAGTGGTTTTAGTATAGATGTTCCAGTAACTCACCAGTGGCACGTTTTTGTAAAATCTTAAACGAGCACAGTGCCTCCCTGGATCCATTTGGTGACTCTTTATCTAAGTTCCGTAAGGAAATGTTGTCCGAATTATTAGCCATTTGATTGTTATTGTTTTTATCTTTTTTTTGCACTCTTTTTATGCTTAGTGTTTTTTTTTATTTATTTTTTTGTAACTTTTCAATTAGCATAATATGGTAAATGTAGTACATATTTTTATCGTGTAAGCTCCTTTTTATCTCAACTATCATTGCATGAGGTATTCTCCTTTATAGGTAATGCATTTAGTTTTAAGCTATAAGTTGTTTTTGTTACTAATATTGTATTGATGTAATTACTCCTGGAGGATCTTAAGCTAAGAGGAAGCTGGCCGACTGACGAGGATGGATGTAAGCGCTGATATCTACTAATTGTTTTAAGTGTCGTCCGGGTTCGGTATCAGTCACAGGCAGTGATAAATAAGAGCTATCAGACAACTATTTTAACACTATAGCTAAAAACCTTCTTCATTGAACTGAATCACCTTCACGGTTTGTCCAAGATTTCAAAGGTTCACCACAACTCTGAATTTGAATACCGACATGGACTTGGATGTGTTCCAAGCAGTTGAACCGTAATTTCCGTATTATGCTGTCTCTTCCATACATTTATTCTTTAACACCCCTACCCCTATCATAGCTATAAACGGAGTATTTATAACAGATGTATCAAATCATTTTGAGCGCGTTTAAAAAGTAAAAAAAATGTTAATCGGAATAATTCACAATAATACAATCTGAAGCCGGAAAGTTAAAGTATCTTGTTACATCGTCTGAAATATTGGTTTCGACTGTTGATATTTGTCAGACAAGAAGTAAGGACGCATTATGGAAATATATGATAAATGAAAAAAAATGCGATAAAGGAACAACGAATGCAATGGTTAAACCTGCTAGGTTAGTACAAAAGCCCCCCAACCCGGGGCTTATACAAATATCTATTGATGAGATAAGGTCCATCATCAAAGCGGAAATAACAGAGGCTTTCACTACGTTCCAAAATAACTTTGATGATATTAAAGCCGAGATATCGACTTTGCGTAATTCATTGCAATTTATTAGTGACAATTATGATAAGGTTGCGAAAAAGGTGGATATTCTTGAGGCTAAAATTAAATTGTTTAACTCCGTCAAAATTGATGTCACTGACATGATGGGAGTTGTTACATCGCTTCAGACAGACCTCAATAATAAAGAACAATGGGCTCGACGCTCTAATATTGAAATAATTGGTATCCCGGAAGCGAAAAACGAGAACTTATTGGACTTTGTTACTAAACTTTCATGTGCTGCCAACATTAATACTTTTAGTAAGTCAGACATAGACTTTGTGACCAGGGTTACTCCAAAACAGAATAATTCAAAGGATTACTGGAAATAGTAATCGCGTTTACTTTAATGATCACTTGACCAGTTTCAACAAAATGCTTCTCCGTAAAACTAAAGATCTGGCCCGCTTGAAGAATTACAGATTTGTATGGGTCAAGAACTGTTCTGTTATGGCAAGAAAAAACGACACTAGTCCCGTTATGAACATTTATACCGAAAGCGATTTAAAAAAAATATTATAAGAACTGTTTATATTTTTTGTTTCTACAGCCTTATGCATGTTTTATTATATATATAATTGTTTACATTATTCAAAAAATATTATTATTATGTTTAAATTTTTACTCATACGCCAATAGTGAGTTGAATTTTATTATCGAATTATTATTTTGTTCAATTTTGTTTGTCAATTGTGTGTTAATGAATGTAATGTTGTATACTGATTTTCCTATAATCTTTTATTCGCATTTTTTAACTACATAAGTCTAATATTATTCTTAAAATATTTTCTTCTGGAGCGAGAGAGAATGTTACTTTTATTGATTTTCTTTGTATTTATGTGTTATTTAATTATGTCTTTGTTCAAAATATTTTAAGCAATATATTATCACTTTTAAATAATTTGCTGACAATGGATAAGAGACCTATCAATGAAAAACTAATGAAATATCACTTTCTATTTTCCTATTGTTTTGGTTACTTGAACATGAATTCTTATTATTTTATAATATTTATTTATATATGTTTTAGCTCAATTTTGTTAAGATGGATACTAAAATAGCTTTACCTTATCAAAATGTACGTGGACTGCGTTCAAAAACATCTACATTTTTCTCAAATTTGTCATTGGTTGACTATGACATTATTTGCCTTACTGAAACATGGTTGCTACCTGGAATTTATAATTCGGAACTTTTTGATAGTAGATACAATATTTATCGCTGTGACCGTGATAACGTTTCTCGCACTGATAAATTAAGTGGTGGTGTTTTAATTGCTTGCCGAAAGGGTATTGCGGTTAAGGATGTGGTGGTCCAACCTTCAAACAATATTTGTTCTTTCGATGTTATCTCTATCTGTATAGGCATTAAGTCGAATAAGAAATTTATAGATTGTCGTTTATTTTGTTGTTATTTTCCTCAATGTTCGTTGCAATATGAAGATCAAATTAAATTTTATGAGTGTGTGTCGGAGTCTTATTATATCCTAAAGATATTTTTTTGTTAGTAGGTGATTTCAATGTCCCTGCAGCTAACTGGTTTCAAGATGAAAACAAACATGCTTCTAAGATCGTAAACGCAGTTGGAAATTCAAGTAATCAAGTTGGCATATTGTCAACATTTTTACATATCAACAACTTAAGTCAATTCAATTGTATACCTACTTTAATAATCGATACTTAGATCTGATTCTTAGCAATTCTAATAACGTAGTGGTAAAACACAGTGAAACTCCTTTAGTGTATGAGGATATTCATCATCCTGCCTTGGAGATTGCCCTTTCTGGCTTGCAAACTAACTATTTATCTAGTGTTCCACGGCTGGTTAAACTTTTTCATAAGGCTAAATATATCGACATTAATCGGAAATCGATTGGTTGAAGTGCTTTGAATGTTTGGATATAGAGGGTGCAGTTGAAGTATTTTATAAAATTATAAATAGTATTATTGATATTTTCGTTCCAACAAAAGTAATAATTGATGACAATAAATTTCCGATTTGGTATTCTCCCTCACTCAAAAAAATTATCAAAGAAATGTTAAAATTTCATAGGAAATGGAAAATATATAAAAACTATAGTGACTATTGCACTTTCAGAATTCTTCGTCAAAGGCAAAAGATAATTGATGAAGAATGCTACAATGGGTATCTGGACAATGCGGAAAATTCAATTGCTAAAAACTCTAGGTTCTTTTGGTCGTTTGTTAAATCTAAAAAACAGTGTTTGGACTTGCCTGATATGGTTTATTTGGACGATCTTTCATCTAATGACGGTCGAGAAATAAGTAATCTTTTTAATAGTTATTTTTACTCATCGTTTGAGCAAAACACACTTAAATCTTCGTTTAATAGCAAAGTAGTTACTGTGTCCAATTTTAATAGCGTTGACCTGTCTTCTGTTAATATCTCATTGTTGACTGTAGAAAAGTACATAAAATCTTTAAACTCATTTAAAAGCTGTGGCCCAGATGGTATACCAGCAATATTCCTAAAAAACTGCCTCGGTACACTTTGCTTCCCACTATATATTTTATTTAATTTATCTTTACAAACCTGCATTATGCCTTCCCGGTGGAAAAGATCATATGTTGTTCCTATCTTTAAAAACGGGGATAAACACGACGTCAAAAATTATCGTCCTATCTCTAAGCTTAGTTGCATCCCCAAGTTGTTTGAAAAGATAATATATGACATTATAAGGGGTTTTCCAGGGGCAGTGACCCACATATGTGCAGTCCAGCCTGCTCGCGATTAGTTTCAAGATGCTGTTGGTACTGCCCCGCACTCTGCGCACCAGGGCTCCACATCTTTTACGCATAGTAGTATAAAAACAGTCCACGTGTGCCTCCGCGAACATCCCTGATGCGCTACAAAATCGGGGCAGCCCCATCAGCACCCTGAAAGCATTATTATATTGAACACGAATAGCGTTGTACGACTTTTGCGAATACTTGGCCCACAGGATGCACGTGTAGAAATTCATACAATATGCTCTGAACAACGTGCCCTTAACGCTCTCCGAACAGCGCGTAAACCTGCGAGCCAGCATGTTCGCTCTCAGTGACAAAGCCCTCCGTTCTCTTTCAATATCAGCGTCGTCTTTGAGGTCTGAGGTCAATATATGACCAAGATATTTAAATTGGGAAACCCTTTGCAGTGCTGTACCATTGAGAATTACAGGTGGTACACTACTTGGCACTTTACCTCCGGCCTCAAAAACCATCACTACACTTTTCTTTGCATTATAGTTAAGACCATGACCTCCCACATAATCCTCACATTTGGCCATCAGTTTTCTAAGACCACAAATAGACGCACTCAACAGCACCATGTCATCGGCATAGCTAATGTTATTGACACAAATACCGTCTATGTAACAGCCGATCCTGGTGCTGCTAAGCTCGGCGATTAAATCGTTTACATAAAGGTTAAAGAGTGTTGGCGAGCTCAATCCTCCCTGCCTCACCCCACACTCCAACCCATATGGACGTTGCAATGCTCCTGCCCATTGGACATTATTGACCTGATTTCCATACCAAAATTTAAAGATATTGGTCAGTTCTGAAGGTATGCCAATCTCGTTCATTTTACGCCATAAGATGTCGTACGAAACCAGATCAAATGCCTTCGACATGTCAAGAAAACATGCATAAACTGGAGTCTTACGCCTAGTATAGTATGTGACAGCATGCTTAACACAAAGTATAGCACTTTCCGAAGACAATCCAGGTCGGAATCCAAACTGGTTATCATGCGGTTTTATGAATTTATTTAATTCTATATTGAGCACGCTGTCAAACACTTTCGAGATGACCGTAGCCAACGAAATAGGTCTATAGTTGTTTTTATCAGCCAGGTCGCCAGTTTTGTTTTTCACAATAGGCACAACTATCGTACGTATCATCTCGCCAGGCATAAAACTATGGCTCAAACAAAAGCTGTACAGCATACACAAAACCCTGGGAAGATGTGGCCCAGCGTATTGAAGATGCTCAATGCTAAGTCCATCATGGCCCGGGGATTTACCTCTAGTCATATGTTTGATTATATGTGCAACTTTATTATATTTAAACTTAATACACATTTCCACGCTGGACTCAACATTGATCACTGACTGAGAAAGCCCCCGAGGTGATTTTACGCGAAAGTGCTCCATCAAAAGATCAGAAATCTTTTCAGGCTCACACTCACCACCGATGCTCACAGGGAGGGAAGGCTTGCTGTTCATTTTGTTAGTATTCTTCCAGAAGCCGCGGAAATCCTTTTTCGTATGATGTGAAGCTAGAATATCCATTTTAATTTGCTCCTGATGGTTTTGACACCACCTTAAACGAGATTTAAAAATCCTTCTAGCCTCGCACATTTCCCTATAAACATATCCTGCGGTTGGTTTATCATACCACAGCCATAATTGAAATTTTTGTCTTGCCCTGTGCGCCTCGGCTACATGTTTATTCCAACCTATCACTCTTATTTTCTTTACACGATACCTACTGTTTCGACCCACCATGGAAGCATCTATCAAAGCTTGAACAATGTCACTGTACAACTTTGTTATTGTGTTTCTATGTTCTGAATGATTACAAATATAGTCACCGCAATCACGAAGCTCATGTGGGAAGTCAATGTTTCTTAACCTTTTATGACATTCCCTCTGGTATATATCTATCTGTTCTTGACTTCTTTCTCCCCAACGAATGTCATTTAGAGAAGACGTGCTTAAACAAAGTTTCTTTGGTAGTAGCACATTTAAATTACATTCTACGACCAGAGGGAAGTGGTCAGACCACAACACATCATGCAATATATAAACATTGCTCACGGAATCTACAGCAGCTTTAGTGGTTAAGCAATGGTCGAGCCACCGTTTAGATCCATGAGATTCACTTAGCAAGGTATAAGTATTAGACTGTAAACCTAATATTTCAGTATCTACACAAGTCCATTCTTGTTCCGAGCAGAACTGAGTAAGTTCGTTATAAAACCGCTCAGAAGGGTGCACATTGTAGTCCCACAATATATATACACAGTTTTCCTCGTAACTATCAATAATAGCACTTACCGAGCTTAGTACGTCTTTAAAATCCATTAGGTTTGCAACTGATTCCGTAGGCATATATACACTCATCACTAAGATCGATTTATCTTGTAACACTATCCTAATAGCACAGATACGCGGGTTATTACACTGCACAACGGACACATTTTGGAAAACACTACGTCTCCATAGCAGCGCAACTCTTCCATATGGTCTCCCACGTAAAATACCAGTAGATGTGCCTACCGCAGATACTCCTGTAGAGCTGAAGTCCTCACTTAATGTGTCAAGAAAAGATAACTCCGTCGGTAATAACCAGCATTCTTGTAAAGCAATTAAATGTGAAGTTTTACATAACTCGCGAATACATTGTGCAGAACGCTTTACGTTCTTGCAATTAAATGAAATAAATTTACAAGTTATGTTTTTATCCATTAACAATAGGCAGGTCATTCAGCGCCACCTCTGCAACAGGTGTTTTGTCTTTGCGTTTAAGCTTAAAGTGCACAAACCGCCGAAAAATAATTCCCTGTGGCCAAATATTCTCATTAAGATACAACGAAAGTTTACTTTGTGAAACAAAAAGCTTGTAGGCGTCGTATTCACATTGGCGCTTAATTGAAATTTTCTCTAATGTAACACTCTCCTTAGTTTTGTTCTTAATATAGTTAATTATATCCGATTCTGCCGTATCTTTATGAACGTTTGTTATAAATAGAGGTATTTTTCTATCAGCCGCCCTGAAATTTTCTTCCGATTCAACCACAACATTTCCCATTTTGCCAATGAGGCGGTTTTTCAATTTTTGCGATCTCTTCTGTACAACTGTCCAGCCTTCACTTGGATCATGAACCTTAGCAGCCGCAGCATAAGATTTAATTTGCACTGACCCACCCGGCTGATCGTTCGATTCGCTCGATACTCGCGATGACTCATTTACAGTGCTAATCGCTTTCATGCCTCGGCCGTCGCCTCGGATGATACAATCGTCCGCGTCTGTCGACTGTTGATGAACAATACTTTGAATCGCTGTATTACTACCCTCCACTGTAGTACTCATATTAATATTTCTATATTTTATATTATATTCTCCCGGCGATAATGCCTCGCCGTTAGACTGATCTAAATGCGTTGTAATGATAGTGTCGTCTAATTGAGACAATCCTATCGGTCCACTATCACGGTAAGCTCCTCTTTTTGTGTTTACTGCCATAGTTGAAAAAGGCGGCGAAGGTAATTTGCCGATAAGACATTCCTTCCTAACACATTCAAGTTGCTCAACAGTAGCATATGTTGACTTAATACTTTTGATTTCCGCCTGTACTATCATCAGATCTTTAAGCAGCTTGGAGACATCTAGGTGGTCAAATGTTATAGGTGGTAGTTTTTCCAAATCTCTAGCCACGAACACAGGTAATACATCAGGATCTGTTACTTTAAACACATTTATGATGTCGTGCAGTAAGCGATTTTCCTTGCCTCTTCCTTTGCGAACAGTTTTACGTAAATCCGATGGTAACGATTCCAGGAGTAAGCTATTGGCTTTTTCAATTTGTTCACTAGAAAAAGCTGACGTACATATTTTCACCAAACTCACTTCATCCGCTATTGAAACTTTATTTTGAATATAAGCTAAAAGCTCATTAACAACGAGATGACAATTGTTACACTTTAATGTATTACTCGTCATTGTCGCAAATGCATCCGTCTGACGCTTCATTCGAAAAACGTCCGAGGCGCCTCGATGCGCGCGCGCGACGAATGTTATTATTTAATATTTATATAAACGATATCGGTTCAGTTTTTAGGCATTCAAAGTTTTTGTTGTATGCTGATGACAATAAGACGTATAAAATTATCAAAAACCCCAACGACTGCTTGGATTTCCAGAAAGACCTTGACCGTCTCAGTGACTATTGTTCACAAAATTCTTTATTCTTAAACATAAAAAAATGTAACGTTATAACATTTACCAGAAAGAAATTGGTGATTGATTTTACATACAAATTGGATGGCGAAGTAATTTCTAGAGTCAATATGATTAAAGATCTTGGTGTTCTAATTGATTTTAAGATGCTTTTCGATGAACACGTCGGTTATGTGGCAGATAAGGCTTATCATATGCTTGGTTTTGTGCTGAGGGTCTCTGATGAATTTAAGCTTCCGTCTACGCTTATCTTATTATATAATGCGTTTGTAAGGTCCATCTTAGAGTATGCGTCTTCTGTGTGGAACCCCCAATTTAAAAATCATATACATAAAATTGAACGGATACATGACCGTTTCATCAGGGTCCTTAGCACAAGATCAATTTTTTAAAAAATACCAGTTTTGCTATACCGATGTCGGCTGCTGACCGACGTGTTCAACGTGATCAAATATTTCTATTTAAAATTATTAATAATCGTATTGATTCTCCCTATTTGCTCTCGAAAGTGCTTCTCCATTGTCCGCATCTTAACGCTAGGCGTAAGGAAACATTCTATGTTCCTGTAACCAGAACTAAATTTGCTAAGAATTATTTTATAAATAGAAGTTGTATTAAATATAACCAGATGTTTTTAGATTGTGATATATTTCACGTCTCTTTTAATAGCATTAATCGTAATATCAAAAATATGTTATCTAATGGTAGTATTAGTACTGATTGAACTAATTGTCATTGAATGAATTTGTCATTTCTCCCTTCCCAAGAGAGAGTCTCTTTCGTACCTAATCCCTAATTGATCGATAATCGTATCCGTTATCCAATGCATCTACGCCTGTTATGTGTTACTTATTAATCATTGGAAACTATTTTGGTAATGATTTTTCAAAATTTGATATTCATAAAATTTATTATGTACTGTTTGTTTCCATTAAAATAAAATAAATAAATAAATAAATAAATATATTTGACATCAGCCAATCGTGTAGTCACTGGCGAATAATATCGTTACGTTTTAGGTGATTGAATCGACCTGATCAGAATTTTCTTGAGCTACAAAAAAAATCGGTGTTATCGTCGTCCGTTCAAACCGGGTGTCATTCTGTAGCGTAGTGGCACGTGTTCAATACGAGCAGTCACTAGAAGTAAATCGGCTCCAGAGTGGACCGAGGTGCCGGAAGAGACAGACGCGGCGGGACATGTGACGCGATGTATCCGCATCGAGGCCCATTCCGGCACACCTTTTAGAAAACTTATTTTTAAAATATTTTATTCGTATAAAGTTGTATAATAAAATTTGTATCATGTCTGAATGCACAGTTCACCGCATTTCAGCAACTCTTTATTATAAAGATGCAGTGACGTCACTTCAATAACCTTAATTTTAAATTACTAAGTTCGAGTTGATTTTGTTTACCGTTTTGATTTCTTGTAGTGTTATATATTTGTTATATATGTAATGAAATGACATTTCATTATTCCAAATTTGCTGCGCTCCGCGCGTTTTTAATCTGTAACTAAAAGTCAGTTTGCCGCGCATTTGATGGTTGAATGACAGAATGACGGATAATGTTTAGATTATGTTGAACTTTGATATTATAAAAAAATAAAGAGATATAATAGAGGAGGCGATATTAGTGAACTTTAAATGTCGTTTCTTTGTATTTTCGGAGAAACAATTTGTGTTTCATTTTGAGCATCCTCAATAACCTATCTTATATATATTTCTTATTATAAGACACAAAATTAAAATGAAAATTGTATCTTTATCAAATGATCTCAATTTATTGCCTCCGACCAAACATTAAAAGTTGGTTTACTTAGTACAACATTTTAATTTATACTATTAGTGACAAGGAATAACTGCGGATAACTTATGCTTTACAAAAACTGTTTGGTTAAACATTTTACATAAATAAAATACCTTCACAATTTACCTTGAAACATTTATTGATCCTTTTTGCAGTTAGTTAAGAAAACATAAAATTATAATACAATGTATAACATCTTAAAATTATTATCTGTAAAATCAGAACCCTTAACCAGCTCGTGTGGTTCCCTATATATATATGTATGAACATTATAATATTCACACGCCATTACCCATTCTTTACGAAGCGTCATAAAAGCGCGCATAGAGAATGACTCGACACCTTGTGCCGATTGTATCGATAATAATTATATGCAGTGACGAAATCGCTTGGAATTCGAAGTATGTAATACACAAAGCCTGCGCTGTATCACCGTCCTTACATAGGTGATAAAGTTTAAAGTCGGCTTCAATTTCGGTACGCGGTGAAATATTCGTGACGTGACGTGACGCGACGTGAATTACTGCGACGTGCTTATATAATATCAAAGGTGCGTTTTAATCAAGAGATCTAAGTACGACTGACACTTCACAAAAATGTTTTAAATTAATTTAATTGACAGCGCGACCCTTCATTAAAACTTACGAGTAATTATTATTTAACTTTGTGTCTGTTTGTCGCTGGACCACCGTCGCTAACTTGCCCTGTCTTCCATTCACACAATTTACGACCACGTTGTCGTAGATAATTTGAATGTTCAAGCTCTTTTTTATGAAAATGTTCTTTAAGGGTCTTCTTTGACGTTTGTGGAAATTCGAAGGTCGGGATTTCGATAGAATTATATAGAAAGCGATGCTCCACAACCTTGAAATAAATCACACAGTTAGCCAATGAATTTAACTTACGTGTAGAGCATTCGAATTTAAGATAATGTTTATGGATAAGTGTAAAAAAAATCAGAAAAATCACTAAAACGTGTAAAATCGCACTTCCTTATTGAGACGAAATTATCGTAATCGTCGAGAATTTAGAAATGAATTTTATCAAATAATAAAGTTAAAACTATAAAGAAACGTCTGGAGTCTTCATTTTTTAATAAACATTTTCTTATTTTTTGTTATAATAAAATACAATGAAATTGTACGCGTTTTCTTATGCGAGCCGCCGATAACCCTCGCAGACCAGTCGGCCACGCGCCTCCGAAGTGAGAGCACGTCGGTTTGCGCCGCATTGATAGATCGCGATCGAACCGTGTACTTACACAAAATCAATGTGCGCGTAAATAGCGTATTTAGTATTTATTTGAACGTTTTAGTTATCACCGAGACTGTTCATCATAAATTTTAGGACGCGCACCGGCTTATGTATTCCGTTTTTTTTTGGTATTTTTAGTGTTTTATCATTTGATACGATATTTTTACTGATAATATTTTGTATATTTTGTAATTTGATAAAAAAACAAAAAATAACTCGAGTTGAAATTCTAACTAGTTACATAATTATAACACACTCGTATATAATGATAAATTGCAATTTTTTTATAAATAAATATAATTTTTTGAAATATTTATGTATATAATTACTTATTTCGTCCATTTCCTAGTTATATTGGTCAGTAAAACAACAACTGAGGCAATAAATTTATTGTCGTAAAAATTCAAATTATTCTTATTTTCATTGATAACGTAAAACTAAACAAAGTATTTATAAATAGTGTTTTGAACACTAAATAATAAAAATGACCAAATCCCATTTATGTATAAAACGAAACACGCGTGATGGCCTACCTAACAAACCCTCATTAGTCAGTAAATTACTGACTCTCAACTCAACGGGAAATATAGTACTCAAGTGGAAATGCGAAGAACGAAGTACATAATCCTTGTTATTGTGATGTAAGAACAGTAGTGGCATCACACTAAAGAACACTCTTCCAATTGGTAGACCACCACGCTTGTATATATAATAAGCTGCGTTAAAAACTTCAATACCGCGATTCAGGGATTATACATTTTTATAACATTTTTCTTTAGAAGTTTAATTATTTTATGTATTTATTCACATATTTTTTTATATTGAGTAATTAAAGAAATAAAACATTTATTATTACAGTAATAATAATATTGTTCTTATTATTTTAGCATAAAATGTTTCTTATAGTTTTTTGTTACGTCAAAGCGCTATCTAGTGAGGATATACGAAACGTTTCCTCATCGTCATCATTGGTTTTGCAAATTGATATTTATCCGATTTCAGACTTACAAATCGATTTCAAAATCTGATTTTAGATATCTGAATTCGGTAATGCCTAGCCTCATCAAATCGCCTGAGAACTTAGCTATCCTTTTATTTTATTAGCTAACGTGCTCAGGCAAATATAGTCTTTAAGTACTTCATCACTAAGGTCGATTATTGTGTAATAGATTTCCGTAGCAGAACCAAGAAACCGAAAGTCGAACTGCAAAATTCCCGCTATCCTTTTTATTCCGCTTTATTCCAATTGGTTAGAAAGAGAGAAAGTGAATTTCATAGTAGAATAAATGTTGTAAAATATATATTTCGATTCAGGAATTATATATTTTTCTTTAGAAGTTTAATTATTTTATGTATTTATTCACATATTTTTTTATATTGAGTAATTAAAAAAATAAAACATTTATTTTTACAGTAATAATAATATTGTTTTTATTATTTTAGCATAAAATGTTTGTTTCAATAATGTTTATATAATGTTTTTCTTGTATTCCTATTGATCTATTTTTATTTCACTTTTTGTATATATACTTGTTCCGTTTTTTAATAAAGCATTCCACATTCGTCTTTCGTCATTTTTTTTTTATTATTCCACATTACGACATCAAGAAGTTTATTTATACCAAACTACTCACCTCAACGCTATAGATATGTATTTGACAACATTTCAAAATCAGTGACAATAAAGTTAAAATTTAGTTTAGGAAAAAAAAGTGCGACGACCCCACTCTGCATACGTATATGTGTGCGTGTCGTGCCCGAGCCTCGATAGTTGCGACAGTAGCGCTAAAAACGTAAAACTTCGTGCGGCGGAACGTCAAAGAAGACCCTTAAGAGTGAGTTTAATCCGTTCGAAGAATATTACTATAATTATCAGATACAAAACACTAAAGGTTTGATGCTTCAGATCGAGTTCCACATATAACGATAATTACCACTAATAGTACTAGTAGAGTGTATACTACTACTTGATATTCACTAATTATATTGATTACATCATTATTTAATTAAAACGGTTGTTATTGGTGAAAAAAAATTTAATGAGAAAATTATCCTTATAAAATTACTCGGTTGTCAACAATGAATAATTTAATTGAGTGTACAAATTGAACCAAAATTAACGCGGTAATCAATCAAAGTACTTACGCCGCACGACGCTGACGCGCGGTACTCAGGAGGAGCTCGAATGCTGACGACGTACGGAAGAAAGCACTATTGGGAGGACGTCAAACTGTAGAGAATATTTGTATCAAATTACATCTAATATAATAAAAAACACATCATTGCTTCAGTAAATCGATTTGTAAATATCTCATTCATTATAAATGATGTAAGAGTTTTTAACGAATTTATGAAGTCGTGAAAAGTTTATGGATGACATAGATCCATTTTAGGTCAATATTGTTACGAACGAATATAACACCAAACTAAATAGTGTGGTGACTTGGTTGTAATACTATTATTTTCAAACGTTTGTGCGAGGACTTACGTCCTGCGATAGTGGCGTTATGTTCAAAACATTCCATGGGAAGTTGAAATATACCACGACACCCAGTTGTCGATCGCACCGCTATTCCTGATCACGGCAACGCTCACGGGGCCGGGGTCCGGCGGGGCAGAGACTGCGAAGAATCCCTAGGCTACGGTAAGCCGCCAGCCTCACAAATAGGAACTGATACTGGCTACGTTAACAGCAACAACATTAGCGCTGTAAGAAATATTAAGATATGCGCCACCAACCTTGGGAACTAAAATGTTATGTCCATTGTGTTAGTTACATTGGCTCACTCACCTTCAAACGGAAACAACAATACTAAGTACTGCTGTTTAGCGGTAGAATATGTGATGTACTTACTCAGATGGGAACGGTAAAACTACTTCTCTAATATAATTTCATTTTTATTACAATTTTCAATGAATGCCTTGGATTTACTTGGAATCAATCTCATACCTGAGTACATAATTATTATAGAGTGCGAGTGTATAATGTTCCGAAACACAAACGGAGCGCAGTGGGGGCGAGTCTCGGTCATTTATCAACCGGGTTACGTTATTGACGTAATTCGTTGCTCTGGTAATGATAGCCGGTAAGAATAAATTGATTAATTAAGTACGAACCTATTCAAGTGTTCAAACGAGAAAAGACAAACAATTCTGTGAGACAATTATTAAATATAAAATAAAAGTCATGCTGACACTAGAAACAGGTAAGTTGTCTTACTTCCGTCACTATAGTTCGGTTTATATGTTTATATCGTGTTCCACGGATAACGCAAATGTTACGCCGGTGAACCCACGGCACGAATCTAGTGCAGTGGCTGTCCATAAACTAATTTAGTGAAAAAAAGATTAGCTTAGTGAAACAACAGAAAAACAACAGACAAAACTATGATTTAAATTAAATCATAAATTACGAACTATAAATACAAATGGTTTGTAGGCGAATTATTACATTTGTTTAGTTAATTTTATTTATTACACTTTATATAAACATAATATAAAATTTTATTTAATATTTATTTACACAAACATTTACACATTACACTAATACATACATATACCTTATAATTTATATCAAATAATAAAATATATATAAATAATTAATTCACAAGCATACTCGGGTATACGTACCCGTAGTATACGGCGTTTGCAAATTATTATCCGAATACCGACTACTAAGAATAAAAAGTTAACATAGTCGACTTGAAAGTTCGATGCGATTTGCTTTGTTTTCTCATTATTTAATATTTTCGGTGTTTTCTAAGTTCTTTTATTGTGTTATCTTTCTATGTGACTGTCTATCTTCTATTACTATTGACCTTCTGAACTTTATCTTGTGTGTTTTGTGAACTGTGTTTAATATACGTGTACTGGACTGTTAATGTGAGTACTTTTATTTCTTCCGTACGCGTTATTCTCACACTTCTACCCCAAAGGTTCATTATAATATAAATCAAACAACAAAGTGTAACGATAGCGTGCATTATTTGTAAAAACTAATAATATAAATGCTTTTTATGGATATATTTTGCTTAGGTTATACGCTGTTTACTCTTTAGTACAATACTGTAGTAAGGCATGTGAACAATGGAACTACCATTGTATTCAAAGTTTTGATATAGAGAAAATATAAAATTGCAATAAGTGAGACTGTTCATCCATATTATATTCGTTACGTACGAATTTAAAAAAGCGGACATTTACCATTTAATACGTTATACGTAACAAGAACAATAAATAGCAGTACAGTACAGGGAATAATGAACACAGAGACAGCTTTGTAGCAAAAATGTGTCGAATATGAACCAGCATCGTTAACGACCTTTTATTGAAATCAATGTGTCTCTCGCGACTCGCCTAACAGCACGTTGTGTTAACGTTTGCTCAATAAAATATGCAACTTATATACGGATAATTGATATAAAATCAATGGACTATCACAGTATACTTGGGAACATGCATCCCAAGGAATAAGAAGAAAATAAAAAAAAAATATCACACAAATTGGTTTACAAACAAAACGAACATATCGCATTAATGTTAACAAAAACACACTTCTTTTATTTTTAGATATTTAAAATTAACCATTTAATTTAATTTTACGATAAATAAATATATAAACGTTTTACATAACAATAAAACGGTTATTATGTGCCGAAAGAAAACAAGGCATCGCATTATGAAGAAGCAGTGTCGACTCACCTTTATAGTTGTACTTACTCTCGTGTGCCTTAAGCCGAATCCATAGATGTTCATCCTCTACCTTATTTGAAATATCTATGGTACTGTCACCGCAAGGCGGGAACCGGCCTGTCAAAGTCATTGGAGTATTCACCAGGAAGAGCATTCCTGCGATGCTGTGTTTTCTTTCGGCACATAATAACCGTTTTATTGTTATGTAAAACGTTTATATTATGTGCCTTGTAGAAAACACAGCATCGCATTATGAAGACGACGTGTTTGATATCTGCTGGTGACAAACAAACACACGCAATGTTGAATTAGGCTTTGAACATTAAATTATTAATATGAATAAACAACACTAGACAAAAAAAAAATAATAACTTAAGATCAGTCTTAAGTTTCTTTATTTTATAGAAATAACTTCTATTATAAAAATTAATTAGCAATTGCTATTCTTCTGCAATTGAAATTAAATTGAACAAACAGAAAAGTTCTTATTTATACACCTATTATCCTGTAATTAAGGATATATTTAAAATGTATTTTATTCCCTATATTAAAGCCAGAATGAACTTACTGAGAACAATAAAACTGCCTCATAACAATATGCAACTAACAATAAAAACAAAAGTAAACATAACAAGCCTCCGAGGAACAGTATAACCAAAATAACAAAACTTAATAAACTCTTAAGTAATTAGAAAGAATAAGATATTACCAAAGTTATCCTATTCCCTTAATATAAAGTAATTATGAGATCAATATAATCACAATGAAGTCATCACATTAAATTATTTTGAAGCTATCATATAAATTATAGCTAGATTCGCGTTCCTGTGTATCAATCTCTCGGCAATAATGCTTTCTTAGAGTATCAGTAGCTCTCCAGTTACCTTTTTCTAAAATTTCTTCTACAGGTCTATTTTCTAGCCAAGCTAGTGAAGCTACTGCTGATCGACATGAACCAGGTGAGGCATCAATTCCTGCATCCTTCAGTACAGACCGAACCCATCCTCCTATCACAGTCCTAGAAGCTGGCTTAGAAATACCCCTTATTGTGATAAATAGATGATCTATATCCTCCGTTCGTCTATTTTCAGTTGCTTGAATTAAAAGGCGTATCCATCGAACTGGACATAAATTAATTTCCTGATTAGGTAGTAGTCTCCAACCAGACTGGCGTCTGGATCCATTATCAGTCTTAGCTCCGAATACAGGCCAAAAACAAATTTCTTGCCCATTATCAGTGAAGTGATGTTTTGATAATCTTAACAGTGTCAAATCATGTAATCTACGCCCTGATATCAAGAGTAAAATTGTTGCAGTTTTTCTTGCAATTTCGAATAATGAGTCAGCTCTGGGATTATTTTTTAGCCATTCTATCACTTGTCTAGCATCCCAAATGGGTGATTTAAACGATGGTGGTTTAGAATTGCTGATGGCCTTCAAAATTTGTTTCACCATAAAGTTAGAAGATATAGCACTATTTTGCCCACAAAATGTTGCCACTGCTGATTTATGTACCAACATTGTACCATATGCTAAACCTTCCTTTAAATAGGTATCAGCAAGAAATTGAGCTACATCTTCTGGTCTGGGTGATTTCGGGTCTGATCTACTAGCATTACACCAAGCTAACCATCTCTTAATCGCTGGTTCATATGTGTCAAGAGTAGATCGACGCCAACTCCTTTTAATGAGGTCCTTCTCGGCTTGAGACCATGTGGCTAATTTGTCTGCCCACCCCCAACTTTCCAAACCTTCAGAACTAGCTGGTCTATCTGTGGAGGTGGACGCCCTGTGGTCAGGTCCACCAAAACCTTGTGTAAGTTGGGCACTGTCATGGGCTCGTCCAGAGCTCGTGCCTGAAGATCTGCCTTCCAAAAGGGTTGGTTCCAGTCCGGAGCTACTAGTAGGTAAGTGCCTCTCGCTCTGTTCAGATGAGAGAGTACCCTTGGTATTAGGTTTGGAGGAGGAAATATCCATCCTATCCGATAGTCCCAGTCTCTTGAAAAGGCGTCTACGAATATCGCGGCATAGTCTCGTGAACCGAGAGTTACGTAGTCTGGTACTATAGCCGACCTTTTTGAAGCAAAAATGTCTACGTCTGGTTTGCCCCATCGTCTGAAAATTTTGGAGGTAGCTAGAGGTAATAGGTGCCACTCCGGTACTGGACGTCTCCTTGACAGCCTGTCTGCTATGGAGTTGTACCTGCCTGGAAGATACTGTGCTGACAAGACAATGTTCCATCTGTCTAGAAGATTCAAGAGTTGGATTGTTAGAGACAGGAGACCTATCGAGTGAGTCCCCCCTTCCTTGCGAATGTACGCAATGATCGTTTTGTTGTCCGTCTGTAAGAGAACATGTGAGTTTCTGAGACTCTTCGTGTGATCCCTCACTGCAGACAACACTGCGAACATCTCTTTTTTGTTGCAATGCCACAGTCTCTGATGAGGTGCCCAGGAACCTGACATTGTCATACTGCCCAGGACCGCACCCCATCCGATGTCTGAAGCGTCGGTGGTCAGAAAATGGGATACGGCTATCGAGTGAATGGGGGTTGTTAGATAAACGGCTCCGAGCCACCACTGCATATCCATCATCACTCTCTGCGGGAAGGGTAACTTTGTTTTTGGCAGGTTGCGAGGGAATTGTCTTAAAAAGATCTGTAGGTGCCGACAGTGAAGTCGCCCCCTCGGAATCACAAAGCATGCAAAGTTCAACTGCCCTAGCAGGCACTGTAGTTGCCGCAGATTGCAAGCTTTCTTGGTTAACAGGTTTGTTAAGGCAGTAGAAATTGACGTCTGCTTCTTGGTCGGAAGCGACATGGTATTCTGCTCTGTGTCCCACGTTATGCCTAGAAAGTCCAGGGACCTCACTGAAGTCAAAGTTGACTTCATGTAATTGATGTTCCATCCTAGGGACTCCAAAAGCTCCACAGCCTCCGTGGCCTGTGATTCCAATTTGGAGGGGTCCTGATGTACCAAGAGAAAATCGTCTAGGTACACCACAACCCGCATCCCTCTCTTGCGTAGAGTCTCCGCGACCCAGCAAGTTACTGCTGAGAACAGCCTGGGGGCCGATGATAGGCCGAAAGGCAGTGAGGTCATCTGAAGTATTTCCTGTTTGTAAAACAGGCGCAGAAATGGTCTGTGGGAGGCAGTAATCGGTAGATGGAAGTAAGCCTGTGAGATGTCGGCTTTTACCAACCAATCGCCTGGCTGAAGGAAATCTGGCACCGTGGCATGACTGATAAGTTGAAAATGTTTTGTTTTCACAAATCTGTTTAGTTGTCGTAGGTCGAAGATAGGTCTGAAGCCACCATCGCTCTTCTTTACTAGAAATACCCGGGAGAAGAAACCGGGGGTCAAAGAAACTGGTCTTTCTAAAATTCCAAGACTCTTTAGTTCCTCGATCTGTGAGGTCATCTGTACAGACGGTTTTGTAGCATAACTTTGTGCTACTACTGGTGTGGGGTATACTAAGGGAGGTCTTTGAACAAAAGGTATCCGAGACCCCGATATTACTTTCAGGATAAAAGGTGTTGCTCCGAGCTCCTCCCACCTTTTCCTGAAATCTTTCAATTGCCCCCCTCGGAACCCCTGCTTGGCATCACTGTTATGATTGATCAAAGGTACGAAAGGAGGATTTCTTACCTCTACCTTTACCTTTGCCTCTGGTCTTATACTCGTTACCTTGAAAATTAAAGTTTCTCCGTGGAGCTTCATACCTAGGTTTCTTTGGGGCTGAGCTGGGAAATGAGTTTGAAACTGAATGAGAATGGCTTTTCCTTTTAAATGATGCTGCTGCATTTCTTTCTGTTAATGAAAGAGAATTTAACCACTGCTGCGGACCACCAAAATTCTGAATTAAAGAGTTTAGTTTAACTTGGTCAAACAAACTAATTTCTGACGGGGGGATGTTTCTGAGTGCAAGCTGTATACACTTGTTAGGTACTTCTTTAATAAGCCTTTCCCTTCTGGTCTCTATGCACTCAGCCCGCTTGCCACATACAATCTGAAGTATGTCCTCGGAGTTCTTAAAAAATGGTGTTCCCTTACCGACAGCAGAGGCAATCTTCTCTAATAGTGTTGATGCTTTTAATTCTTCCGGGGATTTAAAAGCCCAGTCAACCACTGACTGTAAGCCACTACGCAGTAAATCATTGCTGTCAAATATTGCATTTGATAGGGCAGCCATAACATTCTCAGTGCCCGCTAAATAGTCCTTTGTCTTACTATATCTTACTAGGCGGCGAGTAACACACGCAAATGACTTTGACAGGCCGGTTCCCGCCTTGCGGTGACAGTACCATAGATATTTCAAATAAGGTAGAGGATGAACATCTATGGATTCGGCTTAAGGCACACGAGAGTAAGTACAACTATAAAGGTGAGTCGACACTGCTTCTTCATAATGCGATGCTGTGTTTTCTACAAGGCACATAATATCAGTGTTACTTTTGTGACACAAACAGGCCTAGTTACGGTGCGTGTCGTCGGCGGCCCACGGACTCAAAACTCGTGTTTCCGTCCACGTTCCTTCGCACCCAGGTTCCGAAAAAAAGAAATTATTATAATGAAAGTATACGTGATAGTTTTGTCGTCTTATAAATACATTATGCTTACAAATGTATTATGCTTTGATTTGTATTGTGTGTTTGAGTATATCACTAAAAAGATATTTATTATTTTAGAACACGTAAACCAGACTATAAACCGGGTCATTATAATTATTCTTTAACATCGATACGAATACAATTACTTTTTTAATAACATATGTATATTCGAGTTCAGACATTGACGTACATCTCTGACTGACTTGTAGTATGGGTGGACGGAAAGTCACAAAGCTGAACGGAATATGCATACGTGTGCTATAAACAATTAGACAAATAAATCAGAGCACATAATGTGAAATTAATTATAATAATATACAAATATCCTGGGACAATATTCACACATGACCATCTGATCCCAAGCTAAGCAGAGCTTGTACTGTGGAAACCAGACAACTGATATACTTACATATACTACTTTTCATTTGTAAATATATACTTATATAGATAATTACACCCAGACTCAGGACACAGACATGTTCATGCACACAAATTTTGTCCCGGGTGGGAATCGAACCCACGACCTGCGGCCTGAAAGGCAAGTACCCTACCAACCACGCCAACCGGCACGCCTTAAGGATCTTCTTTGACGTTTGTTGAAATTCGAAGGTCGGGATTTCGATAGAATTATATAGAAAGCGATGCTCCACAACCTTGAAATAAATCACACAGTTAGCCAATAAATTTAACTTACGTGTAGAGCATTCGAATTTAAGATAATGTTTATGGATAAGTGTAAAAAAAATCAGAAAAATCACTAAAACGTGTAAAATCTCACTTCCTTATTGAGACGAAATTATCGTAATCGTCGAGAATTTAGAAATGAATTTTATCAAATAATAAAGTTAAAACTATAAAGAAACGTCTGGAGTCTTCATTTTTTAATAAACATTTTCTTATTTTTTGTTATAATAAAATACAATGAAATTGTACGCGTTTTCTTATGCGAGCCGCCGATAACCCTCGCAGACCAGTCGGCCACGCGCCTCCGAAGTGAGAGCACGTCGGTTTGCGCCGCATTGATAGATCGCGATCGAACCGTGTACTTACACAAAATCAATGTGTGCGTAAATAGCGTATTTAGTATTTATTTGAACGTTTTAGTTGTCACCGACTGTTCATCATAAATTTTAGGGCGCGCACCGGCTTATGTATTCTGTTTTTTTTTTGGTATTTTTAGTATTTTATCATTTGATACGATATTTTTACTGATAATATTTTGTATATTTTGTAGTTTGATAAAAAAACAAAAAATAACTCGAGTTGAAATTCTAACTAGTTACATAATTATAACACTCTCATATATAATGATACATTGCAATTTTTTTATAAATAAATATAATTTTTTGAAATATTTATATATATAATTACTTATTTCGTCCATTTGCTAGTTATATTGGCCAGTAAAACAACAACTGAGGCAATAAATTTATTGTCGTAAAAATTCAAATTATTCTTATTTTCATTGATAACGTAAAACTAAACAAAGTATTTATAAATAGTGTTTTGAACACTAAATAATAAAAATGACCAAATCCCATTTATGCATAAAACGAAACACGCGTGATGGCCCACCTAACAAACCCTCATTAGTCAGTAAATTACTGACTCTCAACTCAGCGGTCAATATAGTACTCAAGTGGAAATGAGTAGAACGAAGTACATAATCCTTGTAACTGTGATCTAAGAACAGTAGTGGCATCACACTAAAGAACACAATTCCAATTGGAAGACCGCAGCGCTTGTATATATAATAAGCTGCGTTAAAAACTTTAATACCGCGATTCAGGGATTATACATTTTTATAACATTTTTCTTTAGAAGTTTAATTATTTTATGTATTTATTCACATTTTTTTTTATATTGAGTAATTAAAGAAATAAAGCATTTATTATTACAGTAATAATAATATTGTTCTTATTATTTTAGCATAAAATGTTTCTTTTAGTTTTTTGTTACGTCAAAGCGCTATCTAGTGAGGATATACGAAACGTTTTCATGCCTCATCGTCATCATTGGTTTTGCAAATTGATATTTATCCGATTTCAGACTTACAAATCGATTTCAAAATCCGATTTTAGATATCTGAATTCGGTAATGCCTAGCCTCATCAAATCGCCTGAGAACTTAGCTATCCTTTTATTTTATTAGCTAACGTGCTCAGGCAAATATAGTCTTTAGGTACTTTATCAGTAAGGTCGATTATTGTGTAATAGATTTCCGTAGCAGAACCAAGAAACCGAAAGTCAAACTGCAAAATTCCCGCTATCCTTTTTATTCCGCTTTATTCCAATTGGTTAGAAAGAGAGAAAGTGAATTTCATAGTAGAATAAATGTTGTAAAATATATATTTCGATTCAGGAATTATATATTTTTCTTTAGAAGTTTAATTATTTTATGTATTTATTCACATATTTTTTTATATTGAGTAATTAAAAAAATAAAACATTTATTTTTACAGTAATAATAATATTGTTTTTATTATTGTAGCATAAAATGTTTGTTTCAATAATGTTTATATAATGTTTTTCTTGTATTGCTATTGATCTATTTTTATTTCACTTTTTGTATATATACTTGTTCCGTGTCTTTTTGTATAAAGCATTTCACATTCGTCTTTCGTCAATTTTTTTTTATTATTCCACATTACGACATCAAGAAGTTTATTTATACCAAACTACTCACCTCAACGCTATAGATATGTATTTGACAACATTTCAAAATCAGTGACAATAAAGTTAAAATTTAGTTTAGGAAAAAAAAGTGCGACGACCCCACTCTGCATACGTATATGTGTGCGTGCCGTGCCCGAGCCTCGATAGTTGCGACAGTAGCGCTAAAAACGTAAAACTTCGTGCGGCGGAACGTCAAAGAAGACCCTTAATTATAAAGTTTGTTTTAATAAATATAATTCTCACAACATAATTCGTTCATTAAAATATTTTAAAAAGCTGAATTCAAGGGCGCCATTTAACAGTGTTTTTGTATTCTAATTCATTGTTGTCTCACTTAAAATTATATTTTGTTAAAAATTTATACTTTCATTAAAAATAAGTTGGTTTTTCATTTTATATGTTGTAGTATGAAAAATAAAATTCCTTCTTATATCCGAATATTTGCTTCTTTGTAAAACATTTAGAGTAGGAGTTACGCAGTTTATTGTAATGAAGTTTGAGGATCATTCCGATGTAATGGACGAGTATGTGAGCGATCGTCTCGGAGGAGCAACAATATCTGAGGCTTTCAGCCGAGGAGGTAACGTTTCAGAAAATGTATTTTATTGCCGCCACGTCGCAAGCCATTACCCATTCTTTGCGACTTTTTGCCTCTACGAGCCTACGAGCTTCGAAAATGTAGGCTATCACGATAAAATACCTCCACTTAGTGTATCAAATGGCAACCCTCACCGCGTTTTTGTTTCAACTTGCAGAGACGGTTGCTACATTATTTGTAAAAGTTTTTTTATATCAGTGTGCTCGATGCATTAAAAGTAGTTTTTATTAAATGTGAATTTATATTCATTATAAATGTAAATTAAGAAAGTGAAAACGTCGCCGAACACTTGCCGCGACTCGAGTAAGGCGATACGGAACCAGGTACGTGGTCGTTTAATATGATCGTTGCCATTCATTCTACGACCGCTCATTACTGTGAGCTTGATTAACGATTATCGTCGACTTTACGTCCACGCACTGTTCCTGCGTACTAATTCGTCAGAGTGTTCCCACGTCCCAACACATGGTCACAAAAATTGCAATATGGAATAATTTTTAAACGTAACAGGCCAATTTTCTTAATAGCGTTTCCCTAAGTTCAACGTTCACAGAGGACTGATCATTTAACGGTACAAATTCAAATTCAAAAATCTTTATTCGATGTGGAAGTGTTACACTTGCTTACTGATTGTCATAAATGTACTACCGGTTCAGAAATAACCTCTCCACCTACCTCTACACCTCAGACCTCAGAAGAATCGGCGAAAGATACTCAGCGGGTAACAAATACACATAACATATTTCATTTAAATTATAGCTATAATCAAATATAATCTCCGCCAATAAATTCTCGATATTCATCAACAAGAGATGTTATCGCGACAATTCAGTCGATACTAATATATAGTTGATTCGTTGACCTGATAGCGTTCACGTGTCATATTAAATATTTCATTAATATTAGCTCCATGTACTTTTTGTACTCAATGTTTATTATAAAACTAGGTGTGACCCGCGGTTTCACCCGCGTATAATTAATAAAAATATAATAAATCACCAAGAGCAGACTTATAATATTATAGTATATACAACATTTTTAGATTTATTTTCATAAGATATTAGTTTTTATTGGTTTTCACCGCACCCGGATAGGGCAACATATAGGGCGAAATTTTTCATCGCATGCTCACAAACTTATTATAATTACTGTAGAAGAGAAATTTGAAGCGAACACTAAGCTCAGTTTTATATAATTTCTGCACCGTCCAGGTCCCAGTCTACGATCGAGTTCTATATTCGAAAATAAACCCATGGATCGTGGTAAATATTAACAGAGTAGAGCTTTGAAGACCATTCAAATTCAAATCTATTTATTCTATTCTGCAGTAATGTCTCAATCTTGTTAAGCATCTGAGCTTCCTCTAGAGCTACTATCCATAGTACGAGGTGTCTTATACATATAAGGTAACTACTCAGTGCCGACTGTATTATACATAAGGGGTTTTCCAATAGGGACGCTTGAACTTTGACAGCTGATTGCGGCCATGTTGTTTGAGTGACAGCTGTCAAATGCAGTGTGTTATATTCATTCCGTCCTCCCAAACCACCAATTGTTTTATGAAAATGGGTCTTCAGTTCGAGCAACGTTCCGCGCACTTCGCCCGTTTTACGGTCGCGATGATCGTCCTGCCGAGTCGACTATCCGTCGATTGGTGGACAAATTCGAGTCAACCGGGTCAGTTAACAATCAGCCGGTTCCCGTGCGTCAACGTAACGCGAGATCTGCCGAGAATATCGCCGCTGTGCGCGACAGTGTCCTCGAAAACCCGCGGCAGTCAATTCCGCGTCGCGCACAGGAACTCGGCCTTTCGCAGACGACAACTTGGCGAATTTTGCGTTGTGACTTGAGCCTGCACCCGTACAAGATCCAGCTGACCCAAGAGCTCAAGGTTAATGACCATAGACAGCGCCGTGTGTTCGCTGACTGGGCATTAGAGCAGTTGGAAGTTGACGCCGATTTTGGCAAAAAAATCATCTTCAGCGACGAGGCGCATTTTTGGATGAATGGCTATGTCAACAAGCAAAATTGCCGTATTTGGGACGAGACCAATCCACACGAGGTTCACCAAGTGGCAATGCACCCGCAGAAAGTGACTGTTTGGTGCGGATTTTGGGCCGGAGGCGTGATTGGTCCGTATTTGTTAGGTTAGGTTAGGTTAGGTTAGGTTAGGTTGGGGGGCAGGTCAGTCACCTCCACGTGGTGCACCCTGGGCAACGGGGTCGATAAGCATTACAGCTTCGATGTTTTTCCGGAGTGCTGTCGACAACGGCTAACGACTGACGCGGCGGTGATCTCGTTTCCCGGTTTTGGGAACGAGATTCTGCGCCCACTTCTTTACAAGTGGGCGCCGCGAGGGGGGAGGATAGATATATATTTATTTATTTATATTCTACATTTCGGAGGGACCCGCGTTTTGGGTCACGCGACGCACACGGCGACTTTATTGGTTGCTGGGTCTTCGGGGTCCTTTTGGGCTGCCGTAGACAATAGGTAGGGAGAGGTGGGTTTGCTCAGTTTCGGCGTCGACTCTGAGTAAACAAGACTATTGTCACCGCCTCTCAAACTCGTTTCCCCATCCGGGTGTTGTGGATCATGTCTCGCAGCCTGTGGTGGGACCGAGGGCCTTGCCTTAACCGGCCGGGCCGAGAGGAGCCAACCTCATTAAAAAACATTAGGTTAGAGATCCCGTGATACCGCCCGACCTCACGGTGTAATAGGGTTACCAGGGTACAGGGGGCACTGCCTTGGTGGACTTTTTATTTCCCCCATACTCGTGGGATCAATTATGGCATTGAACTCTAAAAATAACGAAAACGGACCTGAGGCCTTACGATCGGATAACGACGAAATGGCGGTTGATGCGGGCGCCCCGATGGCGCGCGCAGAAACCCACGACATTGGCGCTAAAAAGGAGCTGGTTGTCCGACTGGAACGACTCTCTGAGTCCGACTCGTCGGTCGCCAGCGTCGCTTGCTTGACGGATAGGCAAAGACGAAAAGGGGAGAAGCGATCTCTTCCTAGAGAGAGCTTCTCGGGCTCCGACAGCGATGCGAGCGCGCAGTCTAGAGACTGCGGCTCGGAGGCATCGGTCGGTAGATGGCTAAAGCCATCGTCCAAAAGGGGGCGTGGTCGACCGACCACTACTGGGCACTACGTTGGCTTCAACGTAGAGATGGCAAAGGAGCAGCGCTTCCAGGCGGAGGATGCGCTCGCTGCCTACAGTGCCAAGGCCAAGGTGGCCATCGAAGAGAGGGCGGCACGTCTTAGAAACCGTTGTGGGATCGAAGACGTGCCGCAGACGTCTGCTGGACTGGATGCAACAGTCCAGGAGGCGATCAACGTAGTGGTGCAGGTTGCCGACAAGTCGAGCAACCTAAAAGGCACCTTCGTTCGGGCCCTTAAGACGGCCGCTGACACTATTAAAGGTGCGGTGGCCGATCTGAGGGCCCTTACCGTCACGGAGGAGGTCGCCCGCCTGGAAGTAGCCAATGCGCAACTTTCGGGCCAATTGGCCGAACTCCGCCGAGAGGTCGCCCAGATGCGGCAACAGCCTGTTGCGAGCAGCGTGGCCGCATCTGACCTCCAAAAGGTCATGGAGGAGGCGCTGCGCGCTAACCGCGAGCAGTTCAGCGTAATGCTGAACGCTCGCTTCGAGGGTATAGAAGGCCGCCTCCTTCCAGAACCTCGTCTGCGACCTCCGCTGGCCGCCGACAAGAGAGCGGAGCAGGCTTCGAAAGCCAAAGACGCTCCAGCCGTCGTAGAGGTGGCCAAGCCGAAGCGGGCGAGACGCCCGAACTTGGCTGCCCAAGAAGCGGCGACGAGTCGAGGGAACGCTCCTTCGTCATCAGCGGAGACAGAAGCCGCGCCGATTCCGTGGAGCGCTGTCGTTGGGAGAAAATCCCAAAAGACAGCCAGCAAATCGGTGGCGGCGGCGAAGCGGACTCCTACAAAGGAGTCCAAAAAGGCGGCCAGCAAATCGGCCGCTGCGGCGAAAAAACAGATTCCTAAGGAATCTCAAAAGTCCAAGAGCGGGAAAAAGCTCCGACCTCCTCGCACTGAGGTTATAACTTTAAAGTTAAAGCCCGAGGCTGAGGAGAGGGGCGTAAAGTACGAGCAGGTTTTGGCTCAAGCTAAGAGCCAAATAAACCTAAGAGAGGTAGGCTTAACTACGGTGCGATTCCGTATGGCAGCCACGGGGGCCCGGATCCTCGAGATACCGCCGGGCACTAAGGAGGCAGATAAGGCGGCAGATGCCCTAGCGGGCAGGCTCCGCGAGGTCCTCAGCCCGGACGTCGTCCAGGTCAATCGACCGATTAAGTGCGCGGACCTTAGGGTGATGGACTTGGACGACTCGGTCACGGCGGAGGAAGTCGTCGCAGCGGTCGCCGCAGACGGAGGCTGCTCTGTCGGAGCGATCAGACCGGGAGCTATTGCTCGGGGCTCGAGTGGCTCTGGCTCGCTCTGGTTGAGCTGCCCAGTAGCGGCAGCCAAAAAGGTAGTGGAGGCTGGTCGGATTAGGGTCGGGTGGGTCTCGGCACGAGTGTTACTGCTCGAGCCCAGACCGCTCCGCTGCTTCCGGTGTCTCGAGGGGGGTCACATGGGGGTCAAGTGTGACAGGGGCGTGGATCGCAGCCGGCTGTGCTTCCGTTGCGGTCAGCCCGATCACAAGGCACGCGAGTGCTCAGCCGCCGACGCAAATTGCGTCGCCTGCGCAGCGGCTGGTAAGCCAGCGGCTCATGCCGTTGGCAGCAAAAGGTGCCAGAGCGGGAAAGCTCGCGTGGCACCGAAACAAGGCAAAGTGAGGACGAACGGCCCCGCAGCCGCGTCCTCACGGGCACAGGTGGAGACAATGGAGACCGCATAGTGATGGCCTTACATTGTCTCCAAGCCAACGTTAACCACTCTGCGAGGGCTCAGGACCTTCTAGTCCAAAGCATGGCAGAGTGGCAAATTAACGTGGCGGTGGTGTCGGAGCCCTACTTCGTTCCCTCGCGGGACGATTGGGTATCCGATCACGACCGAGTGGTGGCCATCGTCGCCCCCGCTGTGGCCGGCTCCCCGGCCATCGAGGGCGTCGCGAAGGGTAGGGGGTACGTTCTGGCCGTCGTCGGCGGTGTGGCGGTCGTCGGCGTCTACGCCTCACCCAATCGGAGTCTCGCCGAGTTCGAGCGAATGCTGGTCGAGGTCGGGGCTCTGGTTGGGCAAATATCGCCCACCTCTGTGTTGGTCGCGGGGGATTTCAACGCCAAATCAACGGCTTGGGGTTCCCCAGCGACTGGTGCACGAGGTGAGGTTTTGGTGGAGTGGGCCACATCACTGGGACTCGTAGTCCTCAACAGTGGGTCGGAGAGCACGTGCGTGCGGTGGCAGGGCGAATCGATCGTGGACATCACGTTCGCGTCCAACGCCCTGGCCCGCCGTGTTCGCGATTGGAGAGTTGAGACGCGCGTGGAGACCCTGTCCGACCACCGATATATCCGGTTCGGTGTCTCTGCGTTTCCCGTCTCTCCTACTGGGGAAGCTCCGCCCGCTGCTGGACGGCTGGACGGACCGCGTTGGTGCCTGGGCCGTCTCGACAGCCAGCTGGCGAAAGAGGCGGCCATCGTAGAAGCCTGGGGGGCCGGTTCCGACCCGGTAGTCCGAGTCGACACAGAGGCCGACGAAATCGGCGCCGCCCTGTCTCGCATTTGCGATGCGGCGATGCCGCGAGCAAAACCGTTCACGCCGCGCCGACGGTTGTACTGGTGGCGCCCAGAACTCCGCCAGCTGCGCAAAGCTTGCGTGGCAGCGCGCCGACGGTACAGTCGGTGCAGGAGGAGAAGGGTCCGCGACCATGACGCGGAAGGCGTCTTTTACGCCGCCTACAGGGCCGCCTGCCAAACGCTGCAGAAGGCCATAGCCCAGGCCAAAGAGGTGGCGTGGGGGGAATGGCTGGCGACGCTCGAAAGAGACCCGTGGGGGAGACCGTACCGTGTCGTACGGCAAAAGCTCCGACCCTGGGCTCCGCCGCTAACCAGCAGTCTCCAGCCGTTACTCCTGGAGACTGTAGTGGACACACTCTTTCCAGAAAGGGGAGAATTCACGCCGCCGGCCATGGCGCCCATCACCGGACCTCGCGAGTTCGAGGATCAGGTGACTCCGGTCACTGAGACGGAGTTACAGGCGGCCGCCCTGAAACTCCGGTCGAAGAGGACAGCCCCGGGGCCCGATGGCATCCCGGGGCGCGCCTTGGCGATCGCGTTGGACGAGATGAGCGACAGCATTCGGCACCTCTTCACCGCGTGCTTCGCTCAGGGTAGGTTTCCGCAACGGTGGAAAACGGGCAGACTCGTTCTGATCCGTAAAGAAGGGCGCCCGCCCGATCAGCCTTCGGCCTACCGCCCGATAGTGTTGCTCGACGAGACGAGCAAGCTATTCGAGCGTGTGCTCGCTACCCGTCTCGTGGGTAGCATGGAGCCGGGCCTTAACGAGCGGCAGTATGGTTTTCGACCTGGCCGTTCTACACTAGACGCGATCGCCAGGGTACGGGACCTGGCAGAGGAGGAGGTCTCTCGGGGTGGGGTCGTGATTGCAGTGTCATTGGATATATCCAATGCCTTCAACACCCTACCCTGGGAAGTAGTTTTGGAGGCATTGCGCTTTCACAATGTCCCGAGCTACTTGAGGCGTACCGTGGCCGATTATTTTTCGGGCAGAGCGGTGGCCTACCCGACGAGGGAGGGCTGGGGTAGGAAGACGTTGTCGTGCGGTGTTCCGCAGGGGTCGGTCCTAGGGCCGCTCTTGTGGAACATAGGGTACGACTGGGTGCTGCGCGGGGCCACTTTGCGGGGGGTCAGCGTAACGTGCTACGCTGACGACACCCTCGTGTCGGCCCGTGGCCGCTCCTATCGAGAGGCGGCCTATCTCGCTACGGCGGGTGTGGCACACGTCGTGCACCGCATCCGCGCTTTAGGTCTAGAGGTTGCCCTGCACAAGTCCGAGGCACTCGTATTTCACGGGCCACGGAACGGGCCACCACCGGGGGCAACCATCACAGTGGGCGGAATTTCCATCACCGTCGGGTCGACGATGAGATATCTCGGACTCGTTCTCGACGGTAGGTGGAATTTCAAAGAGCACTTCAGGTGCTTGGCCCCGAGGTTGGTGGCCGCAGCCGGAGCGCTGGGGTCGATCCTTCCGAACGTCGGGGGGCCAGGAGGCGCCTGCAGGCGCTTGTACGCCGGTGTCGTTCGCTCGATGGCGCTCTACGGGGCGCCGATATGGGCGGACGCACTGAGCGCCCGAAACGTCGCCTCGCTGCGACGTCCGCAGCGGATTATAGCGCTCAGAGCGGCCCGTGCGTACCGCACGGTGTCGTACACCGCAGCGTGTCTGCTCGCCGGAAGCCCGCCATGGGACCTCGAGGCCGAGGCCAATTCGAGCGTCTACTGGAGGGTCAAGGCGGCGACAGGAGAGGAGAACCGGCCACACCCTCGTGAGGTTCGCCAATGGCGCGAAGAGGCCCGCCAAAGTCTCTTCGCCAAATGGTCGGAGAGACTGGGTGTCCCGGGTACTAGTCGGGAACTCGTGGAGGCCATTCGGCCTGTTCTACAGGAGTGGGTCGAGCGCAAGCACGGCCCATCCACCTATCACCTCGCGCAGCTCTTGACCGGGCACGGGTGCTTTGCCAAGTACCTGTGCGAGGTGGTGGGCAGGGAACCATCGACGTTGTGCCACCACTGTGGCAACGGAGCCGTGGATACGGCCGAACACACGCGCGCAGAGTGCCCAGCTTGGGCGGAGCCTCGCGCGGTCCTATCCACGGCTATAGGAGGGGACGTGTCGCTTCCGGCCATCATCGAGAGAATGGCCGGAAGCAAAGAGGCCTGGTCGGCTGTTTGTACGTTTAGCGACGCCGTAATGTCGCAAAAGGAGACGGCGGAGCGAGAGCGGGAGGACGATCCCGACTCGCTCCCGCAGCGTCGTAGGAGACCAGGTCGCCGGCGGCGAGCCTTCGCAAGGCGAACGCTGCCGCCGCCGTGATGTGGTGTGGTCGGTTCTGACCAATCGAGGGGCGTCGTCGAAAGACGCCCGGCCTCCAGTAATGGACTCGAGGGAGTCTGCAGAGGCAGAGTAGGAAAGTGCGCCTTAGCGTACTTTAGAGTCGGGTCGCCTAGCAGCGACGACCGCTGGCGGGGTCGCGGTTGCAAGCCAACAGCGTTCCCGTAGCCCCGCCGTCTTGCGCGAGACGAATTTACGAGGTGGTTTTAGTGGGTAGGACGGAGCCTTCAGCTCCGGGCAGGGAATTTTTCTTTCCCCGTGAGTCCCACATTTTCCGTTCCGGTCCCGGGACCGGGCGACCAATGCGTAAATGCATTTCCCCTCGTTAAAAAAAAAAAAAAAAAAAAAAAAAAAGGTTAGGTTATGTTAGGTTAGGTTAGGTTAGGTTAGGTTAGGTTTTTTTTTTTTTTTTTTTTTTTTTATTTTTTTTTTTTTTTTTTAAATACTTGACCTCACACATAATGCGAGACTTTTTGTACATATTTTAATTTTCTACTCGTTCATTCCATTTCTCGCTCGCATGCTTCTCGTACTTTCATTCTTCATACTAAATCTTTCTTTCATTCATCATCTTTCGCAGATCTGGGTGGGTTCCCTTCCTAATTTTTCTACTATCTATCTTTTATCTTAAACACTACATACACGGGGAAAATAATGGGGAGGACAGAATTATCTTTTTATTTACACTTAATATATGATTGGACTTACACTACTTTTAGTTTCTTACAACTACAATATAAAAACTTTAACTACTTATTATTACAAAACACTAACTTATAATTAATTTTACATCTAATTTTTATATAAACTTATTCTATGCTCCTTGCTTATTTTCCTATATACAAACTATGTTAGCCTAATTATACTAATTATAACTAACTAACATATAATTTATACCTTATTTCTATTGTTAACTATTTTACAAATTTTTATGCAATACTTAAGGAGCAAGTCTCTGTTCTTACAATTTATTGCATATGCTAGAGTGTTTTTGTCTAATTTGATATCCAATTCGTGTTCCAGGTTCAGCCTCTCATGATCATGGGCCGGGCACTCCAGAAGGGCGTGGAGGACAGACTCCGAACACGCAGGATCGCAGATGCACGATGGGCTCTCCTTGCACTTGAACCGATGCAAGTACTCGGAGAACCCACCGTGCCCCGTCAGAACCTGGGTGAGAAATCTGTCCACCTTTATTTTACCGATGATCCGGTACGCGGCCACCGCATCAGGGAAGAACACCTTGGTGACTCCGGCCGTTTCGCCCGCACGGTATCTCCGGTTCCATTCATCAAGCGATTGCATACGAATGCTCCGCTTGATGAACGAAACCGGGCAGCCGTCGTAGTCAAAAGCGCGCTTGAGCCTCAGCGCAGCCTCCTTGGCCAGGTGGTCGGCACGCTCATTCCCCTCTAGTCCTGCATGGGCCTTGATCCAATACAAGCCGATATGCTTGTCCTGGAGCAGGGCCCTATGCAGATGTCCCCGCGCTTCAACAGCCAGGGGATGGAGGGCTTTCGGGTTTTTAATCGTGAGCAGTGCCGACGAGGAGTCGGAATAAATCCCGACTGACCCGGCCAAGTGGTCCGCAGCCATCCGCGCCGCCCGGCATATCGCCAGGAGTTCCGCCTGGTAGACCGTACAATAGGACGGCAAAGCAAGCTTGAGGGTTTTGGTTTCGGCAGCGCCGGTCCATACGGACAGCGCCGCTCCCACTTTGCCCTCAATCTTGCTGCCGTCCGTGAAGATGTTGTATGTGTTGGCGCAATTTGCGTCATATTGTTCCTGGTCCACCAGGCATTTGAAGTCCAGGTCGATATGACGGGCGGGATGCGGAGACTGCAGAGCCGAGGTCATCCGCTCTACCTCCCGATCTCCTATCACCCGCTGAAGTACCCCTCTCCTCGCCTCATATAAGGTCGCAGCTTCGCGAACCCGGAGGTCGAGGGGAAGCACCCCAGCCAGCAACAGTGCCGAGTTCAGGGACGCAGTGCGGTATGACCTACATAGCTTCTGCGCGAAGCCACGCTGGACCACGTTCAGCTGCTTCCGCACACCCAGCTTATTGACGGCCGGTGCCCAAACGGCAGCAGCGTACAGAATCACGGGCTCAACCACCGATCTGTATATGGTGCGGATTACCTCGGGGTGGAGACCCCAGCTGACCTTTGCTGCTCGGGCCAGCTGGTGGTAAAAGGCAACCGCGCGCTTGCAGACATTCGCGACGTGGGCGTTGAATGTGAGTTTTCGGTCTATGACGACCCCCAGCAGCTTGATCTCGTTCGCCAGGACAATGTCGACCCCGCCCATGCGCAGACGCGGGGCGTCATACCTGAGTTTGCGCGTCACGACCATAGCGTTCGTCTTGTGAGGCGCAAACCGCAGTTTATTGGATGCGCCCCACGCCCGCACACTCTCGAGGACGGCATTGGCCCGACGTTCGATCTCGAGGGCCGTCTCACCCTCGAACACCAACACCACATCATCGGCGAAAGCCTGCACGTAGTTGCCTTCGGCCTCCAACCCCCGGAGCAGTGGATCCAGGAGCAGGTTCCACAGAATCGGCCCACCGATAGATCCCTGCACGCAGCCCTTCCCGGTGTCTCTTATGTGCTCCTCTCCCAAGTACCTCACCCTCGCTCGCCTGCCGCTCAGGTAGTTGCCCAAGAGCCGTCGGATGTTGTCTGGGCACTTTTCCTCAGCCAGCCTGACCCTAATCATAGGCCACCAAGCGTTGTCGAAGGCGCCCTCTATATCCAGTGAGACCAGAACAACAATCTTCTTCATCTGAAGATTTTGTCTGATGTGTCCCACCAGGGTATAGAGGGCGTCCTCAGTACTTCGCTGGGGCATGAAGCCAAACTGGCGAGTACTAATCTTGGGCATTATATGGTACTGTAACCGAGCGACAAGCATCTTCTCCAAAATCTTTCCGAGCACCGGAAGGAGTCCGATCGGTCGATACGACTTGGGAGTCGTATAATTGTCCCTCCCTGGTTTCCGGAGGACAATCACCGTGGCCTCCTTCCAGGGCCCAGGAAAGCAGCGGAGCTCGAGGCACTTGTTAAAGATGCACAAAAAGAGGTCCGGGTCCAGTTCAATCGCGTGCAGACATATATCGGCGGTGAAACCGTCCGCGCCTGGGGCCTTCTTCGGGTCAAAGGACCGACTAGCCAACTTCAGCTCGAGATGAGTGAAGGGTGGGTCGTTCTGGCCCGAAGAAGCCCCGATATCGGCCCGCCCGGCCAGGACCCTCACCCGGCGGTGCTCCTCGGTGTCATCCACTTCAGAGTCCTCCGGGTAGAAGGTCTCAGCCAGGAGTTGGGCCGATCCCCCGGCATCCAGCCCCACACCATCCACAATCATCGGTGGGTCTACGTCCCTTCTGGAAGTCCTGCCGAGGACTCTATAAATACCCCCCCATACCGTTTCCCCATCCTGGCGTTCGCAGAAGGACACCCAGCTGCGCGTCTGCGCATGCGCTGCCTCGGTCTCGTACCTCTCCTTCGCTTCCAGGTACTCTCCGACCACCTTTCGACGCCTAACCGGCGCTGCACACCTAATCCTGCCTTTCTTGGTGGCCACCTCTCGCTTGAGCGCTACCAACCCCTCGTTCCACCACGGCATCGAGAGAACCTCCTTGTGTGTTATGTGTGGTATTGTATGTGTGCATGTCTCTTCTAATATGTTGTTTAATTTTGATATGAGAAAGTCCAAATGATTAGAAGATTGTGTTCTTTGTATAGTGTCTATTGTGAAGTGTTCTCGTGTTTTAATTTGGCCCAATTTCTCACGAAATTGGGCCCAATTGGCCTTTTTAGTGTAGAATTTTCGTGTGGTATGCCTAATATTATTTGTATTTATATGTTTAGTGTTAATTAAGAAGGTGATGCCGTTGTGATCCGAGTTGGTCAGATCTTCGCGCACGCGCCAGCCGTCCACCAAGCCAAGGAGGTCAGGCGATACAGCAGTTATATCAATATAACTGCTGTACCTTTCGCCGCCCCGGATAGTGTCGAAAGTGGGGGTTTCCCCTTGGTTCAGGAGACAGAGACCGAGGTCCTCCAGGAAACCATGCATAGTTTCGCCTCGGCTGTCTGTTACGGGGCTTCCCCACCAGACACATTTGGCATTGGAGTCGCCCCCCATAACAAAACTCCTAGCTCCCGTCTCGCGCTGCACCCGGCGCAGATGTGCCAGGTGCGGGTCCATCGGTAGGTCGGGCTCAAAGTAGAATGAGACCAGAATGATCTCCCAGTTGCGAACATGGATCCCCACCACTGAGATGTTGGTCGTGGTGAGTTTCGGGTACTGTGTGATTTGAAGGTCCGCGTCAAACACTATGATCGCGGCCTTAACTGTCCCACTTCCCTGGTCCGCACACTGGAAGACTCTGATCCCACTCTGACTCTTTACGCGCCCTATCCCACCGACGTATGGCTCCTGCACCAAAGCAATCCGCGTACGCAGGTTAGAGGCTTCTATCAGGAGCTCGGAGTGTGCCAGCCTACTACGCTGCAGGTTTGCCTGGAGGATATTAAGCGCCACTGTGTCCGCCGGCCTGCCCTTAGCAATATGCTACGGATGAGCGGGCGAGGGTGTCCCACTTCTTCCTGACGGGACAGTCGCCGCTGAAGGCGTTATGCTCGACATTGTCGAGCTTCGCCCTGCGACAGTTCCGGCAGGAAGGCGGGGCCCCCGCCAGCGCATCCGAGCACTTAGCCTTTAGGTGCGGCCCGCCACAGTGACTGCAAAGATCTATTGAATCTTTGCAGTATTTGCGCCCGTGGCCAAATCCTAGGCATCGCGTGCATTGGACCAGTGGAGACTGGTCCTCTGCTCGCACCCTCTGCAGGTCAATGTGGACGAAGCCCACGCTGGTGATCCTTGCCCAGAGGGTGGGCGACGCACTAAGGACTACATGGGCCACGTGCGGGTTTCTTGCCCTTCTGCGATACTTGACTAAGAGGCGGTCTTCCCCGGGGCCGAGGCCGCTGAAAAGGTCCCGATTCTGGTTCCTCAGGGCCTTGATTACGTCTTCATCCGTGTTAACGGACAAGACCCCCAAGAGGACCAGAAGCGGGTCCCTGTTTCTGACGTCCTCGACGACGAGGCCCGTTCCTTTCCCCCCTAACCTATCCTTAGCCTTTTTCCTTTCCTCGGCAGTCCCGAAACCCATGATGACCTTCCTGTCTTTGGCCTTCCGGACCCGGTCAACCTTCACCCATCCGTCTTTGGCGTCGATGGTCCTCCGCACTTTGCCGAGGACCTCGTCCGCCGTTTCCTGGTCGTCCAGGGACGTGACGACCACCGAGTGAAGGGCCGCAGGCCTCGGAGACTGCTGCGGTCTCGAGGCGGCAACGCTGGCGTAACTCCGCCGCTGCTCGTCCATTGTTTGGCAGCATCTCGCCATTTCGTTTTGGAGAGCCGTCATAGCCTCTTTGTGTTCGAGGAGCATTCGAGAATGCTCCTCGAGGCATCTGGTCATCTCGGGGTCCGGGGGGACCGTGAATGTCGTGTCCGTGGTTTTGTTCACCGGCACGCCATCCACGGAGCCCCCGTTCCCCTTTCCGGTTACGACAGCGTCGCGTTCCGCCTCGGACTCGGCCACCATCTTCCTAAGCTTGCTTAGGACGTCAAGGAGGGTCTCCTTAATCTCACCCTTTAAATTCCTTGACTGTCCCAGCGCAACTTTGGCCCTTGCTACTTGTGCAGCAGCCTCCCGTACTCTGCCCCCCCCCACCCTTGCGGTCGCCACGGACGGTTGTGCCCGCGCTTCCTCCCCTTGCTTGGGGGTGTCGGTTGATTTCCGGCGCAGTTTGGAGGCAGTCGGGGCGCCCTGCGTCGCCGTGATGGTGGCGTCGCAGGTAGCCTGCTCCCACTTCTCCAAACTGCGTCGGGCCAGCTTTTTTGGCTCCTTGCTGGGGATGGGGGGTGATTCGATCACGTCCTGTTTTTTGGTTGGGGTCCGGTATGTCGCCATTTCGTGGAGGTCGCGTCAATCGTCAAAATATAAAATTTAATAAAATATAAACTATGTCAATAAGATTAAAATACCGCAATAGCGGTTTGTAAAACAGAGGCTTGCTCCTGGCAATACGCCTGGTCTAAAATATTAAAACTAACTTAAAACTAACTTAAAACTAACTTAAAACTAACTTAAAACTATAAAAAGGTAGAGAAAACTCTACCTTTTTGTCAGTGACTCTACGTAGAGTCGCCCCGATACTCTTAAATTGCAGCCCTAGGCGGGGGTTTCCGAACGCCGAAAACCGCACGGCTCTCCGACCAGCGGTTGCCGAGATATCGCAGCCCAAAGTTTTCCAAAATGGCGTCTGCGCAGATGGTTAATTTTTTAATAATTAATATCTCGGGAACCGCCGATCCCAGAGCAACGTGCGACGGCTCTTCGTACTGGCCCCACCGAGGACTACCCAAATCCGCCACTCAAAACGCAGCTTTGGGGTCGACTCTACGTAGAGTCTTAGACCCCACCAAGGGATGGTCCTGATTGTGGCTTCAACGGTAGAGAAAACCGTGGGTTTCTGCGACCAATAGGGCCGGAGTTATGGTTGTTTAAAAATTTTCAAGATGGCCGCCAATATGGCAACCACCTGTCCGAATTTTCTCTATTTCTTCTACCGTTGAGCCAAATAGCCCGTGTTTGGGCTCGTTTTATTCGTCTTGGTGAGGTCTATCTATTAGAAACCTAAATAAAATTTTAAAATCAACCCCCGATTTTTGGGGTGCCAAAAACTAATATTTTACTCTAATATATTGATTTAAAATTATAAAAACTCACTTAAAAATATAGAAAAAATTTGTGACGACTAATCTAATAATACCCTAATTTACTAGCAGGGTTCCGAAGAGATTCGAGTAAGGGTAGCACCCCCACGTGTGCACCCTCAATTTTCAAAAATTAATATCTCCGGAAATACTTGGCCAAAAATTCTAAAATTTTACAGGGTGCTAGACCCTGGCGGACCCTACAAAATACAATAAATTTGTGGGGGGGTCACCGCTTTACTTTTTTTGATTTTTAATTTTGAATTTTGTTTGAAATTTTGAACTCGAATATCTTCGGAACCACTGAACTTAAAATTATGCTAAAAGTACCGTTGGCCTGGTCTCGTCTTTCTGCGCCTGGTAAAGTCGTCGGCTTCCCCCGCACCCTGCTGGATCCAAGACCACGTGGCCACGTGGTCGGAGGTTTTTCACTAATATCTCCGCGAGTTTTATTCAGAAAAATCTGAATCAGGTGTCAAATTTTAGGCCTTGAAAAGCCCCGTCGGGAGATATAACAAAAGCACTAGGTCACCGATCGATTTAAGGCAGCGTCTTCGTTTTTATGTTTTTAAATCACAGATTTTTGCAGTTTTTCACACTTTTTCCTCACTTTTTTAAACACTTAAGGAGGGCCACTTGCACCACCCTTTAGAGCACTTAATTGCGCAAATTTTGATATATGGCACTTATGGATACGTAAGGAAAAACCCACTTTTTCAAATTTTTAAAGATTAAAATTCAGCGGAACGGCACTTAGCAACTGAAAACACGTCTGATTTCTCTTGCGTTCGGAGGCGGAAGGGGGTTAGGTTAGGTTAGGTTAGGTTAGGTTAGGTTAGGTTAGGTTAGGTTATTACAATGTGGTGCTTCACTATAGGTGAAGCACCGGCCGCTTTCTCCTCCGATATAGTGGTCGGAGACCTTTTTTACTTTTTTTTTTTTTTTTTTTTTTTTTTTTTGTTTCTTTCCATCTTTCTGTCTTTTTTTTTCTTTCTCTTGTATTTTTTGTCTTTTTTTTTTTTTTTTTTTTTTGCTCTTTCTTTTTTTTTTTTTTTTACAAATACAATTATACAAATACAAACATACAAATATACAATCTTCTGTCGACTTGTTTTAGTGCGTCATACAGTCTTGTTTCGCTCGATGCTCTTCTTTGTCACATACTCGCAGAATTCTAAGAATTTCTGCCGTTTATCTCGGTCTTCCATAATGTTGCTGATCTCGTCTGGAGTAATATCGCGATTCAATTGGGCCTCCACATCAAATCTCGCCATGAGATGTCTGGGGCATTCCGTAAGCAGGTGCATTATTGTCTCCTCGCTGGCGTCGTCGCATGCGCATGCTGGATTGTCCTTGCATTTGAACCTGCAGAGATATTGTCCAAATCCCCCGTGTCCCGTCAGTGCTTGCGCCAAAATGGGTGTGATTTTAATTTTTTTAATGATGCCGAATGCTTTTTCTACGCTTGGGAAGAAGATCTTCGTCGTAGATGCCGTCTCTTCTTTCAGATATCTGTCTTCCCAAGCCTTTATTGTTCTACTTCTGATTATTTTTTTAATTGTCGACACGGGGCATTTGTCATAGTCTACTGCAGTCTTGCTCTTCAGCGCAGCCTCCTTCGCCAACTCATCTGCTCGCTCGTTTCCCCATACACCCACGTGGGCCTTAACCCAGTAAAGCGTAATTCGCTTTCCTGTTCTGGCCAGGTCACTTATCTTTTTCCTGATTTCCATGGCCATCATGTTTTGGGTGTCCGGGTCCACCAGCGTCTGCAGTGCCGATTCAGAGTCGCTGATGATCCTCGCCTGACGGTCTGCAAGTTTGTCCACGATTTCCACGGCTTTTTTGAGGGCGAGCATTTCCGCCTGGTAGACCGAGCAGAAGGGGGCCAGACTGTATTTCCTTTTGACGATCTCCCTCCCGTCTCGCCAGCACGTCAATGCCGCTCCTACGTGTTCGTCTATCTTGCTACCGTCAGTGAAGACCATCAGTTCCTCTGCCTGCATATCATCAGGGCTCTGACATACACCGTTGAAGGGAGTATATGTTATCGAAGCCTCTTTTGCAGGATGACTGAGTTCGTGGACGTTGTTCCGCCTTTCCACCTCTCTGCCCTTCAGTTCATCCTGTGGCTTCCCCCTCTTTGCCTCGTATATGGCTGCTCCCTCTTTGATCCTCATATCTAGAGGAAGGAGCCCCGTAATAACCAGCGCCGCATTGAGCGACACTGTTCGGTATGTCTTACCTATCTTTTGTGCGAACCCCCTCTGTATGCTGTTTAACTGCTTCTTCGCAGTTATTTTATCGGCGGCCGGTGCCCATGCACCGGCCGCGTACATTATGATAGGTTCGATGACTGCTACGTACATTGTCCTAATGATCCCAGGGCTAAGTCCCCAGTTTAATTTGGCTGTTCTAGCCAGGGGCTTGTATAGTTGAGCTGCTTTTCTGCAAATATACTTTATGTGACTATTAAAAGTAAGTTTATAGTCCAAGATAAGGCCTAATATTTTAATTTCTTGGACAAGGTCGATTGCAGCTCCCGCCATGCGTATCCGTGGGGCGTCGTATTTAAGTTTCCTGGTTAAAACCATGGCCGAGGTCTTATGCGGCGCAAACTTCAGCTTGTTTTCGACTCCCCACTCGTACACACGGCTCAACACCGCATTCGCCCTGCCCTGCAGCTCCTCTCCCGTGTTATCAGAGAACACCAGGACAATGTCGTCAGCGAACGCCTGGATGTGTACGTCTCCGCTGTCCACCTCCTCCAACAGCGGGTTAAGTAACACATTCCAGAGAGTGGGTCCGCTTATAGAGCCCTGGATGCACCCCTTAGTCGTCGGAATTTCGGTCTCTGCCCCAGCATATCTCACTATGACGCTTCTATTTTCCAGGTAACTGGCCATTATTTTCTGGAGGTTTTTCGGACAGCCATAATCCGCCAATCTTCCTAGTATGGCAGGCCACCAGGCGCTGTCGAAAGCACCCTCTATGTCCAGTGATACCAATAAGCAGATTTTCTTTTGTCGTATGGTGGTCTTGACATGCTGCACTAGGTCATAGAGGGCGTCCTCCGTGCTCCGCCTCGGCACAAAGCCATATTGTCTGGGGCTGCTCTTAGGTAATAGGTGCCATCTTAACCTCCTGACTATCATCTTCTCCAGTATCTTCCCGAGTATTGACAGTAGCCCAATCGGTCTATAGGATTTTGGCGTCGAGTAACTCTCCTTGCCGGGTTTCCGTAAGACTACTACTGTCGCCTCTTTCCACAGTACTGGAAAATACGATAGGCTGAGGCACCTGTTAAACAGTCCCAGAATTTCTTCCTCGGCCGTTTGGATAGCCGCCATACAGATGTCGGCTGTAAAGCCATCCTCACCAGGAGCCTTTTTGTGACTAAACGATCTCGCTACGTGAGTGAGCTCTTGGCTAGTGAACGGGGGGTCCCTGTCGCGTTCCGTGCTTTCCTCGAGTCTGATCGCCTCTGCTCTTTGCCTGGTTATTCTGTGGATACTCATATCGGATCCTGTGTCATCTTTTGGGAAGAAGGTTTGGGCCAAAAGTTCGACCGATCCTTCGGGGCTCAGCACTATCTCATTATCAATTAATAGCTGGTCATCTTTCCTAGTTTCGGTTTTACGAATGACCCTGTAAACCCCCTCCCAAAAAGTTTCACGGTCTTGAGTTCCACAAAACTTCCTCCAACTCTCATTTTGTGCATTTTCGGCTTCATTCTCGTATTCTGTTTTTGCTTTCAGGTATTCCCCGACCACGTGGGCCCGTCGAGTCTGCGCCGCGCAGGGGATTCTTCTCTTTAGCGTTGTCATCGTGTTCTTCAGCATCTCCAGTTGTTCGGACCACCAAGGTATGTAGACTTTTGAATTATTTTTGATTTTTGGGATTGATTCTTGACATGAATAATCTATTAGACTTGTAATTGAGGTTGCTATTTCTTCTATTTCTTCACTTGTTTTGGTTTTGTTTATTTTTTCTGTATTTAAATTTTCTTCTAATAGTTTTCTTCTAAATATTTCCTTAAATTTATCCCAGTTGGCTTTTTTTGTGTTATATTTTCTTGTTGATTTTTTAATTTTGTTTCTAAGTTTTATTTTTTTAATAAATTTGAATGTTATTGAATTGTGGTCCGAACTAGTAAACCCTGTATCCACTTCCCAGTCCCTAATATACGGCATTATATTGGGACTGCAGGCGGTCACGTCTACTCGGCTTTTGAACACGACTCCATTCCTAACTGTGTAGAATGTGGGCACATCTCCCTCATTTAGTATGTGGAGCCCCATCTCGTCCACTACACTAGCTAGGGCCTCTCCCCTGTGGTCTTCGCTCTCACTGCCCCACCAATGGCTCCAGGCATTTCCGTCGCCCCCTATCAGGACGGCGTCGGCTCCAACTTGCCCTACTACCGTCCTGAGTCGGTCCAGGTATGGCTCTATAGGTTCAGTGCCCTCAAAGTAGATCGAAACCACTACTATTTTACCCAAGTCGGTGTTGAGTGTCGCGACTGCTAGGTTCTCATCCGTTAATTTTGGATGGCCGATAATATCAATTTCTTCATCCAAAATTAGTATAGCCGACTTGACCGGCTTCGACCTACTCCGGGTGCACTGTACCACCCTATACCCGGATTTCTGGGCTACTTCACCGCCTGCTCCCACGTACGGCTCCTGGACGAGAGCTACGCCAATATTCCTACTCTTCGCCTCCAGAATAAGTTCGTGCATGGCCAGTCTTTTCCGCTGCAGATTAGCTTGCACAAACGCTACACAATTTTTGGCTGTCTTCTCTTGAATTTGGCTGCCCTCCTCGTCTCAGCAGTAAGCCACGCTCGACCTAGCCAGCCAGTCCCACTTCCGTCTTACCGGACACTCCTCATTGAAGCTGTCGTGGTCTGTTTTTATTAAATTTCCTCGCTGGCAGTTGATACAGGTCGGCGAGCTCCCCGCTAACCGATCCGGGCAGTCTTTCCGGAGGTGGGGACCTGCGCAGTGGCTACACAGGTCCTTTTCGGCTTTACAGTTTCTCCGCCCGTGACCAAACTCAAGGCACCTTGAACACTGTACCAGCGGTGAGCGGTCCTCCACCGGTACCCTCTGGAGGTCGATGTGAATCCTCCCTGCATCTATTAGTGCTCTCCAGAGGGCCGGTGACACCTGCATCACCACATGGTTTTCAAGTTGGTTCCTCGCGCGCATCTTGTATCTGATCACGGCCCGATACTCTGTCTCCGGTATGTGTTCGATGACCTTACCATTCTGGGTTCTTAAGGACCGCAGGATGTCGTCATCAGTGTTATATGCTAGCAGGTTCCGTAATATAATAAGAGGATCCCTTCCACGTCTCTCTTCTATTTTCAACTTGGAACCTGCCAGCATTTTCGACACTCTTTCAAATTCGCCTCTTTCTCTGCAGCCCAACACAACCTTTTGGTCGCGCACCTTCCTCAGTCTGTCCACCCTGACGCCCGATGTTCTTGCGTCTACGGCTTGTCTTATTTTTTTGACTACATCATCCGACGTATCCACTGCGTCGTCCGATGAAATTATCAAAGAGTGGACAGGCTGAGGCCGGCTCGCCACACAGGGGGTTGCCGCCTTGGCAGCGTATGTGATATTCTCTTTTACAAGACTATTACCGCTAATCTGCTGCACCTGGAATTTTATATCTTCTATTTCCTTTTTTGTTTCCTCGGCTATTCTCGTTTGGTTCTCTATGTGCTTTAAAATTTTTTGTTGTTGATTATTATTTTCTTCATTGATTTCTTTTCCCTTTCCATTTCCTGTCCGAGATTCGATATTTTCTAACTCTTTCTGCGTTAGTTCTCTTACTTCATTGATTTTTAGAACGATTTGATATAGTTCACCCAAGTTCGCTATTACTATCTCTTTAATTTGCGTTTTTATATTTCCAGATTGCTCTAGCTGAGTTTTTGCCTCCTGAAAGAGCTCATTGGCCCTCGCCGGCAACTTAGAGATTTCAGTGATAATCTCTCTACTCTGGTTCCCGATCAAGGGCTTTTTTACTCTCCTCAGGATAGTCTGCTTTTTATCCTCTTTCTCAGCTAGTATTTCGCTATTCGAGATGATCTTTATTTCAGCAACATTTTTATTCTGTGACAATCTTGCTGTTTTCAGGGACATTTTGCGGCCTTTGTATATATTATTATTGCTAGTAGTTAGGAACTGTATAGGGGTTCCTAACAGTCGTACAATTTAAAATTTTTAACTAAATAATAAAATAATAAATTAGTTAAACAATTTGTCAAATAATTAAATTAAATTAGGGATTATCTAAAATCTTTTATACAATTAATAATTCAAATATCTTTTTTTTTTTTTTTTTTTTTTTAACAATTAATAAGTATAATGTAAGCTATTTATACTAGGGTAATAGGTTCAATACAAACAATATGGTAATTTTAGTAATTATATATAATTTTATAGTTATTGGTCGACTAAGTCTATGGAATGTGTTTTAATTTTTCTGTTATGACTTTGTATTGTTAGAGGACAATCTGATGATTTTTACGGAAAAATCTTCTCTTGTCCTCTATTCTATTGCTATATTTATGGTGTGAAATTTGTTCTGTATTGATACTTAACTGATTCTTCCTAGTTCTTCTTTAATAATTTAAAATAAATTAAAATCCCTAATACAATAGTTTTAAAAAGTTTAAAATATTTTGTCTTAAAAATTTTTTCTTATCCTAATTAATAGGGTATGTAAAGTACCCTAGTGTCTATAATAATAAAATTTGTCAGTAAATAAAAGCTGGGTGCTTAAAGCACCACAGTCAATTTTTTCCTAATTTCTAATAAAATAAATTTGTCAAAAAATAAGAACTGGGTGTGTAAAGCACCTCAGTCAATAACCTATTTACTATTTGATTTAAATTTGTCAATTTAAAAGTCCCCTTCCGTAGTACTCCCAGTCTTAATAAACTAAATCTGATAGTAATATGGAATATATCCTTGTCTCTATAATATTTAAAATAAGATAATTTAGCAATTTACAATTTTTCTATAACTTTAAGTCTGGGTGTATAAGCCACAATCGAAGAAAAAGCCTATTTCTAGTTGGGGTATGTATTGTACCCCAAGGTCACAATTTTAAATTTAAATTTTAAAATAAAAGTTCAAAAAATAAAAAAAAAAAATTTTTCAAAAAATTTCAGAAATTTTAAAAATTTCAGAAATTTCAATATCCTTCTATATGTCTATGTGGCCTTTCCAATGAATAACGTAGTGGCGAAAACCGCACCGCTCTACGGTGCTCCGCTCCCGAGATATCGACGGTTTAAGTTTTCCAAGATGGCGGCCAATATGGCCGACCAATCTTACAACCGCGATATCTCAATCAATTTCAATCCCACAGGGGTGTGCGACGGGTCCAGGCTAATGCCTAGTGCGGCTCTACCCTGCACTGCAAGAAAATAGAGTCGCAAATTACACCTCTCACACACCTCTCAGGGGGATAGGTTTCGATCCCCCACCCTGTGGGTCCAAAGTCCCGCGTCAGTCGGCCTATTAATTATGAAGTTATAGCGGCTTGAATATTTCCAAGATGGCCGCCGCTATGTACCTAAATTTATATTTCGTATTTATTTCGGAACCGGATGTCCCAGGCACACAGAGTTTGGTATCGTTGGATAGGGTTTTTCAAGCCCTATCCAGTTGCACTATTAAATGATTTTTAAATTGAACTAATAAAATTTTTTTTAAAATAATCACAATTTAAACATAAAAATATTGCTAAAAAATCGAAAAATGATTATTTTTTAAAGAACTAAACGGGATTTACCTTGTTTAATTACGGGCTATTTTTTAAAAATGCTAAATTATTTACCAGGCCCCCAGAAGGGGGACCTCGTGTAAGTCTATTTATCTTAAAAAATTTATAACTTAAAAACTACAGGTTAAAAATTTATGAAATTTAGTATTTATCTAATTTATAATATTATCTACTGATTTTAATAAATTTTAGTGGGGGTCGCCGATCGTCCCGATTTTTAAATCGAGTTTGAAGTTTTCGGTTTTAGCCCCTTTTCAGTTTTCAGGGGATAACTCCCCCGAAAATTATCCGATCCGGGAACTAAAACCACCAAAACCCTTGTCTCGTCGGGGCCGATCGATAGACCTATACCACTCTTATGTACCTATCTCGGTTCCGAAATTAGAGCCACGTGCTCGAAATGTTTTTTTGGCCCTAACTTCCAGAATTTTTGCGTTAAAAATCTGGAAGAGGGCTCAAAAGACGCGGGCTTACGAGACCTTTATTATGATATAATAAAAGTGGTATGTCACCGATCTCGTTTAGGCGGCGTTCTCAAATAAGTGGAGCGAATTTACCTTAATTCCGGTTTTTCCTGTTTTTTCCCTCTTTTCAGAGGGAATCAGTGATCCTTAAGGCACTCACTTTATAGCACTCACTGAGACGCAACTTTTGGTACCACTTTCAGCGAAATCGGTGCACTTTTTTCCACTTTTATGAATTTACGTAAATATAACTTTGTTTAAAATGATGCGGAGCGACTCGGGAGCCGTGCGTTCACCACAAGAGACGGGAGGGGACTGGTTAGGTTAGGTTAGGTTAGGTTAGGTTAGGTTAGGTTAGGTTAGGTTAGGTTAGGTTGGGGTGCAAGTCAGTCACCTCCACGTGGTGCACCCTGGGCAACGGGGTCGACAAGCATTCCGATGTTTTCTCGGAGTGCCTGTCGACCACGGCTAAGACTGACACGACGGTTATGCCACTGGTCGCTCCTGGTACTTCTCTGTTTGGCAGAGTGGACTGTGTGAGCGGCTTTGTGGCGTGAGGAGAGTTTTTGTTTTCGTTTTGTTTTGTTGTCGTTATTATTCATTATATTTGTTTTGTTTTTCATTCAAATGTATTTGTTTTATGTTGTAAATAGCCTTAGTTGCTGGGTCTTCGGAGTCTTTTTGGGCTTCAGGAGGCCAGTGGTGGGAGAGGCGGGTTTGCTCAGTTTCGGTATCGACTCTGAGTAAACAAGACTTTTGTCACCGCCTCTCAAACTCGTTTCCCCACCCGGGTGTTGTGGATCATGTCTCGCAGCCTGTGGTGGGACCGAGGGCCTTGCCTTAACCGGCCGGGCCAAGAGGAGCCAACCTCACTAAAAAACACTAGTTTAGAGAACCCGTGATACCGCCCGACCTCACGGTGTAATAGGGTTACCAGGGTACAGGGGGCACTGCCCTGGTGGACTTTTTATTTCCCCCACACTCGTGGGACTACTTATGCCATTTACTAAAATTCAAAATGATAAAAGACAAGAGACTGCATTACGATCGGTATCCGATGACATGGCGGTGGAGGCGGGCGCCCCGATGGCGCGCGCTGAAACCAACGACTCTGGCGTACTAAAAGGATTAACGATTCGGCTCGAACGACTCTCTGAGTCGGACTCCTCCGTCTGCAGCATGCAGTCGGTGGAATCGGTGGAACAACAGCGGAGTAGGGGTGAAAAGCGGATCCACGCTGAGGATAGCTGCTCGGGCTCGGAGAGCGACGCGAGCGTGCTGAGCGACAAAGCTGAATCCTCAGCCAGCAGGTGGCTCAAACCCGCTAATAAAAGGGGGCGTGGCAGACCGCCTACCCATGGTAGGTATGTCGGACTTGGTAAGTCACAGGCGGAGGTTGGTGAAACCAAAAAAGACAACTTCCAGGCGGAAGACGCGTTGGCCGCCTATAACGAAGCGGCGAAGGTGGCGATGGAAGAAAGGGCGGCCCGTGCCAGAAACCGTCAACCAACGGCAGCTGAGGACGTGCCGAAGACGTCGGCCGCTCTGGACGCGGCGGTCCAAGAGGCCCTTGATGTTGTGTTGCAAGTTGCCAATAAGTCGGGCAACATGAAGGGAACATTCGTCCGAGCCCTGAAGACTGCTGCGGGCACGATCAAAGGTGCGGTGGCAGATCTCAGGGCGCTGACCATGTCGGAGGAAGTTGCCCGACTGGAAGCGGCCAACGCACAGCTCTCGGGCCAGTTGGCCGAGCTGCGCCGCGAGGTGGCCCAGATGCGGAAACAGCCGGCGTCGTTGGATGACTCAAACATCCAGCGAATCATGGAGGAGGCGCTGCGCTCCAACCGCGAGCAGTTCGCGAACATGTTGAACGCGCGGATGGAAGGCATTGAGCGCCGCCTCCTACCGGAGCCTAGGCTGCGACCTCCGCTGGCCGCCGATCGCAGGGCGGCGCAGGTTCCGGCCGCAACTGTGGGCGCCACAGCAGAGCCGCCCTCCGCTGAGGCTGCGAACGTCGAGGCAGCCCAACGGACCAAGCCTAAGCGGGGAAAACGCCCTAATATGGCGGCGCAAGAAGCGGCAGCGGCAACAAAGAGTGCCCCTCCGTCATCCTCGGGGCCGGGCAGTTCCTCGACCAGCTGGAGTGCCGTCGTTCGGAAAACGGCGACCAAGAAGGCCGCGACCAAGACCACCGAACCGGCTGCACCGGCAGCGAAGTCAAGCTCGGCCAGTGCCAAAAAGAAGGCCCCTCCAAAGAGGAAACTCCGCCCTCCTCGCTCCGCCGTGATAACGATCACGCTGAGGCCCGGTGCTGTGGAGAAGGGCCTCAGATACGAAGACGTCCTGGCCCAAGCGAAGAGCCGCGTCAAGCTGAGCGAGGTCGGCTTGACTGCGGTGCGCTTTAGGGCAGCAGCGACGGGAGGGCGCATCCTGGAGATTCCGCCGGGCACCAGCGATGCAGAAAAAGCGGCGGACGCCCTCGCGTCTAAACTCCGCGAGGCGCTTAACCCGGACGACGTCCAGGTCCATAGACCGACCAAGTGCGTCGAGTTAAGGGTCATGGACCTGGACGATTCCGTCACGGCGGAGGAGGTGGTGGCTGCGGTGGCCGAAGCTGGGGGCTGCTCTGCGGGAGCTATAAGGCCGGGGGCTATCGCTCGGGGCTCGAGTGGCTGTGGCTCCCTCTGGCTGAGCTGCCCGGTGGCTGCCGCAAAAAAGGTGGTGGAGGATGGCCGCGTAAAGGTCGGTTGGGTCTCGGCGCGGGTAACGCTGCTCGAGCCGAGGCCACTACGTTGTTACCGGTGCCTGGAGGGGGGCCATGTGGGGGCCAAATGCGACAGGGGTGTCGACCGCAGCCGTTTGTGCTTCCGGTGCGGTCAGCCCGACCACAAGGCCCGGGACTGTGCTGCCGCTGAAGCAAAGTGCGTAGTGTGCTCAGCGGCCGGTAAGCCGGCAACCCATGCGGTCGGGTGCAAGGGCTGCCAAGGCGGCAGCAAACGGGCAGCGCCGCAGAACAGAAGAGCGCCGCAGAAGAGAAGCGCTGCAAGCGCAGGAGCGGAGCCTATGGAGACCGCGAAATGATGGCCCTTCGTTGTCTCCAGGCCAATGTCAACCACTCTGCCAGGGCCCAGGACCTCCTAGTCCAAAGCATGGCAGAGTGGCAAGTCGGCGTTGCGGTGGTATCGGAGCCCTACTTTGTTCCCTCCCGGGACGACTGGGTCTCCGACCACGAAGAAGTGGTGGCCATCATCGCCCCTGCCGTCGCTGGCTCCCCGTCCATCGAGGGTGTAGCCAGGGGCAGAGGGTGCGTGCTCGCCGTCGTGGGCGATCTTGCAGTTGTGGGAGTCTACGCCTCTCCCAATCGGAGCCTCGCCGACTTTGAACAACAGTTGGTCGAGGTCGGGGCTCTGGTTGGGCAGGTATCACCCTGCCCGGTGATAGTTGCGGGGGACTTCAATGCCAAATCCACGGCCTGGGGTTCCCCTGCGACGGATGCCAGAGGCGAGGCTCTCGAGGAGTGGGCAGCTGCTACTGGTCTCGCGGTGATCAACAGTGGGTCGGAGAGCACGTGCGTGCGGCTACAGGGCGAATCGATCGTCGACATTACGTTCGCGTCCAACGCCCTGGCCCGCCGTGTTCGGGACTGGAGGGTGGAGACGGGTGCGGAGACACTATCGGATCACCGATATATCCGATTTGATGTCTCCGCGGTTCCCGTCGTCCAGCTCGCTGTTGAGCGGTCAGAAGGTCCGCGGTGGAGTCTTGGCCGTCTCGATAGCCAGTTGGCAAAAGAGGCGGCCATCGTGGAGGCCTGGGGCGCCGGTTCCGATCCGGTCGTCCAGGTCGACCGAGAGGCTGACCAACTCGGCGCCGCCCTGTTCCGCATTTGCGATGTGGCGATGCCGAGAGTCAAGCCTCAGACCCCACGTCGCCGCGTCTACTGGTGGCTGCCCGAACTCCGGCAGCTGAGGAGAGCTTGCGTCGCCGCCCGTCGTCGGTACACTCGGTGCAGGAGGAGGCGAGTCCGCGACCACGCATCGGAGGAAGTCCTCTACGCCGCCTACAGGTCTGCCTGTGTAACACTGCAGAAGGCCATAGCCCAGGCAAAAGAGGTGGCGTGGGAGGAGTGGCTGGCGACCCTCGAGGGGGATCCGTGGGGGAGACCGTACCGGGTCGTGAGGCAGAAGCTCCGACCCTGGACCCCCCCGGTCACCAGCAGTCTCCAGCCGCAGCTCGTGGAGCGAATCACCCACGAGCTCTTTCCCGAGCGTGGACCGTTCGTACCACCGATGGTACCGACGACGGATCGCGAGGACGAAGAGTTGGCGGTCCAGGCGTACCCGGTTACCGAGGCGGAGTTGGGTGCGGCTGTCCTGAAGTTACGTTCGAAAAGGACAGCCCCAGGGCCTGACGGTATACCGGGGCGCGCCCTGGCGATTGCGCTGGGCGAGATCGGAGGGAGCGTCCGGCGCCTATTTTCCGCGTGCCTGGCTCAAGGCAGGTTCCCCGATCGGTGGAAAACGGGAAGGCTCGTTCTCATCCGAAAGGAGGGACGAGCGCCCGATCAGCCGTCGGCCTACCGCCCAATCGTGCTGCTCGACGAGACGAGCAAGCTCTTTGAGCGCGTGCTTGCAGCCCGTCTTGTCGGCAGCATGGAGCCGGGCCTTAGCGAGTGCCAGTTCGGATTTCGCCCCGGCCGCTCGACGCTGGACGCAGTCGCCAGGGTGAGACAGCTTGCAGAGGAGGAGGTTTCTCGGGGTGGGGTGTTGATGGCAGTGTCGCTGGATATCTCCAACGCCTTTAACACCCTGCCCTGGGAGGTCATATTGGAGGGCCTCAAGTATCATGATGTCCCGGCCTACCTGCGTCGAACCATCGCCGACTACTTTGTGGGCCGAGCAGTCGTCTACCCGACAAGGGATGGTTCGAGCAGGAGGATGATGACGTGCGGTGTCCCACAGGGCTCGGTCTTAGGGCCACTCCTGTGGAACATCGGATACGACTGGGTGCTGCGCGGGGCCACTCTGCGGGGGGTCAGCGTCACCTGTTACGCTGACGACACCCTCGTGTCGGCCCGCGGCAGCTCCCACCGGGAGGCGGCGTATCTGGCCACGGCGGGTGTGGCACATGCGGTCCACCGCATCCGCGCCCTGGGCCTCGAGGTGGCATTACACAAATCCGAGGCCCTAGTGTTTCACGGGCCTCGGAACGCCCCACCTCGGGGGATGGCCATCACTGTCGGCGGAACTTCCATCACCGTCGGGTCGACGATGAAGTACCTGGGACTCGTCCTCGACGGCAGGTGGAAGTTCGACGAGCACTTCCGGCGCTTGGCCCCAAGACTGGTGGCTGCAGCCGGAGCGCTGGGGCGGCTACTGCCAAACATCGGAGGGCCGGGTGCCCCCTGCAGGCGCCTGTACACCGGCGTGATACGTTCGATGGCGCTCTACGGAGCGCCGATATGGGCGGACGCTCTGAGCGCTCGTAACGTGGCCTCGCTGCGACGTCCGCAGCGGGCCATGGCGCTCAGGGCGGCTCGGGCGTACCGCACGGTGTCTTACACGGCAGCCACCTTGCTCTCCGGAAGCCCGCCATGGGACCTCGAGGCCGAAGTCAGCTCGAGTGTCTTCTGGCGGGTTAAGGGAGCGAGGGCGGCGGGTAACCGGCCCCACCCTTGTGAGGTCCGACAGTGGCGGGAAGAGGCCCGCGAAAACCTCCTCCTCAAATGGGCGGAAAGGCTACGAGTTCCGGGTGCCAGTGGGGAACTCGTAGCGGCCATTCGGCCTGTTTTGAAAGAGTGGGTCGAACGCAGACACGGCCCACTCACGTACCACCTGACGCAGCTCATGACCGGGCACGGCTGCTTCGCCAAATACCTGTGCGAAGTGGTCGGGAGAGAGGCGTCGGTGGTATGTCACCATTGTGGCGATGGAGCCGTGGACACGGCCGAGCACACGCGCGCAGAGTGCCCAGCTTGGGCGGAGCCTCGCGCAGCCCTGTCCACGGTTTTCGGACGAGATCTTTCGCTTCCCGCCATTGCAAGGAAAATGGCGGGAAGCAAAGAGGCCTGGGCGGCATTTTCCTCTTTCTGCGACACTGTGATGTCGCAGAAAGAGGCAGCAGAACGGCAGCGGGAGGACGACATCAACTCCCTCCCGCTGCGCCGAAGGCGGCCTGGTCGGCGGCGACGTGCGTATGCAGGTCGCACGTTGCCGCATTGACCTGGCCTAGAGCGTGGTTGGCGGCGGAGCCAGTTATCTGATCCGCCGCGGGGCGTCAAGCCCTGACGCCCGGCCTCCAGTGGCGGACTCGGGGGAGTCCGTCACGGCACAGACGGAGGCGGAGATGGAAGGCGCGCCCTAACATCCTGGCGCGCCTTTGAGGCGGGTCGCCTGTTAGCGACTGCCGCTGGCAGGGTCGCGGTGACAAGCTAACGCGTTCCCGTGGCCCTGCCGCCTTGCGGAAAGGCGGAATTTCGAGGAGGTTTTAGTGGGTAGTGACGGGGCCTTCTGCCCCGTGAGTCCCACATACCCGTCCCGGTCCCCCGACCGGGCGGCAGGCGTAAGTGCCTTTCCTCCAAAAAAAAAAAAAAAAAAAAAAAAAAAAAAAAAAAAAAAAAAAAAAAAAAAAAAAAAAAAAAAAAAAAAAAAAAAAAAAAAAAAAAAAGGTTAGGTTAGGTTAGGTTAGGTTAGGTTAGGTTAGGTTGGGGTGGGGTGGGGTGCAAGTCAGTCACCTCCACGTGGTGCACCCTGGGCAACGGGGTCGACAAGCATTTCGAAGTTTTCTCGGAGTGCCTGTCGACCACGGCTAAGACTGACACGACGTTTCTGCCACGGGTCGCTCCTGGTACTTCTCTGTTTGGCAGAGTGGACTGTGAGAGCGGCTTCGTGGCAAATGGAGAGGAGTTTTTCGTTGTTACGTTTTGTGATGTTATTTTATGTACAAATTGTTGTTGTCGTTTCTTTTACAAGTTGTTGTATATATATATTTTGTTGTAAATAGCCTGTTATTTGTTGCTGGGTCTCCAGAGACCAGTGGTGGGAGAGGCGGGTTTGCTCAGTTTCGGTATCGACTCTGAGTAAACAAGACTTTTGTCACCGCCTCTCAAACTCGCTTCCCCACCCAGGTGTTGTGGATCACGTCTCGCAGCCTGTGGTGGGACCGAGGGCCTTGCCTTAACCGGCCGGGCCAAGAGGAGCCAACCTCACTAAAAAACACTAGTTTAGAGAACCCGTGATACCGCCCGACCTCACGGTGTAATAGGGTTACCAGGGTACAGGGGGCACTGCCCTGGTGGACTTTTATTTCCCCCACACTCGTGGGACTACTTATGCCATTTTATAAAAATCAAAATGATAAAAAACAAGAGACTGCATTACGATCGGTAACTGATGACATGGCGGTGGAGGCGGGCGCCCCGATGGCGCGCGCTGAAACCAACGACTCTGGCGTACTAAAAGGATTAACGATTCGGCTCGAACGACTCTCTGAGTCGGACTCCTCCGTCTGCAGCATGCAGTCGGTGGAATCGGTGGAACAACAGCGGAGTAGGGGTGAAAAGCGGATCCACGCTGAGGATAGCTGCTCGGGCTCGGAGAGCGACGCGAGCGTGCTGAGCGACAAAACTGAATCCTCAGCAAGCAGGTGGCTCAAACCCGCTAATAAAAGGGGACGTGGCAGACCACCTACCCATGGTAGGTATGTCGGACTTGGGAAGTCACAGGCGGAGATTAGTGAATCCAAGAGAGACAATTTCCAGGCGGAAGACGCGTTGGCCGCCTACAACGAAGCGGCGAAGGTGGCGATGGAAGAAAGGGCGGCCCGTGCCAGAAACCGTCAACCAACGGCAGTTGAGGACGTGCCGAAGACGTCCGCCGCTCTGGACGCGGCGGTCCAACAGGCACTCGACGTGGTGGTACAGGTTGCTAATAAGTCGGGCAACATGAAGGGTACATTCGTCCGAGCCCTGAAGACTGCCGCGGACACCATCAAAGGTGCTGTGGCAGATCTCAGGGCGCTGACCATGTCGGAAGAGGTAGCCCGACTTGAAGCGGCCAACGCTCAGCTTTCGGGCCAGCTGGCCGAGCTGCGCCGCGAGGTGGCCCAGATGCGCAAGCAGCCGGCTACGTTGGACGACTCGAACGTCCAGCGGATCATGGAGGAGGCGCTGCGCTCCAACCGCGAGCAGTTCGCGAAGATGCTGAACGCGCGGATGGAGGGCATCGAACGCCGCCTCCTTCCGGAGCCTAGACTGCGACCTCCGCTGGCCGCCGATCGCAGGGCGGCGCAGGTTCCGACCGCAACCGTGGGCGTTACAGCCGAACCACTCTCCGCTGAGGTTGCGAACGACGGGGCAGCCCAACGGACCAAGCCTAAGCGGGGAAAACGCCCTAATATGGCGGCGCAAGAAGCGGCAGCGGCAACAAAGAGTGCCCCTCCGTCATCCTCGGGGCCGGGCAGTTCCTCGACAAGCTGGAGTGCCGTCGTTCGGAAAACGGCGACCAAGAAGGCCGCGACCAAGACCACCGAACCGGCTGCACCGGCAGCAAAGTCGAACTCGGCCAGCTCCAAAAAGAAGGCCCCTCCAAAGAGGAAACTCCGCCCTCCTCGCTCCGCCGTGATAACGATCACGCTGAGGCCCGGTGCTGTGGAGAAGGGCCTCAGATACGAAGACGTCCTGGCCCAAGCGAAGAGCCGCGTCAAGCTGAGCGAGGTCGGCTTGACTGCGGTGCGCTTTAGGGCAGCAGCGACGGGAGGGCGCATCCTGGAGATTCCGCCGGGCACCAGCGATGCAGAAAAAGCGGCGGACGCCCTCGCGTCTAAACTCCGCGAGGCGCTTAACCCGGACGACGTCCAGGTCCATAGACCGACCAAGTGCGTCGAGTTAAGGGTCATGGACCTGGACGATTCCGTCACGGCGGAGGAGGTGGTGGCTGCGGTGGCCGAAGCTGGGGGCTGCTCTGCGGGAGCTATAAGGCCGGGGGCTATCGCTCGGGGCTCGAGTGGCTGTGGCTCCCTCTGGCTGAGCTGCCCGGTGGCTGCCGCAAAAAAGGTGGTGGAGGATGGCCGCGTAAAGGTCGGTTGGGTCTCGGCGCGGGTAACGCTGCTCGAGCCGAGGCCACTACGTTGTTACCGGTGCCTGGAGGGGGGCCATGTGGGGGCCAAATGCGACAGGGGTGTCGACCGCAGCCGTTTGTGCTTCCGGTGCGGTCAGCCCGACCACAAGGCCCGGGACTGTGCTGCCGCTGAAGCAAAGTGCGTAGTGTGCTCAGCGGCCGGTAAGCCGGCAACCCATGCGGTCGGGTGCAAGGGCTGCCAAGGCGGCAGCAAACGGGCAGCGCCGCAGAACAGAAGAGCGCCGCAGAAGAGAAGCGCTGCAAGCGCAGGAGCGGAGCCTATGGAGACCGCTAACTGATGGCCCTTCGTTGTCTCCAGGCCAATGTCAACCACTCTGCCAGGGCCCAGGACCTCCTAGTCCAAAGCATGGCAGAGTGGCAAGTCGGCGTTGCGGTGGTATCGGAGCCCTACTTTGTTCCCTCCCGGGACGACTGGGTCTCCGACCACGATGGAGTGGTGGCCATCATCGCCCCTGCCGTCGCTGGCTCCCCGTCCATCGAGGGTGTAGCCAGGGGCAGAGGGTGCGTCCTCGCCGTCGTGGGCGATCTTGCAGTTGTGGGAGTCTACGCCTCTCCCAATCGGAGCCTCGCCGACTTTGAACAACAGCTGGTCGAGGTCGGGGCTCTGGTTGGGCAGGTATCACCCTGCCCGGTGATAGTTGCGGGGGACTTCAATGCCAAATCCACGGCCTGGGGTTCCCCTGCGACGGATGCCAGAGGCGAGGCTCTCGAGGAGTGGGCAGCTGCTACTGGTCTCGCGGTGATCAACAGTGGGTCGGAGAGCACGTGCGTGCGGCTACAGGGCGAATCGATCGTCGACATCACGTTCGCGTCCAACGCCCTGGCCCGCCGTGTTCGGGACTGGAGGGTGGAGACGGGTGCGGAGACACTTTCCGATCATTGGTACATCCGATTTGATGTCTCCGCGGTTCCCGTCGTCCAGCCCGCTGTTGAGCGGTCAGAAGGTCCGCGGTGGAGTCTTGGCCGTCTCGATAGCCAGTTGGCAAAAGAGGCGGCCATCGTGGAGGCCTGGGGCGCCGGTTCCGACCCGGTTGTCCAGGTCGACCGAGAGGCTGACCAACTCGGCGCCGCCCTGTTCCGCATTTGCGATGTGGCGATGCCGAGAGTCAAGCCTCAGACCCCACGTCGCCGCGTCTACTGGTGGCTGCCCGAACTCCGCCAGCTGAGGAGAGCTTGCGTCGCCGCCCGTCGTCGGTACACTCGGTGCAGGAGGAGGCGAGTCCGCGACCACGCATCGGAGGAAGTCCTCTACGCCGCCTACAGGTCTGCCTGTATAACACTGCAGAAGGCCATAGCCCAGGCAAAAGAGGCGGCGTGGGAGGAGTGGCTGGCGACCCTCGAGGAGGATCCGTGGGGGAGACCGTACCGGGTCGTGAGGCAGAAGCTCCGACCCTGGACTCCCCCGGTCACCAGCAGTCTCCAGCCGCAGCTCGTGGAGCGAATCACCCACGAGCTCTTTCCCGAGCGTGGAGCGTTCGTACCACCGATGGTACCGACGAGGGATCGCGAGGATGGACAGATGGCGGACCAGGCGTACCCGGTTACCGAGGCGGAGTTGTGTGCGGCTGTCCTGAAGTTACGTTCGAAAAGGACAGCCCCTGGGCCTGACGGTATACCGGGACGCGCCCTGGCGATTGCCCTGGGCGAAATCGGCGAGAGCGTCCGGCGCCTATTTTCTGCGTGCCTGGCTCAAGGCAGGTTCCCCGATCGGTGGAAAACGGGAAAGCTCGTTCTCATCCGCAAGGAGGGACGAGCGCCCGATCAGCCGTCGGCCTACCGCCCAATCGTGCTGCTCGACGAGACGAGCAAGCTCTTTGAGCGCGTGCTTGCAGCCCGTCTTGTCAGCAGCATGGAGCCGGGCCTTAGCGAATGGCAATTTGGTTTTCGCCCCGGTCGCTCGACGCTGGACGCAGTCGCCAGGGTGAGGCAGCTCGCAGAGGAGGAAGTTTCTCGGGGTGGGGTGTTGATGGCAGTGTCGCTCGATATCTCCAACGCCTTTAACACCCTGCCCTGGGAGGTGGTAATGGAGGGCCTCAAATTCCACAATGTCCCGGCCTACCTGCGTCGAACCATCGGCGACTACTTCGTGGGCCGAGCGGTCGTCTACCCGACGAGGGATGGTTCGAGCAGGAGGATGATGACGTGCGGTGTTCCACAGGGCTCGGTCTTAGGGCCACTCCTGTGGAACATCGGATACGACTGGGTGCTGCGCGGGGCCACTCTGCGGGGGGTCAGCGTCACCTGTTACGCTGACGACACCCTCGTGTCGGCCCGCGGCAGCTCCCACCGGGAGGCGGCGTATCTGGCCACGGCGGGTGTGGCACATGCGGTCCACCGCATCCGCGCCCTGGGCCTCGAGGTGGCATTACACAAATCCGAGGCCCTAGTGTTTCATGGGCCTCGGAACGCCCCACCTCGGGGGATGGCCATCACTGTCGGCGGAACTTCCATCACCGTCGGGTCGACGATGAAGTACCTGGGACTCGTCCTCGACGGCAGGTGGAAGTTCGACGAGCACTTCCGGCGCTTGGCTCCAAGACTGGTGGCTGCAGCCGGAGCGCTGGGGCGGCTACTGCCAAACATCGGAGGGCCGGGTGCCCCCTGCAGGCGCCTGTACACCGGCGTGATACGCTCGATGGCGCTCTACGGAGCGCCGATATGGGCGGACGTCCTGAATGCTCGCAACGTGGCCTCGCTGCGACGTCCGCAGCGAGCCATGGCGCTCAGGGCGGCTCGGGCGTACCGCACGGTGTCCTACACGGCAGCCACCTTGCTCTCCGGAAGCCCGCCATGGGACCTCGAGGCCGAAGTCAGCTCGAGTGTCTTCTGGCGGGTCAAGGGAGCGAGGGCGGCGGGTAACCGGCCCCACCCTTGTGAGGTCCGACAGTGGCGGGAAGAGGCCCGCGAAAACCTCCTCCTCAAATGGGCGGAAAGGCTACGAGTTCCGGGTGCCAGTGGGGAACTCGTAGCGGCCATTCGGCCTGTTTTGAAAGAGTGGGTCGAACGCAAACACGGCCCACTCACATACCACCTGACGCAGCTCATGACCGGTCACGGCTGCTTCGCCAAGTACTTGTGCGAAGTGGTCGGGAGAGAGCCGTCGGTGGTATGTCATCATTGTGGCGACGGAGCCGTGGACACGGCGGAGCACACGCGCGCAGAGTGCCCAGCTTGGGCGGAGCCTCGCGCAGCCCTGTCCACGGCATTCGGTGGAGACGTGACGCTTCCGGCGCTAATAAAGAGAATGGCCGCTAATGAAGAAGCCTGGGCGGCAATACGCGATTTTAGCGAGAAAGTTATGTCCGCGAAGGAACACGCAGAACGGCAGCGGGAGGACGACTCCAACTCCCTCCCGCTGCGCCGAAGGCGGCCTGGTCGGCGGCGACGTGCGTTCGCAGGTCGCACGTTGCCGCAATGACCTGGCCTGAGTGTGGTTGGCGGCGGAGCCAGCCACCTGATCCGCCGCGGGGCGTCGGCCCCTGACGCCCGGCCTCCAGTGGCGGACTCGGGGGAGTCCGTCACAGCACAGACGGAGGCGGAGTTGGAAGGCGCGCCTTAACATCCTGGCGCGCCTCTGAGGCGGGTCGCCGTTTAGCGACTGCCGCTGGCAGGGTCGCGGTTGCAAGCCAACGCGTTCCCGTGGCCCTGCCGCCTTGCGGAGAGGCGGAATTTCGAGGAGGTTTTAGTGGGTAGTGACGGGGCCTTCTGCCCCGTGAGTCCCACATACCCGTCCCGGTCCCCCGACCGGGCGGCAGGCGTAAGTGCCTTTCCTCCTCGTTAAACAAAAAAAAAAAAAAAAAAAAAAAAAAAAAAAAAAGGTTGGGGTGGGGTGCAAGTCAGTCACCTCCACGTGGTGCACCCTGGGCAACGGGGTCGACAAGCATTCCGATGTTTTCTCGGAGTGCCTGTCGACCACGGCTAAGACTGACACGACGGTTACGCCACGGGTCGCTCCTGGTACTTCTCTGTTTAGCAGAGTGGACTGTGTGAGCGGCTTCGTGGCAAATGGGAGGAGTTCTTGTTGTTACGTTTGTGATGTTTTTGTTAATTCAAATCTATGTGTTGTTATTTATTGTTGTCGTTAAATATAATTTTATTTCATTTGTTGTAAATAGCCTATTGTTAGTTGCTGGGTCTTCGGGGTCTTTTTGGGCTACCGGAGGCCAGTGGAGGGAGAGGCGGGTTTGCTCAGTTTCGGTATCGACTCTGAGTAAACAAGACTTTTGTCACCGCCTCTCAAACTCGTTTCCCCACCCGGGTGTTGTGGATCATGTCTCGCAGCCTGTGGTGGGACCGAGGGCCTTGCCTTAACCGGCCGGGCCAAGAGGAGCCAACCTCACTAAAAAACATTAGTTTAGAGATCCCGTGATACCGCCCGACCTCACGGTGTAATAGGGTTACCAGGGTACAGGGGGCACTGCCCTGGTGGACTTTTATTTCCCCCACACTCGTGGGACTAAATATGGAACATTCAAAACCAAAACAAAAAAAAGATGGAGGAATAGATAATATGGCGGTGGAGGCGGGCGCCCCGATGGCGCGCGCTGAAACCAACGACTCTGGCGTACTAAAAGGATTAACGATTCGGCTCGAACGACTCTCTGAGTCGGACTCCTCCGTCTGCAGCATGCAGTCGGTGGAATCGATGGAACAACAGCGGAGTAGGGGTGAAAAGCGGATCCACGCTGAGGATAGCTGCTCGGGCTCGGAGAGCGACGCGAGCGTGCTGAGCGACAAAACTGCCTCCTCAGCCAGCAGGTGGCTCAAACCCGCTAATAAAAGGGGGCGTGGCAGACCACCTACCCATGGTAGGTATGTCGGACTTGGGAAGTCACAGGCGGAGATTAGTGAATCCAAGAAAGACAATTTCCAGGCGGAAGACGCGTTGGCCGCCTACAACGAAGCGGCGAAGGTGGCGATGGAAGAAAGGGCGGCCCGTGCCAGAAACCGTCAACCAACGGCAGCTGAGGACGTGCCGAAGACGTCCGCCGCTCTGGACGCGGCGGTCCATAGACCGACCAAGTGCGTCGAGTTAAGGGTCATGGACCTGGACGATTCCGTCACGGCGGAGGAGGTGGTGGCTGCGGTGGCCGAAGCTGGGGGCTGCTCTGCGGGAGCTATAAGGCCGGGGGCTATCGCTCGGGGCCCGAGTGGCTGTGGCTCCCTCTGGCTGAGCTGCCCGGTGGCTGCCGCAAAAAAGGTGGTGGAGGACGGCCGCGTAAAGGTCGGTTGGGTCTCGGCGCGGGTAACGCTGCTCGAGCCGAGACCACTACGTTGTTACCGGTGCCTGGAGGGGGGCCATGTGGGGGCCAAATGCGACAGGGGTGTCGACCGCAGCCGTTTGTGCTTCCGGTGCGGTCAGCCCGACCACAAGGCCCGGGACTGTGCTGCCGCTGAAGCAAAGTGCGTAGTGTGCTCAGCGGCCGGTAAGCCGGCAACCCATGCGGTCGGGTGCAAGGGCTGCCAAGGCGGCAGCAAACGGGCAGCGCCGCAGAACAGAAGAGCGCCGCAGAAGAGAAGCGCTGCAAGCGCAGGAGCGGAGCCTATGGAGACCGCGAACTGATGGCCCTTCGTTGTCTCCAGGCCAATGTCAACCACTCTGCCAGGGCCCAGGACCTCCTAGTCCAAAGCATGGCAGAGTGGCAAGTCGGCGTTGCGGTAGTATCGGAGCCCTACTTTGTTCCCTCCCGGGACGACTGGGTCTCCGACCACGATGGAGTGGTGGCCATCATCGCCCCTGCCGTCGCTGGCTCCCCGTCCATCGAGGGTGTAGCCAGGGGCAGAGGGTGCGTGCTCGCCGTCGTGGGCGATCTTGCAGTTGTGGGAGTCTACGCCTCTCCCAATCGGAGCCTCGCCGACTTTGAACAACAGTTGGTCGAGGTCGGGGCTCTGGTTGGGCAGGTATCACCCTGCCCGGTGATAGTTGCGGGGGACTTCAATGCCAAATCCACGGCCTGGGGTTCCCCTGCGACGGATGCCAGAGGCGAGGCTCTCGAGGAGTGGGCAGCTGCTACTGGTCTCGCGGTGATCAACAGTGGGTCGGAGAGCACGTGCGTGCGGCTACAGGGCGAATCGATCGTCGACATTACGTTCGCGTCCAACGCCCTGGCCCGCCGTGTTCGGGACTGGAGGGTGGAGACGGGTGCGGAGACACTATCGGATCACCGATATATCCGATTTGATGTCTCCGCGGTTCCCGTCGTCCAGCCCGCTGTTGAGCGGTCAGAAGGTCCGCGGTGGAGTCTTGGCCGTCTCGATAGCCAGTTGGCAAAAGAGGCGGCCATCGTGGAGGCCTGGGGCGCCGGTTCCGATCCGGTCGTCCAGGTCGACCGAGAGGCTGACCAACTCGGCGCCGCCCTGTTTCGCATTTGCGATGTGGCGATGCCGAGAGTCAAGCCTCAGACCCCACGTCGCCGCGTCTACTGGTGGCTGCCCGAACTCCGGCAGCTGAGGAGAGCTTGCGTCGCCGCCCGTCGTCGGTACACTCGGTGCAGGAAGAGGCGAGTCCGCGACCACGCATCGGAGGAAGTCCTCTACGCCGCCTACAGGTCTGCCTGTGTAACACTGCAGAAGGCCATAGCCCAGGCAAAAGAGGTGGCGTGGGAGGAGTGGCTGGCGACCCTCGAGGGGGATCCGTGGGGGAGACCGTACCGGGTCGTGAGGCAGAAGCTCCGACCCTGGACCCCCCCGGTCACCAGCAGTCTCCAGCCGCAGCTCGTGGAGCGAATCACCCACGAGCTCTTTCCCGAGCGTGGACCGTTCGTACCACCGATGGTACCGACGAGGGATCGCGAGGATGAACAGATGGCGAACCAGGCGTACCCGGTTACCGAGGCGGAGTTGAGTGCGGCTGTCCTGAAGCTCCGTTCGAAAAGGACAGCCCCAGGGCCTGACGGTATACCGGGGCGCGCCCTGGCGATTGCGCTGGGCGAGATTGGAGGGAGCGTCCGGCGCCTATTTTCCGCGTGCCTGGCTCAAGGCAGGTTCCCCGATCGGTGGAAAACGGGAAGGCTCGTTCTCATCCGCAAGGAGGGACGAGCGCCCGATCAGCCGTCGGCCTACCGCCCAATCGTGCTGCTCGACGAGACGAGCAAGCTCTTTGAGCGTGTGCTTGCAGCCCGTCTTGTCGGCAGCATGGAGCCGGGCCTGAGCGACTGGCAATTCGGTTTTCGCCCCGGCCGCTCGACGCTGGACGCAGTCGCCAGGGTGAGGCAGCTCGCCGAGGAGGAAGTTTCCCGGGGTGGGGTGTTGATGGCGGTGTCGCTCGATATCTCCAACGCCTTTAACACCCTGCCCTGGGAGGTCATATTGGAGGGCCTAAAATACCACGGTGTCCCGGCCTACCTGCGTCGAACCATCGCCGACTACTTTGTGGGCCGAGCAGTCGTCTACCCGACAAGGGATGGTTCGAACAGGAGGATGATGACGTGCGGTGTTCCACAGGGCTCGGTCTTAGGGCCACTCCTGTGGAACATCGGATACGACTGGGTGCTGCGCGGGGCCACTCTGCGGGGGGTCAGCGTCACCTGTTACGCTGACGACACCCTCGTGTCGGCCCGCGGCAGCTCCCACCGGGAGGCGGCGTATCTGGCCACGGCGGGTGTGGCACATGCGGTCCACCGCATCCGCGCCCTGGGCCTCGAGGTGGCATTACACAAATCCGAGGCCCTAGTGTTTCATGGGCCTCGGAACGCCCCACCTCGGGGGATGGCCATCACTGTCGGCGGAACTTCCATCACCGTCGGGTCGACGATGAAGTACCTGGGACTCGTCCTCGACGGCAGGTGGAAGTTCGACGAGCACTTCCGGCGCTTGGCCCCAAGACTGGTGGCTGCAGCCGGAGCGCTGGGGCGGCTACTGCCAAACATCGGAGGGCCGGGTGCCCCCTGCAGGCGCCTGTACACCGGCGTGATACGCTCGATGGCGCTCTACGGAGCGCCGATATGGGCGGACGTCCTGAGTGCTCGCAACGTGGCCTCACTGCGACGTCCGCAGCGGGCCATGGCGCTCAGGGCGGCTCGGGCGTACCGCACGGTGTCCTACACGGCAGCCACCTTGCTCTCCGGAAGCCCGCCATGGGACCTCGAGGCCGAAGTCAGCTCGAGTGTCTTCTGGCGGGTCAAGGGAGCGAGGGCGGCGGGTAACCGGCCCCACCCTTGTGAGGTCCGACAGTGGCGGGAAGAGGCCCGCGAAAACCTCCTCCTCAAATGGGCGGAAAGGCTACGAGTTCCGGGTGCCAGTGGGGAACTCGTAGCGGCCATTCGGCCTGTTTTGAAAGAGTGGGTCGAACGCAAACACGGCCCACTCACATACCACCTGACGCAGCTCATGACCGGTCACGGCTGCTTCGCCAAGTACTTGTGCGAAGTGGTCGGGAGAGAGCCGTCGGTGGTATGTCATCATTGTGGCGACGGAGCCGTGGACACGGCGGAGCACACGCGCGCAGAGTGCCCAGCTTGGGCGGAGCCTCGCGCAGCCCTGTCCACGGCATTCGATGGAGATATCTCGCTTTCCGCCATTGTGAGGAGAATGGCCGTAAGTCGCGAGGCCTGGGCGGCAATACGTCACTTCAGCGTGGAAGTCATGTCCGCGAAGGAACACGCAGAACGGCAGCGGGAGGACGACACCAACTCCCTCCCGCTGCGCCGAAGGCGGCCTGGTCGGCGGCGACGTGCGTTCGCAGGTCGCACGTTGCCGCAATGACCTGGCCTGAGTGTGGTTGGCGGCGGAGCCAGCCACCTGATCCGCTGCGGGGCGTCGGCCCCTGACGCCTGGCCTCCAGTGGCGGACTCGGGGGAGTCCGTCACAGCACAGACGGAGGCGGAGTTGGAAGGCGCGCCTTAACATCCTGGCGCGCCTTTGAGGCGGGTCGCCGTTTAGCGACTGCCGCTGGCAGGGTCGCGGTTGCAAGCCAACGCGTTCCCGTGGCCCTGCCGCCTTGCGGAGAGGCGGAATTTCGAGGAGGTTTTAGTGGGTAGTGACGGGGCCTTCTGCCCCGTGAGTCCCACATACCCGTCCCGGTCCCCCGACCGGGCGGCAGGCGTAAGTGCCTTTCCTCCTCGTTAAACAAAAAAAAAAAAAAAAAAAAAAAAAAAAAAAAAAAAAAAAAAAAAAAAAAAAAAAAAAAAAAAAAAAAAAAAGGTTAGGTTGGGGTGCAAGTCAGTCACCTCCACGTGGTGCACCCTGGGCAACGGGGTCGACGAGCATTCCGATGTTTTCTCGGAGTGCCTGTCGACCACGGCTAAGACTGACACGACGGTTATGCCACGGGTCGCTCCTGGTACTTCTCTGTTTGGCAGAGTGGACTGTGTGAGCGGCTTTGTGGCGTGAGGAGAGTTTTTGTTTTCGTTTTGTTTTGTTGTCGTTATTATTCATTGTATTTGTTTGTTTTCATTTAAATGTATTTGATTATGTTGTAAATAGCCTTAGTTGCTGGGTCTTCGGAGTCTTTTTGGGCTTCAGGAGGCCAGTGGTGGGAGAGGCGGGTTTGCTCAGTTTCGGTATCGACTCTGAGTAAACAAGACTTTTGTCACCGCCTCTCAAACTCGTTTCCCCACCCAGGTGTTGTGGATCACGTCTCGCAGCCTGTGGTGGGACCGAGGGCCTTGCCTTAACCGGCCGGGCCAAGAGGAGCCAACCTCACTAAAAAACATTAGTTTAGAGATCCCGTGATACCGCCCGACCTCACGGTGTAATAGGGTTACCAGGGTACAGGGGGCACTGCCCTGGTGGACTTTTTATTTCCCCCACACTCGTGGGACTAACTATGGAAACATTTAAAAATAAAAATAAAAGTGGAAAAGAACTGATGGCGGCGGAGGTGCACGCCCCGATGGCGCGCGCCGAAACCGATGACCCAGGCGTACTAAAAGGATTAACGATTCGGCTTGAACGACTCTCTGAGTCGGACTCCTCCGTCTGCAGCATGCAGTCGGTGGAATCGGTGGAACAACAGCGGAGTAGGGGTGAAAAGCGCATCCACGCTGAGGATAGCTGCTCGGGCTCAGACAGCGACGCGAGACAAAGCGACAAATCCGAATCCTCAGCCAGCAGGTGGCTCAAACCTGCTAACAAGAGGGGGCGTGGCAGACCGCCTACCCATGGTAGGTATGTCGGACTTGGGAAGTCACAGGCGGAGGTTAATGAAACCAAAAAAGCCAACTTCCAGGTGGAAGATGCGTTGGCCGCTTACAACGAAGCGGCCAAGGTTGCGATTGAAGAAAGGGCGGCACGTTCCACGAATCGCCAGGCAACCGCAGCTGAGGACGTGCCGAAGACGTCGGCCGCTCTGGACGCGGCGGTCCAAGAGGCCCTTGATGTTGTGTTGCAAGTTGCCAATAAGTCGGGCAACATGAAGGGAACATTCGTCCGAGCCCTGAAGACTGCTGCGGGCACGATCAAAGGTGCGGTGGCAGATCTCAGGGCGCTGACCATGTCGGAGGAAGTTGCCCGACTGGAAGCGGCCAACGCACAGCTCTCGGGCCAGTTGGCCGAGCTGCGCCGCGAGGTGGCCGAGATGCGCAAACAGCCGGCTACGTTGAACGACTCAAACATCCAGCGAATCATGGAGGAGGCGCTGCGCTCCAACCGCGAGCAGTTCGCAAACATGCTGAACGCGCGGATGGAGGGCATTGAACGCCGCCTCCTTCCGGAACCTAGGCTGCGACCTCCGCTGGCCGCTGATCGCAGGGCGGCGCAGAATCCGACCGCAACCGTGGGCGTTACAGCCGAACCACTCTCCGCTGAGGTTGCGAACGACGAGGCAGCCCAACGGACCAAGCCTAAGCGGGGAAAACGCCCTAATATGGCGGCGCAAGAAGCGGCTGCGGCAGCGGCAACAAAGAGTGCCCCTCCGTCATCCTCGGGGCCGGGCAGTTCCTCGACAAGCTGGAGTGCCGTCGTTCGGAAAACGGCGACCAAGAAGGCCGCGACCAAGACCACCGAACCGGCTGCACCGGCAGCGAAGTCGAACTCGGCCAGCTCCAAAAAGAAGGCCCCTCCAAAGAGGAAACTCCGCCCTCCTCGCTCCGCCGTGATAACGATCACGCTGAGGCCCGGTGCTGTGGAGAAGGGCCTCAGATACGAAGACGTCCTGGCCCAAGCGAAGAGCCGCGTCAAGCTGAGCGAGGTCGGCTTGACTGCGGTGCGCTTTAGGGCAGCAGCGACGGGAGGGCGCATCCTGGAGATTCCGCCGGGCACCAGCGATGCAGAAAAAGCGGCGGACGCCCTCGCGTCTAAACTCCGCGAGGCGCTTAACCCGGACGACGTCCAGGTCCATAGACCGACCAAGTGCGTCGAGTTAAGGGTCATGGACCTGGACGATTCCGTCACGGCGGAGGAGGTGGTGGCTGCGGTGGCCGAAGCTGGGGGCTGCTCTGCGGGAGCTATAAGGCCGGGGGCTATCGCTCGGGGCTCGAGTGGCTGTGGCTCCCTCTGGCTGAGCTGCCCGGTGGCCGCCGCAAAAAAGGTGGTGGAGGATGGCCGCGTAAAGGTCGGTTGGGTCTCGGCGCGGGTAACGCTGCTCGAGCCGAGGCCACTACGTTGTTACCGGTGCCTGGAGGGGGGCCATGTGGGGGCCAAATGCGACAGGGGTGTCGACCGCAGCCGTTTGTGCTTCCGGTGCGGTCAGCCCGACCACAAGGCCCGGGACTGTGCTGCCGCTGAAGCAAAGTGCGTAGTGTGCTCAGCGGCCGGTAAGCCGGCAACCCATGCGGTCGGGTGCAAGGGCTGCCAAGGCGGCAGCAAACGGGCAGCGCCGCAGAACAGAAGAGCGCCGCAGAAGAGAAGCGCTGCAAGCGCAGGAGCGGAGCCTATGGAGACCGCGAACTGATGGCCCTTCGTTGTCTCCAGGCCAATGTCAACCACTCTGCCAGGGCCCAGGACCTCCTAGTCCAAAGCATGGCAGAGTGGCAAGTCGGCGTTGCGGTGGTATCGGAGCCCTACTTTGTTCCCTCCCGGGACGACTGGGTCTCCGACCACGATGGAGTGGTGGCCATCATCGCCCCTGCCGTTGCTGGCTCCCCGTCCATCGAGGGTGTAGCCAGGGGCAGAGGGTGCGTGCTCGCCGTCGTGGGCGATCTTGCAGTTGTGGGAGTCTACGCCTCTCCCAATCGGAGCCTCGCCGACTTTGAACAACAGTTGGTCGAGGTCGGGGCTCTGGTTGGGCAGGTATCACCCTGCCCGGTGATAGTTGCGGGGGACTTCAATGCCAAATCCACGGCCTGGGGTTCCCCTGCGACGGATGCCAGAGGCGAGGCTCTCGAGGAGTGGGCAGCTGCTACTGGTCTCGCGGTGATCAACAGTGGGTCGGAGAGCACGTGCGTGCGGCTACAGGGCGAATCGATCGTCGACATTACGTTCGCGTCCAACGCCCTGGCCCGCCGTGTTCGGGACTGGAGGGTGGAGACGGGTGCGGAGACACTATCGGATCACCGATATATCCGATTTGATGTCTCCGCGGTTCCCGTCGTCCAGCCCGCTGTTGAGCGGTCAGAAGGTCCGCGGTGGAGTCTTGGCCGTCTCGATAGCCAGTTGGCAAAAGAGGCGGCCATCGTGGAGGCCTGGGGCGCCGGTTCCGATCCGGTCGTCCAGGTCGACCGAGAGGCTGACCAACTCGGCGCCGCCCTGTTCCGCATTTGCGATGTGGCGATGCCGAGAGTCAAGCCTCAGACCCCACGTCGCCGCGTCTACTGGTGGCTGCCCGAACTCCGGCAGCTGAGGAGAGCTTGCGTCGCCGCCCGTCGTCGGTACACTCGGTGCAGGAGGAGGCGAGTCCGCGACCACGCATCGGAGGAAGTCCTCTACGCCACCTACAGGTCTGCCTGTGTAACACTGCAGAAGGCCGTAGCCCAGGCAAAAGAGGTGGCGTGGGAGGAGTGGCTGGCGACCCTCGAGGGGGATCCGTGGGGGAGACCGTACCGGGTCGTGAGGCAGAAGCTCCGACCCTGGACCCCCCCGGTCACCAGCAGTCTCCAGCCGCAGCTCGTGGAGCGAATCACCCACGAGCTCTTTCCCGAGCGTGGACCGTTCGTACCACCGATGGTACCGACGAGGGGTCGCGAGGATGGACAGATGGCGGACCAGGCGTACCCGGTTACCGAGGCGGAGTTGTGTGCGGCTGTCCTGAAGCTCCGTTCGAAAAGGACAGCCCCAGGGCCTGACGGTATACCGGGGCGCGCCCTGGCGATTGCGCTGGGCGAGATCGGAGGGAGCGTCCGGCGCCTATTTTCCGCGTGCCTGGCTCAAGGCAGGTTCCCCGATCGGTGGAAAACGGGAAGGCTCGTTCTCATCCGCAAGGAAGGACGAGCGCCCGATCAGCCGTCGGCCTACCGCCCAATCGTGCTGCTCGACGAGACGAGCAAGCTCTTTGAGCGTGTGCTTGCAGCCCGTCTTGTCGGCAGCATGGAGCCGGGCCTGAGCGAGCGGCAATTCGGTTTTCGCCCCGGCCGCTCGACGCTGGACGCAGTCGCCAGGGTGAGGCAGCTCGCCGAGGAGGAGGTGTCCAGGGGTGGGGTGTTGATGGCGGTGTCGCTCGATATCTCCAACGCCTTTAACACCCTGCCCTGGGAGGTGGTAATGGAGGGCCTCAAATTTCACAATGTCCCGGCCTACCTGCGTCGAACCATCGCCGACTACTTCGTGGGCCGAGTAGTCGTCTACCCGACGAGGGATGGTTCGAGCAGGAGGATGATGACGTGCGGTGTTCCACAGGGCTCGGTCTTAGGGCCACTCCTGTGGAACATCGGGTACGACTGGGTGCTGCGCGGGGCCACTCTGCGGGGGGTCAGCGTCACCTGTTACGCTGACGACACCCTCGTGTCGGCCCGCGGCAGTTCCCATCGGGAGGCGGCGTATCTGGCCACGGCGGGTGTGGCACATGCGGTCCACCGCATCCGCGCCCTGGGCCTCGAGGTGGCACTACACAAATCCGAGGCCCTAGTGTTTCATGGGCCTCGGAACGCCCCACCTCAGGGGATGGCCATCACTGTCGGCGGAACTTCCATCACCGTCGGGTCGACGATGAAGTACCTGGGACTCGTCCTCGACGGCAGGTGGAAGTTCGAGGAGCACTTCCGGCGCTTGGCCCCAAGACTGGTGGCTGCAGCCGGAGCGCTGGGGCGGCTTCTGCCAAACATCGGAGGGCCGGGTGCCCCCTGCAGGCGCCTGTACACCGGCGTGATACGCTCGATGGCGCTCTACGGAGCGCCGATATGGGCGGACGTCCTGAGTGCTCGCAACGTGGCCTCGCTGCGACGTCCGCAGCGGGCCATGGCGCTCAGGGCGGCTCGGGCGTACCGCACGGTGTCCTACACGGCAGCCACCTTGCTCTCCGGAAGCCCGCCATGGGACCTCGAGGCCGAAGTCAGCTCGAGTGTCTTCTGGCGGGTCAAGGGAGCGAGGGCGGCGGGTAACCGGCCCCACCTTTGTGAGGTCCGACAGTGGCGGGAAGAGGCCCGCGAAAACCTCCTCCTCAAATGGGCGGAAAGGCTACGAGTTCCGGGTGCCAGTGGGGAACTCGTAGCGGCCATTCGGCCTGTTTTGAAAGAGTGGGTCGAACGCAAACACGGCCCACTCACATACCACCTGACGCAGCTCATGACCGGTCACGGCTGCTTCGCCAAGTTCTTGTGCGAAGTGGTCGGGAGAGAGCCGTCGGTGGTATGTCATCATTGTGGCGACGGAGCCGTGGACACGGCGGAGCACACGCGCGCAGAGTGCCCAGCTTGGGCGGAGCCTCGCGCAGCCCTGTCCACGGCATTCGATGGAGATATCTCGCTTTCCGCCATTGTGAGGAGAATGGCCGTAAGTCGTGAGGCCTGGGCGGCATTTACTGTTTTCAGCGAAACAATAATGTCGCAGAAGGAGGCGGCAGAACGACAGCGGGAGGACGACACCAACTCCCTCCCGCTGCGACGAAGGCGGCCTGGTCGGCGGCGACGTGCGTTCGCTGGTCGCACGTTGCCGCAATGACGTTGAGAGTGGTGGTGATGGCGTCGGCCCCTGACGCGCGGCCTCCAGTGGCGGACTCGGGGGAGTCCGTCACTGCACAAATGGAGGCGGAGGTGGAAGGCGCGCCCTAATATCCTGGCGCGCCTTTGAGGCGGGTCGCCTGTTAGCGACTGCCGCTGGCAGGGTCGCGGTTGCAAGCCAACGCGTTCCCGTGGCCCTGCCGCCTTGCGGAGAGGCGGAATTTCGAGGAGGTTTTAGTGGGTAGGACGGGGCCTTCTGCCCCGTGAGTCCCACATACCCGTCCCGGTCCCCCGACCGGGCGGCAGGCGTAAATGCCTTTCCTCCTCGTTAAACAAAAAAAAAAAAAAAAAAAAAAAAGGTTAGGTTAGGTTAGGTTAGGTTAGGTTAGGTTAGGTTAGGTTAGGTTAGGTTGGGGGGCAGGTCAGTCACCTCCACGTGGTGCACCCTGGGCAACGGGGTCGATAAGCATTACAGCTTCGATGTTTTTCCGGAGTGCTGTCGACAACGGCTAACGACTGACGCGGCGGTGATCTCGTTTCCCGGTTTTGGGAACGAGATTCTGCGCCCACTTCTTTACAAGTGGGCGCCACGAGGGGGGAGAATAGATATATATTTATTTATTTATTTATATTTACATTTTACATTTCGGAGGGACCCGCGTTTTGGGTCACGCGACGCACACGGCGACTTTATTGGTTGCTGGGTCTTCGGGGTCCTTTTGGGCTGCCGTAGACAATAGGTAGGGAGAGGCGGGTTTGCTCAGTTTCGGCGTCGACTCTGAGTAAACAAGACTATTGTCACCACCTCTCAAACTCGTTTCCCCATCCGGGTGTTGTGGATCATGTCTCGCAGCCTGTGGTGGGACCGAGGGCCTTGCCTTAACCGGCCGGGCCGAGAGGAGCCAACCTCATTAAAAAACATTAGGTTAGAGATCCCGTGATACCGCCCGACCTCACGGTGTAATAGGGTTACCAGGGTACAGGGGGCACTGCCTTGGTGGACTTTTTATTTCCCCCATACTCGTGGGATCAATTATGGCATTGAACTCTAAAAATAACGAAAACGGACCTGAGGCCTTACGATCGGATAACGACGAAATGGCGGTTGATGCGGGCGCCCCGATGGCGCGCGCAGAAACCCACGACATTGGCGCTAAAAAGGAGCTGGTTGTCCGACTGGAACGACTCTCTGAGTCCGACTCGTCGGTCGCCAGCGTCGCTTGCTTGACGGATAGGCAAAGACGAAAAGGGGAGAAGCGATCTCTTCCTAGAGAGAGCTTCTCGGGCTCCGACAGCGATGCGAGCGCGCAGTCTAGAGACTGCGGCTCGGAGGCATCGGTCGGTAGATGGCTAAAGCCATCGTCCAAAAGGGGGCGTGGTCGACCGACCACTACTGGGCACTACGTTGGCTTCAACGTAGAGATGGCAAAGGAGCAGCGCTTCCAGGCGGAGGATGCGCTCGCTGCCTACAGTGCCAAGGCCAAGGTGGCCATCGAAGAGAGGGCGGCACGTCTTAGAAACCGTTGTGGGATCGAAGACGTGCCGCAGACGTCTGCTGGACTGGATGCAACAGTCCAGGAGGCGATCAACGTAGTGGTGCAGGTTGCCGACAAGTCGAGCAACCTAAAAGGCACCTTCGTTCGGGCCCTTAAGACGGCCGCTGACACCATTAAAGGTGCGGTGGCCGATCTGAGGGCCCTTACCGTCACGGAGGAGGTCGCCCGCCTGGAAGTAGCCAATGCGCAACTTTCGGGCCAATTGGCCGAACTCCGCCGAGAGGTCGCCCAGATGCGGCAACAGCCTGTTGCGAGCAGCGTGGCCGCATCTGACCTCCAAAAGGTCATGGAGGAGGCGCTGCGCGCTAACCGCGAGCAGTTCAGCGTAATGCTGAACGCTCGCTTCGAGGGTATAGAAGGCCGCCTCCTTCCAGAACCTCGTCTGCGACCTTCGCTGGCCGCCGACAAGAGAGCGGAGCAGGCTTCGAAAGCCAAAGACGCTCCAGCCGTCGTAGAGGTGGCCAAGCCGAAGCGGGCGAGACGCCCGAACTTGGCTGCCCAAGAAGCGGCGACGAGTCGAGGGAATGCTCCTTCGTCATCCGCGGAGACAGAAGCCGCACCGATTCCGTGGAGCGCTGTCGTTGGGAGAAAATCCCAAAAGACAGCCAGCAAATCGGTGGCGGCGGCGAAGCGGACTCCTACAAAGGAGTCCAAAAAGGCGGCCAGCAAATCGGCCGCTGCGGCGAAAAAACAGATTCCTAAGGAATCTCAAAAGTCCAAGAGCGGGAAAAAGCTCCGACCTCCTCGCACTGAGGTTATAACTTTAAAGTTAAAGCCCGAGGCTGAGGAGAGGGGCGTAAAGTACGAGCAGGTTTTGGCTCAAGCTAAGAGCCAAATAAACCTAAGAGAGGTAGGCTTAACTACGGTGCGATTCCGTATGGCAGCCACGGGGGCCCGGATCCTCGAGATACCGCCGGGCACTAAGGAGGCAGATAAGGCGGCAGATGCCCTAGCGGGCAGGCTCCGCGAGGTCCTCAGCCCGGATGTCGTCCAGGTCAATCGACCGACTAAGTGTGCGGAACTTAGGGTGATGGACTTGGACGACTCGGTCACGGCGGAGGAAGTCGTCGCAGCGGTCGCCGCAGACGGAGGCTGCTCTGTCGGAGCGATCAGACCGGGAGCTATTGCTCGGGGCCCGAGCGGCTCTGGCTCGCTCTGGTTGAGCTGCCCAGTAGCGGCAGCCAAAAAGGTAGTGGAGGCTGGTCGGATTAGGGTCGGGTGGGTCTCGGCACGAGTGTTACTGCTCGAGCCCAGACCGCTCCGCTGCTTCCGGTGTCTCGAGGGGGGTCACATGGGGGTCAAGTGTGACAGGGGCGTGGATCGCAGCCGGCTGTGCTTCCGTTGCGGTCAGCCCGATCACAAGGCACGCGAGTGCTCAGCCGCCGACGCAAATTGCGTCGCCTGCGCAGCGGCTGGTAAGCCAGCGGCTCATGCCGTTGGCAGCAAAAGGTGCCAGAGCGGGAAAGCTCGCGTGGCACCGAAACAAGGCAAAGTGAGGACGAACGGCCCCGCAGCCGCGTCCTCACGGGCACAGGTGGAGACAATGGAGACCGCATAGTGATGGCCTTACATTGTCTCCAAGCCAACGTTAACCACTCTGCGAGGGCTCAGGACCTTCTAGTCCAAAGCATGGCAGAGTGGCAAATTAACGTGGCGGTGGTGTCGGAGCCCTACTTCGTTCCCTCGCGGGACGACTGGGTATCCGATCACGACCGAGTGGTGGCCATCGTCGCCCCCGCTGTGGCCGGCTCCCCGGCCATCGAGGGCGTTGCGAAGGGTAGGGGGTACGTTCTTGCCGTCGTCGGCGGTGTGGCGGTCGTCGGCGTCTACGCCTCACCCAATCGGAGTCTCGCCGAGTTCGAGCGAATGCTGGTCGAGGTCGGGGCTCTGGTTGGGCAAATATCGCCCACCTCTGTGTTGGTCGCGGGGGATTTCAACGCCAAATCAACGGCTTGGGGTTCCCCAGCGACTGATGCACGAGGTGAGGTTTTGGTGGAGTGGGCCACATCACTGGGACTCGTAGTCCTCAACAGTGGGTCGGAGAGCACGTGCGTGCGGTGGCAGGGCGAATCGATCGTGGACATCACGTTCGCGTCCAACGCCCTGGCCCGCCGTGTTCACGATTGGAGAGTGGAGACGCGCGTGGAGACCCTGTCCGACCACCGGTACATCCGGTTCGGTGTCTCTGCGTTTCCCGTCTCTCCTACTGGGGACGCACCGCCCGCTGCTGGACGGCTGGACGGACCGCGTTGGTGCCTGGGCCGTCTCGACAGCCAGCTGGCGAAAGAGGCGGCCATCGTAGAAGCCTGGGGGGCCGGTTCCGACCCGGTAGTCCGAGTCGACACAGAGGCCGACGAAATTGGCGCCGCCCTGTCTCGCATTTGCGATGCGGCGATGCCGCGGGCAAAACCGTTCACGCCGCGCCGACGGTTGTACTGGTGGCGCCCAGAACTCCGCCAGCTGCGCAAAGCTTGCGTGGCAGCGCGCCGACGGTACAGTCGGTGCAGGAGGAGAAGGGTCCGCGACCATGACGCGGAAGGCGTCTTTTACGCCGCCTACAGGGCCGCCTGCCAAACGCTGCAGAAGGCCATAGCCCAGGCCAAAGAGGTGGCATGGGGGGAATGGCTGGCGACGCTCGAAAGAGACCCGTGGGGGAAACCGTACCGTGTCGTACGGCAAAAGCTCCGACCCTGGGCTCCGCCGCTAACCAGCAGTCTCCAGCCGTTACTCCTGGAGACTGTAGTGGACACACTCTTTCCAGAAAGGGGAGAATTCACGCCGCCGGCCATGGCGCCCATCACCGGACCTCGCGAGTTCGAGGATCAGGTGACTCCGGTCACTGAGACGGAGTTACAGGCGGCCGCCCTGAAACTCCGGTCGAAGAGGACAGCCCCGGGGCCCGATGGCATCCCGGGGCGCGCCTTGGCGATCGCGTTGGACGAGATGAGCGACAGCATTCGGCACCTCTTCACCGCGTGCTTCGCTCAGGGTAGGTTTCCGCAACGGTGGAAAACGGGCAGACTCGTTCTGATCCGTAAAGAAGGGCGCCCGCCCGATCAGCCTTCGGCCTACCGCCCGATAGTGTTGCTCGACGAGACGAGCAAGCTATTCGAGCGTGTGCTCGCTACCCGTCTCGTGGGTAGCATGGAGCCGGGCCTTAACGAGCGGCAGTATGGTTTTCGACCTGGCCGTTCTACACTAGACGCGATCGCCAGGGTACGGGACCTGGCAGAGGAGGAGGTCTCTCGGGGTGGGGTCGTGATTGCAGTGTCATTGGATATATCCAATGCCTTCAACACCCTACCCTGGGAAGTAGTTTTGGAGGCATTGCGCTTTCACAATGTCCCGAGCTACTTGAGGCGTACCGTGGCCGACTATTTTTCGGGCAGAGCGGTGGCCTACCCGACGAGGGAGGGCTGGGGTAGGAAGACGTTGTCGTGCGGTGTTCCGCAGGGGTCGGTCCTAGGGCCGCTCTTGTGGAACATAGGGTACGACTGGGTGCTGCGCGGGGCCACCTTGCGGGGGGTCAGCGTAACGTGCTACGCTGACGACACCCTCGTGTCGGCCCGTGGCCGCTCCTATCGAGAGGCGGCCTATCTCGCTACGGCGGGTGTGGCACATGTCGTGCACCGCATCCGCGCTTTGGGTCTAGAGGTTGCCCTGCACAAGTCCGAGGCACTCGTATTCCACGGGCCACGGAACGGGCCACCACCGGGGGCAACCATCACAGTGGGCGGAATTTCCATCACCGTCGGGTCGACGATGAGATATCTCGGACTCGTTCTCGACGGTAGGTGGAATTTCGAAGAGCACTTCAGGTGCTTGGCCCCGAGGTTGGTGGCCGCAGCCGGATCGCTGGGGTCGATCCTTCCGAACGTCGGGGGCCCAGGAGGCACCTGCAGGCGCTTGTACGCCGGTGTCGTTCGCTCGATGGCGCTCTACGGGGCGCCGATATGGGCGGACGCACTGAGCGCCCGAAACGTCACCTCGCTGCGACGTCCGCAGCGGATTATAGCGCTCAGAGCGGCTCGTGCGTACCGCACGGTGTCGTACACCGCAGCGTGTCTGCTCGCCGGAAGCCCGCCATGGGACCTCGAGGCCGAGGCCAATTCGAGCGTCTACTGGCGGGTCAAGGCAGCGACAGCAGAGGAGAACCGGCCACACCCTCGTGAGGTTCGCCAATGGCGCGAAGAGGCCCGCCAAAGTCTCTTCTCCAAATGGTCGGAGAGACTGGGTGTCCCGGGTACTAGCCGGGAACTCGTGGAGGCCATTCGGCCTGTTCTACAGGAGTGGGTCGAGCGCAAGCACGGCCCATCCACCTATCACCTCGCGCAGCTCTTGACCGGGCACGGGTGCTTTGCCAAGTACCTGTGCGAGGTGCTGGGCAGGGAACCATCGACGTTGTGCCACCACTGTGGCAACGGAGCCGTGGATACGGCCGAACACACGCGCGCAGAGTGCCCAGCTTGGGCGGAGCCTCGCGCGGTCCTATCCACGGCTATAGGAGGGGACGTGTCGCTTCCGGCCATCATCGAGAGAATGGCCGGAAACAAAGAGGCCTGGTCGGCTGTTTGTACGTTTAGCGACGCCGTAATGTCGCAAAAGGAGACGGCGGAGCGAGAGCGGGAGGACGATCCCGACTCGCTCCCGCAGCGTCGTAGGAGACCAGGTCGCCGGCGGCGAGCCTTCGCAAGGCGAACGCTGCCGCCGCCGTGATGTGGTGTGGTCGGTTCTGACCAATCGTGGGGCGTCGTCGAAAGACGCCCGGCCTCCAGTAATGGACTCGAGGGAGTCTGCTGAGGCAGAGTAGGAAAGTGCGCCTTAGCGTACTTTAGAGTCGGGTCGCCTAGCAGCGACGACCGCTGGCGGGGTCGCGGTTGCAAGCCAACAGCGTTCCCGTAGCCCCGCCGTCTTGCGCGAGACGAATTTACGAGGTGGTTTTAGTGGGTAGGACGGAGCCTTCAGCTCCGGGCAGGGAATTTTTCTTTCCCCGTGAGTCCCACATTTTCCGTTCCGGTCCCGGGACCTGGGCGACCAATGCGTAAATGCATTTCCCCTCGTTAAAAAAAAAAAAAAAAAAAAAAAAAAAAAAAAAAAAAAAAAAAAAAAAAAAAAAAAAAAAAAAAAAAAAAAAAAAAAAAAAAGGTTAGGTTAGGTTATCACTGGGGGGCAGGTCAGTCACCTCCACGTGGTGCACCCTGGGCAACGGGGTCGATAAGCATTAAAGCTTCGATGTTTTTCCGGAGTGCTGTCGACAACGGCTAACGACTGACGCGGCGGTGATCTCGTTTCCCGGTTTTGGGAACGAGATTCTGCGCCCACTTCTTTACAAGTGGGCGCCACGAGGGGGGGAGAATAGATATATATTTATATATTTATTTATTTATTTATATTTACATTTTACATTTCGGAGGGACCCGCGTTTTGGGTCACGCGACGCACACGGCGACTTTATTGGTTGCTGGGTCTTCGGGGTCCTTTTGGGCTGCCGTAGACAATAGGTAGGGAGAGGCGGGTTTGCTCAGTTTCGGCGTCGACTCTGAGTAAACAAGACTATTGTCACCGCCTCTCAAACTCGTTTCCCCATCCGGGTGTTGTGGATCATGTCTCGCAGCCTGTGGTGGGACCGAGGGCCTTGCCTTAACCGGCCGGGCCGAGAGGAGCCAACCTCATTAAAAAACATTAGGTTAGAGATCCCGTGATACCGCCCGACCTCACGGTGTAATAGGGTTACCAGGGTACAGGGGGCACTGCCTTGGTGGACTTTTTATTTCCCCCATACTCGTGGGATCAATTATGGCATTGAACTCTAAAAATAACGAAAACGGACCTGAGGCCTTACGATCGGATAACGACGAAATGGCGGTTGATGCGGGCGCCCCGATGGCGCGCGCAGAAACCCACGACATTGGCGCTAAAAAGGAGCTGGTTGTCCGACTGGAACGACTCTCTGAGTCCGACTCGTCGGTCGCCAGCGTCGCTTGCTTGACGGATAGGCAAAGACGAAAAGGGGAGAAGCGATCTCTTCCTAGAGAGAGCTTCTCGGGCTCCGACAGCGATGCGAGCGCGCAGTCTAGAGACTGCGGCTCGGAGGCATCGGTCGGTAGATGGCTGAAGCCATCGTCCAAAAGGGGGCGTGGTCGACCGACCACTACTGGGCACTACGTTGGCTTCAACGTAGAGATGGCAAAGGAGCAGCGCTTCCAGGCGGAGGATGCGCTCGCTGCCTACAGTGCCAAGGCCAAGGTGGCCATCGAAGAGAGGGCGGCACGTCTTAGAAACCGTTGTGGGATCGAAGACGTGCCGCAGACGTCTGCTGGACTGGATGCAACAGTCCAGGAGGCGATCAACGTAGTGGTGCAGGTTGCCGACAAGTCGAGCAACCTAAAAGGCACCTTCGTTCGGGCCCTTAAGACGGCCGCTGACACTATTAAAGGTGCGGTGGCCGATCTGAGGGCCCTTACCGTCACGGAGGAGGTCGCCCGCCTGGAAGTAGCCAATGCGCAACTTTCGGGCCAATTGGCCGAACTCCGCCGAGAGGTCGCCCAGATGCGGCAACAGCCTGTTGCGAGCAGCGTGGCCGCATCTGACCTCCAAAAGGTCATGGAGGAGGCGCTGCGCGCTAACCGCGAGCAGTTCAGCGTAATGCTGAACGCTCGCTTCGAGGGTATAGAAGGCCGCCTCCTTCCAGAACCTCGTCTGCGACCTCCGCTGGCCGCCGACAAGAGAGCGGAGCAGGCTTCGAAAGCCAAAGACGCTCCAGCCGTCGTAGAGGTGGCCAAGCCGAAGCGGGCGAGACGCCCGAACTTGGCTGCCCAAGAAGCGGCGACGAGTCGAGGGAACGCTCCTTCGTCATCAGCGGAGACAGAAGCCGCGCCGATTCCGTGGAGCGCTGTCGTTGGGAGAAAATCCCAAAAGACAGCCAGCAAATCGGTGGCGGCGGCGAAGCGGACTCCTACAAAGGAGTCCAAAAAGGCGGCCGGCAAATCGGCCGCTGCGGCGAAAAAGCAGATTCCTAAGGAATCTCAAAAGTACAAGAGCGGGAAAAAGCTCCGCCCTCCTCGCACTGAGGTGATTACTTTAAAGTTAAAGCCCGATGCTGAGGAGAGAGGCGTTAAGTACGAGCAGGTTTTGGCTCAAGCTAAGAGCCAAATAAACCTGCGAGAGGTCGGCCTGACTACGGTGCGATTCCGTATGGCAGCCACGGGGGCACGGATCCTCGAGATACCGCCGGGCACTAAGGAGGCAGATAAGGCGGCAGATGCCCTTGCGGGCAGGCTCCGCGAGGTCCTCAGCCCGGACGTCGTCCAGGTCAATCGACCGACTAAGTGCGCGGAACTTAGGGTGATGGACTTGGACGACTCGGTCACGGCGGAGGAAGTCGTCGCAGCGGTCGCCGCAGACGGAGGCTGCTCTGTCGGAGCGATCAGACCGGGAGCTATTGCTCGGGGCCCGAGCGGCTCTGGCTCGCTCTGGTTGAGCTGCCCAGTAGCGGCAGCCAAAAAGGTAGTGGAGGCTGGTCGGATTAGGGTCGGGTGGGTCTCGGCACGAGTGTTACTGCTCGAGCCCAGACCGCTCCGCTGCTTCCGGTGTCTCGAGGGGGGTCACATGGGGGTCAAGTGTGACAGGGGCGTGGATCGCAGCCGGCTGTGCTTCCGTTGCGGTCAGCCCGATCACAAGGCACGCGAGTGCTCAGCCGCCGACGCAAATTGCGTCGCCTGCGCAGCGGCTGGTAAGCCAGCGGCTCATGCCGTTGGCAGCAAAAGGTGCCAGAGCGGGAAAGCTCGCGTGGCACCGAAACAAGGCAAAGTGAGGACGAACGGCCCCGCAGCCGCGTCCTCACGGGCACAGGTGGAGACAATGGAGACCGCATAGTGATGGCCTTACATTGTCTCCAAGCCAACGTTAACCACTCTGCGAGGGCTCAGGACCTTCTAGTCCAAAGCATGGCAGAGTGGCAAATTAACGTGGCGGTGGTGTCGGAGCCCTACTTCGTTCCCTCGCGGGACGATTGGGTATCCGATCACGACCGAGTGGTGGCCATCGTCGCCCCCGCTGTGGCCGGCTCCCCGGCCATCGAGGGCGTCGCGAAAGGTAGGGGGTACGTTCTGGCCGTCGTCGGCGGTGTGGCTGTCGTCGGTGTCTACGCTTCGCCCAATCGGAGTCTCGCCGAGTTCGAGCGAATGCTGGTCGAGGTCGGGGCTCTGGTTGGGCAGATATCGCCCACCCCTGTGTTGGTCGCGGGGGATTTCAACGCCAAATCAACGGCTTGGGGTTCCCCAGCGACTGATGCACGAGGTGAGGTTCTGGTGGAGTGGGCCACATCACTGGGACTCGTAGTCCTCAACAGTGGGTCGGAGAGCACGTGCGTGCGGTGGCAGGGCGAATCGATCGTGGACATCACGTTCGCGTCCAACGCCCTGGCCCGCCGTGTTCGCGATTGGAGAGTTGAGACGTGCGTGGAGACCCTGTCCGACCACCGGTATATCCGGTTCGGTGTCTCTGCGTTTCCCGTCTCTCCTACTGGGGAAGCTCCGCCCGCTGCTGGACGGCTGGACGGACCGCGTTGGTGCCTGGGCCGTCTCGACAGCCAGCTGGCGAAAGAGGCGGCCATCGTAGAAGCCTGGGGGGCCGGTTCCGACCCGGTAGTCCGAGTTGACACAGAGGCCGACGAAATCGGCGCCGCCCTGTCTCGCATTTGCGATGCGGCGATGCCGCGAGCAAAACCGTTCACGCCGCGCCGACGGTTGTACTGGTGGCGCCCAGAACTCCGCCAGCTGCGCAAAGCTTGCGTGGCAGCGCGCCGACGGTACAGTCGGTGCAGGAGGAGAAGGGTCCGCGACCATGACGCGGAAGGCGTCTTTTACGCCGCCTACAGGGCCGCCTGCCAAACGCTGCAGAAGGCCATAGCCCAGGCCAAAGAAGCGGCGTGGGGGGAATGGCTGGCGACGCTCGAAGGAGACCCGTGGGGGAGACCGTACCGTGTCGTACGGCAAAAGCTCCGACCCTGGGCTCCGCCGCTAACCAGCAGTCTCCAGCCGTTACTCCTGGAGACTGTAGTGGACACACTCTTTCCCGAAAGGGGAGAATTCACGCCGCCGGCCATGGCGCCCATCATCGGACCTCGCGAGTACGAGGATCAGGTGATTCCGGTCACTGAGACGGAGTTACAGGCGGCCGCCCTGAAACTCCGGTCGAAGAGGACAGCCCCGGGGCCCGATGGCATCCCGGGGCGCGCCTTGGCGATCGCGTTGGACGAGATGAGCGAAAGCATTCGACACCTCTTCACCGCGTGCTTCGCTCAGGGTAGGTTTCCGCAACGGTGGAAAACGGGCAGACTCGTTCTGATCCGTAAAGAAGGGCGCCCGCCCGATCAGCCTTCGGCCTACCGCCCGATAGTGTTGCTCGACGAGACGAGCAAGCTATTCGAGCGTGTGCTCGCTACCCGTCTCGTGGGTAGCATGGAGCCGGGCCTTAACGAGCGGCAGTATGGTTTTCGACCTGGCCGTTCTACACTAGACGCGATCGCCAGGGTACGGGACCTGGCAGAGGAGGAGGTCTCTCGGGGTGGGGTCGTGATTGCAGTGTCATTGGATATATCCAATGCCTTCAACACCCTACCCTGGGAAGTAGTTTTGGAGGCATTGCGCTTTCACAATGTCCCGAGCTACTTGAGGCGTACCGTGGCCGATTATTTTTCGGGCAGAGCGGTGGCCTACCCGACGAGGGAGGGCTGGGGTAGGAAGACGTTGTCGTGCGGTGTTCCGCAGGGGTCGGTCCTAGGGCCGCTCTTGTGGAACATAGGGTACGACTGGGTGCTGCGCGGGGCCACTTTGCGGGGGGTCAGCGTAACGTGCTACGCTGACGACACCCTCGTGTCGGCCCGTGGCCGCTCCTATCGAGAGGCGGCCTATCTCGCTACGGCGGGTGTGGCACACGTCGTGCACCGCATCCGCGCTTTGGGTCTAGAGGTTGCCCTGCACAAGTCCGAGGCACTCGTATTTCACGGGCCACGGAACGGGCCACCACCGGGGGCAACCATCACAGTGGGCGGAATTTCCATCACCGTCGGGTCGACGATGAGATATCTCGGACTCGTTCTCGACGGTAGGTGGAATTTTGAAGAGCACTTCAGGTGCTTGGCCCCGAGGTTGGTGGCCGCAGCCGGAGCGCTGGGGTCGATCCTTCCGAACGTCGGGGGGCCAGGAGGCGCCTGCAGGCGCTTGTACGCCGGTGTCGTTCGCTCGATGGCGCTCTACGGGGCGCCGATATGGGCGGACGCACTGAGCGCCCGAAACGTCGCCTCGCTGCGACGTCCGCAGCGGATTATAGCGCTCAGAGCGGCTCGTGCGTACCGCACGGTGTCGTACACCGCAGCGTGTCTGCTCGCCGGAAGCCCGCCATGGGACCTCGAGGCCGAGGCCAATTCGAGCGTCTACTGGAGGGTCAAGGCAGCGACAGCAGAGGAGAACCGGCCACACCCTCGTGAGGTTCGCCAATGGCGCGAAGAGGCCCGCCAAAGTCTCTTCTCCAAATGGTCGGAGAGACTGGGTGTCCCGGGTACTAGCCGGGAACTCGTGGAGGCCATTCGGCCTGTTCTACAGGAGTGGGTCGAGCGCAAGCACGGCCCATCCACCTATCACCTCGCGCAGCTCTTGACCGGGCACGGGTGCTTTGCCAAGTACCTGTGCGAGGTGGTGGGCAGGGAACCATCGACGTTGTGCCACCACTGTGGCAACGGAGCCGTGGATACGGCCGAACACACGCGCGCAGAGTGCCCAGCTTGGGCGGAGCCTCGCGCGGTCCTATCCACGGCTATAGGAGGGGACGTGTCGCTTCCGGCCATCATCGAGAGAATGGCCGGAAACAAAGAGGCCTGGTCGGCTGTTTGTACGTTTAGCGACGCCGTAATGTCGCAAAAGGAGACGGCGGAGCGAGAGCGGGAGGACGATCCCGACTCGCTCCCGCAGCGTCGTAGGAGACCAGGTCGCCGGCGGCGAGCCTTCGCAAGGCGAACGCTGCCGCCGCTGTGATGTGGTGTGGTCGGTTCTGACCAATCGTGGGGCGTCGTCGAAAGACGCCCGGCCTCCAGTAATGGACTCGAGGGAGTCTGCTGAGGCAGAGTAGAAAGTGCGCCTTAGCGTACTTTAGAGTCGGGTCGCCTAGCAGCGACGACCGCTGGCGGGGTCGCGGTTGCAAGCCAACAGCGTTCCCGTAGCCCCGCCGTCTTGCGCGAGACGAATTTACGAGGTGGTTTTAGTGGGTAGGACGGAGCCTTCAGCTCCGGGCAGGGAATTTTTCTTTCCCCGTGAGTCCCACATTTTCCGTTCCGGTCCCGGGACCGGGCGACCAATGCGTAAATGCATTTCCCCTCGTTAAAAAAAAAAAAAAAAAAAAAAAAAAAAAAAAAAAAAAAAAAAAAAGGTTAGGTTATCACTGGGACTCGTAGTCCTCAACAGTGGGTCGGAGAGCACGTGCGTGCGGTGGCAGGGCGAATCGATCGTGGACATCACGTTCGCGTCCAACGCCCTGGCCCGCCGTGTTCACGATTGGAGAGTGGAGACGCGCGTGGAGACCCTGTCCGACCACCGGTACATCCGGTTCGGTGTCTCTGCGTTTCCCGTCTCTCCTACTGGGGACGCTCCGCCCGCTGCTGGACGGCTGGACGGACCGCGTTGGTGCCTGGGCCGTCTCGACAGCCAGCTGGCGAAAGAGGCGGCCATCGTAGAAGCCTGGGGGGCCGGTTCCGACCCGGTAGTCCGAGTCGACACAGAGGCCGACGAAATCGGCGCCGCCCTGTCTCGCATTTGCGATGCGGCGATGCCGCGAGCAAAACCGTTCACGCCGCGCCGACGGTTGTACTGGTGGCGCCCAGAACTCCGCCAGCTGCGCAAAGCTTGCGTGGCAGCGCGCCGACGGTACAGTCGGTGCAGGAGGAGAAGGGTCCGCGACCATGACGCGGAAGGCGTCTTTTACGCCGCCTACAGGGCCGCCTGCCAAACGCTGCAGAAGGCCATAGCCCAGGCCAAAGAAGCGGCGTGGGGGGAATGGCTGGCGACGCTCGAAAGAGACCCGTGGGGGAGACCGTACCGTGTCGTACGGCAAAAGCTCCGACCCTGGGCTCCGCCGCTAACCAGCAGTCTCCAGCCGTTACTCCTGGAGACTGTAGTGGACACACTCTTTCCCGAAAGGAGAGAATTCACGCCGCCGGCCATGGCGCACATCATCGGACCTCGCGAGTACGAGGATCAGGTGATTCCGGTCACTGAGACGGAGTTACAGGCGGCCGCCCTGAAACTCCGGTCGAAGAGGACAGCCCCGGGGCCCGATGGCATCCCGGGGCGCGCCTTGGCGATCGCGTTGGACGAGATGAGCGACAGCATTCGACACCTATTCACTGCGTGCTTCGCTCAGGGTAGGTTTCCGCAACGGTGGAAAACGGGCAGACTCGTTCTGATCCGAAAAGAAGGGCGCCCGCCCGATCAGCCTTCGGCCTACCGCCCGATAGTGTTGCTCGACGAGACGAGCAAGCTATTCGAGCGTGTGCTCGCTACCCGTCTCGTGGGTAGCATGGAGCCGGGCCTTAACGAGCGGCAGTATGGTTTTCGACCTGGCCGTTCTACACTAGACGCGATCGCCAGGGTACGGGACCTGGCAGAGGAGGAGGTCTCTCGGGGTGGGGTCGTGATTGCAGTGTCATTGGATATATCCAATGCCTTCAACACCCTACCCTGGGAAGTGGTTTTGGAGGCATTGCGCTTTCACAATGTCCCGAGCTACTTGAGGCGTACCGTGGCCGATTATTTTTCGGGCAGAGCGGTGGCCTACCCGACGAGGGAGGGCTGGGGTAGGAAGACGTTGTCGTGCGGTGTTCCGCAGGGGTCGGTCCTAGGGCCGCTCTTGTGGAACATAGGGTACGACTGGGTGCTGCGCGGGGCCACTTTGCGGGGGGTCAGCGTAACGTGCTACGCTGACGACACCCTCGTGTCGGCCCGGGGCCGCTCCTATCGAGAGGCGGCCTATCTCGCTACGGCGGGTGTGGCACACGTTGTGCACCGCATCCGCACTTTGGGTCTAGAGGTCGCCCTGCACAAGTCCGAGGCACTCGTATTTCACGGGCCACGGAACGGGCCACCACCGGGGGCAACCATCACAGTGGGCGGAATTTCCATCACCGTCGGGTCGACGATGAGATATCTCGGACTCGTTCTCGACGGTAGGTGGAATTTCGAAGAGCACTTCAGGTGCTTGGCCCCGAGGTTGGTGGCCGCAGCCGGAGCGCTGGGGTCGATCCTTCCGAACGTCGGGGGCCCAGGAGGCACCTGCAGGCGCTTGTACGCCGGTGTCGTTCGCTCGATGGCGCTCTACGGGGCGCCGATATGGGCGGACGCACTGAGCGCCCGAAACGTCGCCTCGCTGCGACGTCCGCAGCGGATTATAGCGCTCAGAGCGGCTCGTGCGTACCGCACGGTGTCGTACACCGCAGCGTGTCTGCTCGCCGGAAGCCCGCCATGGGACCTCGAGGCCGAGGCCAATTCGAGCGTCTACTGGAGGGTCAAGGCAGCGACAGCAGAGGAGAACCGGCCACACCCTCGTGAGGTTCGCCAATGGCGCGAAGAGGCCCGCCAAAGTCTCTTCGCCAAATGGTCGGAGAGACTGGGTGTCCCGGGTACTAGCCGGGAACTCGTGGAGGCCATTCGGCCTGTTCTACAGGAGTGGGTCGAGCGCAAGCACGGCCCATCCACCTATCACCTCGCGCAGCTCTTGACCGGGCACGGGTGCTTTGCCAAGTACCTGTGCGAGGTGGTGGGCAGGGAACCATCGACGTTGTGCCACCACTGTGGCAACGGAGCCGTGGATACGGCCGAACACACGCGCGCAGAGTGCCCAGCTTGGGCGGAGCCTCGCGCGGTCCTATCCACAGCTATAGGAGGGGACGTGTCGCTTCCGGCCATCATCGAGAGAATGGCCGGAAACAAAGAGGCCTGGTCGGCTGTTTGTACGTTTAGCGACGCCGTAATGTCGCAAAAGGAGACGGCGGAGCGAGAGCGGGAGGACGATCCCGACTCGCTCCCGCAGCGTCGTAGGAGACCAGGTCGCCGGCGGCGAGCCTTCGCAAGGCGAACGCTGCCGCCGCTGTGATGTGGTGTGGTCGGTTCTGACCAATCGTGGGGCGTCGTCGAAAGACGCCCGGCCTCCAGTAATGGACTCGAGGGAGTCTGCTGAGGCAGAGTAGGAAAGTGCGCCTTAGCGTACTCTAGAGTCGGGTCGCCTAGCAGCGACGACCGCTGGCGGGGTCGCGGTTGCAAGCCAACAGCGTTCCCGTAGCCCCGCCGTCTTGCGCGAGACGAATTTACGAGGTGGTTTTAGTGGGTAGGACGGAGCCTTCAGCTCCGGGCAGGGAATTTTTTCTTTCCCCGTGAGTCCCACATTTTCCGTTCCGGTCCCGGGACCTGGGCGACCAATGCGTAAATGCATTTCCCCTCGTTAAAAAAAAAAAAAAAAAAAAAAAAAAAAAAAAAAAAAAAAAAAAAAAAGGTTAGGTTAGGTTGGGGGGCAGGTCAGTCACCTCCACGTGGTGCACCCTGGGCAACGGGGTCGATAAGCATTGAAGCTTCGATGTTTTTCCGGAGTGCTGTCGACAACGGCTAACGACTGACGCGGCGGTGATCTCGTTTCCCGGTTTTGGGAACGAGATTCTGCGCCCACTTCTTTACAAGTGGGCGCCGCGAGGGGGGGAGAATAGATATATATTTATTTATTTATATTTATATTTTACATTTCGGAGGGACCCGCGTTTTGGGTCACGTGACGCACACGGCGACTTTATTGGTTGCTGGGTCTTCGGGGTCCTTTTGGGCTGCCGTAGACAATAGGTAGGGAGAGGCGGGTTTGCTCAGTTTCGGCGTCGACTCTGAGTAAACAAGACTATTGTCACCGCCTCTCAAACTCGTTTCCCCACCCGGGTGTTGTGGATCATGTCTCGCAGCCTGTGGTGGGACCGAGGGCCTTGCCTTAACCGGCCGGGCCGAGAGGAGCCAACCTCATTAAAAAACATTAGGTTAGAGATCCCGTGATACCGCCCGACCTCACGGTGTAATAGGGTTACCAGGGTACAGGGGGCACTGCCTTGGTGGACTTTTTATTTCCCCCATACTCGTGGGATCAATTATGTCATTGAACACTAACAATAACGATTTTGCCTTACGATTGGATACCGACGAAATGGCGGTTGATGCGGGCGCCCCGATGGCGCGCGCAGAAACCCACGACCTTGGCGTTAAAAAGGAGCTGGTTGTCCGACTGGAACGACTCTCTGAGTCTGACTCGTCGGTCGCCAGCGTCGCTTGCTCGACGGATAGGACTAGACGGAAAGGGGAGAAGCGATCTCTCCCTAGAGAGAGCTTCTCGGGCTCCGACAGCGATGCGAGCGCGCAGTCTAGAGACTGCGGCTCGGAGGCATCGGTCGGTAGATGGCTAAAGCCATCGTCCAAAAGGGGGCGTGGTCGACCGACCACTACTGGGCACTACGTTGGCTTCAACGTAGAGATGGCAAAGGAGCAGCGCTTCCAGGCGGAGGATGCGCTCGCTGCCTACAGTGCCAAGGCCAAGGTGGCCATCGAAGAGAGGGCGGCACGTCTTAGAAACCGTTGTGGGATCGAAGACGTGCCGCAGACGTCTGCTGGACTGGATGCAACAGTCCAGGAGGCGATCAACGTAGTGGTGCAGGTTGCCGACAAGTCGAGCAACCTAAAAGGCACCTTCGTTCGGGCCCTTAAGACGGCCGCTGACACCATTAAAGGTGCGGTGGCCGATCTGAGGGCCCTTACCGTCACGGAGGAGGTCGCCCGCCTGGAAGTAGCCAATGCGCAACTTTCGGGCCAATTGGCCGAACTCCGCCGAGAGGTCGCCCAGATGCGGCAACAGCCTGTTGCGAGCAGCGTGGCCGCATCTGACCTCCAAAAGGTCATGGAGGAGGCGCTGCGCGCTAACCGCGAGCAGTTCAGCGTAATGCTGAACGCTCGCTTCGAGGGTATAGAAGGCCGCCTCCTTCCAGAACCTCGTCTACGACCTTCGCTGGCCGCCGACAAGAGAGCGGAGCAGGCTTCGAAAGCCAAAGACGCTCCAGCCGTCGTAGAGGTGGCCAAGCCGAAGCGGGCGAGACGCCCGAACTTGGCTGCCCAAGAAGCGGCGACGAGTCGAAGGAACGCTCCTTCGTCATCCGCGGAGACAGAAGCCGCGCCGATTCCGTGGAGCGGTGTCGTTGGGAGAAAATCCCAAAAGACAGCCAGCAAATCGGTGGCGGCGGCGAAGCGGACTCCTACAAAGGAGTCCAAAAAGGCGGCCAGCAAATCGGCAGCTGCGGCGAAAAAACAGATTCCTAAGGAATCTCAAAAGCCCAAGAGCGGGAAAAAGCTCCGACCTCCTCGCACTGAGGTTATAACTTTAAAGTTAAAGCCCGAGGCTGAGGAGAGGGGCGTAAAGTACGAGCAGGTTTTGGCTCAAGCTAAGAGCCAAATAAGCCTGAGAGAGGTAGGCTTAACTACGGTGCGATTCCGTATGGCAGCCACGGGGGCCCGGATCCTCGAGATACCGCCGGGCACTAAGGAGGCAGATAAGGCGGCAGATGCCCTAGCGGGCAGGCTCCGCGAGGTGTTCAGCCCGGATGTCGTCCAGGTCAATCGACCGACTAAGTGCGCGGAACTTAGGGTGATGGACTTGGACGACTCGGTCACGGCGGAGGAAGTCGTCGCAGCGGTCGCCGCAGACGGAGGCTGCTCTGTCGGAGCGATCAGACCGGGAGCTATTGCTCGGGGCCCGAGCGGCTCTGGCTCGCTCTGGTTGAGCTGCCCAGTAGCGGCAGCCAAAAAGGTAGTGGAGGCTGGTCGGATTAGGGTCGGGTGGGTCTCGGCACGAGTGTTACTGCTCGAGCCCAGACCGCTCCGCTGCTTCCGGTGTCTCGAGGGGGGTCACATGGGGGTCAAGTGTGACAGGGGCGTGGATCGCAGCCGGCTGTGCTTCCGTTGCGGTCAGCCCGATCACAAGGCACGCGAGTGCTCAGCCGCCGACGCAAATTGCGTCGCCTGCGCAGCGGCTGGTAAGCCAGCGGCTCATGCCGTTGGCAGCAAAAGGTGCCAGAGCGGGAAAGCTCGCGTGGCACCGAAACAAGGCAAAGTGAGGACGAACGGTCCCGCAGCCGCGTCCTCACGGGCACAGGTGGAGACAATGGAGACCGCATAGTGATGGCCTTACATTGTCTCCAAGCCAACGTTAACCACTCTGCGAGGGCTCAGGACCTTCTAGTCCAAAGCATGGCAGAGTGGCAAATTAACGTGGCGGTGGTGTCGGAGCCCTACTTCGTTCCCTCGCGGGACGATTGGGTATCCGATCACGACCGAGTGGTGGCCATCGTCGCCCCCGCTGTGGCCGGCTCCCCGGCCATCGAGGGCGTCGCGAAGGGTAGGGGGTACGTTCTGGCCGTCGTCGGCGGCGTGGCGGTCGTCGGCGTCTACGCCTCGCCCAATCGGAGTCTCGCCGAGTTCGAGCGAATGCTGGTCGAGGTCGGGGCTCTGGTTGGGCAAATATCGCCCACCTCTGTGTTGGTCGCGGGGGATTTCAACGCCAAATCAACGGCTTGGGGTTCCCCAGCGACTGATGCACGAGGTGAGGTTTTGGTGGAGTGGGCCACATCACTGGGACTCGTAGTCCTCAACAGTGGGTCGGAGAGCACGTGCGTGCGGTGGCAGGGCGAATCGATCGTGGACATCACGTTCGCGTCCAACGCCCTGGCCCGCCGTGTTCACGATTGGAGAGTGGAGACGCGCGTGGAGACCCTGTCCGACCACCGGTACATCCGGTTCGGTGTCTCTGCGTTTCCCGTCTCTCCTACTGGGGACGCTCCGCCCGCTGCTGGACGGCTGGACGGACCGCGTTGGTGCCTGGGCCGTCTCGACAGCCAGCTGGCGAAAGAGGCGGCCATCGTAGAAGCCTGGGGGGCCGGTTCCGACCCGGTAGTCCGAGTCGACACAGAGGCCGACGAAATCGGCGCCGCCCTGTCTCGCATTTGCGATGCGGCGATGCCGCGGGCAAAACCGCACACGCCGCGCCGACGGTTGTACTGGTGGCGCCCAGAACTCCGCCAGCTGCGCAAAGCTTGCGTGGCAGCGCGCCGACGGTACAGTCGGTGCAGGAGGAGAAGGGTCCGCGACCATGACGCGGAAGGCGTCTTTTACGCCGCCTACAGGGCCGCCTGCCAAACGCTGCAGAAGGCCATAGCCCAGGCCAAAGAGGTGGCGTGGGGGGAATGGCTTGCGACGCTCGAAAGAGACCCGTGGGGGAGACCGTACCGTGTCGTACGGCAAAAGCTCCGACCCTGGGCTCCGCCGCTAACCAGCAGTCTCCAGCCGTTACTCCTGGAGACTGTAGTGGACACACTCTTTCCAGAAAGGGGAGAATTCACGCCGCCGGCCATGGCGCCCATCACCGGACCTCGCGAGTTCGAGGATCAGGTGACTCCGGTCACTGAGACGGAGTTACAGGCGGCCGCCCTGAAACTCCGGTCGAAGAGGACAGCCCCGGGGCCCGATGGCATCCCGGGGCGCGCCTTGGCGATCGCGTTGGACGAGATGAGCGACAGCATTCGGCACCTCTTCACCGCGTGCTTCGCTCAGGGTAGGTTTCCGCAACGGTGGAAAACGGGCAGACTCGTTCTGATCCGTAAAGAAGGGCGCCCGCCCGATCAGCCTTCGGCCTACCGCCCGATAGTGTTGCTCGACGAGACGAGCAAGCTATTCGAGCGTGTGCTCGCTACCCGTCTCGTGGGTAGCATGGAGCCGGGCCTTAACGAGCGGCAGTATGGTTTTCGACCTGGCAGTTCTACACTAGACGCGATCGCCAGGGTACGGGACCTGGCAGAGGAGGAGGTCTCTCGGGGTGGGGTCGTGATTGCAGTGTCATTGGATATATCCAATGCCTTCAACACCCTACCCTGGGAAGTAGTTTTGGAGGCATTGCGCTTTCACAATGTCCCGAGCTACTTGAGGCGTACCGTGGCCGATTATTTTTCGGGCAGAGCGGTGGCCTACCCGACGAGGGAGGGCTGGGGTAGGAAGACGTTGTCGTGCGGTGTTCCGCAGGGGTCGGTCCTAGGGCCGCTCTTGTGGAACATAGGGTACGACTGGGTGCTGCGCGGGGCCACTTTGCGGGGGGTCAGCGTAACGTGCTACGCTGACGACACCCTCGTGTCGGCCCGTGGCCGCTCCTATCGAGAGGCGGCCTATCTCGCTACGGCGGGTGTGGCACACGTCGTGCACCGCATCCGCGCTTTGGGTCTAGAGGTTGCCCTGCACAAGTCCGAGGCACTCGTATTCCACGGGCCACGGAACGGGCCACCACCGGGGGCAACCATCACAGTGGGCGGAATTTCCATCACCGTCGGGTCGACGATGAGATATCTCGGACTCGTTCTCGACGGTAGGTGGAATTTCGAAGAGCACTTCAGGTGCTTGGCCCCGAGGTTGGTGGCCGCAGCCGGAGCGCTGGGGTCGATCCTTCCGAACGTCGGGGGCCCAGGAGGCACCTGCAGGCGCTTGTACGCCGGTGTCGTTCGCTCGATGGCGCTCTACGGGGCGCCGATATGGGCGGACGCACTGAGCGCCCGAAACGTCGCCTCGCTGCGACGTCCGCAGCGGATTATAGCGCTCAGAGCGGCTCGTGCGTACCGCACGGTGTCGTACACCGCAGCGTGTCTGCTCGCCGGAAGCCCGCCATGGGACCTCGAGGCCGAGGCCAATTCGAGCGTCTACTGGAGGGTCAAGGCAGCGACAGCAGAGGAGAACCGGCCACACCCTCGTGAGGTTCGCCAATGGCGCGAAGAGGCCCGCCAAAGTCTCTTCGCCAAATGGTCGGAGAGACTGGGTGTCCCGGGTACTAGCCGGGAACTCGTGGAGGCCATTCGGCCTGTTCTACAGGAGTGGGTCGAGCGCAAGCACGGCCCATCCACCTATCACCTCGCGCAGCTCTTGACCGGGCACGGGTGCTTTGCCAAGTACCTGTGCGAGGTGGTGGGCAGGGAACCATCGACGTTGTGCCACCACTGTGGCAACGGAGCCGTGGATACGGCCGAACACACGCGCGCAGAGTGCCCAGCTTGGGCGGAGCCTCGCACGGTCCTATCCACGGCTATAGGAGGGGACGTGTCGCTTCCGGCCATCATCGAGAGAATGGCCGGAAGCAAAGAGGCCTGGTCGGCTGTTTGTACGTTTAGCGACGCCGTAATGTCGCAAAAGGAGACGGCGGAGCGAGAGCGGGAGGACGATCCCGACTCGCTCCCGCAGCGTCGTAGGAGACCAGGTCGCCGGCGGCGAGCCTTCGCAAGGCGAACGCTGCCGCCGCTGTGATGTGGTGTGGTCGGTTCTGACCAATCGTGGGGCGTCGTCGAAAGACGCCCGGCCTCCAGTAATGGACTCGAGGGAGTCTGCTGAGGCAGAGTAGGAAAGTGCGCCTTAGCGTACTTTAGAGTCGGGTCGCCTAGCAGCGACGACCGCTGGCGGGGTCGCGGTTGCAAGCCAACAGCGTTCCCGTAGCCCCGCCGTCTTGCGCGAGACGAATTTACGAGGTGGTTTTAGTGGGTAGGACGGAGCCTTCAGCTCCGGGCAGGGAATTCTTCTTTCCCCGTGAGTCCCACATTTTCCGTTCCGGTCCCGGGACCTGGGCGACCAATGCGTAAATGCATTTCCCCTCGTTAAAAAAAAAAAAAAAAAAAAAAAAAAAAAAAAAAAAAAAAAAGGTTAGGTTAGGTTAGGTTAGGTTAGGTTAGGTTAGGTTAGGTTTTTCTGCGACACAGTGATGTCGCAGAAGGAGGCGGCAGAACGGCAGCGGGAGGACGACATCAACTCCCTCCCGCTGCGCCGAAGGCGGCCTGGTCGGCGGCGACGTGCGTATGCAGGTCGCACGTTGCCGCATTGACCTGGCCTAGAGCGTGGTTGGCGGCGGAGCCAGTTATCTGATCCGCCGCGGGGCGTCAAGCCCTGACGCCCGGCCTCCAGTGGCGGACTCGGGGGAGTCCGTCACAGTACAGACGGAGGCGGAGATGGAAGGCGCGCCCTAACATCCTGGCGCGCCTTTGAGGCGGGTCGCCTGTTAGCGACTGCCGCTGGCAGGGTCGCGGTGGCAAGCTAACGCGTTCCCGTGGCCCTGCCGCCTTGCGGAAAGGCGGAATTTCGAGGAGGTTTTAGTGGGTAGTGACGGGGCCTTCTGCCCCGTGAGTCCCACATACCCGTCCCGGTCCCCCGACCGGGCGGCAGGCGTAAGTGCCTTTCCTCCTCGTTAAACAAAAAAAAAAAAAAAAAAAAAAAAAAAAAAAAGGTTAGGTTAGGTTTGGTGGCTGCAGCCGGAGCGCTCGGACGATTGCTGCCCAACGTCGGGGGGCCGGGTTCCCTCTGCAGGCGCCTGTACACCGGCGTGGTGCGTTCGATGGCGCTCTATGGAGCGCCGATATGGGCGGACGCTCTGAGTGCCCGAAACGTGGCCTCGCTGCGACGTCCGCAGCGGGCCATGGCGCTCAGGGCGGCTCGGGCGTACCGCACGGTGTCTTACACGGCGGCCACCTTGCTTTCCGGAAGCCCGCCATGGGACCTCGAGGCCGAGATCTACTCGAGTGTCTACTGGCGGGTCAAGGAAGCAGGAGCGGAGGGAAACCGGCCCCACCCGCGTGAGGTCCGGCAGTGGCGGGAGGAGGCCCGCGAGAACCTCCTCTTAAAATGGACGGAGAGGCTACGAGTTCCGGGAGCGAGTGCGGAACTCGTAGCGGCCATTCGGCCAATACTGAAGGAGTGGGTCGAGCGTAAGCACGGCCCACTCACGTACCACCTGACGCAGCTCATGACCGGGCACGGCTGCTTCGCCAAATACTTGTGCGAAGTGGTCGGGAGAGAGGCGTCGGTGGTATGCCACCATTGTGGCGATGGAGCCGTGGACACGGCCGAGCACACACGCGCAGAGTGCCCAGCTTGGGCGGAGCCTCGCGCAGCCCTGTCCACGGTCATAGGCGGAGACCTATCGCTTTCGGCCCTCATCTCCAAGATGGCCGGAAGCGAAGAGGCCTGGGCGGCATTTTCCTCTTTCTGCGACACTGTGATGTCGCAGAAAGAGGCAGCAGAACGGCAGCGGGAGGACGACATCAACTCCCTCCCGCTGCGCCGAAGGCGGCCTGGTCGGCGGCGACGTGCGTATGCAGGTCGCACGTTGCCGCATTGACCTGGCCTAGAGCGTGGTTGGCGGCGGAGCCAGTTATCTGATCCGCCGCGGGGCGTCAAGCCCTGACGCCCGGCCTCCAGTGGCGGACTCGGGGGAGTCCGTCACGGCACAGACGGAGGCGGAGATGGAAGGCGCGCCCTAACATCCTGGCGCGCCTTTGAGGCGGGTCGCCTGTTAGCGACTGCCGCTGGCAGGGTCGCGGTGGCAAGCTAACGCGTTCCCGTGGCCCTGCCGCCTTGCGGAAAGGCGGAATTTCGAGGAGGTTTTAGTGGGTAGTGACGGGGCCTTCTGCCCCGTGAGTCCCACATACCCGTCCCGGTCCCCCGACCGGGCGGCAGGCGTAAGTGCCTTTCCTCCTCGTTAAACAAAAAAAAAAAAAAAAAAAAAAGGTTAGGTTAGGTTAGGTTAGGTTAGGTTAGGTTAGGTTAGGTTGGGGGGCAGGTCAGTCACCTCCACGTGGTGCACCCTGGGCAACGGGGTCGATAAGCATTACAGCTTCGATGTTTTTCCGGAGTGCTGTCGACAACGGCTAACGACTGACGCGGCGGTGATCTCGTTTCCCGGTTTTGGGAACGAGATTCTGCGCCCACTTCTTTACAAGTGGGCGCCGCGAGGGGGGGAGAATAGATATACATTTATATATTTATTTATTTATATTTTACATTTCGGAGGGACCCGCGTTTTGGGTCACGTGACGCACACGGCGACTTTATTGGTTGCTGGGTCTTCGGGGTCTTTTTGGGCTGCCGTAGACAATAGGTAGGGAGAGGCGGGTTAGCTCAGTTTCGGCGTCGACTCTGAGTAAACAAGACTATTGTCACCGCCTCTCAAACTCGTTTCCCCATCCGGGTGTTGTGGATCATGTCTCGCAGCCTGTGGTGGGACCGAGGGCCTTGCCTTAACCGGCCGGGCCGAGAGGAGCCAACCTCATTAAAAAACATTAGGTTAGAGATCCCGTGATACCGCCCGACCTCACGGTGTAATAGGGTTACCAGGGTACAGGGGGCACTGCCTTGGTGGACTTTTTATTTCCCCCATACTCGTGGGATCAATTATGTCATTGAACACTAACAATAACGATTTTGCCTTACGATTGGATACCGACGAAATGGCGGTTGATGCGGGCGCCCCGATGGCGCGCGCAGAAACCCACGACCTTGGCGTTAAAAAGGAGCTGGTTGTCCGACTGGAACGACTCTCTGAGTCCGACTCGTCGGTCGCCAGCGTCGCTTGCTCGACGGATAGGCAAAGACGGAAAGGGGAGAAGCGATCTCTTCCTAGAGAGAGCTTCTCGGGCTCCGACAGCGATGCGAGCGCGCAGTCTAGAGACTGCGGCTCGGAGGCATCGGTCGGTAGATGGCTAAAGCCATCATCCAAAAGGGGGCGTGGTCGACCGACCACTACTGGGCACTACGTTGGCGTCAACGTAGAGATGGCAAAGGAGCAGCGCTTCCAGGCGGAGGATGCGCTCGCTGCCTACAGTGCCAAGGCCAAGGTGGCCATCGAAGAGAGGGCGGCACGTCTTAGAAACCGTTGTGGGATCGAAGACGTGCCGCAGACGTCTGCTGGACTGGATGCAACAGTCCAGGAGGCGATCAACGTAGTGGTGCAGGTTGCCGACAAGTCGAGCAACCTAAAAGGCACCTTCGTTCGGGCCCTTAAGACGGCCGCTGACACCATTAAAGGTGCGGTGGCCGATCTGAGGGCCCTTACCGTCACGGAGGAGGTCGCCCGCCTGGAAGTAGCCAATGCGCAACTTTCGGGCCAATTGGCCGAACTCCGCCGAGAGGTCGCCCAGATGCGGCAACAGCCTGCTGCGAGCAGCGTGGCCGCATCTGACCTCCAAAAGGTCATGGAGGAGGCGCTGCGCGCTAACCGCGAGCAGTTCAGCGTAATGCTGAACGCTCGCTTCGAGGGTATAGAAGGCCGCCTCCTTCCAGAACCTCGTCTGCGACCTTCGCTGGCCGCCGACAAGAGAGCGGAGCAGGCTTCGAAAGCCAAAGACGCTCCAGCCGTCGTAGAGGTGGCCAAGCCGAAGCGGGCGAGACGCCCGAACTTGGCTGCCCAAGAAGCGGCGACGAGTCGAGGGAACGCTCCTTCGTCATCCGCGGAGACAGAAGCCGCACCGATTCCGTGGAGCGCTGTCGTTGGGAGAAAATCCCAAAAGACAGCCAGCAAATCGGTGGCGGCGGCGAAGCGGACTCCTACAAAGGAGTCCAAAAAGGCGGCCGGCAAATCGGCCGCTGCGGCGAAAAAGCAGATTCCTAAGGAATCTCAAAAGTACAAGAGCGGGAAAAAGCTCCGCCCTCCTCGCACTGAGGTGATTACTTTAAAGTTAAAGCCCGATGCTGAGGAGAGAGGCGTTAAGTACGAGCAGGTTTTGGCTCAAGCTAAGAGCCAAATAAACCTGCGAGAGGTCGGCCTGACTACGGTGCGATTCCGTATGGCAGCCACGGGGGCACGGATCCTCGAGATACCGCCGGGCACTAAGGAGGCAGATAAGGCGGCAGATGCCCTAGCGGGCAGGCTCCGCGAGGTCCTCAGCCCGGATGTCGTCCAGGTCAATCGACCGACTAAGTGTGCGGAACTTAGGGTGATGGACTTGGACGACTCGGTCACGGCGGAGGAAGTCGTCGCAGCGGTCGCCGCAGACGGAGGCTGCTCTGTCGGAGCGATCAGACCGGGAGCTATTGCTCGGGGCCCGAGCGGCTCTGGCTCGCTCTGGTTGAGCTGCCCAGTAGCGGCAGCCAAAAAGGTAGTGGAGGCTGGTCGGATTAGGGTCGGGTGGGTCTCGGCACGAGTGTTACTGCTCGAGCCCAGACCGCTCCGCTGCTTCCGGTGTCTCGAGGGGGGTCACATGGGGGTCAAGTGTGACAGGGGCGTGGATCGCAGCCGGCTGTGCTTCCGTTGCGGTCAGCCCGATCACAAGGCACGCGAGTGCTCAGCCGCCGACGCAAATTGCGTCGCCTGCGCAGCGGCTGGTAAGCCAGCGGCTCATGCCGTTGGCAGCAAAAGGTGCCAGAGCGGGAAAGCTCGCGTGGCACCGAAACAAGGCAAAGTGAGGACGAACGGCCCCGCAGCCGTGTCCTCACGGGCACAGGTGGAGACAATGGAGACCGCATAGTGATGGCCTTACATTGTCTCCAAGCCAACGTTAACCACTCTGCGAGGGCTCAGGACCTTCTAGTCCAAAGCATGGCAGAGTGGCAAATTAACGTGGCGGTGGTGTCGGAGCCCTACTTCGTTCCCTCGCGGGACGATTGGGTATCCGATCACGACCGAGTGGTGGCCATCGTCGCCCCCGCTGTGGCCGGCACCCCGGCCATCGAGGGCGTTGCGAAGGGTAGGGGGTACGTTCTTGCCGTTGTCGGCGGTGTGGCGGTCGTCGGCGTCTACGCCTCACCCAATCGGAGTCTCGCCGAGTTCGAGCGAATGCTGGTCGAGGTCGGGGCTCTGGTTGGGCAAATATCGCCCACCTCTGTGTTGGTCGCGGGGGATTTCAACGCCAAATCAACGGCTTGGGGTTCCCCAGCGACTGATGCACGAGGTGAGGTTTTGGTGGAGTGGGCCACATCACTGGGACTCGTAGTCCTCAACAGTGGGTCGGAGAGCACGTGCGTGCGGTGGCAGGGCGAATCGATCGTGGACATCACGTTCGCGTCCAACGCCCTGGCCCGCCGTGTTCACGATTGGAGAGTGGAGACGCGCGTGGAGACCCTGTCCGACCACCGGTACATCCGGTTCGGTGTCTCTACGTTTCCCGTCTCTCCTACTGGGGACGCTCCGCCCGCTGCTGGACGGCTGGACGGACCGCGTTGGTGCCTGGGCCGTCTCGACAGCCAGCTGGCGAAAGAGGCGGCCATCGTAGAAGCCTGGGGGGCCGGTTCCGACCCGGTAGTCCGAGTCGACACAGAGGCCGACGAAATCGGCGCCGCCCTGTCTCGCATTTGCGATGCGGCGATGCCGCGGGCAAAACCGTTCACGCCGCGCCGACGGTTGTACTGGTGGCGCCCAGAACTCCGCCAGCTGCGCAAAGCTTGCGTGGCAGCGCGCCGACGGTACAGTCGGTGCAGGAGGAGAAGGGTCCGCGACCATGACGCGGAAGGCGTCTTTTACGCCGCCTACAGGGCCGCCTGCCAAACGCTGCAGAAGGCCATAGCCCAGGCCAAAGAGGTGGCGTGGGGGGAATGGCTGGCGACGCTCGAAAGAGACCCGTGGGGGAGACCGTACCGTGTCGTACGGCAAAAGCTCCGACCCTGGGCTCCGCCGCTAACCAGCAGTCTCCAGCCGTTACTCCTGGAGACTGTAGTGGACACACTCTTTCCAGAAAGAGGAGAATTCACGCCGCCAGCCATGGCGCCCATCACCGGACCTCGCGAGTTCGAGGATCAGGTGACTCCGGTCACTGAGACGGAGTTACAGGCGGCCGCCCTGAAACTCCGGTCGAAGAGGACAGCCCCGGGGCCCGATGGCATCCCGGGGCGCGCCTTGGCGATCGCGTTGGACGAGATGAGCGACAGCATTCGGCACCTCTTCACCGCGTGCTTCGCTCAGGGTAGGTTTCCGCAACGGTGGAAAACGGGCAGACTCGTTCTGATCCGTAAAGAAGGGCGCCCGCCCGATCAGCCTTCGGCCTACCGCCCGATAGTGTTGCTCGACGAGACGAGCAAGCTATTCGAGCGTGTGCTCGCTACCCGTCTCGTGGGTAGCATGGAGCCGGGCCTTAACGAGCGGCAGTATGGTTTTCGACCTGGCCGTTCTACACTAGACGCGATCGCCAGGGTACGGGACCTGGCAGAGGAGGAGGTCTCTCGGGGTGGGGTCGTGATTGCAGTGTCATTGGATATATCCAATGCCTTCAACACCCTACCCTGGGAAGTAGTTTTGGAGGCATTGCGCTTTCACAATGTCCCGAGCTACTTGAGGCGTACCGTGGCCGACTATTTTTCGGGCAGAGCGGTGGCCTACCCGACGAGGGAGGGCTGGGGTAGGAAGACGTTGTCGTGCGGTGTTCCGCAGGGGTCGGTCCTAGGGCCGCTCTTGTGGAACATAGGGTACGACTGGGTGCTGCGCGTGGCCACCTTGCGGGGGGTCAGCGTAACGTGCTACGCTGACGACACCCTCGTGTCGGCCCGTGGCCGCTCCTATCGAGAGGCGGCCTATCTCGCTACGGCGGGTGTGGCACACGTCGTGCACCGCATCCGCGCTTTGGGTCTAGAGGTTGCCCTGCACAAGTCCGAGGCACTCGTATTCCACGGGCCACGGAACGGGCCACCACCGGGGGCAACCATCACAGTGGGCGGAATTTCCATCACCGTCGGGTCGACGATGAGATATCTCGGACTCGTTCTCGACGGTAGGTGGAATTTCGAAGAGCACTTCAGGTGCTTGGCCCCGAGGTTGGTGGCCGCAGCCGGAGCGCTGGGGTCGATCCTTCCGAACGTCGGGGGGCCAGGAGGCGCCTGCAGGCGCTTGTACGCCGGTGTCGTTCGCTCGATGGCGCTCTACGGGGCGCCGATATGGGCGGACGCACTGAGCGCCCGAAACGTCGCCTCGCTGCGACGTCCGCAGCGGATTATAGCGCTCAGAGCGGCTCGTGCGTACCGCACGGTGTCGTACACCGCAGCGTGTCTGCTCGCCGGAAGCCCGCCATGGGACCTCGAGGCCGAGGCCAATTCGAGCGTCTACTGGAGGGTCAAGGCGGCGACAGCAGAGGAGAACCGGCCACACCCTCGTGAGGTTCGCCAATGGCGCGAAGAGGCCCGTCAAAGTCTCTTCGCCAAATGGTCGGAGAGACTGGGTGTCCCGGGTACTAGTCGGGAACTCGTGGAGGCCATTCGGCCTGTTCTACAGGAGTGGGTCGAGCGCAAGCACGGCCCATCCACCTATCACCTCGCGCAGCTCTTGACCGGGCACGGGTGCTTTGCCAAGTACCTGTGCGAGGTGGTGGGCAGGGAACCATCGACGTTGTGCCACCACTGTGGCAACGGAGCCGTGGATACGGCCGAACACACGCGCGCAGAGTGCCCAGCTTGGGCGGAGCCTCGCGCGGTCCTATCCACGGCTATAGGAGGGGACGTGTCGCTTCCGGCCATCATCGAGAGAATGGCCGGAAACAAAGAGGCCTGGTCGGCTGTTTGTACGTTTAGCGACGCCGTAATGTCGCAAAAGGAGACGGCGGAGCGAGAGCGGGAGGACGATCCCGACTCGCTCCCGCAGCGTCGTAGGAGACCAGGTCGCCGGCGGCGAGCCTTCGCAAGGCGAACGCTGCCGCCGCCGTGATGTGGTGTGGTCGGTTCTGACCAATCGTGGGGCGTCGTCGAAAGACGCCCGGCCTCCAGTAATGGACTCGAGGGAGTCTGCTGAGGCAGAGTAGGAAAGTGCGCCTTAGCGTACTTTAGAGTCGGGTCGCCTAGCAGTGACGACCGCTGGCGGGGTCGCGGTTGCAAGCCAACAGCGTTCCCGTAGCCCCGCCGTCTTGCGCGAGACGAATTTACGAGGTGGTTTTAGTGGGTAGGACGGAGCCTTCAGCTCCGGGCAGGGAATTTTTCTTTCCCCGTGAGTCCCACATTTTCCGTTCCGGTCCCGGGACCGGGCGACCAATGCGTAAATGCATTTCCCCTCGTTAAAAAAAAAAAAAAAAAAAAAAAAGGTTAGGTTAGGTTAGGTTAGGTTAGGTTTTGGCCCCGAGGTTGGTGGCCGCAGCCGGAGCGCTGGGGTCGATCCTTCCGAACGTCGGGGGCCCAGGAGGCACCTGCAGGCGCTTGTACGCCGGTGTCGTTCGCTCGATGGCGCTCTACGGGGCGCCGATATGGGCGGACGCACTGAGCGCCCGAAACGTCGCCTCGCTGCGACGTCCGCAGCGGATTATAGCGCTCAGAGCGGCTCGTGCGTACCGCACGGTGTCGTACACCGCAGCGTGTCTGCTCGCCGGAAGCCCGCCATGGGACCTCGAGGCCGAGGCCAATTCGAGCGTCTACTGGAGGGTCAAGGCAGCGACAGCAGAGGAGAACCGGCCACACCCTCGTGAGGTTCGCCAATGGCGCGAAGAGGCCCGCCAAAGTCTCTTCTCCAAATGGTCGGAGAGACTGGGTGTCCCGGGTACTAGCCGGGAACTCGTGGAGGCCATTCGGCCTGTTCTACAGGAGTGGGTCGAGCGCAAGCACGGCCCATCCACCTATCACCTCGCGCAGCTCTTGACCGGGCACGGGTGCTTTGCCAAGTACCTGTGCGAGGTGGTGGGCAGGGAACCATCGACGTTGTGCCACCACTGTGGCAACGGAGCCGTGGATACGGCCGAACACACGCGCGCAGAGTGCCCAGCTTGGGCGGAGCCTCGCGCGGTCCTATCCACGGCTATAGGAGGGGACGTGTCGCTTCCGGCCATCATCGAGAGAATGGCCGGAAACAAAGAGGCCTGGTCGGCTGTTTGTACGTTTAGCGACGCCGTAATGTCGCAAAAGGAGACGGCGGAGCGAGAGCGGGAGGACGATCCCGACTCGCTCCCGCAGCGTCGTAGGAGACCAGGTCGCCGGCGGCGAGCCTTCGCAAGGCGAACGCTGCCGCCGCTGTGATGTGGTGTGGTCGGTTCTGACCAATCGTGGGGCGTCGTCGAAAGACGCCCGGCCTCCAGTAATGGACTCGAGGGAGTCTGCTGAGGCAGAGTAGGAAAGTGCGCCTTAGCGTACTTTAGAGTCGGGTCGCCTAGCAGCGACGACCGCTGGCGGGGTCGCGGTTGCAAGCCAACAGCGTTCCCGTAGCCCCGCCGTCTTGCGCGAGACGAATTTACGAGGTGGTTTTAGTGGGTAGGACGGAGCCTTCAGCTCCGGGCAGGGAACTTTTCTTTCCCCGTGAGTCCCACATTTTCCGTTCCGGTCCCGGGACCTGGGCGACCAATGCGTAAATGCATTTCCCCTCGTTAAAAAAAAAAAAAAAAAAAAAAAAAAAAAAAAAAAAAAAAAAAAAAAAAAAAAAAAAAAAAAAAAAAAAGGTTAGGTTAGGTTAGGTTGGGGCCAGGAGGCGCCTGCAGGCGCTTGTACGCCGGTGTCGTTCGCTCGATGGCGCTCTACGGGGCGCCGATATGGGCGGACGCACTGAGCGCCCGAAACGTCGCCTCGCTGCGACGTCCGCAGCGGATTATAGCGCTCAGAGCGGCCCGTGCGTACCGCACGGTGTCGTACACCGCAGCGTGTCTGCTCGCCGGAAGCCCGCCATGGGACCTCGAGGCCGAGGCCAATTCGAGCGTCTACTGGAGGGTCAAGGCGGCGACAGGAGAGGAGAACCGGCCACACCCTCGTGAGGTTCGCCAATGGCGCGAAGAGGCCCGCCAAAGTCTCTTCGCCAAATGGTCGGAGAGACTGGGTGTCCCGGGTACTAGTCGGGAACTCGTGAAGGCCATTCGGCCTGTTCTACAGGAGTGGGTCGAGCGCAAGCACGGCCCATCCACCTATCACCTCGCGCAGCTCTTGACCGGGCACGGGTGCTTTGCCAAGTACCTGTGCGAGGTGGTGGGCAGGGAACCATCGACGTTGTGCCACCACTGTGGCAACGGAGCCGTGGATACGGCCGAACACACGCGCGCAGAGTGCCCAGCTTGGGCGGAGCCTCGCGCGGTCCTATCCACGGCTATAGGAGGGGACGTGTCGCTTCCGGCCATCATCGAGAGAATGGCCGGAAGCAAAGAGGCCTGGTCGGCTGTTTGTACGTTTAGCGACGCCGTAATGTCGCAAAAGGAGGCGGCGGAGCGAGAGCGGGAGGACGATCCCGACTCGCTCCCGCAGCGTCGTAGGAGACCAGGTCGCCGGCGGCGAGCCTTCGCAAGGCGAACGCTGCCGCCGCCGTGATGTGGTGTGGTCGGTTCTGACCAATCGAGGGGCGTCGTCGAAAGACGCCCGGCCTCCAGTAATGGACTCGAGGGAGTCTGCAGAGGCAGAGTAGGAAAGTGCGCCTTAGCGTACTTTAGAGTCGGGTCGCCTAGCAGCGACGACCGCTGGCGGGGTCGCGGTTGCAAGCCAACAGCGTTCCCGTAGCCCCGCCGTCTTGCGCGAGACGAATTTACGAGGTGGTTTTAGTGGGTAGGACGGAGCCTTCAGCTCCGGGCAGGGAATTTTTCTTTCCCCGTGAGTCCCACATTTTCCGTTCCGGTCCCGGGACCGGGCGACCAATGCGTAAATGCATTTCCCCTCGTTAAAAAAAAAAAAAAAAAAAAAAAAAAAAAAAAAAAAAAAAAAAAAAAGGTTAGGTTAGGTTAGGTTAGGTTGGGGTGCAAGTCAGTCACCTCCACGTGGTGCACCCTGGGCAACGGGGTCGACAGGCATTCCGATGAAAGAAAAAGGTTAGGTTAGGTTAGATTAGGTTAGGTTAGGTTGCGAAGAGGCCCGTCAAAGTCTCTTCGCCAAATGGTCGGAGAGACTGGGTGTCCCGGGTACTAGTCGGGAACTCGTGGAGGCCATTCGGCCTGTTCTACAGGAGTGGGTCGAGCGCAAGCACGGCCCATCCACCTATCACCTCGCGCAGCTCTTGACCGGGCACGGGTGCTTTGCCAAGTACCTGTGCGAGGTGGTGGGCAGGGAACCATCGACGTTGTGCCACCACTGTGGCTACGGAGCCGTGGATACGGCCGAACACACGCGCGCAGAGTGCCCAGCTTGGGCGGAGCCTCGCGCGGTCCTATCCACGGCTATAGGAGGGGACGTGTCGCTTCCGGCCATCATCGAGAGAATGGCCGGAAGCAAAGAGGCCTGGTCGGCTGTTTGTACGTTTAGCGACGACGTAATGTCGCAAAAGGAGACGGCGGAGCGAGAGCGGGAGGACGATCCCGACTCGCTCCCGCAGCGTCGGAGGAGACCAGGTCGCCGGCGGCGAGCCTTCGCAGGGCGAACGCTGCCGCCGCCGTGATGTGGTGTGGTCGGTTCTGACCAATCGTGGGGCGTCGTCGAAAGACGCCCGGCCTCCAGTAATGGACTCGAGGGAGTCTGCTGAGGCAGAGTAGGAAAGTGCGCCTTAGCGTACTTTAGAGTCGGGTCGCCTAGCAGCGACGACCGCTGGCGGGGTCGCGGTTGCAAGCCAACAGCGTTCCCGTAGCCCCGCCGTCTTGCGCGAGACGAATTTACGAGGTGGTTTTAGTGGGTAGGACGGAGCCTTCAGCTCCGGGCAGGGAATTTTTCTTTCCCCGTGAGTCCCACATTTTCCGTTCCGGTCCCGGGACCGGGCGACCAATGCGTAAATGCATTTCCCCTCGCTAAAAAAAAAAAAAAAAAAAAAAAAAAAGGTTAGGTTAGGTTAGGTTTTTTCTCGGAGTGCCTGTCGACCACGGCTAAGACTGACACGACGGTTATGCCACGGGTCGCTCCTGGTACTTCTCTGTTTAGCAGAGTGGACTGTGTGAGCGGCTTCGTGGCAATTGATGGGAGTATTTGTTTTATGTTTTGTGGTGTTATTGTTCTTTTTCGTATGTTTGTGTTGTTGTAAATAGCTTTAGTTGCTGGGTCTTCGGGGTCTTTTTGGGCTTCCGGAGGCCAGCGGCGGGAGAGGCGGGTTTGCTCAGTTTCGGTATCGACTCTGAGTAAACAAGACTTTTGTCACCGCCTCTCAAACTCGTTTCCCCATCCGGGTGTTGTGGATCATGTCTCGCAGCCCGTGGTGGGACCGAGGGCCTTGCCTTAACCGGCCGGGCCAAGAGGAGCCAACCTCAATAAAAAACATTAGCTTAGAGATCCCGTGATACCGCCCGACCTCACGGTGTAATAGGGTTACCAAGGTACAGGGGGCACTGCCTTGGTGGACTGTTTATTTCCCCCATACTCGTGGGATTTACTATGGAAAATTTTCAAAACAAAAAAAAGGATAGAGAAATTGATGGTATGGCGGTGGCCAAAACCAACGACCCAGGCATACTGAAAGGACGTGCTGGCCGGCTGGAACGACTCTCCGAGTCGGACTCGTCGGTCTGCACGATGCAGACCGTGGATTCGGCGTCTGATGATGTAGCGGTGGAGGTGGGCGCCCCGTTGGCGCGCGCTGATACCAATGACCCTGGCGTACTTAAAGGACTAGCTGCCCGACCTGAACGACTCTCCGAGTCGGACACGTCGGGCTGCAGCATGCGGACAGTATCGGGCGAAATGCAAAAGCGGCGGAGGGGCGAGAAGCGGACCCGCGCTGAGGATGAATGCTCGGGCTCGGGCGAGAGTGACGCGAGCATACAGAGCGCTAACTCTGAATCCTCAGCCAGCAGATTGCTGAAGCCTGTTAGCAAGAGGGGACGTGGCCGACCGCCCACCCATGGCAGATATGTTGGGCTGGGAAAATCCCAGGCGGAGCTCGGCAAAGCCAAGGAAGGCAGCCTCCAGGCAGAAGAAGCGCTGGCTGCCTTCAACGAAGCGGCCCAGGTGGCGATCGAGGAGAGGACGGCCCGCTCCAGGAACCGCCACCAGACAACAGCCGAGGAAGCGCCGAGGACGTCCGCCGCTCTGGACGCGGCGGTTCAAGAGGCCCTGGATGTGGTGCTACAGGTTGCCAATAAGTCGGGCAACCTGAAAGGCACCTTCGTCAGGGCCCTTAAAACCGCCGCGGACACCATCAAAGGAGCGGTGGCTGACTTGAGGGCCCTAACCATGACGGAGGAGGTAGCCCGCTTGGAAGCGGCCAACGCGCAGCTTTCGGGCCAGTTGGCCGAGCTGCGCCGGGAAGTGGCCCAGTTGCGCGCACAGCCAATTACGAGGGAAGACACGCATTTTCAGCGAATCTTGGAGGAGGCGCTGCGCTCCAGCCGCGAGCAGTTCGCTAATATGCTGAACGCGCGGATGGAGGGCATCGAACGCCGCCTCCTTCCGGAGCCTCGGCTGCGACCTCCGCTGGCCGCCGATCGCAGGGCGGCGCAGGCTCCGGCCGCAACTGCAACCGTCACAGCTGATCCGCCTTCGGTTGTGAACGCGGCCGGACAGAGCAGACGTAAGCGGGCAAAACGCCCAAACATGGCTGCTCAAGAAGCGGCGGCGGCGACGACCACACAAAATGCCCCTCCGTCGTCCTCGGAGCCGGGCAGTACAGGCGGACAGGCTCCGATAACCTGGAGTGCCGTCGTTCGACGGACGTCTAAAAAGACGACCACCGAACCGGCGGCATCGGCATCTAAACCCACCGGTGCAGCGAAGAAGACGCCTCCCAAGAGGAAACTCCGCCCTCCTCGCTCCGAGGTGATCACCATCACCCTGAAGCCCGGTGCCATGGAGAAGGGCCTCAAATACGAGAATGTCCTGGCGGAGGCGAAGAGCCGCATCAAGTTGAGCGAGGTCGGCTTGACTGCGGTGCGCTTCCGGGCATCAGCCACGGGGGGACGTATCCTGGAGGTTCCACCGGGCACAAATGACGCGGAGAAGGCGGCGGACGCCCTTGCCTGCAAACTCCAGGAGGTCCTCAACCCGGACGACGTCCAGGTCCATAGGCCGACCAAATGCGTAGAGCTAAGGGTCATGGATCTGGACGATTCCGTCACGGCGGACGAGGTGGTGGCTGCGGTGGCCGAAGCTGGGGGCTGCTCCGCGGGAGCCATAAGGCCGGGGGCTATTGCCCGGGGCTCGAAAGGCTCCGGCTCCCTTTGGCTGAACTGCCCGGTGGCTGCCGCTAAAAAGGTGCTGGAGGCTGGCCGCCTAAAGGTGGGGTGGGTCTCGGCGCGGGTGGTGCTGCTCGAGCCGAGGCCCCTGCGGTGTTACAGGTGCTTTGAGGGGGGCCACGTGGGGGCAAAATGCGTCAGGGGTATCGACCGCAGCCGTCTGTGCTTCCGTTGCGGTCAACCTGACCATAAGGCCCGGGAGTGTACCGCTGCTGACCCGAAGTGTGTGGTCTGCTCAGCGGCCGGTCGGCCAGCAGCACATGCCGTCGGGAGCAGGGGCTGCCAGGGCGGCAGAGGTCGTGCAGCGCCGCAGCAGGGTGGCGCTGCAGGCCTCAGGGTGGAGCCAATGGAGACCGCGCACTGATGGCTCTGCGCTGTCTCCAGGCAAACATAAACCACTCTGCCAGGGCTCAGGACCTCCTAGTCCAAAGCATGGCAGAGTGGCAAATCGGCGTTGCGGTGGTATCGGAGCCCTATTTCGTTCCCTCTCGGGACGATTGGGTCTCCGACCACGATGGGGTAGTGGCCATCGTCGCCCCTGCCGTCGCTGGCTCCCCGTCCATCGAGGGTGTAGCCAGGGGCAGAGGGTGCGTCCTCGCCGTCGTGGGCGATCTAACGGTTGTGGGAGTCTACGCCTCTCCCAATCGGAGTCTCGCCGACTTTGAACAACAGCTGGTCGAGGTCGGGGCTCTGGTTGGGCAGGTATCACCCAGCACGGTGATAGTTGCGGGGGACTTCAATGCCAAATCCACGGCTTGGGGTTCCCCTGCGACGGATGCCAGGGGCGAGGCTCTCGAGGAGTGGGCAGTTGCTACTGGTCTCGCGGTGATCAACAGTGGGTCGGAGAGCACGTGCGTGCGGCTACAGGGCGAATCGATCGTCGACATCACGTTCGCGTCCAACGCCCTGGCCCGCCGTGTTCGAGACTGGAGGGTGGAGACGGGTGTGGAGACTCTTTCGGATCACCGATATATCCGATTTGATGTCTCCACGGCTCCCGTCATCCAGCCCGCTGTTGAGCGGTCAGAAGGTCCGCGGTGGAGTCTGGGCCGTCTCGATAGCCAGTTGGCAAAAGAGGCGGCCATCGTGGAGGCCTGGGGCGCCGGTTCCGATCCGGTTGCCCAGGTCGACCGAGAGGCTGACCAACTCGGCGCCGCCCTGTTCCGCATTTGCGATGTGGCGATGCCGAGAGTCAAGCCTCAGACCCCACGTCGCCGCGTCTACTGGTGGCAACCCGAACTCCGGCAGCTGCGGAGAGCTTGCGTCGCCGCCCGTCGTCGGTACACTCGGTGCAGGAGGAGGCGAGTCCGCGACCACGCATCGGAGGAAGTCCTCTACGCCGCCTACAGGTCCGCCTGTATCACCTTGAAGAAGGCCATAGCTCAGGCCAAAGAGGCGGCGTGGGAGGAGTGGCTGGCCACTCTCGAGGGGGATCCGTGGGGGAGACCGTACCGGGTCGTGAGGCAGAAGCTCCGACCCTGGACTCCCCCGCTCACCAGCAGTCTCCAGCCGCAGCTCGTGGAGCGGATCATCCAGGAGCTCTTTCCCGAGCGTGGAGCTTTCGTACCGCCGATGGTACCGACGACGGATCACGAGGATGAACAGACGGCGGATCAGGCGTACCCGGTTACCGAGGCGGAGTTGTGTGCGGCTGTCCTGAAGTTACGTTCGAAAAGGACAGCCCCAGGGCCTGACGGTATTCCGGGACGCGCCCTGGCGATTGCGCTGGAGGAGATCGGCGGGAGCGTCCGGCGTCTATTTTCTGCGTGCCTGGCTCAAGGCAGATTCCCCGATCGGTGGAAAACGGGAAGGCTCGTTCTCATCCGCAAGGAGGGACGAGCGCCCGATCAGCCGTCGGCCTACCGCCCAATCGTGCTGCTCGACGAGACGAGCAAGCTCTTTGAGCGCGTACTTGCAGCCCGTCTCGTCGGCAGCATGGAGCCGGGCCTTAGCGAATGGCAGTTCGGATTTCGCCCCGGCCGCTCGACGCTGGACGCAGTCGCCAGGGTGAGGCAGCTCGCCGAGGAGGAGGTTTCTCGGGGTGGGGTGTTGATGGCAGTGTCGCTGGATATCTCCAACGCCTTCAACACCCTGCCTTGGGAGGTCATTCTGGAGGGCCTTAATTACCACGGTGTCCCGGCCTACCTGCGTCGAACCATCGCCGACTATTTTGTGGGTCGAGCGATCGTCTACCCGACGAGGGTTGGTTCGAGCAGGAGGGTCGTGACGTGCGGTGTTCCACAGGGCTCGGTCTTAGGGCCACTCCTGTGGAACATCGGTTATGACTGGGTGCTGCGCGGGTCCACGTTGCGGGGGGTCAGCGTCACCTGCTACGCTGACGACACCCTCGTGTCGGCCCGCGGCAGCAACCACCGGGAGGCGGCCTATCTGGCCACGGCGGGTGTGGCTCACGCAGTCCACCGCATCCGCGCGCTGGGCCTCGAGGTGGCCTTGCACAAATCCGAGGCCCTAGTCTTTCATGGGCCTCGGAATGCCCCACCTCGGGGGTTAGCAATCGTCGTCGGCGGAACTTCCATCACCATCGGGTCGACGATGAAGTACCTAGGACTTGTCCTCGATGGCAGGTGGAAGTTCGAGGAGCACTTCCGGCGCTTGGCCCCAAGACTGGTGGCTGCAGCCGGAGCGCTCGGACGATTGCTGCCCAACGTCGGAGGGCCGGGTTCCCTCTGCAGGCGCCTGTACACCGGCGTGGTGCGTTCGATGGCGCTCTATGGAGCGCCGATATGGGCGGACGCTCTGAGTGCCCGAAACGTGGCCCTGCTGCGACGTCCGCAGCGGGCCATGGCGCTCAGGGCGGCTCGGGCGTACCGCACGGTGTCTTACACGGCGGCCACCTTGCTTTCCGGAAGCCCGCCATGGGACCTCGAGGCCGAGATCTACTCGAGTGTCTATTGGCGGGTCAAGGGAGCAGGAGCGGAGGGAAACCGGCCCCACCCTCGGGAGGTCCAGCAGTGGCGAGAAGAGGCCCGCGAAAACCTCTTCATAAAATGGGCGGAGAGGCTACGAGTTCCGGGAGCTAGTGCGGAACTCGTAGCGGCCATTCGGCCAGTATTGAAGGAGTGGGTCGAGCGTAAGCACGGCCCACTCACGTACCACCTGACGCAGCTCATGACCGGGCACGGCTGCTTCGCCAAATACTTGTGCGAAGTGGTCGGGAGAGAGCCGTCGGTGGTATGTCACCATTGTGGCGATGGAGCCGTGGACACGGCCGAGCACACGCGCGCAGAGTGCCCAGCTTGGGCGGAGCCTCGCGCAGCCCTGTCCACGGTTTTCGGACGAGATCTTTCGCTTCCCGCCATTGCAAGGAAAATGGCGGGAAGCGAAGAGGCCTGGGCGGCATTTTCCTCTTTCTGCGACACTGTGATGTCGCAGAAAGAGGCAGCAGAACGGCAGCGGGAGGACGACATCAACTCCCTCCCGCTGCGCCGAAGGCGGCCTGGTCGGCGGCGACGTGCGTATGCGGGTCGCACGTTGCCGCATTGACCTGGCCTAGAGCGTGGTTGGCGGCGGAGCCAGTTATCTGATCCGCCGCGGGGCGTCAAGCCCTGACGCCCGGCCTCCAGTGGCGGACTCGGGGGAGTCCGTCACGGCACAGACGGAGGCGGAGATGGAAGGCGCGCCCTAACATCCTGGCGCGCCTTTGAGGCGGGTCGCCTGTTAGCGACTGCCGCTGGCAGGGTCGCGGTGGCAAGCTAACGCGTTCCCGTGGCCCTGCCGCCTTGCGGAAAGGCGGAATTTCGAGGAGGTTTTAGTGGGTAGTGACGGGGCCTTCTGCCCCGTGAGTCCCACATACCCGTCCCGGTCCCCCGACCGGGCGGCAGGCGTAAATGCCTTTCCTCCTCGTTAAACAAAAAAAAAAAAAAAAAAAAAAAAAAGGTTAGGTTAGGTTAGGTTAGGTTAGGTTAGGTTAGGTTAGGTTAGGTTGGGGGGGGGGGCAGGTCAGTCACCTCCACGTGGTGCACCCTGGGCAACGGGGTCGATAAGCATTACAGCTTCGATGTTTTTCCGGAGTGCTGTCGACAACGGCTAACGACTGACGCGGCGGTGATCTCGTTTCCCGGTTTTGGGAACGAGATTCTGCGCCCACTTCTTTACAAGTGGGCGCCGCGAGGGGGGAGAATAGATATATATTTATTTATTTATATTTATACATTTCGGAGGGACCCGCGTTTTGGGTCACGTGACGCACACGGCAACTTTATTGGTTGCTGGGTCTTCGGGGTCCTTTTGGGCTGCCGTAGACAATAGGTAGGGAGAGGCGGGTTTGCTCAGTTTCGGCGTCGACTCTGAGTAAACAAGACTATTGTCACCGCCTCTCAAACTCGTTTCCCCATCCGGGTGTTGTGGATCATGTCTCGCAGCCTGTGGTGGGACCGAGGGCCTTGCCTTAACCGGCCGGGCCGAGAGGAGCCAACCTCATTAAAAAACATTAGGTTAGAGATCCCGTGATACCGCCCGACCTCACGGTGTAATAGGGTTACCAGGGTACAGGGGGCACTGCCTTGGTGGACTTTTTATTTCCCCCTTACTCGTGGGATCAATTATGGCATTGAACTCTAAAAATAACGAAAACGGACCTGAGGCCTTACGATCGGATAACGACGAAATGGCGGTTGATGCGGGCGCCCCGATGGCGCGCGCAGAAACCCACGACATTGGCGCTAAAAAGGAGCTGGTTGTCCGACTGGAACGACTCTCTGAGTCCGACTCGTCGGTCGCCAGCGTCGCTTGCTTGACGGATAGGCAAAGACGAAAAGGGGAGAAGCGATCTCTTCCTAGAGAGAGCTTCTCGGGCTCCGACAGCGATGCGAGCGCGCAGTCTAGAGACTGCGGCTCGGAGGCATCGGTCGGTAGATGGCTAAAGCCATCGTCCAAAAGGGGGCGTGGTCGACCGACCACTACTGGGCACTACGTTGGCTTCAACGTAGAGATGGCAAAGGAGCAGCGCTTCCAGGCGGAGGATGCGCTCGCTGCCTACAGTGCCAAGGCCAAGGTGGCCATCGAAGAGAGGGCGGCACGTCTTAGAAACCGTTGTGGGATCGAAGACGTGCCGCAGACGTCTGCTGGACTGGATGCAACAGTCCAGGAGGCGATCAACGTAGTGGTGCAGGTTGCCGACAAGTCGAGCAACCTAAAAGGCACCTTCGTTCGGGCCCTTAAGACGGCCGCTGACACCATTAAAGGCGCGGTGGCCGATCTGAGGGCCCTTACCGTCACGGAGGAGGTCGCCCGCCTGGAAGTAGCCAATGCGCAACTTTCGGGCCAATTGGCCGAACTCCGCCGAGAGGTCGCCCAGATGCGGCAACAGCCTGCTGCGAGCAGCGTGGCCGCATCTGACCTCCAAAAGGTCATGGAGGAGGCGCTGCGCGCTAACCGCGAGCAGTTCAGCGTAATGCTGAACGCTCGCTTCGAGGGTATAGAAGGCCGCCTCCTTCCAGAACCTCGTCTACGACCTTCGCTGGCCGCCGACAAGAGAGCGGAGCAGGCTTCGAAAGCCAAAGACGCTCCAGCCGTCGTAGAGGTGGCCAAGCCGAAGCGGGCGAGACGCCCGAACTTGGCTGCCCAAGAAGCGGCGACGAGTCGAAGGAACGCTCCTTCGTCATCCGCGGAGACAGAAGCCGCGCCGATTCCGTGGAGCGCTGTCGTTGGGAGAAAATCCCAAAAGACAGCCAGCAAATCGGTGGCGGCGGCGAAGCGGACTCCTACAAAGGAGTCCAAAAAGGCGGCCAGCAAACCGGCCGCTGCGGCGAAAAAACAGATTCCTAAGGAATCTCAAAAACCCAAGAGCGGGAAAAAGCTCCGACCTCCTCGCACTGAGGTTATAACTTTAAAGTTAAAGCCCGAGGCTGAGGAGAGGGGCGTAAAGTACGAACAGGTTTTGGCTCAAGCTAAGAGCCAAATAAACCTGAGAGAGGTAGGCTTAACTACGGTGCGATTCCGTATGGCAGCCACGGGGGCCCGGATCCTCGAGATACCGCCGGGCACTAAGGAGGCAGATAAGGCGGCAGATGCCCTAGCGGGCAGGCTCCGCGAGGTCCTCAGCCCGGATGTCGTCCAGGTCAATCGACCGACTAAGTGCGCGGAGCTTAGGGTGATGGACTTGGACGACTCGGTCACGGCGGAGGAAGTCGTCGCAGCGGTCGCCGCAGACGGAGGCTGCTCTGTCGGAGCGATCAGACCGGGAGCTATTGCTCGGGGCCCGAGCGGCTCCGGCTCGCTCTGGTTGAGCTGCCCAGTAGCGGCAGCCAAAAAGGTAGTGGAGGCTGGTCGGATTAGGGTCGGGTGGGTCTCGGCACGAGTGTTACTGCTCGAGCCCAGACCGCTCCGCTGCTTCCGGTGTCTCGAGGGGGGTCACATGGGGGTCAAGTGTGACAGGGGCGTGGATCGCAGCCGGCTGTGCTTCCGTTGCGGTCAGCCCGATCACAAGGCACGCGAGTGCTCAGCCGCCGACGCAAATTGCGTCGCCTGCGCAGCGGCTGGTAAGCCAGCGGCTCATGCCGTTGGCAGCAAAAGGTGCCAGAGCGGGAAAGCTCGCGTGGCACCGAAACAAGGCAAAGTGAGGACGAACGGCCCCGCAGCCGCGTCCTCACGGGCACAGGTGGAGACAATGGAGACCGCATAGTGATGGCCTTACATTGTCTCCAAGCCAACGTTAACCACTCTGCGAGGGCTCAGGACCTTCTAGTCCAAAGCATGGCAGAGTGGCAAATTAACGTGGCGGTGGTGTCGGAGCCCTACTTCGTTCCCTCGCGGGACGATTGGGTATCCGATCACGACCGAGTGGTGGCCATCGTCGCCCCCGCTGTGGCCGGCTCCCCGGCCATCGAGGGCGTCGCGAAGGGTAGGGGGTACGTTCTGGCCGTCGTCGGCGGTGTGGCGGTCGTCGGCGTCTACGCCTCACCCAATCGGAGTCTCGCCGAGTTCGAGCGAATGCTGGTCGAGGTCGGGGCTCTGGTTGGGCAAATATCGCCCACCTCTGTGTTGGTCGCGGGGGATTTCAACGCCAAATCAACGGCTTGGGGTTCCCCAGCGACTGATGCACGAGGTGAGGTTCTGGTGGAGTGGGCCACATCACTGGGACTCGTAGTCCTCAACAGTGGGTCGGAGAGCACGTGCGTGCGGTGGCAGGGCGAATCGATCGTGGACATCACGTTCGCGTCCAACGCCCTGGCCCGCCGTGTTCGCGATTGGAGAGTGGAGACGCGCGTGGAGACCCTGTCCGACCACCGGTACATCCGGTTCGGTGTCTCTGCGTTTCCCGTCTCTCCTACTGGGGACGCTCCGCCCGCTGCTGGACGGCTGGACGGACCGCGTTGGTGCCTGGGCCGTCTCGACAGCCAGCTGGCGAAAGAGGCGGCCATCGTAGAAGCCTGGGGGGCCGGTTCCGACCCGGTAGTCCGAGTCGACACAGAGGCCGACGAAATCGGCGCCGCCCTGTCTCGCATTTGCGATGCGGCGATGCCGCGGGCAAAACCGTTCACGCCGCGCCGACGGTTGTACTGGTGGCGCCCAGAACTCCGCCAGCTGCGCAAAGCTTGTGTGGCAGCGCGCCGACGATACAGTCGGTGCAGGAGGAGAAGGGTCCGCGACCATGACGCGGAAGGCGTCTTTTACGCCGCCTACAGGGCCGCCTGCCAAACGCTGCAGAAGGCCATAGCCCAGGCCAAAGAGGTGGCGTGGGGGGAATGGCTGGCGACGCTCGAAAGAGACCCGTGGGGGAGACCGTACCGTGTCGTACGGCAAAAGCTCCGACCCTGGGCTCCGCCGCTAACCAGCAGTCTCCAGCCGTTACTCCTGGAGACTGTAGTGGACACACTCTTTCCAGAAAGGGGAGTATTCACGCCGCCGGCCATGGCGCCCATCACCGGACCTCGCGAGTTCGAGGATCAGGTGATTCCGGTCACTGAGACGGAGTTACAGGCGGCCGCCCTGAAGCTCCGGTCGAAGAGGACAGCCCCGGGGCCCGATGGCATCCCGGGGCGCGCCTTGGCGATCGCGTTGGACGAGATGAGCGACAGCATTCGGCACCTCTTCACCGCGTGCTTCGCTCAGGGTAGGTTTCCGCAACGGTGGAAAACGGGCAGACTCGTTCTGATCCGTAAAGAAGGGCGCCCGCCCGATCAGCCTTCGGCCTACCGCCCGATAGTGTTGCTCGACGAGACGAGCAAGCTATTCGAGCGTGTGCTCGCTACCCGTCTCGTGGGTAGCATGGAGCCGGACCTTAACGAGCGGCAGTATGGTTTTCGACCTGGCCGTTCTACACTAGACGCGATCGCCAGGGTACGGGACCTGGCAGAGGAGGAGGTCTCTCGGGGTGGGGTCGTGATTGCAGTGTCATTGGATATATCCAATGCCTTCAACACCCTACCCTGGGAAGTAGTTTTGGAGGCATTGCGCTTTCACAATGTCCCGAGCTACTTGAGGCGTACCGTGGCCGATTATTTTTCGGGCAGAGCGGTGGCCTACCCGACGAGGGAGGGCTGGGGTAGGAAGACGTTGTCGTGCGGTGTTCCGCAGGGGTCGGTCCTAGGGCCGCTCTTGTGGAACATAGGGTACGACTGGGTGCTGCGCGGGGCCACTTTGCGGGGGGTCAGCGTAACGTGCTACGCTGACGACACCCTCGTGTCGGCCCGTGGCCGCTCCTATCGAGAGGCGGCCTATCTCGCTACGGCGGGTGTGGCACACGTCGTGCACCGCATCCGCGCTTTGGGTCTAGAGGTTGCCCTGCACAAGTCCGAGGCACTCGTATTTCACGGGCCACGGAACGGGCCACCACCGGGGGCAACCATCACAGTGGGCGGAATATCCATCGCCGTCGGGTCGACGATGAGGTATCTCGGACTCGTTCTCGACGGTAGGTGGAATTTCGAAGAGCACTTCAGGTGCTTGGCCCCGAGGTTGGTGGCCGCAGCCGGAGCGCTGGGGTCGATCCTTCCGAACGTCGGGGGCCCAGGAGGCACCTGCAGGCGCTTGTACGCCGGTGTCGTTCGCTCGATGGCGCTCTACGGGGCGCCGATATGGGCGGACGCACTGAGCGCCCGAAACGTCGCCTCGCTGCGACGTCCGCAGCGGATTATAGCGCTCAGAGCGGCTCGTGCGTACCGCACGGTGTCGTACACCGCAGCGTGTCTGCTCGCCGGAAGCCCGCCATGGGACCTCGAGGCCGAGGCCAATTCGAGCGTCTACTGGAGGGTCAAGGCAGCGACAGCAGAGGAGAACCGGCCACACCCTCGTGAGGTTCGCCAATGGCGCGAAGAGGCCCGCCAAAGTCTCTTCTCCAAATGGTCGGAGAGACTGGGTGTCCCGGGTACTAGCCGGGAACTCGTGGAGGCCATTCGGCCTGTTCTACAGGAGTGGGTCGAGCGCAAGCACGGCCCATCCACCTATCACCTCGCGCAGCTCTTGACCGGGCACGGGTGCTTTGCCAAGTACCTGTGCGAGGTGGTGGGCAGGGAACCATCGACGTTGTGCCACCACTGTGGCAACGGAGCCGTGGATACGGCCGAACACACGCGCGCAGAGTGCCCAGCTTGGGCGGAGCCTCGCGCGGTCCTATCCACGGCTATAGGAGGGGACGTGTCGCTTCCGGCCATCATCGAGAGAATGGCCGGAAACAAAGAGGCCTGGTCGGCTGTTTGTACGTTTAGCGACGCCGTAATGTCGCAAAAGGAGACGGCGGAGCGAGAGCGGGAGGACGATCCCGACTCGCTCCCGCAGCGTCGTAGGAGACCAGGTCGCCGGCGGCGAGCCTTCGCAAGGCGAACGCTGCCGCCGCTGTGATGTGGTGTGGTCGGTTCTGACCAATCGTGGGGCGTCGTCGAAAGACGCCCGGCCTCCAGTAATGGACTCGAGGGAGTCTGCTGAGGCAGAGTAGGAAAGTGCGCCTTAGTGTACTTTAGAGTCGGGTCGCCTAGCAGCGACGACCGCTGGCGGGGTCGCGGTTGCAAGCCAACAGCGTTCCCGTAGCCCCGCCGTCTTGCGCGAGACGAATTTACGAGGTGGTTTTAGTGGGTAGGACGGAGCCTTCAGCTCCGGGCAGGGAATTTTTCTTTCCCCGTGAGTCCCACATTTTCCGTTCCGGTCCCGGGACCTGGGCGACCAATGCGTAAATGCATTTCCCCTCGTTAAAAAAAAAAAAAAAAAAAAAAAAAAAAAAAAAAAAAAAAAAAAGGTTAGGTTGGGGGGCAGGTCAGTCACCTCCACGTGGTGCACCCTGGGCAACGGGGTCGATAAGCATTACAGCTTCGATGTTTTTCCGGAGTGCTGTCGACAACGGCTAACGACTGACGCGGCGGTGATCTCGTTTCCCGGTTTTGGGAACGAGATTCTGCGCCCACTTCTTTACAAGTGGGCGCCGCGAGGGGGGAGGATAGATATATATTTATTTATTTATATTCTACATTTCGGAGGGACCCGCGTTTTGGGTCACGCGACGCACACGGCGACTTTATTGGTTGCTGGGTCTTCGGGGTCCTTTTGGGCTGCCGTAGACAATAGGTAGGGAGAGGTGGGTTTGCTCAGTTTCGGCGTCGACTCTGAGTAAACAAGACTATTGTCACCGCCTCTCAAACTCGTTTCCCCATCCGGGTGTTGTGGATCATGTCTCGCAGCCTGTTGTGGGACCGAGGGCCTTGCCTTAACCGGCCGGGCCGAGAGGAGCCAACCTCATTAAAAAACATTAGGTTAGAGATCCCGTGATACCGCCCGACCTCACGGTGTAATAGGGTTACCAGGGTACAGGGGGCACTGCCTTGGTGGACTTTTTATTTCCCCCATACTCGTGGGATCAATTATGGCATTGAACTCTAAAAATAACGAAAACGGACCTGAGGCCTTACGATCGGATAACGACGAAATGGCGGTTGATGCGGGCGCCCCGATGGCGCGCGCAGAAACCCACGACATTGGCGCTAAAAAGGAGCTGGTTGTCCGACTGGAACGACTCTCTGAGTCCGACTCGTCGGTCGCCAGCGTCGCTTGCTTGACGGATAGGCAAAGACGAAAAGGGGAGAAGCGATCTCTTCCTAGAGAGAGCTTCTCGGGCTCCGACAGCGATGCGAGCGCGCAGTCTAGAGACTGCGGCTCGGAGGCATCGGTCGGTAGATGGCTAAAGCCATCGTCCAAAAGGGGGCGTGGTCGACCGACCACTACTGGGCACTACGTTGGCTTCAACGTAGAGATGGCAAAGGAGCAGCGCTTCCAGGCGGAGGATGCGCTCGCTGCCTACAGTGCCAAGGCCAAGGTGGCCATCGAAGAGAGGGCGGCACGTCTTAGAAACCGTTGTGGGATCGAAGACGTGCCGCAGACGTCTGCTGGACTGGATGCAACAGTCCAGGAGGCGATCAACGTAGTGGTGCAGGTTGCCGACAAGTCGAGCAACCTAAAAGGCACCTTCGTTCGGGCCCTTAAGACGGCCGCTGACACTATTAAAGGTGCGGTGGCCGATCTGAGGGCCCTTACCGTCACGGAGGAGGTCGCCCGCCTGGAAGTAGCCAATGCGCAACTTTCGGGCCAATTGGCCGAACTCCGCCGAGAGGTCGCCCAGATGCGGCAACAGCCTGCTGCGAGCAGCGTGGCCGCATCTGACCTCCAAAAGGTCATGGAGGAGGCGCTGCGCGCTAACCGCGAGCAGTTCAGCGTAATGCTGAACGCTCGCTTCGAGGGTATAGAAGGCCGCCTCCTTCCAGAACCTCGTCTACGACCTTCGCTGGCCGCCGACAAGAGAGCGGAGCAGGCTTCGAAAGCCAAAGACGCTCCAGCCGTCGTAGAGGTGGCCAAGCCGAAGCGGGCGAGACGCCCGAACTTGGCTGCCCAAGAAGCGGCGACGAGTCGAAGGAACGCTCCTTCGTCATCCGCGGAGACAGAAGCCGCGCCGATTCCGTGGAGCGCTGTCGTTGGGAGAAAATCCCAAAAGACAGCCAGCAAATCGGTGGCGGTGGCGAAGCGGACTCCTACAAAGGAGTCCAAAAAGGCTGCCAGCAAATCGGCCGCTGCGGCGAAAAAACAGATTCCTAAGGAATCTCAAAAGCCCAAGAGCGGGAAAAAGCTCCGACCTCCTCGCACTGAGGTTATAACTTTAAAGTTAAAGCCCGAGGCTGAGGAGAGCGGCGTAAAGTACGAGCAGGTTTTGGCTCAAGCTAAGAGCCAAATAAACCTGAGAGAGGTAGGCTTAACTACGGTGCGATTCCGTATGGCAGCCACGGGGGCCCGGATCCTCGAGATACCGCCGGGCACTAAGGAGGCAGATAAGGCGGCAGATGCCCTGGCGGGCAGGCTCCGCGAGGTCCTTAGCTCGGACGTCGTCCAGGTCAATCGACCGATTAAGTGCGCGGAGCTTAGGGTGATGGACTTGGACGACTCGGTCACGGCGGAGGAAGTCGTCGCAGCAGTCGCCGCAGACGGAGGCTGCTCTGTCGGAGCGATCAGACCGGGAGTTATTGCTCGGGGCTCGAGCGGCTCTGGCTCGCTATGGTTGAGCTGCCCAGTAGCGGCAGCCAAAAAGGTAGTGGAGGCTGGTCGGATTAGGGTCGGGTGGGTCTCGGCTAGAGTGTTACTGCTCGAGCCCAGACCGCTCCGCTGCTTCCGGTGTCTCGAGGGAGGTCACATGGGGGTCAAGTGTGACAGGGGCGTGGATCGCAGCCGGCTGTGCTTCCGTTGTGGTCAGCCCGATCACAAGGCACGCGAGTGCTCAGCCGCCGACGCAAATTGCGTCGCCTGCGCAGCGGCTGGTAAGCCAGCGGCTCATGCCGTTGGCAGCAAAGGGTGCCAGAGCGGGAAAGCTCGCGTGGCACCGAAAAAAGGTAAAGTGAGGACGAACGGCCCCGCAGCCGCGTCCTCACGGGCACAGGTGGAGACAATGGAGACCGCATAGTGATGGCCTTACATTGTCTCCAAGCCAACGTTAACCACTCTGCGAGGGCTCAGGACCTTCTAGTCCAAAGCATGGCAGAGTGGCAAATTAACGTGGCGGTGGTTTCGGAGCCCTACTTCGTTCCCTCGCGGGACGATTGGGTATCCGATCACGACCGAGTGGTGGCCATCGTCGCCCCCGCTGTGGCCGGCTCCCCGGCCATCGAGGGCGTTGCGAAGGGTAGGGGGTACGTTCTGGCCGTCGTCGGCGGTGTGGCGGTCGTCGGCGTCTACGCCTCGCCCAATCGGAGTCTCGCCGAGTTCGAGCGAATGCTGGTCGAGGTCGGGGCTCTGGTTGGGCAGATATCGCCCACCCCTGTGTTGGTCGCGGGGGATTTCAACGCCAAATCAACGGCTTGGGGTTCCCCAGCGACTGATGCACGAGGTGAGGTTTTGGTGGAGTGGGCCACATCACTGGGACTCGTAGTCCTCAACAGTGGGTCGGAGAGCACGTGCGTGCGGTGGCAGGGCGAATCGATCGTGGACATCACGTTCGCGTCCAACGCCCTGGCCCGCCGTGCTCACGATTGGAGAGTGGAGACGCGCGTGGAGACCCTGTCCGACCACCGGTACATCCGGTTCGGTGTCTCTGCGTTTCCCGTCTCTCCTACTGGGGACGCTCCGCCCGCTGCTGGACGGCTGGACGGACCGCGTTGGTGCCTGGGCCGTCTCGACAGCCAGCTGGCGAAAGAGGCGGCCATCGTAGAAGCCTGGGGGGCCGGTTCCGACCCGGTAGTCCGAGTCGACACAGAGGCCGACGAAATCGGCGCCGCCCTGTCTCGCATTTGCGATGCGGCGATGCCGCGGGCAAAACCGTTCACGCCGCGCCGACGGTTGTACTGGTGGCGCCCAGAACTCCGCCAGCTGCGCAAAGCTTGCGTGGCAGCGCGCCGACGGTACAGTCGGTGCAGGAAGAGAAGGGTCCGCGACCATGACGCGGAAGGCGTCTTTTACGCCGCCTACAGGGCCGCCTGCCAAACGCTGCAGAAGGCCATAGCCCAGGCCAAAGAGGTGGCGTGGGGGGAATGGCTGGCGACGCTCGAAAGAGACCCGTGGGGGAGACCGTACCGTGTCGTACGGCAAAAGCTCCGACCCTGGGCTCCGCCGCTAACCAGCAGTCTCCAGCCGTTACTCCTGGAGACTGTAGTGGACACACTCTTTCCCGAAAGGGGTGAATTCACGCCGCCGGCCATGGCGCCCATCGTCGGACCTCGCGAGTACGAGGATCAGGTGATTCCGGTCACTGAGACGGAGTTACAGGCGGCCGCCCTGAAACTCCGGTCGAAGAGGACAGCCCCGGGGCCCGATGGCATCCCGGGGCGCGCCTTGGCGATCGCGTTGGACGAGATGAGCGACAGCATTCGGCACCTATTCACCGCGTGCTTCGCTCAGGGTAGGTTTCCGCAACGGTGGAAAACGGGCAGACTCGTTCTGATCCGTAAAGAAGGGCGCCCGCCCGATCATCCTTCGGCCTACCGCCCGATAGTGTTGCTCGACGAGACGAGCAAGCTATTCGAGCGTGTGCTCGCTACCCGTCTCGTGGGTAGCATGGAGCCGGGCCTTAACGAGCGGCAGTATGGTTTTCGACCTGGCCGTTCTACACTAGACGCGATCGCCAGGGTACGGGACCTGGCAGAGGAGGAGGTCTCTCGGGGTGGGGTCGTGATTGCAGTGTCATTGGATATATCCAATGCCTTCAACACCCTACCCTGGGAAGTAGTTTTGGAGGCATTGCGCTTTCACAATGTCCCGAGCTACTTGAGGCGTACCGTGGCCGATTATTTTTCGGGCAGAGCGGTGGCCTACCCGACGAGGGAGGGCTGGGGTAGGAAGACGTTGTCGTGCGGTGTTCCGCAGGGGTCGGTCCTAGGGCCGCTCTTGTGGAACATAGGGTACGACTGGGTGCTGCGCGGGGCCACTTTGCGGGGGGTCAGCGTAACGTGCTACGCTGACGACACCCTCGTGTCGGCCCGTGGCCGCTCCTATCGAGAGGCGGCCTATCTCGCTACGGCGGGTGTGGCACACGTCGTGCACCGCATCCGCGCTTTGGGTCTAGAGGTTGCCCTGCACAAGTCCGAGGCACTCGTATTTCACGGGCCACGGAACGGGCCACCACCGGGGGCAACCATCACAGTGGGCGGAATTTCCATCACCGTCGGGTCGACGATGAGATATCTCGGACTCGTTCTCGACGGTAGGTGGAATTTCGAAGAGCACTTCAGGTGCTTGGCCCCGAGGTTGGTGGCCGCAGCCGGAGCGCTGGGGTCGATCCTTCCGAACGTCGGGGGGCCAGGAGGCGCCTGCAGGCGCTTGTACGCCGGTGTCGTTCGCTCGATGGCGCTCTACGGGGCGCCGATATGGGCGGACGCACTGAGCGCCCGAAACGTCGCCTCGCTGCGACGTCCGCAGCGGATTATAGCGCTCAGAGCGGCTCGTGCGTACCGCACGGTGTCGTACACCGCAGCGTGTCTGCTCGCCGGAAGCCCGCCATGGGACCTCGAGGCCGAGGCCAATTCGAGCGTCTACTGGAGGGTCAAGGCGGCGACAGCAGAGGAGAACCGGCCACACCCTCGTGAGGTTCGCCAATGGCGCGAAGAGGCCCGCCAAAGTCTCTTCGCCAAATGGTCGGAGAGACTGGGTGTCCCGGGTACTAGTCGGGAACTCGTGGAGGCCATTCGGCCTGTTCTACAGGAGTGGGTCGAGCGCAAGCACGGCCCATCCACCTATCACCTCGCGCAGCTCTTGACCGGGCACGGGTGCTTTGCCAAGTACCTGTGCGAGGTGGTGGGCAGGGAACCATCGACGCTGTGCCACCACTGTGGCAACGGAGCCGTGGATACGGCCGAACACACGCGCGCAGAGTGCCCAGCTTGGGCGGAGCCTCGCGCGGTCCTATCCACGGCTATAGGAGGGGACGTGTCGCTTCCGGCCATCATCGAGAGAATGGCCGGAAACAAAGAGGCCTGGTCGGCTGTTTGTACGTTTAGCGACGCCGTAATGTCGCAAAAGGAGACGGCGGAGCGAGAGCGGGAGGACGATCTCAAGGACAAAGCCAATGCGCAACTTTCGGGCCAATTGGCCGAACTCCGCCGAGAGGTCGCCCAGATGCGGCAACAGCCTGCTGCGAGCAGCGTGGCCGCATCTGACCTCCAAAAGGTCATGGAGGAGGCGCTGCGCGCTAACCGCGAGCAGTTCAGCGTAATGCTGAACGCTCGCTTCGAGGGTATAGAAGGCCGCCTCCTTCCAGAACCTCGTCTGCGACCTTCGCTGGCCGCCGACAAGAGAGCGGAGCAGGCTTCGAAAGCCAAAGACGCTCCAGCCGTCGTAGAGGTGGCCAAGCCGAAGCGGGCGAGACGCCCGAACTTGGCTGCCCAAGAAGCGGCGACGAGTCGAGGGAATGCTCCCTCGTCATCCGCGGAGACAGAAGCCGCACCGATTCCGTGGAGCGCTGTCGTTGGGAGAAAATCCCAAAAGACAGCCAGCAAATCGGTGGCGGCGGCGAAGCGGACTCCTACAAAGGAGTCCAAAAATGCGGCCAGCAAATCGGCCGCTGCGGCGAAAAAACAGATTCCTAAGGAATCTCAAAAGTCCAAGAGCGGGAAAAAGCTCCGACCTCCTCGCACTGAGGTTATAACTTTAAAGTTAAAGCCCGAGGCTGAGGAGAGGGGCGTAAAGTACGAGCAGGTTTTGGCTCAAGCTAAGAGCCAAATAAACCTAAGAGAGGTAGGCTTAACTACGGTGCGATTCCGTATGGCAGCCACGGGGGCCCGGATCCTCGAGATACCGCCGGGCACTAAGGAGGCAGATAAGGCGGCAGATGCCCTGGCGGGCAGGCTCCGCGAGGTCCTCAGCCCGGACGTCGTCCAGGTCAATCGACCGATTAAGTGCGCGGACCTTAGGGTGATGGACTTGGACGACTCGGTCACGGCGGAGGAAGTCGTCGCAGCGGTCGCCGCAGACGGAGGCTGCTCTGTCGGAGCGATCAGACCGGGAGCTATTGCTCGGGGCTCGAGTGGCTCTGGCTCGCTCTGGTTGAGCTGCCCAGTAGCGGCAGCCAAAAAGGTAGTGGAGGCTGGTCGGATTAGGGTCGGGTGGGTCTCGGCACGAGTGTTACTGCTCGAGCCCAGACCGCTCCGCTGCTTCCGGTGTCTCGAGGGGGGTCACATGGGGGTCAAGTGTGACAGGGGCGTGGATCGCAGCCGGCTGTGCTTCCGTTGCGGTCAGCCCGATCACAAGGCACGCGAGTGCTCAGCCGCCGACGCAAATTGCGTCGCCTGCGCAGCGGCTGGTAAGCCAGCGGCTCATGCCGTTGGCAGCAAAAGGTGCCAGAGCGGGAAAGCTCGCGTGGCACCGAAACAAGGCAAAGTGAGGACGAACGGCCCCGCAGCCGCGTCCTCACGGGCACAGGTGGAGACAATGGAGACCGCATAGTGATGGCCTTACATTGTCTCCAAGCCAACGTTAACCACTCTGCGAGGGCTCAGGACCTTCTAGTCCAAAGCATGGCAGAGTGGCAAATTAACGTGGCGGTGGTGTCGGAGCCCTACTTCGTTCCCTCGCGGGACGATTGGGTATCCGATCACGACCGAGTGGTGGCCATCGTCGCCCCCGCTGTGGCCGGCTCCCCGGCCATCGAGGGCGTCGCGAAAGGTAGGGGGTACGTTCTGGCCGTCGTCGGCGGTGTGGCTGTCGTCGGTGTCTACGCTTCGCCCAATCGGAGTCTCGCCGTGTTCGAGCGAATGCTGGTCGAGGTCGGGGCTCTGGTTGGGCAGATATCGCCCACCCCTGTGTTGGTCGCGGGGGATTTCAACGCCAAATCAACGGCTTGGGGTTCCCCAGCGACTGATGCACGAGGTGAGGTTCGAGTGGGCCACATCACTGGGACTCGTAGTCCTCAACAGTGGGTCGGAGAGCACGTGCGTGCGGTGGCAGGGCGAATCGATCGTGGACATCACGTTCGCGTCCAACGCCCTGGCCCGCCGTGTTCGCGATTGGAGAGAGACGGCTGGACGGACCGCGTTGGTGCCTGGGCCGTCTCGACAGCCAGCTGGCGAAAGAGGCGGCCATCGTAGAAGCCTGGGGGGCCGGTTCCGACCCGGTAGTCCGAGTCGACACAGAGGCCGACGAAATCGGCGCCGCCCTGTCTCGCATTTGCGATGCGGCGATGCCGCGAGCAAAACCGTTCACGCCGCGCCGACGGTTGTACTGGTGGCGCCCAGAACTCCGCCAGCTGCGCAAAGCTTGCGTGGCAGCGCGCCGACGGTACAGTCGGTGCAGGAGGAGAAGGGTCCGCGACCATGACGCGGAAGGCGTCTTTTACGCCGCCTACAGGGCCGCCTGCCAAACGCTGCAGAAGGCCATAGCCCAGGCCAAAGAAGCGGCGTGGGGGGAATGGCTGGCGACGCTCGAAGGAGACCCGTGGGGGAGACCGTACCGTGTCGTACGGCAAAAGCTCCGACCCTGGGCTCCGCCGCTAACCAGCAGTCTCCAGCCGTTACTCCTGGAGACTGTAGTGGACACACTCTTTCCCGAAAGGGGAGAATTCACGCCGCCGGCCATGGCGCCCATCATCGGACCTCGCGAGTACGAGGATCAGGTGATTCCGGTCACTGAGACGGAGTTACAGGCGGCCGCCCTGAAACTCCGGTCGAAGAGGACAGCCCCGGGGCCCGATGGCATCCCGGGACGCGCCTTGGCGATCGCGTTGGACGAGATGAGCGAAAGCATTCGACACCTCTTCACCGCGTGCTTCGCTCAGGGTAGGTTTCCGCAACGGTGGAAAACGGGCAGACTCGTTCTGATCCGTAAAGAAGGGCGCCCGCCCGATCAGCCTTCGGCCTACCGCCCGATAGTGTTGCTCGACGAGACGAGCAAGCTATTCGAGCGTGTGCTCGCTACCCGTCTCGTGGGTAGCATGGAGCCGGGCCTTAACGAGCGGCAGTATGGTTTTCGACCTGGCCGTTCTACACTAGACGCGATCGCCAGGGTACGGGACCTGGCAGAGGAGGAGGTCTCTCGGGGTGGGTTCGTGATTGCAGTGTCATTGGATATATCCAATGCCTTCAACACCCTACCCTGGGAAGTAGTTTTGGAGGCATTGCGCTTTCACAATGTCCCGAGCTACTTGAGGCGTACCGTGGCCGATTATTTTTCGGGCAGAGCGGTGGCCTACCCGACGAGGGAGGGCTGGGGTAGGAAGACGTTGTCGTGCGGTGTTCCGCAGGGGTCGGTCCTAGGGCCGCTCTTGTGGAACATAGGGTACGACTGGGTGCTGCGCGGGGCCACTTTGCGGGGGGTCAGCGTAACGTGCTACGCTGACGACACCCTCGTGTCGGCCCGTGGCCGCTCCTATCGAGAGGCGGCCTATCTCGCTACGGCGGGTGTGGCACACGTCGTGCACCGCATCCGCGCTTTGGGTCTAGAGGTTGCCCTGCACAAGTCCGAGGCACTCGTATTTCACGGGCCACGGAACGGGTCACCACCGGGGGCAACCATCACAGTGGGCGGAATTTCCATCACCGTCGGGTCGACGATGAGATATCTCGGACTCGTTCTCGACGGTAGGTGGAATTTCGAAGAGCACTTCAGGTGCTTGGCCCCGAGGTTGGTGGCCGCAGCCGGAGCGCTGGGGTCGATCCTTCCGAACGTCGGGGGGCCAGGAGGCGCCTGCAGGCGCTTGTACGCCGGTGTCGTTCGCTCGATGGCGCTCTACGGGGCGCCGATATGGGCGGACGCACTGAGCGCCCGAAACGTCGCCTCGCTGCGACGTCCGCAGCGGATTATAGCGCTCAGAGCGGCTCGTGCGTACCGCACGGTGTCGTACACCGCAGCGTGTCTGCTCGCCGGAAGCCCGCCATGGGACCTCGAGGCCGAGGCCAATTCGAGCGTCTACTGGAGGGTCAAGGCAGCGACAGCAGAGGAGAACCGGCCACACCCTCGTGAGGTTCGCCAATGGCGCGAAGAGGCCCGCCAAAGTCTCTTCTCCAAATGGTCGGAGAGACTGGGTGTCCCGGGTACTAGCCGGGAACTCGTGGAGGCCATTCGGCATGTTCTACAGGAGTGGGTCGAGCGCAAGCACGGCCCATCCACCTATCACCTCGCGCAGCTCTTGACCGGGCACGGGTGCTTTGCCAAGTACCTGTGCGAGGTGGTGGGCAGGGAACCATCGACGTTGTGCCACCACTGTGGCAACGGAGCCGTGGATACGGCCGAACACACGCGCGCAGAGTGCCCAGCTTGGGCGGAGCCTCGCGCGGTCCTATCCACGGCTATAGGAGGGGACGTGTCGCTTCCGGCCATCATCGAGAGAATGGCCGGAAGCAAAGAGGCCTGGTCGGCTGTTTGTACGTTTAGCGACGCCGTAATGTCGCAAAAGGAGACGGCGGAGCGAGAGCGGGAGGACGATCCCGACTCGCTCCCGCAGCGTCGGAGGAGACCAGGTCGCCGGCGGCGAGCCTTCGCAGGGCGAACGCTGCCGCCGCCGTGATGTGGTGTGGTCGGTTCTGACCAATCGTGGGGCGTCGTCGAAAGACGCCCGGCCTCCAGTAATGGACTCGAGGGAGTCTGCTGAGGCAGAGTAGGAAAGTGCGCCTTAGCGTACTTTAGAGTCGGGTCGCCTAGCAGCGACGACCGCTGGCGGGGTCGCGGTTGCAAGCCAACAGCGTTCCCGTAGCCCCGCCGTCTTGCGCGAGACGAATTTACGAGGTGGTTTTAGTGGGTAGGACGGAGCCTTCAGCTCCGGGCAGGGAATTTTTCTTTCCCCGTGAGTCCCACATTTTCCGTTCCGGTCCCGGGACCGGGCGACCAATGCGTAAATGCATTTCCCCTCGTTAAAAAAAAAAAAAAAAAAAAAAAAGGTTAGGTTAGGTTAGGTTAGGTTAGGTTGGGGTGCAAGTCAGTCACCTCCACGTGGTGCACCCTGGGCAACGGGGTCGACAAGCATTCCGATGTTTTCTCGGAGTGCCTGTCGACCACGGCTAAGACTGACACGACGGTTACGCCACGGGTCGCTCCTGGTACTTCTCTGTTTAGCAGAGTGGACTGTGTGAGCGGCTTCGTGGCAAATGGGAGGAGTTCTTGTTGTTACGTTTGTGATGTTTTTGTTAATTCAAATCTATGTGTTGTTATTTATTGTTGTCGTTAAATATAATTTTATTTCATTTGTTGTAAATAGCCTATTGTTAGTTGCTGGGTCTTCGGGGTCTTTTTGGGCTACCGGAGGCCAGTGGAGGGAGAGGCGGGTTTGCTCAGTTTCGGTATCGACTCTGAGTAAACAAGACTTTTGTCACCGCCTCTCAACTCGTTTCCCCACCCGGGTGTTGTGGATCATGTCTCGCAGCCTGTGGTGGGACCGAGGGCCTTGCCTTAACCGGCCGGGCCAAGAGGAGCCAACCTCACTAAAAAACATTAGTTTAGAGATCCCGTGATACCGCCCGACCTCACGGTGTAATAGGGTTACCAGGGTACAGGGGGCACTGCCCTGGTGGACTTTTATTTCCCCCACACTCGTGGGACTAAATATGGAACATTCAAAACCAAAACAAAAAAAAGATGGAGGAATAGATAATATGGCGGTGGAGGCGGGCGCCCCGATGGCGCGCGCTGAAACCAACGACTCTGGCGTACTAAAAGGATTAACGATTCGGCTCGAACGACTCTCTGAGTCGGACTCCTCCGTCTGCAGCATGCAGTCGGTGGAATCGATGGAACAACAGCGGAGTAGGGGTGAAAAGCGGATCCACGCTGAGGATAGCTGCTCGGGCTCGGAGAGCGACGCGAGCGTGCTGAGCGACAAAACTGCCTCCTCAGCCAGCAGGTGGCTCAAACCCGCTAATAAAAGGGGGCGTGGCAGACCACCTACCCATGGTAGGTATGTCGGACTTGGGAAGTCACAGGCGGAGATTAGTGAATCCAAGAAAGACAATTTCCAGGCGGAAGACGCGTTGGCCGCCTACAACGAAGCGGCGAAGGTGGCGATGGAAGAAAGGGCGGCCCGTGCCAGAAACCGTCAACCAACGGCAGCTGAGGACGTGCCGAAGACGTCCGCCGCTCTGGACGCGGCGGTCCAACAGGCACTTGACGTGGTGTTACAGGTTGCTAACAAGTCGGGCAACATGAAGGGTACATTCGTCCGAGCCCTGAAGACTGCCGCGGACACCATCAAAGGTGCTGTGGCAGATCTCAGGGCGCTGACCATGTCGGAGGAAGTTGCCCGACTGGAAGCGGCCAACGCACAGCTCTCGGGCCAGCTGACCGAGCTGCGCCGCGAGGTGGCCGAGATGCGCAAACAGCCGGCTACGTTGGACGACTCAAACATCCAGCGAATCATGGAGGAGGCGCTGCGCTCCAACCGCGAGCAGTTCGCAAACATGCTGAACGCGCGGATGGAAGGTATTGAGCGCCGCCTCCTACCGGAGCCTCGGCTGCGACCTCCGTTGGCCGCCGATCGCAGGGCGGCGCAGGTTCCGACCGCAACCGTGGGTGTTACAGCCGAACCGCTCTCCGCTGAGGTCGTGAACGTCGAGGCAGCCCAACGATCCAAGCCTAAACGGGGAAAACGCCCTAATATGGCGGCGCAAGAAGCGGCTGCGGCAGCGGCGCCAAAGAGTGCCCCTCCGTCATCCTCGGGGCCGGGCAGTTCCTCGACAAGCTGGAGTGCCGTCGTTCGGAAAACGGCGACCAAGAAGGCCGCGACCAAGACCACCGAACCGGCTGCACCGGGAGCGAAGTCGAACTCGGCCAGCTCCAAAAAGAAGGCCCCTCCAAAGAGGAAACTCCGCCCTCCTCGCTCCACCGTGATAACGATCACGCTGAGGCCCGGTGCTGTGGAGAAGGGCCTCAGATACGAAGACGTCCTGGCCCAAGCGAAGAGCCGCGTCAAGCTGAGCGAGGTCGGCTTGACTGCGGTGCGCTTTAGGGCAGCAGCGACGGGAGGGCGCATCCTGGAGATTCCGCCGGGCACCAGCGATGCAGAAAAAGCGGCGGACGCCCTCGCGTCTAAACTCCGCGAGGCGCTTAACCCGGACGACGTCCAGGTCCATAGACCGACCAAGTGCGTCGAGTTAAGGGTCATGGACCTGGACGATTCCGTCACGGCGGAGGAGGTGGTGGCTGCGGTGGCCGAAGCTGGGGGCTGCTCTGCGGGAGCTATAAGGCCGGGGGCTATCGCTCGGGGCTCGAGTGGCTGTGGCTCCCTCTGGCTGAGCTGCCCGGTGGCTGCCGCAAAAAAGGTGGTGGAGGATGGCCGCGTAAAGGTCGGTTGGGTCTCGGCGCGGGTAACGCTGCTCGAGCCGAGGCCACTACGTTGTTACCGGTGCCTGGAGGGGGGCCATGTGGGGGCCAAATGCGACAGGGGTGTCGACCGCAGCCGTTTGTGCTTCCGGTGCGGTCAGCCCGACCACAAGGCCCGGGACTGTGCTGCCGCTGAAGCAAAGTGCGTAGTGTGCTCAGCGGCCGGTAAGCCGGCAACCCATGCGGTCGGATCCAAGGGCTGCCAGGGCGGCAGCAAACGGGCAGCACCGCAGAAGGAGAGAGCGCCGCAGAAGAGAAGCGCTGCAAGCGCAGGAGTGGAGCCTATGGAGACCGCGAACTGATGGCCCTTCGTTGTCTCCAGGCCAATGTCAACCACTCTGCCAGGGCCCAGGACCTGCTAGTCCAAAGCATGGCAGAGTGGCAAGTCGGCGTTGCGGTGGTATCGGAGCCCTACCTCGTTCCCTCCCGGGACGACTGGGTCTCCGACCACGATGGAGTGGTGGCCATCGTCGCCCCTGCTGTCGCTGGCTCCCCATCCATCGAGGGTGTAGCCAGGGGCAGAGGGTGCGTGCTCGCCGTCGTGGGCGATCTTGCGGTTGTGGGAGTCTACGCCTCTCCCAATCGGAGTCTCGCCGACTTTGAACAACAGCTAGTCGAGGTCGGGGCTCTGGTTGGGCAGGTATCACCCAGCCCGGTGATAGTTGCGGGGGACTTCAATGCCAAATCCACGGCTTGGGGTTCCCCTGCGACGGATGCCAGAGGCGAGGCTCTCGAGGAGTGGGCAGCTGCTACTGGTCTCGCGGTGATCAACAGTGGGTCGGAGAGCACGTGCGTGCGGCTACAGGGCGAATCGATCGTGGACATCACGTTCGCGTCCAACGCCCTGGCCCGCCGTGTTCGGGACTGGAGGGTGGAGACGGGTGCGGAGACACTATCGGACCACCGATATATCCGATTTGACGTCTCCGCGGTTCCCGTCGTCCAGCCCGCTGTTGAGCGGTCAGAAGGTCCGCGGTGGAGTCTTGGCCGTCTCGATAGCCAGTTGGCAAAAGAGGCGGCCATCGTGGAGGCCTGGGGCGCCGGTTCCGACCCGGTTGTCCAGGTCGACCGAGAGGCTGACCAACTCGGCGCCGCCCTGTTCCGCATTTGCGATGTGGCGATGCCGAGAGTCAAGCCTCAGACCCCACGTCGCCGCGTCTACTGGTGGCTGCCCGAACTCCGCCAGCTGAGGAGAGCTTGCGTCGCCGCCCGTCGTCGGTACACTCGGTGCAGGAGGAGGCGAGTCCGCGACCACGCATCGGAGGAAGTCCTCTACGCCGCCTACAGGTCTGCCTGTATAACACTGCAGAAGGCTATAGCCCAGGCAAAAGAGGCGGCGTGGGAGGAGTGGCTGGCGACCCTCGAGGAGGATCCGTGGGGGAGACCGTACCGGGTCGTGAGGCAGAAGCTCCGACCCTGGACTCCCCCGGTCACCAGCAGTCTCCAGCCGCAGCTCGTGGAGCGAATCACCCACGAGCTCTTTCCCGAGCGTGGAGCGTTCGTACCACCGATGGTACCGACGAGGGATCGCGAGGATGGACAGATGGCGGACCAGGCGTACCCGGTTACCGAGGCGGAGTTGTGTGCGGCTGTCCTGAAGTTACGTTCGAAAAGGACAGCCCCTGGGCCTGACGGTATACCGGGACGCGCCCTGGCGATTGCCCTGAGCGAAATCGGCGAGAGCGTCCGGCGCCTATTTTCCGCGTGCCTGGCTCAAGGCAGGTTCCCCGATCGGTGGAAAACGGGAAGGCTCGTTCTCATCCGCAAGGAGGGACGAGCGCCCGATCAGCCGTCGGCCTACCGCCCAATCGTGCTGCTCGACGAGACGAGCAAGCTCTTTGAGCGCGTGCTTGCAGCCCGTCTCGTCGGCAGCATGGAGCCGGGCCTTAGCGAATGGCAATTTGGTTTTCGCCGATGGTTGGAGCAGGAGGATGATGACGTGCGGTGTTCCACAGGGCTCGGTCTTAGGGCCACTCCTGTGGAACATCGGATACGACTGGGTGCTGCGCGGGGCCACTCTGCGGGGGGTCAGCGTCACCTGTTACGCTGACGACACCCTCGTGTCGGCCCGCGGCAGCTCCCACCGGGAGGCGGCGTATCTGGCCACGGCGGGTGTGGCACATGCGGTCCACCGCATCCGCGCCCTGGGCCTCGAGGTGGCATTACACAAATCCGAGGCCCTAGTATTTCATGGGCCTCGGAACGCCCCACCTCGGGGGATGGCCATCACTGTCGGCGGAACTTCCATCACCGTCGGGTCGACGATGAAGTACCTGGGACTCGTCCTCGACGGCAGGTGGAAGTTCGACGAGCACTTCCGGCGCTTGGCCCCAAGACTGGTGGCTGCAGCCGGAGCGCTGGGGCGGCTACTGCCAAACATCGGAGGGCCGGGTGCCCCCTGCAGGCGCCTGTACACCGGCGTGATACGCTCGATGGCGCTCTACGGAGCGCCGATATGGGCGGACGTCCTGAGTGCTCGCAACGTGGCCTCGCTGCGACGTCCGCAGCGGGCCATGGCGCTCAGGGCGGCTCGGGCGTACCGCACGGTGTCCTACACGGCAGCCACCTTGCTCTCCGGAAGCCCGCCATGGGACCTCGAGGCCGAAGTCAGCTCGAGTGTCTTCTGGCGGGTCAAGGGAGCGAGGGCGGCGGGTAACCGGCCCCACCCTTGTGAGGTCCGACAGTGGCGGGAAGAGGCCCGCGAAAACCTCCTCCTCAAATGGGCGGAAAGGCTACGAGTTCCGGGTGCCAGTGGGGAACTCGTAGCGGCCATTCGGCCTGTTTTGAAAGAGTGGGTCGAACGCAAACACGGCCCACTCACATACCACCTGACGCAGCTCATGACCGGTCACGGCTGCTTCGCCAAGTACTTGTGCGAAGTGGTCGGGAGAGAGCCGTCGGTGGTATGTCATCATTGTGGCGACGGAGCCGTGGACACGGCGGAGCACACGCGCGCAGAGTGCCCAGCTTGGGCGGAGCCTCGCGCAGCCCTGTCCACGGCATTCGATGGAGATATCTCGCTTTCCGCCATTGTGAGGAGAATGGCCGTAAGTCGCGAGGCCTGGGCGGCAATACGTCACTTCAGCGTGGAAGTCATGTCCGCGAAGGAACACGCAGAACGGCAGCGGGAGGACGACACCAACTCCCTCCCGCTGCGCCGAAGGCGGCCTGGTCGGCGGCGACGTGCGTTCGCAGGTCGCACGTTGCCGCAATGACCTGGCCTGAGTGTGGTTGGCGGCGGAGCCAGTCACCTAATCCGCCGCGGGGCGTCAAGCCCTGGCGCCCGGCCTCCAGTGGCGGACTCGGGGGAGTCCGTCACGGCACAGACGGAGGCGGAGATGGAAGGCGCGCCCTAACATCCTGGCGCGCCTTTGAGGCGGGTCGCCTGTTAGCGACTGCCGCTGGCAGGGTCGCGGTTGCAAGCCAACGCGTTCCCGTGGCCCTGCCGCCTTGCGGAGAGGCGGAATTTCGAGGAGGTTTTAGTGGGTAGGACGGGGCCTTCTGCCCCGTGAGTCCCACATACCCGTCCCGGTCCCCCGACCGGGCGGCAGGCGTAAGTGCCTTTCCTCCTCGTTAAACAAAAAAAAAAAAAAAAAAAAAAAAAAAAAAAAAAAAAAAAAAAAAAAAAAAAAAAAAAAAAAAAAAAAAAAAGGTTAGGTTAGGTTGGGGCAGCCTCGCGCAGCCCTGTCCACGGTCATAGGCGGAGACCTATCGCTTTCGGCCCTCATCTCCAAGATGGCCGGAAGCGAAGAGGCCTGGGCGGCATTTTCTTCTTTCTGCGACACTGTGATGTCGCAGAAAGAGGCAGCAGAACGGCAGCGGGAGGACGACATCAACTCCCTCCCGCTGCGCCGAAGGCGGCCTGGTCGGCGGCGACGTGCGTATGCAGGTCGCACGTTGCCGCATTGACCTGGCCTAGAGCGTGGTTGGCGGCGGAGCCAGTTATCTGATCCGCCGCGGGACGTCAAGCCCTGACGCCCGGCCTCCAGTGGCGGACTCGGGGGAATCCGTCACGGCACAGACGGAGGCGGAGATGGAAGGCGCGCCCTAACATCCTGGCGCGCCTTTGAGGCGGGTCGCCTGTTAGCGACTGCCGCTGGCAGGGTCGCGGTGGCAAGCTAACGCGTTCCCGCGGCCCTGCCGCCTTGCGGAAAGGCGGAATTTCGAGGAGGTTTTAGTGGGTAGTGACGGGGCCTTCTGCCCCGTGAGTCCCACATACCCGTCCCGGTCCCCCGACCGGGCGGCAGGCGTAAGTGCCTTTCCTCCTCGTTAAACAAAAAAAAAAAAAAAAAAAAAAAAGGTTAGGTTGGGGTGGGGTGCAAGTCAGTCACCTCCTCGTGGTGCACCCTGGGCAACGGGGTCGACAAGCATTCCGATGTTTTCTCGGAGTGCCTGTCGACCACGGCTAAGACTGACACGACGGTTATGTCACGGGTCGCTCCTGGTACTTCTCTGTTTAGCAGAGTGGACTGTGTGAGCGGCCTCGTGGCAAATGGGAGGAGTTCTTGTTGTTACGTTTGTGATGTTTTTGTTAATTCAAATCTATGTGTTGTTATTTATTGTTGTCGTTAAATATAATTTTATTTCATTTGTTGTAAATAGCCTATTGTTGTTGCTGGGTCTTCGGGGTCTTTTTGGGCTACCGGAGGCCAGTGGCGGGAGAGGCGGGTTTACTCAGTTTCGGTATCGACTCTGAGTAAACAAGACTTTTGTCACCGCCTCTCAAACTCGTTTCCCCATCCGGGTGTTGTGGATCATGTCTCGCAGCCCGTGGTGGGACCGAGGGCCTTGCCTTAACCGGCCGGGCCAAGAGGAGCCAACCTCAATAAAAAACATTAGCTTAAAGATCCCGTGATACCGCCCGACCTCACGGTGTAATAGGGTTACCAAGGTACAGGGGGCACTGCCTTGGTGGACTGTTATTTCCCCCACACTCGTGGGACTAAATATGGAACATACAAAACCAAAACAAAAAAAAGATGGAGGAATAGATAATATGACGGTGGAGGCGGGCGCCCCGATGGCGCGCGCCGAAACCAACGACTCTGGCGTGCTAAAAGGATTAACGATTCGGCTCGAACGACTCTCTGAGTCGGACTCCTCCGTCTGCAGCATGCAGTCGGTGGAATCGGTAGAACAACAGCGGAGTAGGGGTGAAAAGCGGATCCACGCTGAGGATAGCTGCTCGGGCTCGGAGAGCGACGCGAGCGTGCTGAGCGACAAAACTGCCTCCTCAGCCAGCAGGTGGCTCAAACCCGCTAATAAAAGGGGGCGTGGCAGACCACCTACCCATGGTAGGTATGTCGGACTTGGGAAGTCACAGGCGGAGATTAGTGAATCCAAGAAAGACAATTTCCAGGCGGAAGACGCGTTGACCGCCTACAACGAAGCGGCGAAGGTGGCGATGGAAGAAAGGGCGGCCCGTGCCAGAAACCGTCAACCAACGGCAGCTGAGGACGTGCCGAAGAAGTCCGCCGCTCTGGACGCGGCGGTCCAACAGGCACTTGACGTGGTGTTACAGGTTGCTAACAAGTCGGGCAACATGAAGGGTACATTCGTCCGAGCCCTGAAGACTGCCGCGGACACCATCAAAGGTGCTGTGGCAGATCTCAGGGCGCTGACCATGTCAGAAGAGGTAGCCCGACTTGAAGCAGCCAACGCTCAGCTTTCGGGCCAGCTGGCCGAGCTGCGCCGCGAGGTGGCCCAGATGCGCAAGCAGCCGGCTACGTTGGACGACTCGAACGTCCAGCGGATCATGGAGGAGGCGCTGCGCTCCAACCGCGAGCAGTTCGCGAAAATGCTGAACGCGCGGATGGAGGGCATCGAACGCCGCCTCCTTCCGGAGCCTAGGCTGCGACCTCCGCTGGCCGCCGATCGCAGGGCGGCGCAGGTTCCGACCGCAACCGTGGGCGTTACAGCCGAACCACTCTCCGCTGAGGTTGCGGACGACGAGGCAGCCCAACGGACCAAGCCTAAGCGGGGAAAACGCCCTAATATGGCGGCGCAAGAAGCGGCTGCGGCAGCGGCAACAAAGAGTGCCCCTCCGTCATCCTCGGGGCCGGGCAGTTCCTCGACAAGCTGGAGTGCCGTCGTTCGGAAAACGGCGACCAAGAAGGCCGCGACCAAGACCACCGAACCGGCTGCACCGGCAGCGAAGTCGAACTCGGCCAGCTCCAAAAAGAAGGCCCCTCCAAAGAGGAAACTCCGCCCTCCTCGCTCCGCCGTGATAACGATCACGCTGAGGCCCGGTGCTGTGGAGAAGGGCCTCAGATACGAAGACGTCCTGGCCCAAGCGAAGAGCCGCGTCAAGCTGAGCGAGGTCGGCTTGACTGCGGTGCGCTTTAGGGCAGCAGCGACGGGAGGGCGCATCCTGGAGATTCCGCCGGGCACCAGCGATGCAGAAAAAGCGGCGGACGCCCTCGCGTCTAAACTCCGCGAGGCGCTTAACCCGGACGACGTCCAGGTCCATAGACCGACCAAGTGCGTCGAGTTAAGGGTCATGGACCTGGACGATTCCGTCACGGCGGAGGAGGTGGTGGCTGCGGTGGCCGAAGCTGGGGGCTGCTCTGCGGGAGCTATAAGGCCGGGGGCTATCGCTCGGGGCTCGAGTGGCTGTGGCTCCCTCTGGCTGAGCTGCCCGGTGGCTGCCGCAAAAAAGGTGGTGGAGGATGGCCGCGTAAAGGTCGGTTGGGTCTCGGCGCGGGTAACGCTGCTCGAGCCGAGGCCACTACGTTGTTACCGGTGCCTGGAGGGGGGCCATGTGGGGGCCAAATGCGACAGGGGTGTCGACCGCAGCCGTTTGTGCTTCCGGTGCGGTCAGCCCGACCACAAGGCCCGGGACTGTGCTGCCGCTGAAGCAAAGTGCGTAGTGTGCTCAGCGGCCGGTAAGCCGGCAACCCATGCGGTCGGGTGCAAGGGCTGCCAAGGCGGCAGCAAACGGGCAGCGCCGCAGAACAGAAGAGCGCCGCAGAAGAGAAGCGCTGCAAGCGCAGGAGCGGAGCCTATGGAGACCGCGAACTGATGGCCCTTCGTTGTCTCCAGGCCAATGTCAACCACTCTGCCAGGGCCCAGGACCTCCTAGTCCAAAGCATGGCAGAGTGGCAAGTCGGCGTTGCGGTGGTATCGGAGCCCTACTTTGTTCCCTCCCGGGACGACTGGGTCTCCGACCACGATGGAGTGGTGGCCATCATCGCCCCTGCCGTCGCTGGCTCCCCGTCCATCGAGGGTGTAGCCAGGGGCAGAGGGTGCGTGCTCGCCGTCGTGGGCGATCTTGCAGTTGTGGGAGTCTACGCCTCTCCCAATCGGAGCCTCGCCGACTTTGAACAACAGTTGGTCGAGGTCGGGGCTCTGGTTGGGCAGGTATCACCCTGCCCGGTGATAGTTGCGGGGGACTTCAATGCCAAATCCACGGCCTGGGGTTCCCCTGCGACGGATGCCAGAGGCGAGGCTCTCGAGGAGTGGGCAGCTGCTACTGGTCTCGCGGTGATCAACAGTGGGTCGGAGAGCACGTGCGTGCGGCTACAGGGCGAATCGATCGTCGACATTACGTTCGCGTCCAACGCCCTGGCCCGCCGTGTTCGGGACTGGAGGGTGGAGACGGGTGCGGAGACACTATCGGATCACCGATATATCCGATTTGATGTCTCCGCGGTTCCCGTCGTCCAGCCCGCTGTTGAGCGGTCAGAAGGTCCGCGGTGGAGTCTTGGCCGTCTCGATAGCCAGTTGGCAAAAGAGGCGGCCATCGTGGAGGCCTGGGGCGCCGGTTCCGATCCGGTCGTCCAGGTCGACCGAGAGGCTGACCAACTCGGCGCCGCCCTGTTCCGCATTTGCGATGTGGCGATGCCGAGAGTCAAGCCTCAGACCCCACGTCGCCGCGTCTACTGGTGGCTGCCCGAACTCCGGCAGCTGAGGAGAGCTTGCGTCGCCGCCCGTCGTCGGTACACTCGGTGCAGGAGGAGGCGAGTCCGCGACCACGCATCGGAGGAAGTCCTCTACGCCGCCTACAGGTCTGCCTGTGTAACACTGCAGAAGGCCATAGCCCAGGCAAAAGAGGTGGCGTGGGAGGAGTGGCTGGCGACCCTCGAGGGGGATCCGTGGGGGAGACCGTACCGGGTCGTGAGGCAGAAGCTCCGACCCTGGACCCCCCCGGTCACCAGCAGTCTCCAGCCGCAGCTCGTGGAGCGAATCACCCACGAGCTCTTTCCCGAGCGTGGACCGTTCGTACCACCGATGGTACCGACGACGGATCGCGAGGACGAAGAGTTGGCGGTCCAGGCGTACCCGGTTACCGAGGCGGAGTTGGGTGCGGCTGTCCTGAAGTTACGTTCGAAAAGGACAGCCCCAGGGCCTGACGGTATACCGGGGCGCGCCCTGGCGATTGCGCTGGGCGAGATCGGAGGGAGCGTCCGGCGCCTATTTTCCGCGTGCCTGGCTCAAGGCAGGTTCCCCGATCGGTGGAAAACGGGAAGGCTCGTTCTCATCCGCAAGGAGGGACGAGCGCCCGATCAGCCGTCGGCCTACCGCCCAATCGTGCTGCTCGACGAGACGAGCAAGCTCTTTGAGCGTGTGCTTGCAGCCCGTCTTGTCGGCAGCATGGAGCCGGGCCTGAGCGACTGGCAATTCGGTTTTCGCCCCGGCCGCTCGACGCTGGACGCAGTCGCCAGGGTGAGGCAGCTCGCCGAGGAGGAAGTTTCCCGGGGTGGGGTGTTGATGGCGGTGTCGCTCGATATCTCCAACGCCTTTAACACCCTGCCCTGGGAGGTCATATTGGAGGGCCTCAAGTATCATGATGTCCCGGCCTACCTGCGTCGAACCATCGCCGACTACTTTGTGGGCCGAGCAGTCGTCTACCCGACAAGGGATGGTTCGAGCAGGAGGATGATGACGTGCGGTGTTCCACAGGGCTCGGTCTTAGGGCCACTCCTGTGGAACATCGGATACGACTGGGTGCTGCGCGGGGCCACTCTGCGGGGGGTCAGCGTCACCTGTTACGCTGACGACACCCTCGTGTCGGCCCGCGGCAGCTCCCACCGGGAGGCGGCGTATCTGGCCACGGCGGGTGTGGCACATGCGGTCCACCGCATCCGCGCCCTGGGCCTCGAGGTGGCATTACACAAATCTGAGGCCCTAGTGTTTCATGGGCCTCGGAACGCCCCACCTCGGGGGATGGCCATCACTGTCGGCGGAACTTCCATCACCGTCGGGTCGACGATGAAGTACCTGGGACTCGTCCTCGACGGCAGGTGGAAGTTCGACGAGCACTTCCGGCGCTTGGCCCCAAGACTGGTGGCTGCAGCCGGAGCGCTGGGGCGGCTACTGCCAAACATCGGAGGGCCGGGTGCCCCCTGCAGGCGCCTGTACACCGGCGTGATACGCTCGATGGCGCTCTACGGAGCGCCGATATGGGCGGACGTTCTGAGTGCTCGCAACGTGGCCTCGCTGCGACGTCCGCAGCGGGCCATGGCGCTCAGGGCGGCTCGGGCGTACCGCACGGTGTCCTACACGGCAGCCACCTTGCTCTCCGGAAGCCCGCCATGGGACCTCGAGGCCGAAGTCAGCTCGAGTGTCTTCTGGCGGGTCAAGGGAGCGAGGGAAGCGGGTAACCGGCCCCACCCTTGTGAGGTCCGACAGTGGCGGGAAGAGGCCCGCGAAAACCTCCTCCTCAAATGGGCGGAAAGGCTACGAGTTCCGGGTGCCAGTGGGGAACTCGTAGCGGCCATTCGGCCTGTTCTGAAAGAGTGGGTCGAACGCAAACACGGCCCACTCACATACCACCTGACGCAGCTCATGACCGGTCACGGCTGCTTCGCCAAGTACTTGTGCGAAGTGGTCGGGAGAGAGCCGTCGGTGGTATGTCATCATTGTGGCGACGGAGCCGTGGACACGGCCGAGCACACGCGCGCAGAGTGCCCAGCCTGGGCGGAGCCTCGCGCAGCCCTGTCCACGGCATTCGGTGGAGACGTGACGCTTCCGGCGCTAGTAAAAAGAATGGCCGTTAATGAAGAAGCCTGGGCGGCAATACGCGATTTTAGCGAACAAGTTATGTCCGCGAAGGAACACGCAGAACGGCAGCGGGAGGACGACACTAACTCCCTCCCGCTGCGCCGAAGGCGGCCTGGTCGGCGGCGACGTGCGTTCGCTGGTCGCACGTTGCCGCAATGACCTGGCCTGGAGCGTGGTTGGCGGCGGAGCCAGCCACCTGATCCGCCGCGGGGCGTCAAGCCCTGACGCCCGGCCTCCAGTGGCGGACTCGGGGGAGTCCGTCACGGCACAGACGGAGGCGGAGATGGAAGGCGCGCCCTAACATCTTGGCGCGCCTTTGAGGCGGGTCGCCTGTTAGCGACTGCCGCTGGCAGGGTCGCGGTGGCAAGCTAACGCGTTCCCGTGGCCCTGCCGCCTTGCGGAAAGGCGGAATTTCGAGGAGGTTTTAGTGGGTAGTGACGGGGCCTTCTGCCCCGTGAGTCCCACATACCCGTCCCGGTCCCCCGACCGGGCGGCAGGCGTAAGTGCCTTTCCTCCTCGTTAAACAAAAAAAAAAAAAAAAAAAAAAAAGGTTAGGTTGGGGTGCAAGTCAGTCACCTCCACGTGGTGCACCCTGGGCAACGGGGTCGACAGGCATTCCGATGAAAGAAAAAGGTTAGGTTAGGTTAGGTTAGGTTAGGTTAGTTAGGTTTTTTCTCGGAGTGCCTGTCGACCACGGCTAAGACTGACACGACGGTTATGTCACGGGTCGCTCCTGGTACTTCTCTGTTTAGCAGAGTGGACTGTGTGAGCGGCTTCGTGGCAATTTGAGGAGAGTTCTTTGTTTTATGTTATGGTGTTATCGTTCGTTTTATGTATATGTATTTGTATTTGTTGTAAATAGCTTAGTTGCTGGGTCTTCGGGGTCTTTTTGGGCTTCCGGAGGCCAGCGGCGGGAGAGGCGGGTTTGCTCAGTTTCGGTATCGACTCTGAGTAAACAAGACTTTTGTCACCGCCTCTCAAACTCGTTTCCCCATCCGGGTGTTGTGGATCATGTCTCGCAGCCCGTGGTGGGACCGAGGGCCTTGCCTTAACCGGCCGGGCCAAGAGGAGCCAACCTCAATAAAAAACTTTAGCTTAGAGATCCCGTGATACCGCCCGACCTCACGGTGTAATAGGGTTACCAAGGTACAGGGGGCACTGCCTTGGTGGACTGTTATTTCCCCCATACTCGTGGGATTTACTATGCAAAATTTACAAAATAAAAACAAAAGTGGAAAAGGATTGATGGCGGCGGAGGTGCACGCCCCGATGGCGCGCGCCGAAACCGATGAACCTGGCGTACAAATAGGACGTGCTGGCCGGCTGGAACGACTCTCCGAGTCGGACTCGTCGGTCTGCACGATGCAGACTGTGGATTCGGTGACTGATGATGTGGCGGTGGAGGTGGGCGCCCCGATGGCGCGCGCTGAAGCCTTGGACCCTGGCGTGTTTAAAGGACAAGCTGCCCGACCTGAACGACTCTCCGAGTCGGACTCGTCGGGCTGCAGCATGGAGACACTATCGGTCGAAATACAAAAGCGGCGGAGGGGCGAGAAGCGGACCCGCGCTGAAGATGAATGCTCGGGCTCGGGCGAGAGTGACGCGAGCATACAGAGCGCTAACTCTGAATCCTCAGCCAGCAGATTGATGAAGCCCGTTAGCAAGAGGGGACGTGGCCGACCGCCCACCCACGGCAGATATGTTGGGCTGGGAAAGTCACAAGCGGAGCTCGTTAAAGCCAAGGAAGGCAGCCTCCAAGCAGAAGAAGCGCTGGCTGCCTTCAACGAAGCGGCCCAGGTGGCGGTCGAGGAGAGAACGGCCCGCTCCAGGAGCCGCCACCCGATAACAGCCGAGGAAGTGCCGAGGACGTCCGCCGCTCTGGACGCGGCGGTTCAAGAGGCGCTGGACGTGGTGATACAGGTGGCCAACAAGTCGGGCAACCTGAAAGGCACCTTCGTCAGGGCCCTTAAAACCGCCGCAGACACCATCAAAGGTGCGGTGGCTGACCTGAGGGCCCTAACGATGACGGAGGAGGTAGCCCGCTTGGAAGCGGCCAACGCGCAGCTTTCGGGCCAGTTGGCCGAGCTGCGCCGGGAAGTGGCCCAGTTGCGCGCACAGCCAACTACGAGGGAAGACACGCACTTTCAGCGAATCTTGGAGGAGGCGCTGCGCTCCAGCCGCGAGCAGTTCGCTAATATGCTGAACGCGCGGATGGAGGGCATCGAACGACGCCTTCTTCCGGAGCCTCGGCTGCGACCTCCGCTGGCCGCCGATCGCAGGGCGGCGCAGGCTCCGGCCGCATCTGTGAGCGCCACAGCAGAGCCGCCCTCCACTGAGGCTGCGAACGCTGAGGCAGCCCAACGAAGGAGGAAGAATAAGCGGGCAAAACGCCCGAATATGGCCGCCCAAGAAGCGGCAGCGGCGGCGGCCACAAAGAATGCCCCTCCGTCGTCTTCGCAGCCAGGAAGTGCTCCGACAACCTGGAGCGCCGTCGTTAGGAAAACAACGACCAAGAAGGCGACCACCGAATCGGCGGCATCGGCAGCGAAGTCGAACTCGGCCAGTGCCAAGAAGACGGCCCCTCCAAAGAGGAAACTCCGTCCACCTCGCTCCGCCGTGATTACGATCACGCTAAAGCCCGGTGCCTCCGAGAAGGGCCTCAAGTATGAGACTGTCCTGGCCCAAGCGAAGAGCCGCATCAAGTTGAGCGAGGTCGGCTTGACTGCGGTGCGCTTCCGGGCATCAGCCACGGGAGGACGCATACTGGAGGTCCCGCCGGGCACCAGCGATGCGGAAAAAGCGGCGGACGCCCTTGCATCCAAGCTTCGTGAGGTGCTAAACCCGGACGACGTCCAGGTCCATAGGCCGACCAAGTGTGTCGAGCTAAGGGTCATGGACCTGGACGATTCCGTCACGGCGGAGGAGGTGGTGGCTGCGGTGGCCGAAGCTGGGGGCTGCTCCGCGGGAGCTATAAGGCCGGGGGCTATTGCCCGGGGCTCCAGTGGCTGTGGCTCCCTCTGGATTAGCTGTCCGGTGGCGGCCGCAAAAAAGGTGGTGGAGGCTGGCCGTATAAAGGTGGGGTGGGTCTCGGCACGGGTAACGCTGCTCGAGCCGAGACCTCAGCGCTGCTACAGGTGCCTGGAGGGGGGCCACGTAGGGGCAAAATGTGACAGGGGTGTTGACCGCAGCCGTTTGTGCTTCCGCTGCGGTCAACCCGACCATAAGGCCCGAGAATGCACCGCTGCAGACCCGAAATGTGTGGTCTGCTCAACGGCCGGTCGGCCAGCTGCACATGCCGTCGGGAGCAGGGGCTGCCAAGGTGGCAGAGGTCGTGCGGCGCCGCAGCAGGGTAGCGCTGCAGGCCCTAGGGTGGAGCCAATGGAGACAGCGCACTGATGGCTCTGCGTTGTCTCCAGGCCAACATAAACCACTCTGCCAGGGCTCAGGACCTCCTAGTCCAAAGCATGGCAGAGTGGCAAGTCGGCGTTGCGGTGGTATCGGAGCCCTATCTCGTTCCCTCCCGGGACGACTGGGTCTCCGACCACGATGGAGTGGTGGCCATCGTCGCCCCTGCTGTCGCTGGCTCCCCGTCCATCGAGGGTGTAGCCAGGGGCAGAGGGTGCGTCCTCGCCGTCGTGGGCGATCTTGCGGTTGTGGGAGTCTACGCCTCACCCAATCGGAGTCTCGCCGACTTTGAACAACAGCTAGTCGAGGTCGGGGCTCTGGTTGGGCAGGTATCACCCAGCACGGTGATAGTTGCGGGGGACTTCAATGCCAAATCCACGGCTTGGGGTTCCCCTGCGACGGATGCCAGGGGCGAGGCTCTCGAGGAGTGGGCAGTTGCTACTGGTCTCGTGGTGATCAACAGTGGGTCGGAGAACACGTGTGTGCGGCTACAGGGCGAATCGATCGTCGACATTACGTTCGCGTCCAACGCCCTGGCCCGCCGTGTTCGAGACTGGAGGGTGGAGACGGGTGTGGAGACACTTTCCGATCATCGGTACATCCGATTTGATGTCTCCGCGGTTCCCGTCGTCCAGCCCGCTGTTGAGCGGTCAGAAGGTCCGCGGTGGAGTCTGGGCCGTCTCGATAGCCAGTTGGCAAAAGAGGCGGCCATCGTGGAGGCCTGGGGCGCCGGTTCCGATCCGGTTGCCCAGGTCGACCGAGAGGCTGACCAACTCGGCGCCGCCCTGTTCCGCATTTGCGATGTGGCGATGCCGAGAGTCAAGCCTCAGACCCCACGTCGCCGCGTCTACTGGTGGCGACCCGAACTCCGGCAGCTGCGGAGAGCTTGCGTCGCCGCCCGTCGTCGGTACACTCGGTGCAGGAGGAGGCGGGTCCGCGACCACGCATCGGAGGAAGTCCTCTACGCCGCCTACAGGTCCGCCTGTATCATATTGAAGAAGGCCATAGCTCAGGCCAAAGAGGCGGCGTGGGAGGAGTGGCTGGCCACTCTCGAGGGGGATCCGTGGGGGAGACCGTACCGGGTCGTGAGGCAGAAGCTCCGACCCTGGACTCCCCCGCTCACCAGCAGTCTCCAGCCGCAGCTCGTGGAGCGAATCACCCACGAGCTCTTTCCCGAGCGTGGAGCGTTCGTACCACCGATGGTACCGACGAGGGATCGCGAGGATGGACAGATGGCGGATCAGGCGTACCCGGTTACCGAGGCGGAGTTGTGTGCGGCTGTCCTGAAGTTACGTTCGAAAAGGACAGCCCCAGGGCCTGACGGTATTCCGGGACGCGCCCTGGCGATTGCGCTGGAGGAGATCGGCGGGGGCGTCCAGCGTCTATTTTCTGCGTGCCTGGCTCAAGGCAGATTCCCCGATCGGTGGAAAACGGGAAGGCTCGTTCTCATCCGCAAGGAGGGACGAGCGCCCGATCAGCCGTCGGCCTACCGCCCAATCGTGCTGCTCGACGAGACGAGCAAGCTCTTTGAGCGCGTGCTTGCAGCCCGTCTCGTCGGCAGCATGGAGCCGGGCCTTAGCGAATGGCAGTTCGGATTTCGCCCCGGCCGCTCGACGCTGGACGCAGTCGCCAGGGTGAGGCAGCTCGCGGAGGAGGAGGTTTCTCGGGGTGGGGTATTGATGGCAGTGTCGCTGGATATCTCCAACGCCTTCAATACCCTACCCTGGGAGGTAATACTCGAGGGCCTAAAATACCACGGTGTCCCGGCCTACCTGCGTCGAACCATCGCCGACTACTTTGTGGGTCGAGCGATCATCTACCCGACGAGGGATGGTTCGAGCAGGAGGATCGTGACGTGCGGTGTTCCACAGGGCTCGGTCTTAGGGCCACTCCTGTGGAACATCGGTTACGATTGGGTGCTGCGCGGGGCCACGTTGCGGGGGGTCAGCGTCACCTGCTACGCTGACGACACCCTCGTGTCGGCCCGCGGCAGCAACCACCGGGAGGCGGCCTATCTGGCCACGGCGGGTGTGGCTCACGCGGTCCACCGCATCCGCGCGCTGGGCCTCGAGGTGGCCTTGCACAAATCCGAGGCCCTAGTCTTTCATGGGCCTCGGAATGCCCCACCTCGGGGGTTAGCAATCGTCGTCGGCGGAACTTCCATCACCATCGGGTCGACGATGAAGTACCTAGGACTCGTCCTCGATGGCAGGTGGAAGTTCGAGGAGCACTTCCGGCGCTTGGCCCCAAGACTGGTGGCTGCAGCCGGAGCGCTCGGACGATTGCTGCCCAACGTCGGGGGGCCGGGTTCCCTCTGCAGGCGCCTGTACACCGGCGTGGTGCGTTCGATGGCGCTCTATGGAGCGCCGATATGGGCGGACGCTCTGAGTGCCCGAAACGTGGCCTCGCTGCGACGTCCGCAGCGGGCCATGGCGCTCAGAGCGGCTCGGGCGTACCGCACGGTGTCTTACACGGCGGCCACCTTGCTTTCCGGAAGCCCGCCATGGGACCTCGAGGCCGAGATCTACTCGAGTGTCTACTGGCGGGTCAAGGAAGCAGGAGCGGAGGGAAACCGGCCCCACCCGCGTGAGGTCCGGCAGTGGCGGGAGGAGGCCCGCGAGAACCTCCTCTTAAAATGGACGGAGAGACTACGAGTTCCGGGAGCGAGTGCGGAACTCGTAGCGGCCATTCGGCCAATACTGAAGGAGTGGGTCGAGCGTAAGCACGGCCCACTCACGTACCACCTGACGCAGCTCATGACCGGGCACGGCTGCTTCGCCAAATACTTGTGCGAAGTGGTCGGGAGAGAGCCGTCGGTGGTATGTCACCATTGTGGCGACGGAGCCGTGGACACGGCCGAGCACACGCGCGCAGAGTGCCCAGCTTGGGCGGAGCCTCGCGCAGCCCTGTCCACGGCCTTCGGTGGAGATATCTCACTTCCTGCCATTGTGAGGAGAATGGCGGGAAGCAAAGAGGCCTGGATGGCATTCTGCGTCTTCTGCGACACAGTGATGTCGCAGAAGGAGGCGGCAGAACGGCAGCGGGAGGACGACATCAACTCCCTCCCGCTGCGCCGAAGGCGGCCTGGTCGGCGGCGACGTGCGTATGCAGGTCGCACGTTGCCGCATTGACCTGGCCTAGAGCGTGGTTGGCGGCGGAGCCAGTTATCTGATCCGCCGCGGGGCGTCAAGCCCTGACGCCCGGCCTCCAGTGGCGGACTCGGGGGAGTCCGTCACAGTACAGACGGAGGCGGAGATGGAAGGCGCGCCCTAACATCCTGGCGCGCCTTTGAGGCGGGTCGCCTGTTAGCGACTGCCGCTGGCAGGGTCGCGGTGGCAAGCTAACGCGTTCCCGTGGCCCTGCCGCCTTGCGGAAAGGCGGAATTTCGAGGAGGTTTTAGTGGGTAGTAACGGGGCCTTCTGCCCCGTGAGTCCCACATACCCGTCCCGGTCCCCCGACCGGGCGGCAGGCGTAAGTGCCTTTCCTCCTCGTTAAACAAAAAAAAAAAAAAAAAAAAAAAAAAAAAAAAAAGGTTAGGTTAGGTTAGGTTAGGTTAGGTTAGGTTAGGTTAGGTTAGGTTAGGTTAGGTTAGGTTTCGGTCCTAGGGCCGCTCTTGTGGAACATAGGGTACGACTGGGTGCTGCGCGGGGCCACCTTGCGGGGGGTCAGCGTAACGTGCTACGCTGACGACACCCTCGTGTCGGCCCGTGGCCGCTCCTATCGAGAGGCGGCCTATCTCGCTACGGCGGGTGTGGCACACGTCGTGCACCGCATCCGCGCTTTGGGTCTAGAGGTTGCCCTGCACAAGTCCGAGGCACTCGTATTCCACGGGCCACGGAACGGGCCACCACCGGGGGCAACCATCACAGTGGGCGGAATTTCCATCACCGTCGGGTCGACGATGAGATATCTCGGACTCGTTCTCGACGGTAGGTGGAATTTCGAAGAGCACTTCAGGTGCTTGGCCCCGAGGTTGGTGGCCGCAGCCGGAGCGCTGGGGTCGATCCTTCCGAACGTCGGGGGCCCAGGAGGCACCTGCAGGCGCTTGTACGCCGGTGTCGTTCGCTCGATGGCGCTCTACGGGGCGCCGATATGGGCGGACGCACTGAGCGCCCGAAACGTCGCCTCGCTGCGACGTCCGCAGCGGATTATAGCGCTCAGAGCGGCTCGTGCGTACCGCACGGTGTCGTACACCGCAGCGTGTCTGCTCGCCGGAAGCCCGCCATGGGACCTCGAGGCCGAGGCCAATTCGAGCGTCTACTGGAGGGTCAAGGCAGCGACAGCAGAGGAGAACCGGCCACACCCTCGTGAGGTTCGCCAATGGCGCGAAGAGGCCCGCCAAAGTCTCTTCTCCAAATGGTCGGAGAGACTGGGTGTCCCGGGTACTAGCCGGGAACTCGTGGAGGCCATTCGGCCTGTTCTACAGGAGTGGGTCGAGCGCAAGCACGGCCCATCCACCTATCACCTCGCGCAGCTCTTGACCGGGCACGGGTGCTTTGCCAAGTACCTGTGCGAGGTGGTGGGCAGGGAACCATCGACGTTGTGCCACCACTGTGGCAACGGAGCCGTGGATACGGCCGAACACACGCGCGCAGAGTGCCCAGCTTGGGCGGAGCCTCGCGCGGTCCTATCCACGGCTATAGGAGGGGACGTGTCGCTTCCGGCCATCATCGAGAGAATGGCCGGAAACAAAGAGGCCTGGTCGGCTGTTTGTACGTTTAGCGACGCCGTAATGTCGCAAAAGGAGACGGCGGAGCGAGAGCGGGAGGACGATCCCGACTCGCTCCCGCAGCGTCGTAGGAGACCAGGTCGCCGGCGGCGAGCCTTCGCAAGGCGAACGCTGCCGCCGCTGTGATGTGGTGTGGTCGGTTCTGACCAATCGTGGGGCGTCGTCGAAAGACGCCCGGCCTCCAGTAATGGACTCGAGGGAGTCTGCTGAGGCAGAGCAGGAAAGTGCGCCTTAGCGTACTTTAGAGTCGGGTCGCCTAGCAGCGACGACCGCTGGCGGGGTCGCGGTTGCAAGCCAACAGCGTTCCCGTAGCCCCGCCGTCTTGCGCGAGACGAATTTACGAGGTGGTTTTAGTGGGTAGGACGGAGCCTTCAGCTCCGGGCAGGGAATTTTTCTTTCCCCGTGAGTCCCACATTTTCCGTTCCGGTCCCGGGACCTGGGCGACCAATGCGTAAATGCATTTCCCCTCGTTAAAAAAAAAAAAAAAAAAAAAAAAAAAAAAAAAAAAAAAAAAAAAAAAAAAAAAAAAAAAAAAAAAAAAAAAAAAAAAGGTTAGGTTAGGTTGGGGTGCAAGTCAGTCACCTCCACGTGGTGCACCCTGGGCAACGGGGTCGACAAGCATTCCGATGTTTTCTCGGAGTGCCTGTCGACCACGGCTAAGACTGACACGACGGTTATGCCACGGGTCGCTCCTGGTACTTCTCTGTTTGGCAGAGTGGACTGTGTGAGCGGCTTTGTGGCGTGAGGAGAGTTTTTGTTTTCGTTTTGTTTTGTTGTCGTTATTATTCATTGTATTTGTTTGTTTTTCATTTAAATGTATTTGTTTTATGTTGTAAATAGCCTCAGTTGCTGGGTCTTCGGAGTCTTTTTGGGCTTCAGGAGGCCAGTGGTGGGAGAGGCGGGTTTGCTCAGTTTCGGTATCGACTCTGAGTAAACAAGACTTTTGTCACCGCCTCTCAAACTCGTTTCCCCACCCAGGTGTTGTGGATCACGTCTCGCAGCCTGTGGTGGGACCGAGGGCCTTGCCTTAACCGGCCGGGCCAAGAGGAGCCAACCTCACTAAAAAACATTAGTTTAGAGATCCCGTGATACCGCCCGACCTCACGGTGTAATAGGGTTACCAGGGTACAGGGGGCACTGCCCTGGTGGACTTTTTATTTCCCCCACACTCGTGGGACTAACTATGGAAACATTTAAAAATAAAAATAAAAGTGGAAAAGAACTGATGGCGGCGGAGGTGCACGCCCCGATGGCGCGCGCCGAAACCGATGACCCAGGCGTACTAAAAGGATTAACGATTCGGCTCGAACGACTCTCTGAGTCGGACTCCTCCGTCTGCAGCATGCAGTCGGTGGAATCGGTGGAACAACAGCGGAGTAGGGGTGAAAAGCGGATCCACGCTGAGGATAGCTGCTCGGGCTCGGAGAGCGACGCGAGCGTGCTGAGCGACAAAACTGCCTCCTCAGCCAGCAGGTGGCTCAAACCCACTAATAAAAGGGGGCGTGGCAGACCACCTACCCATGGTAGGTATGTCGGACTTGGGAAGTCACAGGCGGAGATTAGTGAATCCAAGAAAGACAATTTCCAGGCGGAAGACGCGTTGGCCGCCTACAACGAAGCGGCGAAGGTGGCGATGGAAGAAAGGGCGGCCCGTGCCAGAAACCGTCAACCAACGGCAGCTGAGGACGTGCCGAAGACGTCCGCCGCTCTGGACGCGGCGGTCCAACAGGCACTTGACGTGGTATTACAGGTCGCTAACAAGTCGGGCAACATGAAGGGTACATTCGTCCGAGCCCTGAAGACTGCCGCGGACACCATCAAAGGTGCTGTGGCAGATCTCAGGGCGCTGACCATGTCGGAAGAGGTAGCCCGACTTGAAGCAGCCAACGCTCAGCTTTCGGGCCAGCTGGCCGAGCTGCGCCGCGAGGTGGCCCAGATGCGCAAGCAGCCGGCTACGTTGGACGACTCGAACGTCCAGCGGATCATGGAGGAGGCGCTGCGCTCCAACCGCGAGCAGTTCGCGAAAATGCTGAACGCGCGGATGGAGGGCATCGAACGCCGCCTCCTTCCGGAGCCTAGGCTGCGACCTCCGCTGGCCGCCGATCGCAGGGCGGCGCAGGTTCCGACCGCAACCGTGGGCGTTACAGCCGAACCACTCTCCGCTGAGGTTGCGAACGACGAGGCAGCCCAACGAACCAAGCCTAAGCGGGGAAAACGCCCTAATATGGCGGCGCAAGAAGCGGCTGCGGCAGCGGCAACAAAGAGTGCCCCTCCGTCATCCTCGGGGCCGGGCAGTTCCTCGACAAGCTGGAGTGCCGTCGTTCGGAAAACGGCGACCAAGAAGGCCTCGACCAAGACCACCGAACCGGCTGCACCGGCAGCGAAGTCGAACTCGGCCAGCTCCAAAAAGAAGGCCCCTCCAAAGAGGAAACTCCGCCCTCCTCGCTCCGCCGTGATAACGATCACGCTGAGGCCCGGTGCTGTGGAGAAGGGCCTCAGATACGAAGACGTCCTGGCCCAAGCGAAGAGCCGCGTCAAGCTGAGCGAGGTCGGCTTGACTGCGGTGCGCTTTAGGGCCGCAGCGACGGGAGGGCGCATCCTGGAGATTCCGCCGGGTACCAGCGATGCAGAAAAAGCGGCGGACGCCCTCGCGTCCAAGCTCCGCGAGGCGCTTAACCCGGACGACGTCCAGGTCCATAGACCGACCAAGTGCGTCGAGTTAAGGGTCATGGACCTGGACGATTCCGTCACGGCGGAGGAGGTGGTGGCTGCGGTGGCCGAAGCTGGGGGCTGCTCTGCGGGAGCTATAAGGCCGGGGGCTATCGCTCGGGGCTCGAGTGGCTGTGGCTCCCTCTGGCTGAGCTGCCCGGTGGCTGCCGCAAAAAAGGTGGTGGAGGATGGCCGCGTAAAGGTCGGTTGGGTCTCGGCGCGGGTAACGCTGCTCGAGCCGAGGCCACTACGTTGTTACCGGTGCCTGGAGGGGGGCCATGTGGGGGCCAAATGCGACAGGGGTGTCGACCGCAGCCGTTTGTGCTTCCGGTGCGGTCAGCCCGACCACAAGGCCCGGGACTGTGCTGCCGCTGAAGCAAAGTGCGTAGTGTGCTCAGCGGCCGGTAAGCCGGCAGCCCATGCGGTCGGGTGCAAGGGCTGCCAAGGCGGCAGCAAACGGGCAGCGCCGCAGGACAGAAGAGCGCCGCAGAAGAGAAGCGCTGCAAGCGCAGGAGCGGAGCCTATGGAGACCGCGAACTGATGGCCCTTCGTTGTCTCCAGGCCAATGTCAACCACTCTGCCAGGGCCCAGGACCTCCTAGTCCAAAGCATGGCAGAGTGGCAAGTCGGCGTTGCGGTGGTATCGGAGCCCTACTTCGTTCCCTCCCGGGACGACTGGGTCTCCGACCACGATGGAGTGGTGGCCATCATCGCCCCTGCCGTCGCTGGCTCCCCGTCCATCGAGGGTGTAGCCAGGGGCAGAGGGTGCGTGCTCGCCGTCGTGGGCGATCTTGCAGTTGTGGGAGTCTACGCCTCTCCCAATCGGAGCCTCGCCGACTTTGAACAACAGCTGGTCGAGGTCGGGGCTCTGGTTGGGCAGGTATCACCCTGCCCGGTGATAGTTGCGGGGGACTTCAATGCCAAATCCACGGCCTGGGGTTCCCCTGCGACGGATGCCAGAGGCGAGGCTCTCGAGGAGTGGGCAGCTGCTACTGGTCTCGCGGTGATCAACAGTGGGTCGGAGAGCACGTGCGTGCGGCTACAGGGCGAATCGATCGTCGACATCACGTTCGCGTCCAACGCCCTGGCCCGCCGTGTTCGGGACTGGAGGGTGGAGACGGGTGCGGAGACACTTTCCGATCATCGGTACATCCGATTTGATGTCTCCGCGGTTCCCGTCGTCCAGCCCGCTGTTGAGCGGTCAGAAGGTCCGCGGTGGAGTCTTGGCCGTCTCGATAGCCAGTTGGCAAAAGAGGCGGCCATCGTGGAGGCCTGGGGCGCCGGTTCCGACCCGGTTGTCCAGGTCGACCGAGAGGCTGACCAACTCGGCGCCGCCCTGTTCCGCATTTGCGATGTGGCGATGCCGAGAGTCAAGCCTCAGACCCCACGTCGCCGCGTCTACTGGTGGCTGCCCGAACTCCGCCAGCTGAGGAGAGCTTGCGTCGCCGCCCGTCGTCGGTACACTCGGTGCAGGAGGAGGCGAGTCCGCGACCACGCATCGGAGGAAGTCCTCTACGCCGCCTATAGGTCTGCCTGTGTAACACTGCAGAAGGCCATAGCCCAGGCAAAAGAGGTGGCGTGGGAGGAGTGGCTGGCGACCCTCGAGGGGGATCCGTGGGGGAGACCGTACCGGGTCGTGAGGCAGAAGCTCCGACCCTGGACCCCCCCGGTCACCAGCAGTCTCCAGCCGCAGCTCGTGGAGCGAATCACCCACGAGCTCTTTCCCGAGCGTGGACCGTTCGTACCACCGATGGTACCGACGAGGGATCGCGAGGATGAACAGATGGCGAACCAGGCGTACCCGGTTACCGAGGCGGAGTTGAGTGCGGCTGTCCTGAAGCTCCGTTCGAAAAGGACAGCCCCAGGGCCTGACGGTATACCGGGGCGCGCCCTGGCGATTGCGCTGGGCGAGATTGGAGGGAGCGTCCGACGCCTATTTTCCGCGTGCCTGGCTCAAGGCAGGTTCCCCGATCGGTGGAAAACGGGAAGGCTCGTTCTCATCCGCAAGGAGGGACGAGCGCCCGATCAGCCGTCGGCCTACCGCCCAATCGTGCTGCTCGACGAGACGAGCAAGCTCTTTGAGCGTGTGCTTGCAGCCCGTCTTGTCGGCAGCATGGAGCCGGGCCTGAGCGACTGGCAATTCGGTTTTCGCCCCGGCCGCTCGACGCTGGACGCAGTCGCCAGGGTGAGGCAGCTCGCCGAGGAGGAAGTTTCCCGGGGTGGGGTGTTGATGGCGGTGTCGCTCGATATCTCCAACGCCTTTAACACCCTGCCCTGGGAGGTCATATTGGAGGGCCTCAGGTATCATGATGTCCCGGCCTACCTGCGTCGAACCATCGCCGACTACTTTGTGGGCCGAGCAGTCGTCTACCCGACAAGGGATGGTTCGAGCAGGAGGATGATGACGTGCGGTGTTCCACAGGGCTCGGTCTTAGGGCCACTCCTGTGGAACATCGGATACGACTGGGTGCTGCGCGGGGCCACTCTGCGGGGGGTCAGCGTCACCTGTTACGCTGACGACACCCTCGTGTCGGCCCGCGGCGGCTCCCACCGGGAGGCGGCGTATCTGGCCACGGCGGGTGTGGCACATGCGGTCCACCGCATCCGCGCCCTGGGCCTCGAGGTGGCATTACACAAATCCGAGGCCCTAGTGTTTCATGGGCCTCGGAACGCCCCACCTCGGGGGATGGCCATCACTGTCGGCGGAACTTCCATCACCGTCGGGTCGACGATGAAGTACCTGGGACTCGTCCTCGACGGCAGGTGGAAGTTCGACGAGCACTTCCGGCGCTTGGCCCCAAGACTGGTGGCTGCAGCCGGAGCGCTGGGGCGGCTGCTGCCAAACATCGGAGGGCCGGGTGCCCCCTGCAGGCGCCTGTACACCGGCGTGATACGCTCGATGGCGCTCTACGGAGCGCCGATATGGGCGGACGTCCTGAGTGCTCGCAACGTGGCCTCGCTGCGACGTCCGCAGCGGGCCATGGCGCTCAGGGCGGCTCGGGCGTACCGCACGGTGTCCTACACGGCAGCCACCTTGCTCTCCGGAAGCCCGCCATGGGACCTCGAGGCCGAAGTCAGCTCGAGTGTCTTCTGGCGGGTCAAGGGAGCGAGGGCGGCGGGTAACCGGCCCCACCCTTGTGAGGTCCGACAGTGGCGGGAAGAGGCCCGCGAAAACCTCCTCCTCAAATGGGCGGAAAGGCTACGAGTTCCGGGTGCCAGTGGGGAACTCGTAGCGGCCATTCGGCCTGTTTTGAAAGAGTGGGTCGAACGTAAACACGGCCCACTCACATACCACCTGACGCAGCTCATGACCGGTCACGGCTGCTTCGCCAAGTACTTGTGCGAAGTGGTCGGGAGAGAGCCGTCGGTGGTATGTCATCATTGTGGCGACGGAGCCGTGGACACGGCGGAGCACACGCGCGCAGAGTGCCCAGCCTGGGCGGAGCCTCGCGCAGCCCTGTCCACGGCATTCGGTGGAGACGTGACGCTTCCGGCGCTAGTAAAAAGAATGGCCGTTAATGAAGAAGCCTGGGCGGCAATACGCGATTTTAGCGAACAAGTTATGTCCGCGAAGGAACACGCAGAACGGCAGCGGGAGGACGACACTAACTCCCTCCCGCTGCGCCGAAGGCGGCCTGGTCGGCGGCGACGTGCGTTCGCTGGTCGCACGTTGCCACAATGACCTGGCCTGGAGCGTGGTTGGCGGCGGAGCCAGCCACCTGATCCGCCGCGGGGCGTCAAGCCCTGACGCCCGGCCTCCAGTGGCGGACTCGGGGGAGTCCGTCACGGCACAGACGGAGGCGGAGATGGAAGGCGCGCCCTAACATCCTGGCGCGCCTTTGAGGCGAGTCGCCTGTTAGCGACTGCCGCTGGCAGGGTCGCGGTGGCAAGCTAACGCGTTCCCGTGGCCCTGCCGCCTTGCGGAAAGGCGGAATTTCGAGGAGGTTTTAGTGGGTAGTGACGGGGCCTTCTGCCCCGTGAGTCCCACATACCCGTCCCGGTCCCCCGACCGGGCGGCAGGCGTAAGTGCCTTTCCTCCTCGTTAAACAAAAAAAAAAAAAAAAAAAAAGGTTAGGTTAGGTTGGGGTGCAAGTCAGTCACCTCCTCGTGGTGCACCCTGGGCAACGGGGTCGACAAGCATTCCGATGTTTTCTCGGAGTGCCTGTCGACCACGGCTAAGACTGACACGACGGTTATGTCACGGGTCGCTCCTGGTACTTCTCTGTTTAGCAGAGTGGACTGTGTGAGCGGCTTCGTGGCAAATGGAGTGGGAGTTTTCGTTTTTTACGTCTTTGTGATGTTATTTTATGTACAATTGTTGTTGTTTGTTTTACAAGTTGTTGTGTATATAAAATTTTTATTTTTATTTGTTGTAAATAGCCTTTTATTTGTTGCTGGGTCTCCAGAGACCAGTGGTGGGAGAGGCGGGTTTGCTCAGTTTCGGTATCGACTCTGAGTAAACAAGACTTTTGTCACCGCCTCTCAAACTCGTTTCCCCACCCGGGTGTTGTGGATCATGTCTCGCAGCCTGTGGTGGGACCGAGGGCCTTGCCTTAACCGGCCGGGCCAAGAGGAGCCAACCTCACTAAAAAACACTAGTTTAGAGAACCCGTGATACCGCCCGACCTCACGGTGTAATAGGGTTACCAGGGTACAGGGGGCACTGCCCTGGTGGACTTTTTATTTCCCCCACACTCGTGGGACTACTTATGCCATTTACTAAAATTCAAAATGATAAAAGACAAGAGACTGCATTACGATCGGTATCCGATGACATGGCGGTGGAGGCGGGCGCCCCGATGGCGCGCGCTGAAACCAACGACTCTGGCGTACTAAAAGGATTAACGATTCGGCTCGAACGACTCTCTGAGTCGGACTCCTCCGTCTGCAGCATGCAGTCGGTGGAATCGGTGGAACAACAGCGGAGTAGGGGTGAAAAGCGGATCCACGCTGAGGATAGCTGCTCGGGCTCGGAGAGCGACGCGAGCGTGCTGAGCGACAAAGCTGAATCCTCAGCCAGCAGGTGGCTCAAACCCGCTAATAAAAGGGGGCGTGGCAGACCGCCTACCCATGGTAGGTATGTCGGACTTGGTAAGTCACAGGCGGAGGTTGGTGAAACCAAAAAAGACAACTTCCAGGCGGAAGACGCGTTGGCCGCCTATAACGAAGCGGCGAAGGTGGCGATGGAAGAAAGGGCGGCCCGTGCCAGAAACCGTCAACCAACGGCAGCTGAGGACGTGCCGAAGACGTCGGCCGCTCTGGACGCGGCGGTCCAAGAGGCCCTTGATGTTGTGTTGCAAGTTGCCAATAAGTCGGGCAACATGAAGGGAACATTCGTCCGAGCCCTGAAGACTGCTGCGGGCACGATCAAAGGTGCGGTGGCAGATCTCAGGGCGCTGACCATGTCGGAGGAAGTTGCCCGACTGGAAGCGGCCAACGCACAGCTCTCGGGCCAGTTGGCCGAGCTGCGCCGCGAGGTGGCCCAGATGCGGAAACAGCCGGCGTCGTTGGATGACTCAAACATCCAGCGAATCATGGAGGAGGCGCTGCGCTCCAACCGCGAGCAGTTCGCGAACATGTTGAACGCGCGGATGGAAGGCATTGAGCGCCGCCTCCTACCGGAGCCTAGGCTGCGACCTCCGCTGGCCGCCGATCGCAGGGCGGCGCAGGTTCCGGCCGCAACTGTGGGCGCCACAGCAGAGCCGCCCTCCGCTGAGGCTGCGAACGTCGAGGCAGCCCAACGGACCAAGCCTAAGCGGGGAAAACGCCCTAATATGGCGGCGCAAGAAGCGGCAGCGGCAACAAAGAGTGCCCCTCCGTCATCCTCGGGGCCGGGCAGTTCCTCGACAAGCTGGAGTGCCGTCGTTCGGAAAACGGCGACCAAGAAGGCCGCGACCAAGACCACCGAACCGGCTGCACCGGCAGCGAAGTCGAACTCGGCCAGCTCCAAAAAGAAGGCCCCTCCAAAGAGGAAACTCCGCCCTCCTCGCTCCGCCGTGATAACGATCACGCTGAGGCCCGGTGCTGTGGAGAAGGGCCTCAGATACGAAGACGTCCTGGCCCAAGCGAAGAGCCGCGTCAAGCTGAGCGAGGTCGGCTTGACTGCGGTGCGCTTTAGGGCAGCAGCGACGGGAGGGCGCATCCTGGAGATTCCGCCGGGCACCAGCGATGCAGAAAAAGCGGCGGACGCCCTCGCGTCTAAACTCCGCGAGGCGCTTAACCCGGACGACGTCCAGGTCCATAGACCGACCAAGTGCGTCGAGTTAAGGGTCATGGACCTGGACGATTCCGTCACGGCGGAGGAGGTGGTGGCTGCGGTGGCCGAAGCTGGGGGCTGCTCTGCGGGAGCTATAAGGCCGGGGGCTATCGCTCGGGGCTCGAGTGGCTGTGGCTCCCTCTGGCTGAGCTGCCCGGTGGCTGCCGCAAAAAAGGTGGTGGAGGATGGCCGCGTAAAGGTCGGTTGGGTCTCGGCGCGGGTAACGCTGCTCGAGCCGAGGCCACTACGTTGTTACCGGTGCCTAGAGGGGGGCCATGTGGGGGCCAAATGCGACAGGGGTGTCGACCGCAGCCGTTTGTGCTTCCGGTGCGGTCAGCCCGACCACAAGGCCCGGGACTGTGCTGCCGCTGAAGCAAAGTGCGTAGTGTGCTCAGCGGCCGGTAAGCCGGCAACCCATGCGGTCGGGTGCAAGGGCTGTCAAGGTGGCAGCAAACGGGCAGCGCCGCAGAAGGAGAGAGCGCCGCAGAAGAGAAGCGCTGCAAGCGCAGGAGTGGAGCCTATGGAGACCGCGAACTGATGGCCCTTCGTTGTCTCCAGGCCAATGTCAACCACTCTGCCAGGGCCCAGGACCTGCTAGTCCAAAGCATGGCAGAGTGGCAAGTCGGCGTTGCGGTGGTATCGGAGCCCTACCTCGTTCCCTCCCGGGACGACTGGGTCTCCGACCACGATGGAGTGGTGGCCATCGTCGCCCCTGCTGTCGCTGGCTCCCCGTCCATCGAGGGTGTAGCCAGGGGCAGAGGGTGCGTGCTCGCCGTCGTGGGCGATCTTGCGGTTGTGGGAGTCTACGCCTCTCCCAATCGGAGTCTCGCCGACTTTGAACAACAGCTAGTCGAGGTCGGGGCTCTGGTTGGGCAGGTATCACCCAGCCCGGTGATAGTTGCGGGGGACTTCAATGCCAAATCCACGGCTTGGGGTTCCCCTGCGACGGATGCCAGAGGCGAGGCTCTCGAGGAGTGGGCAGCTGCTACTGGTCTCGCGGTGATCAACAGTGGGTCGGAGAGCACGTGCGTGCGGCTACAGGGCGAATCGATCGTCGACATTACGTTCGCGTCCAACGCCCTGGCCCGCCGTGTTCGGGACTGGAGGGTGGAGACGGGTGCGGAGACACTATCGGATCACCGATATATCCGATTTGATGTCTCCGCGGTTCCCGTCGTCCAGCCCGCTGTTGAGCGGTCAGAAGGTCCGCGGTGGAGTCTTGGCCGTCTCGATAGCCAGTTGGCAAAAGAGGCGGCCATCGTGGAGGCCTGGGGCGCCGGTTCCGATCCGGTCGTCCAGGTCGACCGAGAGGCTGACCAACTCGGCGCCGCCCTGTTCCGCATTTGCGATGTGGCGATGCCGAGAGTCAAGCCTCAGACCCCACGTCGCCGCGTCTACTGGTGGCTGCCCGAACTCCGGCAGCTGAGGAGAGCTTGCGTCGCCGCCCGTCGTCGGTACACTCGGTGCAGGAGGAGGCGAGTCCGCGACCACGCATCGGAGGAAGTCCTCTACGCCGCCTACAGGTCTGCCTGTGTAACACTGCAGAAGGCCATAGCCCAGGCAAAAGAGGTGGCGTGGGCGGAGTGGCTGGCGACCCTCGAGGGGGATCCGTGGGGGAGACCGTACCGGGTCGTGAGGCAGAAGCTCCGACCCTGGACCCCCCCGGTCACCAGCAGTCTCCAGCCGCAGCTCGTGGAGCGAATCACCCACGAGCTCTTTCCCGAGCGTGGACCGTTCGTACCACCGATGGTACCGACGAGGGATCGCGAGGATGAACAGATGGCGAACCAGGCGTACCCGGTTACCGAGGCGGAGTTGAGTGCGGCTGTCCTGAAGCTCCGTTCGAAAAGGACAGCCCCAGGGCCTGACGGTATACCGGGGCGCGCCCTGGCGATTGCGCTGGGCGAGATTGGAGGGAGCGTCCGGCGCCTATTTTCCGCGTGCCTGGCTCAAGGCAGGTTCCCCGATCGGTGGAAAACGGGAAGGCTCGTTCTCATCCGCAAGGAGGGACGAGCGCCCGATCAGCCGTCGGCCTACCGCCCAATCGTGCTGCTCGACGAGACGAGCAAGCTCTTTGAGCGTGTGCTTGCAGCCCGTCTTGTCGGCAGCATGGAGCCGGGCCTGAGCGACTGGCAATTCGGTTTTCGCCCCGGCCGCTCGACGCTGGACGCAGTCGCCAGGGTGAGGCAGCTCGCCGAGGAGGAAGTTTCCCGGGGTGGGGTGTTGATGGCAGTGTCGCTCGATATCTCCAACGCCTTTAACACCCTGCCCTGGGAGGTCATATTGGAGGGCCTCAAGTATCATGATGTCCCGGCCTACCTGCGTCGAACCATCGCCGACTACTTTGTGGGCCGAGCAGTCGTCTACCCGACAAGGGATGGTTCGAGCAGGAGGATGATGACGTGCGGTGTTCCACAGGGCTCGGTCTTAGGGCCACTCCTGTGGAACATCGGATACGACTGGGTGCTGCGCGGGGCCACTCTGCGGGGGGTCAGCGTCACCTGTTACGCTGACGACACCCTCGTGTCGGCCCGCGGCAGCTCCCACCGGGAGGCGGCGTATCTGGCCACGGCGGGTGTGGCACATGCGGTCCACCGCATCCGCGCCCTGGGCCTCGAGGTGGCATTACACAAATCCGAGGCCCTAGTGTTTCATGGGCCTCGGAACGCCCCACCTCGGGGGATGGCCATCACTGTCGGCGGAACTTCCATCACCGTCGGGTCGACGATGAAGTACCTGGGACTCGTCCTCGACGGCAGGTGGAAGTTCGACGAGCACTTCCGGCGCTTGGCCCCAAGACTGGTGGCTGCAGCCGGAGCGCTGGGGCGGCTACTGCCAAACATCGGAGGGCCGGGTGCCCCCTGCAGGCGCCTGTACACCGGCGTGATACGCTCGATGGCGCTCTACGGAGCGCCGATATGGGCGGACGTCCTGAGTGCTCGCAACGTGGCCTCGCTGCGACGTCCGCAGCGGGCCATGGCGCTCAGGGCGGCTCGGGCGTACCGCACGGTGTCCTACACGGCGGCCACCTTGCTCTCCGGAAGCCCGCCATGGGACCTCGAGGCCGAAGTCAGCTCGAGTGTCTTCTGGCGGGTCAAGGGAGCGAGGGCGGCGGGTAACCGGCCCCACCCTTGTGAGGTCCGACAGTGGCGGGAAGAGGCCCGCGAAAACCTCCTCCTCAAATGGGCGGAAAGGCTACGAGTTCCGGGTGTCAGTGGGGAACTCGTAGCGGCCATTCGGCCTGTTTTGAAAGAGTGGGTCGAACGCAAACACGGCCCACTCACGTACCACCTGACGCAGCTCATGACCGGTCACGGCTGCTTCGCCAAGTACTTGTGCGAAGTGGTCGGGAGAGAGCCGTCGGTGGTATGTCATCATTGTGGCGACGGAGCCGTGGACACGGTGGAGCACACGCGCACAGAGTGCCCAGCTTGGGCGGAGCCTCGCGCAGCCCTGTCCACGGCATTCGATGGAGATATCTCGCTTTCCGCCATTGTGAGGAGAATGGCCGTAAGTCGCGAGGCCTGGGCGGCAATACGTCACTTCAGCGTGGAAGTCATGTCCGCGAAGGAACACGCAGAACGGCAGCGGGAGGACGACACCAACTCCCTCCCGCTACGCCGAAGGCGGCCTGGTCGGCGGCGACGTGCGTTCGCAGGTCGCACGTTGCCGCAATGACCTGGCCTGAGTGTGGTTGGCGGCGGAGCCAGCCACCTGATCCGCCGCGGGGCGTCAAGCCCTGACGCCCGGCCTCCAGTGGCGGACTCGGGGGAGTCCGTCACGGCACAGACGGAGGCGGAGATGGAAGGCGCGCCCTAACATCCTGGCGCGCCTTTGAGGCGGGTCGCCTGTTAGCGACTGCCGCTGGCAGGGTCGCGGTGGCAAGCTAACGCGTTCCCGTGGCCCTGCCGCCTTGCGGAAAGGCGGAATTTCGAGGAGGTTTTAGTGGGTAGTGACGGGGCCTTCTGCCCCGTGAGTCCCACATACCCGTCCCGGTCCCCCGACCGGGCGGCAGGCGTAAGTGCCTTTCCTCCTCGTTAAACAAAAAAAAAAAAAAAAAAAAAAAAAAAAAAAAAAAAAAAAAAAAGGTTGGGGTGCAAGTGCGACGTGCGTATGCAGGTCGCACGTTGCCGCATTGACCTGGCCTAGAGCGTGGTTGGCGGCGGAGCCAGTTATCTGATCCGCCGCGGGGCGTCAAGCCCTGACGCCCGGCCTCCAGTGGCGGACTCGGGGGAGTCCGTCACGGCACAGACGGAGGCGGAGATGGAAGGCGCGCCCTAACATCCTGGCGCGCCTTTGAGGCGGGTCGCCTGTTAGCGACTGCCGCTGGCAGGGTCGCGGTGGCAAGCTAACGCGTTCCCGTGGCCCTGCCGCCTTGCGGAAAGGCGGAATTTCGAGGAGGTTTTAGTGGGTAGTGACGGGGCCTTCTGCCCCGTGAGTCCCACATACCCGTCCCGGTCCCCCGACCGGGCGGCAGGCGTAAGTGCCTTTCCTCCTCGTTAAACAAAAAAAAAAAAAAAAAAAAAAAAAAAAGGTTGGGGTGCAAGTCAGTCACCTCCTCGTGGTGCACCCTGGGCAACGGGGTCGACGAGCATTTCGAAGTTTTCTCGGAGTGCCTGTCGACCACGGCTAAGACTGACACGACGTTTCTGCCACGGGTCGCTCCTGGTACTTCTCTGTTTGGCAGAGTGGACTGTGAGAGCGGCTTCGTGGCAAATGGATAGGAGTTTTTCTTTTTTAAGTTTTTGTGATGTTATTTTATGTACAATTTGTTGCTGTTGTTTCTTTTACAAGTTGTTGTATATATATATTTTGTTGTAAATAGCCTGTTATTTGTTGCTGGGTCTCCAGAGACCAGTGGTGGGAGAGGCGGGTTTGCTCAGTTTCGGTATCGACTCTGAGTAAACAAGACTTTTGTCACCGCCTCTCAAACTCGTTTCCCCACCCAGGTGTTGTGGATCACGTCTCGCAGCCTGTGGTGGGACCGAGGGCCTTGCCTTAACCGGCCGGGCCAAGAGGAGCCAACCTCACTAAAAAAACATTAGTTTAGAGATCCCGTGATACCGCCCGACCTCACGGTGTAATAGGGTTACCAGGGTACAGGGGGCACTGCCCTGGTGGACTTTTATTTCCCCCACACTCGTGGGACTACTTATGCCATCTTCTAAAAATCAAAATGATAAAAAACAAGAGACTGCATTACGATCGGTAACTGATGACATGGCGGTGGAGGCGGGCGCCCCGATGGCGCGCGCTGAAACCAACGACTCTGGCGTACTAAAAGGATTAACGATTCGGCTCGAACGACTCTCTGAGTCGGACTCTTCCGTCTGCAGCATGCAGTCGGTGGAATCGGTGGAACAACAGCGAAATAGGGGTGAAAAGCGGATCCATGCTGGGGATAGCTGCTCGGGCTCGGATAGCGACGCGAGACAAAGCGACAAATCTGAATCCTCAGCCAGCAGGTGGCTTAAGCCCGCTAATAAGAGGGGACGTGGCCGACCGCCTACTCATGGTAGGTTTGTAGGACTGGGGAAGACACAGACGGAGCTCAGTCTTACCAGAAAAGATAACTTCCAGGTGGAAGATGCGTTGGCCGCTTACAACGAAGCGGCCAAGTTGGCGATTGAAGAAAGGGCGGCACGTTCCACGAATCGCCAGGCAACTGCAGCTGAGGACGTGCCAAAGACGTCGGCCGCTCTGGACGCGGCGGTCCAAGAGGCCCTTGATGTTGTATTGCAGGTTGCCAATAAGTCGGGCAACATGAAGGGAACTTTCGTCCGAGCCCTGAAGACTGCTGCGGGCACGATCAAAGGTGCGGTGGCAGATCTCAGGGCGCTGACCATGTCGGAGGAAGTTGCCCGACTGGAAGCGGCCAACGCACAGCTCTCGGGCCAGTTGGCCGAGCTGCGCCGCGAGGTGGCCGAGATGCGCAAACAGCCGGCTACGTTGGACGACACAAACATCCAGCGAATCATGGAGGAGGCGCTGCGCTCCAACCGCGAGCAGTTCGCAAACATGCTGAACGCGCGGATGGAGGGCATCGAACGCCGCCTCCTTCCGGAGCCTAGGCTGCGACCTCCGCTGGCCGCCGATCGCAGGGCGGCGCAGGTTCCGACCGCAACCGTGGGCGTTACAGCCGAACCACTCTCCGCTGAGGTTGCGAACGACGAGGCAGCCCAACGGACCAAGCCTAAGCGGGGAAAACGCCCTAATATGGCGGCGCAAGAAGCGGCTGCGGCAACGGCAACAAAGAGTGCCCCTCCGTCATCCTCGGGGCCGGGCAGTTCCTCGACAAGCTGGAGTGCCGTCGTTCGGAAAACGGCGACCAAGAAGGCCGCGACCAAGACCACCGAACCGGCTGCACCGGCAGCAAAGTCGAACTCGGCCAGCTCCAAAAAGAAGGCCCCTCCAAAGAGGAAACTCCGCCCTCCTCGCTCCGCCGTGATAACGATCACGCTGAGGCCCGGTGCTGTGGAGAAGGGCCTCAGATACGAAGACGTCCTGGCCCAAGCGAAGAGCCGCGTCAAGCTGAGCGAGGTCGGCTTGACTGCGGTGCGCTTTAGGGCAGCAGCGACGGGAGGGCGCATCCTGGAGATTCCGCCGGGCACCAGCGATGCAGAAAAAGCGGCGGACGCCCTCGCGTCTAAACTCCGCGAGGCGCTTAACCCGGACGACGTCCAGGTCCATAGACCGACCAAGTGCGTCGAGTTAAGGGTCATGGACCTGGACGATTCCGTCACGGCGGAGGAGGTGGTGGCTGCGGTGGCCGAAGCTGGGGGCTGCTCTGCGGGAGCTATAAGGCCGGGGGCTATCGCTCGGGGCTCGAGTGGCTGTGGCTCCCTCTGGCTGAGCTGCCCGGTGGCCGCCGCAAAAAAGGTGGTGGAGGATGGCCGCGTAAAGGTCGGTTGGGTCTCGGCGCGGGTAACGCTGCTCGAGCCGAGGCCACTACGTTGTTACCGGTGCCTGGAGGGGGGCCATGTGGGGGCCAAATGCGACAGGGGTGTCGACCGCAGCCGTTTGTGCTTCCGGTGCGGTCAGCCCGACCACAAGGCCCGGGACTGTGCTGCCGCTGAAGCAAAGTGCGTAGTGTGCTCAGCGGCCGGTAAGCCGGCAACCCATGCGGTCGGGTGCAAGGGCTGCCAAGGCGGCAGCAAACGGGCAGCGCCGCAGAACAGAAGAGCGCCGCAGAAGAGAAGCGCTGCAAGCGCAGGAGCGGAGCCTATGGAGACCGCGAACTGATGGCCCTTCGTTGTCTCCAGGCCAATGTCAACCACTCTGCCAGGGCCCAGGACCTCCTAGTCCAAAGCATGGCAGAGTGGCAAGTCGGCGTTGCGGTGGTATCGGAGCCCTACTTTGTTCCCTCCCGGGACGACTGGGTCTCCGACCACGATGGAGTGGTGGCCATCATCGCCCCTGCCGTTGCTGGCTCCCCGTCCATCGAGGGTGTAGCCAGGGGCAGAGGGTGCGTGCTCGCCGTCGTGGGCGATCTTGCAGTTGTGGGAGTCTACGCCTCTCCCAATCGGAGCCTCGCCGACTTTGAACAACAGTTGGTCGAGGTCGGGGCTCTGGTTGGGCAGGTATCACCCTGCCCGGTGATAGTTGCGGGGGACTTCAATGCCAAATCCACGGCCTGGGGTTCCCCTGCGACGGATGCCAGAGGCGAGGCTCTCGAGGAGTGGGCAGCTGCTACTGGTCTCGCGGTGATCAACAGTGGGTCGGAGAGCACGTGCGTGCGGCTACAGGGCGAATCGATCGTCGACATTACGTTCGCGTCCAACGCCCTGGCCCGCCGTGTTCGGGACTGGAGGGTGGAGACGGGTGCGGAGACACTATCGGATCACCGATATATCCGATTTGATGTCTCCGCGGTTCCCGTCGTCCAGCCCGCTGTTGAGCGGTCAGAAGGTCCGCGGTGGAGTCTTGGCCGTCTCGATAGCCAGTTGGCAAAAGAGGCGGCCATCGTGGAGGCCTGGGGCGCCGGTTCCGACCCGGTTGTCCAGGTCGACCGAGAGGCTGACCAACTCGGCGCCGCCCTGTTCCGCATTTGCGATGTGGCGATGCCGAGAGTCAAGCCTCAGACCCCACGTCGCCGCGTCTACTGGTGGCTGCCCGAACTCCGGCAGCTGAGGAGAGCTTGCGTCGCCGCCCGTCGTCGGTACACTCGGTGCAGGAGGAGGCGAGTCCGCGACCACGCATCGGAGGAAGTCCTCTACGCCGCCTACAGGTCTGCCTGTGTAACACTGCAGAAGGCCATAGCCCAGGCAAAAGAGGCGGCGTGGGAGGAGTGGCTGGCGACCCTCGAGGGGGATCCGTGGGGGAGACCGTACCGGGTCGTGAGGCAGAAGCTCCGACCCTGGACCCCCCCGGTCACCAGCAGTCTCCAGCCGCAGCTCGTGGAGCGAATCACCCACGAGCTCTTTCCCGAGCGTGGACCGTTCGTACCACCGATGGTACCGACGAGGGATCGCGAGGATGAACAGATGGCGAACCAGGCGTACCCGGTTACCGAGGCGGAGTTGAGTGCGGCTGTCCTGAAGCTCCGTTCGAAAAGGACAGCCCCAGGGCCTGACGGTATACCGGGGCGCGCCCTGGCGATTGCGCTGGGCGAGATTGGAGGGAGCGTCCGGCGCCTATTTTCCGCGTGCCTGGCTCAAGGCAGGTTCCCCGATCGGTGGAAAACGGGAAGGCTCGTTCTCATACGCAAGGAGGGACGAGCGCCCGATCAGCCGTCGGCCTACCGCCCAATCGTGCTGCTCGACGAGACGAGCAAGCTCTTTGAGCGTGTGCTTGCAGCCCGTCTTGTCGGCAGCATGGAGCCGGGCCTGAGCGACTGGCAATTCGGTTTTCGCCCCGGCCGCTCGACGCTGGACGCAGTCGCCAGGGTGAGGCAGCTCGCCGAGGAGGAAGTTTCCCGGGGTGGGGTGTTGATGGCGGTGTCGCTCGATATCTCCAACGCCTTTAACACCCTGCCCTGGGAGGTCATATTGGAGGGCCTCAAGTATCATGATGTCCCGGCCTACCTGCGTCGAACCATCGGCGACTACTTCGTGGGCCGAGCGGTCGTCTACCCGACGAGGGATGGTTCGAGCAGGAGGATGATGACGTGCGGTGTTCCACAGGGCTCGGTCTTAGGGCCACTCCTGTGGAACATCGGATACGACTGGGTGCTGCGCGGGGCCACTCTGCGGGGGGTCAGCGTCACCTGTTACGCTGACGACACCCTCGTGTCGGCCCGCGGCAGCTCCCACCGGGAGGCGGCGTATCTGGCCACGGCGGGTGTGGCACATGCGGTCCACCGCATCCGCGCCCTGGGCCTCGAGGTGGCATTACACAAATCCGAGGCCCTAGTGTTTCATGGGCCTCGGAACGCCCCACCTCGGGGGATGGCCATCACTGTCGGCGGAACTTCCATCACCGTCGGGTCGACGATGAAGTACCTGGGACTCGTCCTCGACGGCAGGTGGAAGTTCGACGAGCACTTCCGGCGCTTGGCCCCAAGACTGGTGGCTGCAGCCGGAGCGCTGGGGCGGCTACTGCCAAACATCGGAGGGCCGGGTGCCCCCTGCAGGCGCCTGTACACCGGCGTGATACGCTCGATGGCGCTCTACGGAGCGCCGATATGGGCGGACGTCCTGAGTGCTCGCAACGTGGCCTCGCTGCGACGTCCGCAGCGGGCCATGGCGCTCAGGGCGGCTCGGGCGTACCGCACGGTGTCCTACACGGCAGCCACCTTGCTCTCCGGAAGCCCGCCATGGGACCTCGAGGCCGAAGTCAGCTCGAGTGTCTTCTGGCGGGTCAAGGGAGCGAGGGCGGCGGGTAACCGGCCCCACCCTTGTGAGGTCCGACAGTGGCGGGAAGAGGCCCGCGAAAACCTCCTCCTCAAATGGGCGGAAAGGCTACGAGTTCCGGGTGCCAGTGGGGAACTCGTAGCGGCCATTCGGCCTGTTTTGAAAGAGTGGGTCGAACGCAAACACGGCCCACTCACATACCACCTGACGCAGCTCATGACCGGTCACGGCTGCTTCGCCAAGTACTTATGCGAAGTGGTCGGGAGAGAGCCGTCGGTGGTATGTCATCATTGTGGCGACGGAGCCGTGGACACGGCGGAGCACACGCGCGCAGAGTGCCCAGCTTGGGCGGAGCCTCGCGCAGCCCTGTCCACGGCATTCGGTGGAGACGTGACGCTTCCGGCACTAATAAAAAGGATGGCCGCTAACGAAGAAGCCTGGGCGGCAATACGTGACTTCAGCGAACAAGTCATGTCCGCGAAGGAACACGCAGAACGGCAGCGGGAGGACGACACCAACTCCCTCCCGCTGCGTCGAAGGCGGCCCGGTCGGCGGCGACGTGCGTTCGCAGGTCGCACGTTGCCGCAATGACCTGGCCTGAGTGTGGTTGGCGGTGGAGCCAGCCACCTGATCCGCTGCGGGGCGTCGGCCCCTGACGCCTGGCCTCCAGTGGCGGACTCGGGGGAGTCCGTCACAGCACAGACGGAGGCGGAGTTGGAAGGCGCGCCTTAACATCCTGGCGCGCCTTTGAGGCGGGTCGCCGTTTAGCGACTGCCGCTGGCAGGGTCGCGGTTGCAAGCCAACGCGTTCCCGTGGCCCTGCCGCCTTGCGGAGAGGCGGAATTTCGAGGAGGTTTTAGTGGGTAGTGACGGGGCCTTCTGCCCCGTGAGTCCCACATACCCGTCCCGGTCCCCCGACCGGGCGGCAGGCGTAAGTGCCTTTCCTCCTCGTTAAACAAAAAAAAAAAAAAAAAAAAAAAAAAAAAAAAGGTTAGGTTAGGTTAGGTTAGGTTAGGTTAGGTTAGGTTAGGTTAGGTTAGGTTAGGTTGGGGGGCAGGTCAGTCACCTCCACGTGGTGCACCCTGGGCAACGGGGTCGATAAGCATTACAGCTTCGATGTTTTTCCGGAGTGCTGTCGACAACGGCTAACGACTGACGCGGCGGTGATCTCGTTTCCCGGTTTTGGGAACGAGATTCTGCGCCCACTTCTTTACAAGTGGGCGCCGCGAGGGGGGAGAATAGATATATATTTATTTATTTATATTTATACATTTCGGAGGGACCCGCGTTTTGGGTCACGTGACGCACACGGCAACTTTATTGGTTGCTGGGTCTTCGGGGTCCTTTTGGGCTGCCGTAGACAATAGGTAGGGAGAGGCGGGTTTGCTCAGTTTCGGCGTCGACTCTGAGTAAACAAGACTATTGTCACCGCCTCTCAAACTCGTTTCCCCATCTGGGTGTTGTGGATCATGTCTCGCAGCCTGTGGTGGGACCGAGGGCCTTGCCTTAACCGGCCGGGCCGAGAGGAGCCAACCTCATTAAAAAACATTAGGTTAGAGATCCCGTGATACCGCCCGACCTCACGGTGTAATAGGGTTACCAGGGTACAGGGGGCACTGCCTTGGTGGACTTTTTATTTCCCCCATACTCGTGGGATCAATTATGGCTTTGAACTCAAAAAATAACGAAAACGGACCTGATGCCTTACGATCGGATAACGACGAAATGGCGGTTGATGCGGGCGCCCCGATGGCGCGCGCAGAAACCCACGACCTTGGCGCTAAAAAGGAGCTGGTTGTCCGACTGGAACGACTCTCTGAGTCCGACTCGTCGGTCGCCAGCGTCGCTTGCTCGACGGATAGGACTAGACGGAAAGGGGAGAAGCGATCTCTTCCTAGAGAGAGCTTCTCGGGCTCCGACAGCGATGCGAGCGCGCAGTCTAGAGACTGCGGCTCGGAGGCATCGGTCGGTAGATGGCTAAAGCCATCGTCCAAAAGGGGGCGTGGTCGACCGACCACTACTGGGCACTACGTTGGCTTCAACGTAGAGATGGCAAAGGAGCAGCGCTTCCAGGCGGAGGATGCGCTCGCTGCCTACAGTGCCAAGGCCAAGGTGGCCATCGAAGAGAGGGCGGCACGTCTTAGAAACCGTTGTGGGATCGAAGACGTGCCGCAGACGTCTGCTGGACTGGATGCAACAGTCCAGGAGGCGATCAACGTAGTGGTGCAGGTTGCCGACAAGTCGAGCAACCTAAAAGGCACCTTCGTTCGGGCCCTTAAGACGGCCGCTGACACCATTAAAGGTGCGGTGGCCGATCTGAGGGCCCTTACCGTCACGGAGGAGGTCGCCCGCCTGGAAGTAGCCAATGCGCAACTTTCGGGCCAATTGGCCGAACTCCGCCGAGAGGTCGCCCAGATGCGGCAACAGCCTGCTGCGAGCAGCGTGGCCGCATCTGACCTCCAAAAGGTCATGGAGGAGGCGCTGCGCGCTAACCGCGAGCAGTTCAGCGTAATGCTGAACGCTCGCTTCGAGGGTATAGAAGGCCGCCTCCTTCCAGAACCTCGTCTGCGACCTTCGCTGGCCGCCGACAAGAGAGCGGAGCAGGCTTCGAAAGCCAAAGACGCTCCAGCCGTCGTAGAGGTGGCCAAGCCGAAGCGGGCGAGACGCCCGAACTTGGCTGCCCAAGAAGCGGCGACGAGTCGAGGGAACGCTCCTTCGTCATCCGCGGAGACAGAAGCCGCGCCGATTCCGTGGAGCGCTGTCGTTGGGAGAAAATCCCAAAAGACAGCCAGCAAATCGGTGGCGGCGGCGAAGCGGACTCCTACAAAGGAGTCCAAAAAGGCGGCCAGCAAATCGGCCGCTGCGGCGAAAAAACAGATTCCTAAGGAATCTCAAAAGCCCAAGAGCGGGAAAAAGCTCCGACCTCCTCGCACTGAGGTTATAACTTTAAAGTTAAAGCCCGAGGCTGAGGAGAGGGGCGTAAAGTACGAGCAGGTTTTGGCTCAAGCTAAGAGCCAAATAAACCTAAGAGAGGTAGGCTTAACTACGGTGCGATTCCGTATGGCAGCCACGGGGGCCCGGATCCTCGAGATACCGCCGGGCACTAAGGAGGCAGATAAGGCGGCAGATGCCCTAGCGGGCAGGCTCCGCGAGGTCCTCAGCCCGGATGTCGTCCAGGTCAATCGACCGACTAAGTGTGCGGAACTTAGGGTGATGGACTTGGACGACTCGGTCACGGCGGAGGAAGTCGTCGCAGCGGTCGCCGCAGACGGAGGCTGCTCTGTCGGAGCGATCAGACCGGGAGCTATTGCTCGGGGCCCGAGCGGCTCTGGCTCGCTCTGGTTGAGCTGCCCAGTAGCGGCAGCCAAAAAGGTAGTGGAGGCTGGTCGGATTAGGGTCGGGTGGGTCTCGGCACGAGTGTTACTGCTCGAGCCCAGACCGCTCCGCTGCTTCCGGTGTCTCGAGGGGGGTCACATGGGGGTCAAGTGTGACAGGGGCGTGGATCGCAGCCGGCTGTGCTTCCGTTGCGGTCAGCCCGATCACAAGGCACGCGAGTGCTCAGCCGCCGACGCAAATTGCGTCGCCTGCGCAGCGGCTGGTAAGCCAGCGGCTCATGCCGTTGGCAGCAAAAGGTGCCAGAGCGGGAAAGCTCGCGTGGCACCGAAACAAGGCAAAGTGAGGACGAACGGCCCCGCAGCCGCGTCCTCACGGGCACAGGTGGAGACAATGGAGACCGCATAGTGATGGCCTTACATTGTCTCCAAGCCAACGTTAACCACTCTGCGAGGGCTCAGGACCTTCTAGTCCAAAGCATGGCAGAGTGGCAAATTAACGTGGCGGTGGTGTCGGAGCCCTACTTCGTTCCCTCGCGGGACGATTGGGTATCCGATCACGACCGAGTGGTGGCCATCGTCGCCCCCGCTGTGGCCGGCTCCCCGGCCATCGAGGGCGTTGCGAAGGGTAGGGGGTACGTTCTGGCCGTCGTCGGCGATGTGGCTGTCGTCGGTGTCTACGCTTCGCCCAATCGGAGTCTCGCCGAGTTCGAGCGAATGCTGGTCGAGGTCGGGGCTCTGGTTGGGCAGATATCGCCCACCCCTGTGTTGGTCGCGGGGGATTTCAACGCCAAATCAACGGCTTGGGGTTCCCCAGCGACTGATGCACGAGGTGAGGTTCTGGTGGAGTGGGCCACATCACTGGGACTCGTAGTCCTCAACAGTGGGTCGGAGAGCACGTGCGTGCGGTGGCAGGGCGAATCGATCGTGGACATCACGTTCGCGTCCAACGCCCTGGCCCGCCGTGTTCGCGATTGGAGAGTTGAGACGCGCGTGGAGACCCTGTCCGACCACCGGTATATCCGGTTCGGTGTCTCTGCGTTTCCCGTCTCTCCTACTGGGGAAGCTCCGCCCGCTGCTGGACGGCTGGACGGACCGCGTTGGTGCCTGGGCCGTCTCGACAGCCAGCTGGCGAAAGAGGCGGCCATCGTAGAAGCCTGGGGGGCCGGTTCCGACCCGGTAGTCCGAGTCGACACAGAGGCCGACGAAATCGGCGCCGCCCTGTCTCGCATTTGCGATGCGGCGATGCCGCGAGCAAAACCGTTCACGCCGCGCCGACGGTTGTACTGGTGGCGCCCAGAACTCCGCCAGCTGCGCAAAGCTTGCGTGGCAGCGCGCCGACGGTACAGTCGGTGCAGGAGGAGAAGGGTCCGCGACCATGACGCAGAAGGCGTCTTTTACGCCGCCTACAGGGCCGCCTGCCAAACGCTGCAGAAGGCCATAGCCCAGGCCAAAGAAGCGGCGTGGGGGGAATGGCTGGCGACGCTCGAAAGAGACCCGTGGGGGAGACCGTACCGTGTCGTACGGCAAAAGCTCCGACCCTGGGCTCCGCCGCTAACCAGCAGTCTCCAGCCGTTACTCCTGGAGACTGTAGTGGACACACTCTTTCCCGAAAGGGGAGAATTCACGCCGCCGGCCATGGCGCCCATCATCGGACCTCGCGAGTACGAGGATCAGGTGATTCCGGTCACTGAGACGGAGTTACAGGCGGCCGCCCTGAAACTCCGGTCGAAGAGGACAGCCCCGGGGCCCGATGGCATCCCGGGGCGCGCCTTGGCGATCGCGTTGGACGAGATGAGCGAAAGCATTCGGCACCTCTTCACCGCGTGCTTCGCTCAGGGTAGGTTTCCGCAACGGTGGAAAACGGGCAGACTCGTTCTGATCCGTAAAGAAGGGCGCCCGCCCGATCAGCCTTCGGCCTACCGCCCGATAGTGTTGCTCGACGAGACGAGCAAGCTATTCGAGCGTGTGCTCGCTACCCGTCTCGTGGGTAGCATGGAGCCGGGCCTTAACGAGCGGCAGTATGGTTTTCGACCTGGCCGTTCTACACTAGACGCGATCGCCAGGGTACGGGACCTGGCAGAGGAGGAGGTCTCTCGGGGTGGGGTCGTGATTGCAGTGTCATTGGATATATCCAATGCCTTCAACACCCTACCCTGGGAAGTAGTTTTGGAGGCATTGCGCTTTCACAATGTCCCGAGCTACTTGAGGCGTACCGTGGCCGATTATTTTTCGGGCAGAGCGGTGGCCTACCCGACGAGGGAGGGCTGGGGTAGGAAGACGTTGTCGTGCGGTGTTCCGCAGGGGTCGGTCCTAGGGCCGCTCTTGTGGAACATAGGGTACGACTGGGTGCTGCGCGGGGCCACTTTGCGGGGGGTCAGCGTAACGTGCTACGCTGACGACACCCTCGTGTCGGCCCGGGGCCGCTCCTATCGAGAGGCGGCCTATCTCGCTACGGCGGGTGTGGCACACGTCGTGCACCGCATCCGCGCTTTGGGTCTAGAGGTTGCCCTGCAAAAGTCCGAGGCACTCGTATTTCACGGGCCACGGAACGGGCCACCACCGGGGGCAACCATCACAGTGGGCGGAATTTCCATCACCGTCGGGTCGACGATGAGATATCTCGGACTCGTTCTCGACGGTAGGTGGAATTTCGAAGAGCACTTCAGGTGCTTGGCCCCGAGGTTGGTGGCCGCAGCCGGAGCGCTGGGGTCGATCCTTCCGAACGTCGGGGGCCCAGGAGGCGCCTGCAGGCGCTTGTACGCCGGTGTCGTTCGCTCGATGGCGCTCTACGGGGCGCCGATATGGGCGGACGCACTGAGCGCCCGAAACGTCGCCTCGCTGCGACGTCCGCAGCGGATCATAGCGCTCAGAGCGGCTCGTGCGTACCGCACGGTGTCGTACACCGCAGCGTGTCTGCTCGCCGGAAGCCCGCCATGGGACCTCGAGGCCGAGGCCAATTCGAGCGTCTACTGGAGGGTCAAGGCGGCGACAGCAGAGGAGAACCGGCCACACCCTCGTGAGGTTCGCCAATGGCGCGAAGAGGCCCGCCAAAGTCTCTTCGCCAAATGGTCGGAGAGACTGGGTGTCCCGGGTACTAGTCGGGAACTCGTGGAGGCCATTCGGCCTGTTCTACAGGAGTGGGTCGAGCGCAAGCACGGCCCATCCACCTATCACCTCGCGCAGCTCTTGACCGGGCACGGGTGCTTTGCCAAGTACCTGTGCGAGGTGGTGGGCAGGGAACCATCGACGTTGTGCCACCACTGTGGCAACGGAGCCGTGGATACGGCCGAACACACGCGCGCAGAGTGCCCAGCCTGGGCGGAGCCTCGCGCGGTCCTATCCACGGCTATAGGAGGGGACGTGTCGCTTCCGGCCATCATCGAGAGAATGGCCGGAAACAAAGAGGCCTGGTCGGCTGTTTGTACGTTTAGCGACGCCGTAATGTCGCAAAAGGAGACGGCGGAGCGAGAGCGGGAGGACGATCCCGACTCGCTCCCGCAGCGTCGTAGGAGACCAGGTCGCCGGCGGCGAGCCTTCGCAAGGCGAACGCTGCCGCCGCCGTGATGTGGTGTGGTCGGTTCTGACCAATCGTGGGGCGTCGTCGAAAGACGCCCGGCCTCCAGTAATGGACTCGAGGGAGTCTGCTGAGGCAGAGTAGGAAAGTGCGCCTTAGCGTACTTTAGAGTCGGGTCGCCTAGCAGCGACGACCGCTGGCGGGGTCGCGGTTGCAAGCCAACAGCGTTCCCGTAGCCCCGCCGTCTTGCGCGAGACGAATTTACGAGGTGGTTTTAGTGGGTAGGACGGAGCCTTCAGCTCCGGGCAGGGAATTTTTCTTTCCCCGTGAGTCCCACATTTTCCGTTCCGGTCCCGGGACCTGGGCGACCAATGCGTAAATGCATTTCCCCTCGTTAAAAAAAAAAAAAAAAAAAAAAAAAAAAGGTTAGGTTAGGTTAGGTTAGGTTAGGTTAGGTTGGGGTGCAAGTCAGTCACCTCCTCGTGGTGCACCCTGGGCAACGGGGTCGACAAGCATGTACCGATGTTTTCTCGGAGTGCCTGTCGACCACGGCTAAGACTGACACGACGGTTATGCCACGGGTCGCTCCTGGTACTTCTCTGCTTAGCAGAGTGGACTGTGTGAGCGGCTTCGTGGCAAATGGAGAGGAGTTTTTCGTTGTTACGTTTTGTGATGTTATTGTTAATTCTAATTTATGTGTTGTTATTTATTGTTGTCGTGTAAATATAAATTATTTCATTTTATTTCATTTGTTGTAAATAGCCTATTGTTAGTTGCTGGGTCTTCTGGGTCTTTTTGGGCTACCGGAGGCCAGTGGCGGGAGAGGCGGGTTTGCTCAGTTTCGGTATCGACTCTGAGTAAACAAGACTTTTGTCACCGCCTCTCAAACTCGTTTCCCCACCCGGGTGTTGTGGATCATGTCTCGCAGCCTGTGGTGGGACCGAGGGCCTTGCCTTAACCGGCCGGGCCAAGAGGAGCCAACCTCACTAAAAAACACTAGTTTAGAGAACCCGTGATACCGCCCGACCTCACGGTGTAATAGGGTTACCAGGGTACAGGGGGCACTGCCCTGGTGGACTTTTTATTTCCCCCACACTCGTGGGACTACTTATGCCATTCTATAAAAATCAAAATGATAAAAAACAAGAGACTGCATTACGATCGGTAACTGATGACATGGCGGTGGAGGCGGGCGCCCCGATGGCGCGCGCTGAAACCAACGACTCTGGCGTACTAAAAGGATTAACGATTCGGCTCGAACGACTCTCTGAGTCGGACTCCTCCGTCTGCAGCATGCAGTCGGTGGAATCGGTGGAACAACAGCGGAGTAGGGGTGAAAAGCGGATCCACGCTGAGGATAGCTGCTCGGGCTCGGAGAGCGACGCGAGCGTGCTGAGCGACAAAACTGAATCCTCAGCAAGCAGGTGGCTCAAACCCGCTAATAAAAGGGGGCGTGGCAGACCACCTACCCATGGTAGGTATGTCGGACTTGGGAAGTCACAGGCGGAGATTAGTGAATCCAAGAAAGACAATTTCCAGGCGGAAGACGCGTTGGCCGCCTACAATGAAGCGGCGAAGGTGGCGATGGAAGAAAGGGCGGCCCGTGCCAGAAACCGTCAACCAACGGCAGTTGAGGACGTGCCGAAGACGTCCGCCGCTCTGGACGCGGCGGTCCAACAGGCACTCGACGTGGTGGTACAGGTTGCTAATAAGTCGGGCAACATGAAGGGTACATTCGTCCGAGCCCTGAAGACTGCCGCGGACACCATCAAAGGTGCTGTGGCAGATCTCAGGGCGCTGACCATGTCAGAAGAGGTAGCCCGACTTGAAGCGGCCAACGCTCAGCTTTCGGGCCAGCTGGCCGAGCTGCGCCGCGAGGTGGCCCAGATGCGCAAGCAGCCGGCTACGTTGGACGACTCGAACGTCCAGCGGATCATGGAGGAGGCGCTGCGCTCCAACCGCGAGCAGTTCGCGAAAATGCTGAACGCGCGGATGGAGGGCATCGAACGCCGCCTCCTTCCGGAGCCTAGACTGCGACCTCCGCTGGCCGCCGATCGCAGGGCGGCGCAGGTTCCGACCGCAACCGTGGGCGTTACAGCCGAACCACTCTCCGCTGAAGTTGCGAACGACGAGGCAGCCCAACGGACCAAGCCTAAGCGGGGAAAACGCCCTAATATGGCGGCGCAAGAAGCGGCAGCGGCAACAAAGAGTGCCCCTCCGTCATCCTCGGGGCCGGGCAGTTCCTCGACAAGCTGGAGTGCCGTCGTTCAGAAAACGGCGACCAAGAAGGCCGCGACCAAGACCACCGAACCGGCTGCACCGGCAGCGAAGTCGAACTCGGCCAGTTCCAAAAAGAAGGCCCCTCCAAAGAGGAAACTCCGCCCTCCTCGCTCCGCCGTGATAACGATCACGCTGAGGCCCGGTGCTGTGGAGAAGGGCCTCAGATACGAAGACGTCCTGGCCCAAGCGAAGAGCCGCGTCAAGCTGAGCGAGGTCGGCTTGACTGCGGTGCGCTTTAGGGCAGCAGCGACGGGAGGGCGCATCCTGGAGATTCCGCCGGGCACCAGCGATGCAGAAAAAGCGGCGGACGCCCTCGCGTCTAAACTCCGCGAGGCGCTTAACCCGGACGACGTCCAGGTCCATAGACCGACCAAGTGCGTCGAGTTAAGGGTCATGGACCTGGACGATTCCGTCACGGCGGAGGAGGTGGTGGCTGCGGTGGCCGAAGCTGGGGGCTGCTCTGCGGGAGCTATAAGGCCGGGGGCTATCGCTCGGGGCTCGAGTGGCTGTGGCTCCCTCTGGCTGAGCTGCCCGGTGGCTGCCGCAAAAAAGGTGGTGGAGGATGGCCGCGTAAAGGTCGGTTGGGTCTCGGCGCGGGTAACGCTGCTCGAGCTGAGGCCACTACGTTGTTACCGGTGCCTGGAGGGGGGCCACGTGGGGGCAAAATGTGACAGGGGTGTTGACCGAAGCCGTTTGTGCTTCCGGTGCGGTCAACCCGACCACAAGGCACGGGAATGTGCTGCCCCGGTGGCAAAATGTGTGGTGTGTTCTGCGGCCGGTAATTCAGCAGCCCATGCGGTCGGATCCAAGGGCTGCCAGGGCGGCAGCAAACGGGCAGCGCCGCAGAAGGAGAAAGCGCCGCAGAAGAGAAGCGCTGCAAGCGCAGGAGTGGAGCCTATGGAGACAGCGCACTGATGGACCTGCGCTGTCTCCAGGCTAACATAAACCACTCTGCCAGGGCTCAGGACCTCCTAGTCCAAAGCATGGCAGAGTGGCAAATCGGCGTTGCGGTGGTATCGGAGCCCTATTTTGTTCCCTCCCGGGACGATTGGGTCTCCGACCACGAAGAAGTGGTGGCCATCGTTGCCCCTGCCGTGGCTGGCTCCCCGTCCATCGAGGGTGTAGCCAGGGGCAGAGGGTGCGTGCTCGCGGTTGTAGGCGATGTGGCGGTTGTGGGAGTCTACGCCTCTCCCAATCGGAGTCTCGCCGACTTTGAACAACAACTGGTCGAGGTCGGGGCTCTGGTTGGGCAAGTATCACCCAGCCCGGTGATAGTTGCGGGGGACTTCAATGCCAAATCCACGGCTTGGGGTTCCCCTGTGACGGATGCCAGAGGCGAGGCTCTCGAGGAGTGGGCAGCTGCTACTGGTCTCGCGGTGATCAACAGTGGGTCGGAGAACACGTGCGTGCGGCTACAGGGCGAATCGATCGTCGACATTACGTTCGCGTCCAACGCCCTGGCCCGCCGTGTTCGGGACTGGAGGGTGGAGACGGGTGCGGAGACACTATCGGACCACAGATATATCCGATTTGATGTCTCCGCGGTTCCCGTCGTCCAGCCCGCTGTTGAGCGGTCAGAAGGTCCGCGGTGGAGTCTTGGCCGTCTCGATAGCCAGTTGGCAAAAGAGGCGGCCATCGTGGAGGCCTGGGGCGCCGGTTCCGACCCGGTTGTCCAGGTCGACCGAGAGGCTGACCAACTCGGCGCCGCCCTGTTCCGCATTTGCGATGTGGCGATGCCGAGAGTCAAGCCTCAGACCCCACGTCGCCGCGTCTACTGGTGGCGACCCGAACTCCGGCAGCTGAGGAGAGCTTGCGTCGCCGCCCGTCGCCAATACACTCGGCTCAGGAGGAGGCGAGTCCGCGACCACGCACTGGAAGACGTCTTCTACGCCGCCTATAGGACTGCCTGCGAAACGCTGAAAAAGGCCATAGCCCAGGCCAAAGAGGCGGCGTGGGAGGAGTGGCTGTCCACTCTCGAAGGAGATCCGTGGGGGAGACCGTACCGGGTTGTGAGGCAGAAGCTCCGACCCTGGACTCCCCCGCTAACCAGCAGTATGCAGCCGCTGCTCCTGAAGAGTGTCGTGGACACGCTCTTTCCTGAGCGAGTGGAATCTTTGCCACCGGCTATGATGGCCACCACTGAACCCCGCGCTAACGAGGGCATATTTTATCCGGTCACCGAGGGTGAACTGCAGGCGGCCGCTCTAAAACTCCGGTCTAAGAAGACAGCCCCGGGGCCTGACGGTATCCCGGGGCGCGCCTTGGCGATCGCATTGGAGGAGATGGGGGAAAGCATTCGACAGCTTTTTACCGCGTGCTTGGCTCAGGGTCGGTTTCCGCAACGGTGGAAAACGGGCAGGCTCGTACTGATCCGAAAGGACGGTCGGTCGCCCGATCAGCCGTCTGCTTACCGCCCAATTGTGCTGCTCAGCGAGACGAGCAAGCTCTTTGAGCGAGTGCTCGCTGCCCGTCTCGTTGGTAGTATGGAGCCGGGTCTTGACGAGCGACAATACGGCTTTCGCCCCGGCCGCTCAACACTGGATGCGATCGCCAGAGTGCGGAACCTTGCCGAGGAGGAGGTGTCTCGGGGTGGGGTTGTTATGGCAGTATCGTTGGACATCTCCAACGCCTTCAACACCCTGCCCTGGGAAGTGGTAATGGAGGGCCTAAATTACCACAATGTGCCGGGCTACCTGCGGCGAATCGTGGCTGCTTATTTCTCGGGCAGAGCGGTGGAATACCCGTCGAGAGAAGGTTGGGAAAGGAAGTCGTTGTCGTGCGGTGTTCCACAGGGCTCGGTCTTAGGGCCACTCCTGTGGAACATCGGCTACGACTGGGTGCTGCGCGGGGCCACTCTGCGGGGGGTCAGCGTCACCTGCTACGCTGACGACACCCTCGTGTCGGCCCGCGGCAGCTCCCATCGGGAGGCGGCGTATCTGGCAACGGCGGGTGTGGCACATGCGGTTCACCGCATCCGCGCCCTCGGCCTCGAGGTGGCATTACACAAATCCGAGGCCCTAGTGTTTCATGGGCCTCGGAACGCCCCACCTCGGGGGATGGCCATCACTGTCGGCGGAACTTCCATCACCGTCGGGTCGACGATGAAGTACCTGGGACTCGTCCTCGACGGCAGGTGGAAGTTCGACGAGCACTTCCGGCGCTTGGCCCCAAGACTGGTGGCTGCAGCCGGAGCGCTGGGGCGGCTACTGCCAAACATCGGAGGGCCGGGTGCCCCCTGCAGGCGCCTGTACACCGGCGTGATACGTTCGATGGCGCTCTACGGAGCGCCGATATGGGCGGACGCTCTGAGCGCTCGTAACGTGGCCTCGCTGCGACGTCCGCAACGGGCCATGGCGCTCAGGGCGGCTCGGGCGTACCGCACGGTGTCTTACACGGCAGCCACCTTGCTGTCCGGAAGCCCGCCATGGGACCTCGAGGCCGAAATCAGCTCGAGTGTATTCTGGCGGGTGAAAGGAGCAAGAGCGGAGGGTAACCGGCCCCACCCTCGTGAGGTCCGACAGTGGCGGGAAGAGGCCCGAGAAAACCACCTCCTCTGCAAATGGGCGGAAAGGCTACGAGTTCCGGGAGCCAGTGGGGAACTCGTAGCGGCCATTCGGCCTGTTTTGAAAGAGTGGGTCGAACGCAAACACGGCCCACTCACGTACCACCTGACGCAGCTCATAACCGGTCACGGCTGCTTCGCCAAATACTTGTGCGAAGTGGTCGGGAGAGAGCCGTCGGTGGTATGTCACCACTGTGGCGACGGAGCCGTGGACACGGCCGAGCACACGCGCGCAGAGTGCCCAGCCTGGGCGGAGCCTCGCGCAGCCCTGTCCACGGCCTTCGGTGGAGATCTGTCACTTCCTGCCATTGTGAGGAGAATGGCCATAAGTCGTGAGGCCTGGGCGGCATTTACTGTTTTCAGCGAAACAATAATGTCGCAGAAAGAGGCGGCAGAACGGCAGCGGGAGGACGACATCAACTCCCTCCCGCTGCGCCGAAGGCGGCCTGGTCGGCGGCGACGTGCGTATGCAGGTCGCACGTTGCCGCATTGACCTGGCCTAGAGCGTGGTTGGCGGCGGAGCCAGTTATCTGATCCGCCGCGGGGCGTCAAGCCCTGACGCCCGGCCTCCAGTGGCGGACTCGGGGGAGTCCGTCACGGCACAGACGGAGGCGGAGATGGAAGGCGCGCCCTAACATCCTGGCGCGCCTTTGAGGCGGGTCGCCTGTTAGCGACTGCCGCTGGCAGGGTCGCGGTGGCAAGCTAACGCGTTCCCGTGGCCCTGCCGCCTTGCGGAAAGGCGGAATTTCGAGGAGGTTTTAGTGGGTAGTGACGGGGCCTTCTGCCCCGTGAGTCCCACATACCCGTCCCGGTCCCCCGACCGGGCGGCAGGCGTAAGTGCCTTTCCTCCTCGTTAAACAAAAAAAAAAAAAAAAAAAAAAAAAGGTTAGGTTAGGTTCGAGAGGCTGACCAACTCGGCGCCGCCCTGTTCCGCATTTGCGATGTGGCGATGCCGAGAGTCAAGCCTCAGACCCCACGTCGCCGCGTCTACTGGTGGCAACCCGAACTCCGGCAGCTGCGGAGAGCTTGCGTCGCCGCCCGTCGTCGGTACACTCGGTGCAGGAGGAGGCGAGTCCGCGACCACGCATCGGAGGAAGTCCTCTACGCCGCCTACAGGTCCGCCTGTATCACCTTGAAGAAGGCCATAGCTCAGGCCAAAGAGGCGGCGTGGGAGGAGTGGCTGGCCACTCTCGAGGGGGATCCGTGGGGGAGACCGTACCGGGTCGTGAGGCAGAAGCTCCGACCCTGGACTCCCCCGCTCACCAGCAGTCTCCAGCCGCAGCTCGTGGAGCGGATCATCCAGGAGCTCTTTCCCGAGCGTGGAGCTTTCGTACCGCCGATGGTACCGACGACGGATCACGAGGATGAACAGATGGCGGATCAGGCGTACCCGGTTACCGAGGCGGAGTTGTGTGCGGCTGTCCTGAAGTTACGTTCGAAAAGGACAGCCCCAGGGCCTGACGGTATTCCGGGACGCGCCCTGGCGATTGCGCTGGAGGAGATCGGCGGGAGCGTCCGGCGTCTATTTTCTGCGTGCCTGGCTCAAGGCAGATTCCCCGATCGGTGGAAAACGGGAAGGCTCGTTCTCATCCGCAAGGAGGGACGAGCGCCCGATCAGCCGTCGGCCTACCGCCCAATCGTGCTGCTCGACGAGACGAGCAAGCTCTTTGAGCGCGTACTTGCAGCCCGTCTCGTCGGCAGCATGGAGCCGGGCCTTAGCGAATGGCAGTTCGGATTTCGCCCCGGCCGCTCGACGCTGGACGCAGTCGCCAGGGTGAGGCAGCTCGCCGAGGAGGAGGTTTCTCGGGGTGGGGTGTTGATGGCAGTGTCGCTGGATATCTCCAACGCCTTCAACACCCTGCCTTGGGAGGTCATTCTGGAGGGCCTTAATTACCACGGTGTCCCGGCCTACCTGCGTCGAACCATCGCCGACTATTTTGTGGGTCGAGCGATCGTCTACCCGACGAGGGATGGTTCGAGCAGGAGGGTCGTGACGTGCGGTGTTCCACAGGGCTCGGTCTTAGGGCCACTCCTGTGGAACATCGGTTATGACTGGGTGCTGCGCGGGTCCACGTTGCGGGGGGTCAGCGTCACCTGCTACGCTGACGACACCCTCGTGTCGGCCCGCGGCAGCAACCACCGGGAGGCGGCCTATCTGGCCACGGCGGGTGTGGCTCACGCGGTCCACCGCATCCGCGCGCTGGGCCTCGAGGTGGCCTTGCACAAATCCGAGGCCCTAGTCTTTCATGGGCCTCGGAATGCCCCACCTCGGGGGTTAGCAATCGTCGTCGGCGGAACTTCCATCACCATCGGGTCGACGATGAAGTACCTAGGACTTGTCCTCGATGGCAGGTGGAAGTTCGAGGAGCACTTCCGGCGCTTGGCCCCAAGACTGGTGGCTGCAGCCGGAGTGCTCGGACGATTGCTGCCCAACGTCGGAGGGCCGGGTTCCCTCTGCAGGCGCCTGTACACCGGCGTGGTGCGTTCGATGGCGCTCTATGGAGCGCCGATATGGGCGGACGCTCTGAGTGCCCGAAACGTGGCCTTGCTGCGACGTCCGCAGCGGGCCATGGCGCTCAGGGCGGCTCGGGCGTACCGCACGGTGTCTTACACGGCGGCCACCTTGCTTTCCGGAAGCCCGCCATGGGACCTCGAGGCCGAGATCTACTCGAGTGTCTATTGGCGGGTCAAGGGAGCAGGAGCGGAGGGAAACCGGCCCCACCCTCGGGAGGTCCAGCAGTGGCGAGAAGAGGCCCGCGAAAACCTCTTCATAAAATGGGCGGAGAGGCTACGAGTTCCGGGAGCTAGTGCGGAACTCGTAGCGGCCATTCGGCCAGTATTGAAGGAGTGGGTCGAGCGTAAGCACGGCCCACTCACGTACCACCTGACGCAGCTCATGACCGGGCACGGCTGCTTCGCCAAATACTTGTGCGAAGTGGTCGGGAGAGAGCCGTCGGTGGTATGTCACCATTGTGGCGATGGAGCCGTGGACACGGCCGAGCACACGCGCGCAGAGTGCCCAGCTTGGGCGGAGCCTCGCGCAGCCCTGTCCACGGTCATAGGCGGAGACCTATCGCTTTCGGCCCTCATCTCCAAGATGGCCGGAAGCGAAGAGGCCTGGGCGGCATTTTCCTCTTTCTGCGACACTGTGATGTCGCAGAAAGAGGCAGCAGAACGGCAGCGGGAGGACGACATCAACTCCCTCCCGCTGCGCCGAAGGCGGCCTGGTCGGCGGCGACGTGCGTATGCAGGTCGCACGTTGCCGCATTGACCTGGCCTAGAGCGTGGTTGGCGGCGGAGCCAGTTATCTGATCCGCCGCGGGGCGTCAAGCCCTGACGCCCGGCCTCCAGTGGCGGACTCGGGGGAGTCCGTCACGGCACAGACGGAGGCGGAGATGGAAGGCGCGCCCTAACATCCTGGCGCGCCTTTGAGGCGGGTCGCCTGTTAGCGACTGCCGCTGGCAGGGTCGCGGTGGCAAGCTAACGCGTTCCCGTGGCCCTGCCGCCTTGCGGAAAGGCGGAATTTCGAGGAGGTTTTAGTGGGTAGTGACGGGGCCTTCTGCCCCGTGAGTCCCACATACCCGTCCCGGTCCCCCGACCGGGCGGCAGGCGTAAGTGCCTTTCCTCCTCGTTAAACAAAAAAAAAAAAAAAAAAAAAAAAAAAAAAGGTTAGGTTAGGTTAGGTTAGGTTAGGTTAGGTTAGGTTAGGTTAGGTTAGGTTAGGTTAGGTTAGGTTAGGTTGGGGTGCAAGTCAGTCACCTCCTCGTGGTGCACCCTGGGCAACGGGGTCGACAAGCATACCGATGTTTTCTCGGAGTGCCTGTCGACCACGGCTAAGACTGACACGACGGTTGTGTCACGGGTCGCTCCTGGTACTTCTCTGTTTAGCAGAGTGGACTGTGTGAGCGGCTTCGTGGCAAATGGAGTGGGAGTTTTCGTTTTTACGTCTTTGTGATGTTATTTTATGTACAATTGTTGTTGTTTGTTTTACAAGTTGTTTTTATATAAAATTTTTATTTGTTGTAAATAGCCTATTATTTGTTGCTGGGTCTCCAGAGACCAGTGGTGGGAGAGGCGGGTTTGCTCAGTTTCGGTATCGACTCTGAGTAAACAAGACTTTTGTCACCGCCTCTCAAACTCGTTTCCCCACCCGGGTGTTGTGGATCATGTCTCGCAGCCTGTGGTGGGACCGAGGGCCTTGCCTTAACCGGCCGGGCCAAGAGGAGCCAACCTCACTAAAAAACATTAGTTTAGAGATCCCGTGATACCGCCCGACCTCACGGTGTAATAGGGTTACCAGGGTACAGGGGGCACTGCCCTGGTGGACTTTTATTTCCCCCACACTCGTGGGACTAATTATGCCATTTTCTAAACCTAAAAACAATAAAAGACAAGAGACTGGAATACGATCGGAAATCGATGACATAGCGGTGGAGGCGGGCGCCCCGATGGCGCGCGCTGAAACCAACGACACTGGCGTTCTAAAAGGACTAACGATTCGGCTGGAACGACTCTCTGAGTCGGACTCCTCGGTCTGCAGCATGCAGTCCGTGGAATCGGCGGAAAATCAAAAGCGGAGTAGAGGAGAAAAGCGGAGCCACGCTGGGGATAGCTGCTCGGGCTCGGAGAGCGACGCGAGCGTCCAGCTGAGCGACAAATCCGAATCCTCAGCCAGCAGGTGGCTCAAACCCGCTAACAAGAGGGGGCGTGGCCGTCCGCCTACTCATGGTAGGTTTGTTGGACTGGGGAAGACACAGACGGAGCTCAGTCTAACTAAGAAAGATAACCTCCTGGCGGAAGATTCGTTGGCCGCCTATAACGAAGCGGCCAAGGTGGCGATTGAAGAAAGGGCGGCCCGTATGAGAAACCGCCAACCATCTGCAGCTGAGGACGTGCCGAAGACGTCCGCCGCTCTGGACGCAGCGGTCCAACAGGCACTTGACGTGGTGTTACAGGTTGCTAATAAGTCGGGCAACATGAAGGGAACATTCGTCCGAGCCCTGAAGACTGCCGCGGACACCATCAAAGGTGCTGTGGCAGATCTCAGGGCGCTGACCATGTCGGAAGAGGTTGCCCGACTTGAAGCAGCCAACGCTCAGCTTTCGGGCCAGCTGGCCGAGCTGCGCCGCGAGGTGGCCCAAATGCGAAAACAGCCGGCTACGTTGGACGACTCGAACGTCCAGCGGATCATGGAGGAGGCGCTGCGCTCCAACCGCGAGCAGTTCGCGAAAATGTTGAACGCGCGGATGGAAGGTATAGAACGCCGCCTCCTTCCGGAGCCTCGGCTGCGACCTCCGCTGGCCGCCGATCGCAGGGCGGCGCAGGTCCCAGCCGCAACTGTGAGTGCCACAGCAGAGCCGCCCTCCACTGAGGCTGCGAACGTCGAGGCAGCCCAACGAAGGACCAAGCATAAACGGGCAAAACGCCCGAATATGGCCGCCCAAGAAGCGGCAGCGGCGGCGGCCACAAAGAATGCCCCTCCATCGTCTTCGCAGCCAGGAAGTGCTCCGACAACCTGGAGCGCCGTCGTTCGGCGAACGTCTAAAAAGACGACCACCGAACCGGCGGCATCGACGAAGTCCACCGGTGCAGCTAAACAGGCCCCCAAGAATCCCAAGAGGAAACTCCGCCCACCTCGCTCCGCCGTGATTACGATCACGCTAAAGCCCGGTGCCTCCGAGAAGGGCCTCAAGTACGAGACTGTCCTGGCCCAAGCGAAGAGCCGCATCAAGTTGAGCGAGGTCGGCTTGACTGCGGTGCGCTTCAGGGCAGCAGCCACAGGAGGACGCATACTGGAGGTCCCGCCGGGCACCAGCGATGCGGAAAAAGCGGCGGACGCCCTCGCATCCAAGCTTCGCGAGGTGCTAAACCCGGACGACGTCCAGGTCCATAGGCCGACCAAGTGCGTCGAGCTAAGGGTCATGGACCTGGACGATTCCGTCACGGCGGAGGAGGTGGTGGCTGCGGTGGCCGAAGCTGGGGGCTGCTCCGCGGGAGCTATAAGGCCCGGGGCTATTGCTCGGGGCTCAAATGGCTCTGGCTCCCTCTGGCTGAGCTGCCCGGTGGCCGCCGCAAAAAAGATGGTGGAGAATGGCCGCGTAAAGGTCGGTTGGGTCTCGGCGCGGGTAACGCTGCTCGAGCCGAGGCCACTACGTTGTTACCGGTGCCTGGAGGGGGGCCACGTGGGGGCCAAATGTGACAGGGGTGTGGACCGCAGCCGTTTGTGCTTCCGCTGCGGTCAACCCGACCACAAGGCCCGGGAATGTGCTGCCCCGGTGGCAAAATGTGTGGTCTGTTCAGCGGCCGGTAAGCCAGCAGCCCATGCGGTCGGATGCAAGGGCTGCCAGGGCGGCAGAAAACGAGCAGCGCCGCAGAAGGGCAGAGTGGCTACGACAGGCTCCGTAGCCACTCCTGCAAGTATCGAGGCGGAGCCAATGGAGACAGCGCACTGATGGACCTGCGCTGTCTCCAGGCTAACATAAACCACTCTGCCAGGGCTCAGGACCTCCTAGTCCAAAGCATGGCAGAGTGGCAAATCGGCGTTGCGGTGGTATCGGAGCCCTATTTTGTTCCCTCCCGGGACGATTGGGTCTCCGACCACGAAGAAGTGGTGGCCATCGTTGCCCCTGCCGTGGCTGGCTCCCCGTCCATCAAGGGTGTAGCCAGGGGCAGAGGGTGCGTGCTCGCGGTTGTAGGCGATGTGGCGGTTGTGGGAGTCTACGCCTCTCCCAATCGGAGTCTCGCCGACTTTGAACAACAACTGGTCGAGGTCGGGGCTCTGGTTGGGCAAGTATCACCCAGCCCGGTGATAGTTGCGGGGGACTTCAATGCCAAATCCACGGCTTGGGGTTCCCCTGCGACGGATGCCAGAGGCGAGGCTCTCGAGGAGTGGGCAGCTGCTACTGGTCTCGCGGTGATCAACAGTGGGTCGGAGAACACGTGCGTGCGGCTACAGGGCGAATCGATCGTCGACATTACGTTCGCGTCCAACGCCCTGGCCCGCCGTGTTCGGGACTGGAGGGTGGAGACGGGTGCGGAGACACTATCGGACCACAGATATATCCGATTTGATGTCTCCGCGGTTCCCGTCGTCCAGCCCGCTGTTGAGCGGTCAGAAGGTCCGCGGTGGAGTCTTGGCCGTCTCGATAGCCAGTTGGCAAAAGAGGCGGCCATCGTGGAGGCCTGGGGCGCCGGTTCCGACCCGGTTGTCCAGGTCGACCGAGAGGCTGACCAACTCGGCGCCGCCCTGTTCCGCATTTGCGATGTGGCGATGCCGAGAGTCAAGCCTCAGACCCCACGTCGCCGCGTCTACTGGTGGCGACCCGAACTCCGGCAGCTGAGGAGAGCTTGCGTCGCCGCCCGTCGCCAATACACTCGGCTCAGGAGGAGGCGAGTCCGCGACCACGCACTGGAAGACGTCTTCTACGCCGCCTATAGGACTGCCTGCGAAACGCTGAAAAAGGCCATAGCCCAGGCCAAAGAGGCGGCGTGGGAGGAGTGGCTGTCCACTCTCGAAGGAGATCCGTGGGGGAGACCGTACCGGGTTGTGAGGCAGAAGCTCCGACCCTGGACTCCCCCACTAACCAGCAGTATGCAGCCGCTGCTCCTGAAGAGTGTCGTGGACACGCTCTTTCCTGAGCGAGTGGAATCTTTGCCACCGGCTATGATGGCCACCACTGAACCCCGCGCTAACGAGGGCATATTTTATCCGGTCACAGAGGGTGAACTGCAGGCGGCCGCTCTAAAACTCCGGTCTAAGAAGACAGCCCCGGGGCCTGACGGTATCCCGGGGCGCGCCTTGGCGATCGCATTGGAGGAGATGGGGGAAAGCATTCGACAGCTTTTTACCGCGTGCTTGGCTCAGGGTCGGTTTCCGCAACGGTGGAAAACGGGCAGGCTCGTACTGATCCGAAAGGACGGTCGGTCACCCGATCAGCCGTCTGCTTACCGCCCAATTGTGCTGCTCAGCGAGACGAGCAAGCTCTTTGAGCGAGTGCTCGCTGCCCGTCTCGTTGGTAGTATGGAGCCGGGTCTTGACGAGCGACAATACGGCTTTCGCCCCGGCCGCTCAACACTGGATGCGATCGCCAGAGTGCGGAACCTTGCCGAGGAGGAGGTGTCTCGGGGTGGGGTTGTTATGGCAGTATCGTTGGACATCTCCAACGCCTTCAACACCCTGCCCTGGGAAGTGGTAATGGAGGGCCTAAATTACCACAATGTGCCGGGCTACCTGCGGCGAACCGTGGCTGCTTATTTCTCGGGCAGAGCGGTGGAATACCCGTCGAGGGAAGGTTGGGAAAGGAAGTCGTTGTCGTGCGGTGTTCCACAGGGCTCGGTCTTAGGGCCACTCCTGTGGAACATCGGCTACGACTGGGTGCTGCGCGGGGCCACTCTGCGGGGGGTCAGCGTCACCTGCTACGCTGACGACACCCTCGTGTCGGCCCGCGGCAGCTCCCATCGGGAGGCGGCGTATCTGGCAACGGCGGGTGTGGCACATGCGGTTCACCGCATCCGCGCCCTCGGCCTCGAGGTGGCATTACACAAATCCGAGGCCCTAGTGTTTCATGGGCCTCGGAACGCCCCACCTCGGGGGATGGCCATCACTGTCGGCGGAACTTCCATCACCGTCGGGTCGACGATGAAGTACCTGGGACTCGTCCTCGACGGCAGGTGGAAGTTCGACGAGCACTTCCGGCGCTTGGCCCCAAGACTGGTGGCTGCAGCCGGAGCGCTGGGGCGGCTACTGCCAAACATCGGAGGGCCGGGTGCCCCCTGCAGGCGCCTGTACACCGGCGTGATACGTTCGATGGCGCTCTACGGAGCGCCGATATGGGCGGACGCTCTGAGCGCTCGTAACGTGGCCTCGCTGCGACGTCCGCAACGGGCCATGGCGCTCAGGGCGGCTCGGGCGTACCGCACGGTGTCTTACACGGCAGCCACCTTGCTGTCCGGAAGCCCGCCATGGGACCTCGAGGCCGAAATCAGCTCGAGTGTATTCTGGCGGGTGAAAGGAGCAAGAGCGGAGGGTAACCGGCCCCACCCTCGTGAGGTCCGACAGTGGCGGGAAGAGGCCCGAGAAAACCACCTCCTCTGCAAATGGGCGGAAAGGCTACGAGTTCCGGGAGCCAGTGGGGAACTCGTAGCGGCCATTCGGCCTGTTTTGAAAGAGTGGGTCGAACGCAAACACGGCCCACTCACGTACCACCTGACGCAGCTCATGACCGGTCACGGCTGCTTCGCCAAATACTTGTGCGAAGTGGTCGGGAGAGAGCCGTCGGTGGTATGTCACCACTGTGGCGACGGAGCCGTGGACACGGCCGAGCACACGCGCGTAGAGTGCCCAGCCTGGGCGGAGCCTCGCGCAGCCCTGTCCACGGCCTTCGGTGGTGATCTGTCACTTCCTGCCATTGTGAGGAGAATGGCCATAAGTCGTGAGGCCTGGGCGGCGTTTACTGTTTTCAGCGAAACAATAATGTCGCAGAAAGAGGCGGCAGAACGACAGCGGGAGGACGACTCCAACTCCCTCCCGCTGCGCCGAAGGCGGCCTGGTCAGCGGCGACGTGCGTTCGCAGGTCGCACGTTGCCGCAATGACCTGGCCTGAGTGTGGTTGGCGGCGGAGCCAGTCACCTGATCCGCCGCGGGGCGTCGGCCCCTGACGCCCGGCCTCCAGTGGCGGACTCGGGGGAGTCCGTCACGGCACAGACGGAGGTGGAGATGGAAGGCGCGCCCTAACATCCTGGCGCGCCTTTGAGGCGGGTCGCCTGTTAGCGACTGCCGCTGGCAGGGTCGCGGTTGCAAGCCAACGCGTTCCCGTGGCCCTGCCGCCTTGCGGAGAGGCGGAATTTCGAGGAGGTTTTAGTGGGTAGGACGGGGCCTTCTGCCCCGTGAGTCCCACATACCCGTCCCGGTCCCCCGACCGGGCGGCAGGCGTAAATGCCTTTCCTCCTCGTTAAAAAAAAAAAAAAAAAAAAAAAAAAAAAAAAAAAAGGTTAGGTTAGGTTGGGGTGCAAGTCAGTCACCTCCTCGTGGTGCATCCTGGGCAACGGGGTCGACAAGCATGTACCGATGTTTTCTCGGAGTGCCTGTCGACCACGGCTAAGACTGACACGACGGTTACGCCACGGGTCGCTCCTGGTACTTCTCTGTTTAGCAGAGTGGACTGTGTGAGCGGCTTCGTGGCAAATGGGAGGAGTTCTTGTTGTTACGTTTGTGATGTTTTTGTTAATTCAAATCTATGTGTTGTTATTTATTGTTGTCGTTAAATATAATTTTATTTCATTTGTTGTAAATAGCCTATTGTTAGTTGCTGGGTCTTCGGGGTCTTTTTGGGCTACCGGAGGCCAGTGGCGGGAGAGGCGGGTTTGCTCAGTTTCGGTGTCGACTCTGAGTAAACAAGACTTTTGTCACCGCCTCTCAAACTCGTTTCCCCATCCGGGTGTTGTGGATCATGTCTCGCAGCCCGTGGTGGGACCGAGGGCCTTGCCTTAACCGGCCGGGCCAAGAGGAGCCAACCTCAATAAAAAACATTAGCTTAGAGATCCCGTGATACCGCCCGACCTCACGGTGTAATAGGGTTACCAAGGTACAGGGGGCACTGCCTTGGTGGACTGTTATTTCCCCCACACTCGTGGGACTAAATATGGAACATTCAAAACCAAAACAAAAAAAAGATGGAGGAATAGATTATATGGCGGTGGAGGCGGGCGCCCCGATGGCGCGCGCTGAAGCCAACGACTCTGGCGTGCTGAAAGGATTAACGATTCGGCTTGAACGACTCTCTGAGTCGGACTCCTCGGTCTGCAGCATGCAGTCTGTGGAATCGGCGGAACATCAAAAGCGGAGTAGAGGAGAAAAACGGAGCCACGCTGGGGATAGCTGCTCGGGCTCGGAGAGCGACGCGAGCGTGCAGCTGAGCGACAAATCCGAATGCTCAGTCAGCAGGTGGCTCAAACCCGCTAATAAAAGGGGGCGTGGCAGACCGCCTACCCATGGTAGGTACGTCGGACTTGGTAAGTCACAGGCGGAGGTTGGTGAAACCAAAAAAGACAACTTCCAGGCGGAAGACGCGTTGGCCGCCTACAACGAAGCGGCGAAGGTGGCGATGGAAGAAAGGGCGGCCCGTGCCAGAAACCGTCAACCAACGGCAGCTGAGGACGTGCCGAAGACGTCCGCCGCTCTGGATGCGGCGGTCCAACAGGCACTCGACGTGGTGTTACAGGTTGCTAATAAGTCGGGCAACATGAAGGGTACATTCGTCCGAGCCCTGAAGACTGCCGCGGACACCATCAAAGGTGCTGTGGCAGATCTCAGGGCGCTGACCATGTCGGAAGAGGTAGCCCGACTTGAAGCAGCCAACGCTCAGCTTTCGGGCCAGCTGGCCGAGCTGCGCCGCGAGGTGGCCCAGATGCGCAAGCAGCCGGCTACGTTGGACGACTCGAACGTCCAGCGGATCATGGAGGAGGCGCTGCGCTCCAACCGCGAGCAGTTCGCGAAAATGCTGAACGCGCGGATGGAGGGCATCGAACGCCGCCTCCTTCCGGAGCCTAGGCTGCGACCTCCGCTGGCCGCCGATCGCAGGGCGGCGCAGGTTCCGACCGCAACCGTGGGCGTTACAGCCGAACCACTCTCCGCTGAGGTTGCGAACGACGAGGCAGCCCAACGAACCAAGCCTAAGCGGGGAAAACGCCCTAATATGGCGGCGCAAGAAGCGGCTGCGGCAGCGGCAACAAAGAGTGCCCCTCCGTCATCCTCGGGGCCGGGCAGTTCCTCGACAAGCTGGAGTGCCGTCGTTCGGAAAACGGCGACCAAGAAGGCCTCGACCAAGACCACCGAACCGGCTGCACCGGCAGCGAAGTCGAACTCGGCCAGCTCCAAAAAGAAGGCCCCTCCAAAGAGGAAACTCCGCCCTCCTCGCTCCGCCGTGATAACGATCACGCTGAGGCCCGGTGCTGTGGAGAAGGGCCTCAGATACGAAGACGTCCTGGCCCAAGCGAAGAGCCGCGTCAAGCTGAGCGAGGTCGGCTTGACTGCGGTGCGCTTTAGGGCCGCAGCGACGGGAGGGCGCATCCTGGAGATTCCGCCGGGTACCAGCGATGCAGAAAAAGCGGCGGACGCCCTCGCGTCCAAGCTCCGCGAGGCGCTTAACCCGGACGACGTCCAGGTCCATAGACCGACCAAGTGCGTCGAGTTAAGGGTCATGGACCTGGACGATTCCGTCACGGCGGAGGAGGTGGTGGCTGCGGTGGCCGAAACTGGGGGCTGCTCTGCGGGAGCTATAAGGCCGGGGGCTATCGCTCGGGGCTCGAGTGGCTGTGGCTCCCTCTGGCTGAGCTGCCCGGTGGCTGCCGCAAAAAAGGTGGTGGAGGATGGCCGCGTAAAGGTCGGTTGGGTCTCGGCGCGGGTAACGCTGCTCGAGCCGAGGCCACTACGTTGTTACCGGTGCCTGGAGGGGGGCCATGTGGGTGCCAAATGCGACAGGGGTGTCGACCGCAGCCGTTTGTGCTTCCGGTGCGGTCAGCCCGACCACAAGGCCCGGGACTGTGCTGCCGCTGAAGCAAAGTGCGTAGTGTGCTCAGCGGCCGGTAAGCCGGCAGCCCATGCGGTCGGGTGCAAGGGCTGCCAAGGCGGCAGCAAACGGGCAGCGCCGCAGAACAGAAGAGCGCCGCAGAAGAGAAGCGCTGCAAGCGCAGGAGCGGAGCCTATGGAGACCGCGAACTGATGGCCCTTCGTTGTCTCCAGGCCAATGTCAACCACTCTGCCAGGGCCCAGGACCTCCTAGTCCAAAGCATGGCAGAGTGGCAAGTCGGCGTTGCGGTGGTATCGGAGCCCTACTTCGTTCCCTCCCGGGACGACTGGGTCTCCGACCACGATGGAGTGGTGGCCATCATCGCCCCTGCCGTCGCTGGCTCCCCGTCCATCGTGGGTGTAGCCAGGGGCAGAGGGTGCGTGCTCGCCGTCGTGGGCGATCTTGCAGTTGTGGGAGTCTACGCCTCTCCCAATCGGAGCCTCGCCGACTTTGAACAACAGCTGGTCGAGGTCGGGGCTCTGGTTGGGCAGGTATCACCCTACCCGGTGATAGTTGCGGGGGACTTCAATGCCAAATCCACGGCCTGGGGTTCCCCTGCGACGGATGCCAGAGGCGAGGCTCTCGAGGAGTGGGCAGCTGCTACTGGTCTCGCGGTGATCAACAGTGGGTCGGAGAGCACGTGCGTGCGGCTACAGGGCGAATCGATTGTCGACATCACGTTCGCGTCCAACGCCCTGGCCCGCCGTGTTCGGGACTGGAGGGTGGAGACGGGTGCGGAGACACTTTCCGATCATCGGTACATCCGATTTGATGTCTCCGCGGTTCCCGTCGTCCAGCCCGCTGTTGAGCGGTCAGAAGGTCCGCGGTGGAGTCTTGGCCGTCTCGATAGCCAGTTGGCAAAAGAGGCGGCCATCGTGGAGGCCTGGGGCGCCGGTTCCGACCCGGTTGTCCAGGTCGACCGAGAGGCTGACCAACTCGGCGCCGCCCTGTTCCGCATTTGCGATGTGGCGATGCCGAGAGTCAAGCCTCAGACCCCACGTCGCCGCGTCTACTGGTGGCTGCCCGAACTCCGCCAGCTGAGGAGAGCTTGCGTCGCCACCCGTCGTCGGTACACTCGGTGCAGGAGGAGGCGAGTCCGCGACCACGCATCGGAGGAAGTCCTCTACGCCGCCTACAGGTCTGCCTGTATAACACTGCAGAAGGCCATAGCCCAGGCAAAAGAGGCGGCGTGGGAGGAGTGGCTGGCGACCCTCGAGGAGGATCCGTGGGGGAGACCGTACCGGGTCGTGAGGCAGAAGCTCCGACCCTGGACTCCCCCGGTCACCAGCAGTCTCCAGCCGCAGCTCGTGGAGCGAATCACCCACGAGCTCTTTCCCGAGCGTGGAGCGTTCGTACCACCGATGGTACCGACGAGGGATCGCGAGGATGGACAGACGGCGGACCAGGCGTACCCGGTTACCGAGGCGGAGTTGTGTGCGGCTGTCCTGAAGTTACGTTCGAAAAGGACAGCCCCTGGGCCTGACGGTATACCGGGACGCGCCCTGGCGATTGCCCTGGGCGAAATCGGCGAGAGCGTCCGGCGCCTATTTTCTGCGTGCCTGGCTCAAGGCAGGTTCCCCGATCGGTGGAAAACGGGAAAGCTCGTTCTCATCCGCAAGGAGGGACGAGCGCCCGATCAGCCGTCGGCCTACCGCCCAATCGTGCTGCTCGACGAGACGAGCAAGCTCTTTGAGCGCGTGCTTGCAGCCCGTCTTGTCAGCAGCATGGAGCCGGGCCTTAGCGAATGGCAATTTGGTTTTCGCCCCGGTCGCTCGACGCTGGACGCAGTCGCCAGGGTGAGGCAGCTCGCAGAGGAGGAAGTTTCTCGGGGTGGGGTGTTGATGGCAGTGTCGCTCGATATCTCCAACGCCTTTAACACCCTGCCCTGGGAGGTCATATTGGAGGGCCTCAAGTATCATGATGTCCCGGCCTACCTGCGTCGAACCATCGCCGACTACTTTGTGGGCCGAGCAGTCGTCTACCCGACAAGGGATGGTTCGAGCAGGAGGATGATGACGAGCGGTGTTCCACAGGGCTCGGTCTTAGGGCCACTCCTGTGGAACATCGGATACGACTGGGTGCTGCGCGGGGCCACTCTGCGGGGGGTCAGCGTCACCTGTTACGCTGACGACACCCTCGTGTCGGCCCGCGGCAGCTCCCACCGGGAGGCGGCGTATCTGGCCACGGCGGGTGTGGCACATGCGGTCCACCGCATCCGCGCCCTGGGCCTCGAGGTGGCATTACACAAATCCGAGGCCCTAGTGTTTCATGGGCCTCGGAACGCCCCACCTCGGGGGATGGCCATCACTGTCGGCGGAACTTCCATCACCGTCGGGTCGACGATGAAGTACCTGGGACTCGTCCTCGACGGCAGGTGGAAGTTCGACGAGCACTTCCGGCGCTTGGCCCCAAGACTGGTGGCTGCAGCCGGAGCGCTGGGGCGGCTACTGCCAAACATCGGAGGGCCGGGTGCCCCCTGCAGGCGCCTGTACACCGGCGTGATACGCTCGATGGCGCTCTACGGAGCGCCGATATGGGCGGACGTCCTGAGTGCTCGCAACGTGGCCTCGCTGCGACGTCCGCAGCGGGCCATGGCGCTCAGGGCGGCTCGGGCGTACCGCACGGTGTCCTACACGGCAGCCACCTTGCTCTCCGGAAGCCCGCCATGGGACCTCGAGGCCGAAGTCAGCTCGAGTGTCTTCTGGCGGGTCAAGGGAGCGAGGGCGGCGGGTAACCGGCCCCACCCTTGTGAGGTCCGACAGTGGCGGGAAGAGGCCCGCGAAAACCTCCTCCTCAAATGGGCGGAAAGGCTACGAGTTCCGGGTGCCAGTGGGGAACTCGTAGCGGCCATTCGGCCTGTTTTGAAAGAGTGGGTCGAACGCAAACACGGCCCACTCACATACCACCTGACGCAGCTCATGACCGGTCACGGCTGCTTCGCCAAGTACTTGTGCGAAGTGGTCGGGAGAGAGCCGTCGGTGGTATGTCATCATTGTGGCGACGGAGCCGTGGACACGGTGCAGCACACGCGCGCAGAGTGCCCAGCTTGGGCGGAGCCTCGCGCAGCCCTGTCCACGGCATTCGATGGAGATATCTCGCTTTCCGCCATTGTGAGGAGAATGGCCGTGAGTCGCGAGGCCTGGGCGGCAATACGTCACTTCAGCGTGGAAGTCATGTCCGCGAAGGAACACGCAGAACGGCAGCGGGAGGACGACACCAACTCCCTCCCGCTGCGCCGAAGGCGGCCTGGTCGGCGGCGACGTGCGTTCGCAGGTCGCACGTTGCCGCAATGACCTGGCCTGAGTGTGGTTGGCGGCGGAGCCAGTCACCTGATCCGCCGCGGGGCGTCAAGCCCTGACGCCCGGCCTCCAGTGGCGGACTCGGGGGAGTCCGTCACGGCACAGACGGAGGCGGAGATGGAAGGCGCGCCCTAACATCCTGGCGCGCCTTTGAGGCGGGTCGCCTGTTAGCGACTGCCGCTGGCAGGGTCGCGGTTGCAAGCCAACGCGTTCCCGTGGCCCTGCCGCCTTGCGGAGAGGCGGAATTTCGAGGAGGTTTTAGTGGGTAGGACGGGGCCTTCTGCCCCGTGAGTCCCACATACCCGTCCCGGTCCCCCGACCGGGCGGCAGGCGTAAATGCCTTTCCTCCTCGTTAAACAAAAAAAAAAAAAAAAAAAAAAAAAAAAAAAAAAAAAAAAAAAAAAAAAAAAAAAAAAAGGTTAGGTTAGGTTAGGTTAGGTTAGGTTAGGTTAGGTTAGGTTAGGTTAGGTTAGGTTAGGTTAGGTTAGGTTGGGGTGCAAGTCAGTCACCTCCACGTGGTGCACCCTGGGCAACGGGGTCGACAAGCATTTCGAAGTTTTCTCGGAGTGCCTGTCGACCACGGCTAAGACTGACACGACGTTTCTGCCACGGGTCGCTCCTGGTACTTCTCTGTTTGGCAGAGTGGACTGTGAGAGCGGCTTTGTGGCAAATGGAGAGGAGTTTTTCGTTGTTACGTTTTGTGATGTTATTTTATGTACAATTTGTTGTTGTTGTTTCTTTTACAAGTTGTTGTATATATATATTTTGTTGTAAATAGCCTGTTATTTGTTGCTGGGTCTCCAGAGACCAGTGGTGGGAGAGGCGGGTTTGCTCAGTTTCGGTATCGACTCTGAGTAAACAAGACTTTTGTCACCGCCTCTCAAACTCGTTTCCCCACCCAGGTGTTGTGGATCACGTCTCGCAGCCTGTGGTGGGACCGAGGGCCTTGCCTTAACCGGCCGGGCCAAGAGGAGCCAACCTCACTAAAAAACATTAGTTTAGAGATCCCGTGATACCGCCCGACCTCACGGTGTAATAGGGTTACCAGGGTACAGGGGGCACTGCCCTGGTGGACTTTTATTTCCCCCACACTCGTGGGACTACTTATGCCATTTTCTAAAACTAAAAACGATAAAAGACAAGAGACTGGAATACGATCGGAAACCGATGACATAGCGGTGGAGGCGGGCGCCCCGATGGCGCGCGCTGAAACCAACGACACTGGCGTTCTAAAAGGACTAACGATTCGGCTGGAACGACTCTCTGAGTCGGACTCCTCGGTCTGCAGCATGCAGTCCGTGGAATCGGCGGAAAATCAAAAGCGGAGTAGAGGAGAAAAGCGGAGCCACGCTGGGGATAGCTGCTCGGGCTCGGAGAGCGACGCGAGCGTCCAGCTGAGCGACAAATCCGAATCCTCGGCCAGCAGGTGGCTCAAACCCGCTAACAAGAGGGGGCGTGGCCGTCCGCCTACTCATGGTAGGTTTGTTGGACTGGGGAAGACACAGACGGAGCTCAGTCTAACTAAGAAAGATAACCTCCAGGCGGAAGATTCGTTGGCCGCCTATAACGAAGCGGCCAAGGTGGCGATTGAAGAAAGGGCGGCCCGTTTGAGAAACCGCCAACCATCTGCAGCTGAGGACGTGCCGAAGACGTCCGCCGCTCTGGACGCGGCGGTCCAACAGGCACTTGACGTGGTATTACAGGTTGCTAATAAGTCGGGCAACATGAAGGGTACATTCGTCCGAGCCCTGAAGACTGCCGCGGACACCATCAAAGGTGCTGTGGCAGATCTCAGGTCGCTGACCATGTCGGAAGAGGTAGCCCGACTTGAAGCAGCCAACGCTCAGCTTTCGGGCCAGCTGGCCGAGCTGCGCCGCGAGGTGGCCCAGATGCGCAAGCAGCCGGCTACGTTGGACGACTCGAACGTCCAGCGGATCATGGAGGAGGCGCTGCGCTCCAACCGCGAGCAGTTCGCGAAAATGCTGAACGCGCGGATGGAGGGTATCGAACGCCGCCTCCTTCCGGAGCCTAGGCTGCGACCTCCGCTGGCCGCCGATCGCAGGGCGGCGCAGGTTCCGACCGCAACCGTGGGCGTTACAGCCGAACCACTCTCCGCTGAGGTTGCGAACGACGAGGCAGCCCAACGGACCAAGCCTAAGCGGGGAAAACGCCCTAATATGGCGGCGCAAGAAGCGGCTGCGGCAGCGGCAAAGAAGAGTGCCCCTCCGTCATCCTCGGGGCCGGGCAGTTCCTCGACAAGCTGGAGTGCGGTCGTTCGGAAAACGGCGACCAAGAAGGCCGCGACCAAGACCACCGAACCGGCTGCACCGGCAGCGAAGTCGAACTCGGCCAGCTCCAAAAAGAAGGCCCCTCCAAAGAGGAAACTCCGCCCTCCTCGCTCCGCCGTTATAACGATCACGCTGAGGCCCGGTGCTGTGGAGAAGGGCCTCAGATACGAAGACGTCCTGGCCCAAGCGAAGAGCCGCGTCAAGCTGAGCGAGGTCGGCTTGACTGCGGTGCGCTTTAGGGCAGCAGCGACGGGAGGGCGCATCCTGGAGATTCCGCCGGGCACCAGCGATGCAGAAAAAGCGGCGGACGCCCTCGCGTCTAAACTCCGCGAGGCCCTTAACCCGGACGACGTCCAGGTCCATAGACCGACCAAGTGCGTCGAGTTAAGGGTCATGGACCTGGACGATTCCGTCACGGCGGAGGAGGTGGTGGCTGCGGTGGCCGAAGCTGGGGGCTGCTCTGCGGGAGCTATAAGGCCGGGGGCTATCGCTCGGGGCTCGAGTGGCTGTGGCTCCCTCTGGCTGAGCTGCCCGGTGGCTGCCGCAAAAAAGGTGGTGGAGGATGGCCGCGTAAAGGTCGGTTGGGTCTCGGCGCGGGTAACGCTGCTCGAGCCGAGGCCACTACGTTGTTACCGGTGCCTGGAGGGGGGCCATGTGGGGGCCAAATGCGACAGGGGTGTCGACCGCAGCCGTTTGTGCTTCCGGTGCGGTCAGCCCGACCACAAGGCCCGGGACTGTGCTGCCGCTGAAGCAAAGTGCGTAGTGTGCTCAGCGGCCGGTAAGCCGGCAACCCATGCGGTCGGGTGCAAGGGCTGCCAAGGCGGCAGCAAACGGGCAGCGCCGCAGAACAGAAGAGCGCCGCAGAAGAGAAGCGCTGCAAGCGCAGGAGCGGAGCCTATGGAGACCGCGAACTGATGGCCCTTCGTTGTCTCCAGGCCAATGTCAACCACTCTGCCAGGGCCCAGGACCTCCTAGTCCAAAGCATGGCAGAGTGGCAAGTCGGCGTTGCGGTGGTATCGGAGCCCTACTTTGTTCCCTCCCGGGACGACTGGGTCTCCGACCACGATGGAGTGGTGGCCATCATCGCCCCTGCCGTCGCTGGCTCCCCGTCCATCGAGGGTGTAGCCAGGGGCAGAGGGTGCGTGCTCGCCGTCGTGGGCGATCTTGCAGTTGTGGGAGTCTACGCCTCTCCCAATCGGAGCCTCGCCGACTTTGAACAACAGCTGGTCGAGGTCGGGGCTCTGGTTGGGCAGGTATCACCCTGCCCGGTGATAGTTGCGGGGGACTTCAATGCCAAATCCACGGCCTGGGGTTCCCCTGCGACGGATGCCAGAGGCGAGGCTCTCGAGGAGTGGGCAGCTGCTACTGGTCTCGCGGTGATCAACAGTGGGTCGGAGAGCACGTGCGTGCGGCTACAGGGCGAATCGATCGTCGACATCACGTTCGCGTCCAACGCCCTGGCCCGCCGTGTTCGGGACTGGAGGGTGGAGACGGGTGCGGAGACACTGTCGGATCACCGATATATCCGATTTGATGTCTCCGCGGTTCCCGTCGTCCAGCCCGCTGTTGAGCGGTCAGAAGGTCCGCGGTGGAGTCTTGGCCGTCTCGATAGCCAGTTGGCAAAAGAGGCGGCCATCGTGGAGGCCTGGGGCGCCGGTTCCGACCCGGTTGTCCAGGTCGACCGAGAGGCTGACCAACTCGGCGCCGCCCTGTTCCGCATTTGCGATGTGGCGATGCCGAGAGTCAAGCCTCAGACCCCACGTCGCCGCGTCTACTGGTGGCTGCCCGAACTCCGCCAGCTGAGGAGAGCTTGCGTCGCCGCCCGTCGTCGGTACACTCGGTGCAGGAGGAGGCGAGTCCGCGACCACGCATCGGAGGAAGTCCTCTACGCCGCCTACAGGTCTGCCTGTATAACACTGCAGAAGGCCATAGCCCAGGCAAAAGAGGCGGCGTGGGAGGAGTGGCTGGCGACCCTCGAGGAGGATCCGTGGGGGAGACCGTACCGGGTCGTGAGGCAGAAGCTCCGACCCTGGACTCCCCCGGTCACCAGCAGTCTCCAGCCGCAGCTCGTGGAGCGAATCACCCACGAGCTCTTTCCCGAGCGTGGAGCGTTCGTACCACCGATGGTACCGACGAGGGATCGCGAAGATGGACAGATGGCGGACCAGGCGTACCCGGTTACCGAGGCGGAGTTGTGTGCGGCTGTCCTGAAGTTACGTTCGAAAAGGACAGCCCCTGGGCCTGACGGTATACCGGGACGCGCCCTGGCGATTGCCCTGGGCGAAATCGGCGAGAGCGTCCGGCGCCTATTTTCCGCGTGCCTGGCTCAAGGCAGGTTCCCCGATCGGTGGAAAACGGGAAGGCTCGTTCTCATCCGCAAGGAGGGACGAGCGCCCGATCAGCCGTCGGCCTACCGCCCAATCGTGCTGCTCGACGAGACGAGCAAGCTCTTTGAGCGCGTGCTTGCAGCCCGTCTTGTCGGCAGCATGGAGCCGGGCCTTAGCGAATGGCAGTTCGGATTTCGCCCCGGCCGCTCGACGCTGGACGCAGTCGCCAGGGTGAGGCAGCTCGCAGAGGAGGAGGTTTCTCGGGGTGGGGTGTTGATGGCGGTGTCGCTCGATATCTCCAACGCCTTTAACACCCTGCCCTGGGAGGTGGTAATGGAGGGCCTCAAATTTCACAATGTCCCGGCCTACCTGCGTCGAACCATCGCCGACTACTTCGTGGGCCGAGTAGTCGTCTACCCGACGAGGGATGGTTCGAGCAGGAGGATGATGACGTGCGGTGTTCCACAGGGCTCGGTCTTAGGGCCACTCCTGTGGAACATCGGGTACGACTGGGTGCTGCGCGGGGCCACTCTGCGGGGGGTCAGCGTCACCTGTTACGCTGACGACACCCTCGTGTCGGCCCGCGGCAGTTCCCATCGGGAGGCGGCGTATCTGGCCACGGCGGGTGTGGCACATGCGGTCCACCGCATCCGCGCCCTGGGCCTCGAGGTGGCACTACACAAATCCGAGGCCCTAGTGTTTCATGGGCCTCGGAACGCCCCACCTCAGGGGATGGCCATCACTGTCGGCGGAACTTCCATCACCGTCGGGTCGACGATGAAGTACCTGGGACTCGTCCTCGACGGCAGGTGGAAGTTCGAGGAGCACTTCCGGCGCTTGGCCCCAAGACTGGTGGCTGCAGCCGGAGCGCTGGGGCGGCTTCTGCCAAACATCGGAGGGCCGGGTGCCCCCTGCAGGCGCCTGTACACCGGCGTGATACGCTCGATGGCGCTCTACGGAGCGCCGATATGGGCGGACGTCCTGAGTGCTCGCAACGTGGCTTCGCTGCGACGTCCGCAGCGGGCCATGGCGCTCAGGGCGGCTCGGGCGTACCGCACGGTGTCCTACACGGCAGCCACCTTGCTCTCCGGAAGCCCGCCATGGGACCTCGAGGCCGAAGTCAGCTCGAGTGTCTTCTGGCGGGTTAAGGGAGCGAGGGCGGCGGGTAACCGGCCCCACCCTCGTGAGGTCCGACAGTGGCGGGAAGAGGCCCGCGAAAACCTCCTCCTCAAATGGGCGGAAAGGCTACGAGTTCCGGGTGCCAGTGGGGAACTCGTAGCGGCCATTCGGCCTGTTTTGAAAGAGTGGGTCGAACGCAAACACGGCCCACTCACATACCACCTGACGCAGCTCATGACCGGTCACGGCTGCTTCGCCAAGTACTTGTGCGAAGTGGTCGGGAGAGAGCCGTCGGTGGTATGTCATCATTGTGGCGACGGAGCCGTGGACACGGCGGAGCACACGCGCGCAGAGTGCCCAGCTTGGGCGGAGCCTCGCGCAGCCCTGTCCACGGCATTCGGTGGAGACGTGACGCTTCCGGCGCTAATAAAAAGAATGGCCGCTAATGAAGAAGCCTGGGCGGCAATACGCGATTTTAGCGAGAAAGTTATGTCCGCGAAGGAACACGCAGAACGGCAGCGTGAGGACGACTCCAACTCCCTCCCGCTGCGCCGAAGGCGGCCTGGTCGGCGGCGACGTGCGTTCGCAGGTCGCACGTTGCCGCAATGACCTAGCCTGAGTGTGGTTGGCGGCGGAGCCAGCCACCTGATCCGCCGCGGGGCGTCGGCCCCTGACGCCCGGCCTCCAGTGGCGGACTCGGGGGAGTCCGTCACAGCACAGACGGAGGCGGAGTTGCAAGGCGCGCCCTAACATCCTGGCGCGCCTTTGAGGCGGGTCGCCGTTTAGCGACTGCCGCTGGCAGGGTCGCGGTTGCAAGCCAACGCGTTCCCGTGGCCCTGCCGCCTTGCGGAGAGGCGGAATCTCGAGGAGGTTTTAGTGGGTAGGACGGGGCCTTCTGCCCCGTGAGTCCCACATACCCGTCCCGGTCCCCCGACCGGGCGGCAGGCGTAAGTGCCTTTCCTCCTCGTTAAACAAAAAAAAAAAAAAAAAAAAAAAAAAAAAAAAAAAAAAAAAAAAGGTTAGGTTAGGTTAGGTTAGGTTAGGTTAGGTTAGGTTAGGTTAGGTTAGGTTAGGTTAGGTTCGGGGGACTTCAATGCCAAATCCACGGCCTGGGGTTCCCCTGCGACGGATGCCAGAGGCGAGGCTCTCGAGGAGTGGGCAGCTGCTACTGGTCTCGCGGTGATCAACAGTGGGTCGGAGAGCACGTGCGTGCGGCTACAGGGCGAATCGATTGTCGACATCACGTTCGCGTCCAACGCCCTGGCCCGCCGTGTTCGGGACTGGAGGGTGGAGACGGGTGCGGAGACACTTTCCGATCATCGGTACATCCGATTTGATGTCTCCGCGGTTCCCGTCGTCCAGCCCGCTGTTGAGCGGTCAGAAGGTCCGCGGTGGAGTCTTGGCCGTCTCGATAGCCAGTTGGCAAAAGAGGCGGCCATCGTGGAGGCCTGGGGCGCCGGTTCCGACCCGGTTGTCCAGGTCGACCGAGAGGCTGACCAACTCGGCGCCGCCCTGTTCCGCATTTGCGATGTGGCGATGCCGAGAGTCAAGCCTCAGACCCCACGTCGCCGCGTCTACTGGTGGCTGCCCGAACTCCGCCAGCTGAGGAGAGCTTGCGTCGCCGCCCGTCGTCGGTACACTCGGTGCAGGAGGAGGCGAGTCCGCGACCACGCATCGGAGGAAGTCCTCTACGCCGCCTACAGGTCTGCCTGTATAACACTGCAGAAGGCCATAGCCCAGGCAAAAGAGGCGGCGTGGGAGGAGTGGCTGGCGACCCTCGAGGAGGATCCGTGGGGGAGACCGTACCGGGTCGTGAGGCAGAAGCTCCGACCCTGGACTCCCCCGGTCACCAGCAGTCTCCAGCCGCAGCTCGTGGAGCGAATCACCCACGAGCTCTTTCCCGAGCGTGGAGCGTTCGTACCACCGATGGTACCGACGAGGGATCGCGAGGATGGACAGATGGCGGACCAGGCGTACCCGGTTACCGAGGCGGAGTTGTGTGCGGCTGTCCTGAAGTTACGTTCGAAAAGGACAGCCCCTGGGCCTGACGGTATACCGGGACGCGCCCTGGCGATTGCCCTGGGCGAAATCGACGAGAGCGTCCGGCGCCTATTTTCTGCGTGCCTGGCTCAAGGCAGGTTCCCCGATCGGTGGAAAACGGGAAAGCTCGTTCTCATCCGCAAGGAGGGACGAGCGCCCGATCAGCCGTCGGCCTACCGCCCAATCGTGCTGCTCGACGAGACGAGCAAGCTCTTTGAGCGCGTGCTTGCAGCCCGTCTTGTCAGCAGCATGGAGCCGGGCCTTAGCGAATGGCAATTTGGTTTTCGCCCCGGTCGCTCGACGCTGGACGCAGTCGCCAGGGTGAGGCAGCTCGCAGAGGAGGAAGTTTCTCGGGGTGGGGTGTTGATGGCAGTGTCGCTCGATATCTCCAACGCCTTTAACACCCTGCCCTGGGAGGTGGTAATGGAGGGCCTCAAATTCCACAATGTCCCGGCCTACCTGCGTCGAACCATCGCCGACTACTTTGTGGGCCGAGCAGTCGTCTACCCGACAAGGGATGGTTCGAGCAGGAGGATGATGACGTGCGGTGTTCCACAGGGCTCGGTCTTAGGGCCACTCCTGTGGAACATCGGATACGACTGGGTGCTGCGCGGGGCCACTCTGCGGGGGGTCAGCGTCACCTGTTACGCTGACGACACCCTCGTGTCGGCCCGCGGCAGCTCCCACCGGGAGGCGGCGTATCTGGCCACGGCGGGTGTGGCACATGCGGTCCACCGCATCCGCGCCCTGGGCCTCGAGGTGGCATTACACAAATCCGAGGCCCTAGTGTTTCATGGGCCTCGGAACGCCCCACCTCGGGGGATGGCCATCACTGTCGGCGGAACTTCCATCACCGTCGGGTCGACGATGAAGTACCTGGGACTCGTCCTCGACGGCAGGTGGAAGTTCGACGAGCACTTCCGGCGCTTGGCCCCAAGACTGGTGGCTGCAGCCGGAGCGCTGGGGCGGCTACTGCCAAACATCGGAGGGCCGGGTGCCCCCTGCAGGCGCCTGTACACCGGCGTGATACGCTCGATGGCGCTCTACGGAGCGCCGATATGGGCGGACGTCCTGAGCGCTCGTAACGTGGCCTCGCTGCGACGTCCGCAGCGGGCCATGGCGCTCAGGGCGGCTCGGGCGTACCGCACGGTGTCCTACACGGCAGCCACCTTGCTCTCCGGAAGCCCGCCATGGGACCTCGAGGCCGAAGTCAGCTCGAGTGTCTTCTGGCGGGTCAAGGGAGCGAGGGCAGCGGGTAACCGGCCCCACCCTTGTGAGGTCCGACAGTGGCGGGAAGAGGCCCGCGAAAACCTCCTCCTCAAATGGGCGGAAAGGCTACGAGTTCCGGGTGCCAGTGGGGAACTCGTAGCGGCCATTCGGCCTGTTTTGAAAGAGTGGGTCGAACGCAAACACGGCCCACTCACATACCACCTGACGCAGCTCATCACCGGTCACGGCTGCTTCGCCAAGTACTTGTGCGAAGTGGTCGGGAGAGAGCCGTCGGTGGTATGTCATCATTGTGGCGACGGAGCCGTGGACACGGCGGAGCACACGCGCGCAGAGTGCCCAGCTTGGGCGGAGCCTCGCGCAGCCCTGTCCACGGCATTCGATGGAGATATCTCGCTTTCCGCCATTGTGAGGAGAATGGCCGTAAGTCGCGAGGCCTGGGCGGCAATACGTCACTTCAGCGTGGAAGTCATGGCCGCGAAGGAACACGCAGAACGGCAGCGGGAGGACGACACCAACTCCCTCCCGCTGCGCCGAAGGCGGCCTGGTCGGCGGCGACGTGCGTTCGCAGGTCGCACGTTGCCGCAATGACCTGGCCTGAGTGTGGTTGGCGGCGGAGCCAGCCACCTGATCCGCTGCGGGGCGTCGGCCCCTGACGCCTGGCCTCCAGTGGCGGACTCGGGGGAGTCCGTCACAGCACAGACGGAGGCGGAGTTGGAAGGCGCGCCTTAACATCCTGGCGCGCCTTTGAGGCGGGTCGCCGTTTAGCGACTGCCGCTGGCAGGGTCGCGGTTGCAAGCCAACGCGTTCCCGTGGCCCTGCCGCCTTGCGGAGAGGCGGAATTTCGAGGAGGTTTTAGTGGGTAGGACGGGGCCTTCTGCCCCGTGAGTCCCACATACCCGTCCCGGTCCCCCGACCGGGCGGCAGGCGTAAATGCCTTTCCTCCTCGTTAAAAAAAAAAAAAAAAAAAAAAAAAAAAAAAAAAAAAAAAAAAAAAAAAAAAAAAAAAAAAAAAAAAGGTTAGGTTAGGTTAGGTTAGGTTAGGTTAGGTTAGGTTAGGTTTTTTTTTTTTTTTTTTTTTTTTTTTTAGTGGTACTTCACTATATGTGAAGTACCGGCCGCTTTCTCCCCCGATATAGTGGTCGGAGACCTTTTTTACTTTTTCTGCTTTTTTATATACGTACAACTTCTTCTTTTTTTTTTTTTTTTTTTTTTTTTTTTTTTTTTTTTTTTTTTTTTTTTTTTTATATATATTCAGTACAATTTTGAATACAGTTTTAATTACAATCTTCAGTTTATTATTTCTTTCGTTGTACAGTCTTCTTTTATTCTTCTTCTTCATTAGTTCGTTTCTCTTTATGTTCGCAGAATTTAAGGTTACATTTTTTGTCCTTGTCTTAACGTCGCAGTTAACCTGGGCTTTGACTCACGCAGTCAATACGGTCTTCGGTCTATTTTCTTCAGTCTACTTTCTTCTTACACTTCTATTCTTTTCTTTAGCATTTCAACTTTTATTCTTTTCTTCTACAGTATCTGTCTGCCAATCTACCTCTTCTCTCTTAGATTCATCCTGGATTATACAAAATAGCTTCATTCCATGTCTGGGTCTTGTGTCAACCAATGGATGACTGGGGCACTCCAATGAGTTCCTGGTCTGTGAGCGGGGGTACCTGTCGCTTCGCACGCTTCCCCAAGGTTTCTCGCCTCTGCTCTTTTCGTGGTAATTCTGTGATTCTATTTGACTATCTATATTTTCTTTCGGGAGGAAGGTTTGAGCCAAAGTTCCACCGATTCTTCCGGACTCTGAACCGTCTCTTCCTCAACCAACGGTTGGTCACCTTTTTTATACACAGCTTTCCAGTGACTCTATGAACCCCCTCTCGAAAGGTCTCGTAGTCTTGACATCCGCAGAATTCCTCTTGCATGTTCGGCTTCATCTTGTTCTTTTTTTTATTTTCAGGTACTCCCCGGCCACGTGGGCTCGTCGAGTCTGCGCCACCCAGGGGGTTCTTCTTCCCGGCATTTTCGTCGCGTATACCAGCATCTCCGGTTTCTCAGGCCACCACGGTATGTATATTTTTACTTTTTTGTATATTTTTAAAATTTTTATTTTTTTATATATGTTGTCTAATAATAATGTTTTTAAAACTTCTAATTCGTCTCTAATTATTCTTCTAATTTTGTTTCCGTGTTGTATTTTGTTGCTAAATTTTAATTTTATTATATTGTGGTCCGAGTTGGTGTTTCCTAAGTCCGCTTTCCAGTCCCTAGTATACTTCATTATACTGGAACTGCAGGCGGTCACGTCTTCTTGGTCTTTGTACGCGACTCCGTTATTCACCACTCCCCTGTGGTCTTTGCTCCCTCTACCCCACCAGGAACCCCATGGCGTCCCGTCTCCCCTTGTAAGTATGACTTCGGCTACTGAATTTAATGTCGTACCATGATTTTTTCTGCCCTCCTCGGCTCAGCAGTAAGCCACGCTCGACCTCGCCAGCCAGTCCCACTTCCTTCGTACTGGACAGTCTTCGTGGAAACTGTTATGGTCTGTTTTTGCTAGGTTTCCACGTTGGCAATTAACGCAGGTCGGCGGGCTCCCCGCTAACCGATTTGGGCAGTCTTTCCGGAGGTGGGGACCTGCACAGTGACTGCACAGGTCCTTTTCCGTTTGGCAATTTCTTCGGCCGTGACCAAATTCGAGGCACCTCGTACACTGTACCAGCGGTGAGCGGTCCTCCACCGATACCCTCTGGAGGTCGATATGGATCTTCCCTACTTCAATTAGTGCTCTCCAGAGGGCCGGTGACACCTGCATCACTACATGGTTCTCGAGTTGGTTTCTCGCTTTTATTCTATATTTTACCACGGCCCGATATTCCACCTCCGGTATCTGGTCTACGATCTTACAGTTCTGGGTCTTCAATGACCGCAGTATGTCTTCATCGCTGTTGTATGCTAGTAGGTTCCTAATTATAATCAGAGGATCCTTTCCCCGTCCTTCTTCGATTTTTAATCTGGAACCCACCAGCATTTGCGACACTTTTTCCAGTTCTTTCTTCTCCGTGCAGCCCAGTACAACCTTTTGGTCTCTCACCCTCCTCAGTTTGTCCACCCTTACGCCTGATGTTTTCGCGTCTATAGCTTTTCTTATTTTTTTGATTACGTCGTCGGAAGTATCTATTACATCTTCCGACGAGACAATAATCGAGTGAACAGACTGAGGTCGGTTCGCCACCTGAGGGGTTGCCGCCTTGGTAGCATATGTGATGTTTTCTTTGACCATGCTATTATCACTGATCTGCTGCACCTGGAGTTTTATCCCTTCTATTTGTTTTTTAGTTTCCTCAGCTATTTTTGTTTGGCTCTCTATATGTTTTAGAATTTGTCGCTGTTGTTTATCTTGGTCTTCTTTACGTTCATTTTCCTTTTCATTCATATTCCGAGACTCGATGTTTTCTAATTCTTTCTGCGTTTCTTCTCTTATTTCGTTAATTTTTAAAATAATTTGGTATAATTCGCCTAAATTCGCTATCACCGTTTCTTTAATCTGCGTCTTAATGTTTCCAGATTGCTCAAGTTGAGTCTTTGCCTCTTGGAAGAGCTCGTTAGCCCTCGCCGGTAACTTAGAGATTTCGGTGATGATCTCTCTGCTCTGGTTTCCGGCCGAGGGCTTTTTTGCTCTCCTCAAGATAGTCTGTTTCTTATCTTCTTTTTCGACTAACATTTCGCTATTTGATATGATTTTTATTTCTGCGACGTTTTTATTTTGTGACAATCTTGTCATCTTCAAGGACATAGCGGCCTTTGTGTGTGTTATTTCGTTAGTAGTTAGGAACTGTAAAAGGGTTCCTAACAGTCGTGCAGTTTAAAATTTTTAAATAAATAATAAAAATAATAAATTAGTTAAAACAAATTGTCAATAATAAATTAAGTTAGGGACTTTCTATCGTTAAAATTATAATATATTACAATTAATAAATATAGTAAAATAGGCTATTTTATACTAGGATAATAGATACAATACGAACAATTAGGTAATTATAATAAATATATATAAATATATACTTATTTGTCGACTAGTTCTATGGAATGTGCTTTAGTTTTCTGTTTTGACTTTATTTTGTGAGAGGACAAGTTGATGATTTTTACTGAAAAATCTTCTCTTGTCCTCTATTCTATTGCTATATTTTTAGTGTAAAATTCGTTCTATATTGATCCTAAAGTGATTACTCCTAGTTATTTTTTAATAATTTTAAAATAAAATAAAATAAAATGAAATCCCTAGTAAAAAAATATTTAGTCTTAAAAATTTACCTATCCTAATTAATAGGGTATGTAAAGTACCCTAGTGTCTATAAATAATATTTTTTTGTCAATAAATAAGAGCTGGGTGTGTAAAGCACCACAGTCAAAAATTTTCCTAATTGCTAAATTAAAATAAAATTTGTCAAAAATAAAATCTGGGTGTGTAAAGCACCACAGTCAAAACCTATTTCCTAATCAATTTAAATTTGTCAATTTAATATTTAAAATTTTAAAATTTTAATTTTAATATTAATAGTCCCCTTCCGTGATAAAATAAAATCTAATAATAGTATTTTTGTCTCTATAATAGTATTTAAAATAAAATAATAATTTAAAAAATTTTTTCTAAAATTTTAAGTCTGGGTGTATAAAACCACAGTCAAAAATACCTAAATCTAGTTGGGGTATGTCTAATACCCCGAAGTCACAAGATTCGAATTTAAAATTTAAAATTAAGGTGCGAAAAAAATAAAAAAAAATTTCAAAAATTTCAAAAATTTTTGGAATTTCAAAAATTTCAGTCCTTATCTACGCGTCTATGTGGCCTTTTCGATCTAACGCGTAGTGGCGAAAACCGCACCGCTCTACGGCGCTCCGCTCCCGAGATATCAACGGTTTAAGTTTTCCAAGATGGCGGCCAATATGGCCGACCAATCTTACAACCGCGATATCTCGTTCAATTCTACACCCACAGGGGTGTGCGACGGGTCCAGGCTAATGCCTAGTGCGACTCTACCCTGCGCTGCAAGAAAATAGAGTCGCAATTTACACCTCTCGCACACCTCTCAGGGGGATAGGTTTCGATCCCCCACCCTGTGGGTCCAAAGTCCCGCGTCAGTCGGCCTGTTAGTTGTTAAGTTATAGCGGCTTGAATATTTCCAAGATGGCCGCCGCTATAGACCTAAATTTGTATTTCGTGTTTATTTCGGGACCGGGTGTCCTAGGCACACGGAGTTTGGTATCGTTGGATAGGGTTTTCCAAGCCCTATCCAGTCCCACTATTCAAAAATTTTTAAGATCAACTAATAAAAAATTTTTAATAATTTTAACAAAATAAAGACTAAAATATTCATAAAAAATCGAAAACTATATATTTTTTGAAAATCTAAACTGAATTTACCTTTATTAATTACTAGCTATTTTTTAAAATTACTACCGTTTTTGCCAGGCCCCCAGAAGGGGGACCTCGTGTAACTCGATTTGACTTAAAAAATTAATATCTTAAAAACTACAGGTTAAAAAATTTTGAAAATTGAAATTTATGTAGCTTAAGATATTAACTATTGATTTTAATAATTTTTAATGGGGGTCACCGATCGTCCCGATTTTTAATTTGAGTTTGAAGTTTTGGGTTTTAGCCCCTTTTCAGTTTTCAGGGGATAACTCCCCCGAAAATTATCCGATCCGGGAACTAAAACCGCCAAAACACTTGTCTCGTCGGGGCCGATCGATGGACCTATACCACTTTTTTGTACCTGTCCCGGTTCCGAAATTTGAGCCACGTGCTCGAATTGTTTTTTTGGCCCTAACTTCCAGAATTTTTACGTTAAAAATCTGGAAGTGGGCTCAAAAGACGCGGGCTTACGAGACCTTTATTATGGTGTAATAAAAGTGGTAGGTCACCGATCTAGTTAAGGCGGCGTACTCAAATAAGTGGAGTGAATTTACCTTGTTTCCGGTTTTTCCTGTTTTTTCCCTCTTTTCAGAGGGAATCAGTGATCCCTAAGGCACACACTTTATAGCACTCACTGAGACGCAACTTTTGGTACCACTTTGAGCTAAATCGGTGCACTTTTTACCACTTTTATGATTTTACGTAATTTTTACTTTGTTAAAAATGATGCGGAGCGACTCGGAAGCCGTGCGTTCACCACAAGAGACGGGAGGGGACTGGGTTAGGTTAGGTTAGGTTAGGTTAGGTTAGGTTAGGTTAGGTTAGGTTAGGTTAGGTTAGGTTAGGTTAGGTTGGGGGGCAGGTCAGTCACCTCCACGTGGTGCACCCTGGGCAACGGGGTCGATAAGCATTACAGCTTCGATGTTTTTCCGGAGTGCTGTCGACAACGGCTAACGACTGACGCGGCGGTGATCTCGTTTCCCGATTTTGGGAACGAGATTCTGCGCCCACTTCTTTACAAGTGGGCGCCGCGAGGGGGGGAGAATAGATATACATATCTCTTTATTTATATTTACATTTCGGAGGGACCCGCGTTTTGGGTCACGTGACGCACACGGCGACTTTATTGGTTGCTGGGTCTTCGGGGTCCTTTTGGGCTGCCGTAGACAATAGGTAGGGAGAGGCGGGTTTGCTCAGTTTCGGCGTCGACTCTGAGTAAGCAAGACTATTGTCACCGCCACTCAAACTCGTTTTCCCATCCGGGTGTTGTGGATCATGTCTCGCAGCCTGTGGTGGGACCGAGGGCCTCGCCTTAACCGGCCGGGCCAAGAGGAGCCAACCTCATTAAAAAACATTAGGTTAGAGATCCCGTGATACCGCCCGACCTCACGGTGTAATAGGGTTACCAGGGTACAGGGGGCACTGCCTTGGTGGACTTTTTATTTCCCCCTTACTCGTGGGATCAATTATGTCATTGAATTCTAACAATACCGATTTTGCCTTAGATTTGGACACCGACGAAATGGCGGTTGATGCGGGTGCCCCGATGGCGCGCGCAGAAACCCACGACCTTGGCGTTAAAAAGGAGCTGGTTGTCCGACTGGAACGACTCTCTGAGTCCGACTCGTCGGTCGCCAGCGTCGCTTGCTCGACGGATAGGACTAGACGGAAAGGGGAGAAGCGATCTCTCCCTAGAGAGAGCTTCTCGGGCTCCGACAGCGATGCGAGCGCGCAGTCTAGAGACTGCGGCTCGGAGGCATCGGTCGGTAGATGGCTGAAGCCATCTTCCAAAAGGGGGCGTGGTCGACCGACCACTACTGGGCACTACGTTGGCTTCAACGTAGAGAAGGAAAAGGAGCAGCGCTTCCAGGCGGAGGATGCGCTCGCTGCCTACAGTGCCAAGGCCAAGGTGGCCATCGAAGAGAGGGCGGCACGTCTTAGAAACCGTTGTGGGATCGAGGACGTGCCGCAGACGTCTGCTGGACTGGATGCAACAGTCCAGGAGGCGATCAACGTAGTGGTGCAGGTTGCCGACAAGTCGAGCAACCTGAAAGGCACCTTCGTTCGGGCCCTGAAGACGGCCGCTGACACCATTAAAGGTGCGGTGGCCGATCTGAGGGCCCTTACCGTCACGGAGGAGGTCGCCCGCCTGGAAGTAGCCAATGCGCAACTTTCGGGCCAATTGGCCGAACTCCGCCGAGAGGTCGCCCAGATGCGGCAACAGCCTGCTGCGAGCAGCGTGGCCACATCTGACCTCCAAAAGGTCATGGAGGAGGCGCTGCGTGCTAACCGCGAGCAGTTCAGCGTAATGCTGAACGCTCGCTTCGAGGGTATAGAAGGCCGCCTCCTTCCAGAACCTCGTCTGCGACCTTCGCTGGCCGCCGACAAGAGAGCGGAGCAGGCTTCGAAAGCCAAAGACGCTCCAGCCGTCGTAGAGGTGGCCAAGCCGAAGCGGGCGAGACGCCCGAACTTGGCTGCCCAAGAAGCGGCGACGAGTCGAAGGAACGCTCCTTCGTCATCCGCGGAGACAGAAGCCGCACCGATTCCGTGGAGCGCTGTCGTTGGGAGAAAATCCCAAAAGACAGCCAGCAAATCGGTGGCGGCGGCGAAGCGGACTCCTACAAAGGAGTCCAAAAAGGCGGCCAGCAAATCGGCCGCTGCGGCGAAAAAACAGATTCCTAAGGAATCTCAAAAGCCCAAGAGCGGGAAAAAGCTCCGACCTCCTCGCACTGAGGTTATAACTTTAAAGTTAAAGCCCGAGGCTGAGGAGAGGGGCGTAAAGTACGAGCAGGTTTTGGCTCAAGCTAAGAGCCAAATAAGCCTGAGAGAGGTAGGCTTAACTACGGTGCGATTCCGTATGGCAGCCACGGGGGCCCGGATCCTCGAGATACCGCCGGGCACTAAGGAGGCAGATAAGGCGGCAGATGCCCTAGCGGGCAGGCTCCGCGAGGTCCTCAGCCCGGATGTCGTCCAGGTCAATCGACCGACTAAGTGCGCGGAACTTAGGGTGATGGACTTGGACGACTCGGTCACGGCGGAGGAAGTCGTCGCAGCGGTCGCCGCAGACGGAGGCTGCTCTGTCGGAGCGATCAGACCGGGAGCTATTGCTCGGGGCTCGAGCGGCTCTGGCTCGCTCTGGTTGAGCTGCCCAGTAGCGGCAGCCAAAAAGGTAGTGGAGGCTGGTCGGATTAGGGTCGGGTGGGTCTCGGCACGAGTGTTACTGCTCGAGCCCAGACCGCTCCGCTGCTTCCGGTGTCTCGAGGGGGGTCACATGGGGGTCAAGTGTGACAGGGGCGTGGATCGCAGCCGGCTGTGCTTCCGTTGCGGTCAGCCCGATCACAAGGCACGCGAGTGCTCAGCCGCCGACGCAAATTGCGTCGCCTGCGCAGCGGCTGGTAAGCCAGCGGCTCATGCCGTTGGCAGCAAAAGGTGCCAGAGCGGGAAAGCTCGCGTGGCACCGAAACAAGGCAAAGTGAGGACGAACGGCCCCGCAGCCGCGTCCTCACGGGCACAGGTGGAGACAATGGAGACCGCATAGTGATGGCCTTACATTGTCTCCAAGCCAACGTTAACCACTCTGCGAGGGCTCAGGACCTTCTAGTCCAAAGCATGGCAGAGTGGCAAATTAACGTGGCGGTGGTGTCGGAGCCCTACTTCGTTCCCTCGCGGGACGATTGGGTATCCGATCATGACCGAGTGGTGGCCATCGTCGCCCCCGCTGTGGCCGGCTCCCCGGCCATCGAGGGCGTCGCGAAGGGTAGGGGGTACGTTCTGGCCGTCGTCGGCGGTGTGGCTGTCGTCGGTGTCTACGCTTCGCCCAATCGGAGTCTCGCCGAGTTCGAGCGAATGCTGGTCGAGGTCGGGGCTCTGGTTGGGCAGATATCGCCCACCCCTGTGTTGGTCGCGGGGGATTTCAACGCCAAATCAACGGCTTGGGGTTCCCCAGCGACTGATGCACGAGGTGAGGTTTTGGTGGAGTGGGCCACATCACTGGGACTCGTAGTCCTCAACAGTGGGTCGGAGAGCACGTGCGTGCGGTGGCAGGGCGAATCGATCGTGGACATCACGTTCGCGTCCAACGCCCTGGCCCGCCGTGTTCACGATTGGAGAGTGGAGACGCGCGTGGAGACCCTGTCCGACCACCGGTACATCCGGTTCGGTGTCTCTGCGTTTCCCGTCTCTCCTACTGGGGACGCTCCGCCCGCTGCTGGACGGCTGGACGGACCGCGTTGGTGCCTGGGCCGTCTCGACAGCCAGCTGGCGAAAGAGGCGGCCATCGTAGAAGCCTGGGGGGCCGGTTCCGACCCGGTAGTCCGAGTCGACACAGAGGCTGACGAAATCAGTGCCGCCCTGTCTCGCATTTGCGATGCGGCGATGCCGCGGGCAAAACCGCACACGCCGCGCCGACGGTTGTACTGGTGGCGCCCAGAACTCCGCCAGCTGCGCAAAGCTTGCGTGGCAGCGCGCCGACGGTACAGTCGGTGCAGGAGGAGAAGGGTCCGCGACCATGACGCGGAAGGCGTCTTTTACGCCGCCTACAGGGCCGCCTGCCAAACGCTGCAAAAGGCCATAGCCCAGGCCAAAGAAGCGGCGTGGGGGGAATGGCTGGCGACGCTCGAAAGAGACCCGTGGGGGAGACCGTACCGTGTCGTACGGCAAAAGCTCCGACCCTGGGCTCCGCCGCTAACCAGCAGTCTCCAGCCGTTACTCCTGGAGACTGTAGTGGACACACTCTTTCCCGAAAGGGGAGAATTCACGCCGCCGGCCATGGCGCCCATCATCGGACCTCGCGAGTACGAGGATCAGGTGATTCCGGTCACTGAGACGGCGTTACAGGCGGCCGCCCTGAAACTCCGGTCGAAGAGGACAGCCCCGGGGCCCGATGGCATCCCGGGGCGCGCCTTGGCGATCGCGTTGGACGAGATGAGCGAAAGCATTCGGCACCTCTTCACCGCGTGCTTCGCTCAGGGTAGGTTTCCGCAACGGTGGAAAACGGGCAGACTCGTTCTGATCCGTAAAGAAGGGCGCCCGCCCGATCAGCCTTCGGCCTACCGCCCGATAGTGTTGCTCGACGAGACGAGCAAGCTATTCGAGCGTGTGCTCGCTACCCGTCTCGTGGGTAGCATGGAGCCGGGCCTTAACGAGCGGCAGTATGGTTTTCGACCTGGCCGTTCTACACTAGACGCGATCGCCAGGGTACGGGACCTGGCAGAGGAGGAGGTCTCTCGGGGTGGGGTCGTGATTGCAGTGTCATTGGATATATCCAATGCCTTCAACACCCTACCCTGGGAAGTAGTTTTGGAGGCATTGCGCTTTCACAATGTCCCGAGCTACTTGAGGCGTACCGTGGCCGATTATTTTTCGGGCAGAGCGGTGGCCTACCCGACGAGGGAGGGCTGGGGTAGGAAGACGTTGTCGTGCGGTGTTCCGCAGGGGTCGGTCCTAGGGCCGCTCTTGTGGAACATAGGGTACGACTGGGTGCTGCGCGGGGCCACTTTGCGGGGGGTCAGCGTAACGTGCTACGCTGACGACACCCTCGTGTCGGCCCGTGGCCGCTCCTATCGAGAGGCGGCCTATCTCGCTACGGCGGGTGTGGCACACGTCGTGCACCGCATCCGCGCTTTGGGTCTAGAGGTTGCCCTGCACAAGTCCGAGGCACTCGTATTTCACGGGCCACGGAACGGGCCACCACCGGGGGCAACCATCACAGTGGGCGGAATTTCCATCACCGTCGGGTCGACGATGAGATATCTCGGACTCGTTCTCGACGGTAGGTGGAATTTCGAAGAGCACTTCAGGTGCTTGGCCCCGAGGTTGGTGGCCGCAGCCGGAGCGCTGGGGTCGATCCTTCCGAACGTCGGGGGCCCAGGAGGCGCCTGCAGGCGCTTGTACGCCGGTGTCGTTCGCTCGATGGCGCTCTACGGGGCGCCGATATGGGCGGACGCACTGAGCGCCCGAAACGTCGCCTCGCTGCGACGTCCGCAGCGGATTATAGCGCTCAGAGCGGCTCGTGCGTACCGCACGGTGTCGTACACCGCAGCGTGTCTGCTCGCCGGAAGCCCGCCATGGGACCTCGAGGCCGAGGCCAATTCGAACGTCTACTGGCGGGTCAAGGCAGCGACAGCAGAGGAGAACCGGCCACACCCTCGTGAGGTTCGCCAATGGCGCGAAGAGGCCCGCCAAAGTCTCTTCGCCAAATGGTCGGAGAGACTGGGTGTCCCGGGTACTAGCCGGGAACTCGTGGAGGCCATTCGGCCTGTTCTACAGGAGTGGGTCGAGCGCAAGCACGGCCCATCCACCTATCACCTCGCGCAGCTCTTGACCGGGCACGGGTGCTTTGCCAAGTACCTGTGCGAGGTGGTGGGCAGGGAACCATCGACGTTGTGCCACCACTGTGGCAACGGAGCCGTGGATACGGCCGAACACACGCGCGCAGAGTGCCCAGCTTGGGCGGAGCCTCGCGCGGTCCTATCCACGGCTATAGGAGGGGACGTGTCGCTTCCGGCCATCATCGAGAGAATGGCCGGAAGCAAAGAGGCCTGGTCGGCTGTTTGTACGTTTAGCGACGACGTAATGTCGCAAAAGGAGACGGCGGAGCGAGAGCGGGAGGACGATCCCGACTCGCTCCCGCAGCGTCGGAGGAGACCAGGTCGCCGGCGGCGAGCCTTCGCAGGGCGAACGCTGCCGCCGCCGTGATGTGGTGTGGTCGGTTCTGACCAATCGTGGGGCGTCGTCGAAAGACGCCCGGCCTCCAGTAATGGACTCGAGGGAGTCTGCTGAGGCAGAGTAGGAAAGTGCGCCTTAGCGTACTTTAGAGTCGGGTCGCCTAGCAGCGACGACCGCTGGCGGGGTCGCGGTTGCAAGCCAACAGCGTTCCCGTAGCCCCGCCGTCTTGCGCGAGACGAATTTACGAGGTGGTTTTAGTGGGTAGGACGGAGCCTTCAGCTCCGGGCAGGGAATTTTTCTTTCCCCGTGAGTCCCACATTTTCCGTTCCGGTCCCGGGACCGGGCGACCAATGCGTAAATGCATTTCCCCTCGTTAAAAAAAAAAAAAAAAAAAAAAAAAAAAAGGTTAGGTTAGGTTAGGTTAGGTTAGGTTAGGTTAGGTTAGGTTAGGTTAGGTTAGGTTAGGTTAGGTTGGGGTGCAAGTCAGTCACCTCCACGTGGTGCACCCTGGGCAACGGGGTCGACAGGCATTCCGATGGAAAAAAGGTTAGGTTAGGTTAGTTAGGTTTTTTTTTCTCGGAGTGCCTGTCGACCACGGCTAAGACTGACACGACGGTTATGTCACGGGTCGCTCCTGGTACTTCTCTGTTTAGCAGAGTGGACTATGTGAGCGGCTTCGTGGCAATTGATGGGAGTATTTGTTTTATGTTGTGGTGTTATTGTTCATTTTCGTATGTTTGTGTTGTTGTAAATAGCTTTAGTTGCTGGGTCTTCGGGGTCTTTTTGGGCTTCCGGAGGCCAGCGGCGGGAGAGGCGGGTTTGCTCAGTTTCGGTATCGACTCTGAGTAAACAAGACTTTTGTCACCGCCTCTCAAACTCGTTTCCCCATCCGGGTGTTGTGGATCATGTCTCGCAGCCCGTGGTGGGACCGAGGGCCTTGCCTTAACCGGCCGGGCCAAGAGGAGCCAACCTCAATAAAAAACTTTAGCTTAGAGATCCCGTGATACCGCCCGACCTCACGGTGTAATAGGGTTACCAAGGTACAGGGGGCACTGCCTTGGTGGACTTGTATTTCCCCCATACTCGTGGGATCTAAATATGAATATGAATATAAACTCAAATAAAAACGGAATGGAAGGAATGGAGAAAGTTGACCCTGGCGTTCGAAAAGGACTTGCTGGCCGGCTTGAACGGCTCTCCGAGTCGGACTCGTCGGTCTGCACAATGCAGACGGTGGATTCGGTATCTGACGATTTGGCGGTGGAGGTGGGCGCCCCGTTGGCGCGCGCTGAAACCAGTGACCCTGGCGTGTTTAAAGGACAAGCTGCCCGACCTGAACGACTCTCCGAGTCGGACTCGTCGGGCTGCAGCATGGAGACAGTATCGGTCGATATACAAAAGCGGCGGAGGGGCGAGAAGCGGACCCGCGCTGAGGATGAATGCTCGGGCTCGGGCGAGAGTGACGCGTGCGGTCAGCAGAGTGACCACTCAGAATCCTCAGTCAACAGACGAATGAAACCCGCAAGCAAGAGGGGGCGTGGCCGACCGCCCACTCATGGGAAGTATGTCGGGCTGGGAAAATCCCAGGCGGAGCTCGTTAAAGCCAAAGAAGGCAGCCTCCAAGCAGAAGAAGCGCTGGCTGCCTTCAACGAAGCGGCCCAGGTGGCGATCGAGGAGAGGACGGCCCGCTCCAGGAGCCGCCACCCGACAACAGTCGAGGAAGTGCCGAGGACGTCCGCCGCTCTGGACGCGGCGGTTCAAGAGGCGCTGGACGTGGTGATACAGGTGGCCAACAAGTCGGGCAACCTGAAAGGCACCTTCGTCAGGGCCCTTAAAACCGCCGCAGACACCATCAAAGGAGCGGTGGCTGACCTGAGGGCCCTAACGATGACGGAGGAGGTAGCCCGCTTGGAAGCGGCCAACGCGCAGCTTTCGGGCCAGTTGGCCGAGCTGCGCCGGGAAGTGGCCCAGTTGCGCGCACAGCCAACTACGAGGGAAGACACGCACTTTCAGCGAATCTTGGAGGAGGCGCTGCGCTCCAGCCGCGAGCAGTTCGCTAATATGCTGAACGCGCGGATGGAGGGCATCGAACGACGCCTTCTTCCGGAGCCTCGGCTGCGACCTCCGCTGGCTGCCGATCGCAGGGCGGCGCAGGCTCCGGCCGCATCTGTGAGCGCCACAGCAGAGCCGCCCTCCACTGAGGCTGCGAACGCTGAGGCAGCCCAACGAAGGAGGAAGAATAAGCGGGCAAAACGCCCGAATATGGCCGCCCAAGAAGCGGCAGCGGCGGCGGCCACAAAGAATGCCCCTCCGTCGTCTTCGCAGCCAGGAAGTGCTCCGACAACCTGGAGTGCCGTCGTTAGGAAAACAACGACCAAGAAGGCGACCACCGAATCGGCGGCATCGGCAGCGAAGTCGAACTCGGCCAGTGCCAAGAAGACGGCCCCTCCAAAGAGGAAACTCCGTCCACCTCGCTCCGCCGTGATTACGATCACGCTAAAGCCCGGTGCCTCCGAGAAGGGCCTCAAGTATGAGACTGTCCTGGCCCAAGCGAAGAGCCGCATCAAGTTGAGCGAGGTCGGCTTGACTGCGGTGCGCTTCCGGGCATCAGCCACGGGAGGACGCATACTGGAGGTCCCGCCGGGCACCAGCGATGCGGAAAAAGCGGCGGACGCCCTTGCATCCAAGCTTCGTGAGGTGCTAAACCCGGACGACGTCCAGGTCCATAGGCCGACCAAGTGTGTCGAGCTAAGGGTCATGGACCTGGACGATTCCGTCACGGCGGAGGAGGTGGTGGCTGCGGTGGCCGAAGCTGGGGGCTGCTCCGCGGGAGCTATAAGGCCGGGGGCTATTGCCCGGGGCTCCAGTGGCTGTGGCTCCCTCTGGATTAGCTGTCCGGTGGCGGCCGCAAAAAAGGTGGTGGAGGCTGGCCGTATAAAGGTGGGGTGGGTCTCGGCACGGGTAACGCTGCTCGAGCCGAGACCTCAGCGCTGCTACAGGTGCCTGGAGGGGGGCCACGTAGGGGCAAAATGTGACAGGGGTGTTGACCGCAGCCGTTTGTGCTTCCGCTGCGGTCAACCCGACCATAAGGCCCGAGAATGCACCGCTGCAGACCCGAAATGTGTGGTCTGCTCAACGGCCGGTCGGCCAGCTGCACATGCCGTCGGGAGCAGGGGCTGCCAAGGCGGCAGAGGTCGTGCGGCGCCGCAGCAGGGTAGCGCTGCAGGCCCTAGGGTGGAGCCAATGGAGACAGCGCACTGATGGCTCTGCGTTGTCTCCAGGCAAATATAAACCACTCTGCCAGGGCTCAGGACCTCCTAGTCCAAAGCATGGCAGAGTGGCAAATCGGCGTTGCGGTGGTATCGGAGCCCTACTTCGTTCCCTCCCGGGACGATTGGGTCTCCGACCACGATGGGGTAGTGGCCATCATCGCCCCTGCCGTCGCTGGCTCCCCGTCCATCGAGGGTGTAGCCAGGGGCAGAGGGTGCGTCCTCGCCGTCGTGGGCGATCTTGCGGTTGTGGGAGTCTACGCCTCTCCCAATCGGAGTCTCGCCGACTTTGAACAACAGCTGGTCGAGGTCGGGGCTCTGGTTGGGCAGGTATCACCCAGCACGGTGATAGTTGCGGGGGACTTCAATGCCAAATCCACGGCTTGGGGTTCCCCCGTGACGGATGCCAGGGGCGAGGCTCTCGAGGAGTGGGCTGTTGCTACTGGTCTCGCGGTGATCAACAGTGGGTCGGAGAACACGTGCGTGCGGCTACAGGGCGAATCGATCGTCGACATCACGTTCGCGTCCAACGCCCTGGCCCGCCGTGTTCGAGACTGGAGGGTGGAGACGGGTGCGGAGACACTTTCAGATCATCGGTACATCCGATTTGATGTCTCCGCGGTTCCCGTCGTCCAGCCCGCTGTTGAGCGGTCAGAAGGTCCGCGGTGGAGTCTGGGCCGTCTCGATAGCCAGTTGGCAAAAGAGGCGGCCATCGTGGAGGCCTGGGGCGCCGGTTCCGATCCGGCTGTCCAGGTCGACCGAGAGGCTGACCAACTCGGCGCTGCCCTGTTCCGCATTTGCGATGTGGCGATGCCGAGAGTCAAGCCTCAGACCCCACGTCGCCGCGTCTACTGGTGGCGACCCGAACTCCGGCAGCTGAGGAGAGCTTGCGTCGCCGCCCGTCGTCGGTACACTCGGTGCAGGAGGAGGCGAGTCCGCGACCACGCATCGGAGGAAGTCCTCTACGCCGCCTACAGGTCCGCCTGTGACACATTGAGGAAGGCCATAGCTCAGGCCAAAGAGGCGGCGTGGGAGGAGTGGCTGGCCACTCTCGAGGGGGATCCGTGGGGGAGACCGTACCGGGTCGTGAGGCAGAAGCTCCGACCCTGGACTCCCCCGCTCACCAGCAGTCTCCAGCCGCAGCTCGTGGAGCGAATCACCCACGAGCTCTTTCCCGAGCGTGGAGCGTTCGTACCACCGATGGTACCGACGACGGATCGCGAGGACGAAGTGTTGGCGGTCCAGGCGTACCCGGTTACCGAGGCGGAGTTGGGTGCGGCTGTCCTGAAGTTACGTTCGAAAAGGACAGCCCCAGGGCCTGACGGTATTCCGGGACGCGCCCTGGCGATTGCGCTGGAGGAGATCGGCGGGAGCGTCCGGCGTCTATTTTCTGCGTGCCTGGCTCAAGGCAGGTTCCCCGATCGGTGGAAAACGGGAAGGCTCGTCCTCATCCGCAAGGAGGGACGAGCGCCCGATCAGCCGTCGGCCTACCGCCCAATCGTGCTGCTCGACGAGACGAGCAAGCTCTTTGAGCGAGTGCTTGCAGCCCGTCTTGTCGGCAGCATGGAGCCGGGCCTTAGCGAATGGCAGTTCGGATTTCGCCCCGGCCGCTCGACGCTGGACGCAGTCGCCAGGGTGAGGCAGCTCGCCGAGGAGGAGGTTTCTCGGGGTGGGGTGTTGATGGCAGTGTCGCTGGATATCTCCAACGCCTTCAACACCCTGCCTTGGGAGGTCATTCTGGAGTGTCTCAAATACCATCGGGTCCCGGCCTACCTGCGTCGAGCCATCGCCGACTATTTTGTGGGTCGAGCGATTGTCTACCCGACAAGGGATGGTTCGAGCAGGAGGGTCGTGACGTGCGGTGTTCCACAGGGCTCGGTCTTAGGGCCACTCCTGTGGAGCATCGGTTACGACTGGGTGCTGCGCGGGGCCACGTTGCGGGGGGTCAGCGTCACCTGCTACGCTGACGACACCCTCGTGTCGGCCCGCGGCAGCAACCACCGGGAGGCGGCCTATCTGGCCACGGCGGGTGTGGCTCACGCGGTCCACCGCATCCGCGCGCTGGGCCTCGAGGTGGCCTTGCACAAATCCGAGGCCCTAGTCTTTCATGGGCCTCGGAATGCCCCACCTCGGGGGTTAGCAATCGTCGTCGGCGGAACTTCCATCACCATCGGGTCGACGATGAAGTACCTAGGACTCGTCCTCGATGGCAGGTGGAAGTTCGAGGAGCACTTCCGGCGCTTGGCCCCAAGACTGGTGGCTGCAGCCGGAGCGCTCGGACGGTTGCTGCCCAACGTCGGAGGGCCGGGTTCCCTCTGCAGGCGCCTGTACACCGGCGTGGTGCGTTCGATGGCGCTCTATGGAGCGCCGATATGGGCGGACGCTCTGAGTGCCCGAAACGTGGCCTCGCTGCGACGTCCGCAGCGGGCCATGGCGCTCAGGGCGGCTCGAGCGTACCGCACGGTGTCTTACACGGCGGCCACCTTGCTTTCCGGAAGCCCGCCATGGGACCTCGAGGCCGTGATCTACTCGAGTGTCTACTGGCGGGTCAAGGAAGCAGGAGCAGAGGGAAACCGGCCCCACCCTCGGGAGGTCCGGCAGTGGCGAGAAGAGGCCCGCGAGAACCTCATTGTAGAATGGGCGGAAAGGCTACGAGTTCCGGGAGCTAGTGCGGAACTCGTAGCGGCCATTCGACCAGTGTTGAAGGAGTGGGTCGAGCGTAAGCACGGCCCACTCACGTACCACCTGACGCAGCTCATGACCGGGCACGGCTGCTTCGCCAAATACTTGTGCGAAGTGGTCGGGAGAGAGCCGTCGGTGGTATGCCACCACTGTGGCGACGGAGCCGTGGACACGGCCGAGCACACGCGTGCAGAGTGCCCAGCTTGGGCGGAGCCTCGCGCAGCCCTGTCCACGGTCATAGGCGGAGACCTATCGCTTTCGGCCCTCATCTCCAAGATGGCCGGAAGCGAAGAGGCCTGGGCGGCATTTTCCTCTTTCTGCGACACTGTGATGTCGCAGAAAGAGGCAGCAGAACGGCAGCGGGAGGACGACATCAACTCCCTCCCGCTGCGCCGAAGGCGGCCTGGTCGGCGGCGACGTGCGTATGCAGGTCGCACGTTGCCGCATTGACCTGGCCTAGAGCGTGGTTGGCGGCGGAGCCAGTTATCTGATCCGCCGCGGGGCGTCAAGCCCTGACGCCCGGCCTCCAGTGGCGGACTCGGGGGAGTCCGTCACGGCACAGACGGAGGCGGAGATGGAAGGCGCGCCCTAACATCCTGGCGCGCCTTTGAGGCGGGTCGCCTGTTAGCGACTGCCGCTGGCAGGGTCGCGGTGGCAAGCTAACGCGTTCCCGTGGCCCTGCCGCCTTGCGGAAAGGCGGAATTTCGAGGAGGTTTTAGTGGGTAGCGACGGGGCCTTCTGCCCCGTGAGTCCCACATACCCGTCCCGGTCCCCCGACCGGGCGGCAGGCGTAAGTGCCTTTCCTCCTCGTTAAACAAAAAAAAAAAAAAAAAAAAAAAAAAAAAAAAAAAAAAAAAAAAAAAAAGGTTAGGTTAGGTTAGGTTGGGGGGCAGGTCAGTCACCTCCACGTGGTGCACCCTGGGCAACGGGGTCGACAGGCATTCCGATGGAAAAAGGTTAGGTTAGGTTAGGTTAGGTTAGGTTAGTTAGGTTTTTTCTCGGAGTGCCTGTCGACCACGGCTAAGACTGACACGACGGTTATGCCACGGGTCGCTCCTGGTACTTCTCTGTTTAGCAGAGTGGACTGTGTGAGCGGCTTCGTGGCAATTTGAGGAGAGTTCTTTGTTTTATGTTATGGTGTTATTGTTCGTTTTATGTATATGTATTTGTATTTGTTGTAAATAGCTTAGTTGCTGGGTCTTCGGGGTCTTTTTGGGCTTCCGGAGGCCAGCGGCGGGAGAGGCGGGTTTGCTCAGTTTCGGTGTCGACTCTGAGTAAACAAGACTTTTGTCACCGCCTCTCAAACTCGTTTCCCCATCCGGGTGTTGTGGATCATGTCTCGCAGCCCGTGGTGGGACCGAGGGCCTTGCCTTAACCGGCCGGGTCAAGAGGAGCCAACCTCAATAAAAAACATTAGCTTAGAGATCCCGTGATACCGCCCGACCTCACGGTGTAATAGGGTTACCAAGGTACAGGGGGCACTGCCTTGGTGGACTGTTTATTTCCCCCATACTCGTGGGATTAATAATGGAAAACTTTCTTAACAAAAAAAATGATAGAGGAATTGAGGCGGTGGCCAAAACCAACGACCCAGGCGTACTGAAAGGACGTGCTGGCCGGCTGGAACGACTCTCCGAGTCGGACTCGTCGGCCTGCACGATGCAGACCGTGGATTCGGCGTCTGATGATGTAGCGGTGGAGGTGGGCGCCCCGTTGGCGCGCGCTGATACCAATGACCCTGGCGAACTTAAAGGACTAGCTGCCCGACCTGAACGACTCTCCGAGTCGGACACGTCGGGCTGCAGCATGCGGACAGTATCGGGCGAAATGCAAAAGCGGCGGAGGGGCGAGAAGCGGACCCGCGCTGAAGATGTATGCTCGGGCTCGGGCGAGAGTGACGCGAGCGGTCAGCAAAGCGACCACTCAGAGTCCTCATCCATTAGGCGACTGAAACCTGCAAGCAAGAGGGGGCGTGGCCGACCGCCCACTCATGGGAAGTATGTCGGGCTGGGAAAATCCCAGGCGGAGCTCGTTAAAGCCAAAGAAGGCAGCCTCCAAGCAGAAGAAGCGCTGGCTGCCTTCAACGAAGCGGCCCAGGTGGCGATCGAGGAGAGGACGGCCCGCTCCAGGAGCCGCCACCCGACAACAGTCGAGGAAGTGCCGAGGACGTCCGCCGCTCTGGACGCGGCGGTTCAAGAGGCGCTGGACGTGGTGATACAGGTGGCCAACAAGTCGGGCAACCTGAAAGGCACCTTCGTCAGGGCCCTTAAAACCGCCGCAGACACCATCAAAGGTGCGGTGGCTGACCTGAGGGCCCTAACGATGACGGAGGAGGTAGCCCGCTTGGAAGCGGCCAACGCGCAGCTTTCGGGCCAGTTGGCCGAGCTGCGCCGGGAAGTGGCCCAGTTGCGCGCACAGCCAACTACGAGGGAAGACACGCACTTTCAGCGAATCTTGGAGGAGGCGCTGCGCTCCAGCCGCGAGCAGTTCGCTAATATGCTGAACGCGCGGATGGAGGGCATCGAACGACGCCTTCTTCCGGAGCCTCGGCTGCGACCTCCGCTGGCCGCCGATCGCAGGGCGGCGCAGGCTCCGGCCGCATCTGTGAGCGCCACAGCAGAGCCGCCCTCCACTGAGGCTGCGAACGCTGAGGCAGCCCAACGAAGGAGGAAGAATAAGCGGGCAAAACGCCCGAATATGGCCGCCCAAGAAGCGGCAGCGGCGGCGGCCACAAAGAATGCCCCACCGTCGTCCTCGCAGCCAGGAAGTGCTCCGACAACCTGGAGCGCCGTCGTTCGGCGAACGTCTAAAAAGACGACCACCGAACCGGCGGCATCGGCATCTAAACCCACCGGTGCAGCGAAGAAGACGCATCCCAAGAGGAAACTCCGCCCTCCTCGCTCCGAGGTGATCACCATCACCCTGAAGCCCGGTGCCATGGAGAAGGGCCTCAAATATGAAAATGTCCTGGCGGAGGCGAAGAGCCGCATCAAGTTGAGCGAGGTCGGCTTGACTGCGGTGCGCTTCCGGGCATCAGCCACGGGAGGACGTATCCTGGAGGTTCCACCGGGCACAAATGACGCGGAGAAGGCGGCGGACGCCCTTGCCTGCAAACTCCGGGAGGTCCTCAACCCGGACGACGTCCAGGTCCATAGGCCGACCAAATGCGTAGAGCTAAGGGTCATGGATCTGGACGATTCCGTCACGGCGGACGAGGTGGTGGCTGCGGTGGCCGAAGCTGGGGGCTGCTCCGCGGGAGCCATAAGGCCGGGGGCTATTGCCCGGGGCTCGAAAGGCTCCGGCTCCCTTTGGCTGAACTGCCCGGTGGCTCCCGCTAAAAAGGTGCTGGAGGCTGGCCGCCTAAAGGTGGGGTGGGTCTCGGCGCGGGTGGTGCTGCTCGAGCCGAGGCCCCTGCGGTGTTACAGGTGCTTTGAGGGGGGCCACGTGGGGGCAAAATGCGTCAGGGGTATCGACCGCAGCCGTCTGTGCTTCCGTTGCGGTCAACCTGACCATAAGGCCCGAGAGTGTACCGCTGCTGACCCGAAGTGTGTGGTCTGCTCAGCGGCCGGTCGGCCAGCAGCACATGCCGTCGGGAGTAGGGGCTGCCAGGGCGGCAGAGGTCGTGCAGCGCCGCAGCAGGGTGGCGCTGCAGGCCTCACGGTGGAGCCAATGGAGACCGCGCACTGATGGCTCTGCGCTGTCTCCAGGCAAACATAAACCACTCTGCCAGAGCTCAGGACCTCCTAGTCCAAAGCATGGCAGAGTGGCAAATCGGCGTTGCGGTGGTATCGGAGCCCTACTTCGTTCCCTCTCGGGACGATTGGGTCTCCGACCACGATGGGGTAGTGGCCATCATCGCCCCTGCCGTCGCTGGCTCCCCGTCCATCGAGGGTGTAGCCAGGGGCAGAGGGTGCGTCCTCGCCGTCGTGGGCGATCTTGCGGTTGTGGGAGTCTACGCCTCTCCCAACCGGAGTCTCGCCGACTTTGAGCAACAGCTGGTCGAGGTCGGGGCTCTGGTTGGGCAGGTATCACCCAGCACGGTGATAGTTGCGGGGGACTTCAATGCCAAATCCACGGCTTGGGGTTCCCCCGCGACGGATGCCAGGGGCGAGGCTCTCGAGGAGTGGGCAGTTGCTACTGGTCTCGCGGTGATCAACAGTGGGTCGGAGAACACGTGCGTGCGGCTACAGGGCGAATCGATCGTGGACATCACGTTCGCGTCCAACGCCCTGGCCCGCCGTGTTCGAGACTGGAGGGTGGAGACGGGCGTGGAGACACTTTCAGATCATCGGTACATCCGATTTGATGTCTCCACGGTTCCCGTCGTCCAGCCCGCTGTTGAGCGGTCAGAAGGTCCGCGGTGGAGTCTGGGCCGTCTCGATAGCCAGTTGGCAAAAGAGGCGGCCATCGTGGAGGCCTGGGGCGCCGGTTCCGATCCGGTTGCCCAGGTCGACCGAGAGGCTGACCAACTCGGCGCCGCCCTGTTCCGCATTTGCGATGTGGCGATGCCGAGAGTCAAGCCTCAGACCCCACGTCGCCGCGTCTACTGGTGGCGACCCGAACTCCGGCAGCTGCGGAGAGCTTGCGTCGCCGCCCGTCGTCGGTACACTCGGTGCAGGAGGAGGCGAGTCCGCGACCACGCATCGGAGGAAGTCCTCTACGCCGCCTACAGGTCCGCCTGTGACACACTGAAGAAGGCCATAGCCCAGGCAAAAGAGGCGGCGTGGGAGGAGTGGCTGGCGACCCTCGAGGGGGATCCGTGGGGGAGACCGTACCGGGTCGTGAGGCAGAAGCTCCGACCCTGGACTCCCCCGCTCACCAGCAGTCTCCGGCCGCAGCTCGTGGAGCGAATCACCCACGAGCTCTTTCCCGAGCGTGGAGCGTTCGTACCACCGATGGTACCGACGACGGATCGCGAGGACGAAGAGTTGGCGGTCCAGGCGTACCCGGTTACCGAGGCGGAGTTGGGTGCGGCTGTCCTGAAGTTACGTTCGAAAAGGACAGCCCCAGGGCCTGACGGTATTCCGGGACGCGCCCTGGCGATTGCGCTGGAGGAGATCGGCGGGGGCGTCCAGCGTCTATTTTCTGCGTGCCTGGCTCAAGGCAGATTCCCTGATCGGTGGAAAACGGGAAGGCTCGTTCTCATCCGCAAGGAGGGACGAGCGCCCGATCAGCCGTCGGCCTACCGCCCAATCGTGCTGCTCGACGAGACGAGCAAGCTCTTTGAGCGCGTGCTTGCAGCCCGTCTCGTCGGCAGCATGGAGCCGGGCCTTAGCGAATGGCAGTTCGGATTTCGCCCCGGCCGCTCGACGCTGGACGCAGTCGCCAGGGTGAGGCAGCTCGCGGAGGAGGAGGTTTCTCGGGGTGGGGTGTTGATGGCAGTGTCGCTGGATATCTCCAACGCCTTCAATACCCTACCCTGGGAGGTAATACTCGAGGGCCTAAAATACCACGGTGTCCCGGCCTACCTGCGTCGAATCATCGCCGACTACTTTGTGGGCCGAGTAGTCGTTTACCCGACGAGGGATGGTTCGAGCAGGAGGGTCGTGACGTGCGGTGTTCCACAGGGCTCGGTCTTAGGGCCACTCCTGTGGAACATCGGTTACGATTGGGTGCTGCGCGGGGCCACGTTGCGGGGGGTCAGCGTCACCTGCTACGCTGACGACACCCTCGTGTCGGCCTGCGGCAGCAACCACCGGGAGGCGGCCTATCTGGCCACGGCGGGTGTGGCTCACGCGGTCCACCGCATCCGCGCGCTGGGCCTCGAGGTGGCCTTGCACAAATCCGAGGCCCTAGTCTTTCATGGGCCTCGGAATGCCCCACCTCGGGGGTTAGCAATCGTCGTCGGCGGAACTTCCATCACCATCGGGTCGACGATGAAGTACCTAGGACTCGTCCTCGATGGCAGGTGGAAGTTCGAGGAGCACTTCCGGCGCTTGGCCCCAAGACTGGTGGCTGCAGCCGGAGCGCTCGGACGATTGCTGCCCAACGTCGGGGGGCCGGGTTCCCTCTGCAGGCGCCTGTACACCGGCGTGGTGCGTTCGATGGCGCTCTATGGAGCGCCGATATGGGCGGACGCTCTGAGTGCCCGAAACGTGGCCTCGCTGCGACGTCCGCAGCGGGCCATGGCGCTCAGAGCGGCTCGGGCGTACCGCACGGTGTCTTACACGGCGGCCACCTTGCTTTCCGGAAGCCCGCCATGGGACCTCGAGGCCGAGATCTACTCGAGTGTCTACTGGCGGGTCAAGGAAGCAGGAGCGGAGGGAAACCGGCCCCACCCGCGTGAGGTCCGGCAGTGGCGGGAGGAGGCCCGCGAGAACCTCCTCTTAAAATGGACGGAGAGGCTACGAGTTCCGGGAGCGAGTGCGGAACTCGTAGCGGCCATTCGGCCAATACTGAAGGAGTGGGTCGAGCGTAAGCACGGCCCACTCACGTACCACCTGACGCAGCTCATGACCGGGCACGGCTGCTTCGCCAAATACTTGTGCGAAGTGGTCGGGAGAGAGGCGTCGGTGGTATGTCACCATTGTGGCGATGGAGCCGTGGACACGGCCGAGCACACGCGCGCAGAGTGCCCAGCTTGGGCGGAGCCTCGCGCAGCCCTGTCCACGGTTTTCGGACGAGATCTTTCGCTTCCCGCCATTGCAAGGAAAATGGCGGGAAGCAAAGAGGCCTGGGCGGCATTTTCCTCTTTCTGCGACACTGTGATGTCGCAGAAAGAGGCAGCAGAACGGCAGCGGGAGGACGACATCAACTCCCTCCCGCTGCGCCGAAGGCGGCCTGGTCGGCGGCGACGTGCGTATGCAGGTCGCACGTTGCCGCATTGACCTGGCCTAGAGCGTGGTTGGCGGCGGAGCCAGTTATCTGATCCGCCGCGGGGCGTCAAGCCCTGACGCCCGGCCTCCAGTGGCGGACTCGGGGGAGTCCGTCACAGTACAGACGGAGGCGGAGATGGAAGGCGCGCCCTAATATCCTGGCGCGCCTTTGAGGCGGGTCGCCTGTTAGCGACTGCCGCTGGCAGGGTCGCGGTGGCAAGCTAACGCGTTCCCGTGGCCCTGCCGCCTTGCGGAAAGGCGGAATTTCGAGGAGGTTTTAGTGGGTAGTGACGGGGCCTTCTGCCCCGTGAGTCCCACATACCCGTCCCGGTCCCCCGACCGGGCGGCAGGCGTAAGTGCCTTTCCTCCTCGTTAAACAAAAAAAAAAAAAAAAAAAAAGGTTAGGTTAGGTTAGGTTAGGTTAGGTTGGGGGCAGGTCAGTCACCTCCACGTGGTGCACCCTGGGCAACGGGGTCGATAAGCATTACAGCTTCGATGTTTTTCCGGAGTGCTGTCGACAACGGCTAACGACTGACGCGGCGGTGATCTCGTTTCCCGATTTTGGGAACGAGATTCTGCGCCCACTTCTTTACAAGTGGGCGCCGCGAGGGGGGGAGAATAGATATATATATTTCTTTATTTATATTTACATTTCGGAGGGACCCGCGTTTTGGGTCACGTGACGCACACGGCGACTTTATTGGTTGCTGGGTCTTCGGGGTCCTTTTGGGCTGCCGTAGACAATAGGTAGGGAGAGGCGGGTTTGCTCAGTTTCGGCGTCGACTCTGAGTAAGCAAGACTATTGTCACCGCCACTCAAACTCGTTTCCCCATCCGGGTGTTGTGGATCATGTCTCGCAGCCTGTGGTGGGACCGAGGGCCTCGCCTTAACCGGCCGGGCCAAGAGGAGCCAACCTCATTAAAAAACATTAGGTTAGAGATCCCGTGATACCGCCCGACCTCACGGTGTAATAGGGTTACCAGGGTACAGGGGGCACTGCCTTGGTGGACTTTTTATTTCCCCCTTACTCGTGGGATCAATTATGTCATTGAATTCTAACAATACCGATTTTGCCTTAGATTTGGACACCGACGAAATGGCGGTTGATGCGGGCGCCCCGATGGCGCGCGCAGAAACCCACGACCTTGGCGTTAAAAAGGAGCTGGTTGTCCGACTGGAACGACTCTCTGAGTCCGACTCGTCGGTCGCCAGCGTCGCTTGCTCGACGGATAGGACTAGACGGAAAGGGGAGAAGCGATCTCTCCCTAGAGAGAGCTTCTCGGGCTCCGACAGCGATGCGAGCGCGCAGTCTAGAGACTGCGGCTCGGAGGCATCGGTCGGTAGATGGCTGAAGCCATCTTCCAAAAGGGGGCGTGGTCGACCGACCACTACTGGGCACTACGTTGGCTTCAACGAAGAGAAGGCAAAGGAGCAGCGCTTCCAGGCGGAGGATGCGCTCGCTGCCTACGGTGCCAAGGCCAAGGTGGCCATCGAAGAGAGGGCGGCACGTCTTAGAAACCGTTGTGGGATCGAAGACGTGCCGCAGACGTCTGCTGGACTGGATGCAACAGTCCAGGAGGCGATCAACGTAGTGGTGCAGGTTGCCGACAAGTCGAGCAACCTAAAAGGCACCTTCGTTCGGGCCCTTAAGACGGCCGCTGACACCATTAAAGGTGCGGTGGCCGATCTGAGGGCCCTTACCGTCACGGAGGAGGTCGCCCGCCTGGAAGTAGCCAATGCGCAACTTTCGGGCCAATTGGCCGAACTCCGCCGAGAGGTCGCCCAGATGCGGCAACAGCCTGCTGCGAGCAGCGTGGCCGCATCTGACCTCCAAAAGGTCATGGAGGAGGCGCTGCGCGCTAACCGCGAGCAGTTCAGCGTAATGCTGAACGCTCGCTTCGAGGGTATAGAAGGCCGCCTCCTTCCAGAACCTCGTCTGCGACCTTCGCTGGCCGCCGACAAGAGAGCGGAGCAGGCTTCGAAAGCCAAAGACGCTCCAGCCGTCGTAGAGGTGGCCAAGCCGAAGCGGGCGAGACGCCCGAACTTGGCTGCCCAAGAAGCGGCGACGAGTCGAGGGAATGCTCCCTCGTCATCCGCGGAGACAGAAGCCGCACCGATTCCGTGGAGCGCTGTCGTTGGGAGAAAATCCCAAAAGACAGCCAGCAAATCGGTGGCGGCGGCGAAGCGGACTCCTACAAAGGAGTCCAAAAAGGCGGCCGGTAAATCGGCCGCTGCGGCGAAAAAGCAGATTCCTAAGGAATCTCAAAAGTCCAAGAGCGGGAAAAAGCTCCGACCTCCTCGCACTGAGGTTATAACTTTAAAGTTAAAGCCCGAGGCTGAGGAGAGGGGCGTAAAGTACGAGCAGGTTTTGGCTCAAGCTAAGAGCCAAATAAACCTGAGAGAGGTAGGATTAACTACGGTGCGATTCCGTATGGCAGCCACGGGGGCCCGGATCCTCGAGATACCGCCGGGCACTAAGGATGCAGATAAGGCGGCAGATGCCCTAGCGGGCAGGCTCCGCGAGGTCCTCAGCCCGGATGTCGTCCAGGTCAATCGACCGACTAAGTGTGCGGAGCTTAGGGTGATGGACTTGGACGACTCGGTCACGGCGGAGGAAGTCGTCGCAGCGGTCGCCGCAGACGGAGGCTGCTCTGTCGGAGCGATCAGACCGGGAGCTATTGCTCGGGGCCCGAGCGGCTCTGGCTCGCTCTGGTTGAGCTGCCCAGTAGCGGCAGCCAAAAAGGTAGTGGAGGCTGGTCGGATTAGGGTCGGGTGGGTCTCGGCACGAGTGTTACTGCTCGAGCCCAGACCGCTCCGCTGCTTCCGGTGTCTCGAGGGGGGTCACATGGGGGTCAAGTGTGACAGGGGCGTGGATCGCAGCCGGCTGTGCTTCCGTTGCGGTCAGCCCGATCACAAGGCACGCGAGTGCTCAGCCGCCGACGCAAATTGCGTCGCCTGCGCAGCGGCTGGTAAGCCAGCGGCTCATGCCGTTGGCAGCAAAAGGTGCCAGAGCGGGAAAGCTCGCGTGGCACCGAAACAAGGCAAAGTGAGGACGAACGGCCCCGCAGCCGCGTCCTCACGGGCACAGGTGGAGACAATGGAGACCGCATAGTGATGGCCTTACATTGTCTCCAAGCCAACGTTAACCACTCTGCGAGGGCTCAGGACCTTCTAGTCCAAAGCATGGCAGAGTGGCAAATTAACGTGGCGGTGGTGTCGGAGCCCTACTTCGTTCCCTCGCGGGACGATTGGGTATCCGATCACGACCGAGTGGTGGCCATCGTCGCCCCCGCTGTGGCCGGCTCCCCGGCCATCGAGGGCGTCGCGAAGGGTAGGGGGTACGTTCTGGCCGTCGTCGGCGGTGTGGCGGTCGTCGGCGTCTACGCCTCACCCAATCGGAGTCTCGCCGAGTTCGAGCGAATGCTGGTCGAGGTCGGGGCTCTGGTTGGGCAAATATCGCCCACCTCTGTGTTGGTCGCGGGGGATTTCAACGCCAAATCAACGGCTTGGGGTTCCCCAGCGACTGATGCACGAGGTGAGGTTCTGGTGGAGTGGGCCACATCACTGGGACTCGTAGTCCTCAACAGTGGGTCGGAGAGCACGTGCGTGCGGTGGCAGGGCGAATCGATCGTGGACATCACGTTCGCGTCCAACGCCCTGGCCCGCCGTGTTCGCGATTGGAGAGTTGAGACGCGCGTGGAGACCCTGTCCGACCACCGGTACATCCGGTTCGGTGTCTCTGCGTTTCCCGTCTCTCCTACTGGGGAAGCTCCGCCCGCTGCTGGACGGCTGGACGGACCGCGTTGGTGCCTGGGCCGTCTCGACAGCCAGCTGGCGAAAGAGGCGGCCATCGTAGAAGCCTGGGGGGCCGGTTCCGACCCGGTAGTCCGAGTCGACACAGAGGCCGACGAAATCGGCGCCGCCCTGTCTCGCATTTGCGATGCGGCGATGCCGCGAGCAAAACCGTTCACGCCGCGCCGACGGTTGTACTGGTGGCGCCCAGAACTCCGCCAGCTGCGCAAAGCTTGCGTGGCAGCGCGCCGACGGTACAGTCGGTGCAGGAGGAGAAGGGTCCGCGACCATGACGCAGAAGGCGTCTTTTACGCCGCCTACAGGGCCGCCTGCCAAACGCTGCAGAAGGCCATAGCCCAGGCCAAAGAAGCGGCGTGGGGGGAATGGCTGGCGACGCTCGAAAGAGACCCGTGGGGGAGACCGTACCGTGTCGTACGGCAAAAGCTCCGACCCTGGGCTCCGCCGCTAACCAGCAGTCTCCAGCCTTTACTCCTGGAGACTGTAGTGGATACACTCTTTCCAGAAAGGGGAGAATTCACGCCGCCGGCCATGGCGCCCATCACCGGACCTCGCGAGTTCGAGGATCAGGTGATTCCGGTCACTGAGACGGAGTTACAGGCGGCCGCCCTGAAACTCCGGTCGAAGAGGACAGCCCCGGGGCCCGATGGCATCCCGGGGCGCGCCTTGGCGATCGCGTTGGACGAGATGAGCGACAGCATTCGGCACCTCTTCACCGCGTGCTTCGCTCAGGGTAGGTTTCCGCAACGGTGGAAAACGGGCAGACTCGTTCTGATCCGTAAAGAAGGGCGCCCGCCCGATCAGCCTTCGGCCTACCGCCCGATAGTGTTGCTCGACGAGACGAGCAAGCTATTCGAGCGTGTGCTCGCTACCCGTCTCGTGGGTAGCATGGAGCCGGGCCTTAACGAGCGGCAGTATGGTTTTCGACCTGGCCGTTCTACACTAGACGCGATCGCCAGGGTACGGGACCTGGCAGAGGAGGAGGTCTCTCGGGGTGGGGTCGTGATTGCAGTGTCATTGGATATATCCAATGCCTTCAACACCCTACCCTGGGAAGTAGTTTTGGAGGCATTGCGCTTTCACAATGTCCCGAGCTACTTGAGGCGTACCGTGGCCGATTATTTTTCGGGCAGAGCGGTGGCCTACCCGACGAGGGAGGGCTGGGGTAGGAAGACGTTGTCGTGCGGTGTTCCGCAGGGGTCGGTCCTTGGGCCGCTCTTGTGGAACATAGGGTACGACTGGGTGCTGCGCGGGGCCACTTTGCGGGGGGTCAGAGTAACGTGCTACGCTGACGACACCCTCGTGTCGGCCCGTGGCCGCTCCTATCGAGAGGCGGCCTATCTCGCTACGGCGGGTGTGGCACACGTCGTGCACCGCATCCGCGCTTTGGGTCTAGAGGTTGCCCTGCACAAGTCCGAGGCACTCGTATTCCACGGGCCACGGAACGGGCCACCACCGGGGGCAACCATCACAGTGGGCGGAATTTCCATCACCGTCGGGTCGACGATGAGATATCTCGGACTCGTTCTCGACGGTAGGTGGAATTTCGAAGAGCACTTCAGGTGCTTGGCCCCGAGGTTGGTGGCCGCAGCCGGAGCGCTGGGGTCGATCCTTCCGAACGTCGGGGGCCCAGGAGGCACCTGCAGGCGCTTGTACGCCGGTGTCGTTCGCTCGATGGCGCTCTACGGGGCGCCGATATGGGCGGACGCACTGAGCGCCCGAAACGTCGCCTCGCTGCGACGTCCGCAGCGGATCATAGCGCTCAGAGCGGCTCGTGCGTACCGCACGGTGTCGTACACCGCAGCGTGTCTGCTCGCCGGAAGCCCGCCATGGGACCTCGAGGCCGAGGCCAATTCGAGCGTCTACTGGAGGGTCAAGGCGGCGACAGCAGAGGAGAACCGGCCACACCCTCGTGAGGTTCGCCAATGGCGCGAAGAGGCCCGCCAAAGTCTCTTCTCCAAATGGTCGGAGAGACTGGGTGTCCCGGGTACTAGTCGGGAACTCGTGGAGGCCATTCGGCCTGTTCTACAGGAGTGGGTCGAGCGCAAGCACGGCCCATCCACCTATCACCTCGCGCAGCTCTTGACCGGGCACGGGTGCTTTGCCAAGTACCTGTGCGAGGTGGTAGGCAGGGAACCATCGACGTTGTGCCACCACTGTGGCAACGGAGCCGTGGATACGGCCGAACACACGCGCGCAGAGTGCCCAGCTTGGGCGGAGCCTCGCGCGGTCCTATCCACGGCTATAGGAGGGGACGTGTCGCTTCCGGCCATCATCGAGAGAATGGCCGGAAACAAAGAGGCCTGGTCGGCTGTTTGTACGTTTAGCGACGCCGTAATGTCGCAAAAGGAGACGGCGGAGCGAGAGCGGGAGGACGATCCCGACTCGCTCCCGCAGCGTCGTAGGAGACCAGGTCACCGACGGCGAGCCTTCGCAAGGCGAACGCTGCCGCCGCCGTGATGTGGTGTGGTCGGTTCTGACCAATCGTGGGGCGTCGTCGAAAGACGCCCGGCCTCCAGTAATGGACTCGAGGGAGTCTGCTGAGGCAGAGTAGGAAAGTGCGCCTTAGCGTACTTTAGAGTCGGGTCGCCTAGCAGCGACGACCGCTGGCGGGGTCGCGGTTGCAAGCCAACAGCGTTCCCGTAGCCCCGCCGTCTTGCGCGAGACGAATTTACGAGGTGGTTTTAGTGGGTAGGACGGAGCCTTCAGCTCCGGGCAGGGAATTTTTTCTTTCCCCGTGAGTCCCACATTTTCCGTTCCGGTCCCGGGACCTGGGCGACCAATGCGTAAATGCATTTCCCCTCGTTAAAAAAAAAAAAAAAAAAAAAAAAAAAAAAAAAAAAAAAAAAAAAAAAAAAAGGTTAGGTTAGGTTAGGTTAGGTTAGGTTAGGTTAGGTTAGGTTAGGTTAGGTTAGGTTAGGTTAGGTTAGGTTTCTGAGGAAGTGTGTTCTTTAGTGTGATGCCACTACTGTTCTTAGATCACAATAACATGGATATTGTACTGCGTTCTACGCATTTACACTTGAGTACTATATTTACCGCTAAGTTGAGAGTCAGTAATTTACTGACTAATGAGGGTTTGTTAGGTGGGCCATCATACGTGTTTCGTTTGGGGTGCAAGTCAGTCACCTCCTCGTGGTGCACCCTGGGCAACGGGGTCGACAAGCATGTACCGATGTTTTCTCGGAATGCCTGTCGACCACGGCTAAGACTGACACGACGGTTACGCCACGGGTCGCTCCTGGTACTTCTCTGTTTAGCAGAGTGGACTGTGTGAGCGGCTTCGTGGCAAATGGGAGGAGTTCTTGTTGTTACGTTTGTGATGTTTTTGTTAATTCAAATCTATGTGTTGTTATTTATTGTTGTCGTTAAATATAATTTTATTCATTTGTTGTAAATAGCCTATTGTTAGTTGCTGGGTCTTCGGGGTCTTTTTGGGCTACCGGAGGCCAGTGGCGGGAGAGGCGGGTTTGCTCAGTTTCGGTGTCGACTCTGAGTAAACAAGACTTTTGTCACCGCCTCTCAAACTCGTTTCCCCATCCGGGTGTTGTGGATCATGTCTCGCAGCCCGTGGTGGGACCGAGGGCCTTGCCTTAACCGGCCGGGCCAAGAGGAGCCAACCTCAATAAAAAACATTAGCTTAGAGATCCCGTGATACCGCCCGACCTCACGGTGTAATAGGGTTACCAAGGTACAGGGGGCACTGCCTTGGTGGACTGTTATTTCCCCCACACTCGTGGGACTAAATATGGAACATTCAAAACCAAAACAAAAAAAAGATGGAGGAATAGATTATATGGCGGTGGAGGCGGGCGCCCCGATGGCGCGCGCTGAAGCCAACGACTCTGGCGTGCTGAAAGGATTAACGATTCGGCTTGAACGACTCTCTGAGTCGGACTCCTCGGTCTGCAGCATGCAGTCTGTGGAATCGGCGGAACATCAAAAGCGGAGTAGAGGAGAAAAACGGAGCCACGCTGGGGATAGCTGCTCGGGCTCGGAGAGCGACGCGAGCGTGCAGCTGAGCGACAAATCCGAATCCTCAGTCAGCAGGTGGCTCAAACCCGCTAATAAAAGGGGGCGTGGCAGACCGCCTACCCATGGTAGGTACGTCGGACTTGGTAAGTCACAGGCGGAGGTTGGTGAAACCAAAAAAGACAACTTCCAGGCGGAAGACGCGTTGGCCGCCTACAACGAAGCGGCAAAGGTGGCGATGGAAGAAAGGGCGGCCCGTGCCAGAAACCGTCAACCAACGGCAGCTGAGGACGTGCCGAAGACGTCCGCCGCTCTGGACGCGGCGGTCCAACAGGCACTCGACGTGGTGTTACAGGTTGCTAATAAGTCGGGCAACATGAAGGGTACATTCGTCCGAGCCCTGAAGACTGCCGCGGACACCATCAAAGGTGCTGTGGCAGATCTCAGGGCGCTGACCATGTCGGAAGAGGTAGCCCGACTTGAAGCAGCCAACGCTCAGCTTTCGGGCCAGCTGGCCGAGCTGCGCCGCGAGGTGGCCCAGATGCGCAAGCAGCCGGCTACGTTGGACGACTCGAACGTCCAGCGGATCATGGAGGAGGCGCTGCGCTCCAACCGCGAGCAGTTCGCGAAAATGCTGAACGCGCGGATGGAGGGCATCGAACGCCGCCTCCTTCCGGAGCCTAGGCTGCGACCTCCGCTGGCCGCCGATCGCAGGGCGGCGCAGGTTCCGACCGCAACCGTGGGCGTTACAGCCGAACCACTCTCCGCTGAGGTTGCGAACGACGAGGCAGCCCAACGAACCAAGCCTAAGCGGGGAAAACGCCCTAATATGGCGGCGCAAGAAGCGGCTGCGGCAGCGGCAACAAAGAGTGCCCCTCCGTCATCCTCGGGGCCGGGCAGTTCCTCGACAAGCTGGAGTGCCGTCGTTCGGAAAACGGCGACCAAGAAGGCCGCGACCAAGACCACCGAACCGGCTGCACCGGCAGCGAAGTCGAACTCGGCCAGCTCCAAAAAGAAGGCCCCTCCAAAGAGGAAACTCCGCCCTCCTCGCTCCGCCGTGATAACGATCACGCTGAGGCCCGGTGCTGTGGAGAAGGGCCTCAGATACGAAGACGTCCTGGCCCAAGCGAAGAGCCGCGTCAAGCTGAGCGAGGTCGGCTTGACTGCGGTGCGCTTTAGGGCAGCAGCGACGGGAGGGCGCATCCTGGAGATTCCGCCGGGCACCAGCGATGCAGAAAAAGCGGCGGACGCCCTCGCGTCTAAACTCCGCGAGGCGCTTAACCCGGACGACGTCCAGGTCCATAGACCGACCAAGTGCGTCGAGTTAAGGGTCATGGACCTGGACGATTCCGTCACGGCGGAGGAGGTGGTGGCTGCGGTGGCCGAAGCTGGGGGCTGCTCTGCGGGAGCTATAAGGCCGGGGGCTATCGCTCGGGGCTCGAGTGGCTGTGGCTCCCTCTGGCTGAGCTGCCCGGTGGCTGCCGCAAAAAAGGTGGTGGAGGATGGCCGCGTAAAGGTCGGTTGGGTCTCGGCGCGGGTAACGCTGCTCGAGCCGAGGCCACTACGTTGTTACCGGTGCCTAGAGGGGGGCCATGTGGGGGCCAAATGCGACAGGGGTGTCGACCGCAGCCGTTTGTGCTTCCGGTGCGGTCAGCCCGACCACAAGGCCCGGGACTGTGCTGCCGCTGAAGCAAAGTGCGTAGTGTGCTCAGCGGCCGGTAAGCCGGCAACCCATGCGGTCGGGTGCAAGGGCTGTCAAGGTGGCAGCAAACGGGCAGCGCCGCAGAAGGAGAGAGCGCCGCAGAAGAGAAGCGCTGCAAGCGCAGGAGTGGAGCCTATGGAGACCGCGAACTGATGGCCCTTCGTTGTCTCCAGGCCAATGTCAACCACTCTGCCATGGCCCAGGACCTGCTAGTCCAAAGCATGGCAGAGTGGCAAGTCGGCGTTGCGGTGGTATCGGAGCCCTACCTCGTTCCCTCCCGGGACGACTGGGTCTCCGACCACGATGGAGTGGTGGCCATCGTCGCCCCTGCTGTCGCTGGCTCCCCGTCCATCGAGGGTGTAGCCAGGGGCAGAGGGTGCGTGCTCGCCGTCGTGGGCGATCTTGCGGTTGTGGGAGTCTACGCCTCTCCCAATCGGAGTCTCGCCGACTTTGAACAACAGCTAGTCGAGGTCGGGGCTCTGGTTGGGCAGGTATCACCCAGCCCGGTGATAGTTGCGGGGGACTTCAATGCCAAATCCACGGCTTGGGGTTCCCCTGCGACGGATGCCAGAGGCGAGGCTCTCGAGGAGTGGGCAGCTGCTACTGGTCTCGCGGTGATCAACAGTGGGTCGGAGAGCACGTGCGTGCGGCTACAGGGCGAATCGATCGTCGACATTACGTTCGCGTCCAACGCCCTGGCCCGCCGTGTTCGGGACTGGAGGGTGGAGACGGGTGCGGAGACACTATCGGATCACCGATATATCCGATTTGATGTCTCCGCGGTTCCCGTCGTCCAGCCCGCTGTTGAGCGGTCAGAAGGTCCGCGGTGGAGTCTTGGCCGTCTCGATAGCCAGTTGGCAAAAGAGGCGGCCATCGTGGAGGCCTGGGGCGCCGGTTCCGATCCGGTCGTCCAGGTCGACCGAGAGGCTGACCAACTCGGCGCCGCCCTGTTCCGCATTTGCGATGTGGCGATGCCGAGAGTCAAGCCTCAGACCCCACGTCGCCGCGTCTACTGGTGGCTGCCCGAACTCCGGCAGCTGAGGAGAGCTTGCGTCGCCGCCCGTCGTCGGTACACTCGGTGCAGGAGGAGGCGAGTCCGCGACCACGCATCGGAGGAAGTCCTCTACGCCGCCTACAGGTCTGCCTGTGTAACACTGCAGAAGGCCATAGCCCAGGCAAAAGAGGTGGCGTGGGAGGAGTGGCTGGCGACCCTCGAGGGGGATCCGTGGGGGAGACCGTACCGGGTCGTGAGGCAGAAGCTCCGACCCTGGACCCCCCCGGTCACCAGCAGTCTCCAGCCGCAGCTCGTGGAGCGAATCACCCACGAGCTCTTTCCCGAGCGTGGACCGTTCGTACCACCGATGGTACCGACGAGGGATCGCGAGGATGAACAGATGGCGAACCAGGCGTACCCGGTTACCGAGGCGGAGTTGAGTGCGGCTGTCCTGAAGCTCCGTTCGAAAAGGACAGCCCCAGGGCCTGACGGTATACCGGGGCGCGCCCTGGCGATTGCGCTGGGCGAGATTGGAGGGAGCGTCCGGCGCCTATTTTCCGCGTGCCTGGCTCAAGGCAGGTTCCCCGATCGGTGGAAAACGGGAAGGCTCGTTCTCATCCGCAAGGAGGGACGAGCGCCCGATCAGCCGTCGGCCTACCGCCCAATCGTGCTGCTCGACGAGACGAGCAAGCTCTTTGAGCGTGTGCTTGCAGCCCGTCTTGTCGGCAGCATGGAGCCGGGCCTGAGCGACTGGCAATTCGGTTTTCGCCCCGGCCGCTCGACGCTGGACGCAGTCGCCAGGGTGAGGCAGCTCGCCGAGGAGGAAGTTTCCCGGGGTGGGGTGTTGATGGCAGTGTCGCTCGATATCTCCAACGCCTTTAACACCCTGCCCTGGGAGGTCATATTGGAGGGCCTCAAGTATCATGATGTCCCGGCCTACCTGCGTCGAACCATCGCCGACTACTTTGTGGGCCGAGCAGTCGTCTACCCGACAAGGGATGGTTCGAGCAGGAGGATGATGACGTGCGGTGTTCCACAGGGCTCGGTCTTAGGGCCACTCCTGTGGAACATCGGATACGACTGGGTGCTGCGCGGGGCCACTCTGCGGGGGGTCAGCGTCACCTGTTACGCTGACGACACCCTCGTGTCGGCCCGCGGCAGCTCCCACCGGGAGGCGGCGTATCTGGCCACGGCGGGTGTGGCACATGCGGTCCACCGCATCCGCGCCCTGGGCCTCGAGGTGGCATTACACAAATCCGAGGCCCTAGTGTTTCATGGGCCTCGGAACGCCCCACCTCGGGGGATGGCCATCACTGTCGGCGGAACTTCCATCACCGTCGGGTCGACGATGAAGTACCTGGGACTCGTCCTCGACGGCAGGTGGAAGTTCGACGAGCACTTCCGGCGCTTGGCCCCAAGACTGGTGGCTGCAGCCGGAGCGCTGGGGCGGCTACTGCCAAACATCGGAGGGCCGGGTGCCCCCTGCAGGCGCCTGTACACCGGCGTGATACGCTCGATGGCGCTCTACGGAGCGCCGATATGGGCGGACGTCCTGAGTGCTCGCAACGTGGCCTCGCTGCGACGTCCGCAGCGGGCCATGGCGCTCAGGGCGGCTCGGGCGTACCGCACGGTGTCCTACACGGCGGCCACCTTGCTCTCCGGAAGCCCGCCATGGGACCTCGAGGCCGAAGTCAGCTCGAGTGTCTTCTGGCGGGTCAAGGGAGCGAGGGCGGCGGGTAACCGGCCCCACCCTTGTGAGGTCCGACAGTGGCGGGAAGAGGCCCGCGAAAACCTCCTCCTCAAATGGGCGGAAAGGCTACGAGTTCCGGGTGCCAGTGGGGAACTCGTAGCGGCCATTCGGCCTGTTTTGAAAGAGTGGGTCGAACGCAAACACGGCCCACTCACATACCACCTGACGCAGCTCATGTCCGGTCACGGCTGCTTCGCCAAGTACTTGTGCGAAGTGGTCGGGAGAGAGCCGTCGGTGGTATGTCATCATTGCGGCGACGGAGCCGTGGACACGGCGGAGCACACGCGCGCAGAGTGCCCAGCCTGGGCGGAGCCTCGCGCAGCCCTGTCCACGGCCTTCGGTGGAGATATTTCGCTCCCCGCGATTGTGAGGAGAATGGCCGTAAGTCGTGAGGCCTGGACGACGTTTTGTAACTTCTGCGACACCGTAATGTCGCAGAAGGAGGCGGTAGAACGACAGCGGGAGGACGACATCAACTCCCTCCCGCTGCGCCGAAGGCGGCCTGGTCGGCGGCGACGTGCGTATGCAGGTCGCACGTTGCCGCATTGACCTGGCCTAGAGCGTGGTTGGCGGCGGAGCCAGTTATCTGATCCGCCGCGGGGCGTCAAGCCCTGACGCCCGGCCTCCAGTGGCGGACTCGGGGGAGTCCGTCACGGCACAGACGGAGGCGGAGATGGAAGGCGCGCCCTAACATCCTGGCGCGCCTTTGAGGCGGGTCGCCTGTTAGCGACTGCCGCTGGCAGGGTCGCGGTGGCAAGCTAACGCGTTCCCGTGGCCCTGCCGCCTTGCGGAAAGGCGGAATTTCGAGGAGGTTTTAGTGGGTAGTGACGGGGCCTTCTGCCCCGTGAGTCCCACATACCCGTCCCGGTCCCCCGACCGGGCGGCAGGCGTAAGTGCCTTTCCTCCTCGTTAAACAAAAAAAAAAAAAAAAAAAAAAAAAAAAAAGGTTAGGTTTCTGAGGGGGGGGGGGGGGGGGGGTGAAGAAGGCCATAGCTCAGGCCAAAGAGGCGGCGTGGGAGGAGTGGCTGGCCACTCTCGAGGGGGATCCGTGGGGGAGACCGTACCGGGTCGTGAGGCAGAAGCTCCGACCCTGGACTCCCCCGCTCACCAGCAGTCTCCAGCCGCAGCTCGTGGAGCGAATCACCCACGAGCTCTTTCCCGAGCGTGGAGCGTTCGTACCGCCGATGGTACCGACGACGGATCGCGAGGACGAAGAGTTGGCGGTCCAGGCGTACCCGGTTACCGAGGCGGAGTTGGGTGCGGCTGTCCTGAAGTTACGTTCGAAAAGGACAGCCCCAGGGCCTGACGGTATACCGGGGCGCGCCCTGGCGATTGCGCTGGGCGAGATTGGAGGGAGCGTCCGGCGCCTGTTTTCCGCGTGCCTGGCTCAAGGCAGGTTCCCCGATCGGTGGAAAACGGGAAGGCTCGTTCTCATCCGCAAGGAGGGACGAGCGCCCGATCAGCCGTCGGCCTACCGCCCAATCGTGCTGCTCGACGAGACGAGCAAGCTCTTTGAGCGCGTGCTTGCAGCCCGTCTCGTCGGCAGCATGGAGCCGGGCCTTAGCGAATGGCAGTTCGGATTTCGCCCCGGCCGCTCGACGCTGGACGCAGTCGCCAGGGTGAGACAGCTCGCCGAGGAGGAGGTTTCTCGGGGTGGGGTGTTGATGGCAGTGTCGTTGGATATCTCCAACGCCTTCAACACCCTGCCTTGGGAGGTCATATTGGAGGGCCTAAAGTACCACGGTGTCCCGGCCTACCTGCGTCGAACCATCGCCGACTATTTTGCGGGTCGAGCGATCGTCTACCCGACGAGGGATGGTTCGAGCAGGAGGATCGTGACGTGCGGTGTTCCACAGGGCTCGGTCTTAGGGCCACTCCTGTGGAACATCGGCTACGATTGGGTGCTGCGCGGGGCCACGTTGCGGGGGGTCAGCGTCACCTGCTACGCTGACGACACCCTCGTGTCGGCCCGCGGCAGCAACCACCGGGAGGCGGCCTATCTGGCCACGGCGGGTGTGGCTCACGCGGTCCACCGCATCCGCGCGCTGGGCCTCGAGGTGGCCTTGCACAAATCCGAGGCCCTAGTCTTTCATGGGCCTCGGAATGCCCCACCTCGGGGGTTAGCAATCGTCGTCGGCGGAACTTCCATCACCATCGGGTCGACGATGAAGTACCTAGGACTCGTCCTCGATGGTAGGTGGAAGTTCGAGGAGCACTTCCGGCGCTTGGCCCCAAGACTGGTGGCTGCAGCCGGAGCGCTCGGACGATTGCTGCCCAACGTCGGGGGGCCGGGTTCCCTCTGCAGGCGCCTGTACACCGGCGTGGTGCGTTCGATGGCGCTCTATGGAGCGCCGATATGGGCGGACGCTCTGAGTGCCCGAAACGTGGCCTCGCTGCGACGTCCGCAGCGGGCCATGGCGCTCAGGGCGGCTCGGGCGTACCGCACGGTGTCTTACACGGCGGCCACCTTGCTTTCCGGAAGCCCGCCATGGGACCTCGAGGCCGAGATCTACTCGAGTGTCTACTGGCGGGTCAAGGAAGCAGGAGCGGAGGGAAACCGGCCCCACCCGCGTGAGGTCCGGCAGTGGCGGGAAGAGGCCCGCGAAAACCTCCTCCTCAAATGGGCGGAAAGGCTACGAGTTCCGGGTGCCAGTGGGGAACTCGTAGCGGCCATTCGGCCTGTTTTGAAAGAGTGGGTCGAACGCAGACACGGCCCACTCACGTACCACCTGACGCAGCTCATGACCGGGCACGGCTGCTTCGCCAAATACTTGTGCGAAGTGGTCGGGAGAGAGCCGTCGGTGGTATGCCACCACTGTGGCGATGGAGCCGTGGACACGGCCGAGCACACGCGCGCAGAGTGCCCAGCTTGGGCGGAGCCTCGCGCAGCCCTGTCCACGGTCATAGGCGGAGACCTATCGCTTTCGGCCCTCATCTCCAAGATGGCCGGAAGCGAAGAGGCCTGGGAGGCATTTTCCTCTTTCTGCGACACTGTGATGTCGCAGAAAGAGGCAGCAGAACGGCAGCGGGAGGACGACATCAACTCCCTCCCGCTGCGCCGAAGACGGCCCGGTCGGCGGCGACGTGCGTATGCAGGTCGCACGTTGCCGCATTGACCTGGCCTAGAGCGTGGTTGGCGGCGGAGCCAGTTATCTGATCCGCCGCGGGGCGTCAAGCCCTGACGCCCGGCCTCCAGTGGCGGACTCGGGGGAGTCCGTCACGGCACAGACGGAGGCGGAGATGGAAGGCGCGCCCTAACATCCTGGCGCGCCTTTGAGGCGGGTCGCCTGTTAGCGACTGCCGCTGGCAGGGTCGCGGTGGCAAGCTAACGCGTTCCCGTGGCCCTGCCGCCTTGCGGAAAGGCGGAATTTCGAGGAGGTTTTAGTGGGTAGTGACGGGGCCTTCTGCCCCGTGAGTCCCACATACCCGTCCCGGTCCCCCGACCGGGCGGCAGGCGTAAGTGCCTTTCCTCCTCGTTAAACAAAAAAAAAAAAAAAAAAAAAAAAAAAAAAAAAAAGGTTTCTGAGGGGTGCAAGTCAGTCACCTCCACGTGGTGCACCCTGGGCAACGGGGTCGACAAGCATTCCGATGTTTTCTCGGAGTGCCTGTCGACCACGGCTAAGACTGACACGACGGTTATGCCACTGGTCGCTCCTGGTACTTCTCTGTTTGGCAGAGTGGACTGTGTGAGCGGCTTTGTGGCGTGAGGAGAGTTTTTGTTTTCGTTTTGTTTTGTTGTCGTTATTATTCATTGTATTTGTTTTGTTTTTCATTTAAATGTATTTGTTTTATGTTGTAAATAGCCTTAGTTGCTGGGTCTTCGGAGTCTTTTTGGGCTTCAGGAGGCCAGTGGTGGGAGAGGCGGGTTTGCTCAGTTTCGGTATCGACTCTGAGTAAACAAGACTTTTGTCACCGCCTCTCAAACTCGTTTCCCCACCCAGGTGTTGTGGATCACGTCTCGCAGCCTGTGGTGGGACCGAGGGCCTTGCCTTAACCGGCCGGGCCAAGAGGAGCCAACCTCACTAAAAAACATTAGTTTAGAGATCCCGTGATACCGCCCGACCTCACGGTGTAATAGGGTTACCAGGGTACAGGGGGCACTGCCCTGGTGGACTTTTATTTCCCCCACACTCGTGGGACTACTTATGCCATTTTATAAAAATCAAAATGATAAAAAACAAGAGACTGCATTACGATCGGTAACTGATGACATGGCGGTGGAGGCGGGCGCCCCGATGGCGCGCGCTGAAACCAACGACTCTGGCGTACTAAAAGGATTAACGATTCGGCTCGAACGACTCTCTGAGTCGGACTCCTCCGTCTGCAGCATGCAGTCGGTGGAATCGATGGAACAACAGCGAAATAGGGGTGAAAAGCGGATCCATGCTGGGGATAGCTGCTCGGGCTCGGATAGCGACGCGAGACAAAGCGACAAATCTGAATCCTCAGCCAGCAGGTGGCTTAAGCCCGCTAATAAGAGGGGACGTGGCCGACCGCCTACTCATGGTAGGTTTGTAGGACTGGGGAAGACACAGACGGAGCTCAGTCTTACCAGAAAAGATAACTTCCAGGTGGAAGATGCGTTGGCCGCTTACAACGAAGCGGCCAAGGTGGCGATTGAAGAAAGGGCGGCACGTTCCACGAATCGCCAGGCAACTGCAGCTGAGGACGTGCCAAAGACGTCGGCCGCTCTGGACGCGGCGGTCCAAGAGGCCCTTGATGTTGTATTGCAGGTTGCCAATAAGTCGGGCAACATGAAGGGAACTTTCGTCCGAGCCCTGAAGACTGCTGCGGGCACGATCAAAGGTGCGGTGGCAGATCTCAGGGCGCTGACCATGTCGGAGGAAGTTGCCCGACTGGAAGCGGCCAACGCACAGCTCTCGGGCCAGTTGGCCGAGCTGCGCCGCGAGGTGGCCGAGATGCGCAAACAGCCGGCTACGTTGGACGACTCAAACATCCAGCGAATCATGGAGGAGGCGCTGCGCTCCAACCGCGAGCAGTTCGCAAACATGCTGAACGCGCGGATGGAGGGCATCGAACGCCGCCTCCTTCCGGAGCCTAGGCTGCGACCTCCGCTGGCCGCCGATCGCAGGGCGGCGCAGGTTCCGACCGCAACCATGGGCGTTACAGCCGAACCACCCTCCGCTGAGGTTGCGAACGACGAGGCAGCCCAACGGACCAAGCCTAAGCGGGGAAAACGCCCTAATATGGCGGCGCAAGAAGCGGCTGCGGCACCGGCAACAAGGAGTGCCCCTCCGTCATCCTCGGGGCCGGGCAGTTCCTCGACAAGCTGGAGTGCCGTCGTTCGGAAAACGGCGACCAAGAAGGCCGCGACCAAGACCACCGAACCGGCTGCACCGGCAGCAAAGTCGAACTCGGCCAGCTCCAAAAAGAAGGCCCCTCCAAAGAGGAAACTCCGCCCTCCTCGCTCCGCCGTGATAACGATCACGCTGAGGCCCGGTGCTGTGGAGAAGGGCCTCAGATACGAAGACGTCCTGGCCCAAGCGAAGAGCCGCGTCAAGCTGAGCGAGGTCGGCTTGACTGCGGTGCGCTTTAGGGCAGCAGCGACGGGAGGGCGCATCCTGGAGATTCCGCCGGGCACCAGCGATGCAGAAAAAGCGGCGGACGCGCTCGCGTCTAAACTCCGCGAGGCGCTTAACCCGGACGACGTCCAGGTCCATAGACCGACCAAGTGCGTCGAGTTAAGGGTCATGGACCTGGACGATTCCGTCACGGCGGAGGAGGTGGTGGCTGCGGTGGCCGAAGCTGGGGGCTGCTCTGCGGGAGCTATAAGGCCGGGGGCTATCGCTCGGGGCTCGAGTGGCTGTGGCTCCCTCTGGCTGAGCTGCCCGGTGGCCGCCGCAAAAAAGGTGGTGGAGGATGGCCGCGTAAAGGTCGGTTGGGTCTCGGCGCGGGTAACGCTGCTCGAGCCGAGGCCACTACGTTGTTACCGGTGCCTGGAGGGGGGCCATGTGGGGGCCAAATGCGACAGGGGTGTCGACCGCAGCCGTTTGTGCTTCCGGTGCGGTCAGCCCGACCACAAGGCCCGGGACTGTGCTGCCGCTGAAGCAAAGTGCGTAGTGTGCTCAGCGGCCGGTAAGCCGGCAACCCATGCGGTCGGGTGCAAGGGCTGCCAAGGCGGCAGCAAACGGGCAGCGCCGCAGAACAGAAGAGCGCCGCAGAAGAGAAGCGCTGCAAGCGCAGGAGCGGAGCCTATGGAGACCGCGAACTGATGGCCCTTCGTTGTCTCCAGGCCAATGTCAACCACTCTGCCAGGGCCCAGGACCTCCTAGTCCAAAGCATGGCAGAGTGGCAAGTCGGCGTTGCGGTGGTATCGGAGCCCTACTTTGTTCCCTCCCGGGACGACTGGGTCTCCGACCACGATGGAGTGGTGGCCATCATCGCCCCTACCGTTGCTGGCTCCCCGTCCATCGAGGGTGTAGCCAGGGGCAGAGGGTGCGTGCTCGCCGTCGTGGGCGATCTTGCAGTTGTGGGAGTCTACGCCTCTCCCAATCGGAGCCTCGCCGACTTTGAACAACAGTTGGTCGAGGTCGGGGCTCTGGTTGGGCAGGTATCACCCTGCCCGGTGATAGTTGCGGGGGACTTCAATGCCAAATCCACGGCCTGGGGTTCCCCTGCGACGGATGCCAGAGGCGAGGCTCTCGAGGAGTGGGCAGCTGCTACTGGTCTCGCGGTGATCAACAGTGGGTCGGAGAGCACGTGCGTGCGGCTACAGGGCGAATCGATCGTCGACATTACGTTCGCGTCCAACGCCCTGGCCCGCCGTGTTCGGGACTGGAGGGTGGAGACGGGTGCGGAGACACTATCGGATCACCGATATATCCGATTTGATGTCTCCGCGGTTCCCGTCGTCCAGCCCGCTGTTGAGCGGTCAGAAGGTCCGCGGTGGAGTCTTGGCCGTCTCGATAGCCAGTTGGCAAAAGAGGCGGCCATCGTGGAGGCCTGGGGCGCCGGTTCCGATCCGGTCGTCCAGGTCGACCGAGAGGCTGACCAACTCGGCGCCGCCCTGTTCCGCATTTGCGATGTGGCGATGCCGAGAGTCAAGCCTCAGACCCCACGTCGCCGCGTCTACTGGTGGCTGCCCGAACTCCGGCAGCTGAGGAGAGCTTGCGTCGCCGCCCGTCGCCGGTACACTCGGTGCAGGAGGAGGCGAGTCCGCGACCACGCATCGGAGGAAGTCCTCTACGCCGCCTACAGGTCTGCCTGTGTAACACTGCAGAAGGCCATAGCCCAGGCAAAAGAGGTGGCGTGGGAGGAGTGGCTGGCGACCCTCGAGGGGGATCCGTGGGGGAGACCGTACCGGGTCGTGAGGCAGAAGCTCCGACCCTGGACCCCCCCGGTCACCAGCAGTCTCCAGCCGCAGCTCGTGGAGCGAATCACCCACGAGCTCTTTCCCGAGCGTGGACCGTTCGTACCACCGATGGTACCGACGAGGGATCGCGAGGATGAACAGATGGCGAACCAGGCGTACCCGGTTACCGAGGCGGAGTTGAGTGCGGCTGTCCTGAAGCTCCGTTCGAAAAGGACAGCCCCAGGGCCTGACGGTATACCGGGGCGCGCCCTGGCGATTGCGCTGGGCGAGATTGGAGGGAGCGTCCGGCGCCTATTTTCCGCGTGCCTGGCTCAAGGCAGGTTCCCCGATCGGTGGAAAACGGGAAGGCTCGTTCTCATCCGCAAGGAGGGACGAGCGCCCGATCAGCCGTCGGCCTACCGCCCAATCGTGCTGCTCGACGAGACGAGCAAGCTCTTTGAGCGTGTGCTTGCAGCCCGTCTTGTCGGCAGCATGGAGCCGGGCCTGAGCGACTGGCAATTCGGTTTTCGCCCCGGCCGCTCGACGCTGGACGCAGTCGCCAGGGTGAGGCAGCTCGCCGAGGAGGAAGTTTCCCAGGGTGGGGTGTTGATGGCGGTGTCGCTCGATATCTCCAACGCCTTTAACACCCTGCCCTGGGAGGTCATATTGGAGGGCCTCAGGTATCATGATGTCCCGGCCTACCTGCGTCGAACCATCGCCGACTACTTTGTGGGCCGAGCAGTCGTCTACCCGACAAGGGATGGTTCGAGCAGGAGGATGATGACGTGCGGTGTTCCACAGGGCTCGGTCTTAGGGCCACTCCTGTGGAACATCGGATACGACTGGGTGCTGCGCGGGGCCACTCTGCGGGGGGTCAGCGTCACCTGTTACGCTGACGACACCCTCGTGTCGGCCCGCGGCAGCTCCCACCGGGAGGCGGCGTATCTGGCCACGGCGGGTGTGGCACATGCGGTCCACCGCATCCGCGCCCTGGGCCTCGAGGTGGCATTACACAAATCCGAGGCACTAGTGTTTCATGGGCCTCGGAACGCCCCACCTCGGGGGATGGCCATCACTGTCGGCGGAACTTCCATCACCGTCGGGTCGACGATGAAGTACCTGGGACTCGTCCTCGACGGCAGGTGGAAGTTCGACGAGCACTTCCGGCGCTTGGCCCCAAGACTGGTGGCTGCAGCCGGAGCGCTGGGGCGGCTACTGCCAAACATCGGAGGGCCGGGTGCCCCCTGCAGGCGCCTGTACACCGGCGTGATACGCTCGATGGCGCTCTACGGAGCGCCGATATGGGCGGACGTCCTGAGTGCTCGCAACGTGGCCTCGCTGCGACGTCCGCAGCGGGCCATGGCGCTCAGGGCGGCTCGGGCGTACCGCACGGTGTCCTACACGGCAGCCACCTTGCTCTCCGGAAGCCCGCCATGGGACCTCGAGGCCGAAGTCAGCTCGAGTGTCTTCTGGCGGGTCAAGGGAGCGAGGGCGGCGGGTAACCGGCCCCACCCTTGTGAGGTCCGACAGTGGCGGGAAGAGGCCCGCGAAAACCTCCTCCTCAAATGGGCGGAAAGGCTACGAGTTCCGGGTGCCAGTGGGGAACTCGTAGCGGCCATTCGGCCTGTTTTGAAAGAGTGGGTCGAACGCAAACACGGCCCACTCACATACCACCTGACGCAGCTCATGACCGGTCACGGCTGCTTCGCCAAGTACTTGTGCGAAGTGGTCGGGAGAGAGCCGTCGGTGGTATGTCATCATTGTGGCGACGGAGCCGTGGACACGGCCGAGCACACGCGTGCAGAGTGCCCAGCCTGGGCGGAGCCTCGCGCAGCCCTGTCCACGGCATTCGGTGGAGACGTGACGCTTCCGGCGATTGTAAAAAGGATGGCCGCCAGTGAAGAAGCGTGGGCGGCAATGCGTGACTTCAGCGAACACGTTATGTCCGCGAAGGAACACGCAGAACGGCAGCGGGAGGACGACACCGGCTCCCTCCCTCTGCGCCGAAGGCGGCCTGGTCGGCGGCGACGTGCGTTCGCAGGTCGCACGTTGCCGCATTGACCTGGCCTAGAGCGTGGTTGGCGGCGGAGCCAGTTATCTGATCCGCCGCGGGGCGTCAAGCCCTGACGCCCGGCCTCCAGTGGCGGACTCGGGGGAGTCCGTCACAGTACAGACGGAGGCGGAGATGGAAGGCGCGCCCTAACATCCTGGCGCGCCTTTGAGGCGGGTCGCCTGTTAGCGACTGCCGCTGGCAGGGTCGCGGTGGCAAGCTAACGCGTTCCCGTGGCCCTGCCGCCTGCGGAGAGGCGGAATTTCGAGGAGGTTTTAGTGGGTAGTGACGGGGCCTTCTGCCCCGTGAGTCCCACATACCCGTCCCGGTCCCCCGACCGGGCGGCAGGCGTAAGAGCCTTTCCTCCTCGTTAAACAAAAAAAAAAAAAAAAAAAAAAAAAAAAGGTTAGGTTTCTGAGTGCCCGAAACGTGGCCTCGCTGCGACGTCCGCAGCGGGCCATGGCGCTCAGAGCGGCTCGGGCGTACCGCACGGTGTCTTACACGGCGGCCACCTTGCTTTCCGGAAGCCCGCCATGGGACCTCGAGGCCGAGATCTACTCGAGTGTCTACTGGCGGGTCAAGGAGGCAGGAGCGGAGGGAAACCGGCCCCACCCGTGTGAGGTCCGGCAGTGGCGGGAGGAGGCCCGCGAGAACCTCCTCTTAAAATGGACGGAGAGGCTACGAGTTCCGGGAGCGAGTGCGGAACTCGTAGCGGCCATTCGGCCAATACTGAAGGAGTGGGTCGAGCGTAAGCACGGCCCACTCACGTACCACCTGACGCAGCTCATGACCGGGCACGGCTGCTTCGCCAAATACTTGTGCGAAGTGGTCGGGAGAGAGGCGTCGGTGGTATGTCACCATTGTGGCGATGGAGCCGTGGACACGGCCGAGCACACGCGCGCAGAGTGCCCAGCTTGGGCGGAGCCTCGCGCAGCCCTGTCCACGGTTTTCGGACGAGATCTTTCGCTTCCCGCCATTGCAAGGAAAATGGCGGGAAGCAAAGAGGCCTGGGCGGCATTTTCCTCTTTCTGCGACACTGTGATGTCGCAGAAAGAGGCAGCAGAACGGCAGCGGGAGGACGACATCAACTCCCTCCCGCTGCGCCGAAGGCGGCCTGGTCGGCGGCGACGTGCGTATGCAGGTCGCACGTTGCCGCATTGACCTGGCCTAGAGCGTGGTTGGCGGCGGAGCCAGTTATCTGATCCGCCGCGGGGCGTCAAGCCCTGACGCCCGGCCTCCAGTGGCGGACTCGGGGGAGTCCGTCACGGCACAGACGGAGGCGGAGATGGAAGGCGCGCCCTAACATCCTGGCGCGCCTTTGAGGCGGGTCGCCTGTTGGCGACTGCCGCTGGCAGGGTCGCGGTGGCAAGCTAACGCGTTCCCGTGGCCCTGCCGCCTTGCGGAAAGGCGGAATTTCGAGGAGGTTTTAGTGGGTAGTGACGGGGCCTTCTGCCCCGTGAGTCCCACATACCCGTCCCGGTCCCCCGACCGGGCGGCAGGCGTAAGTGCCTTTCCTCCTCGTTAAACAAAAAAAAAAAAAAAAAAAAAAAAAAAAAAAAAGGTTAGGTTAGGTTAGGTTAGGTTGGGGTGCAAGTCAGTCACCTCCACGTGGTGCACCCTGGGCAACGGGGTCGACAAGCATTCCGATGTTTTCTCGGAGTGCCTGTCGGCCACGGCTAAGACTGACACGACGGTTATGCCACGGGCCGCTCCTGGTACTTCTCTGTTTAGCGGAGTGGACTGTGTGAGCGGCTTCGTGGCAAATGGGGAGAGTTCTTGTTGTTACGTTTGTGATGTTATTGTTAATTCTAATTTATGTGTTGTTATTTGTTGTTGTCGTGTAAATATAAATTTATTTCATTTTATTTCATTTGTTGTAAATAGCCTATTGTTAGTTGCTGGGTCTTCGGGGTCTTTTTGGGCTACCGGAGGCCAGTGGCGGGAGAGGCGGGTTTGCTCAGTTTCGGTATCGACTCTGAGTAAACAAGACTTTTGTCACCGCCTCTCAAACTCGTTTCCCCATCCGGGTGTTGTGGATCATGTCTCGCAGCCCGTGGTGGGACCGAGGGCCTTGCCTTAACCGGCCGGGCCAAGAGGAGCCAACCTCACTAAAAAACATTAGCTTAGAGATCCCGTGATACCGCCCGACCTCACGGTGTAATAGGGTTACCAAGGTACAGGGGGCACTGCCTTGGTGGACTGTTATTTCCCCCATAATCGTGGGACTAAATATGGAAACATTTAAAAATAAAAATAAAAATAAAAGTGGAAAAGAACTGATGGCGGCGGAGGTGCACGCCCAGATGGCGCGCGCCGAAACCGATGACCCAGGCGTACTAAAAGGATTAACGATTCGGCTCGAACGACTCTCTGAGTCGGACTCCTCCGTCTGCAGCATGCAGTCGGTGGAATCGGTGGAACAACAGCGGAGTAGGGGTGAAAAGCGGATCCACGCTGAGGATAGCTGCTCGGGCTCGGAGAGCGACGCGAGCGTGCTGAGCGACAAAACTGCCTCCTCAGCCAGCAGGTGGCTCAAACCCGCTAATAAAAGGGGGCGTGGCAGACCACCTACCCATGGTAGGTATGTCGGACTTGGGAAGTCACAGGCGGAGATTAGTGAATCCAAGAAAGACAATTTCCAGGCGGAAGACGCGTTGGCCGCCTACAACGAAGCGGCGAAGGTGGCGATGGAAGAAAGGGCGGCCCGTGCCAGAAACCGTCAACCAACGGCAGCTGAGGACGTGCCGAAGACGTCCGCCGCTCTGGACGCGGCGGTCCAACAGGCACTTGACGTGGTATTACAGGTCGCTAACAAGTCGGGCAACATGAAGGGTACATTCGTCCGAGCCCTGAAGACTGCCGCGGACACCATCAAAGGTGCTGTGGCAGATCTCAGGGCGCTGACCATGTCGGAGGAAGTTGCCCGACTGGAAGCGGCCAACGCACAGCTCTCGGGCCAGCTGGCCGAGCTGCGCCGCGAGGTGGCCCAGATGCGCAAGCAGCCGGCTACGTTGGACGACTCGAACGTCCAGCGGATCATGGAGGAGGCGCTGCGCTCCAACCGCGAGCAGTTCGCGAAAATGCTGAACGCGCGGATGGAGGGCATCGAACGCCGCCTCCTTCCGGAGCCTAGGCTGCGACCTCCGCTGGCCGCCGATCGCAGGGCGGCGCAGGTTCCGACCACAACCGTGGGCGTTACAGCCGAACCACTCTCCGCTGAGGTTGCGAACGACGAGGCAGCCCAACGGACCAAGCCTAAGCGGGGAAAACGCCCTAATATGGCGGCGCAAGAAGCGGCTGCGGCAGCGGCAACAAAGAGTGCCCCTCCGTCATCCTCGGGGCCGGGCAGTTCCTCGACAAGCTGGAGTGCCGTCGTTCGGAAAACGGCGACCAAGAAGGCCGCGACCAAGACCACCGAACCGGCTGCACCGGCAGCGAAGTCGAACTCGGCCAGTTCCAAAAAGAAGGCCCCTCCAAAGAGGAAACTCCGCCCTCCTCGCTCCGCCGTGATAACGATCACGCTGAGGCCCGGTGCTGTAGAGAAGGGCCTCAGATACGAAGACGTCCTGGCCCAAGCGAAGAGCCGCGTCAAGCTGAGCGAGGTCGGCTTGACTGCGGTGCGCTTTAGGGCAGCAGCGACGGGAGGGCGCATCCTGGAGATTCCGCCGGGCACCAGCGATGCAGAAAAAGCGGCGGACGCCCTCGCGTCTAAACTCCGCGAGGCGCTTAACCCGGACGACGTCCAGGTCCATAGACCGACCAAGTGCGTCGAGTTAAGGGTCATGGACCTGGACGATTCCGTCACGGCGGAGGAGGTGGTGGCTGCGGTGGCCGAAGCTGGGGGCTGCTCTGCGGGAGCTATAAGGCCGGGGGCTATCGCTCGGGGCTCGAGTGGCTGTGGCTCCCTCTGGCTGAGCTGCCCGGTGGCTGCCGCAAAAAAGGTGGTGGAGGATGGCCGCGTAAAGGTCGGTTGGGTCTCGGCGCGGGTAACGCTGCTCGAGCCGAGGCCACTACGTTGTTACCGGTGCCTGGAGGGGGGCCATGTGGGGGCCAAATGCGACAGGGGTGTCGACCGCAGCCGTTTGTGCTTCCGGTGCGGTCAGCCCGACCACAAGGCCCGGGACTGTGCTGCCGCTGAAGCAAAGTGCGTAGTGTGCTCAGCGGCCGGTAAGCCGGCAACCCATGCGGTCGGGTGCAAGGGCTGCCAGGGCGGCAGCAAACGGGCAGCGCCGCAGAAGGAGAGAGCGCCGCAGAAGAGAAGCGCTGCAAGCGCAGGAGTGGAGCCTATGGAGACCGCGAACTGATGGCCCTTCGTTGTCTCCAGGCCAATGTCAACCACTCTGCCAGGGCCCAGGACCTGCTAGTCCAAAGCATGGCAGAGTGGCAAGTCGGCGTTGCGGTGGTATCGGAGCCCTACCTCGTTCCCTCCCGGGACGACTGGGTCTCCGACCACGATGGAGTGGTGGCCATCGTCGCCCCTGCTGTCGCTGGCTCCCCGTCCATCGAGGGTGTAGCCAGGGGCAGAGGGTGCGTGCTCGCCGTCGTGGGCGATCTTGCAGTTGTGGGAGTCTACGCCTCTCCCAATCGGAGCCTCGCCGACTTTGAACAACAGCTGGTCGAGGTCGGGGCTCTGGTTGGGCAGGTATCACCCTGCCCGGTGATAGTTGCGGGGGACTTCAATGCCAAATCCACGGCCTGGGGTTCCCCTGCGACGGATGCCAGAGGCGAGGCTCTCGAGGAGTGGGCAGCTGCTACTGGTCTCGCGGTGATCAACAGTGGGTCGGAGAGCACGTGCGTGCGGCTACAGGGCGAATCGATTGTCGACATCACGTTCGCGTCCAACGCCCTGGCCCGCCGTGTTCGGGACTGGAGGGTGGAGACGGGTGCGGAGACACTTTCCGATCATCGGTACATCCGATTTGATGTCTCCGCGGTTCCCGTCGTCCAGCCCGCTGTTGAGCGGTCAGAAGGTCCGCGGTGGGGTCTTGGCCGTCTCGATAGCCAGTTGGCAAAAGAGGCGGCCATCGTGGAGGCCTGGGGCGCCGGTTCCGACCCGGTTGTCCAGGTCGACCGAGAGGCTGACCAACTCGGCGCCGCCCTGTTCCGCATTTGCGATGTGGCGATGCCGAGAGTCAAGCCTCAGACCCCACGTCGCCGCGTCTACTGGTGGCTGCCCGAACTCCGCCAGCTGAGGAGAGCTTGCGTCGCCGCCCGTCGTCGGTACACTCGGTGCAGGAGGAGGCGAGTCCGCGACCACGCATCGGAGGAAGTCCTCTACGCCGCCTACAGGTCTGCCTGTATAACACTGCAGAAGGCCATAGCCCAGGCAAAAGAGGCGGCGTGGGAGGAGTGGCTGGCGACCCTCGAGGAGGATCCGTGGGGGAGACCGTACCGGGTCGTGAGGCAGAAGCTCCGACCCTGGACTCCCCCGGTCACCAGCAGTCTCCAGCCGCAGCTCGTGGAGCGAATCACCCACGAGCTCTTTCCCGAGCGTGGAGCGTTCGTACCACCGATGGTACCGACGAGGGATCGCGAGGATGGACAGATGGCGGACCAGGCGTACCCGGTTACCGAGGCGGAGTTGTGTGCGGCTGTCCTGAAGTTACGTTCGAAAAGGACAGCCCCTGGGCCTGACGGTATACCGGGACGCGCCCTGGCGATTGCCCTGGGCGAAATCGGCGAGAGCGTCCGGCGCCTATTTTCTGCGTGCCTGGCTCAAGGCAGGTTCCCCGATCGGTGGAAAACGGGAAAGCTCGTTCTCATCCGCAAGGAGGGACGAGCGCCCGATCAGCCGTCGGCCTACCGCCCAATCGTGCTGCTCGACGAGACGAGCAAGCTCTTTGAGCGCGTGCTTGCAGCCCGTCTTGTCAGCAGCATGGAGCCGGGCCTTAGCGAATGGCAATTTGGTTTTCGCCCCGGTCGCTCGACGCTGGACGCAGTCGCCAGGGTGAGGCAGCTCGCAGAGGAGGAAGTTTCTCGGGGTGGGGTGTTGATGGCAGTGTCGCTCGATATCTCCAACGCCTTTAACACCCTGCCCTGGGAGGTCATATTGGAGGGCCTCAAGTATCATGATGTCCCGGCCTACCTGCGTCGAACCATCGCCGACTACTTTGTGGGCCGAGCAGTCGTCTACCCGACAAGGGATGGTTCGAGCAGGAGGATGATGACGTGCGGTGTTCCACAGGGCTCGGTCTTAGGGCCACTCCTGTGGAACATCGGATACGACTGGGTGCTGCGCGGGGCCACTCTGCGGGGGGTCAGCGTCACCTGTTACGCTGACGACACCCTCGTGTCGGCCCGCGGCAGCTCCCACCGGGAGGCGGCGTATCTGGCCACGGCGGGTGTGGCACATGCGGTCCACCGCATCCGCGCCCTGGGCCTCGAGGTGGCATTACACAAATCCGAGGCCCTAGTGTTTCATGGGCCTCGGAACGCCCCACCTCGGGGGATGGCCATCACTGTCGGCGGAACTTCCATCACCGTCGGGTCGACGATGAAGTACCTGGGACTCGTCCTCGACGGCAGGTGGAAGTTCGACGAGCACTTCCGGCGCTTGGCCCCAAGACTGGTGGCTGCAGCCGGAGCGCTGGGGCGGCTACTGCCAAACATCGGAGGGCCGGGTGCCCCCTGCAGGCGCCTGTACACCGGCGTGATACGCTCGATGGCGCTCTACGGAGCGCCGATATGGGCGGACGTCCTGAGTGCTCGCAACGTGGCCTCGCTGCGACGTCCGCAGCGGGCCATGGCGCTCAGGGCGGCTCGGGCGTACCGCACGGTGTCCTACACGGCAGCCACCTTGCTCTCCGGAAGCCCGCCATGGGACCTCGAGGCCGAAGTCGGCTCGAGTGTCTTCTGGCGGGTCAAGGGAGCGAGGGCGGCGGGTAACCGGCCCCACCCTTGTGAGGTCCGACAGTGGCGGGAAGAGGCCCGCGAAAACCTCCTCCTCAAATGGGCGGAAAGGCTACGAGTTCCGGGTGCCAGTGGGGAACTCGTAGCGGCCATTCGGCCTGTTTTGAAAGAGTGGGTCGAACGCAAACACGGCCCACTCACGTACCACCTGACGCAGCTCATGACCGGTCACGGCTGCTTCGCCAAGTACTTGTGCGAAGTGGTCGGGAGAGAGCCGTCGGTGGTATGTCACCATTGTGGCGATGGAGCCGTGGACACGGCCGAGCACACGCGCGCAGAGTGCCCAGCTTGGGCGGAGCCTCGCGCAGCCCTGTCCACGGTCATAGGCGGAGACCTATCGCTTTCGGCCCTCATCTCCAAGATGGCCGGAAGCGAAGAGGCCTGGGAGGCATTTTCCTCTTTCTGCGACACTGTGATGTCGCAGAAAGAGGCAGCAGAACGGCAGCGGGAGGACGACATCAACTCCCTCCCGCTGCGCCGAAGGCGGCCTGGTCGGCGGCGACGTGCGTATGCAGGTCGCACGTTGCCGCATTGACCTGGCCTAGAGCGTGGTTGGCGGCGGAGCCAGTTATCTGATCCGCCGCGGGGCGTCAAGCCCTGACGCCCGGCCTCCAGTGGCGGACTCGGGGGAGTCCGTCACGGCACAGACGGAGGCGGAGATGGAAGGCGCGCCCTAACATCCTGGCGCGCCTTTGAGGCGGGTCGCCTGTTAGCGACTGCCGCTGGCAGGGTCGCGGTGGCAAGCTAACGCGTTCCCGTGGCCCTGCCGCCTTGCGGAAAGGCGGAATTTCGAGGAGGTTTTAGTGGGTAGTGACGGGGCCTTCTGCCCCGTGAGTCCCACATACCCGTCCCGGTCCCCCGACCGGGCGGCAGGCGTAAGTGCCTTTCCTCCTCGTTAAACAAAAAAAAAAAAAAAAAAAAAAAAAAAAAAAAAAAAAAAAAAAAAAAAAAAAAAAAAAAAAAAAAAAAAAAAAAAAAAAAAGGTTAGGTTAGGTTAGGTTAGGTTGCCAAGGCGGCAGCAAACGGGCAGCGCCGCAGAACAGAAGAGCGCCGCAGAAGAGAAGCGCTGCAAGCGCAGGAGCGGAGCCTATGGAGACCGCGAACTGATGGCCCTTCGTTGTCTCCAGGCCAATGTCAACCACTCTGCCAGGGCCCAGGACCTCCTAGTCCAAAGCATGGCAGAGTGGCAAGTCGGCGTTGCGGTGGTATCGGAGCCCTACTTCGTTCCCTCCCGGGACGACTGGGTCTCCGACCACGATGGAGTAGTGGCCATCATCGCCCCTGCCGTCGCTGGCTCCCCGTCCATCGAGGGTGTAGCCAGGGGCAGAGGGTGCGTGCTCGCCGTCGTGGGCGATCTTGCAGTTGTGGGAGTCTACGCCTCTCCCAATCGGAGCCTCGCCGACTTTGAACAACAGCTGGTCGAGGTCGGGGCTCTGGTTGGGCAGGTATCAACCTGCCCGGTGATAGTTGCGGGGGACTTCAATGCCAAATCCACGGCCTGGGGTTCCCCTGCGACGGATGCCAGAGGCGAGGCTCTCGAGGAGTGGGCAGCTGCTACTGGTCTCGCGGTGATCAACAGTGGGTCGGAGAGCACGTGCGTGCGGCTACAGGGCGAATCGATTGTCGACATCACGTTCGCGTCCAACGCCCTGGCCCGCCGTGTTTGGGACTGGAGGGTGGAGACGGGTGCGGAGACACTTTCCGATCATCGGTACATCCGATTTGATGTCTCCGCGGTTCCCGTCGTCCAGCCCGCTGTTGAGCGGTCAGAAGGTCCGCGGTGGAGTCTTGGCCGTCTCGATAGCCAGTTGGCAAAAGAGGCGGCCATCGTGGAGGCCTGGGGCGCCGGTTCCGACCCGGTTGTCCAGGTCGACCGAGAGGCTGACCAACTCGGCGCCGCCCTGTTCCGCATTTGCGATGTGGCGATGCCGAGAGTCAAGCCTCAGACCCCACGTCGCCGCGTCTACTGGTGGCTGCCCGAACTCCGCCAGCTGAGGAGAGCTTGCGTCGCCGCCCGTCGTCGGTACACTCGGTGCAGGAGGAGGCGAGTCCGCGACCACGCATCGGAGGAAGTCCTCTACGCCGCCTACAGGTCTGCCTGTATAACACTGCAGAAGGCCATAGCCCAGGCAAAAGAGGCGGCGTGGGAGGAGTGGCTGGCGACCCTCGAGGAGGATCCGTGGGGGAGACCGTACCGGGTCGTGAGGCAGAAGCTCCGACCCTGGACTCCCCCGGTCACCAGCAGTCTCCAGCCGCAGCTCGTGGAGCGAATCACCCACGAGCTCTTTCCCGAGCGTGGAGCGTTCGTACCACCGATGGTACCGACGAGGGATCGCGAGGATGGACAGATGGCGGACCAGGCGTACCCGGTTACCGAGGCGGAGTTGTGTGCGGCTGTCCTGAAGTTACGTTCGAAAAGGACAGCCCCTGGGCCTGACGGTATACCGGGACGCGCCCTGGCGATTGCCCTGGGCGAAATCGGCGAGAGCGTCCGGCGCCTATTTTCTGCGTGCCTGGCTCAAGGCAGGTTCCCCGATCGGTGGAAAACGGGAAAGCTCGTTCTCATCCGCAAGGAGGGACGAGCGCCCGATCAGCCGTCGGCCTACCGCCCAATCGTGCTGCTCGACGAGACGAGCAAGCTCTTTGAGCGCGTGCTTGCAGCCCGTCTTGTCAGCAGCATGGAGCCGGGCCTTAGCGAATGGCAATTTGGTTTTCGCCCCGGTCGCTCGACGCTGGACGCAGTCGCCAGGGTGAGGCAGCTCGCAGAGGAGGAAGTTTCTCGGGGTGGGGTGTTGATGGCAGTGTCGCTCGATATCTCCAACGCCTTTAACACCCTGCCCTGGGAGGTGGTAATGGAGGGCCTCAAATTCCACAATGTCCCGGCCTACCTGCGTCGAACCATCGGCGACTACTTCGTGGGCCGAGCGGTCGTCTACCCGACGAGGGATGGTTCGAGCAGGAGGATGATGACGTGCGGTGTTCCACAGGGCTCGGTCTTAGGGCCACTCCTGTGGAACATCGGATACGACTGGGTGCTGCGCGGGGCCACTCTGCGGGGGGTCAGCGTCACCTGTTACGCTGACGACACCCTCGTGTCGGCCCGCGGCAGCTCCCATCGGGAGGCGGCGTATCTGGCTACGGCGGGTGTGGCACATGCGGTCCACCGCATCCGCGCCCTCGGCCTCGAGGTGGCATTACAGAAATCCGAGGCCCTAGTGTTCCATGGCCCTCGGAACGCCCCACCTCGGGGAATGGCCATAACTGTCGGCGGAACTTCCATCACCGTCGGGTCGACGATGAAGTACCTGGGACTCGTCCTCGACGGCAGGTGGAAGTTCGAGGAGCACTTCCGGCGCTTGGCCCCAAGACTGGTGGCTGCAGCCGGAGCGCTGGGGCGGCTTCTGCCAAACATCGGAGGGCCGGGTGCCCCCTGCAGGCGCCTGTACACCGGCGTGATACGCTCGATGGCGCTCTACGGAGCGCCGATATGGGCGGACGTCCTGAGTGCTCGCAACGTGGCCTCGCTGCGACGTCCGCAGCGGGCCATGGCGCTCAGGGCGGCTCGGGCGTACCGCACGGTGTCCTACACGGCAGCCACCTTGCTCTCCGGAAGCCCGCCATGGGACCTCGAGGCCGAAGTCAGCTCGAGTGTCTTCTGGCGGGTCAAGGGAGCGAGGGCGGCGGGTAACCGGCCCCACCCTTGTGAGGTCCGACAGTGGCGGGAAGAGGCCCGCGAAAACCTCCTCCTCAAATGGGCGGAAAGGCTACGAGTTCCGGGTGCCAGTGGGGAACTCGTAGCGGCCATTCGGCCTGTTTTGAAAGAGTGGGTCGAACGCAAACACGGCCCACTCACGTACCACCTGACGCAGCTCATGACCGGTCACGGCTGCTTCGCCAAGTACTTGTGCGAAGTGGTCGGGAGAGAGCCGTCGGTGGTATGTCATCATTGTGGCGACGGAGCCGTGGACACGGCCGAGCACACGCGCGCAGAGTGCCCAGCTTGGGCGGAGCCTCGCGCAGCCCTGTCCACGGCATTCGGTGGAGACGTGACGCTTCCGGCGATTGTAAAAAGGATGGCCGCCAGTGAAGAAGCGTGGGCGGCAATGCGTGACTTCAGCGAACACGTTATGTCCGCGAAGGAACACGCAGAACGGCAGCGGGAGGACGACACCGGCTCCCTCCCGCTGCGCCGAAGGCGGCCTGGTCGGCGGCGACGTGCGTTCGCAGGTCGCACGTTGCCGCAATGACCTGGCCTGAGTGTGGTTGGCGGCGGAGCCAGCCACCTGATCCGCTGCGGGGCGTCGGCCCCTGACGCCTGGCCTCCAGTGGCGGACTCGGGGGAGTCCGTCACAGCACAGACGGAGGCGGAGTTGGAAGGCGCGCCTTAACATCCTGGCGCGCCTTTGAGGCGGGTCGCCGTTTAGCGACTGCCGCTGGCAGGGTCGCGGTTGCAAGCCAACGCGTTCCCGTGGCCCTGCCGCCTTGCGGAGAGGCGGAATTTCGAGGAGGTTTTAGTGGGTAGGACGGGGCCTTCTGCCCCGTGAGTCCCACATACCCGTCCCGGTCCCCCGACCGGGCGGCAGGCGTAAATGCCTTTCCTCCTCGTTAAACAAAAAAAAAAAAAAAAAAAAAAAAAAAAAAAAAAAAAAAAAAAAAAAAAAGGTTAGGTTAGGTTAGGTTAGGTTAGGTTAGGTTAGGTTAGGTTAGGTTAGGTTGGGGGGCAGGTCAGTCACCTCCACGTGGTGCACCCTGGGCAACGGGGTCGATAAGCATTACAGCTTCGATGTTTTTCCGGAGTGCTGTCGACAACGGCTAACGACTGACGCGGCGGTGATCTCGTTTCCCGGTTTTGGGAACGAGATTCTGCGCCCACTTCTTTACAAGTGGGCGCCGCGAGGGGGGAGATTAGATATATATTTATTTATTTATATTTTACATTTCGGAGGGACCCGCGTTTTGGGTCACGTGACGAACACGGCGACTTTATTGGTTGCTGGGTCTTCGGGGTCCTTTTGGGCTGCCGTAGACAATAGGTAGGGAGAGGCGGGTTTGCTCAGTTTCGGTGTCGACCCTGAGTAAACAAGACTATTGTCACCGCCTCTCAAACTCGTTTCCCCATCCGGGTGTTGTGGATCATGTCTCGCAGCCTGTGGTGGGACCGAGGGCCTTGCCTTAACCGGCCGGGCCGAGAGGAGCCAACCTCATTAAAAAACATTAGGTTAGAGATCCCGTGATACCGCCCGACCTCACGGTGTAATAGGGTTACCAGGGTACAGGGGGCACTGCCTTGGTGGACTTTTTATTTCCCCCTTACTCGTGGGATCAATTATGTCATTGAATTCTAACAATACCGATTTTGCCTTAGATTTGGACACCGACGAAATGGCGGTTGATGCGGGCGCCCCGATGGCGCGCGCAGAAACCCACGACCTTGGCGTTAAAAAGGAGCTGGTTGTCCGACTGGAACGACTCTCTGAGTCCGACTCGTCGGTCGCCAGCGTCGCTTGCTCGACGGATAGGACTAGACGGAAAGGGGAGAAGCGATCTCTCCCTAGAGAGAGCTTCTCGGGCTCCGACAGCGATGCGAGCGCGCAGTCTAGAGACTGCGGCTCGGAGGCATCGGTCGGTAGATGGCTGAAGCCATCTTCCAAAAGGGGGCGTGGTCGACCGACCACTACTGGGCACTACGTTGGCTTCAACGAAGAGAAGGCAAAGGAGCAGCGCTTCCAGGCGGAGGATGCGCTCGCTGCCTACAGTGCCAAGGCCAAGGTGGCCATCGAAGAGAGGGCGGCACGTCTTAGAAACCGTTGTGGGATCGAAGACGTGCCGCAGACGTCTGCTGGACTGGATGCAACAGTCCAGGAGGCGATCAACGTAGTGGTGCAGGTTGCCGACAAGTCGAGCAACCTAAAAGGCACCTTCGTTCGGGCCCTTAAGACGGCCGCTGACACCATTAAAGGTGCGGTGGCCGATCTGAGGGCCCTTACCGTCACGGAGGAGGTCGCCCGCCTGGAAGTAGCCAATGCGCAACTTTCGGGCCAATTGGCCGAACTCCGCCGAGAGGTCGCCCAGATGCGGCAACAGCCTGCTGCGAGCAGCGTGGCCGCATCTGACCTCCAAAAGGTCATGGAGGAGGCGCTGCGCGCTAACCGCGAGCAGTTCAGCGTAATGCTGAACGCTCGCTTCGAGGGTATAGAAGGCCGCCTCCTTCCAGAACCTCGTCTGCGACCTTCGCTGGCCGCCGACAAGAGAGCGGAGCAGGCTTCGAAAGCCAAAGACGCTCCAGCCGTCGTAGAGGTGGCCAAGCCGAAGCGGGCGAGACGCCCGAACTTGGCTGCCCAAGAAGCGGCGACGAGTCGAGGGAATGCTCCCTCGTCATCCGCGGAGACAGAAGCCGCACCGATTCCGTGGAGCGCTGTCGTTGGGAGAAAATCCCAAAAGACAGCCAGCAAATCGGTGGCGGCGGCGAAGCGGACTCCTACAAAGGAGTCCAAAAAGGCGGCCGGCAAATCGGCCGCTGCGGCGAAAAAGCAGATTCCTAAGGAATCTCAAAAGACCAAGAGCGGGAAAAAGCTCCGACCTCCTCGCACTGAGGTTATAACTTTAAAGTTAAAGCCCGAGGCTGAGGAGAGGGGCGTAAAGTACGAGCAGGTTTTGGCTCAAGCTAAGAGCCAAATAAGCCTGAGAGAGGTAGGCTTAACTACGGTGCGATTCCGTATGGCAGCCACGGGGGCCCGGATCCTCGAGATACCGCCGGGCACTAAGGAGGCAGACAAGGCGGCAGATGCCCTAGCGGGCAGGCTCCGCGAGGTCCTCAGCCCGGATGTCGTCCAGGTCAATCGACCGACTAAGTGCGCGGAACTTAGGGTGATGGACTTGGACGACTCGGTCACGGCGGAGGAAGTCGTCGCAGCGGTCGCCGCAGACGGAGGCTGCTCTGTCGGAGCGATCAGACCGGGAGCTATTGCTCGGGGCCCGAGCGGCTCTGGCTCGCTCTGGTTGAGCTGCCCAGTAGCGGCAGCCAAAAAGGTAGTGGAGGCTGGTCGGATTAGGGTCGGGTGGGTCTCGGCACGAGTGTTACTGCTCGAGCCCAGACCGCTCCGCTGCTTCCGGTGTCTCGAGGGGGGTCACATGGGGGTCAAGTGTGACAGGGGCGTGGATCGCAGCCGGCTGTGCTTCCGTTGCGGTCAGCCCGATCACAAGGCACGCGAGTGCTCAGCCGCCGACGCAAATTGCGTCGCCTGCGCAGCGGCTGGTAAGCCAGCGGCTCATGCCGTTGGCAGCAAAAGGTGCCAGAGCGGGAAAGCTCGCGTGGCACCGAAACAAGGCAAAGTGAGGACGAACGGCCCCGCAGCCGCGTCCTCACGGGCACAGGTGGAGACAATGGAGACCGCTTAGTGATGGCCTTACATTGTCTCCAAGCCAACGTTAACCACTCTGCGAGGGCTCAGGACCTTCTAGTCCAAAGCATGGCAGAGTGGCAAATTAACGTGGCGGTGGTGTCGGAGCCCTACTTCGTTCCCTCGCGGGACGATTGGGTATCCGATCACGACCGAGTGGTGGCCATCGTCGCCCCCGCTGTGGCCGGCTCCCCGGCCATCGAGGGCGTCGCGAAGGGTAGGGGGTACGTTCTGGCCGTCGTCGGCGGTGTGGCGGTCGTCGGCGTCTACGCCTCACCCAATCGGAGTCTCGCCGAGTTCGAGCGAATGCTGGTCGAGGTCGGGGCTCTGGTTGGGCAAATATCGCCCACCTCTGTGTTGGTCGCGGGGGATTTCAACGCCAAATCAACGGCTTGGGGTTCCCCAGCGACTGATGCACGAGGTGAGGTTTTGGTGGAGTGGGCCACATCACTGGGACTCGTAGTCCTCAACAGTGGGTCGGAGAGCACGTGCGTGCGGTGGCAGGGCGAATCGATCGTGGACATCACGTTCGCGTCCAACGCCCTGGCCCGCCGTGTTCACGATTGGAGGGTGGAGACGCGCGTGGAGACCCTGTCCGACCACCGGTACATCCGGTTCGGTGTCTCTGCGTTTCCCGTCTCTCCTACTGGGGACGCTCCGCCCGCTGCTGGACGACTGGACGGACCGCGTTGGTGCCTGGGCCGTCTCGACAGCCAGCTGGCGAAAGAGGCGGCCATCGTAGAAGCCTGGGGGGCCGGTTCCGACCCGGTAGTCCAAGTCGACACAGAGGTCGACGAAATCGGCGCAGCCCTGTCTCGCATTTGCGATGCGGCGATGCCACGGGCAAAACCGCACACGCCGCGCCGACGGTTGTACTGGTGGCGCCCAGAACTCCGCCAGCTGCGCAAAGCTTGCGTGGCAGCGCGCCGACGGTACAGTCGGTGCAGGAGGAGAAGGGTCCGCGACCATGACGCGGAAGGCGTCTTTTACGCCGCCTACAGGGCCGCCTGCCAAACGCTGCAGAAGGCCATAGCCCAGGCCAAAGAGGGGGCGTGGGGGGAATGGCTGGCGACGCTCGAAAGAGACCCGTGGGGGAGACCGTACCGTGTCGTACGGCAAAAGCTCCGACCCTGGGCTCCGCCGCTAACCAGCAGTCTCCAGCCGTTACTCCTGGAGACTGTAGTGGACACACTCTTTCCAGAAAGGGGAGTATTCACGCCGCCGGCCATGGCGCCCATCACCGGACCTCGCGAGTTCGAGGATCAGGTGATTCCGGTCACTGAGACGGAGTTACAGGTGGCCGCCCTGAAGCTCCGGTCGAAGAGGACAGCCCCGGGGCCCGATGGCATCCCGGGGCGCGCCTTGGCGATCGCGTTGGACGAGATGAGCGACAGCATTCGGCACCTCTTCACCGCGTGCTTCGCTCAGGGTAGGTTTCCGCAACGGTGGAAAACGGGCAGACTCGTTCTGATCCGTAAAGAAGGGCGCCCGCCCGATCAGCCTTCGGCCTACCGCCCGATAGTGTTGCTCGACGAGACGAGCAAGCTATTCGAGCGTGTGCTCGCTACCCGTCTCGTGGGTAGCATGGAGCCGGACCTTAACGAGCGGCAGTATGGTTTTCGACCTGGCCGTTCTACACTAGACGCGATCGCCAGGGTACGGGACCTGGCAGAGGAGGAGGTCTCTCGGGGTGGGGTCGTGATTGCAGTGTCATTGGATATATCCAATGCCTTCAACACCCTACCCTGGGAAGTAGTTTTGGAGGCATTGCGCTTTCACAATGTCCCGAGCTACTTGAGGCGTACCGTGGCCGATTATTTTTCGGGCAGAGCGGTGGCCTACCCGACGAGGGAGGGCTGGGGTAGGAAGACGTTGTCGTGCGGTGTTCCGCAGGGGTCGGTCCTAGGGCCGCTCTTGTGGAACATAGGGTACGACTGGGTGCTGCGCGGGGCCACTTTGCGGGGGGTCAGCGTAACGTGCTACGCTGACGACACCCTCGTGTCGGCCCGTGGCCGCTCCTATCGAGAGGCGGCCTATCTCGCTACGGCGGGTGTGGCACACGTCGTGCACCGCATCCGCGCTTTGGGTCTAGAGGTTGCCCTGCACAAGTCCGAGGCACTCGTATTTCACGGGCCACGGAACGGGCCACCACCGGGGGCAACCATCACAGTGGGCGGAATATCCATCGCCGTCGGGTCGACGATGAGGTATCTCGGACTCGTTCTCGACGGTAGGTGGAATTTCGAAGAGCACTTCAGGTGCTTGGCCCCGAGGTTGGTGGCCGCAGCCGGAGCGCTGGGGTCGATCCTTCCGAACGTCGGGGGCCCAGGAGGCACCTGCAGGCGCTTGTACGCCGGTGTCGTTCGCTCGATGGCGCTCTACGGGGCGCCGATATGGGCGGACGCACTGAGCGCCCGAAACGTCGCCTCGCTGCGACGTCCGCAGCGGATTATAGCGCTCAGAGCGGCTCGTGCGTACCGCACGGTGTCGTACACCGCAGCGTGTCTGCTCGCCGGAAGCCCGCCATGGGACCTCGAGGCCGAGGCCAATTCGAGCGTCTACTGGCGGGTCAAGGCGGCGACAGCAGAGGAGAACCGGCCACACCCTCGTGAGGTTCGCCAATGGCGCGAAGAGGCCCGCCAAAGTCTCTTCTCCAAATGGTCGGAGAGACTGGGTGTCCCGGGTACTAGCCGGGAACTCGTGGAGGCCATTCGGCCTGTTCTACAGGAGTGGGTCGAGCGCAAGCACGGCCCATCCACCTATCACCTCGCGCAGCTCTTGACCGGGCACGGGTGCTTTGCCAAGTACCTGTGCGAGGTGGTGGGCAGGGAACCATCGACGTTGTGCCACCACTGTGGCAACGGAGCCGTGGATACGGCCGAACACACGCGCGCAGAGTGCCCAGCTTGGGCGGAGCCTCGCGCGGTCCTATCCACGGCTATAGGAGGGGACGTGTCGCTTCCGGCCATCATCGAGAGAATGGCCGGAAACAAAGAGGCCTGGTCGGCTGTTTGTACGTTTAGCGACGCCGTAATGTCGCAAAAGGAGACGGCGGAGCGAGAGCGGGAGGACGATCCCGACTCGCTCCCGCAGCGTCGTAGGAGACCAGGTCGCCGGCGGCGAGCCTTCGCAAGGCGAACGCTGCCGCCGCCGTGATGTGGTGTGGTCGGTTCTGACCAATCGTGGGGCGTCGTCGAAAGACGCCCGGCCTCCAGTAATGGACTCGAGGGAGTCTGCTGAGGCAGAGTAGGAAAGTGCGCCTTAGCGTACTTTAGAGTCGGGTCGCCTAGTAGCGACGACCGCTGGCGGGGTCGCGGTTGCAAGCCAACAGCGTTCCCGTAGCCCCGCCGTCTTGCGCGAGACGAATTTACGAGGTGGTTTTAGTGGGTAGGACGGAGCCTTCAGCTCCGGGCAGGGAATTTTTCTTTCCCCGTGAGTCCCACATTTTCCGTTCCGGTCCCGGGACCTGGGCGACCAATGCGTAAATGCATTTCCCCTCGTTAAAAAAAAAAAAAAAAAAAAAAGGTTAGGTTAGGTTAGGTTAGGTTAGGTTAGGTTAGGTTAGGTTGGGGGGCAGGTCAGTCACCTCCACGTGGTGCACCCTGGGCAACGGGGTCGATAAGCATTACAGCTTCGATGTTTTTCCGGAGTGCTGTCGACAACGGCTAACGACTGACGCGGCGGTGATCTCGTTTCCCGGTTTTGGGAACGAGATTCTGCGCCCACTTCTTTACAAGTGGGCGCCGCGAGGGGGGAGGATAGATATATATTTATTTATTTATTTATATTCTACATTTCGGAGGGACCCGCGTTTTGGGTCACGCGACGCACACGGCGACTTTATTGGTTGCTGGGTCTTCGGGGTCCTTTTGGGCTGCCGTAGACAATAGGTAGGGAGAGGTGGGTTTGCTCAGTTTCGGCGTCGACTCTGAGTAAACAAGACTATTGTCACCGCCTCTCAAACTCGTTTCCCCATCCGGGTGTTGTGGATCATGTCTCGCAGCCTGTGGTGGGACCGAGGGCCTCGCCTTAACCGGCCGGGCCAAGAGGAGCCAACCTCATTAAAAAACATTAGGTTAGAGATCCCGTGATACCGCCCGACCTCACGGTGTAATAGGGTTACCAGGGTACAGGGGGCACTGCCTTGGTGGACTTTTTATTTCCCCCTTACTCGTGGGATCAATTATGTCATTGAATTCTAACAATACCGATTTTGCCTTAGATTTGGACACCGACGAAATGGCGGTTGATGCGGGCGCCCCGATGGCGCGCGCAGGAACCCACGACCTTGGCGTTAAAAAGGAGCTGGTTGTCCGACTGGAACGACTCTCTGAGTCCGACTCGTCGGTCGCCAGCGTCGCTTGCTCGACGGATAGGACTAGACGGAAAGGGGAGAAGCGATCTCTCCCTAGAGAGAGCTTCTCGGGCTCCGACAGCGATGCGAGCGCGCAGTCTAGAGACTGCGGCTCGGAGGCATCGGTCGGTAGATGGCTAAAGCCATCGTCCAAAAGGGGGCGTGGTCGACCGACCACTACTGGGCACTACGTTGGCTTCAACGTAGAGATGGCAAAGGAGCAGCGCTTCCAGGCGGAGGATGCGCTCGCTGCCTACAGTGCCAAGGCCAAGGTGGCCATCGAAGAGAGGGCGGCACGTCTTAGAAACCGTTGTGGGATCGAAGACGTGCCGCAGACGTCTGCTGGACTGGATGCAACAGTCCAGGAGGCGATCAACGTAGTGGTGCAGGTTGCCGACAAGTCGAGCAACCTAAAAGGCACCTTCGTTCGGGCCCTTAAGACGGCCGCTGACACCATTAAAGGTGCGGTGGCCGATCTGAGGGCCCTTACCGTCACGGAGGAGGTCGCCCGCCTGGAAGTAGCCAATGCGCAACTTTCGGGCCAATTGGCCGAACTCCGCCGAGAGGTCGCCCAGATGCGGCAACAGCCTGCTGCGAGCAGCGTGGCCGCATCTGACCTCCAAAAGGTCATGGAGGAGGCGCTGCGCGCTAACCGCGAGCAGTTCAGCGTAATGCTGAACGCTCGCTTCGAGGGTATAGAAGGCCGCCTCCTTCCAGAACCTCGTCTGCGACCTTCGCTGGCCGCCGACAAGAGAGCGGAGCAGGCTTCGAAAGCCAAAGACGCTCCAGCCGTCGTAGAGGTGGCCAAGCCGAAGCGGGCGAGACGCCCGAACTTGGCTGCCCAAGAAGCGGCGACGAGTCGAGGGAACGCTCCTTCGTCATCCGCGGAGACAGAAGCCGCGCCGATTCCGTGGAGCGCTGTCGTTGGGAGAAAATCCCAAAAGACAGCCAGCAAATCGGTGGCGGCGGCGAAGCGGACTCCTACAAAGGAGTCCAAAAAGGCGGCCAGCAAATCGGCCGCTGCGGCGAAAAAACAGATTCCTAAGGAATCTCAAAAGTCCAAGAGCGGGAAAAAGCTCCGACCTCCTCGCACTGAGGTTATAACCTTAAAGTTAAAGCCCGAGGCTGAGGAGAGGGGCGTAAAGTACGAGCAGGTTTTGGCTCAAGCTAAGAGCCAAATAAACCTGCGAGAGGTAGGCTTAACTACGGTGCGATTCCGTATGGCAGCCACGGGGGCACGGATCCTCGAGATACCGCCGGGCACTAAGGAGGCAGATAAGGCGGCAGATGCCCTAGCGGGCAGGCTCCGCGAGGTCCTCAGCCCGGACGTCGTCCAGGTCAATCGACCGACTAAGTGTGCGGAGCTTAGGGTGATGGACTTGGACGACTCGGTCACGGCGGAGGAAGTCGTCGCAGCGGTCGCCACAGACGGGGGCTGCTCTGTTGGAGCGATCAGACCGGGAGCTATTGCTCGGAGCCCGAGCGGCTCTGGCTCGCTCTGGCTGAGCTGCCCAGTAGCGGCAGCCAAAAAGATAGTGGAGGCTGGTCGGATTAGGGTCGGGTGGGTCTCGGCACGAGTGTTACTGCTCGAGCCCAGACCGCTCCGCTGCTTCCGGTGTCTCGAGGGGGGTCACATGGGGGTCAAGTGTGACAGGGGCGTGGATCGCAGCCGGCTGTGCTTCCGTTGCGGTCAGCCCGATCACAAGGCACGCGAGTGCTCAGCCGCCGACGCAAATTGCGTCGCCTGCGCAGCGGCTGGTAAGCCAGCGGCTCATGCCGTTGGCAGCAAAAGGTGCCAGAGCGGGAAAGCTCGCGTGGCACCGAAACAAGGCAAAGTGAGGACGAACGGCCCCGCAGCCGCGTCCTCACGGGCACAGGTGGAGACAATGGAGACCGCATAGTGATGGCCTTACATTGTCTCCAAGCCAACGTTAACCACTCTGCGAGGGCTCAGGACCTTCTAGTCCAAAGCATGGCAGAGTGGCAAATTAACGTGGCGGTGGTGTCGGAGCCCTACTTCGTTCCCTCGCGGGACGATTGGGTATCCGATCACGACCGAGTGGTGGCCATCGTCGCCCCCGCTGTGGCCGGCTCCCCGGCCATCGAGGGCGTTGCGAAGGGTAGGGGGTACGTTCTGGCCGTCGTCGGCGGTGTGGCGGTCATCGGCGTCTACGCCTCGCCCAATCGGAGGCTCGCCGAGTTCGAGCGAATGCTGGTCGAGGTCGGGGCTCTGGTTGGGCAGATATCGCCCACCCCTGTGTTGGTCGCGGGGGATTTCAACGCCAAATCAACGGCTTGGGGTTCCCCAGCGACTGATGCACGAGGTGAGGTTCTGGTGGAGTGGGCCACATCACTGGGTCTCGTAGTCCTCAACAGTGGGTCGGAGAGCACGTGCGTGCGGTGGCAGGGCGAATCGATCGTGGACATCACGTTCGCGTCCAACGCCCTGGCCCGCCGTGTTCGCGATTGGAGAGTTGAGACGCGCGTGGAGACCCTGTCGGACCACCGGTATATCCGGTTCGGTGTCTCTGCGTTTCCCGTCTCTCCTACTGGGGAAGCTCCGCCCGCTGCTGGACGGCTGGACGGACCGCGTTGGAAAATGGGCAGTCTCGACAGCCAGCTGGCGAAAGAGGCGGCCATCGTAGAAGCCTGGGGGGCCGGTTCCGACCCGGTAGTCCGAGTCGACACAGAGGCCGACGAAATCGGCGCCGCCCTGTCTCGCATTTGCGATGCGGCGATGCCGCGAGCAAAACCGTTCACGCCGCGCCGACGGTTGTACTGGTGGCGCCCAGAACTCCGCCAGCTGCGCAAAGCTTGCGTGGCAGCGCGCCGACGGTACAGTCGGTGCAGGAGGAGAAGGGTCCGCGACCATGACGCGGAAGGCGTCTTTTACGCCGCCTACAGGGCCGCCTGCCAAACGCTGCAGAAGGCCATAGCCCAGGCCAAAGAGGTGGCGTGGGGGGAATGGCTGGCGACGCTCGAAAGAGACCCGTGGGGGAGACCGTACCGTGTCGTACGGCAAAAGCTCCGACCCTGGGCTCCGCCGCTAACCAGCAGTCTCCAGCCGTTACTCCTGGAGACTGTAGTGGACACACTCTTTCCAGAAAGGGGAGAATTCACGCCGCCGGCCATGGCGCCCATCACCGGACCTCGCGAGTTCGAGGATCAGGTGACTCCGGTCACTGAGACGGAGTTACAGGCGGCCGCCCTGAAACTCCGGTCGAAGAGGACAGCCCCGGGGCCCGATGGCATCCCGGGGCGCGCCTTGGCGATCGCGTTGGACGAGATGAGCGACAGCATTCGGCACCTCTTCACCGCGTGCTTCGCTCAGGGTAGGTTTCCGCAACGGTGGAAAACGGGCAGACTCGTTCTGATCCGTAAAGAAGGGCGCCCGCCCGATCAGCCTTCGGCCTACCGCCCGATAGTGTTGCTCGACGAGACGAGCAAGCTATTCGAGCGTGTGCTCGCTACCCGTCTCGTGGGTAGCATGGAGCCGGGCCTTAACGAGCGGCAGTATGGTTTTCGACCTGGCCTTTCTACACTAGACGCGATCGCCAGGGTACGGGACCTGGCAGAGGAGGAGGTCTCTCGGGGTGGGGTCGTGATTGCAGTGTCATTGGATATATCCAATGCCTTCAACACCCTACCCTGGGAAGTAGTTTTGGAGGCATTGCGCTTTCACAATGTCCCGAGCTACTTGAGGCGTACCGTGGCCGATTATTTTTCGGGCAGAGCGGTGGCCTACCCGACGAGGGAGGGCTGGGGTAGGAAGACGTTGTCGTGCGGTGTTCCGCAGGGGTCGGTCCTAGGGCCGCTCTTGTGGAACATAGGGTACGACTGGGTGCTGCGCGGGGCCACTTTGCGGGGGGTCAGCGTAACGTGCTACGCTGACGACACCCTCGTGTCGGCCCGTGGCCGCTCCTATCGAGAGGCGGCCTATCTCGCTACGGCGGGTGTGGCACACGTCGTGCACCGCATCCGCGCTTTAGGTCTAGAGGTTGCCCTGCACAAGTCCGAGGCACTCGTATTTCACGGGCCACGGAACGGGCCACCACCGGGGGCAACCATCACAGTGGGCGGAATTTCCATCACCGTCGGGTCGACGATGAGATATCTCGGACTCGTTCTCGACGGTAGGTGGAATTTCAAAGAGCACTTCAGGTGCTTGGCCCCGAGGTTGGTGGCCGCAGCCGGAGCGCTGGGGTCGATCCTTCCGAACGTCGGGGGGCCAGGAGGCGCCTGCAGGCGCTTGTACGCCGGTGTCGTTCGCTCGATGGCGCTCTACGGGGCGCCGATATGGGCGGACGCACTGAGCGCCCGAAACGTCGCCTCGCTGCGACGTCCGCAGCGGATTATAGCGCTCAGAGCGGCCCGTGCGTACCGCACGGTGTCGTACACCGCAGCGTGTCTGCTCGCCGGAAGCCCGCCATGGGACCTCGAGGCCGAGGCCAATTCGAGCGTCTACTGGAGGGTCAAGGCGGCGACAGGAGAGGAGAACCGGCCACACCCTCGTGAGGTTCGCCAATGGCGCGAAGAGGCCCGCCAAAGTCTCTTCGCCAAATGGTCGGAGAGACTGGGTGTCCCGGGTACTAGTCGGGAACTCGTGGAGGCCATTCGGCCTGTTCTACAGGAGTGGGTCGAGCGCAAGCACGGCCCATCCACCTATCACCTCGCGCAGCTCTTGACCGGGCACGGGTGCTTTGCCAAGTACCTGTGCGAGGTGGTGGGCAGGGAACCATCGACGTTGTGCCACCACTGTGGCAACGGAGCCGTGGATACGGCCGAACACACGCGCGCAGAGTGCCCAGCTTGGGCGGAGCCTCGCGCGGTCCTATCCACGGCTATAGGAGGGGACGTGTCGCTTCCGGCCATCATCGAGAGAATGGCCGGAAGCAAAGAGGCCTGGTCGGCTGTTTGTACGTTTAGCGACGCCGTAATGTCGCAAAAGGAGGCGGCGGAGCGAGAGCGGGAGGACGATCCCGACTCGCTCCCGCAGCGTCGTAGGAGACCAGGTCGCCGGCGGCGAGCCTTCGCAAGGCGAACGCTGCCGCCGCCGTGATGTGGTGTGGTCGGTTCTGACCAATCGAGGGGCGTCGTCGAAAGACGCCCGGCCTCCAGTAATGGACTCGAGGGAGTCTGCAGAGGCAGAGTAGGAAAGTGCGCCTTAGCGTACTTTAGAGTCGGGTCGCCTAGCAGCGACGACCGCTGGCGGGGTCGCGGTTGCAAGCCAACAGCGTTCCCGTAGCCCCGCCGTCTTGCGCGAGACGAATTTACGAGGTGGTTTTAGTGGGTAGGACGGAGCCTTCAGCTCCGGGCAGGGAATTTTTCTTTCCCCGTGAGTCCCACATTTTCCGTTCCGGTCCCGGGACCGGGCGACCAATGCGTAAATGCATTTCCCCTCGTTAAAAAAAAAAAAAAAAAAAAAAAAAAAAAAAAAAAAAAAAAAAAAAAAAAAAAAAAAAAAAAAAAAAAAAAAAAAAAAAAGGTTAGGTTAGGTTAGGTTAGGTTAGGTTAGGTTAGGTTAGGTTAGGTTAGGTTAGGTTAGGTTAGGTTAGGTTAGGTTAGGTTGCTCTACGGAGCGCCGATATGGGCGGACGCTCTGAGCGCTCGTAACGTGGCCTCGCTGCGACGTCCGCAGCGGGCCATGGCGCTCAGGGCGGCTCGGGCGTACCGCACGGTGTCTTACACGGCAGCCACCTTGCTCTCCGGAAGCCCGCCATGGGACCTCGAGGCCGAAGTCAGCTCGAGTGTCTTCTGGCGGGTCAAGGGAGCGAGGGCGGCGGGTAACCGGCCCCACCCTTGTGAGGTCCGACAGTGGCGGGAAGAGGCCCGCGAAAACCTCCTCCTCAAATGGGCGGAAAGGCTACGAGTTCCGGGTGCCAGTGGGGAACTCGTAGCGGCCATTCGGCCTGTTTTGAAAGAGTGGGTCGAACGCAAACACGGCCCACTCACGTACCACCTGACGCAGCTCATGACCGGTCACGGCTGCTTCGCCAAGTACTTGTGCGAAGTGGTCGGGAGAGAGCCGTCGGTGGTATGTCACCATTGTGGCGATGGAGCCGTGGACACGGCCGAGCACACGCGCGCAGAGTGCCCAGCTTGGGCGGAGCCTCGCGCAGCCCTGTCCACGGCATTCGGTGGAGACGTGACGCTTCCGGCGCTAATAAAGAGAATGGCCGCTAATGAAGAAGCCTGGGCGGCAATACGCGATTTTAGCGAGAAAGTTATGTCCGCGAAGGAACACGCAGAACGGCAGCGGGAGGACGACTCCAACTCCCTCCCGCTGCGCCGAAGGCGGCCTGGTCGGCGGCGACGTGCGTTCGCAGGTCGCACGTTGCCGCAATGACCTGGCCTGAGTGTGGTTGGCGGCGGAGCCAGCCACCTGATCCGCCGCGGGGCGTCGGCCCCTGACGCCCGGCCTCCAGTGGCGGACTCGGGGGAGTCCGTCACAGCACAGACGGAGGCGGAGTTGGAAGGCGCGCCTTAACATCCTGGCGCGCCTCTGAGGCGGGTCGCCGTTTAGCGACTGCCGCTGGCAGGGTCGCGGTTGCAAGCCAACGCGTTCCCGTGGCCCTGCCGCCTTGCGGAGAGGCGGAATTTCGAGGAGGTTTTAGTGGGTAGTGACGGGGCCTTCTGCCCCGTGAGTCCCACATACCCGTCCCGGTCCCCCGACCGGGCGGCAGGCGTAAGTGCCTTTCCTCCTCGTTAAACAAAAAAAAAAAAAAAAAAAAAAAAAAAAAAAAAAAAAAAAAAAAAAAAAAAAAAAAAAAAAAAAAAAAAGGTTAGGTTAGGTTAGGTTAGGTTAGGTTAGGTTAGGTTAGGTTAGGTTAGGTTAGGTTAGGTTAGGTTAGGTTAGGTTAGGTTAGGTTAGGTTAGGTTAGGTTAGGTTAGGTTAGGTTAGGTTAGGTTAGGTTAGGTTAGGTTAGGTTAGGTTAGGTTAGGTTAGGTTAGGTTAGGTTGGGGGGCAGGTCAGTCACCTCCACGTGGTGCACCCTGGGCAACGGGGTCGATAAGCATTGAAGCTTCGATGTTTTTCCGGAGTGCTGTCGACAACGGCTAACGACTGACGCGGCGGTGATCTCGTTTCCCGGTTTTGGGAACGAGATTCTGCGCCCACTTCTTTACAAGTGGGCGCCGCGAGGGGGGGAGAATAGATATATATTTATTTATTTATATTTATATTTTACATTTCGGAGGGACCCGCGTTTTGGGTCACGTGACGCACACGGCGACTTTATTGGTTGCTGGGTCTTCGGGGTCCTTTTGGGCTGCCGTAGACAATAGGTAGGGAGAGGCGGGTTTGCTCAGTTTCGGCGTCGACTCTGAGTAAACAAGACTATTGTCACCGCCTCTCAAACTCGTTTCCCCACCCGGGTGTTGTGGATCATGTCTCGCAGCCTGTGGTGGGACCGAGGGCCTTGCCTTAACCGGCCGGGCCGAGAGGAGCCAACCTCATTAAAAAACATTAGGTTAGAGATCCCGTGATACCGCCCGACCTCACGGTGTAATAGGGTTACCAGGGTACAGGGGGCACTGCCTTGGTGGACTTTTTATTTCCCCCATACTCGTGGGATCAATTATGTCATTGAACACTAACAATAACGATTTTGCCTTACGATTGGATACCGACGAAATGGCGGTTGATGCGGGCGCCCCGATGGCGCGCGCAGAAACCCACGACCTTGGCGTTAAAAAGGAGCTGGTTGTCCGACTGGAACGACTCTCTGAGTCTGACTCGTCGGTCGCCAGCGTCGCTTGCTCGACGGATAGGACTAGACGGAAAGGGGAGAAGCGATCTCTCCCTAGAGAGAGCTTCTCGGGCTCCGACAGCGATGCGAGCGCGCAGTCTAGAGACTGCGGCTCGGAGGCATCGGTCGGTAGATGGCTAAAGCCATCGTCCAAAAGGGGGCGTGGTCGACCGACCACTACTGGGCACTACGTTGGCTTCAACGTAGAGATGGCAAAGGAGCAGCGCTTCCAGGCGGAGGATGCGCTCGCTGCCTACAGTGCCAAGGCCAAGGTGGCCATCGAAGAGAGGGCGGCACGTCTTAGAAACCGTTGTGGGATCGAAGACGTGCCGCAGACGTCTGCTGGACTGGATGCAACAGTCCAGGAGGCGATCAACGTAGTGGTGCAGGTTGCCGACAAGTCGAGCAACCTAAAAGGCACCTTCGTTCGGGCCCTTAAGACGGCCGCTGACACCATTAAAGGTGCGGTGGCCGATCTGAGGGCCCTTACCGTCACGGAGGAGGTCGCCCGCCTGGAAGTAGCCAATGCGCAACTTTCGGGCCAATTGGCCGAACTCCGCCGAGAGGTCGCCCAGATGCGGCAACAGCCTGTTGCGAGCAGCGTGGCCGCATCTGACCTCCAAAAGGTCATGGAGGAGGCGCTGCGCGCTAACCGCGAGCAGTTCAGCGTAATGCTGAACGCTCGCTTCGAGGGTATAGAAGGCCGCCTCCTTCCAGAACCTCGTCTACGACCTTCGCTGGCCGCCGACAAGAGAGCGGAGCAGGCTTCGAAAGCCAAAGACGCTCCAGCCGTCGTAGAGGTGGCCAAGCCGAAGCGGGCGAGACGCCCGAACTTGGCTGCCCAAGAAGCGGCGACGAGTCGAAGGAACGCTCCTTCGTCATCCGCGGAGACAGAAGCCGCGCCGATTCCGTGGAGCGGTGTCGTTGGGAGAAAATCCCAAAAGACAGCCAGCAAATCGGTGGCGGCGGCGAAGCGGACTCCTACAAAGGAGTCCAAAAAGGCGGCCAGCAAATCGGCAGCTGCGGCGAAAAAACAGATTCCTAAGGAATCTCAAAAGCCCAAGAGCGGGAAAAAGCTCCGACCTCCTCGCACTGAGGTTATAACTTTAAAGTTAAAGCCCGAGGCTGAGGAGAGGGGCGTAAAGTACGAGCAGGTTTTGGCTCAAGCTAAGAGCCAAATAAGCCTGAGAGAGGTAGGCTTAACTACGGTGCGATTCCGTATGGCAGCCACGGGGGCCCGGATCCTCGAGATACCGCCGGGCACTAAGGAGGCAGATAAGGCGGCAGATGCCCTAGCGGGCAGGCTCCGCGAGGTGTTCAGCCCGGATGTCGTCCAGGTCAATCGACCGACTAAGTGCGCGGAACTTAGGGTGATGGACTTGGACGACTCGGTCACGGCGGAGGAAGTCGTCGCAGCGGTCGCCGCAGACGGAGGCTGCTCTGTCGGAGCGATCAGACCGGGAGCTATTGCTCGGGGCCCGAGCGGCTCTGGCTCGCTCTGGTTGAGCTGCCCAGTAGCGGCAGCCAAAAAGGTAGTGGAGGCTGGTCGGATTAGGGTCGGGTGGGTCTCGGCACGAGTGTTACTGCTCGAGCCCAGACCGCTCCGCTGCTTCCGGTGTCTCGAGGGGGGTCACATGGGGGTCAAGTGTGACAGGGGCGTGGATCGCAGCCGGCTGTGCTTCCGTTGCGGTCAGCCCGATCACAAGGCACGCGAGTGCTCAGCCGCCGACGCAAATTGCGTCGCCTGCGCAGCGGCTGGTAAGCCAGCGGCTCATGCCGTTGGCAGCAAAAGGTGCCAGAGCGGGAAAGCTCGCGTGGCACCGAAACAAGGCAAAGTGAGGACGAACGGTCCCGCAGCCGCGTCCTCACGGGCACAGGTGGAGACAATGGAGACCGCATAGTGATGGCCTTACATTGTCTCCAAGCCAACGTTAACCACTCTGCGAGGGCTCAGGACCTTCTAGTCCAAAGCATGGCAGAGTGGCAAATTAACGTGGCGGTGGTGTCGGAGCCCTACTTCGTTCCCTCGCGGGACGATTGGGTATCCGATCACGACCGAGTGGTGGCCATCGTCGCCCCCGCTGTGGCCGGCTCCCCGGCCATCGAGGGCGTCGCGAAGGGTAGGGGGTACGTTCTGGCCGTCGTCGGCGGCGTGGCGGTCGTCGGCGTCTACGCCTCGCCCAATCGGAGTCTCGCCGAGTTCGAGCGAATGCTGGTCGAGGTCGGGGCTCTGGTTGGGCAAATATCGCCCACCTCTGTGTTGGTCGCGGGGGATTTCAACGCCAAATCAACGGCTTGGGGTTCCCCAGCGACTGATGCACGAGGTGAGGTTTTGGTGGAGTGGGCCACATCACTGGGACTCGTAGTCCTCAACAGTGGGTCGGAGAGCACGTGCGTGCGGTGGCAGGGCGAATCGATCGTGGACATCACGTTCGCGTCCAACGCCCTGGCCCGCCGTGTTCACGATTGGAGAGTGGAGACGCGCGTGGAGACCCTGTCCGACCACCGGTACATCCGGTTCGGTGTCTCTGCGTTTCCCGTCTCTCCTACTGGGGACGCTCCGCCCGCTGCTGGACGGCTGGACGGACCGCGTTGGTGCCTGGGCCGTCTCGACAGCCAGCTGGCGAAAGAGGCGGCCATCGTAGAAGCCTGGGGGGCCGGTTCCGACCCGGTAGTCCGAGTCGACACAGAGGCCGACGAAATCGGCGCCGCCCTGTCTCGCATTTGCGATGCGGCGATGCCGCGGGCAAAACCGCACACGCCGCGCCGACGGTTGTACTGGTGGCGCCCAGAACTCCGCCAGCTGCGCAAAGCTTGCGTGGCAGCGCGCCGACGGTACAGTCGGTGCAGGAGGAGAAGGGTCCGCGACCATGACGCGGAAGGCGTCTTTTACGCCGCCTACAGGGCCGCCTGCCAAACGCTGCAGAAGGCCATAGCCCAGGCCAAAGAGGTGGCGTGGGGGGAATGGCTTGCGACGCTCGAAAGAGACCCGTGGGGGAGACCGTACCGTGTCGTACGGCAAAAGCTCCGACCCTGGGCTCCGCCGCTAACCAGCAGTCTCCAGCCGTTACTCCTGGAGACTGTAGTGGACACACTCTTTCCAGAAAGGGGAGAATTCACGCCGCCGGCCATGGCGCCCATCACCGGACCTCGCGAGTTCGAGGATCAGGTGACTCCGGTCACTGAGACGGAGTTACAGGCGGCCGCCCTGAAACTCCGGTCGAAGAGGACAGCCCCGGGGCCCGATGGCATCCCGGGGCGCGCCTTGGCGATCGCGTTGGACGAGATGAGCGACAGCATTCGGCACCTCTTCACCGCGTGCTTCGCTCAGGGTAGGTTTCCGCAACGGTGGAAAACGGGCAGAC